>OY997264.1:220621428-221871428 GCA_963921465.1 Triticum timopheevii
GAATTTTGGCGAGATACAGGACCAAGATGAGCCAGTTGACTAGTTGGATGAAAGTAGTGGCCAAGTTGCTCAAACCTCTGTCGGCACGAGGCCACTATTTGAGGAGAAACCTACAAGCAAAGTTCAGATTGTCTGTGTTGCCTCTTATGTACTCGAAAGTTTACTCGTACAAGAACTAATTTTAGCAAGAAGTACCTCTGATTGAACACCATTTACCAGTCTGTACCCTACGTAATTAAAGTTCGTCCATGGATCATATTGGTTGTGATCTCAATCATTTGGATGCATAAACATACTGAACATGTGTATATCTGAATCTTTTTGTGAATTATGTATGAATATTTTCGTGTGATCTATCAATCATTTGCATGCATAGATATGCTAAGCTTGTGTATATATGAATATTTTGAGTTGTTGATAGTGAATGTTGGCTATGAATATGAACGTGTCCTGTGAACCTGAGTTTGATATGAATTGCAACAGAACCAGTTATAACCCTTCTCCTCCTCTTAATCTGCGACTCCACTGCCGCGTTTTCCCATCTCCGAGTCGTTCCTGTCCGGGGCCTCGCCGTCGTCCACCGCCTCGCTGTGTTTGGTGCGGCGTGGTCAACAAACGAGAGTCATCGGAAGAGGACTGTACGTAGAGAGCCTGACGGCTGGGACCCACGAGGTCCATGGTCGCACGCAAGGAAAGTTCCTCCTTATTAAGCTGAAAAAATGTTTCCTCCACCTGACAGCTGGGACCACCGGCTGTATCTTCGCACGGAAGGAAGTGCCTCCTTGTTTTGTGAAAAAAATTATTCATCCCGTTGACAGCTGGGACCCGTCAGATTTGGTGACCGACTTGTGGGCCTGCTAAGTGGACGCATACGCACGGCTTTGTCAACTTAATCAACAAATGATTCTAGCAGCCAGACCGTTGGATGTTAATCCAACAGCCGTGCTCCTTCTTCAACCTCTGTTCTTGCTCCTGTCTCCCGTGGGCGGCACCGCGGCTGTGCTGCCGCGCACCCGAACCAGTGAAGTTTCCCACTCCTCTCCATCTGCGACTCCACTGCCCCGTCTTCCCCATCTCCGGGTCGTTCCAGTCTGGGTGCGCTCGGCACGGTGTGGTCAACGTGGTCAACAGCCGAGAGTCATCGGAAGATGACTGTACTTGAGAGGCTGACAGTGGGGACGCATGCTACGTCTCGAGCTTGCGTTGGTTTTCCCCGAAGAGGAGAGGATGATGCAGCACAGTAGCGTAAGTATTTCCCTCAGTTTTTGAGAACCAAGGTATCAATCTAGTAGGAGGTCACGCGCAAGTCCCTCGTACCTGCACAACACGATAGCAACTCGCAACCAACACTTAGGGGTTGTCAATCCCTTCACGGTCACTTACGAGAGTGAGATCTGATAGAGATAATATTTTTGGTATTTTTGATAGATAGATGCAAAGTAAAAAGTAAAGGCAAAGTAAAAACAAAGCAAGTAAATAAAGTGATATAGATTGATATGATGAGAATAGACCCGGGGGCCATAGGTTTCACTAGTGGCTTCTCTCAAGAGCATAAGTATTCTACGGTGGGTGAACAAATTACTGTTGAGCAATTGACAGAACTGAGCATAGCTATGAGTATATCTAGGCAATGATCATGTATATAGGCATCATGTCCGAGACAAGTAGATCGAAACGATTCTGCATCTACTACTATTACTCCACTCATCGACCGCTATCCAACATGCATCTAGAGTATTAAGTTAAAAACAGAGTAACGCCTTAAGCAAGATGACATGATGTAGAGGGATAAATTCATGCAATATGATAAAAAAAACCATCTTGTTATCCTCGATGGCAACAATACAATACGTGCCTTGCAACTCTTTCTGTCACTGAGTAAGGACACCGCAAGATTGAACCCAAAGCCATGCACTGCTCCCATTGCAAGAACTACCAATCTAGTTGGCCAAACCAAATGGATAATTTGAAGAGACTTGCAAAGATAACTCAATCGTACATAAAAGAATTCAGAGAAGAATCAAATATTTTCCATAGATAATACTGGATCATAAACCCAGAATTCATCAGCGTCAACAAACACACCGCAAAAAGAAGATTACATCGAATAGTTCTCCACGAGAGAGGGGGAGAACATTTTATTGAGATCCAAAAAGAGAGAAGAAGCCATCTAGCTACTAGCTATGGACCCGAAGGTCTGAAGTAAACTACTCACACTTCATCGGAGGGGCTATGGTGATGATGTAGAAGCCCTCCGTGGTGGATGCCCCCTCCGGCGGAGCTCCGGAACAGGCCCCAAGATGGGATCTCGTGGATACAGAAGGTTGCGGCGGTGGAATTAGGTTTTTGGCTCCAGTTATGATCATACGGGGATACGTAGGTATATATAGGAGGAAGGAGTACGTCGGTGGAGCTCCGAGGGGCCCACGAGGTAGGGGGCGCGCCCAGGGGGGCGCCCTCCACCCTCGTGACCTCCTCGGAAGCTTCTTGGAGTAGGGTCCAAGTCTCGTGGATCACGTTCGGTGAGAAGATCACGTTCCCGAAGGTTTCATTCCATTTGGACTCCGTTTGATATTCCGTTTCTTCGAAACACTAAAATAGGCAAAAAAATAGCAATTCTGGGCTGGGCCTCCAGTTAATAGGTTAGTCCCAAAAATAATATAAAAGTGGAAAATAAAGCCCAATATAGTCCAAAATAGTAGATAAAGTAGCATGGAGCAATCAAAAATTATAGATACGTTGGAGACGTATCAGGCATCCCCAAGCTTTCCTGCTCGTCCTCGAGTAGGTAAATGTCGGTGTACTAAAGTAGGGGTACCTTAGTACCCCGAACTTGTGCACGGGCAGTTGCAGCGTCCCGCGGCAAGGCTTGCCGCACGTCCGCCAAGATCCTTCGTCATTTCTATTACTGCCATTCAAGAACAAAGTTTTAACCGAGAAGACAAGGCCCCGGCAAGAGAAGCTTGCCGGGAAGGGCAAGACCCCGGCAAGAGGAGCTTGCCGGGAAGGCCAACCAAGGCACTTCAGAAAACTTGCCGCGACGCTCCGCGCGTCCCGGCAAGACCCGACGAGCGGCAAGCTTGCGGGTGCGACAAGATAGCGACCGCGGCAAGGCGCTTGCCGCGGCGAAGCAACCACTCTGCGCCCACGCTCTAGCACATCCGACGACGTGTCACCGCAGGATCGCTCCTGGGGCACGTGGCGGGTAGCTGTGCAGCCTAACGGTGCGACGTGGCAAGTGAAGATGACAAGGGGGCCATCGTGGCGATCGGTGGCGCCTCTAACGGTCGTTTCCTACACTGTTCGAGCGACCGGACGGGCATTAAATGCCCTTGTCCCCTGCCGTCAGAGTTAGGTAGGGGGCACTGTTGGTAGCGGTTGTACCAACCCCCGTTTTTACTATTTTACCCCCCTTTCTACGCTGCCACCTGTCAGTGACCCCTTTAACCTATAAAAAGGAGGCCCATGCGCACGTAGAAAGGGTTTGGTTCGTTTCGACTCATTCGACACTACAACACACCTACGCTCTTGAGCAAGAACAGAATAGAAACACAAAGCAACTATAGGAGTTTTATCTCTCCGGAGAGCTCCGAAGCTGGGTAAAATCCCCCGCATGCTTTCGCCTCGATCTGCTCTGCGTGCGCCCTCCGCTCCCTTGCCGGACCGAGAAGGGGCTCCCTGCCCCATAGGTGCTCGTTCCCCACGACAGTAAATGATAAAAAAGAATTTTTTATGCGGAGTGATACTTTGGCATAATTTCAATGTAAATCTTCTTAATCATGGTATGAATATTCAGATCCGAAAGATTCAAGATAAAAGTTTATATTGACATAAAAATAATAATACTTCAAGCATAATAATCAAAAGCAATCATGTCTTCTCAAAATAACATGGCCAAAGAAAGTTCATCCCTACAAAATCATATAGTTAGGCTATGCTTCATTTTCGTCACACAAAGATGTTCCCAACTTCTATACCCCCGATGACAAGCCAAGCAATTGTTTCATACTCAAATAATCTCAAACTTTTTCAACCTTCGCGCAATACATGAGCGCGAGCCATGGATATAGCACTATGGGTGGAATAGAATATGATGATGGGGATTGTGCGGAGAAGACAAAAAGGGAGAAAGTCTCACATCAACGAGGATAATCAATGAGCTATGGATATGCCCATCAATTGATGTTAATGCAAGGAGTAGGGATTGCCATGCAACGGATGCACTAGAGCTATGAATGCTCAACAAAAGAAAACTAGTGGGTGTGCATCCAACTTGCTTGCTCATGAAGACCTAGGGCATTTGAGGAATCCCATCGTAGGAATATACAAGCCAAGTTCTATAATGAAAAATTCCAACTAGTATAAACAAGACCACTTATGAGACTCTCTATATGAAAAACATGGTGCTACTTTGAAGCACAATTATATGAGACTCACTACATGAAGAACAAGGTGCTAATTTGAAGCACAAGTGTGGTAAAAGGATAGTAACATTGCCCCTTCTCTCTTTTTCTCTCTTTTTTTCAAGCCTTCTCTTTTTTTATTTGGCCTTTCTCTTTTTTTTTCGTCCGGAGTCTCATCCCGACTTGTGGGGGAATCATAGTCTCCATCATCCTTTTCCTCACTGGGGCAATGCTCTAATAATGATGATCATCACACTTTTATTACAACAACTTGATATTACAACTCGAAACTAGAACAAGATATGACTCTATATGAATGCCTCCGGCGGTGTACTGGGATGGTGCAATGAATCAAGAGTGACATGTATGAAAAATAATGCATGGTGGCTTTGCCACAAATACGATGTCAACTACAAGATCATGCAATGGCAATATGACAAAAGTAAAGTATGTCATGATGAACGGAACGGTGGAAAGTTGCATGGCAATATATCTCAGAATGGCAATGGAAATGCCATGATAGGTAGGTATGGTGGCTGTTTTGAGGAAGATATAAGGAGGTTTATGTGTGAAAGAGCGTATCATATCACGGGGTTTGGATGCACCGGCGAAGTTTGCACCAACTCTCAATGTGAGAAAGGGCAATGCACGGTACCGAAGAGGCTAGCAAATGCAGAAAGGTAAGAGTGTGTATAATCCATGGACTCAACATTAGTCAAAAGAACTCATATACTTATTGCAAAAATTTAGAAGTCATCAAAAATCAAGTACTACGCACAATGCTCCTAGGGGGATAGATTGGTAGGAAAAGACCATCGCTCGTCCCCGACCGCCACTCATAAGGATGCACAAGCCAGGTACACTTCATGCTTCAAATTTGTTACACAACTACGTGCATGCTACAGGACTTACAAACTTTAACACAAGTATTTCTCAAATTCACTACTACTCAACTAGCACGACTTTGATATTATTACCTCCATATCTCAAAACAATTATTAAGCATTAAATTTATCTTAGTATTCAATTCACTCAAAAGAAAGTTTCACATATCTTGAACACTAAGTATATTAACATTAAGCAAATTACCATGCCATTAATGACTCTCAAAATAATCTAAGTGAAGCATGAGAGATCAAGTTTCTTTAAAACAAATCCACCACCGTGCTCTAGAAGATCTAAGTGAAGCACTAGAGCAAAAATTATCACGCTCAAAAAGATATAAGTGAAGCGCTAGAGTATTCTAACAAATTCCAAATCATGTATGGCTCTCTCAAAAGGTCTGTCCGGCAAAGATGATTGTGGTAGACTAACAAGCAAAGACACAAATAATACAAGACGCTCCAAGCAAAACACATATCATGTTGGTGAATAAAAATATAGCTCCAAGTAAATTACCGATGGAAGTGGACGAAAGAGGGGATGCCTTCCGGGGCATCCCCAAGCTTTGACTTTTTGGTTTCCTTCGATTATCTTAGGGGTACCATGGGCATCCCCAAGCTTAGGCTCTTGCCACTCCTTGTTCCATAATCCATCAAAAGAATTCACCCAAAACTTGAAAACTTCACAACACAAAACTCAACAGAAATCTCGTGAGCTCCGTTAGAGAAAGAAAACAAAAGACTACTTCAAGGTACTATAATGAACTCATTCTTTATTTGTATTGGTGTTAAACCTACTGTATTCAAACTTCTCTATGGTTTATAAACTAATTTACTAGCCATAGATTCATCAAAATAAGCAAACAACACACACAAAACAGAATCTGTCAAAAACAGAACAGTCTGTAGTAATCTGTAACTAACGCAAACTTCTGGAACTCTAAAAATTCTACCAAAATAGGAAGTCCTGGAAAATTTGTTTATTGATCAGAAGCAAAAATAATCAACACAAAAGCACTCTCCAGTAAAAAAAATGGCAGCTAATCTCGTGAGCGCTAAAGTTTCTGTTTTTCAGCAGAATCAAATCAACTATCATCGTAGGTTATCCTATAGGTCCTACTTGGCACAAACACTAATTAAAACATAAAACCACATCCAAACAGAAGGTAGATGGATTATTTATTCCTAAACAGAAGCAAAAACAAAAAACACAAAATAAAATTTGGTTGCCTCCCAACAAGCGCTATCGTTTAACGCCCCTAGCTAGGCATTGAGATTATGATGATGCTCACATGAAAGACAACAATTGAAGCACAAAGAGAGCATCATAAAACATGTGACAAACACACTTAAGTCTATCATACTTCCTATGCATAGGCATCTTGTAAGCAAACAAATTATCAAGGCAAGCAAAAACTAGCATATGCAAGGAAGAACAAAGAGATGATAGCAATCTCAACATGAAGAGAGGTAATTTAGTAACATGAAAACTTATACAACCATATTTTCCTCTCTCATAATAATTACATGTAGGATCATAAGCAAATTCAACAATATATCTATCACAAAACATATTCTTAACACGATCCACATGTATGGAAAGTTGACACTCTTCCAAAATAGTGGGATTAACATTAACTAAAGTCATGACCTCTCCAAACCCACTTTTATCAAAAACATCATAAGATTGAACATTATCCAAATATGTGGGATCTAAAGTTGACACTCTTCCAAACAAACCTTCAATATTATTGCAAACACTATTATCAATCTCATATTCATCATGAGTATTAAATAAATTTTCAAGATCATAAGAAGAATCACCCCAATCATGATCATTGCAACAAGTAGAGGACATAGCAAAACTAGCATCCCCAAGCTTAGGGTTTTGCATCTTATTAGCACAATTGACAACAAAATATTTTATAATAAAATCATTCCAATCATGCTTTTTATTCAAAGATCTATCATGAAGCACTTCATCTCAATTTTCAGATCTACGGGTTTTAGGAAAAAGCTTATAAAGATAATCTAGTGCATCCAAATCACTAGGAATTGGTTCATCATAATTGGATCTATTAAAAAGATTGGCAAGCGGATCAGGATCCATAGACTTTTAGCAAGCAAAGATGCAAGCAAAAAGAAGGCACAAGCAAACATAAGATCGAATGGAAGAAGGGCGAATAAAACGGCAAGGGTGAAGTGTGGGAGAGGAAAACGAGAGGCAAATGCCAAATAATGTAATGTGAGAGATAGGGATTGCGATGGGTACTTGGTATGTTGAATTTTGCGTAAGCCTCCCCAGCAACGGCGCCAGAAATCCTTCTTGCTACGTCTCGAGCTTGCGTTGGTTTTCCCCGAAGAGGAGAGGATGATGCAGCACAATAGCATAAGTATTTCCCTCAGTTTTTGAGAACCAAGGTATCAATCCAGTAGGAGGTCACGCGCAAGTCCCTCGTACTTGCACAACACGATTGCAACTCGCAGCCAACGCTTAGGGGTTGTCAATCCCTTCACGGTCACTTAAGAGAGTGAGATCTGATAGAGATAATATTTTTGGTATTTTTGATAGATAGATGCAAAGTAAAAAGTAAAGGCAAAGTAAAAACAAAGCAAGTAAATAAAGTGATATAGATTGATATGATGAGAATAGACCCGGGGGCCATAGGTTTCACTAGTGGCTTCTCTCAAGAGCATAAGTATTCTACGGTGGGTGAACAAATTACTGTTGAGCAATTGACAGAATTGAGCATAGTTATGAGTATATCTAGGCAATGATCATGTATATAGGCATCACGTCCGAGACAAGTAAGTCGAAACGATTCTGCATCTACTACTATTACTCCACTCATCGACCGCTCTCCAGCATGCATCTAGAGTATTTAGTTAAAAATAGAGTAATGCCTTAAGCAAGATGACATGATGTAGAGGGATAAATTCATGCAATATGATAAAACCCCATCTTGTTATCCTCGATGGCAACAATACAATACGTGCCTTGCAACTCTTTCTGTCACTGAGTAAGGACACCGCAAGATTGAACCCAAAGCCATGCACTGCTCCCATTGCAAGAACTACCAATCTAGTTGGCCAAACCAAACGGATAATTCGAAGAGACTTGCAAAGATAACTCAATCATACATAAAAGAATTCAGAGAAGAATCAAATATTTTCCATAGATAATACTGGATCATAAACCCACAATTCATCGGTCTCAACAAACACACCGCAAAAAGAAGATTACATCGAATAGATCTCCGAGAGAGGGGGAGAACATTGTATTGAGATCCAAAAAGAGAGAAGAACTCGTCTAGCTACTAGCTATGGACCCGAAGGTCTGAAGTAAACTACTCACACTTCATCGGAGGGGCTATGGTGATGATGTAGAAGCCCTCCGTGGTGGATGTTCCCTCCGGCGGAGCTCCGGAACAGGCCCCAAGATGGGATCTCATGGATACAGAAGGTTGCGGTGGTGGAATTAGGTTTTTGGCTCCTGTTCTGATCATACGGGGATACGTAGGTATATATAGGAGGAAGGAGTACGTCGGTGGAGCTCCGAGGGGACCACGAGGTAGGGGGGCGCGCCCTCCACCATCGTGACCTCCTCGGAAGCTTCTTGGAGTAGGGTCCAAGTCTCCTGGATCACATTCGGTGAGAAGATCACGTTCCCGAAGGAATCATTCCATTTGGACTCCGTTTGATATTCCGTTTCTTCCAAACACTGAGATAGGCAAAAATAGCAATTCTGGGCTGGGCCTCCGGTTAATAGGTTAGTCGCAAAAATAATATAAAAGTGGAAAATAAAGCAGAATATAGTCCAAAATAGTAGATAAAGTAGCATGGAGCAATCAAAAATTATAGATACGTTGGAGACGTATCAACGCACCACGCCCATGGACGCATGCATGCAACGGAACGCGGCGAGGTCAACATGGTCAAGGAACGACTTCCATCGGAAGTATACTGGACGTGGAGAGTCTCAGCTGGGTCCACGACCGCAGCAAGTAAGTGCCTCCTTATTACGCGGGAAATAATGATTCCTCCAACTGACAGAAGGGACCCACTGGACGGGCCACCGTATTTTGTGGAAAAAAGGTTTGCCCCCTAACTGCTGGGACCCACCTGACGGGCCACCCTATTTCACGAAAAAAACGTCCCCCCGCTGTTAGCTCGGACCCACCGGAAGTGCCTCCTTATTACGCACAAAAAAAATGAATACTCCCCCTGCTAGCTGGGACCCACCTTGATGGGAGGCTGACTTGTGGGCCTACTAAGTTGACAGGGACGAAGGGCTTTGTCAACTTAGTCAATATGAACGATTCTAGCTCCAGTGACCGTACGATGTCCATCCAACAGCCGTAGTGCTTCTTCAACCTCTGGTCTTCTTGCTTCAGCCGCCCAAACCAGCGCCGGTCGTGGCTCATGCTCCTGCCTCCCGTGGCCGGGTGTGCTGCCGCAGAGGAATCACCGCCCCCTACTATTCCCACCGCTGGCCAGGCCATGCGGGGACGGCAGCCTCACACCGCAGTCAAACCAGTAAACCCTCGTACTCCTATCCGCGCGGGCTTCCACTATCGCGTCTTCCCCGGCTCCACGTCATCCCCTTCCTAGGCCTCATCGTCGTCCACCGCCGTGGTGCTCTCCGCGCGACGTGGTTAACATGGTCAAGGAACGACTTCCATCGGAAGAGTACTGTACGTGGAGAGGCTGACAGCTGGGTCCACGGCCACAGCCCAGTTTTTTTGTGATTTGCCAAGTAAGTCGCTTTGTCAGGCCTGTTGGGCTGCAAATCTTTCAAGACGAGGAGAGCTTTCATTCGACTGGCCGAGAAAATGGCCCATCAGTAATGAGAAATGAGCTGTACATTTTTAAAACACATCAAACCGGCAATTAGTTTCAAATATCTATTTTTCCATTTCGAGATTTTAAATTACATTAATTTTTATGTGTGGAGAATTTGTTGGATTTTATATTGATATACATTTATTTTTAGAATCAGTTTGAATGTGAGTCGAAATTTCGGGATTAAATACAGTTCGGACCGCACCGAAATATGGAAAATTTCGTATAATTTTTTAACCGTGGCCACAGTATGGGCTGTAATGCTAACAAAAAGAATATGGGCTCCAAAAAAACCTTAAGAATTAGCAAATGGGCTGCAAATTATTAGAAATATGGCAGATGGGTTGTATGATGTTTTCCACAGATTTGAGGCTTTCCTAAAAAAAGGTTGACGCACAAGCAGTGACTGTTGAATTGCCAACCAACGGCCGTCGTGCTTCTTCAATCTCTGCTCTTCCTGCTCCAGCCGCTCAAACAAGTGCCGGCGGGACTGCCTGCTCCCTCCTCCCCGCGGCCGGCTCTGCTGCCGCGCAGGCCCCACCGCCCCACCGTACTCCCATCGCTGGCCTAGCCATCCATCTACTCATCCACACCTGCTTTTATTCTTCGGCGACGGCAGACGAACCAGTAAACCCATGTACAGTCGTACTCCCCTCCGCGTGGGAAACAACTGCCGAGTCTTCCCTGCCTCTGTGTCATTCCTTTCCTAGGCCTCGCCGTTGTCCACCACCCTGGTGCTCTCGGCGCGGCCTGGTCAACATGGTCAACAACCGACATGCATCTGAAGTGGACTGTACGTGGAGAGGCCGACAGCTGGGTCCACAGCCGCACGCAAGGAAATGCCTGCTTATTACGCGCAAAATAATGATTCTTCCACCTGACATCAGGGACCCACCGAAAGGGCCTCTGTATTCGCGAAAAAAATGTTACCGCTGCTGATAGCTCGGACCTACCAGCTATATCTTCGCACACAAGGAAGTGCCTCCTTATTACGCACAAAAAAAATGAATACTCCGCCTGTTAGCTGGGACCCAGTATAGTGGCAAGCTGACTTGTGGGCCTACTAAGTTGACGGGGACAGAGGGCTTTGTCAACTTAGTCAATAATATGCACGATTCGAGCTCCAGTGACCATACGATGTCCATCCAACGGCCGCAGTGCTTCTTCAACCTCTGGTCTTCTTGCTCCAGCCGCCCAAACCAGCTCCGGTCATGCCTCGTGCTCCTGCCTCCCGTGGCCGGCTACGATGCAGCGGAGGCCTCACCGCCCCCTACTACTCCCACCGCTGGCCAGGCCATCCCTCTACTCACCCACACCCCCTGTTATTCTGCAGCGACGGCAGCCTCACACCGCAGCGAACCAGTGAACCCTCGTACTCCTCTACGCGTGGGCATCCACTGTCGCGTCTTCCCGGCTCCGCATCGTCCCCTTCCTAGGCCTTGTCGTCATCCACCGCCCTGGTGCTCTTGGCGCGGCGTGGTCAACATGGTCAAGGAATGGCTTCCATCGGACGTGGACTGTACGTGGAGAGGCTGACAGCTGGGTCCACGGCCGCAGCAAGGAAGTGCCTCCTTATTACGTGCAAAATAATTATTCCTCCACCTGACAGCGGGGACCCACCGGACGGGCCACCGTATTTCGTGAAAAAACGTTTCCCCTGACTGCTGGGACCCACCAGTTACATCTTCGCACGCAAGGAAGTGCGTCCGGGCAAAAGAAAAATGATTCGCCCCCCGACTGCTGGGACCCACCAGCTACATCTTCGCAGGCAAGTGCCTGACAGTCGGGACCCACCTGGTCGAAGCGTATGTAGGGTTGTCATTCTGGTCGCGAACGTGTACATACATACTGGTTGTTGTAGAGGCGCGCACGTGTCGTAGTAGAGGCGCGCACGTAGCATGTACACATACGTACAACAACGAGGGTGCAAGAAAGAAAATACGGCCACGTACGTACATACGGGAAGGGTCTCGAACGCCTACTCGCGCATACGTACATGGATGGGTCAGAACGGAGAAACATCGTCGAGGTCATGTTCATGGGGAGGCAACAGAATGCGTCGTGTTCATCGGGAGGCAACGAAACGCGTGGGAGCCAACCGGATGGGTCGGAACGGAATGCATGGTCGTGTTCATTGGGAGGGCTTGGACGGAACAGGCGATGGAAATGAGGCCTGGTGTACCGCAAAACGGAGGAAACGGACCTCCTACGGTCGAAATGGGGGGTCCTAATGATCGGGAGGGGTGTGGCAAACCGCAAAATGGAGGAAACGGACCTCCTAGGGTTGAAACGGGGGTCCTGTTGATCGGGAGGGGTGTGGCGTACCGCAAAACGGACGAAACGGACCTCCTACGGTCGAAACGGGGGTCCTATTCATCGGGAGGGGTGTGGCGTACCGCAAAACGGGACTCCACGGGATACTGTTCATCTCCACCGTCGACCTCCTCCAGCCTCCACGGGCCCCTGTTCATCCAGCCTCCACCGCGTTCAACCACCCCTCCACGGGCACCCCTCCACCATCTACTGTTCATCCAGCCCTCCACACCACGGGGTCCTGTTCAACCACCCCTCCACGGCCACCCCTCCATCATCTACTGTTCATCCAGTCCTCCACACCACGGGGTCTTGTTCATCCAGAGGCAACGCCACCGCTCACTGTTCATCCAAACCCCCCCCCCCCCCCCGCAACGCTCACTGTTCATCCAATCGATTGGCTTCAGTTAGCAGCAGTAGCGAAGGAATCGCTCCATCGGGTTCAGTTAACAGCCATCGATTGATCACTCGGGTTCAGTAATGCATAGCCTGCAGTGCAATCGCTCGGGTTCAGTTAGAGCCCAACGCCTCACTCGGGTTCAGTTAGAGCCAACGTCTCGCACACACGCGTGTACCTATACGAGAGAAACGTGCATCACTCTCCCACCGTAACCGGCAACTCCCCGAAATTTTCCTCCCCCTCGCTTCTACCATGGTTTTTTCCGTCACGGACAGCCCAAAGAATGTCATGCAGCTGCGTCTCCGGCCCGCCCAAGACGAAAAGCCCATTTCCTGTCATGATTTTTTGTCATAGAAGTAGGCGCCCACCACATCTATGATGATACTGGGTTTTGTCACAATTATCGTCATAGAAGTGTCATATGTATGATAGAAAAAAAATTCGTTCGGCCAAAAATGTCACGGATGTGTCTTTTTTTTGTAGTGTAGTCGGATGATCCCTGCGATCAAAGGTAATCGGACAGGCTGACCATGGGTTGAATTTGGGGGCGACGGGCTCGACGGCATAAACATATCGGAGTGCGTGTTTGTGCTCCCTCTTTGGGAAGTGAGTGACATAGATCATGTTCATAGTTTTGATCTCTGGTGGAAATTTTTTCTGTTTCCCCGTGTTCGACTGGCGAGATTCGTCCTCATCTTCGCTCTGAGGTACCTTCCCTTTGTGTTCGGCGTTGAGTTTGCCGGCCTGCTTGAAGACCCAACATTCTTTGTTGGTATGATTGGCTGGTTTATCAAGAGTGCCATGGATCTAGCAGGGCCTATCTAGGATTTTATCCAGGCTGAATGGACCGTCTTTGTTGCCTTTGAATGGCTTCTTCCGTTGACCGGGTCTAGAGCCCCTGAATCCGGCGTTTACCGCAATGTTGTCTGTGCTTTGTTCATTGTTCCGACGTTTGTTTTTGTTGCGTCGTGGTTTTCCTTTTCCATCCCTGACTTCAGATGTGCCGGGGTCGCTGGTGCTGCTACGGGCTAATCAGCTGTCCTCGCCCGCACAGAAGTGGGTCATTAGTGTAGTTAAGGTTGCCATTGTTCTTGGCTTTTCCTGGCCAAGGTGCCTGGCTAGCCATTCGTCCCGGACACTGTATTTGAAGGCCGCTAAGGCTTCAGCGTCTAGAAAGTCGACGATTTTGTTCTTCTTAGTGAGAAACCGGTTCCAAAGTTTACGGGCTGTTTCTCCGAGTTGTTGGATTATGTGACTTAGGTCGTCTGCATCCGAGGGCCTGACATAGGTCCCTTGGAAATTGGCCCGAAAAGCATCCTCAAGTTCTTCCCAGCTTCCGATGGATTTTTCAGGGAGGCCTTTTAGCCAGTGCCGAGCTAGTCCTTTTAGCTTGAGGGGTAAGTATTTGATGGCGTGGAGATCATCTTCGCGAGCCATGTGGATGTGAAGAATAAAGTCTTCTATCCAAACCGCAGGGTCTGTCATTCCATCATATGCCTCGACGTTTATGGGTTTGATCCCTTCTGGAAAATTGTGTTCCAACACCTCATCGATGAAGCACAGGGGGTGTGCGGCACCCCTATATTTAGCTTTGTCGTGGCGTGTGTCTGACGGTTGTAATGTTCAGTATTGGTTCCGAACTGGTAAGTGACCGACGTATTTGGTTTGATAATCATGATCCCGTATAGGAGCACGTTCCCTAGATCCATAGATGGACCTGGTTTTGCCAGCCTTTTTGTTCAGGTCTTCACGTAGATCGTGTGTCTGGTCCTGAGTTGCATCCTCCCTTCCTTTACGAGAAGGGGGTGCAAGTTTGTGTGTGGCATTGCTAGCCGCTCTGTCTCGACCGCGAGGTGGTCGGTCCGGCCTGTCAGCCGTATTGTTTTTTGGGCGATATAGGTGCAATAGCCTCGTCGTCGACTTCGGGTAGCAGCTTACGCTTAGTATAGCTCTTTGTTTGGTGATTTCCATCGTATTTCTCCTCAGCTTCTAGCACTTCGTTCCATCTGTCATTGAGCGTATCCTGTGCGGCTTTAAGCCACTGCTTCTGTTTCTTCAGGCTCCTTGAAGTGGTGATAAGCCTTTGATGGAGGCATTCTTGTTCTAATGGTTCTTCTGGGATGACGAATTCATCGTCGCCCAGGCTGATATCCTCTTCCAAAACGGGTTGATAATTGCTACTGTCGGGGCGTCTCTCTGTGGCCACGAGCACCTATGGGGCAGGGGGCCCCTTCTAGTCCGGCAAGGGAGCGGAGGGCGTGCGCAGAGCAGATCGAGGTCTGGCGCGCGGGGGAGACGGGCGATTTTTACCCAGCTTCGGAGCTCTCCGGAGAGATAAAACTCCTACTGCTGCTTTGTGTTTGTATTTGATCTTGCTCGAGAGTGCGAGCGTATGGTGGTGTTGCGTGTGTCGAATGGACCGAACCCCTTCTACGTGCGCATGGGCCTCCCTTTTATAGTCTGAAGGGGGCGCCAACAGGTGGCAGCGTAGGAAGAGGGGGTAGAAAGGTAAAAACGCAGGTTGGTACAACAGTGACCAACAGTGTCCCCGACCTAACTCTGACGGCAGGGGACAAGGGCATTTAATGCCCGTCTGGTCGCCCCAACAGTGCAAGGAAACGACCGTTAGGTGTGCCACCGGTTGCCACGATGGCCTCCTTGTTAGCTCCGCTTGCCACCTCGCTCCGCATGGCTGTGCAGCGTCTCGCCACGTGCCCCTGGGATGGCCCTGGGGTGACACGTTGCTGGACGTGCTGGAGTATGGGTGCGGGTGGTAGCCTTGCCGCGGCAAGCGCCTTGCCGTGGTCCTTCTCTTGTTGTGCCGGCAAGCTTGCCGGTCGTCGGGCCTTGCCGGCACGCACGGGGTGCCATGGCAAGTCTTCTGGAAATGCCTTGGTTGTCCTTCCCGACAAGCTCCTCTTGCCGGGGCCTTCGTCCTCCCCGGCGAGCTTCTCTTGCCAGGATCTGTGTCTTCTCAGTTGATACTTTGTCCTTGAATGGTAGTAATAGGAAATGACGGAGGGTCCTGGCAGGCGCCCGGCAAGCCTTGCCGCGGGGTGCTGCGACTGCCTGTGCACGAGTTCGGGGTACTAAGGTACCCCCTACTTTAGTACACCGACAGGAGCCCCCGGGCCTGGGCCATACACGGTGCCGAGCATTGTTGGGCCAGGCCCAGAACAGTGCACGGGCCCGCGCGGCCTGGGCCCACACAAAATCGGACTCCGTGTCCGCCGCGTCCTCTCGCAACGGCACGCGTCAATTGCGGCGTCGTGGGAGGCGTGGGTGGTGTGTGCGATTTTCAGGGCGTCCACCCCCGTGATCACGGGGCAGAGGGAGGTCACTTCATCTGTCGCCTCGGCTTCGCCTCCCCGCCACGCGGCTCCCATGCGCGCGGGGTCGTGGGCGGCGAAGGTGGGAAACCGAGCCGTCACGGGCGGAGATGGTGGGTCGGCCCCGTTCCTCTGCCCCCCCCCCTCCCGTGCTCTGATTGGCTGAGCGGGGCGGCCGAGCCCCCACCTCGCTCCTTAAAAAGGGCGGAAGGGGAGCGCAAAAATCCCGCACTTCCTCCTCTTCCTCTTTCTTCAACTTCTGCTACCCTTCCTCCCATCTGCCATGGAGGGAGGGAACCCTGGTCCTTCATCGGTGGCGGCGAGGGTCGCCACCAGGCAGCGCGCCTCTCCCTATCCCGCGCTTGCGGTGGCGGAGCCGGCCACGAGGGGAAGAGGGAGGGGGCGAGGCCGTGGACGAGGTCGAGGACGTGGTCGGAGCGCTCGGGGAAGAGGCGGCCGGGGCGGTGCGCCACCCCCGTCTCTGCCGGCAGCTCCTCTCCTCGAGGCGGTCCACACCGGGGACGATCCCTGGGAGTTCTTCGTCAAGCTGCGCCGAGCACCTCGGCGCCGCCTCCGGCTTCCGGCCCCGTTTGCGAGCGCGATCGAACCGGACCCACCCGAGATGTTGGAGTTGCGCATGAGGGGCTGCGGGATCAGCGGCACTCGAGTTAGTGTCGTATCCCCAGCCCCCGGCGTGATGTACTTCGATCGAGGGTGGAAGACGTTCGCCCGCATCCACGGCTTGACGGCGGGGTTTACCCTCCATTTTAAGTTAATGGAGGGCGACCTTCTCGTCATCAAGGTCTTTGGGGACTCCGGGACCCGGGCAAGATGCTGCGTGGACAGCTCCTCCGATAGCGAAGGCTCCTCCTCGAGCGAGAGTGACGAGGAGGGGAGCGACAGCGACGACGAGGACGGCGGGTCCGACTAGGCGTCGGGTGTCGCCTCGCGCGCCACCGGCGACCCGATCATCCGGGTTGCCGGCCTTCTGAACTCCCCGGGGCCGTCTCCTTGGGCGGCTTGCATAGGGAGGCTGCGGAAGAGGAAGAGGGGTGGCGGCAAGGCCGTCAAGTCGGAGTACGAGGGCGAGGTGCCCTCGACAGCGTGCTGACGTCCTGCCGCCTCGTCTTCGAGCTCTGCTTCCGGCACCTTCGTCTCCGCTAAGCTCCTGGCCGGCTCCCGGGGTGTTCTCTTGGTGTCTTCTGGCACCCGTAGCTCGCCTAGGCGCCCCTTTTGCCCTTCCCGGCAAACTTCTCTTGCCGGGGCCTCCTTGACCTACCTCCTGAAGAGAGAAACAGGAGAGGGATTACAGGCATCTTATCTCTTTTTAATTTGTAAGCCTTCGGGCCTTAGCTGCATTTAAAACTTGTAATCCTCTCTTTCATATTTTTCATCCTCTATGGACTTGTACTGAATTGGGATGTTTTTTTAATGAAAAGAGGGGAATGCTTGTCGGGTTATATCCTTTACTTGATTCTGTGCCTTCTATGTTTTCACCCTACGCTTTGAGGGAACTTGCCGGCGCAAGCACACTTGCTGAGTGCGGAACGTCAGCAGCCTGCTGGCGGTGCCGCTTCCGGCAAGAAACCTTGTCGGGCCAGTTGCAGCGCACTTGTATTGTTGAGAGGACTCGAAAACAAATCAAGGGCGCAACTTGGCCGCGATTCGGCTCTTCCGCGCACAGGTTTTTCCATACAAGGCGCACTCATTCAAGGACGCGGCCTCGCATTCCCCAGTCCATAAGAGGATGCATGATGAGGGATGAAAAACTTATCTGATATCACAGCCCCCGGCGACTCTGGCTTGCCGGGGATGAATCTTGGCATTTGCAGCCCCGGCAACTCTGGCTCCGCCGAGACCCAGGTGCCGGTGCGCTTTTCCTTGCCCTTGTCGCTGACGCCGCGGTCCCCGGGGATCCTGGCTTGCCGCGAAGAAATTCCGGTACTCGCAGCCCCCAGCAAAACCGGGTTGCCGGGGCCCAGGTGCCGGCGCGCCCTTCTGTTTTTTTTTGCCTGTTGCTGTTATTTCAGTCACGAAAACAACTTAGACAGCGCCGCGATAAGTTACTTTTTGTGGCGTAATTTTCACGTTGGGCAACGCAATGCCATGCTTCGCCCTTTGTATGTTTATACTCTATGCTTTTTAGGGGACTTGGCGGTGCATACACGCTTGCTGAGTGCGGAACATCAGCAGCCCGCTGGCGGTGTTGCCTCCGGCAAGAAACCTCGTCGGGCTAGTTGCAGCGCGCTTTCATTGTTGAGCGGACTCGGAAACAAATCAAGGGTGCAACTCAGCCACGAGTCAGCTCCTCTGCGCGCAAGTTTCTCATACAAAGGACATCCCACGGCAAGGCTTGCTACGTTACATCCTTTACCCCATCACATCCCTTGTATGTTTTCACCCTACGCTTTTAGGAAACTTGCCGGCGCTAACACACTTGCTGAGTGCGGAACATCAGCAGCCTGCTGGCGGTGTTGTTTCCGGCAAGAAACCCTGTCGGGCTAGTTGCAGCGCACTTGTATTGTTGAGCGGACTCGAAACAAAGCAAGGGCGCAACTTAACCACGAGTTGGTTCCCCCGCGCACAGGTGTTCCATACAAGGAACGAACGTTCAAGGAATATAACATAAAAACTTAGAACTAAAAGTGCTCTGTACTCAAGCTTGGGCAACTTAGCTTTTCCGTCTTCTGTGCTCCGGCAAGGCCGCACTTCTCCCTTGATTTCCTCCCTTGTACGATTTCACCCTCACGCTTTCAGGGAACCCGCCAGCGCAAACACACTTGCTGAGTGCGGAACATCAGCAGCCCGCTGGCGGTGTTGCCTCCGGCAGGAAGAACTCCTCGGGCTAGTTGCAGCACGCTTTCATCGTTGAGCGGACTCGAAACAGATCAAGGGCGCAACTTAGCCCTGATTCGTCCCCTTTGCGCACAAGTTTTCCATACAAGGTACGAACTTTCACGGAATATGACTCAAAAGTTTGAAACTGACTGCTCTCTTTGCCCTACTGGCCGGTAGAGCTCGATGGCGCGTCCTCGACGGCAGCACCGCACTCCGAAGAGGTGCGCTTGCCGGAGTGGGCACCAGAGCCGTTCTTGCCGGGCTTGGTCCTTGGTAGATCTGCCTTTGCCTTCTTGCACTTGCCGGTGGAGCTCGATGGCGCGTCCTCGATGGCAGCGCAGCACTCCGGAGAGGTGCGCTTGCCGGAGTGGGCACCAGAGCTACTCTTGCCGGACTTGGCTTTCTTCTTCCCCCGGGGAGCTTCAGCGGCAAGTGGCTCGCGCTCTGCTGCGGCTGCTGCTTCCCGGTAAATCTTATCGGTGCAGATAAGTGCATCCTTCTTGTCGCCTTGGACAGAAATGACACTTATCGGACCAGGCATCTTGAGCACATTGTAGGCGTAGTGAGAGGCTGCCATGAACTTGGCGAGCGCTAGACGGCCTAGTATTCCATTGTAGGGCAATGGGATATCTGCAACATCAAACGTGACCCTCTTTGTCCTGAAATTCAGCTCGCTGCCGAATGTCACTGGCAGTGTGATCTTCCCCTTCGGCTTGCTCCTTCCCGGATTTATCCCTTGAAAGGTACCAGTTTCTTCGAGCTTGCTGTCGGGGATCTGGAGCTTCTTGAGCACTGCGGAGGAAATCAGGTTCAGGCCGGCCCCGCCGTCAACCAACATCTTCGTGACCTTGAGGTTGCGGATTGTTGGTGAGACCAACATCGGCAAGCACCCGACCGCAGTGATGCGATCAGGGTGGTCCTCAACATCGAAGATGATGGGCGTGCTGGACCACTTCAGAGGCTTGCGTGACTCGACGGACGGCTCTGCTGCGTTCACTTCTCGCACCCACTGCTTGAGTTGGCGGTGCGAGGTGTGCAGAGAAGGCACCGCCGTTGATGCACAACACCTCCGTTGCCTTCTGAAACTCTTGGTCATCAGTCTCGTCTTCCTCCATCTCATCATCCTCATCTTCTTCTTCGTCCTTGTCGCGGCCACGGGGAGGCCTGTCTCCTTGCCGCGGCTTGGCCTTGCCGCGGTGCCCTCCCCGGGCGGGGAACTTCTTGCCGGATCCTCCGCCACCTCCCTGGGCTCTCTCCTTGTCGCGGCGCTCGTACTCAGCTTTCTGTAGCTCCGCCATCTGCTCTACTTTCTTGCAGGTTTGGAGGTCATGGCCCTTGGTGCGGTGAATCTTGCAATACCGCTTACCGGAGCCATCCTGCTTGTCGGCGGCTACCACAGCCTCGCCGGAGTCATCAGCTTTGGCCTTGTCGGAGCCGCCTCCGTTGCCGGAATGCTCAACAGCTAGCACATCCTTAGCCTTTCTCTTCCTGTTGTTCCGCCTCCAGTTCTTCCTTGCCGGGGCGGCATCCTCACTGTCAGATCCTTCTGGTCCTGCAATCTCTCCAGGGATTTTCCTCCCCTCCTCAGCTCGTGCACACTTGTCGGCCAGGGCATAAAGCTTGCTGACATCTCTGATCTTGCACATCGCCATCTCCTCCCTCATCCTGCGGTTACGCACATTCTGGTGGAACACGCTGATAACCGCGGCAGGGTGGACGTCTGGGATGTTGCGCTGCACCTGGCTGAATCTCTATATGTACTTGCGCAGGGGCTCCCCCTCCTTCTGGACGACCAGATGCAGATCGCTCTCCTGGCCATGGGGTTTGTGGCCGCCTGTGAAGGCGCCAACAAACTGATGACACAGGTCTGCCCATGAAGAGATGGAGCCATCCGGCAAGTGCATGAGCCAAGACCTAACGTTGGGCTTGAGCACCAGCGGGAAGTAGTTGGCGAGGATCTTCTCGTCGCGCCCTCCAGCAGCCTGCACCGCGATGGTGTAGATGCTGAGGAACTCCGACGGATGTATCCTGCCATCGTACTTCTCGGGCACGTCTGGCTTGAAGTTCTTGGTTTTGGGCCACTGGACTTGCCGCAGCTCTCGGGTGAACGCAGGGCAACCTGCCGCGTACGGCAAGTCGCCTGGTTCCCCTGGTGCGTGCACATCGACAGTGGGCCCAGCGCGCTGGTCAGATTGACGTCGCGCTTCTCTCTGGCGCTCGATGCGAGTGCGAGCGTCTTCGTGTTGTCGTTCTTGGAGAACATGGCGTTGATCACGGCGAGTTCGCGGGTCCGACGACGCGGTGGAGTCGGCGTCGGGGTTGGTCCGGCGAGCCGGCGATCTTGGCCTTCGGGGCTGGGAGTGCACGGAGGTGGCACCCCCAGCGGTCTTGTCGGCGTCGGCTTGCGCCTGGGCACCTTGCCGGGGCTTCGATGCGCTCGGTGGCCGGGGCTTGTCGCCGTTGGCGAAGCCGATGAGGCTGTAAATGGTCATCCTCCAGTCGTCAATCTTGTGTGGCGCCGGAGGGTAATCTAGAAGCAGCTGGGCTCGGGCCAGCGCTTCCTCTGCTGTCTTGGGTGGCGGTGGCGACGAGCGGCGCGAGGAGCGGGATGTGCTCGGACTCCCAACTGGATTGGGAGGTGCAACACCCCGTCCGGGCGACCGTACCTCACTCGCGCCAGCATGCTGGCGTGCATGCGGACCTCGACCGTCCCGCGACCCACCAGCTTGGCCTTGCTCCAATGCGAGCACGGTGCTAGGAGCACCGGGGCGTTGTCGGCCTTGCACCTCCTGGGAAGGGTGTGGTGTCTGCACGGTCGCCGACGCTTGCGGGGCCTTGTTTTTGGACCTGGTGACGACGTGAGTCCCACCGTCGGCGCCCGCTCCTTCGCCGGCGTCCACTCCACCGCCCGCTTGCTCCGGCGGTGGTGGTAGAATCGATGTAGACGGAGCGGCCACCTCCGAAGGCTTCTTCTTCGGTGGCATGTTGGTGAAGGCGTTGATGTAGCGCGCGCGGAGACCGGATCAGATGCTCACAACCTCGACGCGACCCCTACCTGGCGCGCCAAAGATGTCGGGGCGTCTCTCTGTGGCCACGAGCACCTATGGGGCAGGGGGCCCCTTCTAGTCTGGCAAGGGAGCGGAGGGCGTGCGCAGAGCAGATCGAGGTCCGGCGCGCGGGGGAGACGGGCGATTTTTACCCAGCTTCGGAGCTCTCTGGAGAGATAAAACTCCTACTGCTGCTTTGTGTTTGTATTTGATCTTGCTCGAGAGTGCGAGCGTATGGTGGTGTTGCGTGTGTCGAATGGACCGAACCCCTTCTACGTGCGCATGCGCCCCCCTTTTATAATCTGAAGGGGGCACCAACAGGTGGCAGCGTAGGAAGAGGGGGTAGAAAGGTAAAAACGCAGGTTGGTACAACAGTGACCAACAGTGTCCCCTACCTAACTCTGACGGCAGGGGACAAGGGCATTTAATGCCCGTCTGGTCGCCCCAACAGTGCAAGGAAACGACCGTTAGGTGTGCCACCGGTTGCCACGATGGCCTCCTTGTCAGCTCCGCTTGCCACCTCGCTCCGCATGGCTGTGCAGCGTCTCGCCACGTGCCCCTGGGATGGCCCTGGGGTGACACGTTGCTGGATGTGCTGGAGTTTGGGTGCGGGTGGTAGCCTTGCCGCGGCAAGCGCCTTGCCGTGGTCCTTCTCTTGTTGTGCCGGCAAGCTTGCCGGTCGTCGGGCCTTGCCGGCACGCACGGGGCGCCATGGCAAGTCTTCTGGAAACGCCTTGGTTGTCCTTCCCGACAGGCTCCTCTTGCCAGGGCCTTCGTCCTCCCCGACGAGCTTCTCTTGCCAGGATCTGTGTCTTCTCAGTTGATACTTTGTCCTTGAATGGCAGTAATAGGCAATGACGGAGGGTCCTGGTGGGCGCCCGGCAAGCCTTGCCGCGGGGTGCTGCGACTGCCTGTGCACGAGTTCGGGGTACTAAGGTACCCCCTACTTTAGTACACCGACAGCTACCTTCGGCATCGTTGTGGTCAGACATCTCCGGACTGTGTTCGCCATCCTCTCGCATGCCCTGCTCCAATGCTGGGTCTGCGGGGTCCTCAGCTTGGTTCAGATTATCATCATCGTCCATGACAATGTTGTTGTTTTTCCTTTTGCCGGATCGAGGTCAGCGCTTGGGACGCCGGCGCTTGGGAGGTTCATCGACAGGCATGCTGTTATCATCGTCGGCCTCATTCTCCTTAGGTGTGTCCACCTCGTATGAGGATGTAGCTGTCCACTGCCCTAAGGGTGGTGGTTTTTGTGCCTGCTCTTCTCCGGCATCGTCGTCCATACCGTCGATGTCCTCGGAGCCGTAATCGAGCGTGTCGGTTAAGTCTTCGACAGTGACAATGAAGTGGGTGGTGGGTGGGAAACGAGGTTCATCCGCTTCCCATTCGAGCCGTACATAGTTCGGCCGAGAGTTCCCTGACAAGGAGAGGGATTTCAATGAGTTTAACACGTCGCCAAGAGCCGGTTGCTGGAAGACGTACGCGGAGCTGAATTCCAAGATCGGTGCCCAATCAGGTTCGATGGGCGCGGATGAAAACGGTCCGGAACCTATGGCCGGAGACGAGTCCGAGGTTCCGGCGACACAAGCCCAACTCGATGTCGGGTCCGTGTGCGGCTCGAACACCACTGAATCTGCGGTTTTCGTGGCGGGGTTGAGCCTCCCGTCCTCAGACCACGCGGTCCGCTATGGATCTAGAGCCAGAGCGGTTACGGGCGCTATCTCCAGAGCGCAGCAAGATGACAGATTTAGGTCATGTTCATCGTGGTGGCAGGGGACAGCCGTCATGGGCTCGAATCCATCGAAGATCAAGTCTCCGTGGATATCGGCCACAAAATTCAGGCTTTTGAATCTGACTTGATGGCCAGGGGCATAGCTATCGATCTGCTCCAGATGGCCAAGCGAGTTGGCCCGCAGTGCGAAGCCGCCAAATACGAAGATCTATCCGGGGAGGAAAATCCCCCCTGGACTGCGTTGTTGTAGATGATTGATGGAGCCATCAAGCCTTCTGATGACGACGCAGCAGAACTCTCAATGAAAGCACCAATGTTGGTGTCAAAACCGGCGGATCTCGGGTAGGGAGTCCCAAACTGTGCATCTAAGGCCAATGGTAACAGGAGGCGGGGGACACAATGTTTACCCAGGTTCGGGCCCTCTCTATGGAGGTAATACCCTTCTTCCTGCTTGATTGATCTTGATGAATATGAGTATTACAAGAGTTGATCTACCATGAGATCGTATGGGCTAAACCCTAGAAGCCTAGCCTATGAGATTATATTTGCCCCTGTCCTACGGACTAAACCCTACGGTTTATATAGACACCAGAGGGGGCTAGGGTTACACAAAGTTAGTTACAGAGAAAGGAATCTACATATCAGAATCCCCAAGCTTGCCTTCCATGCAAAGGAGAGTACCATCCGGACATGGGAAGAAGTCTTCTATCTTGTATCGTCATAGCCCAATAGTCCAGCCCAAGTATATAGTCCGGCTGTCCGAGGACCCCTTAGTCCAGGACTCCCTCACCCGTGGAGAGGGCTGGTTGAACTGTAGCCGGTGGAGGAGCACGCGGTGGAGGCTGGATGAACAGGAGCCCGTGGATGAACAGTCGCAGGTGGAGGCTGGAGGAGGTCGACGGTGGAGATGAATAGTATCCCATGGAGTCCCGTTTTGCGGTACGCCACACCCCTCCTAATGAACAGGACCCCCGTTTCGACCGTAGTGCTCCAACACAAGTCCGTTTCCTCTGTTTTGCTGTACGCCACACCCCTCCCGATCAACAGGACCCCTTTCAACCATAGGAGGTCCAACAGAAATCTGTTTCCTCCGTTTTGCGATACGACAGGCCCCTCCTGATGAACAGGATCCCGTTTCGACCGTGGCCGGTCGAACACAAGGCCGTTTCCTCTGTTCTGCGGTATGCCAGGCCTCGTTTCCATCGGTTGTTCCATCTAAGCCCTCCCGATGAACACGACGACGCATTCCGTTCCGACCCAGCCGGTTGGCTCCCCATGAACACGATGACGACGAAGTTTCTCCGTTCCGACCCAGCCATGTACACGAGCCCTGGCCGTACGTATGCGCGAGTAGGTGCTCGAGACCCCGCCCTTATGTACGTGTGTGGCTGTATTTACTTTCTTGCACCCTGGCCGTTGTACGTACGTGTACATCCTACGTGTGCGCCTCTACTACGACACGTGCGCGCCTCTACATTGACCAGTATGTACGTACACGTTCGCGACCAGAATGACAACGCTACGTACGCTTTGACCAGGTGGGTCCCGACTGTCAGGCACTTCCTTGCGTGCGAAGATGTAGCTGGTGGGTCCCAGCAGTTAGGGGGCGAATAGTTTTTTCCCGTAATATGGATGCACTTCCTTGCGTGCGAAGATGTAGCTGGTGGGTCCCAACATTCAGGGGGGAAACATTTTTTTCACGAAATATGGTGGCCCGTCCGGTGGGTCCTGATACATCTCCAGCGTATCTATAATTTTTGATTTTCCATGCTATTATATTACCCGTTTTGGATGTTTATGGGCTTTACTTTACACTTTTATATCATTTTTGGGACTAACCTACTAACCGGAGGCCCAACCCGAATTGCTATTTTTTTGCCTATTTCAGTGTTTCGAAGAAAAGGAATATCAAACGGAGTCCAAACGGGATGAAACCTTCGGGAGCGATCTTTTTGGAACAAATGCCAACCTGGAGACTTGGAGTGGACATCAAGCAACGAGCAGGGCGGCCACGAGGGTGTCCGGCGCGCCCCTAGGGCTGGGCGTGCCCCACACCCTCGTGGTCTCCTCGAGCATCCACCGACCTACTTCTTCCTCCTATATATACCCATGTACCCCAAAAACATCTAGGAGCACCACGAAAACCTAATTCCACCACCGCAACCTTCTGTATCCGCGAGATCCCATCTTGGAGCCTTCGCGGGCGCTCCGCCGGAGGGGGAATCGACCATGGAGGGCCTCTACATCATCTCCAAGGCCCTTTCGATGAGTTGTGAGTATTTTACCACAGACCTTCGGGTCCATAGTTATTAGCCAGATGAATTCTTCTCTCTCCTTGAATCTCAATACAAAATTCTCCTCGATCTTCTTGGAGATCTATTCGATGTAACTCTTTTTGCGGTGTGTTTGTCGAGATCCGATGAATTGTGGGTTTATGATCAAGTTTATCTATGAGAAATATTTGAATCTCCTCCGAATTCTTTTATGTGTGATTAAGTTATCTTTGCAAGTCTCTTCGAATTATCAGTTTGGTTTGGCCTACTAGATTGATCTTTCTTGCAAAATGGGAGAAGTGCTTAGCTTTGGGTTCAATCTTGAAGTGTCCTTTCCCAGTGACAGCAGGGGCAGCAAGGCACGTATTGTATTGTTGCCATCGAGGATAAAAATATGGGGTTTATGTCATATTGCATGAGTTTATCCCTCTACATCATGTCATCTTTCTTAATGCGTTACTCTGTTCTTTATGAACTTAATACTCTAGATGTAGGCAGGAGTCGATCGATGTGTGGAGTAATAGTAGTAGATGCAGGCAGGAGTCGATCTACTTGTCACGGATGTGATGCCTATATACATGATCATGCCTAGATAATCTCATAATTATTCGCTTTTCTATCAATTGCTCGATAGTAATTTGTTCACCCACCGTAATACTTATGCTATCTTGAGAGAAGCCACTAGTGAAACCAATGGCCCCCGGGTCTATCTTTTATCATATAAGTTTACCATCTACTTTTATTTGCATCTTTTACCTTTCCAATCTATATCATAAAAATACCAAAAATAGTCATCTTATCATATTATCTCTATCAGATGTCACTTTCGCAAGTGGCCGTGAAGGGATTGACAACCCCTTTATTGCGTTGGTTGCGAGGTTCTTGTTTGTTTGTGTAGGTGCGTGGGACTTTGGAGGATCCTCCTACTGGATTAATACCTTGGTTCTCAAAAACTGAGGGAAATACTTACGCTACTTTGCTGCATCACCCTTTCCTCTTCAAGGAAAACCAACGCAAGCTCAAGACGTAGCAAGAAGGATTTATGGCGTCGTTGCCGGGGAGGTCTTCCCTCAAGTCAAGACATACCAAGTACCCATCACAAACTCATCTCCCTCGCATTACATTATTTGCCATTTGCCTCTCGTTTCCTCTCCCCCACTTCACCTTTGCCATTTTATTCGCCCTCTCTTTCCCAATCTTCTCTCTCTTTCGCTTGTCTTCTTGTCTGCCTATTTGCCCCTATGGCTTTGCCTAAGAACACCGACCTTCATCTTAGAAGGTTGGATGAGATTGAATTAAACATTAGAATTTTTATGACTTTACAATTTGAGCATAATAGTTTCTTTAGAAAATAGCTTAAAGAACAAAAAAGCTTCATGGAGTATATGAACAAAGAGCTTGATGATATGTCCAAAGAATTTTATGGTTTGAATTCTCAGATTGCTCGTCTTGAAAAATCAATAGCCCAAATTTCTGATAAGCAAGCTACCTTGGTCAATAAGATGGCTGCCAAACCACAAGGGTTAGGGGAAAATAGTGATGAAGATCTAAAAGTTATTGATGTGTCCCCTATTAAAACCTTGTTTTGCAATATGAACCTTAATAACGATGGGACTGGAGATGAGTCAACTTTAGTTAAAAGGCGTCCCAATGATTCGGAGTTTTTAGATCTCGATGCTAAATTTGGTAAAAGTGGGATTGGAGAGGTCGAGACTTTAAATAGCACTGAACCCACTATTATGGATTTCAAGGAATTTAATTATGATAATTGTTCTTTAATAGATTGTATTTTCTTGTTGCAATCCATGTTGAATTCTCCTCATGCTTATTGTCAAAATAAAGCTTTTACCAAACATATTGTTGATGCCTTGATGCAATCTTATGATGAAAAACTTAATTTGGAAGTTTCGATACCTAGAAAACTTTATGATGAGTGGGAACCTACTATAAAGATTCAAATTAAAGATCATGAGTGCTATGCTTTGTGTGATTTGGGTGCTAGTGTTCCATGATTCCGAAAACTCTATGTGATATTCTAGGTTTCCATGATCTTGATGATTGCTCTTTAAATTTGCACCTTGCAGATTCCACCATTAAGAAACCTATGGGAATGATCAATGATGTTCTTATTGTTGCAAATATAAATTATGTGCCTATAGATTTTATCGTTCTTGACATAGATTGCAATCTTTCATGTTCTATTATTCTTGGTAGACCTTTCCTTAGAACGATTGGTGCAATTATTGATATGAAGGAAGGGAATATTAGATTCCAATTTCCATAAGGAAAGGCATGGAGCACTTTCCAAGAAAGAAAGTTAAATTACCTTATGAATCTATCATGTGAGCTACTTATGAATTGAGTGCCAAAGATGGCACTACGTAGATATATCGTCGCTTCTATGCCTAGCTTGGGGCGTTAAACAATAGCGCTAGTTGGGAGGCAACCCAATTTTATTTTTGTTTTTTTGTTTTTTATTCTGTTTAGTAATAAATATTTCATCTCGCTTCTGTTTAGATGTGTTTTCACGTTTTAATTAGTGTTTGTGCCAAGTAGAACCTATAGGATAACCTATGGTGATAGTTAATTTGATTCTGCTGAAAAACAGAAAATTTTCGCGCATGAAAATAATTTTAGTAATTTAAAGAAACGCGATTTTGCATTGATTCTTTTTGCTGTAGATCAACAGACAAATTTCCCAGGATTTCCTATTTTGTTAGGATTTTCAGAGTTTCAGAAGTATTCGAGAGTTACAGATTGCTACAGACTATTCTGTTTTTGACAGATTCTGTTTTTCGTGTGTTGTTTGCTTATTTTGATGCATCTATGGCTAGTATCCGTGCGTATGAACCATAGAGAAGTTGGAATACAGTAGGTTTAACACCAATATAAACAAGGAATGAGTTCATTACAGTACCTTATCTGGTGGCTTTTCTTTCTTGCACTAACGGAGCTTATGAGATTTCCTGTTGAGTTTTGTGTTGTGAAGTTTTCAAGTTTTGGGTAAAGATTTGATGGATTATGGAATAAGGAGTGGCAAGAGCCTAAGCTTGTGGATGCCCATGGCACCCCAAGATATTCAAGGATAACCAAAAGACTAAGCTTGGGGATGCCCCGGAAGGCATCCCCTCTTTCGTCTTTGTCTATCGGTAACTTTACTTGGAGCTATATTTTTATTCGCCACATGATATGTGTTTTGCTTGGAGCGTCTTGTATGATATTAGTTTTTGCTTTTTAGTTTACCACAATCATTCTTGCTGTACACACCTTTTGGTAGAAGCCCACTTGATTAGAATTTATTAGAATACTCTATGTGCTTCACTTATATCTTTTGAGCTAGATAGTTTTGCTCTATGTGCTTCACTTATATTTTCTAGAGCACGGAGGTGGCTTAATTTTGTAGAAATTGTTGATCTCTCATGCTTCACTTATATTATTTTGAGAGTCTCTTAGAACAGCATGGTATTTGCTATGGTTATAAAATTGGTCCTAGAATGATGGGCATCCAAGTTGGGTACAATAAAAACTATCATAGAAAGTGAATTGGATGCTATGATCAATTTGATACTTGATAATTGTTTTGAGATATAGAGATGGTGATATTAGAGTCATGCTAGTTGGGTGATTATGAATTTAAAGAATACTTGTGTTGAAGTTTGTGATTCCCGTAGCATGCACGTATAGTGAACCGCTTTGTGATGAAGTTGGAGCGCAATTTTATTTATTGATTGTCTTCCTTATGAGTGGTGGTCGGGGACGAGCGATGGTGTTTTCCTACCAATCTAAACCCCTAGGAGCATGCGCGTAGTAATTTGTTTACAATGGCTTGTAGATTTTTGCAATAAGTATATGAGTTCTTTATGACTAATGTTGAGTCCATGGATTATACACACTCACACCCTTCCACCATTGCTAGCCTCTCTTGTGCTGCGCAAGTTTCGCCGGTACCATACACCCACCATATACCTTCCTCAAAAAAGCCACCATACCTACCTATTATGGAATTTCCATAGCCATTCCGAGATATATTGCCATGCAACTTTCCATCGTTCCATTTATATGACACGCATCATCATTGTCATATTGCTCTTGGCATGATCAAGTAGTTGACATCCTATTTTTGGCAAGGCCACCTTCATAATTTTCATACATGTCATTCTTGATTCATTGCATAGCCCGGTACACAGCCGGAGGCATTTATATAGAGTCATATCTTGTTCTAAGTATCGAGTTGTAATCTTAAGTTGTAAGTAAATAGAAGTGTGATGATCTTCATTATTAGAGCATTGTCCCAGTGAGGAAAGGATGATGGAGACTATGATTCCCCCACAAGTCGGGATGAGACTTTGAAATTTATAAAAAAAGAAGAGAAAGGCCAAAAAAAGAGAAAGGCCAAATAAAAAAATGAGAGAAAAAGAGAGAAGGGACAATGCTACTATCCTTTTTACCACACTTGTGCTTCAAAGTAGCACCATGATCTTCATGATAGAGAGTCTCCTATGTTGTCACTTTCATATACTAGTGGGAATTTTTCATTATAGAACTTGGCTTGTATATTCCAATGATGGGCTTCCTAAAAATGCCCTAGTTCTTCGTGAGCAAGCGAGTTGGATGCGCACCCACTTAGTTTCTTTTGTTGAGCTTTCATACATTTATAGCTCTAGTGCATCCGTTGCATGGCAATCCCTACTCACTCACATTGATATCTATTAATGGGCATCTCCATAGCCTAATGATACACCTAGTTGATGTGAGACTATCTTCTCCTTTTTTGTCTTCTCCACAACCACCATTCTATTCCACATATAGTGATATGTCCATGGCTCACGCTCATGTATTGCGTGAAAGTTGAAAAAGTTTGAGATTACTAAAGTATGAAACAATTGCTTGGCTTGTCATCAGGGTTGTGCATGATTAAATACTTTGTGTGATGAAGATAGAGCAACAGCCAGACTATATGATTTTGTAGGGATAACTTTCTTTAGCCATGTTATTTTGAGAAGACATGATTGCTTAGTTAGTATGCTTGAAGTATTACTATTTCTTATGTCAATATGAACTTTTATTTTGAATCATTTGGATCTGAACATTCATGCCACAATAAATAAAATTACATTGAGAATTATGCTAGGTAGCATTCCACATCAAAAATTCTGTTCTTATCATTTACCTACTCGAGGACGAGCAAGAATTAAGCTTGGGGATGCTTGATATGTCTCCAACGTATCTATAATTTTTTATTGTTCCATGCTATTATATTACCCGTTTTGGATGTTTATGGGCTTTACTTTACACTTCTATATCATTTTTGGGACTAACCTACTAACCGGAGGCCCAGCCCGAATTGCTGTTTTTTTCCTATTTTAGTGTTTCGAAGAAAAGGAATATCAAACGGAGTCCAAACAGGATGAAACCTTCGGGAGCGATCTTTTTGGAACAAATTCCAACCTGGAGACTTGGAGTGGACGTCAAGCAACGAGCGAGGCAGCCACGAGGGTGCCCGACGCGCCCCCTAGGGCTGGGCGCCCCCCCAACTCGTGGGCCCCTCGAGCGTCCACCGACCTACTTCTTCCTCCTATATATACCCATGTACCCCGAAAACATCTAGGAGCACCACAAAAACCTAATTCCACCACGCAACCTTCTGTATCTGCGAGATCCCATCTTGGAACCTTCGCCAGCGCTCCGCCAGAGGGGGAATCGACCATGGAGGGCCTCTACATCATCTCCAAGGCCCTTCCGATGAGTTGTGAGTAGTTTACCACAGACCTTCGGGTCCATAGTTATTAGCTAGATGGCTTCTTCTCTCTCCTTGAATCTCAATACAAAGTTCTCCTCGATCTTCTTGGAGATCTATTCGATGTATCTCTTTTTGCGGTGTGTTTGTCGAGATCCGATGAATTGTGGGTTTATGATCAAGTTTATCTATGAGAAATATTTGAATCTCCTCTGAATTCTTTTGCGTGATTAAATTATCTTTGCAAGTCTCTTCGAATTATCAGTTTGGTTTGGCCTACTAGATTGATCTTTCTTGCAACGGGAGAAGTGCTTAGCTTTGGGTTCAATCTTGCGGTGTCCTTTCCCAGTGATAGCAGGGGCAGCAAGGCACGTATTGTATTGTTGCCATCGAGGATAAAAAGATGGGGTTTGTATCATATTACATGAGTTTATCCCTCTACATCATGTCATCTTTCTTAATGCGTTACTCTATTCTTTATGAACTTAATACTCTAGATGCAGGCAGGAGTCGGTCGATGTGTGGAGTAATAGTAGTAGATGCAGGCAGGAGTCGATCTACTTGTCACGGACGTGATGCCTATATACATGATCATGCCTAGATAATCTCATAATTATTCGCTTTTCTATCAATTGCTCGACAGTAATTTGTTCACCCACCGTAATACTTATGCTATCTTGAGAGAAGCCACTAGTGAAACCTATGGCTCCGGGTCTATCTTTTATCATATAAGTTTACCATCTACGCTTATTTGCATCTTTTACCTTTCCAATCTATATCATAAAAATACCAAAAATATTTATCTTATCATATTATCTCTATCAGATCTCACTTTCACAAGTGGCCGTGAAGGGATTGACAACCCCTTTATTGCGTTGGTTGCGAGGTTCTTGTTTGTTTGTGTAGGTGCATAGGACTTTTGAGGATCCTCCTACTGGATTGATACCTTGGTTCTCAAAAACTGAGGAAAATACTTACACTAGTTTGCTGCATCACCCTTTCCTCTTCAAGGAAAACCAACGCAAGCTCAAGACGTAGCAGGTCCCTGCTGCACTACAAAAAAAAGACACATCCGTGACATTTTGGCCGAACGAAATTTTTTTCTGTCATACTTATGACACTTCTATGACGATAATTTTGACAAAACCCGGTATCATCATAGATGTGGTGGTCTCCTACTTCTATGACAAAAAATCATGACAGAAAATGGGCTTTTCATCCTGGGCGGGCCGGAGACGCAGCTGCATGACATTCTTTGGGCCGTCCATGACGGAAAAAGCCGTGGTAGAAGCGAGGGCGAGGAAAATTTCGGGGAGTTCCCGGTTACTGTGGGTGGTCGGGGGCCGAGCGATGCACGTTTCTCTCGTACACGTATGCACATTTATGCGAGGCGTTGGGCTCTAACTGAACCCGAGCGAGGCGTCGCCTAATTGAACCCGAGCGATTGCATTGTAGGCTACGCGTTACTGAACCCGAGCGATCGAGCGATTCCTTCACTACTGCTGCTAATTAAAGCCGATTGATGCTGCCTCTGGATGCACAATGAGCGTTGCAGGGGGGTGGATGAACAGTGAGCGGTGGGGATGGATGAATAGGACCCCGTGGCGTTGCCTCTGGATGAACAGGACCCCGATCAATCGAGCCGGTTGGGGCTGGATGAACAGGACCCCGTGGAGGGCTGGATGAATAGGACGACCCCGTGGAGGGCTGGATGAACAGTAGACGATGGAGGGGTAGATGAACAGTAGCCCGTGGTGGGGTGGTTGAACAATAGCCGTTGGAGCAGCGTGGGGTGGAGGTTGGATGAACAGGAGCCCGTGGATGAACAGTCGCAGGTGGAGGCTGGAGGAGGTCGATGGTGGATGAACAGTAGCCCGTGGAGGCTGGAGGAGGTCGACGGTGGAGATGAACAGTATCCCGTGGAGTCCCGTTTTAAGGTACGCCACACCCCTCCCGATGAACAGGATCCCCGTTTCGACCGTAGCGCTCCAACACAAGTCTGTCTCGTCCATTTTGCAATACGCCACACCCTTCCCGATCAACAAGACCCCGTTTCGACCATAGGAGATCCAACACAAGTCCATTTCCTCCGTTTTGCGGTACGCCAGACCCCTCCCGATGAACAGGATCCCGTTTTCGAACGTGGTCGGTCAAACACAAGGTCGTTTCCTCCGTTGTGCGGTACGCCAGGCCTTGTTTCCATCATCTGTTCCGTCAAAGCCCTCCTGATGAACACGACGACGCATACCGTTCCGACCCAGCCGGTTGGCTCCCCGTGAACACGACGACGACGCTGTTTCTCCGTTCCAAGCCGGCCATGTACACGAGCCCTGGTCGTACGTATGCGCGCGTAGGCGTTCGAGACCCTGCCCGTATGTAAGTATGTGGTTGTATTTTCTTTCTTGCACAGTGGCCACTGTACGTACGTGTACATGCTACGTGCACGCCTCTACTACGACATGTGCGCGCCTATACATCCACCAGTATGTACGTACACGTTCGCGAGCAGAATGACAATGCTACATACACTTCGACCAGGTGGGTCCCGACTGTCAGGTACTTCCTTGTGTGCGAAGATGTAGATGGTGGGTCCCAGCAGTCAGGGGGGCAGATCGTTTTTTTTTTGCCCGGATGCACTTTTTTGCGTGCGAAGATGTAGCTGGTCGGTCGCAGCAGTCAGGCGGCGAATCATTTTTTCACGAAATACGGTGGCCCGTCCGGTAGGTCCCTGCTGTCAGGTGGAGGAATAATTATTTTGCACATAATAAGGAGGCACTTCCTTGTGGTCGCCGTGGACCCAGCTGTCGGCCTCTCCACGTACAGTACTGCGATGGAAGTCGTTCCTTGACCACGTTGACCACGCCGCGCGGAGAGCACCAGGGTGGTGGACAACGGCGAGGCCTAGGAAGGGGACGACGCAGAGCCGAGGAAGACGCGGCAGTGGAAGCCCGTGCGGAATGGAGTACGAGGGTTCACTGGTTCAGCTGTGGTGTGAGGCTGCCATCGCCGCAGAATAACAGGGGGTGTGGGTGAGTAGAGGGATGGCCTGGCTGAAGGAAATATGCCCTAGAGGCAATAATAAAGTTATTATGTATTTCCTCATATCATGATAAATGTTTATTATTCATGCTAGAATTGTTATAACCGGAAACATGATACATGCGTGAATACATAGACAAACATAGTGTCACTAGTATGCCTCTACTTGAACTAGCTCATTGATCAAAGATGGTTATGTTTCCTAACCATAGGCATGTGTTGTCATTTGATTAATGGGATCACATCATTAGGAGAATGATGTGATTGACTTGACCCATTCCGTTAGCTTAGCACTTGATCGTTTAGTATGTTGCTATTGCTTTCTTCATGACTTATACAAAGTTCCTGCAACTATGAGATTGTGCAACTCCCGTCTACCGGAGGAACACTTTGTGTGCTATCAAACGTCACAACGTAACTGGGTGATTATAAAGGTGCTCTACAGGTGTCTCCGAAGGTACATGTTGAGTTGGCATATTTCGAGATTAGGTTTTGTCACTCCGATCGTCAGAGAGGTATCTTTGGGCCCTCTCGATAATGCACATCATTATAAGCCTTGCAAGCAATGTGACCAATGAGTTGGTTACGGGATGATGCATTACAGAACGAGTAAAGAGACTTGCTGGTAACGATATTGAACTAGGTATTGGATACCGACGATCGAATCTCGGGCAAGTAACATACCGATGACAAAGGGAACAACGTATGTTGTTATGCGGTTTGACCGAGAAAGATCTTCGTAGAATATGTGGGAACCAATATGAACATCCAGGTTCCGCTATTGGTTATTGACCAAGAATAGTTCTAGGTCATGTCTACATAGTTCTCGAACCCGTAGGGTCCGCACGCTTAACGTTACGATGACAGTTTTATTATGAGTTTATAAGTTTTGATGTACCGAAGTTTGTTCAGAGTCCCGGATGTGATCACGGACATGACGAGGAGTCTCGAAATTGTCGAGACATATAGATTGATATATTGGACAACTATATTCGGACACCGGAATTGTTCCGGGTGATTTCGGAGAAAACCGGAGTGCCGGGGGGGTTGCCGGAACCCCTCGGGAGAGTTAATGGGCCACATGGGCCTTGGTGGGAAGAGAGAGGGGCGGCCAGGGTGGGCCGCGCGCCCCCTCTCCCTCTGGTCTGAATTGGACTAGGAGGGGGGCGGCGCCCCCTTTCCTTCCCCCCCTCTCCCCCTTCCTTCCCCCTCCTAGTAGGAGTAGGAAAGGAGGAATCCTACTCCTACTAGGAGGAGGATTCCTTCTCCTTGGCGCGCCCCAAGGGGCCGGCCGGCCTCCCCCCTTGCTCCTTTATATACGGGGGCGGGGGGGGGGGGGGGCACCCCATAAACACACAAGTTGATCTATGGATTGTTCCTTAGCCGTGTGCGGTGCCCCCCTCCACCATATTCCACCTCGGTCATATCGTCGCGGAGTTTAGGTGAAGCCCTGCGCCGGTAGAACATCATCATCATCACCACGCCGTCGTGCTGACGGAACTCATCCCCGACGCTTCGCTGGATTGGAGTCCGGGGGACGTCATCGAGCTGAACGTGTGCTGAACACGGAGGTGCCGTACGTTCGGTGCTTGGATCGGTCGGATCGTGAAGACGTACGACTACATCAACCGCGTTGTCATAACGCTTCCGCTTAACGGTCTATGAGGGTACGTAGACAACACTCTCCCCTCTCGTTGCTATGCCATCACCATGATCTTGCGTGTGCGTAGGAAAATTTTGAAATTACTACGTTCCCCAACTGTGGCATCCGAGCCTAGGTTTTATGCGTTGATGTTATATGCACAAGTAGAACACAAGTGAGTTGTGGGCGATACAAGTCATACTGCTTACCAGCGTGTCATACTTTGGTTCGGTGGTATAGTTGGATGAAGCGGCCCGGACCGACATTACGCGTACGCTTACGCGAGACTGGTTTTACCGCCGTGCTTTGCACACAGGTGACTAGCGGGTGTCAGTTTCTCCATCTTTAGTTGAACCGAGTGTGGCTACGCCCGGTCCTTGCGAAGGTTAAAACAGCACCAACTTGACGAACTATCGTTGTGGTTTTGATGCGTAGGTAAGAACGGTTCTTGCTCAGCCCGTAGCAGCCACGTAAAACTTGCAACAACAAAGTAGAGGACGTCTAACTTGTTTTTGCAAGGCATGTTGTGATGTGATATGGCCAAGACGTGATGCTATATTTTATTATATGAGATGATCATGTTTTGTAACCGAAGTTATCGGCAACTGGCAGGAGCCATATGGTTGTCGCTTTATTGTATGAAATGCAAACGCCCTGTAATTGCTTTACTTTATCACTAAGCGGTAGCGATAGTCGTAGAAGCAATAGATGGCGTAAACGACAACGATGCTATGATGGAGATCAAGGTGTCGCACCGGTGACAATGGTGATCACGACGGTGCTTCGGAGATGGAGATCACAAGCACAAGATGATGATGGCCATATCATATCACTTATATTGATTGCATGTGATGTTTATCCTTTATCCATCTTATCTTGCTTTGATTGACGGTAGCATTTTAAGATGATCTCTCACTAAAATTATCAAGAAGTGTTCTCCCTGAGTATGCACCGTTGCCAAAGTTCGTCGTGCCCAGACACCACGTGATGATCGGGTGTGATAAGCTCTACGTCCATCTACAGCGGGTGCAAGCCAGTTTTGCACACGCAGAATACTCAAGTTAAACTTGACGAGCCTAGCATATGCAGATATGGCCTCGGAACACGGAGACCGAAAGGTCAAGCGTGAATCATATAGTAGATATGATCAACATAAAGATGTTCACCATTGAAAACTACTCCATCTCACGTGATGATCGGTTATGGTTTAGTTGATTTGGATCACGTGATCACTTAGATGACTAGAGAGATGTCTGTCTAAGTGGGAGTTCTTGTATAATATGATTAATTGAACTTAAATTTATCATGAACTTAGTACCTGATAGTATTTTGCTTGTCTATGTTTGTTGTAGATAGATGGCTCGTGCTGTTGTTCCATTGAATTTTAATGCGTTCCTTGAGAAAGCAAAGTTGAAAGATGATGGTAGCAATTACACGGACTGGGTCCATAACTTGAGGATTATCCTCATTGCTGCACAGAAGAATTATGTCCTGGAAGCACCGTTGGGTGCCAGGCCTGCTGCAGGAGCAACACCAGATGTTATGAACGTCTGGCAGAGCAAAGCTGATGACTACTCTATAGTTCAGTGTGCCATGCTTTACGGCTTAGAACCGGGTCTTCAACGACGTTTTGAACGTCATGGAGCATATGAGATGTTCCAGGAGTTGAACTTAATATTTCAAGCAAATGCCCGGATTGAGAGATATGAAGTCTCCAATAAGTTCTACAGCTGCAAGATGGAGGAGAATAGTTCTGTCAGTGAGCATATACTCAAAATGTCTGGGTATAATAATCACTTGATTCAACTGGGAGTTAATCTTCTGGATGATAGCATCATTGATAGAATTCTCCAATCACTGCCACCAAGCTACAAGAGCTTTGTGATGAACTATAATATGCAAGGGATGAACAAGACTATTCCCAAGCTCTTCGCAATGCTAAAGGCTGCAGAGGTAGAAATCAAGAAGGAGCATCAAGTGTTGATGGTCAACAAGACCACTAGTTTCAAGAAAAAGGGCAAAGGGAAGAAGAAGGGGAACTTCAAGAAGAACAACAAGCAAGTTGCTGCTCAAGAGAAGAAACCCAAGTTTGGACCTAAGCCTGAAGCTGAGTGCTTCTACTGCAAGCAGACTGGTCACTGGAAGCGGAACTGCCCCAAGTATTTGGCGGATAAGAAGGATGGCAAAGTGAAAAAAAGTATATGTGATATACATGTTATTGATGTGTACCTAACTAGAGCTCGTACTAGCACCTGGGTATTTGATACTGGTTCTGCTGCTAATATTTGCAACTCGAAACAAGGACTACGGAATAAGCGAGCACTGGCCAAGGACGAGGTGACAATGCGCGTGGGAAACGGTTCCAAAGTCGATGTGATCGCGGTCGGCATGCTACCTCTACATCTACCTACGGGATTAGTTTTAGACCTAAATAATTGTTATTTGGTGCTAGCGTTGAGAATGAACATTATATCTGGATCTTGTTTGATGTGAGACGGTTATTCATTTAAATCAGAGAATAATGGTTGTTCTATTTATATGAGTAATATCTTTTATGGTCATGCACCCTTGACGAGTGGTCTATTTTTATTGAATCTCGATAGTAGTGATACACATATTCATAATGTTGAAGCCAAAAGATGCAGAGTTGATAATGATAGTGCAACTTATTTGTGGCACTATCGTTTAGGTCATATCGGTGTAAAGCGCATGAAGAAACTCCATACTGATGGACTTTTGGAGTCACTTGATTATGAATCACTTGGTACTTGCGAACCGTGCCTCATGGGCAAGATGACTAAAACACCGTTCTCCGGTACTACGAAGAGAGCAACAGATTTGTTGGAAATCATACATACAGATGTATGTGGTCCGATGAATGTTGAAGCTCGTGGCGGATATCGTTATTTTCTCACCTTCACAGATGATTTAAGCAGATATGGGTACATCTACTTAATGAAGCATAAAGCTGAAACATTTGAAAAGTTCAAAGAATTTCAGAGTGAAGTGGAAAATCATCGTAACAAGAAAATAAAGTTTCTACGATCTGATCGTGGAGGAGAATATTTGAGTTACGAGTTTGGTTTACATTTTAAAAAATGCGGAATAGTTTCGCAACTCACGCCACCTGGAACACCACAAAGAAATGGTGTGTCCGAACGTCGTAATCATACTTTACTAGATATGGTGCGATCTATGATGTCTCTTACTGATTTACCGCTATCGTTTTGGGGTTATGCTTTAGAGACGGCTGCATTCACATTAAATAGGGCACCATCTAAATCCCTTGAGACAACGCCTTATGAACTGAGGTTTGGCAAGAAACCAAAGTTGTCGTTTCTTAAAGTTTGGGGCTGCGATGCTTATGTGAAGAAACTTCAACCAGATAAGCTCGGACCCAAATCGGAGAAATGTGTCTTCATAGGATACCCAAAAGAGACTGTTGGGTACACCTTCTATCACAGATCTGAAGGCAAGACATTCGTTGCTAAGAATGGATCCTTTCTAGAAAAGGAGTTTCTCTCGAAAGAAGTGAGTGGGAGGAAAGTAGAACTTGATGAGGTAACTGTACCTGCTCCCTTATTGGAAAGTAGTTCATCACAGAAATCAGTTCCTGTGACAAATACACCAATTAGTGAGGAAGCTAATGATATTGATCATGAAACTTCAGATCAAGTGACTACTGAACCTCGTAGGTCTACCAGAGTAAGATCCGCACCAGAGTGGTACGGTAATCCTATTTTGGAAGTCATGTTACTAGACCATGATGAACCTACGAACTATGAGGAAGCGATGATGAGCCCAGATTCCGCAAAATGGCTAGAGGCCATGAAATCTGAGATGGGATCCATGTATGAGAACAAAGTATGGACTTTGATTGACTTGCCCGATGATCGGCAAGCCACTGAAAATAAATGGATCTTTAAGAAGAAGACTGACGCTGACGGCAATGTAACTGTCTATAAAGCTCGACTTGTTGCAAAAGGTTTTCGACAAGTTCAAGGGGTTGACTACGATGAGACTTTCTCACCCGTAGCGATGCTTAAGTCTGTCCGAATCATGTTAGCGATTGCCGCATTTTATGATTATGAAATTTGGCATATGGATGTCAAAACTACATTCCTGAATGGATTTCTGGAAGAAGAGTTGTATATGATGCAACCAGAAGGTTTTGTCAATCCTAAAGGAGCTAACAAAGTGTGCAAGCTCCAGCGATCAATCTATGGTCTGGTGCAAGCCTCTCGGAGTTGGAATAAACGCTTTGATAGTGTGATCAAAGCATATGGTTTTATACAGACTTTTGGAGAAGCCTGTATTTACAAGAAAGTGAGTGGGAGCTCTGTAGCATTTCTAATATTATATGTGGATGACATATTGTTGATTGGAAATGATATAGAATTTCTGGACAGCATAAAAGGATACTTGAATAAAAGTTTTTCAATGAAAGACCTCGGTGAAGCTTCTTACATATTGGGCATTAAGATCTATAGAGATAGATCAAGACGCTTGATTGGACTTTCACAAAGCACGTACCTTGATAAAGTGTTGAAAAGGTTCAATATGGATCAGGCGAAGAAAGGGTTCTTGCGTGTATTACAAGGTATAAAGTTGAGTCAGACTCAATGCCCGACCACTGCGGAAGATAGAGAGAAAATGAAAGGAGTTCCCTATGCTTCAGCCATAGGCTCTATCATGTATGCAATGATGTGTACCAGACCTGATGTGTGCCTTGTTATTAGTTTGGCAGGGAGGTACGAAAGTAATCTAGGAGTGGGTCACTGGACAGCGGTCAAGAACATCCTGAAATACCTGAAAAGGACTAAGGATATGTTTCTTGTATATGGAGGTGACAAAGATCTAGTCGTAAATGGTTACGTCGATGCAAGCTTTGACACTGATCCGGACGATTCTAAATCGCAAACCGGATACGTATTTTTGTTAAACGATGGAGCTATAAGTTGGTGCAGTTCTAAACAAAGTGTCGTGGCGGGATCTACATGTGAAGCGGAGTACATAGCTGCTTCGGAAGCAGCAAATGAAGGAGTCTGGATGAAGGAGTTCATTTCCGATCTAGGTGTCATACCTAGTGCATCGGGACCAATGAAGATCTTCTGTGACAATACTGGTGCAATTGCCTTGGCAAAGGAATCCAGATTTCACAAGAGGACCAAGCACATCAAGAGACGCTTCAATTCCATTCGGGACCAAGTCCAAGTGGGAGACATAGAGATTTGCAAGATACATACGGATCTGAATGTTGCAGACCCGTTGACTAAGCCTCTCTCACGAGCAAAACATGACCAGCACCAAGACTCCATGGGTGTTAGAATCATTACTATGTAATCTAGATTATTGACTCTAGTGCAAGTGGGAGACTGAAGGAAATATGCCCTAGAGGCAATAATAAAGTTATTATTTATTTCCTCATATCATGATAAATGTTTATTATTCATGCTAGAATTGTATTAACCGGAAACATGATACATGTGTGAATACATAGACAAACATAGTGTCACTAGTATGCCTCTACTTGAACTAGCTCATTGACCAAAGATGGTTATGTTTCCTAACCATAGGCATGTGTTGTCATTTGATTAATGGGATCACATCATTAGGAGAATGATGTGATTGACTTGACCCATTCCGTTAGCTTAGCACTTGATCGTTTAGTATGTTGCTATTGCTTTCTTCATGACTTATACAAAGTTCCTGCAACTATGAGATTGTGCAACTCCCGTTTACCGAAGGAACACTTGGTGTGCTACCAAAGGTCACAACGTAACTGGGTGGTTATAAAGGTGCTCTACAGGTGTCTCCGAAGGTACATGTTGAGTTGGCATATTTCGAGATTAGGTTTTGTCACTCCGATCGTTGGAGAGGTATCTCTGGGCCCTCTCGATAATGCACATCATTATAAGCCTTGCAAGCAATGTGACCAATGAGTTGGTTACGGGATGATGCATTACAGAACGAGTAAAGAGACTTGCTGGTAACGATATTGAACTAGGTATTGGATACCAACGATCGAATCTCGGGCAAGTAACATACCGATGACAAAGGGAACAACGTATGTTGTTATGCAGTTTGACCGATAAAGATCTTCGTAGAATATGTGGGAACCAATATGAACATCCAGGTTCCGCTATTGGTTATTGACCGAGAATAGTTCTAGGTCATGTCTACATAGTTCTCGAACCCGTAGGGTCCGCACGCTTAACGTTACGATGACAGTTTTATTATGAGTTTATAAGTTTTGATGTACCGAAGTTTGTTCGGAGTCCCGGATGTGATCACGGACATGACGAGGAGTCTCGAAATGGTCGAGACATAAAGATTGATATATTGGACGACTATATTCGGACACCGGAATTGTTCCGGGTGATTTCGGAGAAAACCGGAGTGCCGGGGGGGGGGGTTACCGGAACCCCCCGAGAGAGTTAATGGGCCACATGGGCCTTGGTGGGAAGAGAGAGGGGCGGCCAGGGTGGGCCGCGCCCCACCCCCCCTTCTCCCTCTGGTCCGAATTGGACTAGGAGGGGGGCGGCGCCCCCCTTTCCTTCCCCCCTCTCCCCCTTCCTTCCCCCTCCTAGTAGGAGTAGGAAAGGAGGAATCCTACTCCTACTAGGAGGAGGATTCCTCCTCCTTGGCGCACCCCAAGGGGCCGGCCGGCCTCCCCCCTTGCTCCTTTATATACGGGGGCGGGGGGGCACCCCATAAACACACAAGTTGATCTACAGATCGTTCCTTAGCTGTGTGCGTTGCCCCCCTCCTCCATATTCCACCTCGGTCATATCGTCGCAGTGTTTAGGCGAAGCCCTACGCTGGTAGAACATCATCATCATCACCACGCCGTCGTGCTGACGGAACTCATCCCCGACGCTTCGCTGGATTGGAGTCTGGGGGACGTCATCGAGATGAACGTGTGCTGAACACAGAGGTGCCGTATGTTCTGTGCTTGGATCGGTCGGATCGTGAAGACGTACGACTACATCAACCGCGTTGTCATAACGCTTCCGCTTAACGGTCTACGAGGGTACGTATACGACACTCTCCCCTCTCATTGCTATGCCATCACCATGATCTTGCGTGTGCGTAGGAAAATTTTGAAATTACTACGTTCCCCAACACTGGCCAGCGGTGGGAGTAGTAGGGGGTGGTGAGGCCTCCGTGGCATCACAGCCGGCCATGGGAGGTAGGAGCACGCGGCACGACCGGCCCTGGTTTGGGCGGTTGGAGTAAGAAGACCAGAGGTTGAAGAAGCACTATGGCCGTTGGATGAACATCGTACAGTAACAGGAGCTACAATCGTTCATATTGACTAAGTTGACAAACCCCTCCGTCCCCGTCAACTTGGTAGGCCCACAAGTCAGCCTCCCACTATGCTGGGTTCCAGCTGGTAGGGGGAGTATTCATTTTTTTGTGCGTAATAAGGAAGCACTTCCTTGCATGCGAAGATAGCTGGTGGGTCCGACCTGTCAGCGGGGGGCATGTTTTTTTCACGAAATACAGAGGCCCTTCTGGTGGGTCCCAGATGTCAGGTGGAGGAATCATTATTTTGCGCGTAATAAGGAGGCATTTCCTTGTGTGCGGCTGTGGACCTAGTTGTCAGCCTCTCCGCGCACAATCTACTTCTGATGGTGTCGTTTGTTGACCACGTTGACCATGCCGCGCTGAGCGCATCCAAGGTGGTGGACGATGGCAAGGCCCCGGACAACAACGAGCCGGAGATGGGAAGACGCGGGAGTAGAGTCGCAGACGGAGAGGCGTATGAGGGTTAACTGGTTCTAGTGCAGTGTGGTTCGGCAGTCGGTGGAGAAGAACAGGAGGTGTGGAGGGGTGGAGGGATGGCCTGGCCAATGGTGGAGTAGCGCTTCATAGCGAAGCGTGCTAAGCAGAGCTGCTAGCAGCAGGAGGCGGGAGGTGGTCCCGGTGGCGCTGGGGGAAGAAGACGAGAAATTGAAGATGGATGTCGGTCATTGGATGTAAATCCAACAGCTAACATGTCAGAATCATTTGTTGACTAAATTGACAACGACTTGCATTGGCTTCGACCTATTGGCCCACATTTCAGCCTCCAAAAATGTGGCACGTATTCAACCCGTTTTTTTAGAATTTACAGTATTTTTTTGCGCGGTAGAATTTATAGTCAATTTGATCTTTTTTTTGAATTATAGTCCACTAGCTGGGTTGGGTGAACAAATAATATAGCGTCCATGCGGCCCATTTATTTTATTTCCTAAAAAATTACAGGCCATTTGCACTTTCTCGAAATACACGATTTTGCTGGGCTGATTCTAATTATAATGTTGGGTTGGGCCAGCAATGTTATCAAAAAATAAAAAGGGGCTGAGCATTTTGTTATAAATATATTTAAATAACAAGTGATATTATAACATTCGTCCTTAAATCTTACCAATCTTTTGTACACAATCACTAGGATTTTTGTGCCAAAACAATCCAGGATTTTATTGTTAAGAAATTATTTTTATAAGTTAATAAGATGTGGGATATTGTTTTCTTACATATGTAAGTATCTGTTAAATATATGATGACAATAAAAATAATATATAATAACATATAAAATAATTTAAATATATATAATATAGTTAGAAGGGAAACATAAGTTGGACCTGGCGTTCCTATTCTTATATACAAAAATAGAACAGACCTCTGCGTTTTCTTCAAAAAATACATAAATTGGGCTGCCGATGTTTCAAGAAAAATAAAACCTCGGATGGGTGGTCCATAGGCTGGTCGATACATGACGGCCCTCAAAAAATACAAACAGGCCTATGGACCTCCCATCCGAGGTCGTGGGCTGCGCATGTTAGAAATGAAAGCCTAGACGGGGCAGCCCAAAACCCAACTGATACTTGCTGCCCCAGTGATAATAAATGATACCTGCCAGCTCCCCGGCTTTGTTGTGAATTTATCTCCTATAGTAACTACGTTGAAGCACCTAAACAAATGTAACTTTGTTGACAAACCCGTGGGCCCCAATGTTAGTATAGCATTAGGAGGAAGTATTTTTTCGATGAGCCACTTGCTTGCGTACGGCCATAGACCTGGTGGGTCCCGACTGTCCGCCTCTCCATGTACAGTCCTCTCCAGATTCCTCTCGTTTATTCAGCATGTTCACAACGACAGACAGCGGTGTCGCGGCGAGCGCACAAAGGCGCAGGAGGTAATCCGACCACCTGAGGAAGTGCCTTATTATTAACGAAACTACTGAACTAGCCTAGTGGTCAAGTGACAATACCCGAAAGTTGTTCCGCCCGGGTTCGATTCCACCTATGCAAGGAAAATATCTCCAAACTTTTTGCCTCTGCCTTTATTGACATGTGGGTCCCCATTGTCATCTACGCACACCACGTCCAACACTTGCCAAAACTTCGTCCCTCGTTTTCTCTATGTTTCGCACACTCGACATTGTGTGGGCATTTTGAAAATAGCATATCTTTTTGACTGTGCATCATATGAAGATGTGATATGCATGAATGTTTATCAGCATGATGTTAACTGGCTGGTAGTTCCATTTTCGACCATGAATAAAACTTCCAACATGATGTTAACCCTGTTTGAAAAGGCCGTGTTAATATAAATGCTCTGCCTCAGAAAGTTGCAGTTTCTTATCTGAAACTGAACTTGCAGTTTCTTATCTGAAACTAAAACCTGCATTTTCTTCTCTGAGAATCACATTGTCTGCACTTTTATACTCCTATGGAACTACATTTTTTAAGTGCTAAAAATAGATCTCTAGAATTCATAAAATACTTCATATGCTCAATACTGCAAATCTGAAATTCAAAAGACATTCATATCTGAAAGTACTCTCAAAATACACAACACAAAACACAATTCACAACCTGCAAATTCTCACAACCCTAAGCTCCTCTTGACAATTCACAACCTGCCCGACTATTGGGATGGGGGGCAGTCCCCTCCTATTCCTCGGGGGCAGACAACCGCCCCGTGAGACGATGTAATGGCGAGGGAGAGGATGGCGGGGAAGCGTCGTCGGGCCAACTGCTTTTCTCCTCTTGCGGTTGGGTTCGATCGACGAAGACTCTACCGGCTCGCTCTGGCAGGACACCCTCACAAACGGCACCATGTAGATGCTCGATCCTTCAATCTCTGGTGGATGCTCCATCTGGGATCGATACTCCCACCACCGCTCCGTCACGACCGGACTCGGTGAATCTATTTGCTTCATGGCCCAGAGGAGCAGCTGTATGTGCTCCCGCGCGACTCCTTCTGGGAGTATCGTCGCCTTTTCACTCTGTTGTAGATATTTGGCCATGGATGTTCCGTCGCCGCTAGTTGGTCCTTGTTGTCAAACCAAGACTGTATCTCCAACATCCTAGCTAGCTTCACAGGGTCGCTGTCTGCGATCCTCACGTATCGGTTGTACTCCTCCATCGATCTACTTCTCCACAGCACCTTCACTCGCCGGCAGTGGTTTTTGAATGGAAGAGGAGAGGAGCAGCACTGGTTTTGGATTAGAACGGAGAGGAGCGACGCTGGTTTTGGACTGGAACAGGAGTGGAGGGGCGGTGGTTTTGAAATGGAAGAGGAGAGGAGCGGCGCTGGATTTAGATTGGAACAGGAGAGGAACGGCGGTGGTTTAAGAGGAGAAGAGCGGAAGAGCGGCGCTGGTCTTGGAAGTATTTTTTGTTGTTTTGCGTATTTTGGGTCAAAGTTTGACCACGTACAGTATTTGACAAGCAAAATGTGAATGCAAGTCACCAAAAATTGTATCATTTGGTTTGTATCTGAATGTACTTTCAAATTATATTATTTTTCCAATGTATAACATATATTTTATGTGCGAAAATCATGGTCAATTAAGATCCAGAATAAAAGGGAGACTAGTTAATGTGGGGTCGTGTAACACCCCTAGTTTCATGCTACAGTAATCCCGTGTTAATGGTGCAATGTCATCATGATACTGTTGCTAATCTTCACTTGATCCAAATCTCAATTCAATTTCAAATCCAATCTAAAGTCAGAAATTCAAAATGCTCAGACATGAAAACAAAAATGTTAATCATGTGCCAAATAATCCACAACTAATATTGGTGGTCAACCAACATTTTTGCAAAAGATTTGAGTGGCCTAAGCTACTTAAAACGGTGGCCTAAGCAATAAATTAAATGCCTTTTTAATTTATAAAATTGGCAAATCTTTTTCTAAAGTCTCACAATATTTTTTTGTGGCAGTGCAATATACTTCTTTGAAATAGTTGTGGCCATTGGCATAATTTTGCAAAGTCATTATTGGCTAAAAAGAAAAGGCAAAAGCTGCTGGAAAAAGAAAAACAAAAAAAAAGAAAAGGAAAGAAGAAGGGGTGGGAGAGCCCCTGGCCTCCCCTTGGGCTTCGGCCCATCCCAGCAGGCTGGCCCACCTCACCCAGCCTGGCCGGCCCAGCTCCCCGAAGCGCGCCCGTCGCTGCCGAACCACCTCACCGTCGACGCCTCCGCGAGAGGATAAGGCCTCCCCGCCCCCCCTCGACGACTCGGCCTCCTCCCCAGCTACCCCCACTCACCTCCGCCTCTCCCACTCCCCGTCAGATCCCCCTCGAGCACTCCCCTCTCTCTGACCCGAGCGCGCTGTCTGCCGTCATCGCGTCGATTCCGTGGCCACCGTCGCCCGTCCGCTGCTCCGACAAGTCCGGGAGCTCCGTCGTGGTCCGCCTCTTCTTCCTCTACACTGGATCGAGACCGGGAGCGCCATCGTCATCGCTTTCTTCATCTTCCTCATCTACGGCCACCGCACGACCATGCCGTCGATTCGCTCCGGCAAGCTCTCCCCCGAGCCCGCTTTGCACATCTGCAGGAGCGTTGTGAGCTCCTCTCCTTCTCCCCTAACTCCCTGCTCATCCCCGCGCTCGTAGCCGCCGACCACGTCATGTACGTACTCGTCGCCGTAGACGAGCTCGCCGCCGTGACCACCGTAGCCCGAGCTCGCGTCCGAGCTTGTAGACGAGCTCCTGGAGCTCGTGCAAGTCCAACGAGACCCCTAGCGCGCCTTCCCGCGCCATGCAACGCTGTATCCGACGACGCCCAAAGTCCGGCGTCCGCTGCGGTGCTCGCCGCCGTCACCTCCGTCCAGCTCCGGCCTCGTAACCACTCTGGTTGGACGCGGCATCTTCTCCCCGCGCGAACGCGCCCGCCCGCGGCCATTTTGGCCACCGGAAGGCGAATCCCAACGCACGGTCGCGCCCTCCGCCGCGGATTTGGTCGCCGGAGCTAGCTCCGACACCACCGCTGAGCTGGCACACCTGGAGCCACCTCCTGGGTCACTGCCAGCAGGCCCCGCGGGCCCCTATTGACTGTGTTGACTCAGTCAACTTTGCTGACTGGGCATCCCTTGTCAATGACAGGTGGGCCCCACTCGCTAATTAACTTCAGTGTAATTTAAAATGTTTAATTAACCTAAGTAGCCGCTGACACCCGGGGCCCACGCCCTTAATTAACCTTGTTTAATTAAAATAACCCACTGTTAGCCCTCTGTGTATGACAGGTAGGACCCACTGGTCAGTTTGACCAGTCAGCCAGTCTGTTGACCTGCTGATGTCATGTTCACACTCTGCTGACGTCATAATTCATTTTCTGTTAATTTAAATAATTCCAGAAAATGGTTTAATCTTTGAAAATTCATAGAAAATAAACCGTAACTCGGATGAAAATGTTTTCTACATGAAAGTTGCTCAGAAAAACGTGACGAATCCAGATACGTGGTCCGTTTACCTGTCAGATACCTCTAGCATGCTGAACATGGAACATTCCCCCTCCGTTCATCTGTTTGAAACAGGTCCGGAACCGGGAAAACATTCTCGGTTGACTTCCCCCCTCGCCGGTATCGTGTAGCACCGCGTTAGAACACGTCTAGCTCTGCCTGTTGTCCTGTTATGCTATGTTTGCTTTATATTTACTATTTATTCCCCCTCTTCTCTCCGGTAGACCCCGAGACCGATGCTGCCCCTGTGATCGACTACATCGGCGACGACCCCTCCTTGCCAGAGCAACCAGGCAAGCCCCCCCTTTGATCATCCCGATATCGCCCATTCCATTTTCTTATGCTTGCATTAGATTTTGCTACTGTTATTGATTGCTCCTATTCTGATGCATAGCCTGCTTTTGTATCTGCTGTTGTACCTTACCTGCTGTTCCTAAACTGCTTAGTATAGGTTGGTTAGTGATCCATTAGTAACCCCCACCTTGTCCTTGTTGCCCCTGCTTCATCATTGAAGACCCTATCAACGGGATCGAAGACCAAGCCCTGGCACCGCACATCACTTTCCCCTTAGTTGCTCGACACTGCTAGGTTACTATCGAGTGCCGACGGTGAGACCTCTACAGCACTTCTGATGTTAACCCTGTAGTGTAACTATTCGGTCGTGGTCATCGAGGGTGATTCCGCCTTAACCACTTCCGATACGACTCTGTCGTGCAACCCCTCAAGTGTGAACCTCGGGGGTGATTCCTCTTACGTTCACCTTGATGATTACGTCGAGTGGAATTCACCGGGGGTGATTCCTCGGGTTTTCCCCTTGATGTTTAGACACACAGTTACTATGATTACTATGACTTTACACTGAACCATGTTACTAAAGACGGGTCGACCCTGAGGGGTACCCGCGCGAGCATAATTGCGAGTGATGTGGAGACGGGTCGACCTGGAAGGTGCCCGAGAGATAATTACGAGGCGTGGCCGGGCATTCCTAGCCCTTGCCGCAAGTTCTCGAGACGGGGCAACGGGGTCACATCTTTCGTGAGTCTCTGCTTGTTACCGCGCGTTCCTAATCCACTACGATTTGGATATTTGATCCGAGGGGCCTCTGGCTTGATAGCACTAACCATCACGTGGGCATAGTATGGGCATTGTGCGTCGTATACATCACCGAAGCTTAATAGACGTCAGCGACTGAGCGGCGCACGCCGGGTTGGACTACGTAAGCACCTGCCTTGTTGAAGGAGGTAGCTAGGTCTGCTCACCGGCCGCGTACGCAACGTGCAGGAGTTCCCGGGGAGATGGCCCATGACCCCTGGGGCATAGGTTTAGTCCGGCGTGCTGGCCTCTCTATTAAGCCTAGGTCAGGTTGTGGCGTATTGTTTGGCCGAGGCCGAGCATGACCCAGGAAAGGGTTAACAAGTTGGTATTAGAGCCGACTGCCTGTAGGTAGCCCCCTTTCCAACTCCTTGGCCGAAGTTGAGTCTAGTCACAACAACAAAAAACTTTTACTAACATGGCTGTGTGTCTTATGGGCCCATGTCGCCATTGGGTGGTAGTAGTATCTTTTTATTCCTCGTCTATACTCTGGGACTCTGATCTCTCTTCTATTCGGGTTAAATGTTTTTGCTAACTATAACTACATTAGGTTCTCGTAACGACTTTTCCCGGAGAGCCCCTTCATTTCGGATGGTTGTCTGCTTCACCAGAAGACTTCGAAGATACTCTCCGAACTACTCCCGAGAACTTGTGTTCATTTATTTTGCAATCCCTTAACATCGTTGAATCCTTATGGTTAACTGCGTACCCTCGCCGTTCTTAGTTCCATCCCTAGTTGTTCTTGTTATTACTAGATACCCGAAAGTATTCTCCGACTTTAGAGAATCCTTTTTTCGACTGCCTTGTAGCTCTTTTCTGCCTGAATAACCCTATGAATAATTCCTCACACTTATTGGGGATTCGTTCATCCCCAGTTGAGCATATGTCTCACAAAATGCTTCGAATGCAATTCGATCTCCCGAAGATCCTCTGCAACCTACTGCTCCCGTAAATCTTGTCTGCCTGCATTATGGTTAAATCCATATGCCCGACAATATTCATTAACATCCTTTGTCATTGTCATTCTGAGCCTATTGATTCATTATGTTCAGATTGCTCGCAATCATCAGTCGAACCCTGAAATTTGACCTTCCTGCTCATACGCCATTCTGGACATGAGTTGGATCTCGACCAAGCATGTTGTAATTGATTGTCCACCTAGTTCCCTTCAACTTGAACATCGAATTATTCAATTGCTTCTATAATCCGATGCCTTTGCACTATTTCTTTTCTGGTTGAGCTTTGATACTCACATCAGATTCGTTGTGGTCCGCCATATCCTTTGGTGGATTATTATCTGCCCGTTCCTGCCTATTCTCAAATCCTTGAGTTCTTCCCCTGATACATAATGCCTTTGATAAATTGTATCCTCCGCTTATTTTCAACCATGCTCTGCTATTGAGCTGATGTTATATGCTCCGGAACTTAGCGGTATATGTTCCTAAGATACCCATACGGGTTGAACTTATGCCTTCCATAATCCGTGTGAACCCAAGAGTTTTCACGAGTCATACTCTTCTGGTGTTTTGCCAGATATCATTTCAACATTACAACTTCATTGAACGCGAGAAGTGACTGAAAGGTTATGCATTGGAGAAGTGGGAGTCGACCTTGAACTTTGTGTTCTTGCCCATGGAAACGATGTAGAACTTATCATGGAAGTTGCTCGTAATAATGATTACCCCTTGTTATATGTTCATCTTGTATCGGTGGATTAACCATTCATAACCGTGGTTCCGACCATATAGTTTCTCCTTAATTCCATTTCCCGGACAAGTTAAAATACTTGTCTTCTGCAAATCATTTCATCTGTCCAACCTCTATTTTGATCTACCTCGAGTATTGCCCCTTGTTATCTCAAGGATATTGTGTCATTGCACTACCTCTTGTGAATTCTCATTGGAATGATACTCCATCACATCATTCCACCTGATTGGCTACATCATTATCGTCCTATATTTTAACTGTGCTACCTGGTCCTTCCCGGAGCACAATTTTTCTATGATGAGCTAATCTTACGTCGCTCTTCTTCATCCTATCATTTCATCTCGAACAACAAGTTTGATCTCGAGCTTGTGTCGAATCTGTGGTTCTCTTAGCCTTTTACTTCATCCTTCCTTTCACTTAATGCCGTCGCTGCTCGATGGCATCTTCATAGAGTCTCTCAACAAAATTTGTCGTGATCACCATCAACATTTTGACTTCTTCTAGGATATCAATCGAATTCATGGTGATAAATACCATCCTTGCCCCTCGATGATTTGTGTTATCATCGACAACATTCTTGCCTTCCCCAACACAAACTTGTTCATATAATTTTGGAAGTACATCCTTTTTTACATGCCGATGGATTGTTGCTGAGCTCGTTGGCCACACCCTCATCTTTTCCTTGCTGAAATTGTATAACTTATTTTCTAAGTTATTTCCGATGGATCATTTGTGTATCCGAAGTCTGACATTTCCCTGATGACCATGTCAACACTATCCCGAAGCATGTGTGTGGTACTCCGATCATCAACAAGAACATTTGGGAGCGCAATGCTAACTGTTCTTGATCATTTATCCAAACACCGTTGTATGGGTAAACCTCATAAATTCCTTGCCCCTTTGTCTAAATGGTTTAATACTTGGAGCCCTGTCATGCTCTGCCTTTCCTTGGGAAAGTTATACCCTAATACTTGGGTATAAACACCTTTCCTTTCCATTGGTCTGATTATCATAATAATCACATTTTCCTTTCCATTGTTTTGTTTCACCTTTCTTGTGATCTAACTTGTCTGAGCAGTGATAATTCCATCCTTATGTAAACACCTCGGTGTACAAACTCTGTCAGTAAGACCCTGTTACTATTGTTGATGACATTCCGGTAACCACCGATGGACGAGAACTTTGCCTATTGGTCCGCCTCGTCTTGCGAGCAGGAGAATGGTTCTCTTCGTCCCTCGCCCTTGGTACCAACGTTGTTGCCAACATAATTGACAGTCTATGCTCTAACCTGCCTTGCTATCATGACTATGCAAAATGCCAGTGCCCTTCCTGCTTTTAACCCACATGGTGGGCCCATAACCCACAGTTCCAAAGGATCGAAACCTGACTCTCCTGTTTATCCTTTATTCCGAAGTATCATTTGCTCTTGGCTTTGTGTGTTGTCACGAGCCACCGTCCAAGAAATGATCCTTTCCCGATGCTCTGAACCCCTTTATCACACTCTGTCCAGGTATTGATCGTTTGTCCATTCGCTTGAAACTTCCTATTGTACCTTCATACTTTGCTCTCAATGTTTTATTAACTTTCAACTCGAGAGATACTTCCGCCTCATTCCCTGAGTTATTCACCAGATAATTAACCCTATAAGGGTCAGTTCTCCCAAAGTTACTCTTTACTTCCGCACTTAAATCTCGGGACGAGATTTCTTGTAGTGGAGGAGAATTGTAACACCCCCAGTGTCATGCTACAGTAATCTCCTGTTAATGGTGCAATGTCATCATGATACTGTTGCTAATCTTCACTTGATCCAAATCTCAATTCAATTTCAAATCCAATCTAAAGTCAAAAATTCAAAATGCTCAGACATGAAAACAAAAATGTTAATCATGTGCCAAATAATCCACAACTAATATTGGTGGTCAACCAACATTTTTGCAAAAGGCTTGAGTGGCCTAAGCTACTTAAAACGGTGGCCTAAGCAATAAATTAAATGCCTTTTTAATTTATAAAATTGGAAAATCTTTTTCTAAAGTCTCACAATATTTTTTTGTGGCAGTGCAATATACTTCTTTGAAATTGTTGTGGCCAGTGGCATAATTTTGCAAAGTCATTATTGGCTAAAAAGAAAAGGCAAAAGCTGCTGGAAAAAGAAAAACAAAAAAAGAAAAGGAAAGAAGAAGGGGTGGGAGAGCCCCTGGCCTCCCCTTGGGCTTCGGCCCATCCCAGCAGGCCGGCCCACCTCACCCAGCCTGGCCAGCCCAGCTCCCTGAAGTGCACCTCCCTCCTGTTCCTCCGACCGGGCGAGGCAGAGCGCGCCCGTCGCTGCCGAACCACCTCGTCGTCGACGCCTCTGCGAGAGGATAAGGCCTCCGCCCCCCCCCCCCCTCGACGCCTCGGCCTCCTTCCCAGCTACCCCCACTCACCTCCGCCTCTCCCACTCCCCTTCGGATCCCCCTCGAGCACTCCCCTCCCTCTGACCCGAGCGCGCCGGCCGCCGTCGTCACATCGATTCCGCGGCCACCATCGCCCGTCCGCTGCTCCGAGGCTCCGACAAGTCCGGGAGCTCCGGCGTGGTCTGCCTCTTCTTCCTCTACACTGGATCGAGACCGGGAGCGCCATCGTCGTTGCTTTCTTCATCTTCCTCATCTACGGCCACCGCACGACCATGCCGTCGATTCGCTCCGGCAAGCTCTCCCCCGAGCCCGCTTTGCACATCTGCAGGAGCGCTGTGAGCTCCTCTCCTTCTCCCCTCACTCCCTGCTCATCCCCGCGCTCGTAGCCGCCAACCACGTCATGGCCGTACTCGTCGCCGTAGACGAGCTCGCCGCCATGACCACCGTAGCCCGAGCTCGCGTCCGAGCTCGTAGACGAGCTCCTGGAGCTCGTGCGAGTCCAACGAGACCCCTAGCGCGCCTTCCCGTGCCATGCAGCGCCGTATCCGACGACGCCCGAAGTTCGGCGTCCGCTGCGGTGCTCGCCGCCGTCACCTCCGTCCAGCTCTGGCCTCGTAACCACTCCAGTTGGACGCGGCATCTTCTCCCCGTGCGAACGCACCCGCCCGCGGCCATTTTGGCCGACGGACAGCGAATCCCGACGCACGGCCGCGCCCTCCGCCACGGATTTGGTCGCCGGAGCTAGCTCCGGCACCACCGCTGAGCTGGCACACCTGGGGCCACCCCTGGGTCACTGCCAGCGGGCCCCGCGGGCCCCTATTGACTGAGTTGACTCAGTCAACTTTGCTGACTGGGCATCCCTTGTCAATGATAGGCGGGCCCCACTCGCTAATTAACTTTGGTGTAATTTAAAATGTTTAATTAACCTAAGCAGCCGCTGACACCCGGGGCCCACGCCCTTAATTAACCTTGTTTAATTAAAATAACCCACTGTTAGCCCTCTGTGTATGATAGGTAGGACTCACTGGTCAGTTTGACCAGTCAGCCAGTCTATTGACCTGCTGATATCATGTTCACACTCTGCTGACGTCATAATTCATTTTCTGTTAATTTAAATAATTCCAGAAAATGGTTTAATCTTTAAAAGTTCATAGAAAATAAACTGTAACTCGGATGAAAATGTTTTCTACATGAAAGTTGCTCAGAAAAACGTGACGAATCCGGATACGCGGTCCGTTTACCTGTCAGATACCTCTAGCATGCTGAACATGGTACATTCCCCTTCCAGTCATTTGTCTGAAACAGGTCCGGAACCGGGAAAACATTCCCGGTTGACTTCCCCCCTCGCCGGTATCGTGTAGCACCGCATTGGAACACGTCTAGCTCTGCCTGTTGTCCTATTATGCTATGTTCACTTTATATTTACTATTTCTTCCCCCTCTTCTCTCTGGTAGACCCCAAGACCGATGCCGCCCCTGTGATCGACTACATCGGCGACGACCCCTCCTTGCCAGAGCAACCAGGCAAGCCCCCCCTTTGATCATCCCGATATCGCCCATTCCATTCTCTTATGCTTGCATTAGATTTTGCTACTGTTATTGATTGCTCCTATTTTGATGCATAGCCTGCTTTTGTATCTGCTGTTATACCTTAACTGCTGTTCCTAAACTGCTTAGTCTAGGTTGGTTAGTGATCCATTAGTGACCCCCACCTTGTCCTTGTTTCCCCTGCTTCATCATTGAAGACCCTATCAACGGGATCGAAGACCAAGCCCCGGCACCGCACATCACTTTCCCCTTAGTTGCTCGACACTGCTGGGTTACTATCGAGTGCCGAGGGTGAGACCTCTACATCACTTCTGATGTTAACCCTGTAGTGTAGCTATTCGGTCGTGCTCATCGAGGGTGATTCCGCCTTAACCACTTCCGATACGACTCTGTCGTGCAACCCCTCAAGTGTGAACCTCGGGGGTGATTCCTCTTACGTTCACCTTGATGATTACGTCGAGTGGAATTCACCGGGGGTGATTCCTCGGGTTTTCCCCTTGATGTTTAGACACACAGTTACTATGATTACTATGACTTTACACTGAACCATGTTACTAATGACGGGTCGACCCTGAGGGGTACCCGCGCGAGCATAATTGCGAGTGATGTGGAGACGGGTTGACCTAGAAGGTGCCCGAGAGATAATTACGGGGCGTGGCCGGGCATTCCTAGCCCTTGCCGCAAGTTCTCGAGACGGGGCAACGGGGTCACATCTTTCGTGAGTCTCTGCTTGTTACCGCGCGTTCCTAATCCACTATGATTTGGATATTTGATCTGAGGGGCCTCTAGCCTGATAGCACTAACCATCATGTGGGCATAGTATGGGCGTTCTGCGTCATATACATCAGCCGAAGCTTAATAGACGTCAGCGACTGAGCGGCGCGCGCCGGGTTGGACTGCGTAAGCACCTGCCTTGTTCAAGGAGGTAGCTAGGTCTGCTCACCGGCCGCGTACGCAATGTGCAGGAGTTCCCAGGGAGATGGCCCATGACCCCTGGGGGCATAGGTTTAGTCCGGCGTGCTGGCCTCTCTATTAAGCCTAGGTCGGGTTGCGGCGTATTGTTTGGCCGAGGCCGGGCATGACCCAGGAAAGTGTGTCTGGCCGGAGTTAAGCGAGCGTGGTGGGTAAGTTGGTGCTCCCCTGCAGGGAAGGACTAATCTATGCATAGCCTATCCTATGGTAACGGACACTTGGAGTTGTATCCCGATCGATACAACTAGAACTGGATACTGGTGATGAGAATTGGATTGTGATGAGGTGATAACCGGATAGTATAGCTCTGGGATTGCTTTCTCACAGGGAGTCGAGAAAGGATCTCTGGCCGAGGTTGATAACACTACTACTACTTTACCTTATGCTACTCTACTCCCTCCTGTTTGCTGCAAGATGGTGGTTTCCAGAAGATGCTAGTCTTCGATAGGACTAGGCCTTCTCTCTATTCTGGCATATCTACAGCCCAGTCCACATATTCAGCCTTCCTTTGATAATGTTGCATCTGTAGTGTAGATCCTTGCTTGCGAGTACTTTGGATGAGTACTCACGGTTGCTTTGCTCCCTCTTTTTCCCCTTTTCCATTCTTCTCGGATGACGCAACCAGATGACGGAGTCCAGGAGCCAGATGGCACCTTTGACGACTGCTACTACCCCGAGGGTGCCTACTACCACGTAACGGAGACCGCCGATGACCAGGAGTAGTTAGGTGGCTCCCAGGCAGGAGGTCTTGCCTTTTTGACCAATGTTGCTTTTGTGCTAGCCTTCTTAAGGCAAACTTGTTTAACTCATGTCTGTGTTGCTTCCGCTGACTCTTGTGTATTCGAGCTTATGTATTCGAGCCCTCGAGGCCCCTGGCTTGTAATATAAAGCTTGTATTATTTTAATTTGTGTCTAGAGTTGTGTTGTGATATCTTCCCGTGAGTCCTTGATCTTGATCGTACACATTTGCGTGTATGATTAGTTTACGATTGAATCGAGGGCGTCACAGGTCGCTTTCTTAATTGAAGGGTAAATTGATTTTAATTTTGATCCAGTCACAGCGCGCCGGCCTCTCCTCCAATCCTAAATCGCTGCCGCACGCCCCTCTCCCTCTTCTCCATTGCAAAACCACCCCCTCTCCTCTCCATCATCTCCATTCCAAAACCACTATCTCGCCTCTCCCTCTTCTGGTCTTCTCCATTGCAAAACCACCTCCTCTCCTCTCCATCATCTCCACTCCAAAACCACCGTCTCGCCTCTCCCTCTTCTCTATTGCAAGACCACTATCTCTCCTCCCATCTTCCAAAGCTAGCACAAGACCACTCAGAAGGACATCTATGGAGAGGATGCAACAGCGAATCAGGCAGATCGCCAGCGGCGACCAAGCAAAGTTAGCCAGGTTGAAGGAGATCCTTACTTGGTTTGACAATGAGTGGGAGATTTTGAGGACGGTGTGTGCCATGTGGCAATGTATGCGAAAAAGCAAGACGGCGGCAATGAGGGCGGTGATGTACATGTACTCCTCGGTGGCAGTCATGTTGCAGTCCTCTGAGTTCATCGAGTATCTCCTCTGGGCGATGGAGCAGACAGATTCGCCCGAGGCGACAGTCAGGCGGAGGTGGTGGGCGTACAGTTCGAAGGTCTAGCACCCAGAGGATAACGAATCGATCGAGTATGGTGTGCCGTTCATGGGGGTGCAGAGCCAGTCGGAGCCACATGAGTATTCGTTCTCCCACACAAGAGGAGGCTGGATGGCGCAACGTCGCTTCCCCGCCATTCTCCATGGTTCCCTCAACACTCACCTCATTTCAACGGCGGCGGTAGGGTTTAAGGTAAGCTTCGCACTAACCTAATCTTCCACCTGCTCATGCTTACAATCAGTTTGACAGCTAATGAAAAGCATGCTTACAATCAGTCTTCGAGTACTATGCCAATCACCCTAAAATAGCTCTAGACCTTTGGGGCAAAGTTGTGACACAGTGTACAAATAAAGAAAAATAGATTGCTGCTTCTTTCAGAAAAGAGTACTCCCTAGAAAACTGCCAATATAAGCTACTAGTATTTGGTTAGAGGATTTGCTGCCGAGAAAGATCCGTCCACAGAGAGCACCACACATCCCACTGGTGGTGGTGGATGCCAATGCGTGCATGCAGCATGGTTGGTGTCGGTAATTTTTACTTGGCACACCTCGCACTCTGCATATATGTCGGTTCCATACGTACATTTGTGAAGTTCCACCAAAATGTAGCCGAATAACCCTGTTTGCACAGATAATGAAAAAGTGTGATTACATTATAGTGGCACTAGTTGATGAAACACACAAAATAAATAGAAGAAAATATTGTGATAGTATCATAGTATGCCATGCTGCGAGGGCGAGATGGGCCCTCCGACGCCTCATACGGTATGCCTCATACTGGACATCGTCCCAAGTCTCCCAGATACACCTTCTGCTAGTGATGAACATCGGTGTACAGCCGTAGTACAAGGAGGCGCCTTGAGACATTGAAATCTCTATTTTTGTACAGATCAACTAAAATTAAGCACCCCATTTTGCAGAAATGCTTAAATATTAACAATGGGACTAGTTGATGAAACATACATTAACAAAGAGAAGCACTTTCTTTATCTACATTGGTAATGAAATGATAGAGAGGACAATCGCTCTATTTTAACTGTATTATTACTTCATTTTATCAGTGACACTAGGGTCGAGCAGGTGGCAAACGAGGTTACCATGCGTCGCAAGGATGGAGGCCGGGGGTGCTTAGACTGGGATGCTGAAGCTGGCTCTTTCAGTCACCAACATGTATGATTCAATTCATGGGACCTTTTGGTGCAGTTCACCTAAAATGAAGCAATGTCCCGTGAGCTAGCAGCTTCTTCTTTTTTTTTAAGAAAAGGGCTCCATCCCCGGTTCCATTTCGATCAGAAAATGAAACCCACGGAGCTCCTTCTTCATTAGTTGCAATAAAATTGAGCAACATCAAGGTTGGTTGTGAAGCTCCTGGAATGTTCAACTATAATTTGGATATCATTTGTGCAGTTCAACTAAGATCGAGCGTGAAATGTATATCTCTGTTTGCACAAAAAAGGTGGAAAGGAGGGTTACTAACAAGTGATGAAACTGAAGGAAATATGCCCTAGAGGCAATAATAAAGTTACTTTATTTCCTTATAATCATGATAAATGTTTATTATTCATGCTAGAATTGTATTAACCAGAAACATAATACATGTGTGAATACATAGACAAACAAAGTGTCACTAGTATGCCTCTACTTGACTAGCTCGTTAATCAAAGATGGTTATGTTTCCTAACCATGGACAAAGAGTTGTTATTTGATTAACGAGGTCACATCATTAGTTGAATGATCTGATTGACATGACCCATTCCATTAGCTTAGCACCCGATCGTTTAGTATGTTGCTAATGCTTTCTTCATGACTTATACATGTTCCTATGACTATGAGATTATGCAACTCCCGTTTACCGGAGGAACACTTTGGGTGCTACCAAACGTCACAACGTAACTGGGTGATTATAAAGGAGCATTAAAGGTGTATCCAAAGGTAGATGTTGGGTTGGCGTATTTCGAGATTAGGATTTGTCACTCCCATTGTCGGAGAGGTATCTCTGGGCCCTCTCGGTAATACACATCACATAAGCCTTGCAAGCATTACAACTAATATGTTAGTTGTGAGATGATGTATTACGGAACGAGTAAAGAGACTTGCCGGTAACGAGATTGAACTAGATACTGGATATCGACGATCGAATCTCGGGCAAGTAACATACCGATGACAAAGGGAACAACGTATGTCGTTATGCGGTCTGACCGATAAAGATCTTCATAGAATATGTAGGAGCCAATATGGGCATCCAGGTCCCGCTATTGGTTATTGACCGGAGACGTGTCTCGGTCATGTCTACATTGTTCTCGAACCCGTAGGGTCCGCACGCTTAAGGTTACGATAACAGTTACATTATGAGTTTATGCATTTTGATGTACCGAAGGTTGTTCGGAGTCCCGGATGTGATCACGGACATGACGAGGAGTCTCAAAATGGTCGAGACGTAAAGATTGATATATTGGAAGCCTATGTTTGGACATCGGAAGTGTTCCGGGTGAAATCGGGATTTTACCGGAGTACCGGGAGGGTTACCGGAACCCCCCGGGAGCCATATGGGCCTTCATGGGCCTTAGTGGAAAGGAAAAAGGGGCAGCCCAAGGTGGCTGCGCCACTTCCCCCTCCCCTAGTCCTATTAGGACTAGGAGAAGGTGGCCGGCCCCCCTCTCTCCCTTCCCCTCCGAGGAATCCTAGTTGGACTAGGATTGGGGGGAGGAATCCTACTCCCAGAGGGAGTAGGACTCTCCTGCGCCTCCCCCCTTGGCTGGCCAGCCTCCCCTCCCTCTCCTCCTTTATATACGGAGGCAGGGAGCACCTCTAAACACACAAGTTGATCCACGTGATCTATTCCTTAGCCGTGTGCGGTGCCCCCTGCCACCATATACCTCGATAATACTGTAGCGGAGTTTAGGCGAAGCCCTGCTGCTGTAGTTCATCAAGATCATCACCACGCCGTCGTGCTGACGGAACTCTTCCCCGACACTTTGCTGGATCGGAGTCCGGGGATCGTCATCGAGCTGAACGTGTGCTCGAACTCGGAGGTGCCGTAGTTTCGATGCTTGATCGGTTGGATCGTGAAGACGTACGACTACTTCCTCTACATCGTGTCATCGCTTCCGCAGTCGGTCTGCGTTGGGTACGTAGACAACACTCTCCCCTCGTTGCTATGCATCACATGTTCTTGCGTGTGCGTAGGAAATTTTTTGAAATTACTACGAAACCCAACAGTGGCATCCGAGCCTAGGTTATTTATGTTGATGTTATATGCACGAGTAGAACACAAGTGAGTTGTGGACGATACAAGTCATACTGTCTACCAGCATGTCATACTTTGGTTCGGCGGTATTGTTGGACGAGACGACCCGGACCAACCTTACGCGTACGCTTACGCGAGACCGGTTCCCTCGACGTGCTTTGCACATAGATGGCTTGCGGGCGACTGTCTCTCCAACTTTAGTTGAACCGAGTATGGCTACGCCCGGTCCTTGAGAAGGTTAAAACGGAGTCTATTTGACAAACTATCGTTGTGGTTTTGATGCGTAGGTGAGATTGGTTCTTACTTAAGCCCGTAGCAGCCACGTAAAACATGCAACAACAAAGTAGAGGACGTCTAACTTGTTTTTGCAGGGCATGTTGTGATGTGATATGGTCAAGGCATGATGCTGAATTTTATTGTATGAGATGATCATGTTTTGTAACCGAGTTATCGGCAACTGGCATGAGCCATATGGTTGTCGCTTTATTGTATGCAATGCAATCGCGATGTAATGCTTTACTTTATTACTAAACGGTAGTGATAGTCGTGGAAGCATAAGATTGGCGAGACGACAACGATGCTACGATGGAGATCAAGGTGTCGCGCCGGTGACGATGGTGATCATGACGGTGCTTCGGAGATGGAGATCACAAGCACAAGATGATGATGGCCATATCATATCACTTATATTGATTGCATGTGATGTTTATCCTTTTATGCATCTTATCTTGCTTTGATTGACGGTAGCATTATAAGATGATCTCTCACTAAATTATCAAGAAGTGTTCTCCCTGAGTATGCACCGTTGCCAAAGTTCGTCGTACCCAGACACCACGTGATGATCGGGTGTGATAAGCTCTACGTCCATCTACAACGGGTGCAAGCCAGTTTTGCACACGCAGAATACTCAGGTTAAACTTGACGAGCCTAGCATATGCAGATATGGCCTCGGAACACGGAGACTGAAAGGTCGAGCGTGAATCATATAGTAGATATGATCAACATAAATGATGTTCACCATTGAAAGCTACTCCATCTCACGTGATGATCGGTTATGGTTTAGTTGATTTGGATCACGTAATCACTTAGAAGATTAGAGGGATGTCTATCTAAGTGGGAGTTCTTAAGTAATATGATTAATTGAACTTAAATTTATCATGAACTTAGTACCTGATAGTATCTTGCTTGTTTATGTTGATTGTAGATAGATGGCTCGTGCTGTTGTTCCGTTGAATTTTAATGCGTTCCTTGAGAAAGCAAAGTTGAAAGATGATGGTAGCAATTACACGGACTGGGTCCGTAACTTGAGGATTATCCTCATTGCTGCTCAGAAGAATTACGTCCTGGAAGCACCGCTGGGTGCCAGGCCTGCTGCTGGAGCAACACCAGATGTTATGAACGTCTGGCAGAGCAAAGCTGATGACTACTCGATAGTTCAGTGTGCCATGCTTTACGGCTTAGAATCGGGACTTCAACGACGTTTTGAACGTCATGGAGCATATGAGATGTTCCAGGAGTTGAAGTTAATATTTCAAGCAAATGCCCGAATTGAGAGATATGAAGTCTCCAATAAGTTCTATGGCTGCAAGATGGAGGAGAACAGTTCTGTCAGTGAGCATATACTCAAAATGTCTGGGTATAATAATCACTTGATTCAATTGGGAGTTAATCTTCCGGATGATTGCGTCATTGACAGAATTCTCCAATCACTGCCACCAAGCTACAAGAGCTTCGTGATGAACTATAATATGCAAGGGATGAACAAGACTATTCCCGAGCTCTTCGCAATGCTGAAAGCTGTGGAGGTAGAAATCAAGAAGGAGCATCAAGTGTTGATGGTTAACAAGACCACTAGTTTCAAGAAAAAGGGCAAAGGGAAGAAGAAGGGGAACTTCAAAAAGAACGACAAGCTAGTTGCTACTCAAGAGAAGAAACCCAAGTCTGGACCTAAGCCTGAAACTGAGTGCTTCTACTGCAAGCAGACTGGTCACTGGAAGCGGAACTGCCCCAAGTATTTGGCGGATAAAAAGGATGGCAAGGTGAACAAAGGTATATGTGATATACATGTTATTGATGTGTACCTTACTAGAGCTCGCAGTAGCACCTGGGTATTTGATACTGGTTCTGTTGCTAATATTTGCAACTCGAAACAGGGACTACGGAATAAGCGGGCACTGGCAAAGGACGAGGTGACGATGCGCGTGGGAAATGGTTCCAAAGTTGATGTGATCGCGGTCGGCACGCTACCTCTACATCTACCTTCGGGATTAATATTAGGCCTAAATAATTGTTATTTGGTGCTAGCGTTGAGCATGAACATTATATCTGGATCTTGTTTAATGCGAGACGGTTATTCATTTAAATCAGAGAATAATGGTTGTTCTATTTATATGAGTAATATCTTTTATGGCCATGCACCCTTGAAGAGTGGTCTATTCTTATTGAATCTCGATAGTAGTAATACACATATTCATAATGTTGAAGCCAAAAGATGCAGAGTTGATAATGAAAGTGCAACTTATTTGTGGCACTGTCGTTTAGGTCATATCGGTATAAAGCGCATGAAGAAACTCCATACTGATGGACTTTTGGAACCACTTGATTATGAATCACTTGGTACTTGCGAACCGTGCCTCATGGGCAAGATGACTAAAACACCGTTCTCCGGTACTATGGAGAGAGCAACAGATTTGTTGGAAATCATACATACCGATGTATGTGGCCCGATGAATATTGAGGCTCGTGGCGGATATCGTTATTTTCTCACCTTCACGGATGATTTAAGCAGATATGGGTATATCTACTTAATGAAACATAAGTCTAAAACATTTGAAAAGTTCAAAGAATTTCAGAGTGAAGTTGAAAATCATCGTAACAAGAAAATAAAGTTTCTACGATCTGATCGTGGAGGAGAATATTTGAGTTATGAGTTTGATGTACATTTGAAAAACTGTGGAATAGTTTCGCAACTCACGCCACCCGGAACACCACAGCGTAATGGTGTGTCCGAACATCGTAATCGTACTTTATTAGATATGGTGCGATCTATGATGTCTCTTACTGATTTACCGCTATCATTTTGGGGATATGCTTTAGAGACGGCCGCATTCACGTTAAATAGGGCACCATCAAAATCCGTTGAGACGACGCCTTATGAACTGTGGTTTGGCAAGAAACCAAAGTTGTCGTTTCTTAAAGTTTGGGGCTGCGATGCTTATGTGAAAAAGCTTCAACCTGATAAGCTCGAACCCAAATCGGAGAAATGTGTCTTCATACGATACCCAAAGGAGACTATTGGGTACACCTTCTATCACAGATCCGAAGGCAAGACATTCGTTGCTAAGAATGGATCCTTTCTAGAGAAGAAGTTTCTCTCGAAAGAAGTGAGTGGGAGGAAAGTAGAACTTGACGAGGTAACTGTACCTGCTCCCTTACTGGAAAGTAGTTCATCACAGAAAACTGTTTCAGTGACACCTACACCAGTTAGTGAGGAAGCCAATGATAATGATCATGAAACTTCAGATCAAGATACTGCTGAACCTCGTAGATCAACCAGAGTAAGATCCGCACCAGAATGGTACGGTAATCCTATTCTGGAAGTCATGATACTAGATCATGATGAACCTACAAACTATGAAGAAGCGATGGTGAGCCCAGATTCCGCAAAGTGGCTTGAAGCCATGAAATCTGAGATGGGATCCATGTATGAGAACAAAGTATGGACTTTGGTTGACTTGCCCGATGATCGGCAAGCAATTGAGAATAAATGGATCTTTAAGAAGAAGACTGACGCTGATGGTAATGTTACTGTCTACAAAGCTCGACTTGTCGCAAAAGGTTTTCGGCAAGTTCAAGGGATTGACTACGATGAGAACTTCTCACCCGTAGCGATGCTTAAGTCCGTCCGAATCATGTTAGCAATTGCCACATTTTATGATTATGAAATTTGGCAGATGGATGTCAAAACTGCATTCCTGAATGGATTTCTGGAAGAAGAGTTGTATATGATGCAACCAGAAGGTTTTGTCGATCCAAAAGGAGCTAACAAAGTGTGCAAGCTCCAGCGATCCATTTATGGACTGGTGCAAGCCTCTCGGAGTTGGAATAAACGTTTTGATAGTGTGATCAAAGCATTTGGTTTTATACAGACTTTCGGAGAAGCCTGTATTTACAAGAAAGTGAGTGTGAGCTCTGTAGCATTTCTGATATTATATGTGGATGACATATTGCTGATTGGAAATGATATAGAATTTCTGGATAGCATAAAGGGATACTTGAATAAAAGTTTTTCAATGAAAGACCTCGGTGAAGCTGCTTACATATTAGGCATTAAGATCTATAGAGATAGATCAAGACGCTTAATTGGACTTTCACAAAGCACATACCTTGACAAGATTTTGAAGAAATTCAAAATGGATCAAGCAAAGAAAGGATTCTTGCCTGTATTACAAGGTGTGAAGTTGAGTAAGACTCAATGACCGACCACTGCAGAAGATAGAGAGAATATGAAAGATGTTCCCTATGCATCAGCCATAGGCTCTATCATGTATGCAATGCTGTGTACCAGACCTGATGTGTGCCTTGCTATAAGTTTAGCAGGGAGGTACCAAAGTAATCCAGGAGTGGATCACTGGACAGCGGTCAAGAACATCCTGAAATACCTGAAAAGGACTAAGGATATGTTTCTCGTATATGGAGGTGACAAAGAGCTCACCGTAAAAGGTTACGTTGATGCAAGCTTTGACACTGATCCGGACGATTCTAAATCGCAAACCGGATACGTGTTTACATTAAACGGTGGAACTGTCAGTTGGTGCAGTTCTAAACAAAGCGTCGTAGCAGGATCTACATGTGAAGCGGAGTACATAGCTGCTTCGGAAGCAGCGAACGAAGGAGTCTGGATGAAGGAGTTCATATCCGATCTAGGTATCATACCTAATGCATCGGGTCCAATGAAAATCTTTTGTGACAATACTGGTGCAATTGCCTTGGCAAAGGAATCCAGATTTCACAAAAGGACCAAACACATCAAGAGACGCTTCAACTCCATCCGGGATCTAGTCCAGGTGGGAGACATAGAGATTTGCACGATACATACGGATCTGAATGTTGCAGACCCTTGACTAAGCCTCTTCCACGAGCAAAACATGATCAGCACCAAAGCTCCATGGGTGTTAGATTCATTACAGTGTAATCTAGATTATTGACTCTAGTGCAAGTGGGAGACTGAAGGAAATATGCCCTAGAGGCAATAATAAAGTTATTATTTATTTCCTTATAATCATGATAAATGTTTATTATTCATGCTAGAATTGTATTAACCGGAAACATAATACATGTGTGAATACATAGACAAACAAAGTGTCACTAGTATGCCTCTACTTGACTAGCTCGTTAATCAAAGATGGTTATGTTTCCTAACCATGGACAAAGAGTTGTTATTTGATTAACGAGGTCACATCATTAGTTGAATGATCTGATTGACATGACCCATTCCATTAGCTTAGCACCCGATCGTTTAGTATGTTGCTAATGCTTTCTTCATGACTTATACATGTTCCTATGACTATGAGATTATGCAACTCCCGTTTACCGGAGGAACACTTTGGGTGCTACCAAACTTCACAACGTAACTGGGTGATTATAAAGGAGCATTACAGGTGTCTCCAAAGGTAGATGTTGGGTTGGCGTATTTCGAGATTAGGATTTGTCACTCCGATTGTCGGAGAGGTATCTCTGGGCCCTCTCGGTAATACACATCCAATAAGCCTTGCAAGCATTACAACTAATATGTTAGTTGTGAGATGATGTATTACGGAACGAGTAAAGAGACTTGCCGGTAACGAGATTGAACTAGATATTGGATATCGACGATCGAATCTCGGGCAAGTAACATACCGATGACAAAGGGAACAACGTATGTCGTTATGCGGTCTGACCGATAAAGATCTTCGTAGAATATGTAGGAGCCAATATGGGCATCCAGGTCCCGCTATTGGTTATTGACCGGAGACGTGTCTCGGTCATGTCTACATTGTTCTCGAACCCGTAGGGTCCGCACGCTTAAGGTTACGATGACAGTTACATTATGAGTTTATGCATTTTGATGTACCGAAGGTTGTTCGGAGTCCCGGATGTGATCACGGACATGACGAGGAGTCTCGAAATGGTCGAGATGTAAAGATTGATATATTGGAAGCCTATGTTTGGACATCGGAAGTGTTCCGGGTGAAATCGGGATTTTACCGGAGTACCGGGAGGGTTACCGGAACCCCCCGGGAGCCATATGGGCCTTCATGGGCCTTAGTGGAAAGGAAAAAGGGGCAGCCCAAGGTGGCTGCGCCACTTCCCCCTCCCCTAGTCCTATTAGGACTAGGAGAAGGTGGCTGGCCCCCCTCTCTCCCTTCCCCTCCGAGGAATCCTAGTTGGACTAGGATTGGGGGGAGGAATCCTACTCCCAGAGGGAGTAGGACTCTCCTGCGCCTCCCCCCTTGGCCGGCCAGCCGCCCCTCCTCTCCTCCTTTATATACGGAGGCAGGGAGCACCTCTAAACACACAAGTTGATCCACGTGATCTATTCCTTAGTCGTGTGCGGTGCCCCCTGCCACCATATACCTCGATAATACTGTAGCGGAGTTTAGGCGAAGCCCTGCTGCTGTAGTTCATCAAGATCGTCACCACGCCGTCGTGCTGACGGAACTCTTCCCCGACACTTTGCTGGATCGGAGTCCGGGGATCGTCATCGAGTTGAATGTGTGCTCGAACTCGGAGGTGCCGTAGTTTCGGTGCTTGATCGGTTGGATCGTGAAGACGTACGACTACTTCCTCTACGTCGTGTCATCGCTTCCGCAGTCGGTCTGCATTGGGTACGTAGACAACACTCTCCCCTCATTGCTATGCATCACATGTTCTTGCGTGTGCGTAGGAAATTTTTTGAAATTACTACGAAACCCAACAGAAACATGCATCAAATGAAAAGAAGCATGTTCCTTATCTAAATGGCAATCCTACAAGGACGGTAGCAATTTCTAAAGCAGTGGCATTGCTAGATATTAGTGTGGGCATTAGGATTAACTATGACAAAAGTTAAATACGACATTACTTTGGGCACGGGAGAGTAGGCAGACCAGGACAGTTGTATTTCTAACGAAAAGAACCAACTTATCTTAATGGGAAATTTAGCAGGGCATGTAAAAAAGTGCAATTGATTCATATTACTGGAGGCATTACATTGAAAACAACATTGGTTCAGCGTGTCCTTACTTTTAGCAGTGCGACTGCTACATTTTACCAGTGGCATTACATAAGAGTGGCTCGGGGCAACAAACATCAGAACAGGATATCTGGGTTGGTCCCATTTTTGTTCGGTATAGCCACCTTATAATGTGTGAGGCTAGCAAATCTAGTGATGGACTTACTCTATTGACTTGTCCCCCAGTCCCCACTTTCTTTCCTTTTTCAACCAATAGATGAGGTTTATATTGAGGTTGTAATGTGTTTCCCTTTATTTCCCTATTAGACCTAGAGACCAGTTGGATAGAAAGTCTCTGCTACTTTTCACGCACATCATTTCCTCTTTCGACCAAGTCCTGATTCAGGTAACAAATCTTCCCACACCCCCCACCCCCTTTCTTCCTTGTTTGAACCAAGTAGTACAGGATTCGAGTGCTTGAACTAGTTTTACCTCTTAACCGTAAAAAATTAGGTGGTTCTCGAACAGCCGATCGATCCTATCTACGAGGGGGCCTAAGAAATAGTAAAAGATGCAAATGTAGCGACGCCGGGAGCTCGGGAAGTAGAGCAAGGCCGGTTTTGAAGGAAGTTTACCTGATGGTCGCCGAGATGTCGCTAGGTGGGCGGCGAGAGGCCGGATCTGCCCACACTACAGCAGTGAGGAAGAAAGGGTCGAAGGCCCTCCCTCGCCAGCGGTGCTTTGGAGAGAACGATAGGGCAGGCTGATCGGGACGCGCCAGCAGTGGGTACCGTCACCGAGGACGACCGCCTGAACATTGCACCTTCTCACCTTCCCCAGCGGAGAGGATCCGGCTGGATCTGTGACCAGCGGTGAGCAGAGAGAGAGAGAGAGAGAGAGAGAGAGTGTGTGTGTGTGTGGACACCGCTGTCGTGTTTAGATCTGGAGAGGACGAGACAGTGTGAAGAGAGCAACACTAGCAAGCAAGCACGGCTACCGCAGTCGGCTTGACCTCGTCAATGACTGTCGAGAAGTCTTCATGCACGTGGCCCGGAGGCGCAGTTGTCGTCATTTTGATCTGAAGCACCAGATTATAACATATAACATGATAATATGCCACATGAGAAGAAATCAAAACCTCACTCCCCAAAGGAGACAACATGAATCCCGACGGACAAACTAGACAAGGAACAAAGCTCAAATTAAAGATAAACTCGTAGAAAAGGGGTCCGTCGATAGATGTCCTAATTAACATAGCCGGCTTGACCTAGATGGCAGCCGAGTAGTCTTTGTGCATGTGCTCCCAATGACTAGCCCAACTCAATCGCTGTTTAACAACCCTCGCAGTGATCTGAAGCACATGACACCTAATTTTGCGAGATGACAAGAAACCTTTTCTTAGATTTCTCACCACAACTACAGCCCTGTACAACACAGCCTGCATGATATGTAGACGATAGCCAATCCAGGCGTGTCTGCTGGAGTCTGGTCACATGCATGGACGAACTAATCTTCCGTGTCTTGCAGGGATCGTCCAGGCACCAACGTAGTACAACACTTCTCTAGTACTATCGCTCGTCTCCCTCTTCTATTAAGTCAGCCGACTTGCGGGGTCCGGGAGTGTGCCTATGGTCGGTTCTCAATTGCGGTCCCACATGTGTGTGTAAACGCAATATGATGTGTGTTCCATTCAGAGAGCAGCGTGCCAGACCGACCGACCGTCTAGGGTGCGACGCGAACGCGATGGGCGTGTTGTATACTCTGTACATGTGTACTGCCATTTTCTAGAGGCTTTGCTCCATGGCGCAATCCATGGATACAAAATTAGTATATTGTACTAATTAAAAGTCAAGGGCAGGGCTTTTCCTGTGCGGTAGGCAGGGCAGTTCCGCCTAGTCGGTTCGACAGAAACACAAGAAGATGAGGGAGTAGGCTCCTGCAAACGTAGGGTTGTGTGATTTGACAGCGAGTTACTGCTGGACAGGTGGGGCCCCGTGATTTGACTTGCCATTATCATTTTAACTGTGGCACTACGACCGGCGTGAGTCTCCCGATTCCTGACCACCTCCATACAGGTGCCTCCCCCAATGCTCCACCATGTAGTAGAGGATGGCTCTTGCATGAGAGCCCACTTCTCGACTTTTTCCTTGCCTCTCTTTCCTCCACATATGCAAAAATGCCATGTAAAGCGCACTATTGTACTTACTACTTGCTCCTACAGGTGCTAAGCTTGCCACATAGGCATAAAGTCTGATGTGGCAAGTTAATCAAGAAGAGAGAGACTAGTTTGGTGACCCAAGGAAGAAACAGTGCTAAGCACGTGTACTTAGGTGAAAAGACAATTTTGAGTCTATAGCTAATTAAATGAAGCAAACTTAGAAACAAAAAACTAATAAGCACACCATTTCATTGGAAGAGGTCAATCCTTGGCAAATGCAATAAATACTACTCCCTCTGTCCCATAATATAAGCATGTTTTTGGCACTACACTAGTGTCAAAAATATTCTTATATTATGGGACAAAGGGAGTACGAAGAAAGAGATAGAGAGAAGTAAAAAAATACACTTATAGCCAACCTTATAGCTAACCTTGTTGTAGTATGAGTGACTAAGTGATGACTATGTATGACATGCCAACATCAGATAGCCTAACGGACCGTGTTAAATCTCCAAGGGCGCGACCGCGCGAACGACGCGACGGTCGTGGTAGGCGCGACCATGATACGGGCTGCCGGCAGCCCTTGGATCTGAGATCAAACGGTCCCATGCTAAGTTGCTGAAAATTTGCAGAATAACCCTCCAGGATAGGATATTCACGCATAGGTCTAGAATCACGCCATGCAACCGTTCTATCTCAGATCCAAGGGCTCTCAGAAGCCCATATATATGGGAGAATGGAAAGCCACTACCCTGCCGTTCGCACACTGGCAGTTCGCTCCTACTCGTCCCCGCACGTCCTTTAATATTACGGCAGTTCGCTCCTATAGTCGTCCCGTCCTTTCACATTACGGTAGTTCCACTAATCCTAACCCTCCTCCCAAATCCATGGCGTCCCAAATCTCCATGATTGGCGGTGAGTACAAGGTTAGAACCATCATCGGCGATGAGTTCGACATCATCTACACCCGTTCTTCCGCGACGGTGAAAGGATGCCTTTCTCGCTTCAGACGCATGTTTGAAAACTCAGATGATGAGTGGGTCGCTAGGCTAGATGTTGAGTACACCACAGTCCTGGGACGAGAGAAGGACCTAAAGGACAAAGAGAGGAAGAAGCCCGACGTGATCCAGGTTTGCGTGCATGACTTATGCTTGGTCTACCACATATGACATGCTGACGTTGAATGCCTGGATTTTAAGAACTTCCTCGAGAGCAACCTAGTCAAATTCGTCACTATAGACTTTACGAACGACAAGGAAGTATTGGGTCGGATAGGCCTCGTTGTAGGCAACCCCTTCGACCTCCAGAAGAATCGGCTGCTGCCCTCCGGTGGCCAGCCTTCAATGTTGACCCTGGCAGGAGCCATGGTTCATCCTCCGTACGGTAAACTGGAGAAACCTCAATACACGTTTCATCGTTATGCATGGCAGCGGAATGTACTAGATATAGACCACATCCACTACGCTGCAATGGATGGCTACCTTTGTTTCAATATCTACAAGGGTTGGATGAAGAGCAAGAGCCAAGTGTGTGGTTCAAGCAAAGAAGTATCGGCCAAGAGGAAGAGGGACAAGGACGAAGTCGAGGGCGTGGACGAGGACTCCGAGTAAGGTGGCAGTGTCATTGCTCATGGCCATTCTAATGCAGTGTCTACCGGATTAGTTGCATAGTTTAATTTCAGGTGTGCTTAGTTTAATTTGAGGAGTGTGTTGTGCTGAGCCCCCAGCAGAACTATGTTATGTTTCTTCTTGTTACTGAAACTCTTTAGTACATACATACTAGTATTTCTTACATTTAATCTTTTAGTTGGTATAGTACTACCACTCGTTTCTTCACATTATATACATACAATATATATGGCCAACATCATATAGCCAGCAGTTTAGTTGTCAAAGAATTTCAGGGTGCTTAGTTTTGTCAAAGAATTATAGGATGCTTATTTTTATTTGAGGGGTGGGTTGTGCTGGACACCATTATTGTGACTAGCCTTTTTAATAGTACTATATGCATAATTTGGCGACGAGCGCTCTCTATATGTACCACCTTTTTTTAATTTCAAGTTTTGCTCCATGACGCAATCATCGATACTACTACTGTACAAAAGTATACATTTTTTAAAAGGCTAGAGGGCGGGGCAGTCTAGCTTGGTCGGTTTCACGAGAGGCGAGGGCCTTTGTGATTTGACGGCTCATTACTGCTGGAAGGCAGGGCCTTGTGATTTGACTGCTCATATAAATGTGCCGACGACCTAAGGAGGAGCAAAGAACCATGCGGTATACTCAAGTTTTCCACTGGAGTAGTACTACGACGGAGGAGCATGAAACACGGTAGCCCAGTGCCATATAGCGATAAAAATTGATCTAATTTGCTAGTCATCTCATTTTTAGCATTGTTCTATTCATTCCCTAAAAAAAGCATTGTTCTATTCATGCCTCCAAAGAACGTGACACGTGCGGCGGAACACCCGAAGCAAAAGATGAAACACAGGAGCAAAAGAAGAAGGAATATTATCACCCCAAATGATCTAATTCGCCGCGGATTTGTAACTGCTTCTTCATCGCCTCCACGACCTCCATCTCCTTGCGCGTCTCCTCCGCCATCTTCTTCATTCTGTCCATGACGCGGGATTTCTCGATGCGAGCCTTCATCATCTGTTCCATGGCCGCATTACGTACCTTGACAGCAGTCGGGTGCTCGATGCGGAGCTTCGCCAACTCCTCCTTCTGTTCCATGACGAGGGCCTGTAGCATCTTCATCGAGGAACTACTATTATCATGCAGCTTCTTCCAGCTGGCGTTCTTCTCCTTTAACAGGTCGAGCTCGTGGCAGAGCTTCACCTTGTCCTCCTGAAGTTGCAGGATTTCATCAGTCGCCTTCTTCTCCAAGGCAATGCTCTTCTTCAGCAGCATCACCAAACCGGCGGTCAACTCCCCCTGCTTATTGAGCTCAGCGGGCATTTCGTCGAGGCTCTCCTTCAGCGGCTCCACCAAGCCTTGATGAACTCCTTCTGCTTATTGAGGTGCTTATTGAGATGATCGGGCATGCCATCGAGGGATAATGACTCCAGCGCCGCCGGCTCGGCATGTTCGCCTTCGCGGCTAGGGTGCTCCTGGGAGCCATCGCCTGCCCGTGAGAGATCTTTCGAGGTCTCTGCGTGGCGGCGAGCCCTCTCTTTTTTTCCGTAGCCTTGGTTGCCGCTCCCTTGTTACAAGTAGTTCTCGACCTAGAGCTCTGCTCACCGGCCATGGCAAGGACGGACGAAGAAGAAGCACTTATGAGGAGGAAAGGTAGAGTAATTTTCGGTTAGGTAGTTCCCCTTTTTATAACCCAAGTACTAGCACTAGTACTAATACCTGCATAGTGGGAACACGTTCAGGTTTGGTACGTACTAGTAGGTGTGAGCAGGCTTTAGAATGGGATTGGAACAAGCTAAAGATTAATTGATGGTTTTGGTTTCGAGGCCCGAAACGGCTCCCGATGAGTTTAGTGGAACATAAATTTCAAGTAGACTACACTCCTCAAATGCGTAAACATTATGTTACTGTCAAAAATTGGCACAAAATACGAAGGAGACCAATGGAAGTACTACTAGCAACCCATGATTTAACTACTCGCATGCGCGCAGTGGAGTAGTAATGTCTTTCTTCCGCCCTCACGTCCACTCAATTTGCATGCGCTGTATTAATTGACCATCAATGAAGTGAACGACTTTACACGCGTCAAATTATCACATGGGGTGGATCTTGGTACAAAATTGCATTCGCCCGTGTACCCGCGTGTGCGTGCGAGGGAATGAGTGCGTCTGTGGCGTGCGTGCACATCTTCGCTTCGTGCATGTACCGAGAGTATGGTTCCGGGAGGACGAGTACATTCTTCTGGAACCAGCAGCACATCACTGTGATCAATCCACACAAGGAGGTCGCGACAATGCCTCCACATGTGCCACATGGCTTCATGAACTGTAAGAGAGACACAGTGTAGTGTGCCATTGGAATTCTAATTTAAGTGTTTTGCACATACTCGAAGTACTAGTGAGGTACACGTGCATTGTATGCATCAGATTTTGCAACCAAATTGTGAATAAATACCATACTATAGCATGTAAGCTCTGAGTCATGTATGCCTGATGTAGACCTTCGTTTAATTCTTATAGTTCATCTCGTTCAAAATCAATTAGTTTTTATAAAAAAGCTAGGGCCTCTTGGATTCGTAGGATTTCCAAAAGGCGGGAATAGGAAAAACATGGGATTATAGTGGAATGTCGTCTGGAATCCTACAGGATTGTACGAGTGTTTGATTGTGCATAGAAAAAACGCAGAATTCTTTCAAAGAGGTTTGAGTGGATGGGATGTTTCCTATGAAACCTAGTGCAAATGAATCATATGGAAAAATTCCTATGGTTTACAATCCTACGAATCAAACAACCAAGATAGGAAAAATTCCTAAGGATTAGAATCCTCCAAAATTCCTTTGACAATCCTTTGAATCAAAGAAGCCCTTAATCTATTTTATGATTCATGGAATTGTGCATTGTAAAGCATAAAGTAAAAACAAATAATGGCAATTCAACTAGAAAAAAAGTTTGGGCAGTTATGATACGGAAGATTCTAGAACAAAAGAGAACCACTGTTGTTTTGAGGTTTGTGCATTATGCTTAAGTTCAACCATGGAGTCTGCTAGATTGTACATGTGGCAAAATCCGGTGGGGGGCTAGAAGATGGTGCGAGGGCCGAGTGGGGGGAGACTATGAAGGAGTGCACTAGTGCGATATCGATATTTAGAGAAAGGGGGCGAGAACGTGCGTTGTTGCGCGCAGTGGCGGAGCCATGAAAAATAAATGAGCTAGGGGGCCAAGCATTGCTAATCCTTTACGAGGAGGGTCAATTCATGAACTTAAACCATTTTTAGCAGCAATTGTCTAATGATTACATTCATATTAGCTTCGATATATAGTGACGTTAGGGAGGGCAGGGCCCTTGCTGCCCCCTGTCTTTGCCATTGTGCGCGCGTCTGAGAGATGAAGCGGAAGGCATGGATGATGAGAGGGGTACGTTGGATATATAATTAATGTGGGTGTATTAGCTATATATGTTAATCCTATATAGAGAGGTATAGATTGATCGATGTGGACGTGGGAAAGAGGGTGAGACCTCACTGGATATATCGATTGATCGGTTTGTGTGGAAAATTATGAAAGACCTAGCTATATACACACATACATAGAGGAACATCGATCATTGCACATGCACGCGTGAGAGATAAAGAATTCCCGATACGATGGAGAGGGGGATGTGTGTGGGTGTGTGCCTTCATGGGAGACCGACCTGAAGAAAAAGACTGCATGTGTGCGATGGATAATGCCGACTGGTAGTGTGTGTGCATGCATGCACGAGAGAAAGTTAGTGGTACAATTATAAAGAGAAGACGACTGTGTGGGTGTAAAAGACTAGGTGAGGTCATAATAAATGTAAATTTGAATTCAAATATTTGAATAAGAGATCCTGATGTTTGAAACCCATGCATGCATGAATATAACGGAGATCTGCACGGTGTGGTTTGGAAACGAGCATGTTGTAATGTATACACATTGAACAAGGTCAGACTGATTTGAATTTGAGATACCAATGGCAGACATCATTTGGCCACATCGCATCTGTGCATGGACACACTATTCTAATTGGAGATGATGGGTGGCTTTCGCATCACATATCTATATCTATACCCCTATATATATATTTACATTTTATATTTTTTTATATTGTGTGCGGGTAACTTTAACTTTGACAGATGGTCGTTGGATGAGGCGAATCCGATGGTCCAAAGATGGAAAATTTGAGCACTACTGGCCATTGGATATCATCTAGATTCCACCAGATTTTGCCACATGTATAATCTAGAAGACTCCATGGTTGAACTTAAGCATAATGCACAAACATCAAAGCATAGGCACTTCTTCTTTGTTTTAGAATCTTCCGTATCAGAATTGCCCAAATGTTTTTCTACAAGATTTGCCATTATTTGTTTTTACTTTATGTCTTACAACGCACAATTCCATGAATCTTAAAATAGATTAGCTCTTATAAAACCTAGATGATTTTGAATGAAATGAACTATAAGAATTAAACGAACATCTACATGATGCATATATGACTCAAAGCTTACATGCTATAATGTGGTATTTATTCATAATTTGGTTGCCAAATCTCATGCGTGCAATGCACGTGTACCTTCTCTAGTCTAAATGGTGTTTGTGTGTGTGTTGTGCATGTTGAGGTGCAAATTGTCTTTTTTGGGGTACACGTTAAGCATGTTCTCCCGAAATTTCAAGCCGCGCCTTGTTATGCCGATATATCAAGCTAGCGTCTCTGTCTATCGTGCTGCGAAACTCCTGCCTCTTCAACCCGCGCCTTGTTAGCCCGAAATATTTAAGATATATCTTTGTCTCGTTGTGCTCCGACAACTACCTCCATCTCAACCCACGCCTTGCTATTCCGAAATTACAACACGCGCTAAAACTCCCACCTCCTGTGAAATCCCGACATGCAAAATGCCCGTGGTACCCCTGAACCGAAAGAACCGCCTCAAATCGGAGGGGGTACTTTCGTAACTTACGCCACATTTTGGACAAGCGCATCCCTAAGCCATGGTTCCCCACTCCCATCCCATCCGCCCACCCATTCGTACACCGAGGCTGTGAAAACCCGCGACGAAGCTCCACACTGTAACGCCCCGGATTCGTTGCGCCAAGTGTCTGCCAGTAATTCGCCATCTTTGCCATGCCATGTGCTTGTGTGTTGCATTTTGCGATGTCATCATCTGCATTTCATATCATGTCATCATGTGCATCGCATTGGCATACGTGTTCGTCTCATGCATCCGAGCATTTTCCCCGTTGTCCGTTTTGCAATCCAGCACTCCTATGTTCCCCCGGCGTCCCCCTTTTGTCTCTTGTTGTGAGCGGGTGTTAAACGTTCTCGGAATGGACCGAGGTTTGCCAAGCAGCCTTGGTATAGCACCGGTAGACCGCCTGTCAAGTTTCGTGCCATTTGGAGTCCGTTTGATACACCAACGGTTAACCGGGGTACCGTAAAGGCCTCTTTTGTGTGCAGCCCAACACCCATTCAAAGTGGCCCAAAACCCATCCAAAACCCCCTCCATGCTCTCGGTCGTTCGATCACGATCGTGTGGGCGAAAACCGTGCTCCATTTGGACTCTCCTAGCTCCCTCTACCTATATAAACACATCCTCCCCCAAAATTCGCGGATGAATCCACCCTAACCCTAGTCTCCCCCTTCCTCCCGCCACCGGACACGTCCACCCCGCGCTCGGACATGTCCAGCCGCCGCCCCGTCCAATCCGCCGCCGACACCTGTCATCGTCGTCGTCCCCGCGGCCGCGGCCCGCCGAGCACATCGCGGGCCCGCGCGAGCCCGACCTCGCCCGCCACCGCGCCCCGCGGGCCCGAGCGCCCCGCCGCCGCCGCTCGGGTTCCCCGCGCCTCCACCGCCCGGCCGCCCGCCGCTGGTGTCCCGTCGCCCCGCTGGCCGCCGCGCCGCCCCAGATGCCCGCCGCCGGCGGCTGCGGCCCCGCTCCGCCTGAGCGTGCCGCCGCCAGACCCGTTGTCGCTGCCTCGCGCCCCCGCGACCTTCGCCAGAGCGCGCCGCCCTCCGCCGCCTTCGCCAGCTACCACCGCCTCCGTCATCTCTGGCCACCACCACCGCCGCCGGATCCGGCCACCTCCGGCCCTCCTCGCTCCTCGCCGGAGCTCCTCCACCCCAGGTCGGGATGAGATCCACCGGGATCTCATCCAAACACATCTCCCCTGTACCTAGATCCCTCCGTCCCGTCCCGCGTTGACCTTTCGCGGAGGTAAAAATCCACTAAGTCCCTGAGATTTTGACATTATCATGCCATGTTCAACGCATCATATCTTGCTGCATACTACTCCGTTTCGTGCGTGTAATATGTCAAATTGTTCGCCTCAACGAGTACATTTCACTCCATTGCGTCATGTTCATTTGAGTCCATCTTGATGCCTGAATCTTCGTTGCAAGAGTGCTATATGATGTTAACCTGCTGAAACTGTTATAACTTGATGATTTGTCATTTTTGTTGCATTTGATGTGTGCATCCTATGAGGTTGACGTCTACATGTGTTTTGTGATACATCATGCCTTCTTCGCAGTGGTGCTATCCATGTATTTTTGTGAGTTGTGTACTGAGTGCATCAAGCTTGTTAACTAGGGTACTTGCCGTTACTGTTTTGCTAGGCTGATTCTGTTATATTTTGTTGCTATGTAAACCTGCTGCTACAAGTCATTCTATGCATAATCTGGAGATGTTCACTAAGGATGATTTGTTATACATGTCATTCTCTATCCATTCATGCCCCTGGTTGCATTTATAGCCTGCTGTAGATTGTGGTAATCTTGTTCTCAACTTGCTAAATAATATTGTTGTCATCCTGTTAACATTAAGTTCAATGTTGCCATGATTGTTGCTAGTGATCCATGCACCCTATGAACTTGTTCTTGCCATGATTAGCTTCACAAACATGTATTCTTACTGTTGGTTGCCTTTCCATGCCATGTATTGCTCTGTGGTGAGTGGTTCAAGCTCACCAACATGTCTACTTATTGTTGTTCCTGCCATGTATGAATCTGCCATATCATTTGCCATGTTTACATGGGTGCCATCATATTTTCTGTGCCCTTTTGGCTCATGGTCAGTAAGGAACTATTGTTATATGAGAGTAGTATATTAATGCCATGCCTTTGTTTGCCATGATAAGTTCCTGTAACATGTTGTTTGATAGCTCTAAACATTGCAACCTGATGTTATTTCTGCTAAGCGTGAAACTGTTATTATTTGCAATCTTGCCATGTCCTTTTGAGCATGTTCTAGTAGTTTCTGGAGATAGCTCAGTGTTCATGTTTTGTCATGCTTTACCTGTACTTCATGCCCATGCCTTTTGTTCTTATGTTGGGGTGATGTAGCTTGTTGTTTTGGTGCTTGCTAGATGCCTAGTTGCTGTTATGGACAGATTGTTGTTATGACTTGTATAGAGTGTATGTGTTGAACCGTTGCTCCGTTTTGAGTGTGCTCTATATGAAACTTGCTTGATTTTGCATGTAGTTTCATATTATCATGTTGCATCCTTGTTTTGAGGTGTTTGCTTGATGTTTGTATGCATTTTGCATCAATGCCATGTTTAACTTGTTTTGCTCATATCTTCTAGGCCGTAGCTCCGAACTAAATGAACTTTATATGTAACTTGACTAGAATTTCGTGTAGATCCTCTTGGTGCTTTTAAACTTGCTGTTTAACTACTTGAACTTAAGGTTTATTCAGTTCTGGACCAATTCCAAATTTTCATATGAGGACTTACCGGAATTGTTATATGTTGTTTCCGGCCTCATTTAAACTTGCCTTGATGTGTGGTTCTTGTTTGCATCATCTCTTGCCATGAGTAGCTTCATGTAGTCTTGTATTGCATCATTCTTGGTTGTGCATCATGCCTTGTCATGTGTGGTGTGTTTACCATGTTGTGTGCTTCTTCTCAATAGTTCCCGTTTCGTTGCGATCGTGAGGATTCGTTCGTCTACGCTTGGTTCGTCTTCGTGGCTTCATCTTCTTCATGGACTCATTCTTCTTCCTAGCTGGATTTCAGGCAAGATGACCGCTACCCTGGATCTCACTACTATCATTGCTATGCTAGTTGCTTCGTTCTATCGCTATGCTGCGCTACCTATCATTTGCTCTCCAAGCCTCCCAATTTGCCATGTCAGCCTCTAACCTTTTCACCCTTCCTAGTGAACCGTTGCTTGGCTATGTTACCGCTTTGCTCATCCCCTCTTATAGCATTGCTAGTTGCAGGTGAAGTTGAAGATTGCTCCATGGTGGACAGGATTATGTTGGGATATCACAATATCTCTTATTTAATTAATGCATCTATATATTTGGAAAAGGGTGGAAGGCTCGGCCTTATGCCTGGTGTGTTGTTCCACTCTTGCCGCCCTAGTTTCCGTCATACCTGTGTTATGTTCCCGGATTTTGCGTTCCTTACGCGGTCGGGTGATTTATGGGACCCCCTTGACAGTTCGCTTTGAATAAAACTCCTCCAGCAAGGCCCAACCTTGGTTTTACCATTTGCCTCACCTAGCCCTTTTTCCCTTGGGTTTCCGGAGCCCGAGGGTCATCTTTATTTTAGCCCCCCCCCCCCCCCCCGGCCAGTGCTTCTCTAAGTGTTGGTCCGAAACGAGCAACCTGCGGGGCCCCCTCGGGGAAACTCGAGGTCTGGTTTTACTCGTAGCTTGACATATCCGGTGTTGCCCTGAGAACGAGATATGTGCAGCTCCTATCGGGATTGTCGGCGCATCGGGCGGCTTTGCTGGTCTTGTTTTACCATTGTCAAAATGTCTTGTAAACCGGGATTCCGAGACTGATCGGGTCTTCCTGGGATAAGGTATATCCTTCGTTGATCGCGAGAGCTTATCATGGGCTAAGTTGGGACACCCCTGCAGGGTATAAACTCGTGCCCGCGGTTATGTGGCAGATGGGAATTTGTTAATGTCCGGTTGTAGATAACTTGACACCAGATACGAATTAAAACGCATCAACCGTGTGTGTAGCCGTGATGGTCTCTTCTCGGCGGAGTCCGGGAAGTGAACACGGTTTTGGGTTATGTTTGACGTAAGTAGGAGTTCAGGATCACCTCTTGATCATTACTAGTTGACGACCGTTCCTTTGTTTCTCTTCTCTCTCTCATTTGCGTATGTTAGCCACCATATCATGCTTAGTCGCTGCTGCAACCTCACCACTTTACCCCTTCCTTACCCATTAAGCTTTGCTAGTCTTGATACCCATGGTAATGGGATTGCTGAGTCCTCGTGGCTCACAGATTACTACAACAATAGTTGTAGGTACAGGTTGCGATGATCATGAAGCGAGAGCGATGTTTACTTGTTTTGGAGTTCTTCTTCTGCTTCTTCTTCGATTAGGGGATAGGTTCCAGGTCGGCAGCCTGGGCTAGCAGGGTGGATGTCGTTCGAGTTTCTGTTTGTGTTTCATCCGTAGTTGGATGGTGCTCTTATGTAAGATGATGTTGTATTTGTGTGGCATTGTGCGCCTTTTTGTATGTATCCCCATCTATTATGTAATGTTAATGTAATGATATCCACCTTGCAAAAGCATCTTCAAGATGCGCTTCTATCCTTGGTGGGACCTTCGAGTTCCTTTAGGATAGGGTCGCATCTTGGGCGTGACACACACCCTCCTTCATCCGCCACCCATCCGGAGCCTCTTCCCCGACAACGTCGTCCACAGCAACACCTCGACGTCCCTCATCCATCGTACCGGATGAGGATCCGTCGTCGATCTCATCGTCCCGCCGGTTCAGCCACCCCGTCCTCCACCTCCAAGGAGCTGCACCGATGTTCCCCTCGTCTTTTGCGCCACCTCCATCTCCACACCGTCGTCTTTACCTGCACCATCCGAAGAGCATCATCATCACCGTTTCCTCGGATGAAGCCGCGGCCTAATCGGCGCCACCAAAGAGGTTGTACACTAATCGACACATTTTCTTCTTGATTTGATCTCACGGTGCTGCCGGCGCTCGGTCCCGAGCCGACACGGCGCGGCTCCATCCACGGCGGCATCGCCGGCCACTTCCTCCATAGCGTCGCTCCCTCGGCGGCAATGTCCACATCAGTAGGAGCTGCTGCTGCTTTAGCTCTCGCTCGCGTTGCTGCTCTGCTCTTGCTCTCACTCCCTTGCCTGGTCTGCTCTTGCTATTGCTCTTGCTTGTGCTGCTGCTCTCGCTCTTGCTCTTGCTTGCGATGCTGCTCCGATTTAGCTACACTTCAGTCGACTGAATCCACTTTTGGGTCAGTCGATTTTCAAGGGGTGGGGGGCTCACCGGGGTGAAGGAAGAACCAGCCGTAGCGGGGAGGGGGGCTCGCCGGAGACGTACCCCACTACTATCTTAGGATTCAGGGTGGGGACGGCGGTCGCCGGTGGTGGTGGGGCGGTCGCGTGGGGATCGCCGGAGAAAAAGCTCGGCATGGGGGGCTAGAGGGATGGCCGGGGCGGCAGCAGACCGGCGGTGGGGAGTGTTTTCGGGGCGGGCGGGGCGGCGCACTGCCGGCCGTGGGCGGCGGGGGGGCTGTTGTTTGGCCGTGGTGGCTGGCGGCTCAGGGGGTGGAGGTTGAAGATGAACTGTAGGCCCTTGATTTCGTATCCAACGGCTGCAAAATCGACTGACCAGAGATGAAAAAGTCAGTCGACTGACGTGTAGCCTCAGCTTGCTAGTGCGTTCAGTTTCGACAGTAAAATTCAGTTTCGACAGCAAAATTCAGTTTCGACAGTTAAGTTCAGTTTCGGCAGATAAATTCAGTTTCGAAAGTTAAGTTCAGAGATGAGCGGCTGATTTATTTTACATCTAGCACTTTGTGGTTATATATTTTACGTCATGTATTGGAGATGCTATTAGAATTCCACTCGGGTTAACGTTGTCTCTCTTGTCCTGCTTGAGCCTCGGCGTCGTACAACTCACTAGAGCTGCTCCAACAATGAACCCCTCCATCACAATGGAGCAGTACCTCGTGCTCCATCTCCAGACACCTAAGATCTTCTTCCCCTCCTCCGACAGCCAAGTCAGCCGGAGCATCCTCACTGGCCAACCCAATCACGCTGAGATCGACATGGCTTCGCCAAAGAGGTTGTACACTTGTTGCATCTCTTTTTTACTCTACATGTTATATATATTGTCCACTGAGCACAAGTAGTAACGTGAAATACAATTATTTTATCCTACTATATGATAAGCAGTGAGGTACCAGGCAACTTAGCTATCCGTGATGGACTCTCTTGAACGCCATCATTATTTATCTCTGCGCGTTTGAGCTGTGCATTTGTCGATGGGCCTAGAAGTTGATCTAGTATGGCAGTGGCCTGGGTCCAAAGTAATAGAAGTAGCACAAAAACATTTTTTAGTGTAGGATTTTCCTTGCTCAAGCCTGCCTACTAGAATTTCCAGTGCTTGAAAGTAAAATTGAATGCAAAACATAGGAATTGGAAAGTTTCCTATGGTACAACTTTTCATGAATTTGGCGCAAAGGAATGGAGCAAAGGAAAACTGTAGGATTTGTTCCTTTAGTGTCTCCTTGAAAGAAAAACCGTAGGAATTCTAATTGCCACTTGTCCTCCTTTTCATATTCCTATTCATCAAGCATAAGACTAAGAGATAGTAGCATAATAGCATTATAACCGTACATTTTCTTATGGTTTGACTTAATCTCACCATGTTTTTTGCATCCTGTGATCTTCCAATTCTTATGAATCAAACACCCAGATTGGCAGAAATCATGTGTTTTTAAATTCTCTGTTTTGCACGTGCATTCCTATCCAATTCCTGTCTATTTCCTATCCCTGCATTGTTAGAATCCTCAAATTCAAACAAGCCCTTACTCAATTACTTCTGTTACAGATATGTGTCAAAGAAAACCTTGTGTGGTTTGTCCTGCTCCTGCGGCGTTGTGTTCCACCCCAGCTCAGCTGCTCCAACGACGGAAGGGTTCACCACAGCAGGGATCCACTCTCCAGGCTGTCTTTCGCCGCCTCAGTTCTTCTTCCCCTCCGCCGGCTGCCACGACAACTGCATTACCATCATCAACTGAGCAGATGACCTTGAGGACTACACGAGTCCGCAAGAGAGGTCGCACTCTTCCGTGTATGCTTACGTTATGCACCGCTTAATATGATGACATGCTACATTATCATCGTGTTCACCTATTAGACTCCGAGTCAGGTCCAAATTTATGCTGAAACTTGAGTTTTTAAATGGTTGTGGGGTACATATTGGGGCAGCAATTAGTACTATCTGTCTACTATCTGGTTAATCTCGGGTGTCTACTATGAGTTTCATGTTGGGTGCAAACAAACTTTAAAGGAGCCATTATCTGTATTTTTTAACTAAAGCTATTATCTTCCTGCTATCATTGGTTTTGGGTCTATCCACAGTTTGCTACCATCACTCTTGTGCATGCACTACTTACATAATCTCACTATGTTTTATTCCTACGCAGGCCAGTTATTGTACACAATGTAACTGATCATGTAGAGAAAAAGAGACGAGCCTTGCGTGGCAATAAAATTTCATGCAGATGTCGCTCCATGGTGGGTGCAAAGGCAGCCCCCCTCCACCCATTTCGGATCGTAATCAAGAGGAAGATAACTGTTCTGAGGGGGATTCAGAAGGAGAAGACCACTCCTATTTACCCCATGAGGTCTTCTCTCTAACTTGGCATGTTGATGTTGGTAATATCATGCATATGGTGCCTTGCATTGCTTACTGTATACATTAAAGATGACATCTGCTTAGTTTAGACATGCTTTGTGTCAATGCCATCTGTTTAGTTTCTTTATCGTATATGTGAATCATGCAATGCCATCTTGTTTAGCCAGGCATCATATATGTGAATTTTGCAATGCCACCCTGGTTAGCCAGTCATCTTATATGTGAATTATATCATGCCATCATTTTTTATTACGTGTTAAATTTTTCAACAATTTTAGTACATTCAACTACTCTTCCTGTGCATCAGCCATTCGGCGCGGTCATGGAAAAATCTGGAGTGGAAGCAAGGTCTTCAGAGCAGACAATGGTATCTAACGAAGTGCATGTCTTGCTGGTTACCGATAGCTCCTCAGAGGAGGATTCAGAGATAGATGACCAGTCATATTTCCTCCCCGAGGTGCATGCTATAACTTGGCAGGGTTATGTTGCTCATATCGTGCATATGGTATCTTGCATTGCTATGTCATTTGCTTAGTTTAGACATGCTTTGTGTGAATGCCACTTGTTTAGTGTCTAATTACCATATATGTGAATTATGCAATGCCATCTTGTTGCAAGACATTATATATGTGAATTATGCAATGTTATCTTGTTGCAAGGCATTATATATGTGAATTATGCAATGCCATGTTGTTTAGGCAAGCGTCATATATGTGAATTATATCATGCCGTCCTTTTTTTGTATTTCTCATTGCTTTTGTCGACAATGTTTGTATATTCAACAGCTCTTCCTATGCATCAGCCATTTGAATTGGTGATGGAGAAATCTAGAGCGAAAACAAGGTCTTCAAAGCAGACAATGCTACCTGCTGAAGCAGATATCTTGCTGGTTACAGATAGCTCTTTAGAGGAGGATTCGGAGGCAGATGACCAGTCCTATTATCCCCCTGAGGTGTATGCTCAAACTTGGCAGGGTTATATTACTCATATCATGCATATGTTGTATTGCAATGCTTAGTATTTACATCATATACGCAATATTGAATGCCATCTCCTTAGTTGACATATCATATATGTGATTGCCCTCTGCTCACTTCCTTAGTATATAAATCATATATTTGAATTATGTCATGCCATGATGTTTACATAGACAGCATGTATCTGAATTATGGCATGCCAACCCGTTTTCTAAAGACATGATATAGTTATATCATCTCATCATGTTTACATAGTCATCATATTTTAAATTATGTCATTCTATCCATGAATTATATCATGCCATCATGTTTCCATCGACGGCATGTTTGTGATTTATGGCATGCCAACCACTTTAATAGACACATCGTATAGTTATATCATGTCATCCTGTTTACATAGTCATCATATTTTGAAGTATGCCCTTCTATCCTGTTTAGTTAGCCATCATACATGTGAATTGTGTCATGCTATCCTGTTTAATTAGCCATCATATATGTGAAATTATGTCCTGCTATTCTGTTTGGTTAGACAACATAAATGTGAATTATTTCATGCCCTATTTTCTTCCCTACTATCCATTGCACTTGTCTATCTTACAATGTCTGTACATTCAATTAATTTTCTTGTTTATCATCCATTTCAATTGGAGGGGGTGATGGCAGTATCTGTGGGAGTAAAAACATGGTCTTCAGAAAAGATCGTGCTACCTGTCGATGCAGATAGAACCATGGTTGTACTTGCCCAAGAACCAGCCCCACCACACATAACCCAGACTCATGAAGATTGTACCCCTACCTAGTTGGACAGAGAACCAGCTACACCCCTTCTAACCCCAACCCCAGCAGATAGTAACCCAGTTCACGTTGACACAGCACCATCTCCACGACAGAGCGCCCAAACACGAGCAGTCAGTAAGGCAACTGCAGTGCCCAAAGAACGAGGACCACCACTCTGAACCCCAAGTCAACGCTTAAAGCAGAAGAAGAATTGTTCTCAGGTCAGGTTCCGTAGCTATGGTTCATACTACTTTGCTCTTGCATCACTGTATTTACTCATACCAACTAATTTCAAATTTGAAGGATGCAATTGAAACTCCAATGGCGCAACAGGTATGTTTTAAACCTGTTTCTTTAACGTATTTGCTGTAGTAACTTGCTCTATGTTGATTTCAGTTTCAATTGAATGAACAATTATGTTCTCATTCCATGCACATTACAAGTGTTGTTATTGCTGTGTAGTTTCCCACAATTATATTCTGTCTATGCTGCTTTGTCTTAAATAGATATGATTCAAACTGTATCTATCTTGATTTGCCAACATAAACTAGAATGATATAGACCATACAGTGACCATACTACATAGATATATGTTTGTTTCATGTTGTTATCCTGTCCACCTTACTACTGAACTGGTTTACCAAAATGAGTTTCATATACTACATTGTAAACCCGTAATGTGTTTGTTTCTTTCTCTTTTAGAACGCAGATAAAATATTGGAGAAGAGTACCCCGTTATGAAATGGTAAAGGAAGTAATGCAGATAAGGTTCAAGATAGTGAGACATCCCTGTTGGTATCCAAGAAAGCTGATAAAAACTGTATTGAAGACACTGAGACAACCCCAAAGTCCTGTCTTGATGTAGTGTTCGAGTTAATGGCTACTACTACTGGCACCGGCTCTTTGAACTTGTTGCCTGAATCAGTTCGACTTCTTGAGTCTCAACTTCAAGTTGAAAGACATCGATCAGATGTTATGCGACAGGAAGCCGAAGGACTGAGGAAGTCCCTGCAGAATTCAGATACATACTTTTTGGTGCAACAGCAAGTGCTGGAGGACTTCAGCGCCAAACAAGAGAAAGTTAATAAGCTTGCTAAGCATCTTGCTAGCATTATGGGTACCCAGGATATTGTTTCTTGAGCTCTTCTGAATTGGTTTCAGTTCTGGACTTGTTTTGCTGTGGTGTTTATATGTTGTTGTGTTCCCTATGTTTGCACTGGTGGCGAACTTTGATGCCCAATGGATGTAATATGTGTAATAGCCGTGATAGCCTAGCGTAAGTTGCTTGCTTATTTATTTCCTTATTGTCTTGTTTATTTCTTTGCTTGTAGTCAGTGCAGTTCTTTTTCCGCGGTTTGCTAGTGGCCGCAATAACCTATTTTTTAAAACTAGGCCACAATAACCATGGGCTACATATTTATTATAGTTACCATTTCCCTCCTACGGGTCGTAGAAACAATGGGCCTTCTACATGTCGTAGAAACAATGGGTCTTATACGGGTCATAGACACAATGGGCCTTCTACGGGTCGTATCATCAATGGGCCTTCTACGGGCCGTATGATCGGTTGGCCAAACATGGGCCAATAACAGACCGCATTATGGCCGTAAGCGGGCTAGAGTTGGAATTGTCTATTCATGGGGCGCCATAACGGGCCGTCGTTAATCGGCCGTATTTGATGACGCTATGAAAATGGCCCAACGTATTAACGGGCCACAAACGGGCCGACTGTAACCTCGGCCTGAATTTAGCCCACAAGCAAAAAATGACAGTAACGGGCCATAAGTAAACGAATGCTGGAAATGAGCCCAAGAATAAATGGGCACTGAGAAGGCCGAAATGTAACATGGGCTGGAAATGGCCCAACGGAATAACGGGCCATTAATGGGTATAAAGTGATACATTGTTCATTACGGGCCAGTTTCACCACGGGCCGTTTGTCGCGGCGGGGGCACGGTCTACTTCCATGGCCGCCGGGCACCTATGGGGCACGGGGGGCCCCTTTTCTGGTTCGGAGAGGGGGTGCGGAGGCCGCGCGCAGAGCGGATCGAGGTCCCGGGCGCGCGGTGGAGTGAGAGAGACGGGCGATTTTTACCCAGCTTCGGAGCTCTCCGGAGAGATAAAACTCCTACTGCTGCTTTGTGTTGTTATTTGATCTTGCTCCAATACGAGCGCACGGTGGTGCAATGTGTATGTGTTGGACCGGCCCTGGATCCCGTGTCCTCAGATGAACCCTAAAAACCCACCGTGCCGAACCCTTTCTACGTGCGCATGGGCCTCCCTTTTATAGTCTAAAGGGGGCACCAACAGGTGGCAACGTAAGAAGAGGGGGTAGAGAGGTAAAAACGTAGGTTGGTGTAACAGTGACCAACAGTGCCCCTACCTAACTAACGGCAGGGGACAAGGGCATTTAATGCCCGTCCGGTCGCCCCAACAGTGCAAGGAGGCGATCGTCAAGTGAGCCACCGGTTGCCACGATGGCGTCTCTGTCAGCTCCGCTTGCCACCTCGCTCCGCATGGCTGTGTAGTGCCTCGCCACGTGCCTTTGGGACGGTCTTGTGATGACACGTCGCTGGATGTGCTGGAGTTTGGTTGGCAATCTTGCTGCGGCAAGCGCCTTGCCGCAGTCCTCCTCTTGTCGTGCCGGCAAGCTTGCCGGCCCTCGGGCCTTGCCAGGGCGCGCGGGGCGCCGCGGCAAGTCCCCTGGAGGTGCCTCGGTCGGCCTTCCCGGCAAGCTCCTCTTGCCGGGGCCTTTGTTCTCTTCTCGGCGAGCTCTTCTTGACGGGCCCTGGTTGGCCTTCCCGGCAAGCTCCTCTTGCCGGGGCCTTTAGCTTGAGTACTCCGTCCCTGAACGGCATCAACGTAGCCGCGGAGGACCTTGGCGGACGCCCGGCAAGCCCTGCCGTGGGTTGCCGCGACTGCCCGTGCACAAGTTCGGGGTACTAAGGTACCCCCCTACTTTAGTACACTGACAGTAGCCCCCAGGCCTGGGTCATACACGGTGCCGAGCGTTGTTGGGCCAGGCCCAAAACAGTGCACGGGCACGCGTGGCCTGGGTCCACACAAAATCGGACTCCGCTTCCACCGCGCACGCTCGGAGTGGCACGCGTCAAACGCGGCATCGTGGGCGACGTGGGCGGTGCGTGCGGGGTTGAGTCCCTGCGAGCACGCATCAGGCCATGACGGAAGGGACGGCCCACGCCCTCCTTCCTAAATGGAGGTAGGTGTGGGGGCGTGGTGCATTTACTGGACGGGGCCAGCGCGCGCGGCTTTTGAGGCGTCCGCTCCCATGCTCACGGGGTGGGGCGAGACTGCCTCACCCGTCCACTCGGCGCTGCATCCCTGCCACGCGGCTCTCATGCACTTGGGGTCATGGACGGTGGGATTGGGGAATCCAGGCCGGCGTGAGCAGAGGCAGCGGGTCGGCCCTGATTCCCTGCTCTCCCGTGCCTTGATTTGCCGAGCGGGGCGGCCGATCGAAGGAGAGGAGTTTGACGGGGAGGTACTTGCCTCCGCCGGGCTGGCGGTGGTCGACAGGCCAAGCAGCAGCAGCGACGAGTCCGAGGAGGAGCAGCTGCTCCGAAAGCTGGTGTCACTCTACCGCGTCCGGCAAGCGAAGCTTGAGTCCCGGGAAGCGCTTGTCGCGTAGGCGGGAGTTGACATAGAGAAACATGCGCAAGAACTCAAGAGCCGCAACTAGGAGGCCCTCCAGTCCATTGCCGAGGAGAGGGCGTAGCTTGACGAAGCGAAGAAGGCGTTCATCCTGGAGAAGGCTGAAGCCGAGGAGCAGCAGAGGCTCACCGCCGAGGAGCTGTCCAAGCGGGACGGCGAACTGATACAGAGGAAGGCGTACTTGGACAGCCATGACGAAGAGCTCGCCGCCCGGGACAATCACTTGGCGGGGCACTCAAGGAGGCGAAAGACGCCGCCGCGGCCGCCGAAGCCGCCAAGAAGGAGTTGGAGGAGAAGGTGGCGCAGCTGGAGGCGGATGTGACAAGGAAAAACGAAGAGCTTGCCGCACTCCAGCACGACCGCAAGAAGGATGCGCGCGCTCACGGTGATCTGCAGGTCCAGCTCTCCGAGAAGATCAAGGAGCTGAACGCCGCTAAGGACTCGAGCGCCAATCTGGAGCTGAAATTGGCTGCTTTGACGGAGACGCTGGACGCCGCCAAGAAGCGAGAAGATACCCTGAGGAAAGACCTCAAAGGCAACGAGGAGCTGCTGGTGAGGGCTGCCGAGACCCAAAACACTTTCCAGGCCACGGTGGAGCTCTGGACGGAAGGCCTCGTCAGCATCGCCGCGCTCATCGACGAGGAATTGGCGGAGTTGAACTTGACGGGCTTCGGGTACCCCTCCGAGGAGAACCTCCAGCCTAGCGCCAAGCTCACGCTCTTCTTCAAGGATGTGGTGACGGCTCTTCGGCAGCTCCGGGAAAGGATCCCGAAGCAGCTGGCCAACGAGTCGCGCGTGATCTGCGCCGGGGTCTTGGAGAAGGTATTGGTGAAGGTCCTCTTCCGCAACCCGGGCATTGACCTCTCCCGCGTCACCAAGAAGCTGCCGGAGGGTGCCGATCTTGAAGAACTCAAGGCCATCGTCGCACCCATCGTGGACAAGGTGAACGAGGTCAGGAGAGTCGATGGCGGGCACGCGGATTAGGCCGCCCTTCTTCTCCTGTTTTCTTGCTGCTGTTATTTTGGTCATGATGACAACTTAGTCAGCGTCGCAGTAAGTCGTTCTTGTAATATAACTCTACTCTGGGTACTGCTCGCTATGTTATTCCCATTACTTTGCTGTGTTCCTTGTATGTTTTTACCCTACGCTTTGAGGGGACTTGCCGGCGCAAGCACACTTGCTGAGTGCGGGACATCAGCAGCCTGCTGGCGGTGCTGCCCCCGGCAAGAAACCTTGTCGGGGCTAGTTGCGGCGCGCTTGTATTGTTGAGCGGGCTCGAAACAAACCAAGGGCGCAACTTAGCCACGAGTCGATTCCTCCGCGCACAGGTTTTCCATACAAGGCACGGACGTTCAAGGAATATAACTTAAAAATTTAAAACTGACTATGCTCAAACTTTGGCAACTTAGCTTTTTTTTGTCGTCTGCGTCCCGGCAAGGCTAGATTCCTTTGAACGAGGCCCGGTCCACATCTTTATCTTCTCTCCCCCCTGGTGAACTTGTGGGCGGAGGGATCTTCTTTTTGAGAAGGAAGAAAAGAAAATAATGATATGGAACCTTAAGGTTCACTATTGCTTACCGGGGGTAAGTGCTGCACAAAGTGTCAGGCATACATGCAAAAAAGAGAGATGCATTAAATTTGACAAAATGTGCGAGGCATATAAACTTTATTTACGCATGGGGGCTGCACCCGGCTTTGTACAAAGTGTCACATGCAACAGCGGCAAGGCTTGTACAAAAGGTGGTTGCCGGAACAGGGCCCGGAACCCGGCTTTGTACAAAGTGTTCCAGGAGTTGCTCACCGGAATGCCATCTTCGGTCTCAAGGCGGACAGCGCCGGGCCTAGTGACTCGTTTCACCCGATAAGGGCCTTCCCACTTTGGCGTCAACTTGTTGGAATTCTTGGCGGATTGAACGCGCCGAAGAACAAGGTCGCCTTCCTCGAAGCTTCTGGCATTAACTTTGCGGCTGTGGTAGCGGCGCAAAGCTTGCTGGTAGCGAGCAGCTCGCACAGCAGCCTGAAGACGATCTTCCTCGAGGAGCAGCGCGTCATCTTGACGCAGCTGCTCTTGCTCAAGCTCATCATAAGCGAGCACCCGAGGTGACCCGTATACGAGTTCCGTGGGGAGAACTTCCTCTGCTCCGTAGACAAGAGCAAAGGGTGTCTGGCCAGTGGCTCGATTTGGCGTCGTTCTGATCGACCAAAGAACCACTGGTAGCTGCTCGATCCAATTTCTTCCGCACTTGTGTAGCCTGTTGAAAGTTCTGGTCTTAAGCCCGCGCAGCACTTCAGCGTTCGCCCTCTCCGCTTGACCGTTGCTTCTCGGGTGAGCAACAGAAGCGAAGCAGATCTTGGTGCCAAGATCTTGGACGTACTGCATGAAGGTGCAGCTCGTGAATTGTGTGCCATTATCGGTGATGATCCTGTTAGGGATTCCGAAACGGCAAACAATCGACCTGAAGAACCTGACTGCTGACTGTGCTGTCACCTTTCTCACTGGTTCCACCTCAGGCCACTTTGTGAACTTGTCGATTGCAACGTACAAGTACTCAAAGCCCCCGACGGCTCGGGGGAAGGGGCCGAGGATATCGAGTCCCCCAGACCGAGAATGGCCCGGACAAAGGGATTGTTTGGAGAGCTTGAGCTGGTTGATGAATCCGCTTGGAATGGAACTGGCACGCTTCACACTTGGTTACATGTGCAGTTGCATCCTGGAGGGTTGTCGGCCAGAAGAAGCCTTGCCGGAAAGCCTTGCCGGCGAGTGCTCTTGCGCCAATGTGATGACCACATATGCCTCCATGTATCTCTGCCAACAGCTCTCGTCCATCTTCCCGGGAAATGCACTTCAATTTCGCTCCGTTGAATCTTCTTCTGTACAGTGTGTCATCGACAAACTGGTACATACTTGATTGTCGGGCTACTCTTTCCGCTGCTTGTTGTTCCCCGGGGAGTTCTCCTGTTTGAAGGAATTGGACGATCTGCTGTGCCCATGCCGGAGCTTGTGGCTCGACGACAAGGACTAAAGGCGCAAATGCTGCTGCAGGAACATCCGCTTCCACGGCAAGAGTCTGAGATTCTGCCGGAGCGTGATGCTCCCCGGCAAGCGTGTCGGGACACGGCTTGTCGGGAGCGTCTGCTTCAACGAAACAAACCCTAGGGCTTGTCGGAGTAGACTGCTCCTCAGCGCTCTCTGTGTCGAGCCTGGGTACCTTCTTGGCGGCGGCTCCGGGAAGCTCTACCGGAGAGTAGTCGCCAGTGACCAACTTTCTCTTTCCGCTCTGTCCAGTTGATGGTGTGACAGATGGTTGAGTCAGCTTGAGCACAAAAATTCCTGGTTCCACAGGTAACTTGAGTGCGGCACATTTTGACAGGCCATCTGCAATGTCATTCTGAGCTCTTGGAACATGTTCCATCTGCAAGCCGTCAAAATGTTCTTCTAGCTTCCTCACTTCATCGATGTACGCTTCCATCAACGGACTCTGATAATCTTTGTTAACTTGACGGACGACAAGATGTGAGTCACCCCTGACAATGAGCTTCTTGATCCCAAGTTCTGCTGCTATTCTGAGTCCGGCAAGCAAACCTTCATACTCTGCAGTATTGTTTGTTGCTTGCTCCTTGGGAAAATGCATTTGGACCACGTACTTGAGGTGCTCTCCGGTGGGGGCGACAAGTAGTACACCCGCACCGGCGCCTTGCAGCGAAAAGGCACCGTCAAAGTACATGATCCACTCTCTGCTTGCTTCCTTGACGGGGATGCTCCTCTCCGGAGTCTCTTCATCAGGCGTTGGCGTACACTCCGCTATGAATTCTGCCAAGGCTCGGCTCTGAATAGTTGAAGTACTTTCAAATTTGAGGCTAAAGCTTGACAGTTCCAGTGCCCACTCGACAATCCTACCTGTTGCTTCTGGATTTTGCAATATCCTCTTCAGCGGAAAGCGAGTGACAACTGTGATCTCATGTGCTTGGAAGTAATGGCGCAGCTTCCTTGAGGCCATGAGGAGGCCGAAAAGCAACTTCTGCACACCAGAGTACCTTGATCTAGCCCCCTGGAGAAGGGAACTGACAAAGTAAACTGGGCGCTGCACCATCTTCTTCTGTTTCTCCTCTGGCACTTGTACAGATCCATCCTTGCCGGAGCCAGAACTTGTCGGACCAGGGCTTGTCGGTCCAGAACTCGTTGGGGGAGCCCCCTGCTTGTCGCTGGATTCGCTTGCCGCGGCCGCTGGCTCATCATCTGCCTCCCTCTCTGCTACTAACGCAGCACTAACCACTTGATTGGTTGCCGCTAGATATAGCAGCAACTTCTCTTGTGGCTTAGGTGCGACAAGTGTTGGAGTGGAGGACAGATATTTCTTCAAGTCTTGCAGCGCAGCCTCCGCTTCTGGAGTCCATTTCATTGGACCCGCCTTTTTCAAGATTTTGAAAAACGGCAGGGCGCGTTCAGCAGACTTGGAAATGAACCTACCGAGAGCGGCAACGCAGCCGGCAAGCCTCCGTACGTCCTTGACTCGCTTTGGTGCCTCGATTTGCTCGATGGCTTCGATCTTGTGGGGGTTAGCTTCAATCCCCCTCTGTGACACAAAGAATCCGAGAAGCTTGCCGGAAGGGACTCCAAACACACACTTCTCGGGATTCAACTTGAGATTGATCTTGCGCAGATTTGTGAAGGTCTCGTCCAAATCTTGGATCAGAGTTGCCCTGTTTCTGCTCTTGACCACTATGTCATCCATGTAAGCTTCTATATTTCTGTGCAGCTGTGGCTCAAAAGCATGACCGACTACTCTTGCAAACGTCGAACCAGCATTCTTTAGTCCGAAAGGCATCCGTACGAAGCAATACGTGCCACATGGAGTAATGAATGCGGTTTTCTCTTCATCCTCTTCTGCCATGAAGATCTGGTGATATCCTGAGTATGCATCAAGGAAGGAGAGCAGATCACATCCTGCGGTGGAATCAACAATCTGATCGATGCGCGGCAAGGGGAATGGATCCTTAGGACAGGCTTTGTTGACATCAGTGAAGTCAATGCAGAGTCTCCACTTCCCGTTCGCCTTGCGCACGACTACCGGATTGGCTAGCCACGTTGGATGGAGTACTCCCCGGACCAATCCTGCTGCTTCCAACTTCCTAATCTCCTCTGCTATGAATTCTTGGCGCTCCACTGCCTGTTTCCTGACTCTTTGCTTGACGGGCCGCGCGTGAGGGCACACGGCAAGGTGGTGCTCGATTACTTCCCTGGGAACACCGGGGATGTCAGATGGTTGCCATGCAAACACATCGACATTCGCCCGCAGGAAAGCAACGAGCGCGCCTTCCTATTTAGGATCAAGTGTGGCACTGATGGTGAAGGTACCACCGGTGCCATCCTTCTTGGCGGCCACCTTCTTGGTCTCTGGCGAGGCTACCTTTGCTTTCTTGCACTTGCCGGTGGAGCTCGATGGTGCACTCTCGACGGCAGCGCAGCACTCCGAGGAGGTGCGCTTGCCGGAGTGGGCATCAGGGCTGCACTTGCCGGACTTGAATTTCTCCTTCCCCCGGGGAGCTTCAGCGGCAAGTGGCTCGCGCTCTGCTGCGGCTGCTGCTTCCCGGTAAATCTTGTCGGCGCAGATGAGTGCATCCCTCTTGTCACCTTGGACAGAAATGATACTCATCGGGCCAGGCATCTTGAGCACGTTGTATGCGTAGTGAGAGGCTGCCATGAACTTGGCAAGCGCTGGTCGGCCGAGTATCCCATTGTAGGGTAATGGGATATCAGCAACATCGAAGGTGACCCTCTCTGTCCTGAAATTCAGCTCACTGCCAAATGTCACTGGCAATGTGATCTTCCCCTTGGGCTTGCTCCTTCCCGGATTTATCCCTTGAAACGTACCAGTCTCTTCGAGCTCGCCGTCGGGGATCTGGAGCTTCTTGAGCACTGCGGAGGAAATCAGGTTCAGGCCGGCCCCGCCGTCAACCAACATCTTCGTGACCTTGAGGTTGCGGATTGTTGGTGAGACCAACATCGGCAAGCACCCGACCGCAGTGATGCGATCAGGGCGGTCTTCTACATCGAAAATGATAGGCGTGCCGGACCATTTTAGAGGCCTGCGCGCCTCGACGGATGGCTCCGTTGCGTTCACCTCTCGCACCCACTGCTTGAGTTGGCGGTGCGAGGCGTGCAGAGAGGCGCCGCCGTCGATGCACAACACCTCTGTCGCCTTCTGAAACTCTTGGTCATCGGTCTCATCTTCCTCCATCTCATCTTCATCTTCGTCCTTGTCGCGGCCGCGGGGAGGCCTATCTCCTTGCCGTGGCTTGGGCTTGCCGCGGGGTCCTCCCCGGGCGGGAAGCTTCTTGCCGGATCCTCCGCCACCTCCCTAGGCTCTCTCCTTATCGCGGCGCTCGTACTCTGCTTTCTGTAGCTCCGCCATCTCTTCGACTTTCTTGCAGGTTTGGAGATCGTGGCCCTTGGTGCGGTGGATCTTGCAATACCACTTGCCGGAGCCATCCTGCTTGTCGGCGGCTACCACAGCCTCGCCAGAGTCATCGACCTTGGCCTTGTCGGAGCCGCCTCCGTTGCCGGAATGCTCAACAGCTAGCACATCCTTAGTCTTTCTCTTCCTGTTGTTCCGTCTCCGGTTCTTCCTTGCCGGGGCGGTATCCTCACTGTCAGATCCTTCTGCTCCCGCGACCTCTCCGGGGATTTTCCTTCCCTCCTCAGCCCGTGCACACTTGTCGACCAGAGCATAGAGCTCGCTGACGTCCCTGACCTTGCACATCGCCATCTCCTCCCTCATCCTGCGGTTACGCACGTTCTGATGAAAGGCGCTGATAACCGCGGCAGGGTGGACGTCTGGGATGTTGCGTTGCACCTGGCTGAATCTCTGTATGTACTTGCGCAGGGGCTCCCCTTCCTTCTGGACGAGCAAGTGGAGGTCACTTTCCTGGCCATGAGGCTTGTGGCCGCCCGTGAAGGCGCCGACAAACTGATGACACAGGTCAGCCCACGAAGAGATGGAACCGTCCGGCAAGTGCATGAGCTAAGATCTGACATTGGGCTTGAGTACCAGCGGGAAGTAGTTGGCGAGGATCTTCTCATCGCGCCCTCCGGCGGCCTGCACCGTGATGGTGTAGATGCTGAGGAACTCCGATGGATGTATCCTGCCATCGTACTTCTCGGGCACGTCTGGCTTGAAGTTCTTGGTTTTGGGCCACTGGACTTGCCGCAGCTCGAGGGTGAACGCAGGGCAACCTGCCGCGTACGGCAAGTCGCCTGGCTCCCCTAGCGCATGCGTGTCGACAGTGGGCCCAGCACGCTGGTCAGATTGACGTCGCGTTTCCCTTCTGCGCTCGATGCGAGTGCGAGCGTCTTCGTGCCGCCGTTCTTGGAGAACGTGGCGCTGGTCGCGTTGAGTTCGCGGGTCCGACGACGCGGTGGAGTCGCCGTCGGGGTTGGTCCGGCGAGCCGGCGATCTTGGCCTTCGGGGCTGGGAGTGCACGGAGGTGGCTCCCCCAGCGGTCTTGTCGGCGTCGGCTTGCGCTTGGACGCCTTGCCGGGGCCTCGATGCGCTCGGTTGCTGGGGCTTGTCGCCGTTGGCGAAGGCGATGAGGCTGTATATGGTCATCCTCCAGTCGTCGATCTTGTGCGGCGCCGGAGGGTAGTCTAGGAGCAGCTGGGCTCGGGCCAGTGCTTCCTCTGCTGTCTTGGGTGGTGGCGGCGACGAGCGGCACGAGGAGCGGGATGTGCTCGGACTCCCAACTGGATTGGGAGGTGCGTCACCCCGCCCTGGCGACCGTACTTCGCTCGCGCCAGCATGCGGGCGTGCATGCTGACCTCGAGCGTCTCGCGACCCGCCAGCTTGGCCTTGCTCCAACGCGAGCACGATGCTAGGAGCACCGGGGCGTTGTCGACCTTGCACCTCCTGGGAAGGGTGTGGTGTATGCATGGTCGCCGACGCTTGCGGGGCCTTGTTTTTGGATCTGGTGACGACGTGAGTCCCACCGTCGGCGCCCGCTCCTCCGCCGGTGCCCACCCCACCGCCCGTTTGCTCCGGCGGTGGTGGCGGAATCGATGTAGATGGAGCGGCTACCTCCGAAGGCTTCTTCTTCGGTGGCATGTCGATGAAGGCGTTGATGCAGCGCGCGCGGAGACCGGATCGGATGCTCACGACTTCGACGCTCCCCCTACCTGGCGCGCCAAAGATGTCGCGGCGAGGGCACGGTCTACTTCCGTGGCCGCCGGGCACCTATGGGGCACGGGGGGCCCCTTTTCTGGTTCGGGGAGGGGGTGCGGAGGCCGCGCGCAGAGCGGATCGAGGTCCCGGGCGCGCGGTGGAGTGAGAGAGACGGGCGATTTTTACCCAGCTTCGGAGCTCTCCGGAGAGATAAAACTCCTACTGCTGCTTTGTGTTGTTATTTGATCTTGCTCCAATACGAGCGCACGGTGGTGCGATGTGTATGTGTTGGACCGGCCCTGGATCCCGTGTCCTCGGATGAACCCTAAAAACCCACCGTGCCGAACCCTTTCTACGTGCGCATGGGCCTCCCTTTTATAGTCTAAAGGGGGCACCAACAGGTGGCAACGTAAGAAGAGGGGGTAGAGAGGTAAAAACGTAGGTTGGTGTAACAGTGACCAACAGTGCCCCTACCTAACTGACGGCAGGGGACAAGGGCATTTAATGCCCGTCCGGTCGCCCCAACAGTGCAAGGAGGCGATCGTCAAGTGAGCCACCGGTTGCCACGATGGCGTCTCTGTCAGCTCCGCTTGCCACCTCGCTCCGCATGGCTGTGTAGTGCCTCGCCACGTGCCTTTGGGACGGTCTTGTGATGACACGTCGCTGGATGTGCTGGAGTTTGGTTGGCAATCTTGCTGCGGCAAGCGCCTTGCCGCAGTCCTCCTCTTGTCGTGCCGGCAAGCTTGCCGGCCCTTGGGCCTTGCCGGGGCGCGCGGGGCGCCGCGGCAAGTCCCCTGGAGGTGCCTCGGTCGGCCTTCCCGGCAAGCTCCTCTTGCCGGGGCCTTTGTTCTCTTCTCGGCGAGCTCTTCTTGCCGGGCCCTGGTTGGCCTTCCCGGCAAGCTCCTCTTGCCGGGGCCTTTAGCTTGAGTACTCCGTCCCTGAACGGCATCAACGTAGCCGCGGAGGACCTTGGCGGACGCCCGGCAAGCCCTGCCGTGGGTTGCCGCGACTGCCCGTGCACAAGTTCGGGGTACTAAGGTACCCCCCCTACTTTAGTACACCGACACCATTAATGGGTATAAAGTGATACACTATTCATTGCGGGCCAGTTTCACCACGGGCCGTTAATGGGCCAAGATTTACAAAGGACCTCATACGGGCTGAAAGACGTCATGGGCCATACATGGGCCAGAAGTGAAAACGGGCTGGAATCATATTGGATGGCCCAGATGACGCTACTGGGCCTAATTCGGATAGGGCGTAACAAGCCTTGGGTTAGCGGGCTGTAAATGGGCTATATGCGAACAGGCCGTTAACACGCTTTCCATGGGCCGGCCCGCCACCTTTTGACCAAGTCAAACGGGCCGGCCTTTTCACAGGAATGGGCCTCTATTGGCTCGTGCCACGTGTTGACGTATCATAGGCGCCTTCTGTCCAACGAGTGGATGACATCTGTCCCAACGATGAGCCGACACGTGTTTCCTCCAGCCAATGATGATTTTACACGTGGAAAATCCCCATTGGTCCGGGCAGTTAATAGGTTAACGGATCCAAAACCCGACCCGGTAGCTTAACATCGTTCCGTTACGGTGGATGCCACGTGTCGGTCACCCTTGACGAAAGCACTTCTGTGACGTGTGATTTATCGTCATTGAAGTGGACACTTCCGTGATGATAATTTTGGTAATGTCATGGAACACTTCTACGACAGCACAGGTATGACTATCTTGATTATGTCATAAAATCGTCATGGATGTACAAGCATGACAGAAAACGCGACCTACTGTGACAAACACGTATCATCACGGAAGTGTATTTTTTTTGTAGTGTTGTCGGGTGGAGGAATCATTATTTTGCACATAATAAGGAGGCACTTCCTTGCTGCTACCATCGACCCAGCTATCAGCCTCTCCACGTACAGTACTCTTCCGATGGAAGTCGTTCCTTGACCACGTTGACCACACCGCGCCGAGAGCACCAGGGCAGTGGACAACGGCGAGGCCTAGGAAGGAGACGACGTGGAGCCAGGGAAGACGCGGCTGTGGGAGCCCATGCAGAGAGGAGTGCGAGGGTTCACTAATTCGGCTGCGGTGTAAGGCTGCCGTCGCCGCAGAATAACAGGGGGTGTGGGTGAGTGGATGGCCTGGCCAGCGGTGGGAGTAGTAGGGGAAGGTGAGGCCTTCGCGGCATCATAGCCGGCCACGGGAGGCAGGAGCATGCGACACGACCGACGCTGGTTTGGGCGGGCTGGAGCAAGAAGACCAGAGGTTGAAGAATCACTACGGCCGTTGGATGGACATCATACTGTCACTAGAGCTAGAATCATTCATATTGACTAAGTTGACAAAGCCCTCCATCCCCGTCAACTTAGTAGGCCCACAATTCAGCCTCCCACTATGGTGGGTCCCAGCTAGCAGGGGGTATTCATTTTTTGTGCGTAATAAGGAGGCACTTCTTTGTGTGCGAAGATATAGCTGGTGGGTCCGACCTGTCAGCGGGGGGGGGGGGACATTTTTCGCGAAATACAGAGGCCCTTCCGGTGGGTCCTAGCTGTTAGGTGGAGGAATCATTATTTTGCGCATAATAAGGAGGCATTTCCTTGCGTGCGGCCGTGGACCCAACTGTCAGCCTCTCCACGTACAATCCACTTCTTGTGGATGTCGTTCATTGACCATGTTGACCACGCCGCGCCGAGAGCACTTGGGCGGTGGACGACGGCGAGGCCTAGGAAGGGAACGACACGGAGTCGGGGAAGACTCGGCAGTTGTTTCCCAAGCGGAGGGGAGTACGAGTGTTTACTGGTTCGTCTGTCTTCGCCGAAGAATAACAGCAGGTGTGGGTGAGTAGAGGGCTGGCTAGGCCAGTGATGGGAGTACGGTGGGGCGGTGAGGCCTGCGCGGCAGCTTAGCCGGCCGCGGGAGGAGGGAGCAGGCAGTCCCGCCGGCGCTTGTTTGAGCGGCTGGAGCAGGAAGAGCAGAGATTGAAGAAGCACGACGGCCGTTGGATGGACATCCAACAATCATTGCTCTCATGTGTTGACTAAGTTGACACGGCATTGCCTGTGCGTCAACTTTTTTTAGGAAAGCATACGCGTCAACCTGTAGTAGGCGCACACAGCCTCAAATTTGTGGAAAACAGCATACAGCCCATCTGCCATTATTTTTAATAATTTACAGCCCATTTGCTAATTCTTAAGAATTTTTTGGAGCCCATCTTCTTTTTGTTAGCATTACACCCCATATTGTGGCCACGGTTAAAAATTATACGAAATTTTGCATATTTCGGTGTGGTCAACTATTTCTAATCCCGAAATATCGAGTCACATTCAAACAATTTTGAAGAAATAATTTATATAAATATAAAATCCAAATAATTGTCCACGCATACAAATCAATGGAATTTAAAATCTTGTAATGAAAAAAAATTGAAACTAATTCCCGGTTTGATGTGTTTTAAAAATGTACAACGCATTTCTGGGCAAACCGAACGAAATTCTCCTCGTCTTGAAAGATTTGCAGCCCAGCAGGGCTGATAAAGCAAGTAGACCTCGTTTGGGTATTTCTTTTAAAAAATAGAGCTGGGCTAGCCATTTTCAGCAAGAAAAAAACACAACTAGGCTCATGATGTGGTAAACATAAATAAAACCCAGGCTAGATGGGCCACAGCCCCCGCACAGCCCCGTTGTTACCCGACCCATCGCTAAAACTAGTATATATAACAATTGCTTGTTCCTCAAAAAAACTACACGACATGTTGGGTCCCTGGTGTCAACCACTCGTAGTGTAATTCTCTCGTTTATTGACTATGTTGACAATGGCGTGAGCCCCAGATGTCCAACCATTAGGAGGAACCATTTTTTGAGCTTGTAATAATGAGGCACTTGCTTGTGTACTGCCATGACACTGGTGGGTCCCTACTATCATCCTCTCCACGTACAGTCATCTCCTTGTTCCTCTCGGTTGTTGACGACGTTGACAATGCAAGAGGGCGGCGCACCATGCACGGCGAGCGAACCAAGGCGGAGGACGACGGCGAGGCCTCGGATGGAACGAACAAGGTGCCATGCAAGATGCGTCGGTCCAATCGCAGGCGGAGGGGAGTACGAGGGTTGGCTGGTTCGGGTGCGGGAGTGTGTTGGGGCTGACATTGCCAGAGAATAACAGGACGTGTAGGGGAATAGAGGGAGGGACTGGCCAACGTTGGAGGGAACGGTAGGGCGGCGGAGGCGCAGCTAGACATGGGAGGCGGGAGCAGGCGGAGCCGACGGGGTAGTTGGGTTTCGGCGGCTGGAGGAAGAAGACAAGAGATAGAAGATACACGACAGATGTTGGATGTCAATCCAACGGCTGGTAGGAAGAATCATTTGTTGACTGGCTAGTAAGTCGACACCACCTTGGATAGGCTATTTCCTTGTGGGTCCCAAATGTCAGAATCCAAATCTGTCACGGTCATGCAGCCTTTCCTATGAAAATTTACAGCCCATTTGATGTGCTAGTTCGAAATATGTTTGTGGGTGCTGGTGGGGGCTAATCACTTGGCTTTTGTAATGCATAGTGAACTCAAGCAGCCGGTGAGAGTGATGTTATTTCCCTTGGTTGGGATTTGTTACAATATTTCACTCTAAATTAAACGAATGGCAAGCCATTTGCCTTGTTTCAAAGAAAATATGACAGTCACAGCCGAGTTGGAAAGGGCAAGAACATCTAACTCCAGCTTACAAACTATACAAAGGCACGAGGGTTAATTGTTCATCAGGTTTAGACAAAACCCAGGTTGAAAAGGGCAAAAACATCAAACTCTAGCACTGTTTTCGGCAGTCACAGTCAAATGGATCGGTCAGGTCCATAGAATGAACATCCTAGGTCGTAAAATTTACTAGATTATGACCACAATATGTTGTAAATAGAAGCCCGGCATGTTCAGAAGCTCTTTTGCCCACCTGAAACTCCTTTTTTTGCTCTTCAACATACCCATCTGTCAAAACCATGCTGCTGATAAACTTAAGCCTGATGGACAATAGTAACCTCGCATTCAGCAGGAAGAATGTGACAAATCTAGTGTTTGCACGGTTGGCTACATATCATTCTAGCGCTATTGTCTTCAATCGAATGTCATGGGAAGTGAGAAAATCCCAGTGATTACGAATCCACCAATTGGTTATAACTTTCTTACCCCGTCCTGTTGCCTAAATAGACATGAAATTGAAAACAGTTAAGATCTAAAAAAGAGTGTCGAAAGTGCAGCAGTTGAACGGTTAATTCTAGTACACTATATGCGGGCTTCCAATGTGCGTGAAATTATCACCTTTATATACAACTTCTCCAGACATGGAAAGCTTTGCAGCAAGCCAATAATCTTGTTCAGATTAAAACAATTCATTTGGATATATAAGATCTTCACAGAATCCAGCAACATTGATAGGCCATCCATGGAGAAACTCCTCATTGAGAATAGAACATAATATTAGTACAAAATGTGTACTCCAAGATGATATATAACTTATGCATAGAAATTTAAAATGCAGCTTATGGTTACAAGTGTAGATGATAATATAAAGTACCTGAAGAATTGTGGAGCCAAACACCATATTGAAATGAGCACAGAGATCATGTATTACACCCAAGGTCTCCAGTTTAGCCGCAGAGAGGACAGTTATTTGCAACGGTGAATAACTAGGATCAAGCATCAACCTTTGAAGTGAAGGGGCATCTTGGATGATGAGCTCCCTTCTGTTAAAAGAAATTCCAATTCTTACAAGGTTTGGTGACTTTATTTGGAGACAACCAATTCTAACTGTGAAAAAAAAGCACCAAGCACTCCAGGGCAGGGCAGCTGGAGTGGATGATGTTGTGTAATGAGGCCTCCGATATACGAACCCGCACAAGTGAAAGTTTCTTGAGAAATGGGAGTCGAAGGTTTAGTACCAGATTGTCTGGTAGGTAGCACGGCGCAAAGGTGGCGGTGTGGAGAGAGGATGAAAACCGCAAGATGGACATCGGTGCTGAGGGCACAAGTACATGGCGTTCGGTATCTGGTAGGTGATTTCCAGGGGAATAGTAGAACTCAAGCAGCTGTAGTTCTATGAATTCAGGGGATTTCGACCGGGCGTCCACCATGCAGGGCATGGTATGCTTGCTCAGGTAGCATGACGGGTTGCAGAGGCTTTGAACGAAGCCCTGGTGGGAGGAGATGATGGCTCTGGTGATTTCAAAATCATTGAAGAGAGATAGCTGACGACAGTCGAGATTAAGGGGCACGGCGTGCCATAGAGGGCGCCGACGAATTGAGAGGGCTTGGGTGCGGCACCAATCCTTGGTGGGGAGAAGCGAGATGATCTCCCCAAGGACAGCGTCCGGGAGGTCGCTGATGCGGTCCACCCGAGATTCTACGGGTTCCTGGGATCCGATGGGGTCGGGGTCGCTGCTTCTCCCCGTGCTGCTGGTGGTGGGATCTACAATAGGTGTTGCCGCTGGCGGGAGCCTCATCCTCTTGCCGCTGGGGTCAGCCGACTCCATTTTCATCGAGGGCGTCGCGTCGCGCTCGCGGATTTGAGCAGAGTAATGAATGAAGAGCCGATTTGTAGTGCGAGTGAAGAAGAAGGGGGCTAGGGTTTTCTATAGTAGTGAGGAAGAAGGGGAGCTGGGATTTTCTGTAGGAGTGAGGTGGGGAATTTGGGGGTACCAGTGGAGCGAGTTGACGTGAGGTGGGTGGGAGTGAGGAGGAAGAAGAGCACCCAGGTTTTTTTGGGGGGTGGTGTGCTGGGTGTGGGTAGCACCTCTCATTAAGTAAATATATGGGATTTTGAATTGATTTTACTATTTACTAGGGTGGATGGGCTGTTTTGTCTTGGGCCCAGAGAAACAATTACTACTAGTACAGTGGAGACACTCTACAGCTACCCAGAAAAACAATTACTACTAATACAGTGGATACACTACCGTTTCTGGTTCCTCCTAGGTCATCGAAACGTCTCCGTCTATTGAATGTCGTTATACTTTTGTTCACCGACATGCGGGGCATGCAGCGCGCGGGCCCAAATGTCATCCACCAAATTAGAAGGCAATATGCAAGCGGAGAGTCACCCTCGTCGTAGTGCCGCGGTAATGAGCCGTTGTATCACAAAACCCTGCCTCCCTGCAATCTAAGTTTGATGGACGAAGCAACCATCATTTCACTCTTCGCTGAATCCCCTTCTCCCTCACCGTCTTCAAGAAAGGCAACACTTGCATCTGCCATTGTTCTTCTCTCCCAACAAAGGGAAGGTAAGCAGATCCGTGATGTTGGTATATTTTCGTTCAGAGAAAAAGAAGAACTTTTGCAAAGCAGTAACCGATCCTCACTCTCTTTTTTGTTTCATTATCATTGCGATTGTGTTTTCCTTTCAGTGGTCTCCTAGTATTCGTCAATTTCATGATGGACCAAAGAGAACCAGGCAAAGATATGTCGATATTGGAGCAGACATGGGAGGCTGATCCCCAGGAGATAGAGAGCTCCAAGAAGATGGAGGCAGCCACCGAGCCGACCCCAGATACACTCACGGCCACTACTAAGATGGTCAACGCCCCGTTTGAGGTTACAGCCACCGTGGCACTGCAGGAGCAGTTTTCCCCCTTCGAGGATGTGTCCCCCCCCCCCCCCCCCCCCCCGCTGAGCTGCCCAAGGTGATTTTCTTCTTTGCCGATCTTGATTGTGGTTTTTCATCTAAGTATGTGGTGATGAATAATGCAAAATTTTATTAGCTTCGACGGCATGCTATACATAGTGGTTTAAATAACTTGTATTTCTTATACTGGAAAGTAATTCAGAATTTGTTTCTGTTTCAATTAGAGCCCTGATGCAGACAAGGATTGTGTGGTTGTACAGGTCACTTGCTATGAGGCGGATGACCTGAATATACGCACTGGGAAAACAGAGTTCTTAGGCTGTTGGATCCTGGAAGCCATTTGCGCTTATACCGATGTCGAGTTGTATTCCAACCTCACTGTTGTCAGGCGTGTTGTCCAGGGTGTACTGAAGCACAAGAAGTTCAAATCTACTCCTTCATTTGTGAGGCATACTGTTCTTGTCAAGCTTACGCAGGAAGATGATGTGGCATGCCTCCACAAACAAGTTTATGAGTGGCAAGGCCACAAGGTTATCTTCATGAAGGTTCACAGCATTGGGCTGCTGCCGACGTCCTCGATGATGTTCATGGCAAGGTCCGTCTTGTGTCCAGCCCAAATTAGATCGAGGCATGAAATAGTTGCCCCAGCTAGTGTTTAATAGTAGTTTGGATTGTGTCTAATTATCCAAACCTTGCATGTTATCGATCCCTCTAGGGCTAGTACTCTATTTGAATCCGTCTATGGGAACTGCTGCTACTTTTGTGTGCCCGTGAATCATGTGAGAACCATCGTAATTGTTGCCAAAACAGATGCGTCCTCACTAGTTTTTTCATGAATATGGCATGGTAAGACATAAGTTGTCACGGTTTATCATACGAGCAGTGTGTGTTTGATGAAATAGATTACTTGTTCGAGAACTATGCGCCGACGTATACATAAGTACTTGTAAACATTGTTGGTGCTACCCCACTTGTAAGTAGTTGTGCAAAACACGGCACATTGGCTCAGGTCGCTTCAACACTAGGCTATCGACCAACTAACAATCAACAATCTGTTGTCTGACATATAAGCAACTATGTATCTTGTTACAGTGGTTCATGCAGTTAACTGAGGCCACAATGTAAATTCCAAAGGTTCACACGCTAGTCCAGCGTTCATGTGGAACACTCACATTAAACTCGGCTTCATAAAGAACTTGAAATGCATAAGTTAAGCAATTTTATACATCTCACTGATTCATAGAACATAACAAACATATACTAGTTCATAGCAAAAGACAAAGTTGTGAGAAGGTTTACAAATCAGGAAAAACCAAGCAAGGTTTCTCTTAGCAAAGGGCCTCCTGGCAGGCTTAAATTTCCTGGAGTTAACTCTAGTTTTTTCTTGTTGCCACCATTCAGGGTTATGTTCTCTCATTCCAGAATAACCAATTATAATTCTGTTCTCAGCTGGAATGCTGAACTGAACCATGCAGTGTACTGATCAGCTAAAATTCTTGTGCATTCCACTAAATTTAAGCACCGCTATTTGCATAAATAAGCAGACCACAATGCCTCTTGTCCACGCACATGTCCAAAAAACCGTGATGCAGTCGTGCCAGCTAGTCCTTAATCCATGGATGAACTGGTAGAAAGTGCGTTCCGGACTAGGATGCAGTTGTTTTCGCTCGTCCCTACACTACAATCAGGAAGTAAAACGTACGAATCAGCTTCTTTTAGATTGCGTTGGTCATTCTACCTAGTTACTACCAATGTAGGAATACCTGGAAGACTGGTGGTTAGAGGACGACAGCTAGGAATAGCCATCTCATTTTGTGCAGTTGTACTAAAACTGAGGTGTGTACTTTTGATTGCGCAGATAGAAACGATATGGAGACAGACATCCCTGTTTGCTCAAATACGAAATACGGTTATTTAAACAGTGACCGATATTTGCAGTCGCGTATGATTAACCGCAGAATTTATTGTGTTATAATTGGCACTAGATTGACAGTATATGAAAGTGCCCTCAAGTAAGTAGCATCACATCACATCAACACTGCCACTAGATTAACATGCAGAACAATAGCATTAGTATTACTGTCATGAGAGTAGCACATGGTCAGTAAATGTGCAATCAAATTTGTGCAGTTCCACTGGGATGAAGCAATGTTAGCGGTCTGAGATTTAAGTGTAACTGCAAAAACACAATTCATGGGAAATAAAGCAAGACGGAAGCACTTCATAAAATGGTGGTGGCATTGCTTCAATTTGTCGACGGCACTAGACCATTACTTATAGTGACATTAGGTGGCATTGATTAATGCTTCATGTGATTTTACATTAACGGTAGCGATATGGGCATAGGGACAGTAGGGGCATAAAGTGGTGAAGCAGATGTGGTTGCCGAGACCGGCAAACACTCAGGCAGCATGTCTGCATTTGTCCCATTTTTTATCTCTCAGCGACATTTTCCTATGTGAGCACAAGAAACCTAGACCTGCTCATTCTCATTTGCATTGTCCCCCAACACCCCTCACTTTCTTTCCTTTTTCAACCAAGAGACAGGTCCACTTCCCCCCACCCTTCGCCATCCATCATGCTTTCTTTGCCTTTTCAACCAAGAGACCGGTTGGGTAGCCAGTATCTACTACTTTCCCCCGTTTCCTCTTAGAACCAAGTCCTAGATTCATGCTATAGCTTTCCCACTTTCTTCCATGTTTGAACCAACTCTTAGAGTCGACTATATGAACTAGCTTTACCGCTAATAATAGTAAAAGTCTAGGTGGCTTTGGAACAGCGGACGGAAGTAGAAAAAGATCCACACGCAGCCAAGTGGGGAGCTGGGGCAGTAGAGCAAGGCGGGTTTCAAAGGAATATATACCTGAGGGTTGTGGGCATGTGGCAAAGACGGCGATGGGGGGTGCATCTTGGCCACAATATCACGGGGAGGAAGAAGGGGTCAGAGGCCCTCCCGAGCCGGTGCTCTCTTGGAGATAATGGCACGGCCGCCGAACGAGACCCGCGGGCAGCCGTTGGTCTCCTCCCTCGCCGCTGACGACAGCGTGAAAAATGCACCTACACCCCTGCCCCGGTCGAGGTGATCCGGCCAGATTTGTGACCAGCCGTGAGCAGAGAGAGTGTGGCCACCTATGTCTTGCTTAGATTTGGAGAGCATGAGAGAGTGAAAGAGAGGAACCCTAGTAAAGCAAGCCTAAGGCTCCTGCTTATATATATAGTGGAGTGATCTTGTTGTACCAGCTTCAAAAAAATGCGCTCCTACGTGTACCCGCGAGTGGGTGTGAGAGAACTAGTGCGTGCATGCACCGCTTCTCTTTGTGAGAGTACAATATACTATGCCCAAAGAACATTTGCCACAAGAGTAATAGTATAAGTGTGTGACGTGTGAGCTAAAATAAAATGTGCACGACGTCTTCTGTTTTTTAGAAGTTCTGAGGGTAGGGTGTGAAGAGCACATATGTGTGCGACGTCTACCTGCAGATAGACGATGGGTGCGAGAGGACTCGGGAGAGTCATGACTCGTGAGGGTGCGTGTGTGCGTGAGAGAGAGAGGGCGTGTATCAATGCAATGCATGTGTCCATAAATCATTATCCGACAAACGTTCGCCACAAGACTTTTCCTGACGAATGTCGTAAGAACCGTTAGATCATCATCCGACAGTGTCAGTTTTGCCATGTCATTTAACAGAACAGCCACTCCTCCTACACACAAATCTTCCACGTGAGTGTTAGCAACTGCCGTATGCTCCCTCCGTTCCAAAATACAGTGCATATAGCTTATTGAAAATTCGAGCCTCGCAAACTTTTACCGAGTTTTCATGTACCATAATGCACATATAGAATACCCAGTATATATAATTTCATTCATCTTCGAGAGGTAACTATAAAGATGGGGGAGGAGTCTACAAAGAAAGACCATCGTATCACCTGCAGCAATTTCAACCATCCTTCGGTGTGGAGGAATATCATAGGAACTCTATATGATATGATTTTTATAGGATTATTTCCTTTAGAGCCAATTGGTTTATAGGAATAGTTTCATGTACTCCACATTTCAAAGGAAATAAACATGATATCAATTTTTATAGATTTAGAGCCACTTGGTTCATATGAATGGATTCCTATACTCCCATAATTTCAAAGGAAAATAAACATTAGCGTATATTCAATAGAAAAGTTCCTATGATGTGAACCAAATGACATCTCTTTTCTAATCCCTCCTCATAGGAATTGAGATACATGTCATCTATAGATTCAATAGAAAAGTTCCTATGATGTGAACCAAATGACATCTCTTTTTCGATCCCTACTCATAGGAATTGAGATACTCCATGTCATCTCTTTCCCCACAACTTCCATGTATACATCTTCTATTCCTAAATAGCTAGTACAACCCACTAGTAGCTTTTTTCCAAGACATGCAACTATGGCACAAAAACTATATTGAAAGATCGCTGGATGAAGCTAATCCGACAGTGCAGAGATGGCAAATCCGAGCACTACTGGCCATTGGATATCATCAACATTCCACCAGATTCTGCCACATGTACAATTTAGAAGACTCCATGATTGAACTTAAGCATAATGCACAAAACTCAAAACACAAGCACTTCTCCTTTGTTCTAGAATCTTCCGTATCATAATTGCCCAAACTTTTTTTTTCTAAATGAATTGCCATTATTTGTTTTTTACTTTATGCTTTACAATGCACAACCCCATGAATCTTAACATTTTTATAAAACTAATTGATTTTGAATGAGATGAACTATAAGAACTAAACGAACATCTACATCATGCATATATGACTCAAAGCTTTACATTCTATAGTGTGTATTTGTTCATAATTTGGTTTCCAAATCGCATGCGTTCAATGCATGTGTACCTTACTAGTTTCGAGTAGAGTAGCAAATTTCACGCGGCCGCGGGTATATCAAAATGCAGGGCCCATGCATCATTGCCATTCGGTCGAACCTACGTCCACAATTTTTTGTATGTATATCTCCACTGGTCCCCGAACCCAAAATGCTACCTCGTTCCCGTAAAACCAAGCGGCCCACACATATTAAGGTGTTGACTCGAACTAAATCCCTCTCCCGTTTACTACGACGTGGCCCCGCACGCCGTAGTACTCCTACAAACCCTACCGCCGCACGCATCATCGGTTTTGTTCAAGAGGACGAGGGAGAAGCGGATTTGTAGTGGAGGCGCTTTCAAAAAAAGGATTTGTAGTGGAGGCCCCTACCCTAGGGTGGCCTAGGTAGCTACCGCACGTGTCGGATTTCGGGATCTGGCAACCCGTGAGAGGTTCGAACACTAGGGTGGGTGCGGAGATCTCAACCTGCCCAGCCTGCCTACTCGCGATCCTCCCTAGCCTAGCGCACAGAGCTCACAGAGACACAAAGACACAGAGATTTATACTGGTTCAGGCCACCGTTGTGGTGTAATACCCAACTCCAGTGTGGTGTGGTGGATCGCCTCGATGGGCTATGGATGAACTAGTACAAAGGATGAACAAGCCTCAGGAGGTGAGGTGTTCTTGAGCTGGTGTGGTGCTCGGGGTGGAATCGATCTCCCCCTACTGCGGTGGTGGCTAAGTCCTATATATAGTCGCCTTGGTCCTCTTCCCAAATATGAGCTGGAAGGGATTCCACAACGGCGAGATTTGAAAGGGGGCAAGTAGTACAGTCTATCCTGACAAAAGTAGTCTTCACCAGTGAAAAGCCTCTGGTCCTGATGCTGCGGTGGGCTCGGCGATGACCTCCGTCCTGCTATCCTGGCGGTCTTGGTCTTGTTGCACCAGAATGGAAACCTTTAGTTGATTCCTAGGGACTCCGTGCCTGCGACTTGCCTCCCTTGCACCGAAGGGGAAACCTGCGCCTTGCGCCTGCCTGGCGCCCGCCTGGTCTTGGTCATCATGGCTCATGTCAGCTGAGCCTCATGAGGTGGCTGCATGGAAATCTTCGCCCCTCAGGAGCCCTCCTGAGGAGGCCAACTCCTTCAGGGGTCTTGGTGTCATTTGCCTCGCGAGGCTTGGCCCCTCGTGAGGGTCTTGCTGCATTGGTGTTGAGGCCGGGCCATACCAGGCCGTTGATGGAGCCACGTGGTGGACCGCAGGCAGGCAGGACTGGATACCCCAAGTCCAGGACGCCGACAGCATGCATCGTTGGTTTTCTCTTTTCTTTATGCTCTTGCGCCCTAGAGTGAAATGATGGTTGCTTCGTCCGTCCAGCTTAATGTGGGAAAGGTGGGGCTTTGTGATTTGACCCCTCATCGCTCATTTACTTTTACTGCGGCGCTATGACCGGGGTGCCTCCAATTCCAACCGCTGCTCCAAACTATAATTTGGTGCATCGCACATGGAAGAAGACGGTGGATGAGCCACATGTCGGCCAAAGGGGTCCTGTTAAGTGTGTCGCCATTCCGTGTGCGGACAGACCCTGCTTGAGTTGCTACGCCAACACGATAGGAGCTGCTACCACTTGGTTTTGCTCCTTGGTGAATCCCGACTATATTGATCTAAAAAGATACGTACTGTACTACCCTCTCCGTCTCGGTTTATAAGGTGTGCACGTAGTTCTAGGTCATCCATTTGACTAACTAATTATGAGTTACTATGTCACAAAAAGTATATCATTGGATTCTTAAGCGAATGTAGTTTCTAAACATATACTGTTCATCACATATATAGCCAGTTAAATTCTCAACCTAGAACGATGTGCATGCCATGTAAACCGATACAGAGGAAGTAGTAAAAATGAGGTGATTTTACCGAGCAATGGGCGGGGGAGCATGGCCGGTCATGCGGTCCCACGTGTCATGATGTACCAAGGCGATGCATGTGTCCCTCTTGAGGCAGAACAATGGCAGAAGCAATACTACATGGTTTTCTTGAAGGAGATGATGGTGAACCGAAGTGTGAAATAATGGTTGCTTCGTCCGTCTAGGAAGGTGCGGCATTGTGATTTGACATCTCATTGCTCATTACTACTACTGGGGCGGTATGACTGGGGTGCGTCCCCCCTGCTATTCTGCACTGTTATTTGGTGCATGACATGATGGCCCGGTTGCTATATGTCCCACATGTCGGCAAGAGGAAGTACAGAATTCATGAAAGCGAGTGTAGATGGAGGAGTACAAGACACGGCTTGGTTTTTGCTGCTTCGCGCAATCCATTGATACAAACCCGGACTAAAAAAGGCAAGGGCGGGTCTTTTCCCGCGCGGCAGGCAGGGGAGTTTGGCATAGTCTGTTTGAGGCAAGGAGGCAGGAAGGGAAACAAGCAAATAAAGGTTGAGCGACTTAGTTTTGGGAAAATATGATTTTACGGAGTACTTACCCACTATGGAGGTAGTACTACTTTCTACTCCCTCCTTTCCGGTTTCTGCACTGCCATACACACGACGTTGTGCGGACGACTTGTGCACGACATCACATATCAAGCCGTTCATGCATACTATCCAGCACATATCAGCGGCTGGACTGCCCATCGTCCCAGAGTCGTGCACACATCCATCATCTACGTAGCACTTTCGTTCCGGTTTATAGGGCTCATCTAAAAAATTCATTTTCCCATTTTATAAGTCTCAATTCTACTACTAGTAGTAGTACCATCACATGTTGGATTTTGAGGTGCGTTAAATCACCCGATGCAAGCAGTGTCAAGAGAAAACTCACCAATGCATGTAGAAGTTCATGGAAATTTAGTGGCCATGCATGCATTCGTTCTAATTAATGCCTCGGTAAACATAACTTCTTGAGAAAAACAAGTGTACTAATTACTTGTGCAAACTATGAAATTAATTCCACCACTTACCGTCTACCTTGGTTGGAGAGATTTTGAAATTGAGCCATAAACTGGAAAGGAGGGAGTAGTAATTTTTGTCTCGATTACTATTTATGGCCTTGTATAGATGCAAAATGTATTTTTTTAATAGTGGCCTTGTATAAGTAAATGGAGGGACTACTAAAGGACATATATTCCAAACAATATGATAATCTCTCTAACCAAGGTAGGGACGAGGAGTAAACGGAGGGAGTAGTAAAATTTTCTCCTTGTCCTACGAGCCACCGCGCGCGTGGGCGAGGAAGCGGGCGTAAGGCGTACTAGTAAGCAAGCTTCACCTCATCCTGCGAGCCACCGCGGCCGTGGGCGGGGAAGACGGCGTACTAAGCAAGCTTCTCCTTGTTCTGCGAGTTGATGGGACACATCAAAAGTACTCCAGTGTATAGAGTCTTGCCTCTAAGGTAGGCCCCACATGGTTTGCCTCTTTTTCAACATAACGCGTCAAGTCACAATTTGTTTGTTCAGCCGTGGTAGACAATCCTCCCTCCACCAAGTGGACAACCAGTACACGTGTCAAATTACCATGTGGGCTGCCTTTTCATACAGAAATGAGCTCCACCATGTACCCGCGCGGGTGTGGTTGGGAAAGAGACGGGAGTACGTGCGCCGTGTGTGCACCTCTTCTCTTCATGCATGTCCCCCACCTACGTGGGTGTGTGTGAGAGAGATACAAACCTAGACATAATGCGTCGTCCATCACCATGCCTCCGCCCAGTCCGACCACCAGTCACCACCACGCCCCACTCCTCCTCATCTTATCTCTCATCTTTCTCCCTCCATTTTTATATACAAGGCCACTATCAAAATTACAATTTGCAGATATACAAGGCCACTAACACTAATCGATGCAATGTTAATGGTGTTTGACTCATAGTACTAGCAAAGGAGGACATTAATTATCCCTTGCATGCATGCGGGAGTGTGAGCATTGGCTTGATGTGCATGGAAGAGAATAATACACATTAATTTACACGGCAAACAAGGAAACAATGTGGCTTGCAACATTGACTTAGAAGACATTAATTTTTGCCTTCGTACCTGTAATATGGGTTTGTGGCCTTGTATACAAAAATGGAGGGAGGATCATCTATAATATGGGTTTGTGGCCTTGTATACAAAATTCCAAAATATTGGCGACCCTTTTGTCCACCGGTGTCTTTGCCACCGATGAACGAGGAATGGCTCGGGGTGCTCATGCATCCTTTGTCCCACCACGCCGCACGAGCTGGCCGCAGACCAACCAGCGACCCGCAAATTACGCCATCCAACCGTAGCCGCATACATTATGACAGCAACTCAACCAACCGGACGAAATTCATGCAAACACGGCGATATTTCATATAAACAATGACGGAAATCATATAAAATACCGGATTTCAATACAAACATGATGAATTTTATTACATTCAAATGAACTACACGGTGCTAGTTCTGGACAGCACATGTATATAATACCTGGCCTAAATGGTCGCCCGCAGATCCATTTGTGTTCCTGATACGTCTCCAACGTATCTATAATTTTTGATTGCTCCATGCTACTTTATCTACTGTTTTAGGCAATATTGGGCTTTATTATCCACTTTTATATTATTTTTGGGACTAACCTATTAACCGGAGGCCCAGCCCAGATTTGCTATTTTATGCCTATTTCAGTGTTTCGGGGAAAAGGAATATTAGACGGAGTGAAAACGGAACGAAATCAACTGGAGAAGTTATTTTTGGAAGGAAACCCACCTGATGGACTTGGACTCCATGTCAGAAGATACGGGAGGTGCTCACGAGGGTGGGGGCGTGCCCACCCCCCTGGGCGCGCCCCCTGCCTCGTGGGGCCCCCGTAGCTCCACCGACGTACCCCCTGCACCCATATATACTCACGTACCCTAAAACTTCCAGAACAGAAGATAGATGGGGAGTTCCGCCGCCGCAAGCCTCTGTAGCCACCAAAAACCAATCGGGACCCTGTTCCGGCACCCTGCCGGAGGGGGATCCCATCACCGGAGGCCATGTTCATCATCCCGGCTATCCATGACGAGGAGGGAGTAGTTCACCCTCGAGGCTGAGGTTATGTACTAGTAGCTATGTGTTTGATCTCTCTCTCTCTCTCGTGTTCTCTCTCGTGTTCCTCTATGGCACGATCTTGATGTATCCCGAGCTTTGCTATTGTAGTTGGATCTTATGATGTTTCTCCCCCTCTACTCTCTTGTGATGAATTGAGTTTCCCATTTGAAGTTTTCTTATCGGATTGAGTCTTTTATGAACACTTGATGTATGTCTTGCGTGGGATAACCGTGGTGACAATGGGTTATTCTATTGATCCACTTGATGTATGTTTTGGTGATCAACTTGCGGGTTTCGTGACACTTGGGAACCTATGCATAGGGGTTGGCACACGTTCTTGACTCTCCGGTAGAAACTTTGGGGCACTCTTTGAAGTACTTTTATGTTGGTTGGATGAATCTGAGATTGTGTGATGCATATCGTATAATCATGCCCACGGATACTTGAGGTGACAATGGAGTATCTAGGTGACATTAGGGTTTTGGTTGATTTGTATCTTAAGGTGTTATTCTAGTACGAACTCTTTTATAGATCGATCCGAAAGAATAGCTTTGTGGTGGTTTCGTAACCCGCCATAATCTCTACGTTTGTTCTCCGCTATTAGTGGCTTTGGAGTGACTCTTTGTTGCATGTTGAGGGCTTGTCATATGTTCTATCTATGTTATTATTGTTGAGAGAACTTGCACTAGTGAAAGTATGAACCCTAGGCCTTGTTTCCTATCATTGCAATACCGTTTATGCTCACTTTTATCGCTTGCTACCTTGCTGTTTTTATTATTTCAGATTACAAATACCTTTATCTACCATCTGTATTGCACTTGTATCACCATCTCTGCGCCGAACTAGTGCACCTATACAATTTACCATTGTATTGGGTGTGTTGGAGACACAAGAGACTCTTTGTTATTTGGTTGCAGGGTTGCTTGAGAGAGACCATCTTCATCCTACGCCTCCCACGGATTGATAAACCTTAGGTCATCCACTTGAGGGAAATTTGCTACTATCCTACAAACCTGTGCACTTGCAGGCCCAACAACGTCTACAAGAAGAAGGTTGCATAGTAGACATCAGTTCCTCATGTCCGGCAGCACGATCACGGGACTTCCGGGAGCCCCAGAGGTATATGCTTCAGCGCAAAGGACGGCTCGCTTCCCCACTGCCCAACTGGCATCGTTGGCTGATTGTCACGCCCAATATGCGATCCTATCCAAGAGGAACTCGAATGTCCCACCAAGGATAGAGCCGCATATTGAAACGCTTTTGCAAGGTGGATATCATTACATCGTACCATTACGCAATAGTTGGGGATACATACAAAAGGCATACAATGTTGCATGAATACAACAACATCATACACAAGAGCAACATCCGACTATGGATGAAACACAAACAGAAACTCAAACGACATCCACCCTTCTAGCCCAGCCTGCCGACCAGGAACCTATCCCCTGAACGAAGAAGAACTCCAAAACAAGTAAGCATCGCTCTCGAGTCATGATCATCGCATTACCTATACCTACAACTGTTGTTGTAGTAATCTGTGAGCCACAAGGACTCGGCAATCCCATTACCATGGGTATCAAGACTAGCAAAGCTTAATGGGTATGGAATGGATAAGTGGTGAGGTTGCAGCAGCGACTAAGCAAAGTATGGTGGCTAACTTACGAGTACAAGAATAAGATGAGAAGGTATGCAAATGGTCGCAAACTAGTAAAGATCAATAAGTGATCCCGAACTACTTACATTCAAACATAACTCCATCATGTTCTCTTCTTCACCCACTCGAAAATAGACCATCACAGTTACACACGCGGTTGGTGTATTCTAATTCGAATCTGGTGTCAAGTTTTCTACAATCGGATATTAAAAACTCACATCTGCCACATAACCGTGGGCATGGCTTTCGAAAGATCAAACCCTGCAGGGCTGTCCCAACTTAGCCCATTACAAGCTCACGATCCGCGGAGACAATACACCATCGCGGGACATCCGATCAGACTCGGGATCCTGATGCACAAGACATTTCGACAATGGTAAAACAAAACCAGCAAGACCTCTCGGTGTGCCGACAAATCCCGATAGGAGCCGCACGTATCTCGTTCTCAGGGCACAACGAATGGGCAATATGTCGGGTTGGCTGAGACCCTGGTTGCCCAGGGGGCACCGGACATCGCCCAGGTTGGACCAACACTCAGAGGAGCATTGGCCCGGGGGTTGACTAAAAATACTAGGGGTCCAGAGAAAATCCCCTATTTTTAGTTGTTATTAGGCAAATGGAAAACCAATGTTCGGCCTTGCTGGAAGAGTTTTATTCAAAGCGAACTGTCAAGAGGGCCCCATACCCCTCACCGTGTTAGGGACACAAAATCAAGGAACATAACACTGGTATGATGGAAACTAGGGTGGCAAGAGTGGAACAAAACACCAGGCATAAGGCCGAGCCTTCCACCCTTTACCAAGTATATAGATTCATTAATTAAATAAGATATATTGTGATATCCCAAGATATCCATGCCCCAACATGGAACAACTTGCAACTGCACCTGCAACTAGCAACGCTATAAGAGGTGCTGAGCAAAGCAGTAAAATAGCCAAACAATGGTTTGCTAGGAAGGGTGAAAAAAGTTAGAGGCTGTCATAGCAATTTGGGAGGCTTGATAAACAAGTGGTAGGAAGCGCGACATAGCGATAGCATCGAGACAACTAGCATAGCAATGATAGTAGTGAGATCCAGGGTAACGGTCATCTTGCCTGAAATCCCACTAGGAAGAAGAACGAGTCCATGAAGAAGACAAATGGACAAAGACGGACCAAGAGTAGATGAACGAATCCTCACGATCGCAATGAAACAGGAACTATCGAGAAGAAGCACAACCAAAAGAAGCAAACAACATGGTAAACACACAATACATAAACAAGGCATGATGCTCCACCAAGATGATGCATGTCAAGGCTACATGATGCTACTCATGGCAAGAGATGATGCATACAAGAACAACACATCAAAGTAAGTTTAAATGAGGTCGGAAACAACATATAACAAATCCGGTAAGTCCCCATATGCAAATTTTGAAATTGGTCCAGATCTGAATAACACATTGTGTTCAAGTAGTTAAACAGCAAGTTAAGATGCACCAAGATGATCTACACAAATTTCTAGTCAAGTTACATATGAAGTTCATTTAATTCGGAGCTACGGCCTAAAAGATATGAGCAACACAAGTTAAACATGGCATTGATGCAAAATTCATTCAAACATGAAGCAAACACATCCAAAACAAGGATGCAACAAGATAATATGAAATTACATGCAATTCTAAGCAAGTTTCATATAGAGCATGCTCAAAACGGAGCAACGGTTCAACACATACACTCCAAACGAGTTATAACAACAATCTGCCCAAAAACAGCAAGTTGGCACTTTGCAATCATCAAAACAACATGCTACAGGAATCATATGAGCACAAACTTGACATGCACTTCATGTACAGATAACATAATTCAAATATCATTAAGGTTAAGGTTCATAGGCACCAACATTAAACCAATATGATCAATGCAAAATGCAACTGTATAACACAGGAGCATATACATATGCAGAGTAAATATGATGGCATGTTGGAGGCATGAAACGAAGATGCTACAGCAACTATACATGGCAACCAAGGCCATGGAATAAAATTACACATAACAAAGAGCAAATAACATCAAAGCATCATATGCATATGGCTCATGGATTAGGGGGAACCAATAAGACAAGATTGAATGTTGAAATAGTTTCAGCAAGTGTAAAACAGCAACATTATTATAGCATGTTTGCAAGCATGAAATAGAGGACTCATAGCATACTTCAAAACATGTAACTGGAGCATCTCCAAAAGAGGCATATATCAATTAATATCAAGTTCACAACATGGCATCATGAAGTTAACAGAAAACTAAAACATTATGTAGGTATGTTCATGGCAATGAAATTATATGCTACGGGGCATATATAAGGCATAAAATAGAATGGAATGATAGATAATAACATGGAAAAAATCATATCAACTAAGCATCTCCAGATTATGCATGGATTAGATGGTAGCATCAAGCAAACATAGTAACATGATATGACAGAATCAGACTTGACAGAACATTAACAGCAAGTAGCCCACTGCACAAGCTTGCGGCACTCACCACAGGGCATATCAACATACATGGATTCACCACTGTAAATATGGCATGATTATGCTCCTCAAACATATAGATATGATGCTCAAAAGTAAGTCACACAAAAATATATAGAAATGACAGAAGTGCAAGTTATAACAGTTTTCAGCAGTTAACAGCAACATGCACTTTTTCAACAGATATTATGATAGCTAGATGAACTCAAACAAGCAATTAATTGGCACTAGCATGTATATCATGAATAGCATAACATGTGCATATCAAGATCAGCACCATAGGATCAACAGGCACAAAGTTACACCACTCACAAGATGCATACATGATGTTAATAGGCAGCAGATTTCGGTAGTTTATCTCACTTAGTAGTTTTGCAACGAATATTAAGACATCAATATGATCAGTAACATGAATGCAAATGAAACCATCATGTAGATCATCAAGAGATGAACATTTTGACATATCATGCACTCCAAACGGACCAACATGCCCAAAGTTACCACCATTCAAACATGCACACATGCTGCTGGAAACTTAGTGACTTAGAGAAAATCGACCTCCCGAAAACTGGATAGAGACGTGCAGGACGAGGTGGACCGGAACGGAGGCGCCCTTTGGTTGGAGGGTCTACGAGGATCCGGGACGGCACGGTGCAGATCTGACGTCCAACGGCGGCGATCGCCGGAGGTGGCTGGAAACGGCGAATCCGGGACGGATCTCGCCGGATCCGACCAAATCTCGGCGTGGGGTAGTGCAGGGAGGCGCGGGGAGGCGGCGGCAGCGAGCTACGGTGGCATGCCGGCTTCAGGGCGGCGGTGGCGCATGGAGACGGCGGCGGCCGGCGGCGAGCTGGCGCGAGGCGGCGGCGAACTGCCGAGGTGGCGGCGCGGGACGGGCAGCGCGGTGGAGCGGGCGAGCGCGGCGAGGCGATGCGACGGCGGGGTCCAGCGAGACTGAGGCGGCAGCGGAGCGGAGGCGGCGGCAGCGAGCAAGCGCCTGAGGTGCGCGGGCGGGCAGCTGCGACGACTCGGGCCCGGGCGGGCCTGCCCTGGGCCCCGGCAGGCCGCGCAGGCGGTGGGAGGCGGCGGCGACATGTGGCGGCGGCGGATAGGTCGTGAAGGCGGCGGTACTGAGGTGGCGCGCTCTGATTGGGAGAGGGACGTGGCTGGTGAACGTGTCCGGTAGCGGGGTGGACAAGTCCGGCGGCGGAGGAGGAAGAGGCTAGGGTTTGGACTGAGATTTGGACGGGGGAGGGCATTTATATAGATTCTGGGAGCTAGGAGAGGGCTATTGAGGTGTGGTTTTCGCCCACACGATCGTGATCGAACGGCGGAGAGCATGGAGGGGAGTTAGATGGGCTCGGTCGGCTGTGTGGAGGAGTGCTGGGCTGCAAAGAGAAATGGTTCGGCGGTTAACGCGGTTAACCGTTGGGGCATCAAACGACCTCCAAATGGAATGAAATTTGACAGGCGGTCTACCGGTGATATACCAACCGCTCGACAACTCTCAGCTCATTTTGAGAACGTTTTTCTGCGGCTCACAAAACAAGATCTGGGAGGTGTGACGGGCGCGTGCGAGTGTGTCTGGGCTCAGAACGGACAACGGAGTGAACTAGAAGGACCCGGACGGATGCAAGTTTTGAAAAATAGGCAGATGAAATGCAGATGATGACATGGCAAAGTGCAACATGCAAGCAAATGACATGGCAACAACGGCGAATAACTGGAAGACACCTGGCGCATCGGTCTCAGGGCGTTACATTGATGCCCAAGATGATGGTGGAAGGGGGCTTCTCCGCTTCTGTGGAGCCCATGCGGGGTCGATGAAGGTCCTCGCAACAAAAGGATCTGGCAAGACACCTGCTGTGTACGCCGGCGTCGCCTCCGCGGTGGCCTTCATGGGACCCAAGTGGCAGTGGCCTCCCGTGTTCTACTTCTCCTCGATGATGGCGGCGGACTAGAAGGCGCTGGCCACCGACTCATCGCTCTCCGGGCACCCGGCTTCTGTCGCTGCTTGCATGGCACAGCCGCCGGCATGGGAGTCTCGGCCACAGAAATGGGAGACGTGGTCGCAGACATAGGAGGCGCGGTACAAGGCGGTGGCATGGACGGCAGCGACGACGCCCGTGCGCCGCTCCTCGTCGAGCTAGCCTGGAGCGGCGAGTTGCTGAACCGCGCACCGTCTTGGGGCGGCAACTAGCTCCATCGGGCGAGGGGAGGGAGGTGGATCAGCGAGCTACATAGCTCATATTCGGCGGGCTCAACGGTCCACCCAGCCGGCTTGGATGCGGGATAACTACTCTTCGTAAGCCATTGTAAGAGTGGACAAAATGGTGAAGGAGGATATAGGGGAGCGGCGGAGTTGTGCAATTCTTGGCCGGCATTTGGCCTCGTTTAAATAGGAGATTAAATAGACGGCGGACGGGAGGAGCTCGGCCGGCGTTGTGTTTAATGCCGGCTCGTTCATGGACGGACATGTGTCCGGAGTGGGTTTCTCGGCATCCACACGGGCGGGTTTCATGGAGGCGTTTGAATGTGGAAAGGAGGCGGGGTTCAGCCGGGCGTGCAGCGAGTGGTGCCCTCGACTCTGACGTACGGCACCGCGCCATTCTTCCACTGACGTGTGGGCTCTTTGGGTACATGGCCTGCATGTCAGTGACCCAACGAAGGCAGCGCATGGCAGAGGAACTTTTGGTGGGCCAGGGCGGTCAGAAGCGGGCATTTCATAAACCGATGATTGTTCATTGAGTGTGACGTCATCTATTTCATGTAGATAAGCCTACTATATAATGTAAGAGAATTTTAAAATTTTCATATATACGTTGATAGCCCGTTCGACATGTTGTGATTCATAAAGACCGCTGCAAACATCAATGTTCTGCTTATCATACATAAGATTGATTAATACCCATAACAATCCATGTCCTTAACAAAGGGTGCATGCATGTATAGGTTGAGTGTGTGTCTTGCGTCATGTGCTATGTGCATGCAGGCGTGCGAGTGTTGCGTGCATGCATGTGTTTTAGTGTTGCATGCATGTGTGCGTACATGCGTGTGTCCATGACTGCATGTGTACGTGTCAATGTTGCACGCCTGCATGCGTGCGTGTCTTTGTTATGTGTATGTGTCAGTGTTGCACGCCTGCATGCGTGTGTGTGTGTTCGTGCATGCATGTGTACGTGCAGAGTGAGGTTATATGTCAGTCGACTGACTTTTTCATCTCTGGTCAGTAGATTTTCCAGCCGTTGGATACGAAATCAAGGGCATGTAGTTTATCTTCAACCTCCACCCCTGTGAGCCGCCAGCCACCACCGGCCGAACCGCCGGCCCCCGCTGCCTGCGTCCGGCCCGCGTCGCCACACCGCCCCGCCCGCCCCGAAACCACTCCCCACCGCCGGTCCGCCGCCACCCCGGCCATCCCTCTAGCTCCCCCCCCCCCCCCCCCGCGTGTGCCGAAGTTTTCTCCGGCGATCCCCACGCCACCGCCTAATCACCACGCCCCCCCCCACCGCTCGTGATTGCCAACCAGAGGTCTCACGACTTTGAATCCCCACCGACCACTAATTTATTACCATTTCTGTCCTTCATATACGCGATGACGGGTGAGCCCTATGGTAATGTGTGCTACTGAATGTGGACCGTTTGACTGGTCAATTGATCGTGTCATCAACAAATTACGGAGTTGTATGGTGAGTCAGTGACCATATGATCACCCTAAAATGTATTTTATTAACACAGTACAGACTCAAACTAACATTTCTTTCTTTCATATACGCGCTGACAGGTGGGCCCCACGTTTACGCACCCCAATGGTGCAATAATAGTTGCACCATGTGGAACGTTTGACTGGTCAATTGATTGTGTCATCAACAAAATATGGAGTTGTACGGGTCAGCCAGTGACCGTATAATCACGACATGTATTTTTTTAACACGGTACAGACGCAAGGGCTCATATATACGCGCAAGCACTCACCACTATAAGCGCACACACGCAGACCCTAGCCCTGTGAGCACCTTCGAGAGAGTGAGCCAGCATATGATCTTGAGATTTTACGAAGTCACCATAGGTGCCTCGTAGTCGAGTGGAACGCCTCCCCCACTGAACACACATCGCCAGAAAATACTGAAATTAACCCAGGATAAATGCGAGCACCGGGACTTTAACCCTGGTGGGCTCGAGAAACCACTGTCCTCCTAACCATCCAACCACAGGTTGGTTAGCACCACAAAATGTATGTGGTAACCATGATGAGCTTATTTTGAAGTCCAGTGACCATATCATGCTTTCGCTTCAAATACAATGACCATAAGTGTCATCAACAAAATACGGAGCACGCATCAAATCCAAAGTCCGTCAGTGTCATCAACAAAATAAGGAGACGTATCGTGAGCTAGATACCGTATGATCATCACGAGAATGTATATGGTGACCGTAATGAGCATATTCTGAAGTCTAGTGACCATATAGTGCTTTCGCTTGAAATACAGCGACCGTCACGCGTGAATGTGTCATGGGCATGAATACTTTTAGAGGGTCGAGAGATAGTTTGTGTGCGTACGTGAAAGTGGTGTAGAAAGAGGGGGTGTCCGGTGGAAACAAGGAGAGATATGCCTTCGTTTCTCTTTCTCGTGACTAATATTTTAGGATAAAATATAAACATTCACAATGCAGAACAAATATTTTTGGATGCACCATGCAATTAACTTTCATGTATAACATTGTACTATTGTATATGCTTATTTTCTTAGTGGCTGATTGTGTGTGTGGTGTGGTGGGCACATCATTTCTAGTTGGGGTGGGCCCATCATTTCTAGTTGTGGTGGGTCAACATGAGGACTCATGGGTCGGTTCCATCCTGTGCCACATAGGTTGGACCGAGACGCATTATACGAAGACCCATGTGGAGGACTCGGCGTACAACACGAAGCTACCAGAGTCGTGGAGGACTCTATCCCCACTGGTGATAAGCCGATTATATATGATTTGTAACCCTAGGCCCTGAGTATGTTATAGAAACTTGGGGGCTAGTTCGTCGATAGTATACACACACGCACAATGCATGGTATTCACGTGTACTTTGTACACACCCCTATCACTAATATACAGTATGAAGAGTAGGCTTTTCCTCAACTGCAAGGATCCGAACTAGGGTAAAACTTTACCTCGTATTACCATCCAGCCTAACAGTTAGGGATATCCTACCGAATGATCTGATGGAATCATATCTGCCAACTACTAAGAGAGGGGTGTGTCTGGGGGGGTTGGGGCAATGTGTGCGAGAGAAGCCTAAAGATAATGTGCGTGCAGGATACACGTAGGCTAGTAGAGATCATGTGGGATATATGTGCGTATAGAGGGCTAGTAGAGATCGTGCATGTGTATATATGCATGTGAGAGAAATAGTGTTTGCCAACTGAGATTAGCGAAAAGAGTGGTACGTAGTAGTCAGAAAGAGAGAGAGATATATAGAGAGACAGAGAGCATGTGAGTGAGACACCCCGACACCCCAGGAGAGATTGTGAGCATGTGTGAAAGAGAAATCCTGACGCATATAAAGTGTGTGCACTTATGCGTTAGATAGAGAGAGATATAGCGCATTTGTGAGAACGGGCCGAGGCATAGTGCATCTACGTGTAAAAGGTGGTTCTATGCATTAAATTAAAATATAAATGGCATTATTATTTTTGGATGAGATCATGAATTTTGCAATTTGCGTATGAACGAAAATCGGTCTATTAGACACCCATACTCTATTGAATTCTAGCATGTGGATGTGTTTATTTCATATTATCAATCCATAGAGTGAGAGCGGTTTGAAATACAGGCAATGCATTGCTTTTGCAATTCATATAAAAACATTAATTAGTGCACTCCATGTTGTTAGTGTGAAGCACTTTATATGCTTGTCACTTACATGGATACATTCCAAATTGCTAGCTACGAAATATAATACGTGTTGAATTCAACATAAAGGGGGTCTCGAAGATTCGGATTCATAGGAAGTGCATTCATCTATTTGAATCCAAGATAATGGCATTTGTAAATCAGATCTAAAAGGGGGCATCAATCTTTGTTGTGCGTTTGAACATGCTATATATTCATACGCATGTCTAACTATTTTTTTTTGCAACCAAGGAGATTATATCTGGAACCATGCATGAACTGAGGTAAGTTGCATATTTTTAATATATACTCGTGTACAATGTATATTCAAATGTACCCCCTCCATTCCAGAATAACTGTATCTTTAGGATTTTCAAGAGTAAAGGTTTGTGTAATTTGACAAATCCTGAAAGTTCAATTCAAGATAACTGAAAACGTTAATGCTTCTGCTCCCAAATATTGAACGAAGTGCCAAATAAGCCTCTGGTCACCCGAAACCACGTGAGACTAATGTTTGGTGGTAGGAAATTACTGTCCTGACTCTGCCCGTGTAGCCTATCGGCCCGATGTCCAAAGGTCTAAACCGGGGTAGGCTTGTAAATTCACCAAGATGCCAGTCTCAACTGCCTCCGAGAAGCATTCATATGCCATGGGCGCCTAAACACCCATGCGCTCGGCCGAAATCTATCCCGCCCACCATTTGGGACACATGAGATTACTGTCCTACCCCCAACCCGCAATATGTCCGAAATTTTAGATGGGGGCAAAGTTTGTAACTTTCCCCAAATTTCAAACAAGCACGTCCCAAACTGAAACATTGTTCCCCCTTAGTTCCCCCCTCCCTCTGTTTCCCCATTCATACTCCGTGGGCGCCAAAACGCCCTCTCCACCAGCCGTGAAACCCCAGCCTCCTCCGTCCTCCACCCCATAGCGCCCAATCCACCGCCGCCCTCCTCCATCATGCTAGAGCCGGTACCCCGACGTCATCGTCCAACCCAACTGCAACAACGCCCTCAAGGATTTAGCAGCTGAAGCCAAGGCAAAGCTGCCTCCACGACACCGACGCCGACGTGCGCCGTACCAGAACCACTTCGACCACGTCGTCCTGCGCCTCACCGCTGCCGCTCCACTATCGCAACTGTCCACCGCACCAGAGTTGTTCCCGCTACGTTGTCATTCGCTGCCTCGGATCTGGTTCCCCGCCACCGACAGACGGCCACCGCACCACACTCAACAACTTGGCCATGGGTTCGTCCAAGGCTCCACCGTCCTCCACAACTTCTCATTTCCAGCAAACCACAAGAAGATCGTTGGAAAAACAGAAGGAGGACACAGCACTGCCAGCAGAAAGAGGTACACCTCTTCCCTTATTCGTGCAAATCTTACGTCTCTTCTCACACCGTATTCATCCCACGAAAGAAACTAGTTGAGCGCTTCTTGCTGCATCTTCTTCATGATACTAAATGCACAAGGTTTCCTCCCATTTACTATTTCACATTTGCTAGAGGTCAGTAGCCCACCTGTTCAATTCAGGGTCAGTCGAACCGCAATTAAAAGAAGCAGCACCCGCTTAGGCGCGCAGAACACCTAGTCCACCTGTTTGCCAGGGAAGCAGCGCATTGGTGTCTATCATAGGGGTGTGGGGTGCAGGAGCTGCTTGCGCGTGATTTGGAGGTCGGCGGGGCTTGAAGGGATGGCCGGGGGCGGTGCCAAGCACGGCGGTGCAGTGAGGTCGAGGGGAGGGCGGAGGCATGGGACTAGGCCGGTGGTCGCTTGCGTTTCAAGCAAGATCGTAACACCGACTGGCTGGAGGTAGATGAAGGCGATCTGCACGTTCTTTGTACATCGGACGGTGCAGAAAAAATGGAGTGACCTATTTGTTTTCAGTTGACTGTATTTTCATAGAATCATGTAGTAATTTCGTGTGTCATGCATGTTGCAGAGCTATCATACGTCTCCCGTCATTTATTTCTCACCGACCTGCTATCTGCTACCTCTACACTATACTACTTGTGCACACACTTCACCCATATTCACACTATTTTTTTATGCATGGGTATTTCTGACTCTGACGCAGTGTTGATGAATTCAAAAAAGAAAAGACAGAAGTCGCTCCAGTTTAATTCGAAGATAAGCACGAAGCGTTTCAGCGCTCTAAAGGGTGCAGTGTCAGCAGATGGAGACAGTAAACGTAGCTCTGCAGTTGATGATCTCAATTTCCACACACAACCATCCCACGTGCTAGCTTTAACTTTGCACTGTCAAATGTGGTTGCATGTTGCATATGGTGTCTAGCTTGTATTGCTTCCAATTTGGTTAAATTGCATCTCCTTACTTTACACATTATACCTTTGATAATGACATGCCTTCCTGATTTTGATACATACTACATATGTCTATTAACCATGTTCGTACATCAAACTAATGCTCTTTTGTATCCCCCATCAATCACTTATGATGAGACAGTCAGCCCAGTGGGTTATTGTGAGACGTGCTACTCGTTTAAAGAGTGCAGTGTCATCCTCCCCACATGATTCTCAAGAAATAGCAAGGTTAAATGAAGATAGTCAACGTAGCTCTCTAGTTGATGACCGCAATCCCCCCACACCACCATCGCAGGTGCTTGCTCTTACTTGGCAGCGTGATATGTGGTTGCATGTTGCATATGGTGTCTACCTTGTAATGCTTTTAATTAGGGTAAATTGCATCTGCTTAGTAAACACATTATACTTGTGAATATGGCATGCCTTCCTGTTTTTGGTACATACTACGTCTTTCTATTAACCATGTTCTTACATCAAACTACTTTCTTGTGTATCCCTCATCAATCACTTCTGATGATACACCTTCAAGTTGATAGTGTAATATTGGTTGCATCTTGCATATCATTTCAAACATGCATTGCCTCTAATTTTTGAAGTGCCACTTATAATGAGACACATCTAACTTGGTAGATTGATTTTGGTTGGATCTTTCATATGGTGTCTAGATTGCATTGCTTCTAATTTGTTGAAATGTCTTCTGCTTAGCATTTTTCATACATATTCCATCCTCCTACAATGTGGTTGCCATACATAAAAGTTGTGTTCGTTAGTATCATGCATCAACGAATTTGGAAATGCAAATTTCATTCCTTTTTCTTGTGTGTTTACTTGACAAGGCAAAATCTAAAAGGACAAAGGCACGGAATGATGGTGGTCCTCTAGAGCAACCGAAACAGATGATCTCTGCAGATTCTCCTGCTACTCCTACTGTAGTGCAAGTTCCAAATCTCATCTCCCCTACTCCACAACCCCAGGTGCTTGCTCTAACATGGAAGTGTGATATCTGGTTGCATGTTGCATATGGTGCCTAGCTTGTATTGCTCCTAATTTGTTAAATTGCATCTCCTTAGCTTACACATTATACATGCGAATATGACATGCCTTCCTGTTTTTGGTAAATACTACATCTTCCTATCACACCATGTTCTAACATCAAACTACTGTTCTTGTGTATCCTGCATCTATCGCTTATGATCAGAGAGTCACGCCCGTGGGTTAGTATGAGACGCGCTGCTCTTATAAAGAGTGCAGTTTCATCCTCTCCACATGATTCTCAAGAAACAGTAAGCCTAAATGAAGATATTGAACGCAGCTCTGTACTTGAAGAACGCACTTTCCCTACACCACCATCACAGGTGCTTTCTCTAACTTCACGGTGTGATATGTGGTTGCATGTTGCATATGGTGTGTAGCATGTAATGCTTCTAATTAGGGTAAATTGCATCTGCTTAGTTTACACATTATACTTGTGAATATGACATGCCTTCCTATTTCTGGTACACACTACATCTATGTGTTAACCATGTTCTTACAGGAAACTACCTCTCTCTATACCCTGCATCAATCACTTATGATGAGACACCTTTATTCGTTGCATATTGCATATTATTTCTAGCCCGTTGCCATGTATTGCTTCTAATTTGGTTAAGTACATTTGTTAGGCCACCCTTTTAATTTGGCAGAGTGATATTGGTTTCATCTTTCATATGGTTTCTAGCTTGCATTGCTTCTAACAAGTTCAAACACCTTGTGCTTAGTTTACACTTTATACATCATACATGTCAACATGTCACGCCGTCCTGTTTTTCATACATATTCCATCCTCCTATCATGCAGCTGCCTTACATGAAAGTTGTGTTCGTCAGTATCATACATCAATGAGTTCTGAAGAGCTAATTTTATTCCTTTTTCTTGTGGGTTTGACTTGACAAGGCAAAATCAAGAAAGAGGAAGGAAAATAGTAAGGAAGGCGATGATGGTGGTCCTCTGCAGCAACATAAACGGAGCATCTGTACGGATTCTCCTTGTATTGCTAGTGCATTACAAGGTCCAAGTCTCCGCTCCCCTACTCCACCATCCAAGGTGCTTGCTCTAACTTGGCAGTGTGATATCTGGTTGCATGTTGCATATGGTGTCTAGCTTGTATTGCTCCTAATTAGTGTAAACTGCATCTGCTTAGCTTACACATGATACGTGTGAATATGACATGCTTTCCTGTTTTTGGTACATACTATATCTGTCTATCACACCATGTTCTTACATGAAACTATTATTCTTGTGTATCCTGCATCAGTCACTTATGATGGGACACCTTTAAGTTGGCAGTGTGATATTGGTTTGTGTCCTGCATACGATTTCTAGCATGTAGTGCTTCTAGTTTGATGAACGCCACCTATGACGAGACAGTTTTAACTTGGCAGAGTGATATTGATTGCACCTTCCATATGGTGTCTAGCTTGCAGTGCTTCTAATTTGTTGAAGTGCCTTCTACATAGTTACCACATCATAGGTGTGAATATGTCAAGCCGTCCAGTTTTTCGTACATATTCCATCCTCGTATCATGACTTTGCCTTTCATCAGAGTAGTGTTCGCCAGTATCATGCATGAATGAGTTCTGAAGAGCAAATTATATTCCTGTTTCTTGTCGGTTTGACCTCATAATGCAAAATCAATAAAGCGGAAGGAAATTGGTAAGGCATTGGATGATGGTGGTCCTTCCGAGCAACTGAAACGGAGGTTCTCTACATATTCTACTCCGCCATCCTCCCAACAAGATTCACAAGACAACACAAGGCTAGACAGTTAACAAAGCTATGTAGATGATGAGCACATCTCCCCTACTCCACCATCACATGTGCATGCTGTAACTTGGCACTATTATATGTGGTTGCATGTTGTGTACGATGTCTATCTTGTATTGCTTCTAAATTTCTTGAATTGCATCAGCTTACTTTACACATAATGCTTGTGAATATGACACGTGTTCCTGTTTCTAGAACATACGTGTACATGATGAGCACATCTCCCCTACTCCACCATCACAGGTGCTTGCTCTAACTTGGAATGTTATATGTGGTTGTGTGTTCCGTATGATGTCTAGTTTGTATTGCTTCTGATTATGTTGAATTGCATCTGCGTAGCTTACAACTTATACATGCAACGATCACTTACCCATAAGACACATTTAACTTGGGACTGTGATGTAGGTTGCATCTTGCATTGTCTTCTAGCTTGTACTGCTTCTAATTTCTTGAAACGGCACTTACGACGAGACACTTTTTACCTGATAGAGTGATATTGGTTGCATGTTCATATGGTGCCTAGCTTTCATTTCTTCTAATTTTGTTGAAATGCCTTCTGCTTACTATTTTTCATACATATTCCATCCTCCTATCTTTCATATGGTATCTAGCTTGCATTACTTCTATTTTCTTGAAAATCCTTCTGCTTAATTTACACATCGTAGCTGTGAATATGTCACGCCGTCCTGTTTTACTTACATATTCCATCGTCATACGGTTGTCTTACATCAAAGTATTGCTTGTATGTATCATGCATCAATGAGTTTTGAAGAGTGATTTTATTCTTTTGTGTTGTGGGTACGGCTTGACATGGCAAAGTCAAAAAAGAGCACGGAAGAGAATATAGTAGGGAATGGTGTTACTCGTCGGGTGAAACGGAAAAGGATCTGCCCTCGATATTCTGCTGGTACTTATAGTGCAGTAGAAGGTCCAAGTCCACCGGCTCAATCTACAAACACAGTATCACCTGCTCCACCAGCTGCAGCATCCGCTTCAACTGTACCAGTATCTCAATGAGTTACTCATTCGTTTGCTTGAGAACTGGCCAGTTCCCAAGCTGCCTTCACACCTAACACTACTTCCAAAGCACTGCTGACACAACAGGACTTGGCAAGATCAGATGAACCTCATGAGCATCAACACCAAGATGGTACCTGACCGAGTCAAGTTGCAGTTGCATGCTCCTTTATATGTACTCTCACAGTTTGATATACACTAACACTTTCCATATTCGTTGTTGAACTAGCACCACGGCACAAGCGGAAATAGACATCAGGGATAATGCTTAACAGATTAACAAAATCTAATGGAGGAAGAATGGAGATCCATTTTGAGGCAGGTTTAAAAAGGCCACGTAATGCTACAGAGCCAGCCAAGTTAGCATCAGAGGCAGCCGTTGCCGTTAGGTGTCATGCACGTATCCTCCCAACGTGGATCCAGTACAGGAATGAGAAAGACAATACCCAGTTTAACACCTTCCTTGACCATTTATCCATAAGTAATGTTATTCATTTTAATTAGTAATATTGTCTTGCTCTGTCCCATACTTTCTAGCTTCCTACTAATAAGACTCACATTCTTTTTTCAACAGATGAGGTTCAACTTGGATCCGAAAGATGATGCAACTAAACAAGCATGCACTCATGTTTTTTAGTCTGCTTTGCAAAAGTATCGGTACCACCTTAGAAAATCTCACTTTGAAGGCAAGGCTAACAATGAAATTGCCCAAACATCTCCAGTGGAATATATACAGATGAAGACTGGACAGCCCTTGTTAAACATTGGTCTGATCCAAAGTATCAGGTAGGCTATATGTATTTGATCAGACCACATATTGAACTTGTATTTATGTATGTGCCTTACAAGTGTATCTTCTCTAGGCTAACTATTTGAATAACAAGACTAACCGTTCTAAAGTGAAATTCCAACAGACAACATGATCTTGTAGCTATATTGCACACTACAAGGCTCTTGTAAATAGCTGCTACTTCCTTCTTTTTTATGTGCCATATTATTGTATCTATATTGACTTGTTCCAAATACAAAGGAAAGCCTGTGCGGACCAAAAAGAACCTGAACCAAATGCAGTGCAAATCTTCAAGGATTGCGACACCAGCAAGATGAAGGGCATGAGCACACTAGTTCAAGCCGCTATTGTAAGTCCTTACTCCTCCTGCCTTTGAACTGATTTGTACTGTGATGTGTTCATTTAACTGCTTGGTTTGCAGGCAATGTCAGTTAATCTGTTCACTTTTATACACAGTTGTCTTAACATATCATTTCACGTTACATGGTTTAAAAGAGATGAAGGATATTCTTTTGGTCTTGATCTGTAATCTAGTTGTGATGTTCACGTGCGCACACAATGGTAAAATAGCCTGTTTGTTTTATATCTGTTTGCCCATGATATGAATGATGTCATACTATGTTCATCCTACTTTAAACAATGTCTCTTTATCCTTAGATGTCAACGAATGTGAGGAAATAGACAATACAGTAGGCATGTTACATGGACATATGTTCCGAAAGTGATTTGTTATGTAGTTGGCACTACAATACATGCTAATGTATTACGGTAGTTCACCAAAATAAGTTATGTATAAACGTGTAGCCTACTTTGTTTGTTTTTGTCTCATTAGTAACTTATCTGGTACACTAATCTACAAGTTTAAACTTTCAGCAAGCTATGGAACAAATGATTGAACAGCCACAACCACCTGAAGGTGACGAGGCTACCACAGGCACAATGTCACCTCTTGCTGCAGTGCGTCAGTATCTCTCCACTAACAGTGCAAAAAGCACCTTCCTGCGTAATTCTGGGTTGGTTGTCAAGGTAACCCCATCTAAATCGCCTACTGAACAAAATCTTCCGGCTAGACAAAGTGATACATCTGTGCTCCAGACACAAGTCCAATCCCTAATGGATGTCGTTTCAGAAACAAGAATAGTGGTTGACAAATGTCGTCAAGATATGAATGGTTTTGAGACCAGACTATCATACATTCGCTTCATTGTTCAAGAGCAATGGCTAAAAAAAGGTAAAGATCGTGCTGCTCCATCAGATTCTACAGCCTGAAACATTAGCACTCATGTCAAATTATCTATGCTTCTATACATCTGATGGTGCTTTTATCTGCAATGACTTAAACTTTATGCCAACAGGCCTTTTGTTGTATGGTTGGAATTTATTTTGTTGTGATACAGCATTTATGATGCTGCCAAAGGCTGCAGTAATTACGACGCTATTTTTGTATAGTGTAGGTTTATCTTAGTAATGTATTTGGCTGAAAGCTTCGTAGGAGCCTAACATGCCAACATTCGTCGGGTCCATTCCAATTGGGCTAAAAACGATTATGGGCTGAAATTTGCATGTAGCCCACTAAAAATATCTCGGCCTAAATCAGCATAAGCTTTCATATTTTTCTGGTAGGCATGTGCCCATAGTGGGCCTTTAATAGGCCTAAACATAATTTGGGTCCTTAGTAACAATAGGCCGTTTACAGGTGTAAATATCTCGAGCCCATAAAAACATGGGCCTTTAATAGGCTGCAAGTGATATTGGGCCCTGATTGTGCCAAATAACCCACTGGTCTTAGCAGGCCGAAATGGTGGCCCATTTACAATGCGGATCATTCATAGGCTGAAATTCGGACGGGCCGTAAATGCTCGACCTACTACACGGGCCTTTAACAGGCCAGAAGTTCGGTCGGGCTTGATTAGTGTCATTTTTATATGGGTCGTTAATGGGCCCGATGTGATGTTGGGCCACATATGGCCCATGGATTTCTTCCGACGTTAACAGGCCGAAAATCACAACAGGTTGAAAGTGGCCCAAATCTATAGTGGGCCTCTAGCAAGCCGAATGTCAGACATGGCTGAATATGACCCAAATCCTTCACGGTTGTTTATGGTTCGAAAGTTTCAATGGCATGTAAATGGGCCCAAATGAAGCAGGACCTTTAACAGGCCGGAAATACACCAGGTCATAATTCGGCCCAAATACTTAGCGGACTGTTAACGGGCCAGAAGTGACCATGGGCCGCAATGATGAGAAGTTTAGGATGGGGCCGTTGACGGGCCGATTTGACACTAGTCGTACGGGTCTTAACTAAGAATGTTTGGCCTTTAGCTGGGTTGGCCCATTATGGTCTGCAAAATCTTGTGGGCCTTTAGCTGGGCCGGCCCATTATGGTCCGCTAAATCTTGTGGGCCTTTAGTTGGGCCGGACCATTTAAACTTTATGGGCCACTTTTGCGCCCGTCCACGTGTCAACATATCATAGGCGTATCTCGACCATTGGATGAGTGACACCTGTGCCAACGCGGAGCTGACACGTGGTTCTGTCGGCCAATGAGAATTTCGCATGTGGAAAATTAGCATTGGTTGTGGCTGTTAGCGGGTTATCGGATCCAAAATCGGACCCGATAGCTTAATGGTGTCCCGTTACGGTGGATGCCACGTGTCGGTCACCCTTGACGAAAGCACTTCTATGACGCACGATTTATCGTCATGGAAGTGGACACTTCCGTGATGATAATTTTGGTAATGTCATGGAACACTTCTACGACAGCACAGGTATGACTATCTTGATTCTGTCATAAAATCGTTATGGATGTACATGCATGACAGAAAACATGACCTACTATGACAAACAAGTGTCATCATGGAAGTGTATTTTTTTGTAGTGCTAGTGAGTGACTGTGATAGGGGGGTCCTTCCCACACGACCCAGAAACCATCGGGGATATGCCTCCTAGCACACACGCTCGGCAAAATGAGGTCGTGTGCAACTAGCGAGCGATCAAATACGGTTATACGTACAGTAGTGCTAAAAATACAATTATACAGGCAAAATGGTTTCCGGGCATAAGTACATCCCACACAGTCAGTCCCCGCTAAATGTTTCCGTTCATATATACATCCCACACACTCGCTCCAAGGAAAATGTTTCCTTTCGCAGGTACATCACGCACAATTTTCCCCATTAAATCGTTTGTGGTAGCGTTGTGATTGCACACGATATTAACAATTTTATCGTTCGCGTTATTGAATGCATCACACACAATGCGTAGAAGAAACTGTGTGGCAAAGGTTGTCCATCACACACACTTTTTATGTGGTAAACTTTTGCGCAAGGTGGCCTAACACAAGCAGTTTTCAAGAGGATGTCGTGTGTGATTGTTCATTGATACAAAATGGTTTATTCCTAGAAACTATGTGCATTGCCTGAGGTCATCGCCCACGGTGTTTTCTCAATAATCGTTTGCAATAGAAAAGCCCAATTATCAGGCTAATTACCCTATTATTAATAATCCATTTATTAATCTATTTGACGTTTCATAATAAGCACACAATATATTTCATTTCCATATTAAGGAAGCAGGATTTCATAATTGAAATACATCAGAGTACAACATCATATAGCTTCAGCACTCAGCTACCCCATTACACAACTGCACCAGCACCAAGTTTCACATGTAACATCTACAACCTTTCGAAATTAGCATCATAGATGGAACATAGACAGATGAATCTCATCTGGAAAACTGCTGAAGCGGAAGGCGAATATTGAGCCTTCATTGATGTTGAAGGTCTTTGCAACTTTAGGCTAGTGCATGTGGATGATTGACCGTCCATCATTCGTCCTCTTCAGGAACACTTCAATATTGAACTGTGGGTGTTGTATGAAAACCTTCCTCGCCTCCTGACAATACAGGTGGTTTGAGAGGTAATCATTAGTGAACTGCTTTGGAAAGGCCTGAAAACAAGGATATGCATAAATATATTCTCCAGATTTGAAATGGCGCAAAGGAATTAAAAAGACAAGGTATAACAATTAGTACCATCCCGTAGTGAACGGATGTCTTCTTCATTGTGCAGACAAAGATCTTGTTTTTTTGTTCGCTAATTTCTTTATCATAACAGTCTTTCTGAGTGTCTTGACTTGGCTGATATTAATGGACAATTCATTTCCACATATGCAAAAAGGGTCAAATAGTGGGTCAAAACCTCCGACAGGAGGACCTACATCTGCAAGACCAAATTGCTAAAAACCTAATATTTAAAAACAAGAAGTGGAAAGGTGTGTAAATTGCCACATGCCTAATATTTAAAAACAAGCAAATGTAGTCATTCAAACTTGTATTGTGCAGGTCTAAGTACACTAGTTATTGGCCCTGTTTGGATCCATGGGTTAGAGTTAGTTTGAGCTAGTCTGAGCTCAAATAGCCCTAAAGTATCCAAACATGAGGGCCAGTTTGAGCTAGTTGCGTCAAACCCACCAAAACAACTATCCCACCCAAGAGGTGCTGATTAGGGCTAGTTCTCCTAGTGCTTTTATTGTCAATCTGACATTATCATCCAAACACCTCTTTGGCTAGAGTTAGTTCAGGGTTAGTCATTGTTGAGTATCATTGTTATTTAGGAAACGTAGGATAGCGTAGGATTTATTCTACCTTCACTTGTACTCCAAGATGACCATGTACTCCTATATATATGCCCACGAGGCTCAAGCAATACAATCAACTATTCCACCAATCTCTATCTCTCCCTTTTAACTATCGTGAGCTAGAAACTAACTCTAACCTCTAGCTAAGTTAGAGTATCCAAACAGTGCCATTGTTAAATCAAATGGAAAGGCATCTTTAATACTCCCTCATGTCCTTTTTACTCTGCATATAAGAATTGTCTGAAGTCAAACTTCATAAAGTTTGACCTTATTTATATGAAAAAAAATATCAAGACCTAGCATGCTAAAGTTATGCAATATGAAAATTTGAGTCTTGACACATGTACTGATATTTATTGCATATTGTGAATGTTGGTATTTTATTCTATAAAGTTGGTCAAACTTTAAGAGGCTGACTTTAGACAAATCTTATATGCGAACTCAAAAGATTCAGAGGGAGTACAACAGGCTTAACAGCAACCAAATATAGTCATTCATAGAGCTATTGTTAAATTTGGTATTGATGAAATTGAACTGCACAGTACATACTAGCACATATAGAACATCACACTGTTACTAGCTGGAATAACCAAGGCATACTACGAACAACCGAAGATGGCAATTGAAATTGGACATATGCTAACTAACAACAACCGAACAACCAAAAACCATAGAAATAAACAAGGCGTAATGCAAACAACCTAATATAGCAATAAATACTGGACAGGTTCTCACTACAAAACGGGTTCAAGAAAACAAATAATGGGTTTCCTCACTTGTCACAGATTAACTCCTCCTCGTGGTCGCTGTCGATGAGGTCTAACTTGCCAGCTGAGGATCCCAGGCCAGTGTCGCAGAATGTGTCCTTCAAAAATGACAAAAGGGGCTCCATGGCAATGAAGGATGGCAAATTGTTCATAACAAGCCACAGGAGATCAGCGGCAGGGCCATCGATGAGATCGATGGCTATCAAACCCGAAGGGTTGGGGTGGGCAACTTAACCTGTGACATAACCCACGTCAAGCCATCGGTGTCGACGACCTCGATATCGTAGCTAGCATCCATGACATGCCAAAATACTCTAGCCCGCTGATTGAAAGGCTTAATCCAGGTCCATTCATCGTCGTCAGCTTCCTCGGCAGCCACCTCGCCGACGTCGGGCGAAGAGGCCACGGTAAAGCTCTTTTGGGCCATTCGCTCCTCGAGCTCCCCGAGAAGCATAGCCGGGCTTAGGTTGCAAAGCTCTAGAGTGGAGGAGGGGGTGGGGATGGGGATCTCTAGGAAAGGAGGCATTTCGCAGGTGTCATCTAAGAAACTTAGGGCGGCAAGGGTATGTATATCGGTGGGTAAACTGCACAGGCGGACCGGCAGAGGTTGACGATGGAGGCGGCGCGGCGGCGACGACCTAGCTAGGTTTGGAGCGGGGGAGGGGTGGTGTGTATGTGTGTGAGCGGGGGATTTGGGGGGTGTGTGTGTGGAGGGGGTCCAAGGTGGTGTTTGAGGAAATGTCGCTGGTACTGAAAATTTTACTAGGTGGGAGTAAAATGGTGGGTCTACCACAAATTTGGATCAAGGGACTGAAGCAGAGCAGGGCAGGAGTAAAATGTTGGGGCTACTGAAAATTTGGATCTACTGATTGAAGCAGAGCGGGAGTAACAGACATCTCACACGGTCCAGACATATTAATCGTGTGCTATCAAACAGAAAAACCATCTACGCGGACGCGGGTAGATATTTTCGAGATTGCGAGGGAGTAGATATTTTTGAGAGGGGGAGGGAAGCCTAGTGGAGCCCAATCTACTGTGATCATGTGGGTGACAGGGGTAGGGGCGGGCACATGGGTAGTCTTAGGGAACCGTGTCTGTTTCGTACCCGATCGCAGACGGTTGTTGCGTCTGACTCGTCTGTTGTTTATAAATTTGGCCAAAAATGTGGGAAAGGGTCAGAACACGAACACACTTGCATGTGAACCAAATATATGTATGAAAAGGGTGGTTTTATGTTCAAATACTCAATGCACAACTTTGATGTGGCACCTGTCACACAAAGCGCATGTTATTATTGCTAGCACCCCCCCCCCAAACACACACACACGCACTTACTTCATGTTGCCGGGAGGGGAAAAGTCCTAGCTATGAACGCATGCCCCCAAACAGCTAGGTCTGACATCTCACCAAGTACATCAACCTCCCCCCTTGCTTTCGATCAAATGTGGACCGTGTGCGGGCCCACAGATGTGTTCTTCTCGCATTAGATGGGTGACACCACTTACCAACCACACCTGCGGGGGGGCCGATGTGTGTGTGTGTGTGTGTGTGCGTGTGTGGGTGTGTGTGAAAACAATGTGCTGTTATATTTAAATAACCAAATCACAAATTTGATGTGGCACATGTGCATCGCAAATTAACCGGGCATCCCCGACACCACGGGGGTTCATCTAGTATGAAGTAGTACTGTGCCCCCCCCCCCCACCCCACACACACACACTTTGAGTTGGTCGGAGGGGCATCTCACCAAGGCGTATTGTCAGACTGACCAAGAAGAATCACCACCTTGGTCGTATAACCTCTCTTGTTTGTTAGGTCCAAGTCATGCATTGACGTTCCACACGCGGCCCCGCAAAATAGGCTAGCTTATCGCTGATAACCACGCGAGGGAGTGCCTGAAGACAACCACTGCATGCATGTGGCCCAAACATATGTATGAAGTGTCATGTGGTGTTTGAATATACCCAATGCACAACTTTGATTCATGTGTATGCGAGCCCTCAAACTTAGGTCTCGAATCTCACCATGATCAACGTACGACTATACGGTAACGCGAACCAAGAGAAGAAGAATCCACCCGGGTAACCTCTCTCACGCGTTTTTGGTCGAAGTGATGGAGACATCCACGCGGCCCACGAATATATAGGCTGTCGATGATAACCAAGCGAGGGAGAGTGTCCAAAGACAACCACTGCATGTATGTGCCCCAAACATATGTATGGACATGCATGATGCATGCATATATGTTTGAATACCAAAAGCACAACATTTTGATGTGGTGCATGCATGCGTTGAAAAACGCACAGTCCCCACACAGATCTTGTTCATGATGCATCGCGTGCTCCCCCCCCCCCCCTACCACCACCACTTCGACCCGATGGGAGGGATTCGTGCGTACACATGCGCGTGAAGTATAGTTGCATGTACCGAACCATATAAGACGAACCAAAATTTAATCCCCTCCTAATTATAAGTCAAACTATCCTCTATCGCTGTCGGTCGAAGTGATTGACCAAGTGGGCACATAGAGATGGACGAAGCATCACGCCGATAACCCCGTGAGTGAGTGCTAGAGGACAACCGCCATCACCTTCTTGTGGGTCAAACACATGTATGGAGATGTGTGGTTCTGATGTTTGAATACCTAATATATATATGCAGAACTCTGATGTGGCACCTGCCTCAGAAACCTTTAAGTCCCCCACACACGAACCGACGTTCATGACACATAGTATATATATGTTTTCCCCCTCCCTTCTTCGATGCGTAATATATACTCCTACGTACGTACCGTAACACAACCCGAAAATAATCCTCCTTGTTTGTCAAATTACCTTTCTCGTTGTGTCATATATTAGATGGACGACGACCTCACGGGTCCATGGAGGGAAGAGTCACAGGCGAATGAGTGACAACCATCGTCTGCACGTGGCCCAATGTGTTGATCATGTTTTTAATACCCAATATGCACAACTTCTTTGCGGCACCTGCCTCGGAAACCAAAAAGCCCCCCACGGAGAGAGATCGATTCATGACGTGTGCGTAGTATATATGTGTTGCCCCGGCCCCCTCCTCCCCTCTTCGACGCGTACTATATATACTCCTACCGCAACAAAACCCAAAAAGAAACCTCCTTGCTAGGTCAAAGTGATGGAGGACAACCTCGCGGCCCCACGGATGGAAGCATCGCACACGAGTGAGTGTCCTATATGATGCGTAGTATTGCCCCCGCCCACCCTCTTCAACGCGTACTATATATATACTCCTACCGTACGTATAACAAAAACCAAAAGATGACCATCCTTGTTGGTCGAATTAACCTCTCTCATCGCATGTAATAGTGCTGGACGGCGACCTCGCGGGTCCACGCGAGTGAGTGTCCTAGGACCACCACGTGCATGTGGCCCAAAGATGCATGTTAAACTTTTTCTACAGCGAACATGCGACCAAAGGAGTTTAGTGTTGAAAATTGAAAAAAAATAGATAACATCTATTTGTGTTTTATACATTGACCTACATGAGATCTACATGAGACCTGTGATAGTGCATGAAAAATGGATTGCAAAGTCATAGGTGTATGTGTCCATGGGTGCATGTTTAGTCCCCATCCAAGAAATTTCTAACATATAGAATCTTGATTTTACAATCCAATAAATTCAAAACTAAGTTGAAGTTCATGAAACTTATCGTGGTGTCATATGGACACCAATAGACTGTGATATTATTTTTTTTGAAATTTGAGACAAGTTTTAGTATAATCTTCTTATATACAGGAAATTATAAATAATTATCAAATCACAAACGAACTCTTTATTCGAACCATGTGCGTTAGACCAACAATGTAAGTGTCGTGCTTCAGTTAAGCAATAAAGCGGCAGAATTTATCATCAAAAAGGAAAAATTAATATCATATGTGCCGCGCACGCGTCCATGTGTCGTACGAGCATGGGTGAGTTGACGAGACGCATGCTAGCAGGCAGACCGGGAGGCTGAGGCATGCGCGTGTTTGCTACGCACTCACTGTGGGGCGTGCTAGTAGCTGTGTGAAATGACGGTAGGTGTGCCAGCAGTCCACCGCGCAAGCTCACTGGGAGGCGAGCCAACCCTTTGACCACCGCCCACCTCGCTCCCATTGCTCCATATTAATGGCACGCCCGCCTCGCTCCATGAAATGATGGTATACAAATGCCAAAAGTCTACCGCGCAGGCTTACCGGGAAGCGAGACAGCCTTTGACCGCTGCCCGCCTCGCTCCCACTGGTCCGTATTAATGGTGTGCCCAAGCGGCCGCACCCCCCATCCTTGCCACACACACAATCCTCTCTCTCCACCCGCATCCTCGACGCCGCTCTCAGTCCTCAAAGCCGGCACCCCCATCCTCGCCACACACTCAATCCTCTCTCTCTCTCTCTCCGCTCGCATCCTCAACGCCGCTCTCAGTCCTCAAAGCCGTCAGTGTATGAGGATGCCGCCGAAGCGCCCAATCGGAAGGAGTGGCAACGCTGGGGCTGCTGAAGCATCGGAGCATGGAATGAATATGGAGATAGAGGTTTCCGTCGCCGCCAACGAGGTGGAGAATGAGGCTGCCAACAAGCGGGGGTAGGTTGAGAAAGAACCGCAAGCTACTCCAACAGGACTAGACTTCATCAGCAGCCTCCCCGATGATATGTTGACAGTCATCATATCCCTCCTCCCAATCAAATATGGGGCGAGGACAACCCCCATTTCCCGACGGTGGCGCCCCCTATGGCTCTCCACCCCTCTCGACCTCCTCGACGCCCACGAGCTCTGCCATGGCTAGCGCAAAAGCTTGGATGCGTTCTCCCAGATCCTCGGCAGTCACCATGGCCCAATTAGAGGCCTTATCATGGGCAAGTTCCGTCCCAATGGCAAGGACTGAGCCAACTTGACGAGTGGTTCCAATCCCTCGCCCTAGATCAGCTCGAGGAGCTCAGTTTTAATGATGGGCATATGCGCTCATTGCCAACGTCCGCGCTCCGCTTTGCGCCCACGCTGCACCTCACCAAGTTCACGAACTTCCATTCCCCCCCTTAATGACGTGCCCGCTCTTTTTCTACCATGCCTGAAGCACCTCGAGCTCATTTCCGTCTGCATCCCAAAGGATGACATGGAGTGCCTACTCCGCGGCTGTACTGCACTCGAGTTCCTTCATCTTCAGGCGATTAATTGGTCAAATAGCTTCCACATCACCTCCAGGACTCTCCGAACTATTTATGTGTGTTGCTGGTGCTACAACGAGAGATCACAAAAGGTGGACCACAATATGGTCATTGAGGACACACCTTCACTTGAGAGATTACTTGTAGTTGATCAACAAGGTCCAACAAGAATCAATGTCATTTCTGCGCCAAATTGACAATGGTGGGCTACTCGTATGTCAAATACTACTACTTTCAGGTACAACAAATGCCTTCTACCTCTCCTTCTTGATGTCAACATTGTTTCAAGTTTTGAAGATGTATGTTCGTCTGTCATCCAGCAAAGCTTCACCCAGATTCTGCGCACAATGAAGGTCTTGGCACTAGAATCAGTCGGCCCCAACCTGGACCAAGTTGTCAGTTTCCTGAGATGCTTTCCGTGCCTGAAGAAGTTGTACATTGAGGTGTTGTTCCTTTCCTGTTAAATGTTAACCATAAGGGAGTGCACTTTTTTGCACCTTTTCCCAAGTTTACAATGACAATGTACTACGATTTCTGAAGGAATTTTGGAGGATTTCAGGACATACACCCCCCCCCACCCCATATTGGTTGCTTGATTCATATGGTTACAATCCATAAGCATTTCTCCTTTGGATTCATCTGTACTAGTTTTCTTAGGGAATTTTTCATCCACTCCAACCTCTTGCTAAATTTTTCTAGATTGGAATCAAATGCCCATGTTAATCATGTCAGATCGAAGATGGCATGTTTGTGCATTTTACAAATCCTGCAAACCAAATAGGCGTGTAGTAGTGTTCAAAACTGCATGTAGGCACTAACATGTTCTCTTCTTTTGCGGATAATAATAGGCCCGGAGGTGGATAATGTTTATAACGGCAATCACATCGAATGCCTGGATCTGCATCTCTCAACAATTACTTTGAACTCCTACCGAGGGACCTTACCGAAGATTACATTCGCCAGGTTCTTTCTTGCCAGAGCAAGGGTGCTGAAGGTGTTGAGGTTGAACACGCATTTAATTGGGAAAGATGAATGGTTTGTTGATCAGAGCCGGCAGCTACTGCAGATGGAAGAGGCTGCAAAAAAGCTAAACTTCGTATTGGAAGAGCATATGACAGAGTAATTGGAAGTCATTGTGTCAAAACCACACATGACTTGTCAGCGGCTGATCCCTTTGCAGTAATGACGAGGTTTGGAAAGCGGCCTTACTATTTTAATTTTTAGTTTAAACCTCTCTTATATCCATGTTCAACTGATAAGCATGGGCGCTTGCAGCTGAATGAGCTGAATTTCATTTCTAATATCAGTTTTAACCTTGTAATCTTTGAATTTGAGCCATGTAACTCTGGAATTTGAACCTTGTAATATTTCGGGCTTTTGTGGTACAATCGTTGAAATGGCATCGTATGAGACTCGTAGATTGGTAGTACTATTTTGACCTTAATATGCAATAGACTTAGATTTTATTAACCATTCACGACCAGGGATCCAGTCGGAAGCAGAGCAATGGCAAACATCGTCGCAACAAGATGTAGATGATTAGATGCTCGTTTCTTATAGTTTAGTATGCATGTAATTGCTTACTTTGGTGTGTGGAAATGTTATGTGTGTAGTCACTTATCTAATTGTATGCTTAATTTGGCCTTGCAATGTTGTTCTTATAAGTATATATGTTGATGTTCTGTAGATAGAGCATATCACATCGCACACGGACCAACTAGGGAACCCGTCGGTCATGAATTCATCAATTGCAGATGGTTGTATACCAGCAAGAGTTTGCCCACAACACACACGGCGACCCGTCGGTCATGAATTCATCAATCGCAGACGGTTGAGGCGACCGCGGAGCGCTCTGCTCGCGTCCCTCGGCAAGCACTCTGCCGATTGGGCCTGCACACGATCACGTCAGGGGCCCCATATGCATGCGGTTGCACCGTGCATTGCCACGCGATGCAGTTACATGCGGCACGATGGAGTTACGCGCTGCAAATTAGAACTGTCATCCGGGCATGCCGATATTCCAGGTCGTCCGGCTTCCCCTTTAATTCCCGCGGCCATTATAATAACCTTAGTCTCTTCAACCTTTCGATCGCACCCGACAACACAACAAGCACACCCACGACGACACATAGAGGGGATGTCTAGCGGCGTTCCAATGGAGTTCAGCGAGCATAAAGTGGAGACCCACGTGAGGGAGACGGATCTCTTGGTGGTGTACACCATCGGCTGGCCGTGGTGGACGACTACATCAACACCGTTGAGCAGTTGCTTGCTCGAGACAAGTACAAGGTGGTCGGCATCGACCTCCAGTACACCGGCGGTCGTCCCAACATAGATCAAAAGGTTGCCGTCGCCCAGTTGTGCGTGCGCCATCATGTCCTCATCTATCACTACTGCATGGCCAAAGAGCCTTGCGATCGTTTCGCTAGGTTTTTCAATAGCGGCGACTACAAGTTTGCTACGGTGGATACCACCGATGATGTAAAATCACTCAAGGTTACGGGCTTGGCCTGCAAGAACCTTGTCGAAATCCGTGAGCACTACAGGGTATGGGGCAGCACGAAGGACTCCCTGGTTGAACTCGCCTCAGCCATTATCGACCCATACTACGAAAATATGAAGCAGGATGCCAACAGAACATGTCCCGTATCCTGGCACGGTGCCTGGATGCGGCAACTATATGAACCTCACCTCAGGTTCGCGACCAAGAGCGTGTACACATGCTACGAGATGCATAGGCGAAGGAAGTGCCTCCTTCCCAAAATCGACAATGGCGGATCAAGCCACAAGCAGAGCAGTAGCAGCAAGCATCACAGAAGTAGATGATGATCATATGATTGTTTATCCTAGTTAATCATGCATGTAATATATAGTTTACTTTGGTGTGTGGAAATGTCATGTGTGTAGTAACCGCCTATGTAATTATGCATGTAATAGTTTACTTTGGTGTGTGCAAATGCCATGGTTGTGTAGCCACCTATGTAATTGGATGTTTAATTTGGTTATGCAACCATGTACTTATAAGTGTGTGTATATATATGTTGTTGTTCTGTATGCAATCCCATCACACAACACACACGTCTTATTAGCAGCAATCGTATGTGTTATTATCGGTCTTCGCACACATTTCTGATTACAGACTTGTTTGCCGCGTATCACACACATCTTGTTATATTGAACCGTCTCTGTTCTCTTGGCTCAACGCAAACAGTTCATCCGAGTGAATCGTATGTCGTATATTGCACACACCTTGATCTGGCTGACCGTTTCTTTTGTGTTGCCTAATCACAAACAGTTCATCCGAGTGAACCATATGTTGTATATTGCACACACCTTCATCTGACTGCCCGTTTATTTTGTTCCGCCTCATCACAAATAGTTAATTGAACTAAACTGTATGCCATGCATCGCTCACACAACTAAAATCTGAACCGTGTTTGATGCATCCGTCATCGCAAACGTTTTGCACCTTTTTGACGGGTTTCTTACACCATTGTTTGTGATTATTGCATCGCACACAGTTTCGTCGAAGGTCTCTGATCGTAGTGTCGCGTTAGCAGCATCCTGCAGTAGTCAGGCAGTCGTGGAACGCGATGCCTTCCCCTCCCTCGAGCTCAAGTCTTGTGATGCGCTGTGCTCCATCTGCAGGGGAGTGTATGAGGAGCTGAAAGTGCAACTAATCCCCGGGTGGTTTTGGTAATTAATAACAACATATATATCATTGAACTAATAGTTACTTGAGAATCATTTCAGAAAGTTCAGTGATATGGGTATGGCAAGGACTGAAGAAGTGGACCCCTCAAAATGCTAAGGCAAGCATTGGCAAAAGCTCAAGACTCCATTTTTGTTTTAGTGATCCAAGATCACATTGAGTCCATAGGAAAAGCCAATACTATTAAAAGGGGATGAGGTTATGATGATGATCTGGTTGCTCAAGTGCTTAGTGATACATCTCCTAAACTATCAGCAATTTTCACTGCCATATACACTCATAAGTAGTCTCGGTCCCACCGATATTCCAAACTCAGTCACACCGAGATGAACCACCTCAGCCATAAGCCAAACCCAAGAAAACTCGTATTTTCTGATTCTGAACTCGGCCTCACCGAAACATGAGTTGCCAAGCTTCTGTAACCTTCTGTCATCAAATCGGTGTCACCGAGATGATGAAGTCGGTCCCACCGAAACTGGCATGCTCTTGTCATTGCACGAATCGGACTAACCGAGATGGTATTTTCGGTCCCACCGAAAATCCCAACGTTCACATTATTTGAACTATCGGTCTCACCGAGTTGTCCACTTCGGTCCCACCGAGATTGCTCAAATGTGTGTAACGGTTGGATTTTGTGTGGACGCTATTTATACCCCTCCACCCCCTCTTCATTCGTGGAGAGAGCCATCAGAAAGAACTACCACTCCTATCTTATATTTCTGAGAAGAGAACTACCTACCCTTGTGTTGAGATCAAGTTGCTCCACTCCCACCATATGAAGCTTGATCTCTAGCCTTCCCAAGTTGCTTTCCACTCAATCCTTTCTTCCACCACAGCCAAATTAGTGAGGAGAGTTGAGTGTTGGGGAGATTATCATTTGAAGCACAAGAGCAAGGAGTTCATCATCATCTACAACATCTATTACCTTTTGGAGGGTGGTGCCTCCTAGATTGGTTAGGTGTCGCTTGGGAGCCTCCGTCATCGAGATGTGGAGTTGAACCAAGAAGTTTGTAAGGGCAAGGAGATCGCCTACTTCGTGAAGATCTACCCCGAGTAAGGCTAGCCCTCCGTGGGCGTAGGCCATGATGGAATAGACAAGGTTGCTTCTTCGTGGACCCTTCGTGGGTGGAGCCCTCCGTGGACTCGCGCAGCCGTTACCCTCCGTGGGTTGAAGTCTCCATCAACGTGGAAGTACGATAGCACCACCTATCGGAACCACGAGAAAAATCACCGCGTCTCCAAAATTGCGTTTGCTCTTCTCCACCTCTCTTTACTACATGTGCAATTTACTTTCCGCTGCCTATACTCTAGAATTGCATGTGTAGGGTGATGCTTGACTTGATCATAAGTGTGAATCTGCCAAAAACTGTTCTTTATCAAAAGGCAGAATTTTTATATTGTCAAGTAGTCTAATTACCCCCCCTCTAGACATACTTTCGATCCTACAGGAGCCGCTGGCGACCCCCGAGGATGGATTTGCGGGGCTCCCCTCTAAGCTCGTGGAAGCACTCAAGGGTGTTGCCGCCAAAGTAGACTCCATCCAGGAGGAGGAGTGCCGCTCGCTCATCACCGCAGTCGTGACGCGCGTCTTCGGCCATCTCTACCTTCAGGACTCCGGCTTCGACTTCAGCACGATGATCTGTTCCATCTCTCCTGAATCCCGCGCTGCTGCCGAGGGAGCCATGAAGGGTCACATGGACGGCGTTGCTGAAGAAGTTCCTCTGCATCCCCGACCCCGAGGCTCCGACGGCAGAGGTCGGCGGCGGCGATGATGGCGGCAGCGATGTCGACGACGGGCTTCCAGCAACTGGGACGAGCGACGGCGATGGCCAAGGCGGTGGTGGCGCTTCTTAGTTTTCATACTGCAACATTTATAGTGCCTCATGGAGGCGTAAAACTTCTGTTTGAATTTGTGGAACACCTTGCGTTTGTAATAACTTGCTAGAACTCCGTGATTTTCTTTCCGTGCTTGATTTCCTTCATGTTTGCCTTTGTATTCTTCGTCGGCAGGGCCCAGCCCCGCGCATACCTCGACCGGCATTGGGGCGTCCAGATCGCCAGGACGAGACCAAGGGGCTACGTGACTAGTGAGGCCCCTGAGTCGCGATGCTCAGGGGTCCCCCTTGACGTACGAACGACCCTCATGAAGGAAACATGGGCAGCGTCTAAGCTAATCCGGAGTCCTCCATACCTTTGCTTGCCAGCTTTTGCCTGGGAAGGACGTGAGAAGACCAGGTACCGGGGACCTCGTGAGGTGGGACGTGTCAGGCTTGGCCTGAGCACAGCCCTTGTGTCTAGCCCCCTCGCGCGTGTCTCCCGTGGGGAAAGCTACGCGATAGGACCGTGCGAAGGGCCGACAGGCTATCCTGAGGTTGGCGCGGCCACTAGGGCGCCCTCAGTTGTTTATCCACCAGCGTGGAGCATGGTGCTTCCAATTTGGCGTGGCCATAGCCGCTCCTCGACTGTGTCGTCCGCTAGCACGGAGTATGGGGCTTCCACTAGTGCGTGGGTGGGAGTTCCCTCGGGGGGAGACTCCGGGACGTGTACAACCCCGTTCGAATGCATGGCTAGCACGACGGAACTGGAGGAGGTGTATCTGGGCACTCGTGAGCCATCGCGGGACTCAGGAGGCCCTACCTCAAGGCGGGTTGTGCCTGGATTTTTGGCGCAAGGCGCGCTTTAGGAACCTGTGGGGCAGGGGGTCTGCGGCGAATGCCCCTTCGGAGGTTATTACATGAGAAGGCCGGACACCAATGACCCCAGGAGATGACGTGAATGGGACCGGCCCACCAGACAAAGCTCATCCATTGGTTTTATCGACGCTGCAGGGATGGACCTGAGCATAGACACTGTGCCAAGTCTTCTCTTGCAACGATCCCACAGAAATACACCCGACGCGCGGCTCCCGCAACAGCGAAGCACTGAACTGCGGTTGTATGAACCAGGCCGCGCCCTTACTCGTCCACACGCAATTAGCTCATGCGAGAACGAGGCACGAAGGACCCCGGGAGGTGACGCGCACGGGAGCTGGCCCGCGGGACAGAGCTCGATCACTTGGATTTGACAACGCTGCAGGGACGGACCCGAGCAAAGACATCGTGCTAGTCCTTAATCATGAGGCGGTCACGGGCGGGTTTGCGAGGGTGCAGTGACATCATGGTGACGAAGCACCAGACGTGCAAGTTGGAATATTTAGGAAATCCATAAAGGCAGAGCCAGTTCTGATACATGCGTAAAATGGTACAGTTGTGGAGGCGGGCCCTAGCAGCCTGAGGATAATGCAGCCCGAGGGGTGCCCTCAATTGAACAAACCAAAAAGTCACCTGGCACCATCGTTGTAGAAGCGTTGGGGTAGCTGAAGAAATGCTGCGGAAGCTGCTCCTCACGAGCTGGGTGACTCCAGAGGCCTGATGAGCTCACGAGGCCCGTCGGGCTCACGAGGGTCCAGAACCTCCTCCGACAGGATCACCTGGCGCCTGGCCTCGTGAGACGCCAAAGCACGCTGCGCGAAGTGCTAGTATGAGGCGCCCACATTCAACAGGCCAAACGGCATGTGGACGTAGTTGCAAGGGTAGCCCCCACTCCAGTCGATGCAGGACAGCCAGAAGAGGTCCTGTGAAGCGGCCCTGTTGAGGTCCGGGATGTCGACGCAGAGGCGCAACCCGCTGCCCACGTCGGGGGCCACAGCTGCACTCGGAGGCCATGGGGGGTGACGCTCGCCGCGCATGGCCTTGCCTCATGAAGCTCCTCGATTGCCTTGATGATGAACTCTCGCGCACCTGGCACCTCATGTTGTGCGCCTTGCTCGCGAGGGCGCGCATCTAAGCACGCCTCCAAGTGGTGCCCGAGCGCCTCCCTCGTCGCACTGGTCGGGTCAGAGGCTCTCTAGATGGGAGCCCCCAAGCCTGTCTTAAGGGAAGCGTCGGGTGTGCCTTCCTATGTAGGAGGAAGGGGTGCCCCAGCAGCAGGCGCGGGGCCTGAGGCACCGTCGACAGGCGCCCCGGCCTCCTGAAGACTCTTGAGGAGGAGTTGCTTCATCTTCTTGGGGTGCTCTCAGGAGGCAGGACGGCGCCCTCGTCGTCTGGGTTGTCAGCTGCCGCGGCTTGGTAGGTGCGCTCGAGGGAGCACACTGCATCTTTCTCATCGCAGGCGACTGTGATGATGCCGCCACTCCCTAGCATCTTGAGGACATTATAGCCGTGGTGAGTCGCCGTCATGAACTTGGCGAGGGTCGGATACCCGGGGATGGCGTTGTACGGGAGGCCGATGTGAGCGACCTCGAAGTCAATGAGCTCGGTGTGGCAGTTGTTGCGGTTGCTGAAGGTGGCTGGGAGGCGTATCAACCCCAGGGGTACGGTTGGATTCCACCAAGGGCTTGGTGGGCAGAAGATGATCGTAAGCACTTGGAGCATCTCGAACGTCTCGACGGAGAGGACGTTGAGCCCCGCGCCACCGTCAATGAGAGTCTTGGTGATGAGGACGTTGCTGATGGTGGGCATGCAGAGCATGGGAAGCGCGCCTCCGGCGGCTGAGCACTTGAGGTGGTCCTTGGAGTCGAAGGTGATAGCATATTGTGACCACTTGAGGGGACGCGCGGCCTTGATCCTCGGGAGGGCCGTGTTCACCTCACGAGCGAACTACTTGAAGATGCGATGTGAGGCTGGGGCTTGCGCACCCCCTAGGATGCAGGCGATAGCAGGAGGTTCCTGGAAGCCCCCAGCCCAATCGTCCTGCCGATTGTCGTCGTTTCTCCTTGGCGGCAGCGGCAGCAGAGGGAGGTCGGCGTTGCCCTGAGGACGGGCCTCGCGAGGCTGTTCACGCCAGGGCCCGTCACGAGCCTCGTCACGCCAGCGGTCCTCACAAGGCTGATCACGCCAATCCTGGCGAGGGTCGCGGTTGTCCCAGCGGCCTCCGCCACGGCCTCCTCCACGGTCGTAGCCATGGTCACCATGCTTGGGGCAGCGACCGAGGCGCCCATCATGGAGGGCCCTGAGCTCTTGGCAGTCGTTGGTGTTGTGGCTATGCACGTTGCGGAAGATGCAGAACGGACAGTTGCCCCTGGGTGGTTTGTCGTGGTCATGGCCACGCTTCATCTCAGGTTCAGCCGCAAGCACGGCAGGACCCTTGCACTTCGCCTCCTTAGCCTTGGCCTTCTTATCGTCAGGGTCGGCCTCAGGAAGATCCAGGAGAGAGAGGTGGCCCTCCTCGGCCCTTGCACACTTGTTCGCCAGGTTGAACATCTCCAGGGCTGAGCACGGGTCCTCATGGATGGCGAGCTCCTCCTTCATCTTGACATATCGGACGCCATCAGTGAATGCTGAGATGATGGCCTCGTCCGATGCCTTCGGGATCTTGAGGCTAACGTTGGCGAAGCGTTGTATGTACTTGTGCAAGGTCTCGCTTGGCTGCTGCTTCATGGGCCGCAGGTCACCCACTGCAGGAGCGCGGTCGCGGGTGCCCTGAAATTTGGCGATGAAACGCTCGCGAAGCTCGTCCCAGGAGGAGATCGACCCCTCTGGGAGGTGCAAGAGCCAGGAGCGAGCACCGTCCTTGAGAGCCATGGGGAACCAATTCGCCATGACCTTCTCGTCTCCGTTCGCCGCCTCGATGCTCAGCGAGTAGAGCTGGAGGAACTCCGCGGGGTCAAGGGTGCCGTCGTAGCGTGGAGGCAGATCCGGCTTGAACTTGTTGGGCAAGACGACGCGCGCAGCTCTGGGGTGAAGGCACGGCAACTCGCCGCACTCACAGGTGCGGGCCGCATAGGTGGAGCTCGGTCTTGACGCCCACGTGCCACCGCCTCCAGTGGTGCGGTCCTGGTGCGGTGGCATAGGGAGCGCGTGCGCATCACCTTGGGGACGCTGCACCACCTGGCAGCTTGCTTCATCGCGCCGCGGGTCGCGTGGCTGCACATCACGCCCGGGCTCAGGGTCGGCACCGCGCAATGGAGGAGGAGGAGGAGCGTCGTGGGCCACGTCGCCCGCCTAGGATGGCGGGGAATGGAGCGAGCGGGACGGCGCAGGGGCTTCGGCCGCTGCGCTGACAAGCTCGGCGATGCGGCCAAGCCAGTCGGCGGCGGGACGGTAGCACAGTAGCCCGCGCGCCATCAGCAGCGCAGCCTGCGCGTTTGCCGGCTCGCCGTGAGCATGGGAGGACGATGTCATGGCTGGAGTGGGCGATGGAGTGGCGGTGCGGACGTCGCACCACACGGAAGGTGGCAGCTAAGAGTCATGCTGCTCATGGACGGTAGGGTCAGTAGCGGCGTTGGCCACAGGGGAAGCAGAGCGGCGCGGGGTGTCGCGGCCCACGGGCGCCGTTGTAGCGACGCGAGCGGCCCGGCGCTCGGCACGGACCCGGCGGGCGTCGGCCATGGGGCCGAAGCGGGATGAAGTGGGACTTGACGAAAGATCTCGATCCCTACCTGGCGGGCCAAATGTCAGATTCAGGACTCCGTAGACCGAATAAGGTTTGAACTCTGGGGTGTGTACGAAGATCTCAACCTCTCAAGCTTCGAGCTCGTCGCCCCACAGCCTAGCCTAGCCGGATTCGCGTGAGTGAGGAAGAAGATGGACACGGCAGTTTAGCCAGGTTCAGGCCACCTTGCGGTGTAAAACCCTACTTCTACTTTGTGGTGGATTGGCCTCACGAGGAGGTTTGAGGATGAACTAGTACAGTGGATGAGCTACCTCACGAGGGCTTAGGGGGTGAGAATGAGTCGACCTCTACTACGGTGGTGGCTAACCTATATTTATAGTGGCCTCGGTCCTCTTCCCAAAACTTAGGCAGGAAGGAATCCCACAACGGCCAATTTGAAAGGGGACACGTAGTACATCTAATCCTGACGAAAGGTGGTCTTCGCCTGCAAAGCTTCTGGTCGTGACGCAGCTGTGGGATCAGCGGTGACCTCCATCCTGCCGAGCTCGTGGTCTTGGTCCCGTTGCACCAGAATGGAAACCTTTAGGGGGTTCCTTGGGAACCCGCGTCTGTCCTTGCCTCCTTAGCACCAAAGGGGAAACTGCCTCCTCTACGCCCGATGGCGCCCGCCTAGCCTTGGTCGCCATGGCTTGCGTCATCATAGCCTCATGAGGTTGGGCACTTGCATAGGAATCTCCGCTCCTCGGGAGGCAACCTCGGGAGGCCGCTCCCTCTGGAGGTCTTGGTGTCGTCCGCCTCGTGAGGCCAGGGGCCTCGCGAGGGTCTTGTCTTGAAGGCCTTGTAGATAGGCCGTACCAGGCCGTCGAGGGAGCCACGCCGTGGGCCGCAGGCAGGCAAGTCTGAGTACCCTGGTTCCCAGAACGCCGACAACTAGGACCACCTTATTCTCCTCACGCTCTCGCACAATGCAAGATGTCGTGATTCCACTAAAGGTGCCCTTGAAGGCGGTGACCGAACCATTACAAACAAGGTTGGGCTCTCTCCATAGCTTAATTGGAGGCTCCCAGCACCACCACGAAGCTTCACCACAATGGAATGTGGCTCTAAGGTGGCCTCTTCTGTCTGGGGTGCCCAAACACCCAAGAGTAACAAGATCCACAATGGATAGTAGGGGCAATCAAATTTCTCTCGGTGAAAGTGTAGGTCGGGGCCTTCTCCTCCAAACCCTAGAGAATCAACAAGTTTTGATGGCTAGGGAGGGAGATCGAGCAAGTTTGAGCTTGGGCAACAATGGAGCAAATGGGAAAAGAGGGGTAGTCCGCTTGGGGAAGAAAACTCCCCTTTTATAGTGGGGAGGGGGTAAAAATCAAACCGTTATGCTCTGGTCGTGCATAAGCGGTACCACTGCTAAACACGGTAGATTCAAAGAGACCCATCAGGTACCATAGCGGCACTAGCACGGTAATTCTGTTGGAGCGGTACTACAAGCTGAAATAAGCGGTACTACCGCGAATTATCAACGGGCTAACAGAGAATCCAACGGTAGTAAGCGCGGGACAAGAGCGAAAGTACCGCAAAGCGGTACTACCGTTAGCGCCAGCACTACTACCGCGAAATACTGGATACAAAGAACCAAACGGTAGTAGCCGTGGTACAACAAGCGGAAGTACCACATAAGCGATGCTACTGTGGGTACCAGCGGTACTACCACTTGGTAACTACCAGTAGGACCAAAACACAACAGATGAACTGCTCCAACGTCGGGGAAGGAAATGTGGGAGCATTTAGGTTGTGTACGTGTTGATTCCACCCATACCTTCCAACATGGACCCCTTCTTAATAGTACGGATTTCCTATGACTCAAATGAAAAGAAAAGAAATGCTGGCAAACCTGTCTTCACTCTTTGCTTATCCGAGGGGAAACAAACCGTCTTGTGCCATAGATATGAACCTCTGAAATTCTCAATGCACACGGTCAGTCTGCAAAACGCATTGTCATCAACACCAAAACCACTTAGAGAGGCTGTCAAAAAAAACCACTTAGAGAGATACATGCCCTAACAGAGGGTCCGGTTGGAGATGCTCTTAAAAGGAAGAACCGATCGAAACTTAGTGGGTTAGGATCAACGTATACCTCCCTGTCACAACGCATATAAGATGTCCTCTCAACCGAAGGCTCATAGTTTCATTATGCACTCAAACTATCCACTCGTAGCCCTCAACTGAACAAATGGACTGTTGGATGCACGGTCCAACTGGGAGCTCCTAGGGAAGGAGAGATCCCCTGACACTATATATTTCCCCTGATTGTTAAATACCATTGCACATGAACAAAGGATATTGAAACCATTTAGGCCATCCTCTCAACTTCTACAGAAGACCTAGTAGTTCATCATCACAACTTATATAAAAGACTCAATTGGTGAGTGACATTTTTTACACAGACCCCACCACTCTACTCCGTATTTACCAAAAAAAATAAGTCTCTCTGAAGAATAAACTTTTGGGTGAAACCTAACATAGTTTGAATGATATATATAGCAAAACTAAAGTGTGTTTTTTCAAGTTTGTGAACATGTATTAGTCTATTTTGGATCCGTTGCAACCCCTGAGCACTTTAGCTAGTAACTCCTCTATGTACACACAATTGTGAATATTTTACTGTATACTCCCTCCGTCCCAAAATAAGTGTCTCAACTTTGTACTAGCTCTAGTATAAATTAGTACTAAGCTCAAGACACCTATTTTAGGACGGAGGGAGTATTTAAGTACCACAACATGCTTCCTTCTTTTCTTTTCTAGAGTACAACATACATGGTTTTATTCTCTGATGGATAACAAAAATTCCTCCCTTGAGAACAGCAAAAGGGGGGAGCATGTTACACTTAAGTTCAAAGTCCCCAAGCATAAAAGGGACCATCTTCAGCTGCTTTCGTTTTTGTCAGTCGCGCATCTGACATCAGCTACGACATGTCGAATGTGCGGCCCATACCATTTGACTTGTTCGACATGCTCCAGAGAGACTTTCCAAGACAGTCCTGAGACACAGACAACAGCCCATGGCGTGTAAGGACAAGAATTATGTGTTTCGACAAGAATAACAAATGCTTGCTAGCTGAAAACTAAAGACACGCTGTACCATGAGCTGTCGCAATGCTACTGATAGATTCAACAACATTGTCCAACCAGCGCGCCTCATCTGAGTCGTTGACGTTCCCATGTATATGTAATACGCCTCCGCCAACCCTAGTACATGTAGGGAACATAACAGAATCAAGACATAAGATATTCATTCTGCACCAACAAACTTGACAAAACTCTGTAAGGTACTAGTATACATTTGCAGAAGAGTGTAACCATACAGCCCATTCGCTGGCAAACCTGTCTATAACAGACTACACACTTGCGCGAAAGATGTGATGATGATGTAATTAATGGGGCATTCACTTTTCCCAATAGCTCACTCTAATAAAAAATAACACTACTTTTGATTGTAATAAAAGAGAACACTTATGATATGTGGCACTGCCTTTACTCCAAGAAAAACCAAGCTCAGCCTTCCTTTTTTGTCTAGGTACATTGAAAGAATATTCATGAAGGCATTTTTGTCGTGTAAAAACAACCTAGAAATAGATGCTATTATAGGTCACACCAAACTGCTAGACTGTATGAATTATTTTTTGCACCTGTAAACTGTAATGTTGAAATGGCAAACAAGGTACCTCTCTCTGGTAGTTTTGCTCTACATTCTTAGGCCTCATTCGATTTGGAGGATTTCCGTAGGAAAAACACAGGAATGAGGATTCCAGAGGAAAGTTTCCTATAGACGCATTCCGTTTGTAGGAAACAAGTATAGGAATTCCTCAGGAATACTATTCTTTTCCTGTGTTTTTGGAGGAAACTACACATCCCCCAAAGCTCATGTTTTGCATAGGAACAAGGCAATGCAATTTCTTACGATGGCAAGTGCCATCCTATCACATTCCTATACTACTTCTAATTCCTGTGTTTTTGGAGGAAAGTACACATCCACCCAAAGCTCATGTTTTGCACAGGAACCAGGCAATGCAATTCCTTACAATGGCAAGTGCCATCCTATCACATTCCTACACTACTTCTAATTTTGACGTTTTGGTTTCCTCCAAACTGAATGAACCCTTATTATCTAGTGCTTTCCAAAAGGCTTTGTTAATCGTGCTGTATCGGTTTGCTGGATTAAAGGCATAATTACAGAGTTCTGCTTACGGTGGTGTATTTACTTTTGTGTTCGTGTTATCCATAATATAAGATGGAATGATACATGTTATGATGCTTCTGCCTCAGTCGTTTGTATCCACGATAGCTCTTGATGGCCCCATTGAACCAGGACAACACATAAAAGGTAGTGCCGCATCATTGGGCATCTCAAGCGTATCCAGACTCTAAAGCAGATGGGCTGAGCGGGTCTGTGGGTCCAGTGAGAAGCAAAGGTAAGAAAAATATTTTTCTTTTGATTTTAACATGCAGGGAGTCACATAATTTACAATATAAGGATCATGGCAATAACATTATTGAATTAATTTTTACGACTTAAAATGTAATCCCAGCTGGTCCCATGGAGTAGGCCAAACCAAGCTTGCAAGCACTAACAGCATGGAATCAGTCAACGAGAAGCTCCCAAAGTAGTTAGCACCGTAGTGGTGGTGAAGAGAAATTACCTCAAAGCCCTAACAGCAGTAGCCCAGCTACACTCACTGGAGGGTATCAGCCCAAGACAAACACGATCAGCAACCCCCTAATGAAAGGAAGGAAAACAGTAAGCAGCCATCATAGTGCAGGTATTTAGCTCAACAAATGAAATGTGTTCACCGCATACTTTTGGTGCTGTCAAACGGTTATCTCCTTCAAGTATAACGCATCGATCTGCTACATGGTTGTCCATTACATTCCGCTGAAGAGCCTCCAGAGCATGTGGATTCCATTCACATGCATAAACCAACTTCGCATTAGCCCTGCAAAGAAATAAGGATTATATTTTGAAGGGAAAGAAAATCACTTAGAACTAAGACCAAGGATGTCATCGAGAATATACTTCACAAGAAATGGGAGCACAAAGTATCCAATTCCGGAAAACAAGTCCACAACCACTTCATCTCTACAATCAAGCTGTCCCATTCGAAGCTTCGCAGAGCGATTACCAGAAGAAAACATGCATTTTGTTGCATCGAGTGAATAAGAGATGCCATTTTCATAATGGGTTACCCACCCATTATCACCCACAAGAAGTTCTAATGTACTATCTCTTGTGCCATTTGGCATGATTTTCCCCTGCAAAACAGGAAGACCAAGTCAATCACATATTCACATCCTCAAAATAAGGAACTGCTTTCAACCTGCTAATGGAAACACATAGATGTCATAATTTATTCAATAAGCAGCACCTTACATCAGGAGGTATGTGCTTAAAGTGGACACGACATTTTATTAATCTATAATATAACATGGCAACTGTTTTAGTTTCAGATTCCAAGTATTTTACTGCCACTTGGAGAGTGGAAACTCATAGTAACTTACTTGGCGTGCAAGACGTTGCGCCCCAAGCGACTTGGCAACTAGTTGCCAAAGTTCTTCTCTAACTGATTCCCACAGCAGGTCCTTAAAACAAGTCTTTGGAAGCACGGTGATATCACCTAAGGTTTCCCACCTGGACATCAAAAAATTAAAATTTCAGCAAATAAGATGTCTGAACAAGACATATATTTTTATTTTAACTAGTATGTTTCCATACTACTTGTACTTCTAGTTTTCAGAATAATATGTACACATATTCTAAGCAGGTCAGTGAGAACAGACCTAGTTGGCAGCTGCTCTAACAACCGAGAGGGCATTCCTTTTCTTTCCAGTAGAGAAGATATAAGTTCTCTCATGATGATTTGAGGAGATTTATAAGTTTTTCGGCTGAGAGCTAGTTCATCTTTCAAAAAAGAACCATGGAAGGATGATAATATTTCCAATGCTTCATGAAGAGCAATGCTAGCACCGATAAGCTTCTTTTCCGGACATCCCAATAGTCCTTTAGAGATACATGAATCATCATCTAGCAACCTGGAATGTTGATCAGTGACTAAGGTGTGGAAGTTTCTACTAACAGGAAAAAGAACAAGGACATTATCCTGGCTCACTCGAACTTTTCTAGCAAAGTCCAACCATCCATACTTTTTTAGAATATCCTTCGCTAATTTGGCATATTTCTTTTCCAATTGGAAAACCAGAGGATCTGAACCAGCAATACCATTGGTGGCAGCATCAACCATTGACTTCACGTTATGACTAATAAAGGTGCCATTTTGCTCACGTTCTTGTAAATCCATTGTATTTATTGCATCCCAACTCTGTACGGCATTGTCGTTTTTCTTGTTAGCAAGTTCAAATACTGACTCCAGCAAATGAAGATCAATTTTTACTGGTTGACAAAATTTTGTTCCAAATGCATAGCAAGATGCACCACCGCCAATAACAACAAGATCATCATCGGCGACAACAGATGAGCTACGCACACAAAGGCATTGACCTAGAGCTGGAATGGAGACATGGAACCAGACTCTATGCTTTAAGTGTAGCAATGCTATTTCTTGGTTGTTTTCTCTGATTGGGCAACCACCAAGTATCCCAATATAGTGTTTATAGATGAACATGCAATGTGAAAATCTAGGAGAGGGAGTTCTTCCGCTAGTGATTTCTTTGTTCCAACTAAGTGTTGTTGTATCAAAACTATAAAAATCATTCAGTGCCCGCTGACCATCATGACCCCCAAACATGAACAGTGTTGACCCATAAGACACCAGAGAATGTGAATGTCGAGCACATGGCCATTCACCAGCAGCAGAAATCACATTCCATCGCATGCTTTCTGTGTCCAATATATTCAAACAAGAATATATGCCTTCATTACTGAGTCCACCAAACACATATATTTTCAAAGCTGCTGCTGCGGCAGCATGTCGGTGCCTGCATACAGGACGAAAGACTTCCATGAAATGAATGTCTTTATAATATTATTATCATTATGTACTACCCTAATTTTGTGTAGTCATCAGGAATTTCAGTACCTTGGATGGAAAATATCCCCACTGCACTCTACTCTTGACCATCTATTTTCTGTGCTTTGCAAAACCCAGACATCATCAAGAATTTCTGAAGGACCAGCCCTGCCTCCAACAGCATAAATATGGTTGCCTACTGCAGTAGTTGTATGACCCATCCGTGGTGAAGGTGAATCTTTAACGTTTATTTCCTTCAACAACCCAGATGTGGGATCAAGCAGAAGGGAATAATTTCTTCTTGAATGTCTTCCTGGTCCTCCAAAACCACCGAAAGTTAGGACCTGCTGCTCTCCTCCAACAGTAAACGCACAAGCAGATTGGCCCCATAAGAAGAGCTTCTCAACTGGTTCACCACTGATCTTCAATTCAGTAATAGAAAAATGGGAACTTCTATTTTCCGATGATGCTGATAGTTTTCCCTCATGCATTAATCTACAGTATACAACAGAAGGAACAAAAAGGGTTAGTGATATAGCGGCTGTGTCATGAGTACAAGCATACAAATAAAACTGATGCCTACTGGTAGAATGAGGACTTGTCACTTGTACAATAGAATATTTACATTTTAGGGAAGCAATAGAATATTTATGATTTTGCGCAGGAAAACAACCATGGCTTAGTAACATAGTCTGACAGGTAACCAATTGACTCGCTGGCAAGCTAAAACACAACGGCAAAACCTTGCACTGATGTTTTTCTTAATTAAGCCAATATTTACCAAACGAATATTGCCATGACAGGCCATACATACCCAGCATGTACTTGCAATAATTTTCTCAATATCAAAATGATGTCAAATATGCATTAAAGGATCCAAAAGGCCAAAAAAAATGTCACTATGGAAATAATAAAAATAGAACAGATTGAGAAAAGGAGAGTTATAAGAACATGCCGTTCAGCATTACCAAAACCATGCTTCGCAATGTTGTTGCGTACAGCATCTCGATTTTCATAATATGACCCTTCTATTGAATTCTCACCAATTTCACAATCACCTTTGGTACCAGCATCACAATTATAGCTGTCACGTCTCTTTACCGTAACTAACAGTTCATCATGTGTTTGTACACTCTGATTGAGTGACGCCTGAACTTCAGAGCCCAAAGAAAGATCATCTTTTTTGGTATGAACTTGCAACCCAGATATACCTGGCAGACCCTGGCAGTTTGAAAGGAAACAATATGTTACAAGAAACAAACCCAGTAGTGTATAGCTTCTGAAATTTCAAACAATTATTCCTCTTAAAGTCACTGTATGACTGTCCTAAAGATTCTAACTGCATCCGCTTCAACTGCATTTAGCTCAATTCATACGATGACACTAAAAAAGATTTGGGCTAGCCAAGGTGACATAATCAATTATTGACTCCTTTGAGGAATGACTACAGCATCCCATATAGCAAGCTCCACATACATTTGCATCTCATTAACCATCTATGCGCGCATCAACCTAGTGAAGAAAACCAAGCCGCAGACCACCAAGGATGAATTCTACAACATCTGCATGCACGAAGGCTGGTCACTTGATGGGTCTATGAGAGTCATCCCTGTTATAAGCAAGATGTAAATGCTACGTACCTAGAAGAGAAGACAAAAGAATTGTATATGGTCGGTAACATGTTGCAAGCCTTGACACCAATGCTAGTGAAAATCCTCTGCACCCTCAACCAATTCAGGGACTTGGGTGTGATATTGCGCAAATGAGTATTTAGCAGCTAAAGGCGTTCAAGGAAAACCCAATAAGGAGGAAGGTGAGCACCTACCACCCGCACGCGCCAAGTGAGGTTCCAGGGTAGAGATGGGAATACGCAGACATGACCCCGACAAGAAAATTGCATCTTCGACAAAACCTTGCTGCTATAACCGCCAGGACTAAGAGACTTCATTTAGAAGTTCTGCAACCCGAAGAAGATGGAAAAGGGGCATGCTAATTTTATTGACGACGAATCGGCAATGCTAAGATGCACAGAGAGGAGGTGATCAAACAAGAACAAGATTAAGGGGGTGACCTTGTCACAAGTATTTCTAGGTATGTTTAAACAAGCCATGCATGCGTAATTGAGTGTGACATCCCGGCTTAACAGGAATGATAGACTACTCATATAAACAAGGTGTGCCTTCACCTCGCAAAAAAAAAGGTGTGCCTTCTTTTCTGGGAGCCCAACCGAAAGGAACCTCAAAGTTAAGCGTGTTTGGCTTGGAGCAATTTGAGGATGGGTGATTGACCCAGGTGCGCACGAGTGAGGACAAAGTGCGCAGGAAAGATTAGTGTTGGTATGTGGGGCCAGTCTAAATCCCGCGTGCAACGGCCAGGAACCAGTGGGTGTTGTCGAGGCGTTACAATTGGTATCAGAGCCCGGCCCTCGCGGTTACACAGATGTGTGCGGGTCAGTGATGCATACATGGGGCACATGTGGATGCTGACATGTAACATTCCTGCTGGGCCGACGGGGACGTCAGTTCCTTTGAGGGGGGGGGGGGGGGGGGGGGGGGGGGTATGTGACATCCCAGTTTAATAGGAATGATAGACTATTCATATAAACAAGGTGTGTCTTCTTTTCCGGGAGCCCAACCAAAAGAAACTCAAAGTTAACCCTGCTTGGCTTGGAGCAATTTGAGGATGGGTGACCAACTGGGAAGTTGATTCCGGGTGCGCACGAGTAAGGAAAAAGTGCGCAGGAAAGACTAGTGTTGGTACTTGGTATGTGGGACCAGTCTAGATCCCAGGCGCAACGGTCAGGAACCGGTGGGTTTGGTCGGGGAGTTACATTGAGTCCATGCATAAGGTCAGGTTGTGGCGCATGCACATAAGAGTGTTCACGTGTAAATGCTGCAAGCTGGTTGAGTGTAGTCTGCATCAACCTGGTTTGAGGAGTCGATTGCATTACTGTTAGCAGAACCATGGTAGTTGCTCATAATAAGAAGTTTAACATAATATTGTTCAGTTTGTTTCAATGCATGAGATAAGCACCATACTATTTGCACCACTACTGTGACAATGTGAGCTCGTTCTTCCTAGTGCATCCGTGTCTTTGTTCACAAGTTAAGTATATCATAACTCCTTAATTGAGTTTACATGACTAAAAATAACATGGCTAGTCTGTCTGGGAAAAGACAACTGAAAATCCATTTAAACTTGATATGCACTAATATATATGTCAGTAAATACATGTTCAAACTTCACATGATAACACTTGCCTAAGCGCATGGTAATGGACTAATGGTTAAACAAACGAGGGAGTAATAATGCCAGTAAGAGTAAAAGAAAATGAGAATATCTGCTAGGATGCAGAATCAAACATACCTTTGACTGCAAAACGTCTAGAAAGCCATCCATTCGTTTCTTGTTTGCCTCCATCTTACAGTTGGCAATTCTAACAAGGTACCGGATGTACTCGGGAGAAACAACAAGTTCATTTGTCAGACCAAGAGGCACCTCCATGCGAATTGAACATCTTATTGCTACCATTGCCCGTCTTTGCAAGCTTGTGATACCTAAAAAAGGCATCAACATTGCAAGCAAATGGAACACAATAAGTCAATCAAGCACGCCACCTGAACTCTACTACGTAAACCCGAGATGTACAAACCGGCTCACCTGACTCCCGGAACCCCGCCCCGATTGCAGCGGCCACGAGCGCCGCGGCTGCCGAAGCATCCCTGCACTCCACCGCCACGATCATCGGCTCGAACCTGAACACGAGCTCATCCCCTCCACCCCTCTCTCCGCATCCAGTCCCACCGAACAGGAGCTCCACAACTGCGTCCGCGTCAGCGGGGTCGTGCGAGATGTACAACCACCCGCCGCCGCGGGCCTTCTTCTTGGGCTTGGGGTCGGCCGCTTGGGACTGCGGCGAGGGCTGCGCGAGAACTGAGATGCGGCCGGAGCAGGAGGACGTGGTGAAGAGATCTGCGTGGGAGTTCAGCGCGTCGAGGAGCGGGGCGATGGGGACGTCTACGCCGCCTTTCGGTGACTTGTCCGGCGCCGGCGAGGAGAGCGCGGCCAGCGCCGCCGCTTTCCGGCGAGCGAAGTCCATGTAGGTGGCTTTAGGGTTTGGGTTGGGCTTTTCCGAGGTTTAGGCTGCGGAAGAGGTTTTGTTGAAAGATGGTACGATTGGGCCCGCAAATTAATCGGCGCCTTGCCGACGAAATGTGAGGGTTAAGTTAAGTTTCCTAACAGGGGAAACGCAGTTTTACCCTCGCGGTTAGGGTTTCGTTACTCCGGCGACTCTGCGCCGCCGTTGAGTGTTTCTTTCCTCTCGCTGTCAATGATGGCGTTGAGTTTTCCTGTCCTCTCCGGCCCCGTACTGGGGGTAATTCGGCGTGTGAAGTTATCCGAGTGTTCCTTGATCTGGTTCGTGGATAAGGCAGAAGCTTCGGTAACAGGAGTCGATGGATCAAACTTGATCATTGCTGGACAGTATGACCTGGAGGTGCTGACGAAGGAACTACATATCTCGAAGGAAGAACTTGTTGATTGGTATGAGAAACCACCAGACCCGTGCGCTATCTGGCCTTGGCATGGTCTTTTGGTGTCGGCAGGAAAGCAACAAAACCTGGCAAAATCGATGGCCTCCCTCGTGGAGGACCGTCGGGCCTAATGTCTACACTGTGTTGGAATTGTCGTGGGCTGGACGACCCTGCGACAGTTCATGAGCTGCGCGATCTCGCGCGGGAGTGTGCGCCGGCGATCCTTTGTGTGGTGGAAACACAGCTACCAAAGTACCGTGTGGAAGGTTTGGCTAGAACTCTGGGGTTTGAGAGTGCATATGGTGTTAGTAGCAGTGGTAGGAGTGGGGGCTTATGTATTTTCTGGAAAGAGCCACTATATCTAGAGCTCAGAAATTATTCCAAATATCATATAGATATGGTGGTCCGACAAGCAGGGAAGGATCCGTGGAGGTTCACATGTTGGTACGGTGAAGCTACTAGACATCTTCGTTATAAAACTTGGGACACGATGCGGTTTTTGAAAGCAGATTGTGACTTGCCATGGCTCTGCATTGGGGACTTCAACGAAGTACTGCGGAGAGAGGAGCAATTTGGTCCGAATGAGAGAGACATGGCTCAGATCAACCTATTTCGAGAAGCTGTAGATGTGTGCCAGTTGTGTGATTTGGGATACAGTGGGTTGGACTGGACTTTCGAGAAGCGAGTTCACAATGGTTTTTGCAGAGTTAGGCTTGACCGAGCTCTTGCTACTCCAGATTGGTGCATCTTGTTTCCTTTTGCAACAGTACGGCACCTAACTGCGGTCAAGTCAGATCACTCACCACTCCTTTTGTACAATAGTATGGAAGCAAACAACATGCGGATAGCTGATCATCGACCATTCAGGTACGAGTTGATGTGGGAAAGGCACGCAGATTTCAAATCTTTTTTGGAGCAGACCTGGGGTGGTGGTAAGGCGCGCTCGGTAGGGGAGCTGTGTGAGAAGCTGAAGAACACAGCGACCAAGATACTTGGTTGGGGGGCGTCTGAATTTGGAGCGGTCAGGCAGGAGCTGCGAGCGTTGCGCAAGCAACTAACCACCCTACGGGAAGCTGCTGACCGAGTTGGCCCAACGCATGGGGAAATAAAGATCGAGGAAAGAATTATCGAATTAAGTTTCCGCGAAGAGATTATGTGGCGGCAGCGGGCACGCGTGCAGTGGCTTATGGAAGGTGATAAGAATACAAAGTTCTTTCATAGGAAAGCATCAAACAGGAGGAGGAAGAATCGTGTGGAGAAACTAACTAGGGCGGATGGTACAATATGTGAAGACCCCACTGAATTAGAAGAGATGGCAGTGAACTTTTATGAGGATCTTTACACATCAGAGGGAGTTATTGGGATGGAGGAGGTATTATCCCATGTTCCTTGTAAGGTTACAGCAGCCATGAATGTAAATCTGAGTAAAGCTTATACCGAGAGAGAAGTTAAGGAGGCTCTCTTTCAAATGTTCCCAACAAAGGCACCGGGGCCGGATGGTTTTCCAGCGCATTTCTTTCAGAAATATTGGCATCTGTGTGGAGAGGAAGTGACAAAGATTGTGATTCGGATTTTGAAGGGCGAAGACTCCCCAAAGGAGATCAATAGGACGTTCATTGTTATCATCCCCAAGGTAATAAATCCATTATATCTTGCTCAGTACCGGCCTATTAGCTTGTGCAATGTGATTTACAAAGTCGCATCAAAAGTGCTCGCTAACCGTCTGAAGCAGATTCTCCCTGAGATAATATCCGAAGAACAGTCAGCGTTTGTTCCTGGCCGCCTCATTACTGATAATGTAATTACAGCCTTTGAGTGCCTGCATTTCATGAAAACAAATCGAAGTAAGAGAAATACCCATTGTGCACTAAAGTTAGATATGAAGAAGGCATATGATCGAGTGGAGTGGGAATATTTGGAAGCTATTATGCTCAAGCTGGGCTTTTGTCGTTCTTTTGTTGATTCAGTTATGAGAGGAGTAAGATATGTGTCCTTCTCGGTTCTCTTCAATGGAGGAAGAACACGAGACTTTGCACCGACTAGGGGAATCAGGCAGGGGGATCCCATCTCCCCTTACTTGTTTCTCTTGGCAGGGGAAGGTCTGTCATGTTTGTTGAAGCATGAAGCGAGCTTGGGTAAAATCGAGGGGATCATGATTGCACCCACGGCACCTCAAGTAAATCATCTATTGTTCGCGGACGATTGCTTGCTGTTTTGTAAGGCAACAGAACCAAATGTAACACGACTGAAGGAGACACTAGATTCATATTGTCAAGCTTCGGGCCAATGTGTCAATCCAGAGAAGTCGTCGGTTTATTTTGGTAAAAAGTGCTCCGAGCAATCAAGGGCGCTGATCAAAGGGCTCCTTCAAATTCCTAATGAGACACTCGCTGAGAAATATTTGGGTCTACCTTCAGAGGTGGGTAGATCTGTTAATGGAACTTTTGCATATCTGAGAGATAGAGTTTGGAAAAATGTGCAGGGATGGATGGAGATGACCCTAGCTAGTAGCGGTAAGGAAGTATTGATCAAGTCCGTAGTGCAAGCTATCCCCACGTACTCAATGGCAGTTTTCAAGCTGCCGAGAGGACTTTGCCAGAACATAACATCGCTCATACGTAAATTTTGGTGGGGCAGTAAGTCGGGCGAGAGGAAAACAGCGTGGGTGTCGTGGGATACGATGTGTATGCCAAAGTATAAAGGGGGCCTAGGGTTCAGAGATATGGAGTTGTTCAACTTGTCACTGCTAGCACGGCAAGTTTGGCGAATACTACAGGACCCTACCTCGCTGAGCTCTCAAATTTTGAAGGCTGCCTATTACCCCACTACGAATGTGCTTGAAGCCGAGTTGGGACCGAATGCATCTAAAGTATGGAGGTCTTTGTGTGAAGGCAGAGATACTTTGAAAGTTGGGCTGATCAAACGCATCGGGGACGGGTCAAAGACGAATGCATGGAATGACAATTGGCTGCCCAGAAAGTTCAGGCTACGCCCCACGTGTGCTTTGAAAAATGACCCCCCGTTGCTGGTTGCTGACTTCATTCAGGCCGAAACCAAGACATGGAATACAGAGAAGCTAGAAGAGTATATGTTGCCGATGGATGTCGAGGTAATCAGGCAAATTCCGCTTAGTTTTGAGGCACGTGAGGACTTCTGGGCATGGCAATATGAGAAATCTGGGTGTTTCTCAGTTCGGTCTGCTTATAGGATGTTGATGGAAACTAAAGTCCAACGTGAGATGTGGCTGGAGGGTGCTCCAGAAACGTCAAATACTGAAGAACATGAGAACAATTGGCGGCAGTTATGGAAGGTTAAAGTGCCAGCAAAACTACGTGTTTTTGCCTGGCGTTTGGCAAGGGCATCTCTGCCCACCGGAGAAGAGAGGAAGAGGCGAAAGATGTCGGAGTCTGCAGCCTGCCCAATATGCAACAATGCGTCTGATTCATGGAGGCATGCTCTGCTCGACTGTGATATGGCAAAGAGTGTCTGGTCGCTTCGCGGCGACGATCTCGCTCTTCCGTTATTCGGCGACGAAACTCCGAACGCGAAGCTTTGGTTGTTCAGTTTAAGCAAACTCTTGACAATGGCAGGTTTGTGGAGATCCTGGTCACCCTTTGGGCGATATGGTGGGCACGTCGACGAGCCATCCATGAGGAGGAATTCCAGAGTCCATTAACAACACATCTATTTATCCGAAGATACTTGGACGAAATTGAGTTGTGCAGGAACCTAACGACTATTGAAGCTGCTCCTACAACTAGACAAAAATGACCTAGGTGGATTCAGCCGGATCAGGGCAAGGTTAAAATAAATGCAGATGGTGCCGTTGCAAAGAACCTGAACCGGGGCACGGTCGCTGCTGTATGCCGGGATGAGAACGGTGTTTTCCTGGGTGCGTCGGCAGTGATTTTTGATGGGGTGGTTGATCCTCCTACTCTCGAAGCACATGCATGTAGAGAAGCCATTGCCTTGGCGGACGACCTGCATGTAAATAAAGCTAATGTTGCAGTGGACTGTCTGAGAGTCATCAACGAGCTTCAAGACGCGACAAACTTTGGCCCCTACTGCATGATTCTCAGGGATATTCAGACCCGGGCAGAGGTACTGCAAGATGTCTCCTTTAGACATGAACAACGTGAATCCAATAGTGAACCACATAGATTAGCCAAGCTAGCTACTTACTTAGATGTGGGCAGACATGTTTGGCTGGATGATCCACCAGCTCACCTTTGTATCCCTCGTTTTATGAACTTTGAATAAATGCATGCTATTACTCAAAAAAAAAAGTTAAGTTTCCTAAAAGTTTCTAAAAAAAAGTCTCCAAAAAAAGTGAAGTTCAAGGGTTGAGATCTTCAAAAAAATGTAAGGGTTTTATAGTATATAGGAAGTTCAATTTTGAGACATATAATAAAAATTTACAGAAAGAGTACGCTTTTTCATTAGGGGCTCATTTGGTAATCGGGGATCCTTCCGGGATTCCCCTCCTTTCCCTGGGTGGGGAAGCCCCGAGCCGAATCGAGCCAGGGGAGCTTGCCGCTTTATTTGGTTCCGCACAAAGGGGAAGGATCCCGGCCCTTTCCGCGGCTTTTCCTGGCTGAGGTTTCCACGCCTTCATTGGTCCGGGAGGAAAGCCTCGTCTCACTGGCTCTCGCGACTGAGATGTGACGGTATTCTGTGAAAGCCAGGTTCTCTGTTCGACGACATGGAACGAAGAGGCCCACTACCCCTCCATCGATCGCTCTGCCTCTCCAACGACGACGACGATAAAGGTCCACTAGTCTTCCTCCTCCTTCATCCGAGCTCCCTTCTGCCTAGATGGTCCTCTCTTCGCTGGTAGCACATCGGCCACGAGGCTAAGGGGTGACCGCCACCAATGGATCTGCACCCGACAAAGCTTCGAATCTGCCTGCCCCTAGCTGTTGGAACTGTCTCACAGATCTCATGGTGTTCGGCAAGGACAACTTTGCCTCGCACACGCATGCACTGCTACTGTTATCTTTGTACTCTCAGAAGTTGCATCTTCAGATCCTTCACAAACGGTGACTGATCGGCAGTGACAATATGGTCGCGATTGATGCGGAGGTCGTCGGATGGAGCGCTATTCCATTCGAAATTTTGCTGCTTCAGCTCTTTGTTCCCAATTTGGCCTTCCCCTGTCATCCCCAGCATCCCGTCAGCCAAAGGATAATGTAGCTTTAACACGGGGTTAAAGTTTGCACAAGAAAGAAAATCGCCGAGGCACTTGTTCCCTGGGGATGGCTCCCCTAGCATCCAAATGAAGCCTAGGTGTTGGTCGTTATATTTGGCTCAATCTCACTTATGATCCAGCTATTGTACCCTTAAACTCTACTATTTCGGATAATCAATAAAGCGTGTGTTTGCTAAAATAATAGTTAAGAGGGTACCTCTTGCAAAGGTCACTCCTTCATCTTCTCTCACTTTAACAAGTGGTGCACTGCATTTGCGCCACTTGTGCCAATCGAGAGCTTTTCATATTTTTTCGTACATTTGCATTTTCAAAATGTTTTATCTCTTGAACCGTGTGTCTAAATCATGAACCGTTTTCATCGTTTAATTTCTTGCATCTAAAACTTCGAAAGTAGGTCATGTTAGAACGTGTTTGCAATAACAACTTGCATGGAATCTTTTGTCCTACCCTCCCGTGGCAGCGGGGTCCTAATGAAAACTAAGGATCGTTAAGGCGCTCCTTTTAATAGAGAACCGAAATAAAGCATTAACACATGGTCAATACATGAACTCCTCAACTTAAAGTCATCCCAGTCGATATCCTAATTCGAGGGCACCTTTGGGGGTCTAAGGTTTAGGACGATAACATGTGCATAAAACTTGCGGGTAAGATCAAGAACGCAAATATATTCATGGAAGTATAACATGTTCGAATCTGAAATCATGGCAATCGAGCCCTAGTGATACGCATTAAGCATATCAAAGTCACAGCAACATCAATCTCAGAACACAGTGGACACTATGGATCAAGCCCTGACAAATTGACATGATTACATATGAAATCCCACCCATCTCCATCTACCTCCAGTATGCCTACAAGGGAATTACTCACACATGATTGTGAGCATCATGAAATTGTTGATGTAGAAGAGTTAGTGATGACGATGGACTCCAGATCAGGGTCCCGGCGAAGAACATGAGGTGGTGGCGGCTCCATATCATAAAATGTGAGCTTTTTTCTTGGCAAGACGGAGTTTATAGTGCTAGAATTAGGTCAGGAAGGGGTCCAGGGGACCCATATGCCTTCCCGATGCGCCTTGGGGGGGAGACGTGCACCCCAGGCATGTGGGTCTAGGGTGGTCCCCCTCTAGCACTTCTTTACTCTAGTATTTTTTTGTTTATTCCAAAATAAATCACTTTAAGTTTTGTCCAATTCTGATAACCTTTTATTTCTGCACAAAAACAACACCAAAGTAGTTCCGCTGAAAACAACGTCAGTCTGGGGTAGTTTCACTCAAATCATGCAAATTATAGGCCTAAACGAGAGCATAAGTGTTTGGAAAAGTAGATATGTTGAAGATGTATCACTCGATAACCCCTAGAAAACCCTAAGTTGGCTGAATCAACCAAAAAATGTAGGTAAATCCTTCACCGATCTCTTTGAATATCATTAAAATCACATTCCAATGATTTTTTTACTAAATCGATGATTTGGATTCGTAGTGCCCAATGGCCATGTAATGCATGCCAAGCACTTCTACACCAAACTTCATGAGGGCTTCAAAGAGAGGGTGGTATGTTTGTTACAATGATTTTTTGTAAAACATGATGTGGCTTATTTGTTGTTATTTAGTTCAGCCTACTATACTAGTAGTCTAGTACTTAAGTGTTTGTTTACATAGTGACCATGGGCTACATGTAACTGATGGAGTTACACATGGAGCCTAACCCCGATACGGACAAAACAAAAAAACATAACGTAGGTTCTTATGGGTTCTCATATGAGTTTCTCTCTTGGGTTTTCTCTCGAGTCTTGAGCATTGGTGTGGACATAGGATTAGTTAAGATAATGACTCCACACCTTTTATTCATCACAAAACCCATCTTAATAGTCTTTAACATTCCTATGGCTCAATGATAAGCCTCCAACGTATCTATAATTTTTTTTATTGTTTCATGCTATTATAGTATCAATCTTGGATGTTTTATATGCAATTATATATCAGTTTTGGGACTAACCTATTAACCTAGTGTCCAGTGTCAGTTGTTGTTTTTTGCCTGTTTTTGGCTTTTCAGAAAATCAATATCAAACAGAGTCCAAACGGAGAAAAAACTTTTGCTTAATTTTTTCTGGACCAGAAGAGACCCTAGAAGGTTCGGGAGAAGACCTGACGAGCCATTAGGGACCGACAAGCTCGGGAGGCGCGCCCCCCAGGCTTGTGGGCCCCTCATGGCACCTCTTAACCTAATTCGCCTCTATAAATTCTCAAATATTCCCCTGACATCATAGAGCCACCCTAAAAACTTTTTCCATCGCTGCAAGTTTCTGTCCCACGAGATCCCACCTGGAGGCCTTCTCCGGTCTCTGCCAGAGGGGGAATCGATCACGGAGGGGCTCTACATCAACCTTGCTGCCCTTTCGATGATGTGTGAGTAGTTTACCACAGACCTACGGGTCCATGGCTAGTAGCTAGATGGCTTCTTCTCTCTCTTTGATCTTCAATACAATGTTCTTCTCGATGTTCTTGGAGATCTATTCGATGTAATGACTTTTTCCGGTGTGTTTGTTGGGATCCGATGAATTGTCAGTTTTTTATTAGATTATCCATGAATATTATTTGAGTTTTCTCTGAAATCTTTTATGTATGATTGTTATAGCTTTGTATTTCCCTCCGATCTGTTGATTTGGTTTGACCAACTAGATTGGTTTTTCTTGCAATGGGAGAGGTGCTTTGCGATGGTTTCCATCTTGCGGTCGCTCAATCCTAGTGACAAAACGGGACATGACACATATTTGTATCATTGGCATTAAGAATAAAAAGAGGGGGTTTATTCATGCGTGGGTTTACTTTGTCTACACCATGTCATCTTGCTTAAGGCGTTACTCCGTTCTTTATGTACTTAATAGTCTAGATGCATGCTGGATAGCGGTCGATGTGTGGAGTAATAGTAGTAGATGCAGAATCGTTTCGGTCTACATGTCTCGGCCGTGACGCCTATATACATTATCATTGCCTTGGATATCATCATGATTATTTGTTTTTCTATCAATTGCCCAAGAGCAGTTTGTTTACCCACCATATACTATTTTCAAGAGAGAAGCCTCTAGTGAAAACTATGGCCCCCTGGTCTACTTTTTATCACATATTAAAATCAAAAATACCTTCCTGCAATTTTTCTTTCTTTATTTTATTTTGTATTTTTGTTCTATCTATCTATCTGTCACTATGAGATTTGATCCTAGCAATTAACCGCTGAGGGATTGACAACCCCTTGTTTGCGTTGGGTGCAAGTATTTGTTATTTTGTGTGTAGGTACCGCTAACGAGGTGTTGTGTGGTTCTCCTACTGGATTGATAACCTTTGTTCTTAACTGAGGGAATACTTATGTCTACTATACTTCATCGTCCTCTCCTCTTCAAGGAAATCCCAATGCAAGTCACGAGTAGCACTCAACATGAGATAAAATGCGAGAGTTGAAACAAGACACCTTCTTCTCTTCTTTTTTGCTTGGGGACTCCCTGGTCACCTTTTCATCAACACATATGAATAATAAATGTACATTCACTTTGTGAACATCATCCCCTAATCACTTTTCATTTACACAAGGGGCTAAGATGTCCTCTCACCATGATGGAGGACCAAAAAGGAAGGGGGAAGGGGATGCGGGATGGAGTGACGAACAAATTGATGATGACTCACATGGGATAGTACAAGTAGCATGTGGGGTGGCATGATACATCCATTTTGCATCAAGTTTTCCTACTGTTATTTATAATATGTTTGACCAATATAATACTTTGTAGTACCATTCTAATGCCTTTTCTCTCTTAATTTGCGAGATTTGCATGAAGAGGGAGATTGCCGACGGCTGGAATTCTGGACCTGAAAAACCTAAGTCAGAGATACCTATTCTGCACATCTCCAAATGAGCTGAAATTTCACGAAGAATTATTTTGGAATAATTAAAAAATACTGGAAGAAAGAAATACCAAAGGGGGCAACCCAGGTGCCCACGAGGCACCAGGGCACGCCCACCCCTTGGGAGCGCCCTGGTGGCTTGTGGGGCCCCTGGCCAGCCTCCGGTGCCCATCTTATGGTACACTACTGCGGGATGCTGCTAACGTGACACTACAATCAGAGACCCTTTGACGAAACTGTGTGCGATGCATTAATCGCAAACGGTGGTGTAAAAACCCGTCAAAATGAGACAAACTATTTGCGATTGCGCAGACATCAAACACGATTCAGATCAGAGATGCATGTGTGATGAGTGGCATATGGTTAATCCATATGAACTGTTTGCGATGATCCATAACAACAGAAACGGTCAACCAGATGAGGGTGTGTGCAATATACGGCATACAGTTCACTAGGATGAATTGTGTGTGATTAAGCAACACAATAGAAACAATCAGCCAGATCAAGGTGTGTGCGATGGAGGGCATACAATTCACTCGAATGAACTATTTGCGATGAGCTAAGAGAACAGAAACAGTTCAACTGAACAAGATGTGTGTGATACGCGGCAAACAGGTTCGTAATCAGAAATGTGTGCGAAGACCAATAATAACACAGACAATTGCTGCTAATAAGCCGTGTGATTTGCTATGTCTATAGAAGAACAACATATATATATAACTAAAATAAACATCCAATTACATAAGTGACTATACAGATCATTCATACACACCTCAATAAACAATTGCATGCATTCTAAACTAGGAGAAACGATCGTCTAGTCATCTACTTCTTGTGACGCTCCCGCCACTACTCTGTGGCTTGATCCATCGTGTGGGGCAGGACGAAGACACTTCCTCATGTCAACGATCTGCCTGTACATCTCGTAGCTTGTGTGCGCATCCTTGGTCGCGTACTTGACGTGGTCTTCATCCAGTCTCTGATGCCAGGCATTCTTGTCCTTCTTGCTCTCATCCTTCATCTTCATGTAGTAGGGGTTGATGATGGCCGAGGCGAGGTCAACCAGGGAGTTCTGTTTATTGTTGGTGTTGCCCCAGACCTTGTAGTGGTCATGGATGTTGACTAGATTCTGGCAGGTTAAGCCCGAAACCTTGAGCGCATTTAGATCGTTGGTGGTGTCCACTGTAGTGAAACTGTAGTCAAAGCTGTTGATAAACCTGGAGAAACACTCACAAGGCCTTGTGGCCAGGTGGTAGTGGTAGATGAGGATGTCATGTCGCACGCACAACTGGGCGACGACAACCTTCTGATCTTGCCCGGCACGTCCACCGGTGAACTCAAGGTCGAAGCCGACTACTTGGTACTTGTCCTCAGCAAGCAACTGCTCCATAGTTTGGATGGAGTTCTCCATCAAGACTGACTCGTTCGTGTACACCACGGAGAGGTCCTTCCCACTCACGTGGGTGTCCACTACGTGATGCGTGGTGAACTACCCCCCCCCCCCCCCCCCCCCCCCGTTGTCGTCATTGGTGCTGGGAGCGCCATTGGAACCGTTGGATGTCCTCTCTGTATGTGTTGCCGTGGATGTGCTTATTGTGTCGTGTGGCGCGAGAGATGAAGGTAAATGGCCATAGGGATAAATGGGGGCCGGGCGACCTGGATTCTCAGCACGTCCGCATGGCAGTTTTTGCAGCGGGTAACTACATCGTGGCGCCGCACCTGGCGCAACCGCATGCATAATGGTAGCACGAACGTATGTGATCGTGCACCGACCCCGAACACTAGCAGCGCGTGTGGAGGGACGCAGGTAGAGCGCGCGGAGGGACGAGAGAGATTAGAGCACGCGCGGTGGGATGCGAGCAGAGCATGCCGCGGCCGCCTCAATCGCGAGCAAACACACACATAGAGCAGTTGAACACGGAGGGTATGGTTGTCTACAAGCCGGCCGGTAGTTGCAACACTGTGTAGAGAGCGGCCGTGTGCTACTACCTCCGTCTTGGTCTATTAATCCCCTTTATATTCTGTGCCATATTTTGACCTTAAATTTAACTAACAAAATGTTAATGCATGTTATAAAAATTATATAATTGAAATCTATGTTCAAATACGAATCCAACGATATAATCTTTAGCGACATGCATTCATATTTTATTAGTTAAATCTCTAGTCAAAATTTGGCACAAAAATACAAAGAGGACTTATAAACCAGGACGGGGGTAGTAGGTAATTAAATCGCAAACATTTTTTTATTAACCGTATGTGTATGTGTCCTGTCGTGCTCCTCTCGCACGTCTGGTCACCTCGCTGCTGCAGACGGTTTCGAGCGCAAGCTTGAGCAGCGCACGGGGGCGTTTTTTGGCCACACTACAAAAAAAGACACATCCATGACATTTTGGGCCGAACGAAAAAAAATTCTGTCATACTTATGACACTTCTATGACGATAATTGTGACAAAACCCGGTATCATCATAGATGTGGTGGGCTCCTACTTCTATGACAAAAAATCATGACAAAAAATGGGCTTTTCGTCCTCGGTGGTCCGGACATGCAGCTGCATGACATTCTTTGGGCCGTCCATGACGGAAAAAACCGTGGTAGAAGCGAGGGCGAGGAAAATTTCGGGGAGTTCCCGGTTATGGTGGGTGGTCGGGGGCCGAGCGATGTGTGTTTCTCTCGTACACGTACGCGCGTGTGTGCGAGGCGTTGGCTCTAACTGAACCCGAGCGAGGCGCTGGGCTCTAACTGAACCCGAGCGATTGCACTGCAGGCTACGCGTTACTGAACCCGAGCGATCCAGCGATTACTTTGCTACTACTGCTAACTGAAGCCGATCGATGCTGCCTCTGGATGAACAGTGAGTGTTGCGGGGGGAGGGGGGGTGGATGAACAGTGAGCGGTGGGGGTGGACGAACAGGACCCCGTGGCGTTGCCTCTGGATGAACAGGACCCCGATCGATCGAGCCGGTTGGGGCTGGATGAACAAGACCCCGTGAAGGGCTGGATGAATAGGACGACCCCGTGGAGGGTTGGATGAAAAGTAGATAGTGGAGGGTGAAGGAAATATGCCCTAGAGGCAATAATAAAGTTATTATTTATTTCCTCATATCATGATAAATGCTTATTATTCATGCTAGAATTGTATTAACCGGAAACATGATACATGTGTGAATACATAGACAAAAATATAGTCACTAGTATGCCTCTACTTGACTAGCTCATTAATCAAAGATGGTTATGTTTCCTAACCATAGACATGTGTTGTCATTTGATTAGTGGGATCACATCATTAGAAGAATGATGTGATTGACATGACCCATTCCGTTAGCCTAGCACTTGATCGTTTAGTATACTGCTATTGCTTTCTTCATGACTTATACATGTTCTTGTAACTATGAGAATTATGCAACTCCCGTTTATCGGAGGAACACTTTGGGTACTACCAAATGTCACAACGTAACTGGGTGATTATAAAGGAGTACTACAGGTGTCTCTGAAGGTACATGTTGAGTTGGCGTATTTCGAGATTAGGTTTTGTCACTCCGATCGTCCGAGAGGTATCTCTGGGCCCTCTCGGTAATGCACATCATTATAAGCCTTGCAAGCAATGTGACCAATGAGTTGGTTACGGGATGATGCATTACAGAACGAGTAAAGAGACTTGCCGGTAACGAGATTGAACTAGGTATTGGATACCGACGATCAAATCTTGGGCAAGTAACATACCGATGACAAAGGGAACAACGTATGTTGTTATGCGGTTTGACCGATAAAGATCTTCATAGAATATGTAGGAACCAATATGGGCATCCAGGTTCTGCTATTGGTTATTGACCGAGAATAGTTCTAGGTCATGTCTACATAGTTCTCGAACCCGTAGGGTCCGCACGCTTAACGTTACGATGACAGTTTTATTATGAGTTTATAAGTTTTGATGTACCGAAGTTTGTTCGGAGTCCCGGATGTGATCACGGACATGACGAGGAGTCTCCAAATGGTCGAGACATAAAGATCGATATATTGGAAGCCTATATTTGGACATCGGAATCGTTCCAGGTGAAATCGGCATTTTACCGGAGTACCGGGAGGTTACCGGAACCCCCCGGGGGGTTATTGGGCCTACATGGGCCTCGAGGGAGAAGAGGGAAGGAGGCAGGAGGGGGCCATGCACCCCTCCCCTTCCTAGTCCGAATAGGACAAGGGAAGGGGGGCGGCGCCCCCCTTTCCTTCCCCTCTTCCTCCTCTTTCCCCCTTTCTCCTATTCCAACTAGGAAAAAAGGGAGTCCTACTCCCGGTGGGAGTAGGACTCCCCCCTTGGCGCGCCCTCCTTGGCCGGCCGCCTCCTCCCCCCTGGCTCCTTTATATATGGGGGCTGGGGGGCACCCCATAGACACACAAGTTGATCTACGGATCGTTCCTTAGCCGTGTGCGGTGCCCCCCTCCACCATATTCCACCTCGGTCGTATCGTCGCGGAGTTTAGGCGAAGCCCTGCGCCGGTAGAACATCATCACCGTCACCACGCCGTCGTGCTGACGGAACTCATCTCCGGAGCTTTGCTGGATCGGAGCCCGGAGATCGTCATCGAGCTGAACGTGTGCTGAACTCGGAGGTGATGTACGTTCGGTGCTTGGATCGGTCGGATCGTGAAGACGTACGACTACATCAACCGCGTTGTCATAACGCTTCTGCTTACGGTCAACGAGGGTATGTGGACGAACACTCTCCCCTCTCATTGCTATGCCATCACCATGATATTGCGTGTGCGTAGGAAATTTTTTGAAATTACTGCGTTCCCCAACAGTGGCATCCGAGCCTAGGTTTTATGCGTTGATGTTATATGCACGAGTAGAACACAAGTGAGTTGTGGTGATACAAGTCATACTGCTTACCAGCATGTCATACTGTTCGGCGGTATTGTGAGATGAAGCGGTCCGGACCGACATTACGCGTACGCTTACGCGAGACTGGTTTCACTGTTACGAGCACTCGTGCTTAAAGGTGGCTGGCGGGTGTCTGTCTCTCTCACTTTAGCTGAATAGAGTGTGGCTACGCCCGGTCCTTGCGAAGGTTAAAACAGCACCAACTTGACGAACTATCGTTGTGGTTTTGATGCGTAGGTAAGAACGGTTCTTGCTAAGCCCGTAGCAGCCACGTAAAATTTGCAACAACAAAGTAGAGGACGTCTAACTTGTTTTTGCAGGGCATGTTGTGATGTGATATGGTCAAGACGTGATGCTATATTTTATTGTATGAGATGATCATGTTTTGTAACCGAAGTTATCGGCAACTGGCAGGAGCCATATGGTTGTCGCTTTATTGTATGAAATGCAAACGCCCTGTAATTGCTTTACTTTATCACTAAGCAGTAGCGATAGTCGTAGAAGCAATAGATGGCGTAACGACAACAATGCTACGATGGAGATCAAGGTGTCGCGCCGGTGACGATGGTGATCACTACGGTGCTTCGGAGATGGAGATCACAAGCACAAGATGATGATGGCCATATCATATCACTTATATTGATTTCATGTGATGTTTATCCTTTATGCATCTTATCTTGCTTTGATTGACGGTAGCATTTTAAGATGATCTCTCACTAAATAATCAAGAAGTGTTCTCCCTGAGTATGCACCGTTGCAAAAGTTCTTCGTGCTGAGACACCACGTGATGATCGGGTGTGATAGGCTCTACGTTTAAATACAACGGGTGCAAAATAGTTGCACACGCGGAATACTCAGGTCATACTTGACGAGCCTAGCATATACAGATATGGCCTCGGAACATGGAGACCGAAAGGTCGAACATGAATCATATAGTAGATATGATCAACATAGTGATGTTCACCATTGAAACTACTCCATCTCACGTGATGATCGGACATGGTTTAGTTGATTTGGATCACGTGATCACTTAGATGACTAGAGAGATGTCTGTGTAAGTGGGAGTTCTTAAGTAATATGATTAATTGAACTTAAATTTATCATGAACTTAGTACCTGATAGTATTTTGCTTGTCTATGTTTGTTTGTAGATAGATGGCTCGTGCTGTTGTTCCGTTGAATTTTAATGCGTTCCTTGAGAAAGCAAAGTTGAAAGATGATGGTAGCAATTACACGGACTGGGTCTGTAACCTGAGGATTATCCTCATTGCTGCACAAAAAAGTTATGTCCTAGAAGCACCGCTGGGTGCCAGGCCTGCTATTGATGCAACTGACGACATTAAGAACGTCTAGCAGAGCAAAGCTGATGACTACTCGATAGTTCAGTGTGCCATGCTTTACGGCTTAGAACCGAGTCTTCAACAACGTTTTGAACATCATGGAGCATATGAGATGTTCCAGGAGTTGAAGTTAATATTTTAAGCAAATGCCCGGATTGAGAGATATGAAGTCTCCAATAAGTTCTACAGATGCAAGATGGAGGAGAATAGTTCTGTCAGTGAACACATACTCAAAATGTCTGGGTATAATAATCACTTGATTCAACTGGGAGTTAATCTTCCTGATGATAGTGCCATTGACAGAATTCTCCAATCACTGCCACCAAGCTACAAGAGCTTCGTGATGAACTATAACATGCAAGGGATGAACAAGACTATTCTCGAGCTCTTCGCAATGCTAAAAGCTGCGGAGGTAGAAATCAAGAAGGAGCATCAAGTGTTGATGGTTAACAAGACCACCAGTTTCAAGAAAAAGGGCAAAGGGAAGAAGAAGGGGAACTTCAAAAAGAACAGCAAGCAAGTTGCTGCTCAAGAGAAGAAACCCAAGTCTGGACCTAAGCCTGAAACTGAGTGCTTCTACTGCAAGAAGACTAGACACTGGAAGCGGAACTGCCCCAAGTATTTGGCGGATAAGAAGGATGGCAAAGTGAACAAAGGTATATGTGATATACATGTTATTGATGTGTACCTTACTAATGCTCACGGTAGCACCTGGGTATTTGATACTGGTTCTGTTGCTAATATTTGCAACTCGAAACAAGGACTACGGATTAAGCGAAGATTGGCTAAGGACGAGGTGACGATGCGCATGGGAAATGGTTCCAAAGTCGATGTGATCGCGGTCGGCACGCTACCTCTACATCTACCATCGGGATTAGTTTTAGACCTAAATAATTATTATTTGGTGCCAGCGTTGAGCATGAACATTATATCTGGATCTTGTTTGAAGCGAGACGGTTATTCATTTAAATCAGAGAATAATGGTTGTTCTATTTATATGAGTAATATCTTTTATGGTCATGCACCTTTGAAGAATGGTCTATTTTTATTGAATCTCGATAGTAGTGATACACATATTCATAGTGTTGAAACCAAAAGATGCGGTTGATAACGATAGTGCAACTTATTTGTGGCACTACCGTTTGGGTCATAAAGCGCATGAAGAAACTCCATACTGATGGGCTTTTGGAATCACTTGATTATGAATCACTTGGTACTTGCGAACCATGCCTTATGGGCAAGATGACTAAAACGCCGTTCTCCGGAACTATGGAGCGGGCAACTGATTTGTTGGAAATCATACATACTGATGTTTGTGGTCCAATGAATATTGAGGCTCGCAGCGGGTATCGTTATTTTCTTACCTTCACAGATGATTTGAGCAGATATGGGTATATCTATTTAATGAAACACAAGTCTGAAACATTTGAAAAGTTCAAAGAATTTCAGAGTGAAGTGGAAAATCATCGTAACAAGAAAATAAAGTTTCTATGATCTAATCGTGGAGGAGAATATTTGAGTTATGAGTTTGGTCTACACTTGAGACAATGCGGAATAGTTTCGCAACTCACGCCACCCGGAACACCACAACGAAATGGTGTGTCCGAACGTCGTAATCGTACTTTACTAGATATGGTGCGATCTATGATGTCTCTTACTGATTTACCGCTATCGTTTTGGGGTTATGCTTTAGAGACGGCCGCATTCACGTTAAATAGGGCACCATCAAAATCCGTTGAGACGACGCCTTATGAACTGTGGTTTGGCAAGAAACCAAAGTTGTCGTTTCTTAAAGTTTGGGGCTGCGATGCTTATGTGAAGAAACTTCAACCAGATAAGCTCAAACCCAAATCAGAGAAATATGTCTTCATAGGATACCCAAAAGAGACTATTGGGTACACCTTCTATCACAGATCTGAGGGCAAGATTTTCGTTGCTAAGATCGGATCCTTTCTAGAGAAGGAGTTTCTCTCGAAAGAAGTGAGTGGGAGGAAAGTAGAACTTGATGAGATAACTGTATCTACTCCCTTATTGGAAAGTAGTTCATCACAAGAACCGGTTCCTGTGACAACTACACCAATTAGTAAGGAAGCTAATGATATTGATCATGAAACTTCAGATCAAGTTTCTACTGAACCTCGTAGGTCTACCAGAGTAAGATCCGCACCAGAGTGGTACGGTAATCCAATTCTGGAAGTCATGTTACTTGACCATGATGAACCTACGAACTATGAGGAAGCGATGATGAGCCCAGATTCCGCAAAATGGCTAGAGGCCATGAAATCTGAGATGGGATCCATGTATGAAAACAAAGTATGGACTTTGGTTGACTTGCCCGATGATCGGCAAGCCATTGAGAATAAATGGATCTTTAAGAAGAAGACTGACGCTGATGGTAATGTAACTGTCTATAAAGCTCGACTTGTTGCGAAAGGTTTTCGACAAGTTCAAGGAGTTGACTACGATGAGACTTTCTCACCCATAGCGATGCTTAAGTCTGTCCGAATCATGTTAGCTATTGCTGCATTTCATGATTATGAAATTTGGCAAATGGATGTCAAAACTGCATTCTTGAATAGACTTCTGGAAGAAGAGTTGTATATGATGCAGCCAGAGGGTTTTGTTGATCCAAAAGGTGCTAACAAAGTGTGCATGCTCCAGCGTTCCATTTATGGACTGGTGCAAGCATCTCGGAGTTGGAATAAACGCTTTGATAGTGTGATCAAAGCATATGGTTTTATACAGACTTTTGGAGAAGCCTGTATTTACAAGAAAGTGAGTGGGAGCTCTGTAGCATTTCTGATATTATATGTAGATGACATATTATTAATTGGAAATGATATAGAATTTCTGGATAGCATAAAGGGATACTTGAATAAAAGTTTTTCAATGAAAGACCTCGGTGAAGCTGCTTACATATTGGGCATCAAGATCTATAGAGATAGATCAAGACGCTTAATAGGACTTTCACAAAGCACATACCCTGACAAAATTTTGAAAAAGTTCAAAATGGATCAGGCAAAGAAATGATTCTTGCCTGTGCTACAAGGTGTGAAGTTGAGTCAAACTCAATGCTCGACCACAGCAGAAGATAGAGAGAAAATGAAAGATGTTCCCTATGCTTCAGCCATAGGCTCTATCATGTATGCAATGTTGTGTACCAGACCCGACGTATGCTTAGCAATAAGCTTGGCAGGAAGCTACCAAAGTAATCCAGGAGTGGATCACTGGACAGCGGTCAAGAACATCCTGAAATACCTGAAGAGGACTAAGGATATGTTTCTCGTATATGGAGGTGACAAAGAGCTAGTCGTAAATGGTTACGTCGATGCAAGCTTTGACACTGATCCGGACGATTCTAAATCGCAAACCGGATACGTGTTTTTATTAAATGGTGGAGCTATAAGTTGGTGCAGTTCTAAACAAAGCGTCGTGGCGGGATCTACATGTGAAGCGGAGTACATAGCTGCTTCTGAAGCAGCAAATGAAGGAGTCTGGATGAAGGAGTTCATTTCCGATCTAGGTGTCATACCTAGTGCATCGGGACCAATGAAGATCTTCTGTGACAATACTGGTGCAATTGCCTTGGCAAAGGAATCCAGATTTCACAAGAGGACCAAGCACATCAAGAGACGCTTCAATTCCATTCGGGACCAAGTCCAAGTGGGAGACATAGAGATTTGCAAGATACATACAGATCTGAATGTTGTAGACCTGTTGACTAAGCCTCTCTCACGAGCAAAACATGATCAACACCAAGACTCCATGGGTGTTAGAATCATTACTATGTAATCTAGATTATTGACTCTAGTGCAAGTGGGAGACTGAAGGAAATATGCCCTAGAGGCAATAATAAAGTTATTATTTATTTCCTCATATCATGATAAATGTTTATTATTCATGCTAGAATTGTATTAACCGGAAACATGATACATGTGTGAATACATAGACAAACATATAGTCACTAGTATGCCTCTACTTGACTAGCTCATTAATCAAAGATGGTTATGTTTCCTAACCATAGATATGTGTTGTCATTTGATTAGTGGGATCACATCATTAGAAGAATGATGTGATTGACATGACCCATTCCGTTAGCCTAGCACTTGATCGTTTAGTATACTGCTATTGCTTTCTTCATGACTTATACATGTTCCTGTAACTATGAGAATTATGCAACTCCCGTTTACTGGAGGAACACTTTAGGTACTACCAAACGTCACAACGTAACTGGGTGATTATAAAGGAGTACTACAGGTGTCTCCGAAGGTACATGTTGAGTTGGCGTATTTCGAGATTAGGATTTGTCACTCCGATTGTCGGAGAGGTATCTTTGGGCCCTCTCGGTAATGCACATCATTATAAGCCTTGCAAGCAATGTGACCAATGAGTCGGTTACGGGATGATGCATTACAGAATGAGTAAAGAGACTTGCCGGTAACGAGATTGAACTAGGTATTGGATACCGACGATCAAATCTCGGGCAAGTAACATACCGATGACAAAGGGAACAACGTATGTTGTTATGCGGTTTGACCGATAAAGATCTTCGTAGATTATGTAGGAACCAATATGGGCATCCAGGTTCCGCTATTGGTTATTGACCGAGAACAGTTCTAGGTCATGTCTACATAGTTCTCGAACCTGTAGGGTCCGCACGCTTAACGTTACGATGACAGTTTTATTATGAGTTTATAAGTTTTGATGTACCGAAGTTTGTTCGGAGTCCCGGATGTGATCACGGACATGACGAGGAGTCTCTAAATGGTCGAGACATAAAGATCGATATATTGGAAGCCTATATTTGGACATCGGAATCGTTCTGGGTGAAATCGGCATTTTACCGGAGTACCGGGAGGTTACCGGAACCCCCCGGGGGGTTATTGGGCCTACATGGGCCTCGAGGGAGAAGAGGGAAGGAGGCAGGAGGGGGCCGCGCGCCCCTCCCCTTCCTAGTCCGAATAGGACAAGGGAAGGGGGGCGGCGCCCCCCCTTTCCTTCCCCTCTTCCTCCTCTTTCCCCCCTTCTCCTATTCCAACTAGGAAAGAAGGGAGTCCTACTCCCGGTGGGAGTAGGACTCCCCCCTTGGCGCGCCCTCCTTGGCCGGCCGCCTCCTCCCCCCTGGCTCCTTTATATACGGGGGCGGGGGGGCACCCCATAGACACACAAGTTGATCTACGGATCGTTCCTTAGCCGTGTGCGGTGCCCCCCCTCCACCATATTCCACATCGGTCGTATCGTCGCGGAGTTTAGGCGAAGCCCTGCGCCGGTAGAACATCATCACCGTCACCACACTGTCGTGCTGACGGAACTCATCTCCGGAGCTTTGCTGGATCGGAGCCCGGAGATCGTCATCAAGCTGAACGTGTGTTGAACTCGGAGGTGCCGTACGTTCGGTGCTTGGATCGGTCGGATCGTGAAGACGTACGACTACATCAACCGCGTTGTCATAACGCTTCCGCTTACGGTCTAAGAGGGTACGTGGACGAACACTCTCCCCTCTCGTTGCTATGCCATCACCATGATCTTGCGTGTGCGTAGGAAATTTTTTGAAATTACTGCGTTCCCCAACAGAGGGGTGCCCATGGAGGGGTGGTTGAACAGTAGCCGGTGGAGTAGCGCGCGGTGGAGGCTGGATGAACAGGAGCCCGTGGTGGCTGGAGGAGGTCGACGGTGGAGATGAACAGTATCCCATGGAGTCCCGTTTTGTGGTATGCCTCCAACACAAGTTTGTTTCGTCTGTTTTGCGGTACGCCACACCCCTCCTGATCAACAGGACCCCCATTTCGACCGTAGGAGGTCCATTTCCTCCGTTTTGCGGTACGCCAGACCCCTCCCGATGAACAGGATCCCGTTTCGAACATGGCCGGTCGAACACAAGGCCGTTTCCTCCGTTCTACGGTACACCAGGCCTCGTTTCCATCGCCTGTTCCGTCCAAGCCGGTTGGCTCCCACGTGTTCTGTTGCCTCCCGATGAACACGACACATTCCGTTGCCTCCCCATGAACACGACGCATTCCGTTGCCTCCCCATGAACACGACGACGACACCGTTTTCCGTTCTGACCCAGCCATGTACGCGAGCCCTGGCCATACGTATGCGCGAGTAGGCGTTCGAGACCCCGCTCGTATGTACACATACGTGGTCGTATTTTCTTTCTTGCACACTGGCCGATGTACGTACGTGTACATGCTACGTGCGCGCCTCTACTATGACACGTGCGTGCCTCTACATCCACCAGTATATACATATATGTTCGCGACCAGAATGACAATGCTACGTACGCTTCGACAAGATGGGTCCCGACTGTCAGGCACTTCCTTGCGTACGAAGATGTAGCTGGTGGTTCCCAGCAGTCAGGGGGGCGTCTGGTTTTTTTTGGCTCGAATGCACTTCCTTGCGTGTGAAGGTGTAGCTGGTGGGTCCAAGCAGTCGGGGGGGAAACGTTTTTTTCGTGAAATACGGTGGCCCGTCCGGTGGGTCCCTACTGTCAGGTGGAGGAATAATTATTTTGCGCATAATAAGGAGGCACTTCCTTGCGGCTGCCGTGGATCCAGCTGTCAGCCTCTCCACGTACAGTACTCTTCCGATGGAAGTCAGTCGTTGACCACATTGACCACGCCGTGCCGATAGCACCACGATGATGGACGACGGCGAGGCCTAGGAAGGGGACGACGCGGAGCCGAGGAAGACGTGGCAGTGGATGCCCACGCGAAGAGGAGTACGAGGGTTCACTGGTTTGGCTGCGGTGTGAGGCCGCCGTCGCCGCAGAATAACAGGGGGTGTGGGTGAGTAGAGGGATGGCCTGGCCAGCGGTGGGAGTAGTAGGGGGCGGTGAGGCCTCCGCGGCATCACAGCCAGACACGGGAGGCAGGAGCACGTGGCACGACCGACGCTGGTTTGGGCGGCTGGAGCAAGAAGACCTGAGGTTGAAGAAGCACTACGGCCATGGGATGAACTTCGTACGGTAACAGGAGCTAGAATCGTTCATATTTACTAAGTTGACAAAGCCCTCCGTCCCCGTCAACTTGGTAGGCCCACAAGTCAGCCTCCCACTATGATGGTTCCAGCTGGCAGGGGGAGTATTCATTTTTTTTGCGTAATAAGGAGGCACTTCCTTGCGTGCGAAGATAGCTGGTGGGTCCGACCTGTCAGTGGGGGGCACATTTTTTTCATGAAATACAAAGGCCTTCCGGTGGGTCCCAGATGTTAGGTGGAGGAATCATTATTTTGCACGTAATAAGGAGGCATTTCCTTGTGTGCGGCCGTGGACCCAGCTGTTAGCCTCTCCATGCACAGTCTACTTCCGATGGTGTCGTTCGTTGACCACGCCGCGCCGAGCGCATCCAAGGTGGTGGACGACGACAAGGCCCCGAACAGCAACGAGCCGGAGATGGGAAGACGCGGGAGTAGAGTCGCAGACGGAGAAGTGTACGAGGGTTAACTAGTTCTAGTGCGGTGTGGTTCGGCAGTCAGTGGAGAAGAACAGGAGGTGTGGAGGGGTGGAGGGATGGCCTGGCCAATGGTGGAGTAGCGCTTCATAGCGAAGCGTGCTAAGCAGAGCTGCTAGCAGCAGGAGGCGGGAGGTGGTCCTGGCGGCGCTGGAGGAAGAAGACGAGAGATTGAAGATGGATGCCGGTCGTTGGATGTAAATCCAATGGCTAACATGTCAGAATCATTTGTTGACTAAATTGACAACGACTTGCGTTGGCTTCGACCTATTGGCCCACATTTCAGCCTCCAAAAATGTGGTATGTATTCAACCAATTTTTTCAGAATTACAGTCTTTTTTTGCGCGGTAGAATTTTCAGTCAATTTGATCTTTTTTTTGAATTACAGCCATTAGCTGGGTTGGGTGAACAAATAATGTAGTGTCCATGCGGCCCATTTATTTTATTTCCTAAAAAATTACAGGCCATTTGCACTTTCTCGAAATACACGATTTTGTTGGGCTGATTCAAATTATAATGTTGGGTTGGGCCAGCAATATTATCAAAAAATAAAAAGGGGCTGAGCATTTTGTTATAAATATATTTAAAAAATAAGTGATATTATTACATTCGTCCCTAAATCTTACCAAGCTTTTGTACACAATCACTAGGATTTTTGTGCCAAAACAATCCAGGATTTTATTGTTAAGAAATTATTTTTATAAGTTAATAAGATGTGGGATATTGTTTTCTTACATATGTAAGTATCTGTTAAATATATGATGATAATAAAAATAATATATAATAACATATAAAATAATTTAAATATATATATAATATAGTTAGAAGGGAAACATAAGTTGGACATGGCGTTCCTATTCTTATATAGAAAAATAGAACAGACCTCTGCATTTTCTTCAAAAAAATACATAAATTGGGCTGCCGATATTCAGGAAAAATAAAACCTCGGATGGTAGGTCCATAGGCCGGTCGATACATGACGGCCCTCAAGAAAATACAAACAGGCCTATGGACCTCCCATCCGAGGTCGTGGGCTGCGCATGTTAAAAATGAAAGCCTAGACGGGGCAGCCCAAAACCCAGCTGATACTTGCTGCCCCAGTGATAATAAATGATACCTGCCAACTCCCCGGCTTCGTTGTGAATTTATCTCCTATAGTAACTACGTTGAAGCACCTAAAAAAATTGTAACTATGTTGACAAACCCGTGGGCCCCAATGTCAGTATAGCATTAGGAGGAAGTATTTTTTCGATGAGGCACTTGCTTGCGTACGGCCATAGACCTGGTGGGTCCCGACTGTCCGCCTCTCCACGTACAGTCCTCTCCAAATTCCTCTCGTTTGTTCAGCATGTTCACAACGGCAGATGATAACCCACAAGTGTAGGGGATTGCAACAGCTTTCGAGGGTAAAGTATTCAACCCAAATTTATTGATTCGACACAAGGGGAGCCAAAGAATATTCTTGAGTATTAGCAGTTGAGTTGTCAATTCAACCACACCTGGATAACTTAGTATCTGCAGCAAAGTTTTTAGTAGCAAAAGTGGTATGATAATAAAAGTAACAGTAGCAAAAGTAAAGATAAATGTTTTTGGGTTTTTGTAGTAGTTGCAACAGTAGCAACGGAAAAGTAAATAAGCGAAGAACAATATATGAAAAGCTCGTAGGCAATGGATCAGTGATGGATAATTATGCCGGATGCAATTCCTCATGTAATAGCTATAACATAGGGTGATATTGAACTAGCTCCAGTTTATCAATGTAATGTAGGCATGTATTCCGTAAATAGTCATACGTGCTTATGGAAAAGAACTTGCATGACATCTTTTGTCCTACCCTCCCGTTGCAGCGGGGTCCTTACGGAAACTAAGGGATATTAAGGCCTCCTTTTAATAGAGAACCAGAATAAAGCATTAGCACATAGTGAATACATGAACTCCTCAAACTACGGTCATCACCGAGAAGTATCCCGATTATTGTCACTTCGGGGTTGTCGGACCATAACACATAAAAGGTGACTATAGACTTGCAAGATAGGAACAAGAACACACATATAATCATGAAAACATAATAGGTTCAGATCTGAAATCATGGCACTCGGGCCCTAGTGACAAGCATTAAGCATAGCAAAGTCATAACAACATCAATCTCAGAACATAGTGGATACTAGGGATCAAACCCTAACAAACTAACTTGATTACATGGTAAATCTCATCCAACCCATCACCGTCCAGCAAGCCTACGATGGAATTACTCACGCACGGCGGTGAGCATCATGAAATTGGTGATGGAGGATGGTTGATGATGACGACGGCGACGAATCCCCCTCTCCGGAGCCCCGAACGGACTCCAGATCAGCCCTCCCGAGAGAGATTAGGGCTTGGCGGCGGCTCCGTGTCGTAAAACACGATGAAACTTTCTCCTTGATTTTTTTCTCCCCGAGACGGAATATATGGAGTTGGAGTTGAGGTCGGTGGAGGTCCAGGGGCCCCACGAGATAGGAGGCCGTGCCCTAGGGGGGCGCCCCCTGTCTCGTGGACAGGCTGTGGGCCCCTGGCATTAATTCTTTCGCCAAAAATTCTTATTAATTCCAAAAAGTGCCTCCATGGATTTCCAGGACATTGCGAGAACTTTTATTTTCTACACATAAAACAACATCATGGTAGTTCTGCTGAAAACAGCGTCAGTCCGAGTTAGTTTCATTCAAATCATGCAAGTTAGAGTCCAAAACAAGGGCAAAAGTGTTTGGAAAAGTAGATACGTTGGAGACGTATCAACTCCCCCAAGCTTAAACCTTTGCTTGTCCTCAAGCAATTCAGTTGATAAACTGAAAGTGATAAAGAAAAACTTTTACAAACTCTGTTTGCTCTTGTTGTTGTAACATGAAAAGCCAACATTCAAATTTCAGCAAATATTATGAACTAACCATACTCACAATAACACATAGGTCTCACAATTACTCATATCAATAGCATAATCAGCTAGCGAGCCATAATAATAAAACTTGGATGACAACACTTTCTCAAAATAATCATAACATGATATAACAAAATGGTATCTCGCTAGCCCTTTCTGAGACCACAAAACATAAATGCAGAGCACCTTTAAAGATCAAGGATTGACTAAACATTGTAATTCATGGTAAAAGAGATCCAGTCAAGTCATACCCAATATAAACCAATAATAATGAATGCAAATGACAGTGTGCTCTCTAGCGGGTGCTTTTAATAAGAAGGGTGATGAATCAACATAAAAGTAAATAGATAGGCCCTTCGCAGACGGAAGCAGGGATTTGTAAAGGTGCCAGAGCTCGATTTTAAAATAGAGATTGAATAACATTTTGAGCGGCATACTTTCGCTGTCAACGCAACAACTATGAGATGGCTGTATCTTCGATACTACATGCATTATAGGCAGTTCCCAAACAGAATGGTAAAGGTTTATACTCCCCCAACCACCAACAAGCATCAATCCATGGCTTGCTCGAAACAACGAGTGCCTCCAACATACAACAACCCTGGGGGAGTTTTGTTTAATTATTTTGATTTGCTTTGATCTTTTTGGATCATGGGACTGGGCATCCCGGTTACCGGCCCTTTCTCGTGAATGAGGAGCGGAGTCCACTCCTCTTGAGAATAACCCACCTAGCATGGAAGATATAGGCAGCCCTAGTTGTAACATGAGCTGCTCGAGCATACAAAACAGAATTACATTTGAAGGTTTGGAGTTTGGCACATACAAATTTACTTGGAACGGCAGGTAAATACCGCATATAGGAAGGTATAGTGGATCATATGGAACAACTTTGGGGTTTAAGGAGTTTGGATGCACAAGCAGTATTCCCGCTTAGTACAGGTGAAGGCTAGAAAAAGACTGGGAAGCGACCAACTGAGAGAGCGACAACAGTCGTAAACAATGCATTAAAATTAATTCACACCGAGTACAAGCATAAGTAGGATATAATCCACCATGAACATAAATATCATGAAGGCTATGTTGATTTGATTCAACTACATGCGTGAACATGTGCCAAGTCGAGTCACTCAATACATTCAAAGGAGGATACCATCCCATCATACCACATCATAATCATTCTAATAGCATGTTGGCACGCAAGGTAAACTATTATAACTCATAGCTAATCAAGCATGGCAGAGCAACTATAATCTCTAAATGTCATTGCAAATATGTTTACTTCATAATAGCCGACTCAGGAACGATGAATCATCATATTTACAAAAACAAGAGAGGTCGAGTTCATACCAACTTTTCTCATCCCAATAAGTCCATCATATATCGTCATTATTGCCTTTTACTTGCACGACTGAACGATGTGTATAATAATAAGAGTGCACGTGCATTGGACTAAGCTGGAATCTGCAAGCATTCAACTCAAGAGAGAACACAAGTAATATGGGCTCTAAATTAAATAAACAATCATGCATATAAGAGCCACTAAACATTTTCAATATGGTCTTCTCGACCCCCAAAGGAAAGAAAAGAAAAGAAAACTATTTACACGGGAAAGCTCCCAACTAGGAAAAAGAAGAACTAGAAATCTTTTTGGGTTTTCATTTTAATTTCTACTACAAGAATGGAAATTAAACGAACTAATTTTTTTGTTTTTTCTTAAGGTTTATCAAACACACAAGAAGAAAACTAGAAAAAGAAAATTAAACTAACATGGATAATACAATGAAAGAGTATGAGCACCAATGACTAGTGTGTGATCATGAATGTAAAGTTGGTGAAAAATACGTACTCCCCCAAGCTTAGGATTTTGGCCTAAGTTGGTTTAATACCAAGGACCGCCGCTACTCTCCCCGGTATAATGGGAGGTGTAATCAGGATACCACTGGCTGGTCATCTCTGGATCCCACTGGACAGATGATGCACGATAGGGGTCCAGTTCAGGTTCCGACTCAGGTTCAGGTTCTGGAGTAAAAGCTTGGGCTAGATGGTTGTTCACCGCTTCCGGTGTGACAAGACAATTTTCTGCAAGCAAATCAAATAACAGAGGTGCAGGCAAAATAATAAACTCAAAGTGTTTCTTATTGAATCTAAGTCTATACAAGAGCATCTTCTCTTCGTTGTCAACAATAAACTTGTGTGCCACCATGCTCTTGTAATCTAAAATGTGAGGAGGTAATTTTGTCTCCTCCTCCTCATGGTGCCTAATGGGTATCTGAAAATGTTCAGCAAGACGTGCAACATAGATACCTCCAAATATGGGGCCTTTTGTACGATTCAGGGCTAGCCGTTTAGCAACGACGACACCCATACTATAAGTATTGTCTCCTAGCAAAGCATGTTGAAGAATAATAATATCTGGAACGCTCAAATTTCCACTATTTCCACGACCAATCAAGCATCTACTAGCAAATATAGCAAAATAGCGTAAAACAAGAAAGTGTATGCTAGAGACCTTCGCCTCGGAGCCCTTCTTTGGCTCCTCTACAGCAATAGTATTAACAAAGCAACCCACATCTTCACAATGGGGTTCATCTAATTCTCCCTCATAAGGTATCCTACATACCGCGCAAAAATGACGTAAAGACATTTCTTTGAATTCATCATATAAATGAAATGATACTGCAGGCGGTGATTTCTTAGGATAATAATAAAAGTTTTGCACGAAAGTATTGGTGAGTAAGAGATACTGATCGATTCGGTCATTGATGAAACCGGTGAGGCCTGCAGTCTCGATTAAAGCATAAAAGTCTTCATGAATTCCGGCTTCTTTCAAGAAATCCTCACACGACCATTCACACGACCGTACTTCCGCTAAGCAAGGAAGATTATACTTGGCTTTTTCCTTCTCTTTGGCTTGCTTTTCCTGAGAGCTTTGGCTAGAAGAGCCTTTAAAGAGCCTCCTTAACATTTTCTGAAAATTTCTGAAATTTTAGTAACTTCAAAATAAAAGTGGATAAAACGAAACATGATTGATAGCAACTACTCCTACAAGTGCCTAGAGCCTGTATCATGCATTGGAATTGCTTGTGACCTCAAAAATTTAACATGCAAGCTCAAGAACATGGTCACCTATGCAGCAAAAATTTGCAATGAATAAATCACTAGAACAAAAACTAATTGGACCAATGGAGGAGTCACATACCAAGCAACAATCTCCCAAAGCAGTTTTGTGAATGGAGCTTTGAGCTAAGAGATCGAAAATCGCAGCAAAACGAGCTAGAACTCGTGCTTGAGCTGGATGGGGATTTTTTGGGTAGAAGATGAAGTGTGTGGGTGCTGGCATAAGTGGAGGGGAGCCACCAGGGGCCCACAAGACAGGGGGGCACGCCCTATAGGGGGGGGGGGGGGCGCGCCCTCCTCTCTCGTGGCCTGGTGCTTGCCCCTCCTGCAATGTTTTCAGTGCCTAAAATCCTCAAATATTCCAGAAAATATCATACTAAATTTGCAGGGCATTTGGAGCACTTTTATTTCCAGACTATTTTTTAATGCACGGGTAATTCAGAAAACAGACAGATAATACTATTTTTGCTTTATTTATTCTAAATAACAGAAAGTAAAAGGAGGGTACAGAAGGTTGTGCCTTCTAGTTTCATCCATCTCGTGATCATCAAAATGAACCCACTAACAAGGTTGATCAAGTCTTGTTAACAAACTCATTCCGAATAACACGGAACCGGATAAATTTTGCATAACACTAAGTTACCTCAATGGGGATATGAAAATCCCCAACAATAAGAATATCATACTTTTTCTTGACAGTAGGGAGAGGAAATTCAAAACCTCCAAAGATGATAGTTGGAACTTTTTCAATAGAATTGATGCTATGAACTTGAGATTGTTTCCTCGGAAAGTGTACCGTATGCTCATTACCATTAACATGAAAAGTGACATTGCCTTTGTTGCAATCAATAACAGCCCCTACAGTATTAAGAAAAGGTCTACCAAGGATAATAGACATAATATCATCCTCGGGAATATCAAGAATAACAAAGTCCGTTAAGATAGTGACATTTGCAACCACAACAGGCACATCCTCAAAAATACCGACAGGTATAGCAATTGATTTATCGGCCATTTGCAAAGATATTTCAGTAGGTGTCAACTTATTCAATTCAAGTCTACGATATAAAGAGAGAGGCATAACACTAACACGGCTCCAAGATCACATAAAGCAGTTCTAACATAATTTCTTTTAATGGAGCATGGTATAGTTGGAACACCCGGATCTCCAAGTTTCTTTGGTATTCCACCCTTAAAAGTGTAATTAGCAAGCATGGTGGAAATTTCAACTTCCGGTATCTTTCTTTTGTTTGTAATGATACCCTTCATATACTTAGCATAAGGATTTACTTTAAGCATATCAGTTAAGCGCATACGTAAGAAAATAGGTCTAATCATTTCAGCAAAGCGCTCAAAATCCTCATCATCCTTTGACTTGGATGGTTTAGGAGGAAAGGACACGGGTTTCTGAACCCATGGTTCTCTTTCTTTACCGTGCTTCCTAGCAACAAAATCTCTCTTATCATAATGTTGATTCTCTGGTTGTGGGTTATTGAAAGGATCGATATGGTTGACTAGAGGGGGGGGGGTGAATAAGCAACTAACAATTTTTTAAGCTTTTCTTTACCAAATTAAACTTTGCAACAAAATAGGTTGTCTAGATGTGCAACTAAGTGAGCAACTTATATGATGCAATAACAACTAGCACACATTCAAGCAAAGGATGTAAGACAAGTAGGCTTGCAAAAGTAAAGGCACGAAATAACCAAGAGTGGAGCCGGTGGAGACGAGGATGTGTTATCGGAGTTCCTTCCTTTTAAGGGGAAGTACGTCTCTGTTAGAGCGGTGTGGAGGCACAATGCTCCCCAAGAAGCCACTAGGGCCACCGTATTCTCCTCACGCCCTCACACAATGCGAGATGCCGTGATTCCACTATTGGTGCCCTTGAAGGCGGCGACCGAACCTTTACAAACAAGGTTGGGGCAATCTCCACAACAATTGGAGGATCCCAACAACACCACGAAGCTTCACCACAATGGAGTATGGCTTCGAGGTGACCTCAACCGTCTAGGGTGCTCAACACCCAAGAGTAACAAGATCCGCTAGGGATAAGTGGGGGCAATCAAATTTCTCTTGGTGGAAGTGTAGATATGGGCCTTCTCAACCAATCCCGAGCAAATCAACAAGTTTGATTGGCTAGGGAGAGAGATCGGGCGAAAATGGAGCTTGGAGCAACAATGGAGCTTTGGGGGAAAGAGGTAGGTCAACTTGGAGGAAGAAGACACCTTTATATAGTGGGGGAATAATTCCAACCGTTACCTCACTGTACATCCCCGCACAGAGCGGTACTACCGCTAGGGCAGGACGGTACTACCGCTGAGAGCGGTACTACCGCTCCCTACCCAGCGGTACTACCGTGCTGGCGAGGAAGACAGGGCCCTGGCCCCAGAGCGATACTACCGCGGGAGAAGAGCGGTACTACCGCTTGAAGCGGTACTACCGCTTGAAGCGGTACTACCGCTCCTACTACCGCTTCTAGTACCGCAAAACCCGACACGAGAAAACACTGGTCTCTAATCGAGGCGGTAGTACCGCAGAACAGCTGCGGTACTATGGCCGAAGCCCGCAAGCGGTACTACCGCCCTGCGGAGCGGTACTACCACTGAGAGTGGTACTACCGCTTCGTGGAGCGGTACTACCGCTGGAGAGCTTCGGCGGTACTACTGCTGTAGACCGCGGTACTACCGCTGGCACAGAACGGAGTAGGTACGGAAGAGAAGGGGCAGCTCCAAAGATGCGAAAGGAAGACGACGGGTGTGATAGGGATGTGTACGTGTTGATTCCACCCTACTCTTACCAAAGCGGATCCCCTCTTGATAGTACGGTGACTCCTACGAAACTAGTCCACCAACAACGAAACGAAGGAGCTACACCGTCTTGAATAAAACACCGAGGGAAAGAAATCGTCTCGTGCCAATGGATGAATCTCTGAAAGAACTTAACACACACGATTAGTCCGCAAAAGCATTGTCATCAATCACCAAAACCACTTGGGGATAAATATGCCCTTACAATATCCCCCTTTTTGGTGGATTGATGACAATACGGGATTTGCACAAGCATGATATAGAGAAAGCGTACAAACCCCACCGTCCTAAAATGTGGATGGGCTCCCCCTAGATGTGTGCTATCTAGATAAGTGCTTTGGACTGCACGGCACACATACTAGGATCAACGCTCCCCCTACATTTTAGAGACCAACAATCTAAGCAAGGTATATGAGAGCAGCATAGATGATATAACAAGAAAAGCAAGCAACTCATAAGCTACATAGTGACATAGATAATGATACTGGAAAGATAAGGTAGCATATGTCTCACACCATATGACACGAACTTAGGTCTCACAGACAAACCAACCAAAGCAAATGCGAGGAAAACACGAACACAAGAGACGGAAGACACAAATCGCAAATCCCTAAACTCTCTCCCCCTTTGGCATCGAGACACCAAAAAGGAGAGGGAGTGTTGCTACGGCTCCAGGTGAGAGCAAACGAGGGACACACACATCAGAGCCCAGCAGGATCATCGGTGCCACCGTCCTCAGACTGGAAGTGCTCGGCATCAGAATCAGTCCACGAGCAGTGCAGCTGAATCCACTCCTCCTCCTCGGTAAGCTGGTCCTCAGACCCACTATTAACTATAGCACCCAACTGACGCATGAGCTCCTTGTGGCGACCTCGGGCCTTCTTCTCAGCCACATGAGTCATGTACTGACCGTGAGACTCCATGCATAACAACTTCTTCATCTTGAGCTTGAGCTTCTTTGCCCAAGAGGGCTCTGCCTCAGAAGGCATGTAGTCATCATCATCATCATCAGCCCCAGTCTCCTCCTCGGTCTCCATGGCAGTAGCAGACGAAGGAACTCCAGTCCTAGGGGCCTGAGTGCCCCAGTTATCCTTCTTCCTCAGACGCTTGACATCGTGAGAGATCAACTCTCCAGTCTCTAGTATCACCTTGGGATAGACACGATCCCAGGCCTTCTCAATGAGCAGCATGATGAACGGACCATAAATCGGGCACTTGCGCTCGGAGATAGCAGACAGCAGCTCAGACCACATAACATGAGAGATATCCAAGGACTCTCCGGCGTGCTGTCCCTTCTCACGCTGGCAGAAAAGAAGCATGTCCACGAGATAAGAGTGAACCTGGTCCAGATTCCCGATACGAGGGAAAAGAGTCTCTCTGAAGATGCGGTGAAGGATATCCAAATAGCAGGCAGCTCATAGGTTTCCTTCTTTGTCTCATGGTTGATCCTCAGAGTGCAGTAGGGCCAGAGAGCTTGCTTGTGAGTGGCATTGGGGCGGCCGTGAGGGCGAAAGCCGACAGAAGACTCAAGACCTAGATCTTGCACCCCAATCAACTCCATGAACGCTTTCCACTTGACTGAAAGTAACTTGACATTGGTCATCCAGGTCAGTGTCCTGTCCTCATCAGTCCCAAGGTGAACCGTGGCATAGAATTGGGCCACAATATCAGCATCATAGTCCTTGTTGAATTTCATGATCCCAAGAATGTTCAGTTGAGTGCACATTTGAAGAGCTTCACCAAAGTATTCAGGATCTTGCTCCATATGGTCGGTGTCGATGGAGTGCACGTTGACATAGAGGTTCTTCTTGGCTTTGAGAACATCGAAGAAGATGGCAAACTGGAACCTGTTCCGGAACGGACGGTTGACCAAAGTGGGATCTTGGTCAGCCTCATACGGGTTGCGGCGGCTCCTTGCCCAGAACTCCTTTGGCTGCATTTTTGGCACGGTTTTGCCTGGCTTTGGCTTGACCCCAAGCTTCTTCTGGAGTTGAGGTGGAGGTGGAGCACTTGAAGAACCTCCGGCAGGCTCGGTGGTGCGGTAGCGCTTGGACGTGGCACGACCAGGGTTGACACGACGAGCCTGATGCTCAGGGACCTCATCACCTGGAACCACACACAAGAACATGCAAACAACCAGAAAGAACGAGCATAAGCCACAAAACACGAGCAAAAGGATCACTGAAAGGTAGGAAAATGGTGGAAATTGGTAGAGGGAGGTAGTACCGCGACCTCCGGGCGGTAGTACCGCTCTGGGGGAGCGGTAGTACCGCTTGAGGCGGGGAAACAGCCGGTTCCAACTGCCGTGATCAGATCCGGTACTACCGTCCTACCAATTTCAAAATTACTCCAACCAAACACTAATCCACAATGTCTGGAAGCATTCTCCATCCTACTCAAGCCTAGATCTGGCCAAAAATCTAGAGATGCAACTGCTATTGCCCCTAAGACGCTAGATTGGAAATCTAGACAAAAAGAAACAGGGAACGGGGGCAATACCGGCATCCATGGCAAGAGGACAAGGTGGGGATCGACTCCACCGAAGGGAATGGAGAGGAGTGCCCCGGAGAGGGAGATCCGCCGGAGCCCTCCCGCGGCGCCAGTGCTGAAGAGAGAGAGGAACAGAGCGAGGGGAGGCGAGCGAATGGGTATGGGGGAGAAGAAACTCCCCCTGCCCCCGTTATAACCCCCTGCCCGCACCTCACAGCGGTAGTACCGCGCTGGAGGGTGGTAGTACCGCTCGGAGCGGTAGTACCGCTTGCCACCAGCGGTAGTACCGCTTCAGCAACCGCACGACTTCTAGACCAACGGCTAAAACTCCAAGAAGACGAAAAGGAAAACTAAGAGACAGAGAAGACCAACAAGGCAATACACACACACGCAACGGACCAGAAACCACTCAAACAAAAACAACCACACGAAACAGAGCGAGCTCTGTCCTCTCTCAAGAGAGGGCGGTGGCCGGAGCCACCTATGTTTGAGTCAATTGGTATGGCACCGCGAAGAATTATCCTTGGGCCCATGACCAAAACTCGTCTTTGAAGCACAAGTACCATCAAAAAATGGCTAATGTGAAAGAGTTGATCGATTTATGCATAATGGGGGGAGGGAGAGTTCATTGAGAGAACAACACTCCCCCTATGTCCATGCCTACACCTAAACTAGACAACAAGTTGAATGTGGTGGGGGGGTGCACGGGTTCAAGTCACATTGTTCAAATCAATGATATTTAGCTCATGCCTTAACTCGCGAAATCTTGCTTCATCCAAGGGCTTCGTGAAAATATCTGCAAGGTTATCATGAGTGTTGACATACTTGAGCTCGATCTCCCCTCGCCTAATGTGATCCCAGATGAAGTGATACCGAATCTCAATGTGCTTCGTCTTGAAGTGTTGCACCGGGTTGAGAGAAATCTTGATGGCACTTTCATTATCACACCAAAGAGGCACTTTGTCACAAATGACACCGTACTCCTTTAAAGTTTGCCTCATCCATAGGAGTTGAGCACAACAACTACCGGCCGCCACATACTCCGCTTTGGTGCACGAGAGAGACACACAACTTTGCTTCTTGGAAGACCAACTTACCAAAGAGCAACCAAGAAATTGGCACCCTCCGGAAGTGGACTTCCTATCCACTTTGTCTCCCGCCCAATCGGAATCCGTGAAACCTTGAAGCTTGAAGTTTGCTCCTCTTGGGTACCATAAGCCAAAGTTTGGGGTATGAGCCAAATATCTAAAGATTCGCTTGACCGCCACATAGTGACTTTCCTTTGGTGCGGCTTGAAAACGTGCACACATCCCCACACTCAACATGATATCCGGTCTAGATGCACAAAGGTAAAGCAAGGAGCCAGTCATGGAGCGATATACCTTTTGATCCACCGCTTTACCATTGGGATCGATGTCAAGTTGGCACTTGGTAGGCATTGGTGTAGTAGCCGGCTTGACATCACTTAGCTTGAATCTTTTAAGCATGTGTTGAGTGTATTTGGCTTGGTTGATGAAGGTTCCTTCTCTTCTTTGTTTGATGTCAAAACCAAGGAAGAACTTCAACTCTCCCATCGAAGACATCTTGAACTTGGAGGTCATGAGAGCGGCAAATTCCTCATTTAAAGCTTTGTTAGGAGAACCAAAGATAATATCATCAACATATAGTTGGCATACAAACAACTCCCCTTTGACCTTCTTAGTAAAAAGAGTGGGATCGATTTGTCCTACTTCAAATCCACGATCTTGTAGCAACTCGGTAAGGTGGTCATACCACACACGTGGGGCTTGTTTAAGGCCATAGAGTGCCTTATCGAGTTGATACACATGATCCGGGAAGTAGGGGTCCTCGAACCCGGGGGGTTGCTTGACATAGACCAACTCATTAATAGGACCATTAAGAAAAGCTCTTTTCACATCCATTTGTTGCAACTTAAAGTTGTGATGGGAAGCATAAGCAACCAACAAACGAATGGATTCAAGACGAGCGACGGGAGCAATGGTTTCATCGTAGTCGATACCCTAGACTTGGGAGTAGCCTCATGCTACCAATCTTGCCTTGTTGCGAACAATGTTCCCATGAGCATCTTGCTTGTTCTTGAAGATCCATTTGGTCCCAATGACGTTGTGGTCTCCCGATGGCCTTGGCACCAATCTCCATACTTTGTTGTACTCGAAGTTGTTGAGTTCTTCATGCATGGCATTGAGCCAATCCGAGTCTTCGAGCGCCTCATAGACCTTTTGGGGTTCAACACAAGAGACAAACGCGTGATGTTCACAATAGTTTGCTAATTGTCTATGAGTGCTTACCCCCTTTCTTAGGCTTCCAACCACATTTTCCATGAGATGGCCTTGGGTAGCGAGCTTGGAAGCAATCTTCGCGACACGACGCTCTAATTCCTCCTCAGATGTGGAAGGAGGAGGGTTGACTTGATCATCTTGAGCGCCGTCTTGAGCTTGTTCTTGATCTTGAGCTTGCTCTTGATCTTGAACTTGCTCGAGGGGGAGAACTTGACCTTGGGCATAATTTAGAGGTTCACCACCATCTTGAGGTTGATCTTGCCCTTGGTCTTGTTCACGAGGTTGAGGGCCTTCACTTTGTTCTTCGGAAGCGTGTGGGTCTTGATGAGGTGATGGCTCTACTTGAGTAGAGCATTGTCCTTCTCCTTCGGCCACAAGGGGTTCCTCAATGGGTAGAATTTGACCAATACCCATTCTTATTATGGCTTGGGGAGGAATTTCATCACCTACATCACAAGTACCACTTTGTTCCACTTGGGAGCCGTTATTTTCGTCAAACTCCACGTTACACGTCTCCTCAATGAGTCCCGTGGACTTGTTGAGGACACGGTAAGCATGAGAGTTTGTAGCATACCCAACAAATATGTCCTCATGAGCTCTAGTCTCAAATTTAGACAAACGAACACCTTTCTTGAGAATGAAACACTTAGAACCGAACACCATGAAGTACTTGAGGTTGGGCTTGTTGCCGGTGAGTATCTCATAAGGAGTCTTGTTCAAGCCTTTGCGAAGATAGAGCCGATTGGATGCATGACATGCGGTGTTGATGGCTTCGGCCCAAAAGTTGTATGGAGACTTGAACTCCGCCATCATGGTCCTAGCCGCATCCATCAACGTCCGGTTCTTCCTCTCCGCAACACCATTTTGTTGAGGGGTGTATGGAGCAGCATATTGGTGCTTGATCCCCTCATCACTAAGAAACTCATCCAAGGTGTAGTTCTTGAACTCGGTGCCGTTGTCACTTCTTATTGTCAGGATCTTTGCATTGTGTTGACGTTGAGCTTCATTTGCAAAGTCGATGACGGTTTGTTGAGTCTCACTCTTCCTCTTGAAGAAGTATACCCAAGTGTATCTTGAATAGTCATCCACAATCACCAAGCAATACTTTCTTCCTCCAAGACTATCAAAAGATGGAGGCCCAAAGAGATCCATGTGAAGGAGCTCCAAGGGTCTCTTCGAGTAGATGATGGTTGATGGGGGGTGAGCCTCTTCATGAAGCTTTCCTTTGATACAAGCACTGCAAGCACGATCTTTGGCAAAAGTAACATTTGTTAGTCCACGGACATGGTCCCCCTTGAGAAGACTTTGCAAAGATCTCATGTTGACGTGGGCTAAACGGCGATGCCAAAGCCATCCCACGTCAACTTTAGCCATTAGGCATGTCGCGGTCTTAGTGGGTCACTCCGAAAAGTTAATCACATAGAGACCGTTCTCGACATGCCCAACAAAGGCTACTTTAAGAGTCTTGCTCCACAAGAGGGCCACGGTATCAATGTCAAAGAATGTAGCAAAACCCATGAGTGCAAGTTGACAAACGGAAAGCAAATTGTATGCAAGGGACTCACAAGTATGACTTTCTCGATCGTTAGATCATGAGAAATGACAACTTTGCCGAGACCCAATACCTTAGAATGTGATTCATCACCCCACTCGACATTGGTGGGCATAGAAGGAATCTCTTGCACGTCCACCACCAAGTCCTTGCTCCCGGTCATATGATTTGTTGCTCCACTATCGAGCAACCATGATCCCCCACCAGAAGCAAACACCTACAAGAGATCAATGCTTGGTTTTAGGTACCCATTTAGTAATGGGTCCTTTGATGTTAGTAACAAGGGTCTTGGGAACCCAAATAGACCATTCAATGTACTCATAAGGAGAACCAACAAATTTAGCAAAGACATGTCCATCACTAGCATGACACAACACATATGACGGGTTAAAGTCGCCGGCTTTGTTTGAGGAAATGCTTTTGCCCTTTTGGGCATCAACTCCCTTCACTTTTTCCTTCTTCTCCTTAGGAGCACCCTCTCCCTCTTTCACAAACGTTTGTTTGAGAGGAGGAGGACGTTTGGTCTTGTTGTTCTTCTTCTTCTTGCTCTTGGACTTGTGTGCAAACCCAATTCCTTCTTTGGCCACAACTTCCTTTTGATTGCTCAAAAGGTCGTTGAGGTTCTTCTCACCTTGAATGCAAGTCACAAGGCCTTTCTCAAGTTGATCCTTCAACTTGGCATTCTCCTCCACAAGATGCACATGCTCACAACACGGGTTAGTAGCACATGCATTATCAATTAATACCATATGAGGAAAGGTGGCATTTTCCTTGATTAGCTTAACTTGGAGTTGAGCATGAGACTCTTTGAGGTTAGCATGAGTACCCTTCAAGACCTTGTGGGCCTTGTCAATTATCTCAAACTCCTCTTTGAGTCTAGCATGATCAACCCCAAGTTTAGCCTTCTCGGAGGTTAGCACACGAGACACGACAAGAGCACGATCAAGATCTTTCTTTAACTTAGCATGGTCATCATTGTGTGACTCCTCAAGAGTCAAATGATGCACACGCTCTTCCTCAAGAGCATTAGAGAGATCTGATATCTCATCGGCATAGTCACGACTATGACCTTCCATCTTGGAGATGGTTTCTTCGTGAGCCTCGATCATGTCATTGGCCTCACCAAGTTGTTCCAAGAGAGCAACAAAGTGCTTCTTGGACTTACCCTTGAGCTTATTCATAAAAGACTCAAATTCATTCACTTCCTCATTAGACTCAACATATTCATCAATGCAATCCTCCAAAGAGGGATTAGTAATGATGGTGGTTGTGATGTTGGGGGTTACCTTGTTTGAAGCTTTAGCCATGAGGCATTTGGTGGTGACGTTTTCGTTGGGTGAATCAAAGAGAGACCCCCGGGGAGTAGTAGCAATGGCAAAGGATGCCATGACCATAGCTTCTTCATTTTCATCATCATCGTCATCCTCTTGGTATTCTTTTTGAACCACTAACCCACGAGTGGGAGTCTTCTTAGCAAAGTTGTTCTTGTTGGGGAAGGACTTGGCTTTGTCTTTTTGGATGAACTTGCCACCATTGTCTTCCCGCTTCTCATAAGGACAATCCGCAATGAAATGGCTCACATTGCCACAGTTGAAGCAAGTTCTAACTCGTTGCTTGCCCTTGACGCCACTTGAGTTGTTCTTGGTGAAGTTGGGTCTTGAACTCTTCTTGCTCCAAAATTGTCTTGAAGCAAGGGCCATGTGCTCATGGTAATCAAATTTGGTGTCTTCGAGGTTGCTTTCCTCATCTTCCACTTCTTCCTCTTCTTCCATAATAACCTTGGCCTTCAAAGCAAGGTTGGGCTTCTTTTCCCTTTGAGAACGGAGCACCGCATTATCGGCGGTCTTGTCCAAGATGCTCATTGCAACGAACTCATCCAACACTTCACTTGAGGTCATGGAGTGGAAGTCCGGTCGTTGACGAATGACGGAGGACATGGCCTTATTGTAGGGCATCATGGCCTTGAGGAACTTTCGCTTGATCCAATTGTCATCCGTGTCCTTGCTTCCATGATCTCGGAGTGCGACCGCGAGTTTGGTCACTCTTCGAAAGAGCTCACGAGGTTCTTCATCTTCTTTCATTGCAAACTCATCGGCTTCATCTTGCACCACTTCATAGTTGGAGCATTGAATGCTAGCACTTCCTCGATAGAGACCCTCGACACATTTCCATGCTTCTTTAGCCATGGCATGGGGTCGAAGATGAGGGAGATCTTCGGGAAGGATTGCATCTTGGATGATGAAGAGAGCACTCTCATTGAATTGGTTGTCCACGGCTTCTCGAGGGGTGAAGTTGCTTGGGTCATGAGGATAAAAACCTTCTTCAATGATTCTCCAAAGGTTAGTGTTCACATGTTTTAAATGACGCTTAAAGCGATAGACCCAAGAATCAAAATCTTCATGTTTCTCATATTTAGGAGGAGGACCGGCATGATTCAAATGAGTGGAGGGGATTGGCCCTCCATAAATTGGAGGTTCCACATGGGCAAAGATGCCGGTACCATTTCTACCACTAATAGAAGGACTCTTTTCAATGTTAGCTTCCCCCTTGTCGGAGGTAGCATCCGTCACCTTGTTGGTGGGATCACCCACTTTCATCGGTGAGGTAGATTGTTTAAGTCCTTCTAGGAATTCCTTAAACATGTCCTTGACCTCGGTCGTCATGGAGGTTTTCAATGTTTCCAAAGCCACATTGAATTCCTCACGTGAGATCGAGTTACCCCCATCTCTCGTAGATAAGATCGGATTCGCACCGGAGTGCTCTCCCACCTCATCTACGACATCAACCATACTCTTCGGACGGAAAAGCCCTTAAAAAGAGACGAGGCTCTGATACCAATTGAAAGGATCGATATGGTTGACTAGAGGGGGGGGGGAGGGTGAATAGGCAACTAACAATATTTTAAGCTTTTCTTTACAAAATTAAACTTTGCAACAAAATAGGTTGTCTAGATGTGCAACTAAGTGAGCAACTTATATGATGCAATAACAACTAGCACACATGCAAGCAAAGGATGCAAGACAAGTAGGCTTGCAAAAGTAAAGGCACGAAATAATCAAGAGTGGAGCCGGTGGAGACGAGGATGTGTTACTGGAGTTCCTTCCTTTTAAGGGGAAGTACGTCTCTGTTAGAGCGGTGTGGAGGCACAATGCTCTCCAAGAAGCCACTAGGGCCACCGTATTCTCCTCACGCCCTCACACAATGCGAGATGCCGTGATTCCACTATTGGTGCCCTTGAAGGCGGCGACCGAACCTTTACAAACAAGGTTGGGTCAATCTCCACAACAATTGGAGGCTCCCAACAACACCACGAAGCTTCACCACAATGGAGTATGGCTTCGAGGTGACCTCAACCATCTAGGGTGCTCAACACCCAAGAGTAACAAGATCCGCTAGGGATAAGTGGGGGGAATCAAATTTCTCTTAGTGGAAGTGTAGATCTGGGCCTTCTCAACCAATCCCGAGCAAATCAACAAGTTTGATCGGCTAGGGAGAGAGATCGGGCGAAAATGGAGCTTGGAGCAATAATGGAGCTTTGGGGGAAAGAGGTAGGTCAACTTGGAGGAAGAAGACACCTTTATATAGTGGGGGAACAATTCCAACCATTACCTCACTGTACATCCCCGCACAGAGCGGTACTACCGCTAGGGCAGGGCGGTACTACCGCTGAGAGCGGTACTACCGCTCCCTACCCAGCGGTACTACCACGGTGGCGAGGAAGACAGGGCCCTGGCCGCAGAGCGGTACTACCGTGGGAGAAGAGCGGTACTACCGCTTGAAGCGGTACTACCGCTCCTACTACCGCTTCTAGTACCGCAAAACCCGACACGAGAAAACATCGGTCTCGAATCGAGGCGGTAGTAGCGCGGAACAGCTGCGGTACTACGGCCGAAGCCCGCAAGCGGTACTACTGCCCTACGGAGCGGTACTACCGCTGAGAGCGGTACTACCGCTAGAGAGCTTCGGCGGCACTACCGCTGTAGACCGCGGTACTACCGCTGGCATAGAACGGAGCAGGTATGGAAGAGAAGGGGCAGCTCCAAAGATGCGAAAGGAAGACGATGGGTGTGATAGGGATGTGTACATGTTGATTCCACCCTAGTCTTACCAAAGCGGATCCCCTCTTGATAGTACGGTGACTCCTACGAAACTAGTCCACCAACAACGAAACGAAGGAGCTACACCGTCTTGAATAAAACACCGAGGGAAAGAAATCGTCTCGTGCCAACATATGAATCTCCGAAAGAACTTAACGCACACGATTAGTCCGCAAAAGCATTGTCATCAATCACCAAAACCACTTGGGGATAAATATGCCCTTACAGTTATCAAGATCAACAGCAGGTTCAATCTCTACATCATTGTCTTTGCTAAGTTGAGCATCAACATGAACATTATCATTAACATTATCACTAGGTTCATGTTCATCACCTGATTGTGTTTCAGCATCAGAAATAGAAATATCATTGGGATTCTCAGGTGTGTCTACAGTAGGTTCAATAGAAGCATGCAAAGTTCTATCGTTTTTCTTCTTCTTCTTTTTAGAAGAACTAGGTGCCTCTAAATTTTTTCTCTGAGAATCTTGCTCGATTCTCTTAGGGTGGCCTTCAGGATACAAAGGTTCCTGAGTCATTCTACCAGTTCTAGTAGCCACTCTAACAGCAAAGTCATTTTTATTATTTAATTCATCAAGCAAATCATTTTGAGCTTTAAGTACTTGCTCAGCTTGAGTAGCAACCATAGAAGCATATTTGCTAACGCGGTGAAGTTCATCTTTAACTCTAGCCAGATTATCACCTACGCGTCCTATCTCGAAAGCATTATTCTTTAACTCTCTACCAACATAAGCATTAAAACTTTCTTTCCTAGCCATAAAGTCATCAAATTCATCTAGGCAAGGGCTATGAAATTTATTAGAGGGTATTTCAACTTTATCATATCTATAGAGAGAATTTACCTTTACTACCTGTGTCGGGTTATCAAGACAATGTGGTTCTTTAGGCGGTATATTAAGACCATGTGTTTCTTCAATAGGAGGTAAATTATTAACATCTTCAACTTTAATGCCTTTTTATTTCATTGATTTCTTTGCCTCTTGCATATCTTCAGGACTGAGAAATAAAACACCTCTCTTCTTCGGAGTGGGTTTAGGAATAGGCTCAGGAGTTGGCTCAATTGGTTCAGGAATTACTTCAGGAACTGGCTCGGGAAGAGTCCAATTATTTTCATTAGTCAACATATTATTCAATAATATTTCAGCTTCGTCGACTATTCTTTCCCTGAAAACACAACCAGCACAACTATCCAAGTAGTCCTTGGAAGCATCGGTTAGTCCATTATAAAAAATATCAAGTATTTCATTTTTCTTAAGAGGATGATCGGGCAAAGCATTAAGTAACCGGAGAAGCCTCCCCCAAGCTTTTGGGAGACTCTCTTCTTCGATTTGCACAAAATTATATATTTCCCGCAAGGCAGCTTGTTTCTTATGAGCAGGGAAATATTTAGCAGAGAAGTAATAAATCATATCCTGGGGACTATGCACACAACCAGGAGCAAGAGAATTATACCAAGTCTTAGCATCACCCTTTAATGAGAATGGAAATATCTTAAGGATGTATAAATAGCGAGACTTCTCATCATGAGTAAACAGGGTGGCTATATCATTCAACTTGGTAAGATTTGCCACAACAATTTCAGATTCAAGGCCATAAAAAGGATCAGATTCAACTAAAGTAATAATATCAGGATCAACAGAGAATTCATAATCCTTATCAGTAACACAGATAGGTGAAGTAGCAAAAGCAGGATCGGGTTTCATTCTAGCATTAAGAGACTGCTACTTCCACTTAGCTAATAATTTCTTAAGATCATTTCTATCATTGCAAGCAAGGATTTCCATAGCAGCTTTTTCATTCATAACATAACCCTTAGGAACAACAGGTAATACATAATCATTGGGGGAACCTTCATCATCATTATCATCAATAATAGGTTCTTCAATATTTTCATTCCCCCTAACTCTAGCAAGTTGTTCCTCTAGAAATTCACCTAATGGCAAAGTAGTATCACGCACAGAAGTAGTTTCATCATGCATAGCAGAAGTGGCATCATCAATAACATGCGACATATCAGAATTCATAGCAGTAGCAGGTTTAGGTGTCGCAAGCTTACTAATAACGGAAGGAGAATCTAGTGCAGAGCTAGATGGCAGTTCCTTACCTCCCCTCGTAGTTGAGGGTAAAATAGTAGTTTGATCGTCTTTCAAGTTCTTCATAGTGATGAACAGATATAAATCCCAAGTGACTCAGAGAATAGATCTATGCTCCCCGGCAACGGCGCCAGAAATTAGTCTCGATAACCCACAAGTGTAGGGGATCGCAACAACTTTCGAGGGTAAAGTATTCAACCCAAATTTATTGATTCGACACAAGGGGAGCCAAAGAATATTCTTGAGTATTAGCAGTTGAGTTGTCAATTCAACCACACCTGGATAACTTAGTATCTGCAGCAAAGTGTTAAGTAGCAAAAGTGGTATGATAATAAAAGTAACAGTAGCAAAAGTAAAGATAAATGTTTTTGGGTTTTTGTAGTAGTTGCAACAGTAGCAACAAAAAAGTAAATAAGGGAAGAACAATATATGAAAAGCTCGTAGGCAATGGATCAGTGATGGATAATTATGCCGTATGCGATTCCTCATGTAATAGCTATAACATAGGGTGGTATAGAACTAGCTCCAGTTCATCAATGTAATGTAGGCATGTATTCCGTAAATAGTCATACGTGCTTATGGAAAAGAACTTGCATGACATCTTTGTCCTACCCTCTCGTTGCAACGGGGTCCTTACGGAAACTAAGGGATATTAAGGCCTCCTTTTAATAAAGAACCGGAACAAAGCATTAGCACATAGTGAATACATGAACTCCTCAAACTACGGTCATCACCGAGAAGTATCCCGATTATTGTCACTTCGGGGTTGTCGGATCATAACACATAATAGGTGACTATAGAGTTGCAAGATAGGATCAAGAACACACATATATTCATGAAAACATAATAGGTTCAGATCTAAAATCATGGCACTCGGGCCCTAGTGACAAGCATTAAGCATAGCAAAGTCATAGCAACATCAATCTCAGAACATAGTGGATACTAGGGATCAAACCCTAACAAAACTAACTTGATTACATGGTAAATCTCATCCAACCCATCACCGTCCAGCAAGCCTACGATGGAATTACTCACGCACGGCGGTGAGCATCATGAAATTGGTGATGGAGGATGGTTGATGATGACGACGGCGACGAATCCCCCTCTCTGGAGCCCCGAACGGACACAAGATCAGCCCTCCCGAGAGAGATTAGGGCTTGGCGGCGGCTTCGTGTCGTAAAACGCGATGAAACTTTCTCCTTGATTTTTTTCTCCCCGAGACGGAATATATGGAGTTGGAGTTGAGGTCGGTGGAGGTCCAGGGGGGCCACGAGATAGGAGGCCGCACCCTAGGGGGGGCGCCCCCCTATCTCGTGGACAGGCTGTGGGCCCCTTGGCATTTATTCTTTCGCCAAAAATTCTTATTAATTCCAAAAAGTGCCTCCGTGGATTTCCAGGACATTCCGAGAACTTTTCTTTTCTACACATAAAACAACATCATGGTAGTTCTGCTGAAAACAGCGCCAGTCCGGGTTAGTTTCATTCAAATCATGCAAGTTAGAGTCCAAAACAAGGGCAAAAGTGTTTGGAAAAGTAGATACATTGGAGACGTATCAGCAGACAACGGCGTCGTAGTGAGCGCACAAAGGCGCAGGAGGGGATCCGACCACCTGAGGAAGTGCCTTATTATTAACGAAACTACTGAACTAGCCTAGTGGCCAAGTGACACTACCCGACAGCTATTCCGCCCGGGTTCAATTCCACCCGTGCAGGGAAAATATCTCCAAATTTTTTGCCCCTGCCTTTATTGACATGTGGGTCCTCATTGTCATCTACGCACACCACGTCCAACACTTGCCAAAACTTCGTCCCTCGTTTTCTCTGTGTTTTGCACACTTGACATTCTGTGGGCATTTTGACTATGCATCATATGAAGATGTGCTATGCATGAATGTTGATCAGCATGATGTTAACTGGCTGGTAGTTCCATTTTCGACCATGAATAAAACTTCCAACATGATGTTAACCCTGTTTGAAAAGGCTGTGTTAATATAAATGCTCTGCCTCTGAAAGTTGCAGTTTCTTATCTGAAACTGAACTTGCAGTTTCTTATCTGAAACCGAAACTTGCAGTTTCTTCTCTGAGAATCACATTGTCTGCACTTTCATACTCCTATGAAACTACATTTTTTAAGTGCTAAAAATAGATCTCTATAATTCATAATATACTTCATATGCTCAATACTGCAAATCTGAAATTCAAAAGACATTCATATCTGAAAGTACTCTCAAAATACACAACACAAAACACAATTCAAAACCTGCAAATACTGACAACCCTAAGCTCCTCCTGACAATTCACAACCTGCCCGACTATTGGGCTGGGGGGGCAGTCCCCTCCTATTCCTTGGTGGCAGACAGCCGCCCCATGAGACAATGTGAATGGCGAGGGAGAGGATGGCGGGGAAGCGTCGCCGGGCCAACTGCTTCTCTTCTTGCAGTTGGGTTCGATCGACGAAGACTCCACTGGCTCGCTCTGGCAAGACACCCTCACAAACGGCACCCTGTAGATGCTCGATCCTTCAATCTCTGGTGGATGCTCCATCTGGGATCGATACTCCCACCACCGCTCCCTCACGATCGGATTCGGTGAATCTATTTGCTCCATGGCCCAGGGGAGCAGCTCTATGTACTCCCGCGCGACTCCCTCCGGGAGTATCGTCGCCCTTTTGTTTTGTTGCAGATATTTGGCCATGGATGTCGCCGTTGCCGCTTGTTGGTCCTTGTTGTCAAACCAAGACTGTATCTCCAATATCCTAGCTAGCTTCATAGGGTCGCCGTCTGCGATCCTCACGTATCGGTTGTACTCCTCCATCGATCTACTTCTCCACAGCACCTTCACTCGCCGGCGGTGGTTTCTGAATGGAAGAGGAGAGGAACAACGCTGGTTTTGGATTAGAACGGGAGAGGAGCGATGCTGGTTTTGGAGCGGAACAGGAGAGGAGGGGCGGTGGTTTTGAAATCGAAGAGGAGAGGAGCGGCGCTGGATTTAGATTGGAACAGGAGAGGAGCGGCGGTGGTTTAAGAGGAGAAGAGTGGAAGAGCGGCGCTGGTCTTGGAAGTATTTTTTGTTGTTTTGCGTATTTTGGGTCAAAGTTGACCACGTACTGTATTTGACAAGCAAAATGTGAATGCATGTCACCAAAAATTGTATCGTTTGGTTCGTATTTGAATATACTTTCAAATTATATTATTTTTGCAACGTATAACATATGTTTTATTTGCGAAAATCATGGTCAATTATGACCCAGAATAAAAGGGAGACTAGTTAAATGTGGGGTCGCTTTCTTAATTGAAGGGTAAATTTATTTTTATTTTGAGATAGTCACAGCGCGCCGGCCCTCTCGTCCAATTCTAAATCGCTACCGCATGTTGTGGTTCTAAGCCTGACAGTAGAAAGGGGGGTAGGTATGGAGAGGCAAGATCTTAGCTATGGCAAAGATGTACACGCAATGTTTACGAGTTCAGGCCCTTATCGGAGGAAGTAATAGCCCTACGTCTCGGTGCCCGGAGGCGGTCGATTGGATTATGTGTGTTGAATTACAGAGTGTGCGAACCCTTGTGCCAAAGGAGGGGGGTGGCTTATATAGAGTGTGCCAGGACCCCGGCTCCCCTCCATTACAAGGGGCTTAATGTACATAAAGTAAGGGATTTACTGGTAATGGCAGCCTTGAATGCTCTTAATGCTCATGAAGACTAAGGAATGAATGCCCGGCCGTTGTGCGCTCTTCCGATTCCTGGTCTTTAATATGGTCGAGGCATTCTCCACATGGTCGAGTGATAGTGGGGAATCATGGTCGAGTGATTACATCACCGAGTGGATTCTGGGTCTTCTTATCTTCTGGGGTAGTGACCTTGGGTAGGACGTATATGTCAGGTCTCTGACCCTACCCCAGGTTTGTACCCTCATTAGTAGCCCCCGAATGGATTAAGGTGTGAGTGCGAAATGGACTGCATTAAGCTTGACCTGAGCCTAAGGATCTCGCGAGCGCTTTCCGTACGTCTGAGTGCCCGCGTCAATGTTTGGTGTCGACTCAGTCGCCTTGATCCATTCAGTGGACGGTCGAGTGAACTGTTGATCTTATATGCCGAGTGTTGCGTTGGAGCGTGGGATCCTAGACGCGATTGCTTGCAGTGTATCCCGGATTCTGCGGGATACGAAATTTCGGGGAAGCGTGCCAGACGGGGAATGCCGAAGCGAGCGGAACGGATAAACAATGATTCCTCAATTCCTGCGCCGCCTTTTTCGCCATGTACGCTGCGCACGACTATTGCAGGATTTGATGGGATCGCCTGGTCCCACGCTTCAGTCACTTAGAAATAACCTCTTATAAGGTGGTTGGACCGATGCGCCGGTACTGTGCATCTCTTCTCTTCCTTCTTCTTTCTCTGTCTCTCCGCACCACCTTACTCTCCCGCTCCAACGCCGCTGCCCCGTCGCCATGGTGAAGGACAAGACGGCGATGCTAGAGCGCGCGAAGAAGACAAAGGGAGTGGCGAAGGGCACGAAGCAGCAGCACGAGTCGTCATCACGCACGAGGCTGCCGCCGGGCTGGATCCAGGGCGATTGGATCCAGTCTTCGATCCAGAAGGTGGATCTGGACGAGTTGGCGGAGCTGGGGTTAATCGACAAGGGAGCGGCAAGGCTGCCGGAGGGGGAGATGAGTCCTCAGCCTCAGCCGGGTGAGTGTGTTCTGCTCGCCACCCATGTCGACCGCGGCTTCTCGCTTCCCCCGCACCCTTTCTTCTGGGGGTTTCTGAACTTTTTTGGTGCTCAGCTCCACCACTTCTCCCCAAACACCATCACGTATTTAGCTGCTTTCGTGTCGATGTGCGAGAACTTCTTGGGTTGTCGACCACACTGGGGCCTTTTCAAGCACATCTTCACTATTCGTTCTCAACCGGTGAAGAAGGCGAAGTTGAGTGATTCTAAAACCCATGTCATCCAGATGTGTGGGGGTTTAGGTATTCAAAAGAGGAAGGGGACTGCCTTTCCTGCTATGACTCTTCCTGATTCCGTTAGGGGTTGGCAATCGACTTGGTTCTATTGCCAGGATGTCGCGGCCCCAGGTCAGTCGACCGGCCTTCCCCACTTCTCGTTTGACCGAGTCCAGACTCCTGCCCCGCTCAAAGTTACGACTGGTGAGACCATGGAGACGAGGATGCTGGTAGATAGGGTGGTCCAGCTTATCAATGATGGTGTCACGGGTCTGGATCTGCTGGAGGTGTTCCTTAGTCGACGTATCCAGCCTCTCCAGGACTGTGATCATCTAATGTGGCTGTATTCCGGACCGGACGACACCGTGCAGGTTCATCCGGAGGAAGTACCATCTGCAACAGTAGCTTCGTGGCTGAGAAGCATTACAGGCAATCAGGACAATCCCAGAGGATCTAGGTGAGTTGTCCCCTTCAGCAGCGACAACCCGCCCGACAAGGTATGCCTTTCGCTTCGACTGTTTCCCATTCATGTTCGACTGTACTTGAGATTGACCGACTCATGTTTGACCAACTTTGTTCTGCAGGTGTTCACTGAGATGCATTCGATGCCCAATGGCGGGCGGGCTTTGGAGCAGGCCCAGGAAGGGGAGGACAGCGCGGAAGATAGTGACGAGTGGGATTCTCAGGAAGATGACGACGAGGAGGAGGAGAGCAAGGAATCGGACGAGGAGGAGGAGGTCGACTCGCCACCGCGCTTCGAACACCGATCCAAACAGCAGCATGACCCGGCCGGTGGGCGCGGGAAAGGTGTGGTTCCGAGTGCCAATACCCAGAAGCGCACTCAGACGTCGACCCCGGAGCCGACTGAGAAGGTGGCCAAGTGTAGGACCTTGAAGTATGTCTAGAGGGGGGGGGTGGTGATTAGACTACTTGACCAATAAAAACTTAACCTTTTCCCAATTTTAGAGTTTGGCAGATTTTAACTATTTTAGGACAAGTCAAGCAATCATCACACTATTCAAGCAAGCATGCAAAGAGTATATAGGCAGCGGAAAGTAAAGCATGCAACTAGCAAGAAAGTAAAGGGGAGGGTTTGGAGGATTCAAACGCAATTGGAGACACAGATGTTTTTGGCGTGGTTCCGATAGGTGGTGCTATCGTACATCCACGTTGATGGAGACTTCAACCCATGAAGGGTAACGGTTGCGCGAGTCCACGGAGGGCTCCACCCACGAAGGGTCCACGAAAAAGCAACTTTGTCTATCCCACCATGGCCGTCGCCCACGAAGGACTTGCCTCACTAGCGGTAGATCTTCACGAAGTAGGCGATCTCCTTGCCCTTACAAACTCCTTGGTTCAACTCCACAATCTTGTCGGAGGCTCCCAAGTGACACCTAGCCAATCTAGGAGACACCACTCTCCAAGAAGTAACAAAATGGTGCGTTGATGATGAACTCCTTGCTCTTGTGCTTCAAATGATAGCCTCCCCAACACTCAACTCTCTCTCATAGGTTTTGGATCTGGTGGAAAGAAGATTTGAGTGGAAAGCAACTTGGGAAGGCTAGAGATCAAGATTCATATGGTAGGAATGGAATATCTTGGCCTCAACACATGAGTAGGTGGTTCTCTCTCACAAATGGTAAGTTGCAAGTGTAGGTTCGTTCTGATGGCTCTCTCCACGAATGAAGAGGAGGTGGAGGGGTATATATAGCCTCTACACAAAATCTAACCGTTACACACAATTTACGAAACTCGGTGGGACCGAATTGTTAAACTCGGTCAGACCGATTTAGTAAACCTAGTGACCGTTAGGGTTTTCGGTGGGACTGACATGCATCTCGGTGAGACCGATTCGGTTAGGGTTAGGGCATAACGTAATCTCGGTAATACCGATTACACAAACTTGGTGAGACCGATTTGGTAATAAGCTTTCCAGAGAGTTGGTCAGGCAAACTCGGTGGGACCGATTTGCTCTTTTCGGTGAGACCGAAATGTTACAAAAAGGAAACAGAGAGTTTACATTGCAATCTCGGTGGGACCGATCGCTCACTTCGGTTAGACCAAAACGTTACAAAGGGAAACAGAGAGATTACAACCCCATCTCGGTGAGACCGAGATCCCTATCGGTAGGACCGATTTGCTTAGGTTTTGTGGCAGTGGCTATGACTTTTGGAATCGGTGGCGCCGGATAGAAAGAATCGGTGTGACCGATTTTGGCTTTGGGTGTAGGTCATTTGTGGATGTGGGAAAGTAGTTGAGGGTTTTGGAGCATATCACTAAGCACATGAAGCAAGAGGCTCATTAAGCAACACCTCATCCCTCCTTGATAGTATTGGCTTTTCCTATAGACTCAATGTGATCTTGGATCACTAAAATATAAAATGAAGAGTCTTGAGCTTTTGAGCTTGAGCCAATCCTTTGTCCTTAGCATTTTGAGGGATCCACTTTCATCATCCATGCCATGCCATTCATTGAGCTTTCCTGAAATAATAGTCTTGGAATAGCATTAGCTCAATGAGCTATATGTTGTTATGAGTTACCAAAACCACCTAGGGATAGTTGCACTTTCAATCTCCCCCTTTTTGGTAATTGATGACAACATATAGATCAAAGCTTCGACAAATGATAATAAGATTGAATAACATCGTCACTTTGAGAAGTATGTGATAAGCAAGAGCTCCCCCAAAATTTGTGCATAGTTTAAGATTTGCTTTGGACTGCAAATGCACAATGAATTAGGCTCATGGGTTACTCTTCCATGTCACATACATCTTGGTGGAGTGCTCAAAATAATAAATATTGAATACATGCACTCATCACCAAGCATTGTGAATGATCACATAAGATAGATAGGATAATATCAAGCATTCATAAGTGTAGCTTATGATCAAACACATGATCATCAATGTCTCACAAGCATAGTATCTCAACCAAAAGCAAACAAAGTTTAAAAACACCAAATAAAAGCAAGAGAGAACAAAAGCAACTCTCTCTCTCTCGAAGCCCTATGATCTATACATTTTTCTCCCCCTTTGGCAACAAGTTACCAAAAAGTTCATAGAAAATGCGTAGTGTTAGATCGACTCTCAGGCTTGATCTTCTGGTGGAGGTGTCCCGATGACTCCTTGGACGAAGGCTTCAGTTGAAGTAGAGGGTGCTGGAGTGGATGCTGAAGCTGGTTGCACTGGAACTGAAGGGGCAGTGGCTGGTGCTGAAGTTGTTGCTCTAGTGTCTGTCACTGGCACTACAACGGACCTCTGGGCTCTGGGCTCTCTGGCAAAGACATTAGTTGTTGTCTTGCCCTGCTTCTCCTGCAAGTCCTCCTGCAGCTGCTCTACAACCGACTGAATCTCAGTTACTTTGACATCAAGGTCATGGAATTTGAGTTCCATGATTCTCTCAAGGCTCTCCTGATTCTGAGTGAGGGTGGCCAGTCCCTTCTCAATCCTCAGTGTAGATGCTATCAAGTAACCAAGCTGCTCCTATTTGGTTTTCAAGAAATATTCAGATGCCTCCTCTTGAGTTGGCATCTTGGCAGCCTTCTCCTTCTTTGCCTTCTCCTTCTTCTCCTGAGCTTGAACTGATTGTGGATCATTCTCATTCATGACAACCTCATTGTCCTCAAAGTCTGGATAAAGTGGAAAGTGTTCCTTATCCAACTGATATTTCCCTGTGCCCATCTTTGATTTGATCAATTCCTGAATCTGAGGTGCATATCCACAGCTCCTCTTCTGATCTGCTGCAGTCCTCTTAATTGTTTCAATCATCAGGCTCATGACTTTGAACTTTTGTGGCACATCAAACACATGCAACATGTTGATGGCATGCCCTCTGATCATGTTATGGTCACCAGACTTGGGCAACAAAGTATGCCTCAGAATCCAATTAATGGTTGGCAACCCTGACAGCAGAAAGTGAACTGATCCAAACTTATGAGTCTCTACTGCCTTGTCTGGAATTTCCTTGTACATGTGAGCCATGGAATTGTGATCCATCTTCTTCTTTGCATAGATATCCAGGTCATCCTCATTTTCCTTGGGGGCATTTATCAGAATTGCCCATTCTTCAACAATGGATTGGTACCTTGTACCTTCAGACATCCAAACAATTCTTCCATCTGGGTAAAAGTGTGCTGTGGAGTAGAATTGTATGATAAGTTCATCATTCCAGTGGGTGAACTTCTGTCCAACGAAATCAGCAACTCCACAAGCAACAAAGCTTTCTTGCACTCCATGATAGTGTTCTTCATTGTCTTTGATGTAGGTCTAGTCGACCCACCTCATGTCACAAACTATAGGCTTCTTGTCCAACAGAATTATTTCATAGAAGTCCTGCTGTTCCTTTGTGTGGAACCTGTAGTCAACAACAGTTTTTCTTCTTGATGCATATGGATCTTCCATCCTCCACAGTCTCAGTCCTGAGTCTTTCCTGATCCTCATGTCCTCAGCCATAGGATGGGCATCATTGTGGTCTGGTATCTTGGGCTTGAGCTTTCTTAGGACCTGTCCTTCTTCATCCTCTTCTTCAGCAACATTTGGCACTGGGGCCTTGTTCTTCTCAACAGCTGGAATACTCCTAGTATTCCTCTTTGGAACTTGCTTGGCCTTGGAGGCAGCTTTGGGTGCTTCCTTGGGCTTAGATGTTGCAGCCCCTGATCTGATTGCATCTCCCATAAGCTTGGGTGCCTTAGGTGCTGGTGCAGCAACCTCTTCCTCTTCTTCAGAATCTCTTCTCATGTAGGGCTTTCCAAGGACCTTGGCAGTTGTGGTTCTTGCTCTCTTCTTCTTCTTGTCCTGACCACCTTCATCCTCTGATTCAATTGTGAACTTCATAGTCTCACCAGTGGGGACTTTCTGAGGTTTGGAAGAAGTGACTTTCTTCTCAGGTGCCTCTTTGGGTTCTGTCTGGGCGACACTTGAGTGGACTTTCTGGCCTTTGGCATTGGTGTCCTCTTGGCGGGAACTTTCTTCTTCAGACCTGGCTTTGTGCTATGTGCAGAGCCATATTCCTTCTTGAGCACCACTTTCTTGGAAGTGGCCTCATCTTCCTCAGCTTTATATTCTTCAACTTCTGAGTCTGAAGTCCTCTTCCTCCTTTGCCTAGTAGCAGCCTTAGGCAAATTGCTAGGAGTACTTTTGCTCCCATCATCTGTAGTTGAGGGACTAGTGCCCTTACTCAAGTCCATCTGCTCTTCTGACCTGTTCTGACTGTCACTCTGGTCTGACATGCTGCAAAAAACTGACTGCTGACCCTGTGAAGAGTTATAGATGAGATAGAATAGATGAGCATCACAAAATGCAGAGATTTTTGCAAAAGAATGATTCAAAAGTTCAGTTTTAGTTTTCCACAGAAAGCATTTCGGATCAACCGATTTTCAAACTCGGTGATACCGAAGCAGTTTTTGGAACCTAAACTGATGATCTTGGTTGGACCGAGTCACAGTTCGGTGGCACAGAGACTGCTAGGGTTTCACAGAATCCTCAAATCAGTCGCACCGATTAGTAATTCTCGGTCAGACCGAGAGTCACTAGTGCAATGGCATAAGCCAAATCGGTGAGACCGAGTTTTTCAACTCGGTGGGTCCGAGATGGTTTCGGCGGAAACCTAACCCTAAAAATTTGAATCTCATCTAATCTACAGACTACTTTGACTGGATAGAAGTGTTTCAATCGTGGCAAGATTCATTAAGAGTACAATGTGCTTGGAATCAGATGTGGATAGCACAAAGATTGAGTCCATACCCTAACTTGGCGGTGGACTCGCTACGGCGACAACGGCGGGGTTTCCGTTGACGGCGGCGGAGACCAGCGACAGGAGGCTGCTGGTGACGAGGAGACGATCCGGAGACCTTCGATGGCAGAGCGAGCTATTGCGCGGGCGAAGGGTTTTGGAGAAATTTCCAAAAGTTTTGCCCGTGGCTATATATAGCCCGACCCTGTCGGTGTGACCGAGTGGAACAACTCGGTGGCACCGAGATGCATAACTGTGTACAGTTACAACAACTCAGTGTTACCGAAAAGTTCAAGTCGGTTGCACCGAGATTGAAAACTCAGATCAACTTAGTGATCTCGGTAGGACCAAAATGGAGGAATCGGTCAGACCGAGAGTCACAAAGAGGTTTTGGAGGTTTAAGTCTATGACGAATCGGGGACTCCGAGTGCTCCTCACACAGAGTGGTTCAAATCTGACTTGATCAAATTTTGTGATGTAGCATGAATAGAGTTTGAGACGAGAAAGGCATAGATAGCTAAAGAAGGTTCTTAGGCATTCTTGTCCATCCACTTGGCAACAAGAAAAGAGTGCAAACAATCAAAACAACAAGTGGATGTTCTTGAATGAGTAAAATATGCACCAACATGCTCACACAATAAGATGGCAAATGAAATATGCGGCAAAGCATGCACAACCAATTCTAGCATCTATCAAACAATTGGCGATGACTAGGTCATCTATATATGAGTATATTGACTTAGGAGTCAAATGAGAACATTTGATCATAGGTCATACTCATCGTTTAAGCTCAAGTGGGGTTACCACTTTTACATAATGCATTGATGTGTTCACACCATTAGAGTTGCTTTGACTCAATTCTTAGAGTTAAGCTCCCCCTAGATGTGAGATCCCCCCTTAGAGGGATGAACTAACCTTGGGTTTCGTCGATGATGACTTCATGTAGGTGTTGAAGATGTGGATGCTCAATGTTGGTGTAGATCATTTGGAGCAATCCTTTGGAGTGAGTTGCACTTTCAACTTACCTACATGGGTTAGTCCCACAAGGAACAAACAAGAATATCCATAGACATAGAGTGATGCACACACAAGATGATGTCCATGAACTCATTAGGTTACCTTGTCCCTTGCCTTACCAACATGAGGGTTTGTGACTCTTTGAACTAGTGCAAGATGTGGAAGTTGATTGCACTGGTTCTTGCCAAAATGATATGAGTGAAGAATGTTGACAGAGTCACCCTCAAGAACTCTCTAGTTCTTCTTCTTCGGGATCCACATCATCTTGATGGGAATCCTTGGAGTTGTAGTTGTACTTGATGAAGTAGAACTTGACGTAGTCTTGGGGACCCACTTGAACGAGGCTTTAGGTGCTTCTTCAAATGCATCAATCTCTTCTTGAAGCTTGTCTTTGCCTTTGTTCTTGTGGTCTTGTGGTGGAAGATCATCTTGAGCTTGTGTTCCCTTAAGAGAAGTAGGATCATACTTCTCTTGTTGAGGAACAAACTTCGTCTTGGGGTATTGATCTTCTTCCCACTCAACTCCATTGGCATTGAACCTTCGTTCAAAACCAACACCTTGATTCTTCCGGTGCCTTCCTTGCTTGCGTACAATTTCCTCGAATTGCTTACTCCCGGCAAGGCTCTTGTAAACACCTTTCTCTATAATTCCCTTCAATAAGCTATTTTATTGCTCAAGTGTAACTTGGCTAAGAGAACATCAGTGGAATCAAGAGAACTACTAGAAGCAACAATATTAGATTTGACATTATTATTGTTACTACTAGAGGAAGTATCTTTCTTGTACTTGTTACTTGACTTGACTTGAGGCATGTAAGTGGATAAGAGTAAACGCTTGGCAATGTAAGAAGAACTTTTCTTGCGAAGATCATCATTGATTGCCTTTAAGAACTCATGCTCTTGCTCAAGATTGAGCTTTTCAAAGCGTAACTTCTCATGAGCCCTTAAAAGTTCTCGACGATCTTCGTAGATAGTTTCATGAGCTAACTTAAGAGTGTTTAGTTCTTTAGTTAGAAGCTCAGTCTTCTCCTTATCATTGTCATTCGTTTTATCTTGATTAGCATGGTTAATTGACGTTTCATCATAGTATTCATCACTAGAGTTGTCAACAAGTAAATCATCATCCACAAGCAAGTCATCTTCATCACTATTGAAATCAACATACTCAGGGTGTGTTACCTTTGGACCTTTGGCCATGAAGCATCTTCCAACACCTTCATTTGGTGAATCAAATATGTCGTAGGAGTTGGTTGACACAAGAGCTAGACCGGCAACACCTTCATCTTGAGTGTATTCGGAGTCGGAGTGATAGCTTCTCTCGGAGTGATTGTCGGAGTTGGAGCCAAATACCCATTCACCAACATGAGCTTGATGTCTTCATTTTGTGTAGCTCCTTGATGACTTGTCCTTCCTTTCCGAATCCTTGCTTCTCAGTGAGGGTCTTCGTTCATAACGATCATCTCTACTCCTCCTCTCTCTTGGTGGTGATTCTTCTCTTTTGCTCCTTCTTCTTGGAGAATCTTCTCTTCTTTTGTAGGGTGCCGTACACTCATTGGAATAGTGTTCGGGTCTCCCACAATTGTAGCAATTGCGCTCTCGACTAGAAGATCTCTTGTCATTGTAAGACCTTGACTTGGAGCTTATTTCTTTGCTTCTACTCTTGTAGAATTTGTTGAAGTTCTTCACCATTAATCTCAATTCTTCATTGAAGGTTTGTTCTCGCTTGATGATGTGGGGGCTTCACTTGAGGCTTTGTAAGCACCACTTGACTTGTTGTGAAGTTCCTCCTTATCCTTGAGTGACAACTCATGAGCAAAAATTCTTCCAATGACTTCGGTTGGCTTGAGATCTTTGTAGTTTGGCATCATTTGAATCAATGTGCACACGGTATCATACTTTCCATCCAATGCTCTTAAGATCTTCTTGATGATGAATTTGTCGGTCATCTCTTCACTCCCTAAGCCGGCAATCTCATTTGTGATAAGAGCAAGCCTAGAGTACATTTCAGCGACACCTTCACCATCCTTCATTTTGAACTTGTCAAGCTGACTTTGGAGCACATCCAACTTGGATTCTTTGACGGACTCGGTACCTTCATGCATATCAATCAAAGTATCCCAAATTTCCTTTGCATTCTCAAGACGGCTGATTTTGTTGAATTCTTCAGGGCACAATCCGTTGAAGATGATATCACAAGCTTGAGCGTTGTATTGCAGCATCTTCAATTCTTCTGCATTAGCTTCACGGTTCGGTTCTCTCCCATCAAAGAATTCACCTTGCAAGCCAATACAAATAATTGCCCAAACGGCGGGGTTATGTCCAAGAATATGCATTTTCATCTTATGCTTCCAACTAGCAAAATTAGTACCATCAAAGTAAGGACCTCTACGCTAGACGCCATACTCTTCTAGGTTGTGAAACCAAGGCTATGACCACCAAAAGCTATGGAATTCAAATCAAATGGAGACCAAGGCTCTGATACCACTTGTAGGACCTTGAAGTATGTCTAGAGGGGGGGGGGTGATTTTAACTATTTTAGGACAAGTCAAGCAATCATCACACTATTCAAGCAAGCATGCAAAGAGTGTATAGGCAGCGGAAAGTAAAGCATGCAACTTGCAAGAAAGTAAAGGGGAGGGTTTGGAGGATTCAAACGCAATTGGAGACACGGATGTTCTTGGCATGGTTCCGATAGGTGGTGCTATCGTACATGCACGTTGATGGAGACTTCAACCCACAAAGGGTAACAGTTGCGCGAGTCCACGGAGGGCTCCACCCACGAAGGGTCCACGAAGAAGCAACCTTATCTATCCCACCATGGCTGTCGCCCATGAAGGACATGCCTCACTACCGGTAGATCTTCACGAAGTAGGCGATCTCCTTGCCCTTACAAACTCCTTGGTTCAACTCCACAATCTTGTCGGAGGCTCCCAAGTGACACCTAGCCAATCTAGGAGACACCACTCTCCAAGAAGTAACAAAATGGTGCGTTGATGATGAACTCCTTGCTCTTGTGCTTCAAATGATAGTCTCCCCAACACTCAACTCTCTCTCATAGGTTTTGGATCTGGTGGAAAGAATATTTGAGTGGAAAGCAACTCGGGAAGGCTAGAGATCAAGATTCATATGGTAGGAATGGAATATCTTGGCCTCAACACATGAGTAGGTGGTTCTCTCTCAGAAATGGTAAGTTGGAAGTGTAGGTTCGTTCTGATGGCTCTCTCCATGAATGAAGAGGAGGTGGAGGGGTATATATAGCCTCCACACAAAATCTAACCTTTACACACAATTTACCAAACTCGGTGGGACCAAATTGTTAAACTCGGTCAGACCGATTTAGTAAACCTAGTGACCGTTAGGGTTTTCGGTGGGACTGACATGCATCTCGGTGAGACCGATTCGGTTAGGGTTAGGGCATTATCTCGGTAAGACCGATTACACAAACTTGGTGAGACCGATTTGGTAATAAGCTTTCCAAAGAGTTGGTCAGGTAAACTCGGTGGGACTGATTTGCTCTTTTCGGTGAGACCGAAATGTTACGAAAAGGAAACAGAGAGTTTACATAGCAATCTCGGTGGGACCGATCGCTCACTTCGGTTAGACCGAAACCTTACGAAGGGAAACAGAGAGATTACAACCCCATCTCGGTGAGACCGAGATCCCTATCGGTAGGACCGATTTGCTTAGGGTTTGTGGCAGTGGCTATGACTTTTGGAATCGGTGGCGCCAGATAGAAAGAATCGGTGTGACCGATTTTGGCTTTGGGTGTAGGTCATTTGTGGATGTGGGAAAGTAGTTGAGGGTTTTGGAGCATATCACTAAGCACATGAAGCAAGAGGCTCAGTAAGCAACACCTCGTCCCTCCTTGATAGTATTGGATTTTCCTATAGACTCAATGTGATCTTGGATCACTAAAATATAAAATGAAGAGTCTTGAGCTTTTGAGCTTGAGCCAATCCTTTGTCCTTAGCATTTTGAGGGATCCACTTTCATCATCCCTGCCATGCCATTCATTGAGCTTTCCTGAAATAATAGTCTTGGAATAGCATTAGCTCAATGAGCTATATGTTGTTCTGAGTTACCAAAACCACCTAGGGATAGTTGCACTTTCACCAAGCAGCCTAGAGCTGCTCCCTCCAAGGCTCGGAAGACACTGCCGCGCATCAAGATGGATGTCCCCGTTGCCTCAGGGTGGGTATCTTGTTCATGTTCCCGTAAGTCGACTGAAAAATTTCTTGATCTGACCAACCCATCCTTGTGTCTTTGTAGCCCTACCTCTGCTGCCACCGACATGGACGTCAACAAGGCACCAGGAGACGAAGAGGCCACCTCTCGAGCTGGTAAGTTCATTCGGCCAAGTTGTGTTTAGTCGAGTGAATGGCCAATTGACTGAAAACTTGACATTTCTCTTCTTATGTAGCTCCACAAGATATCGTTGTGCTTCCTGATGACGAAGAAGAAGAAGTGTCTCTGCAGGAGAGGAAGAAGAAGAGTGGAAGCTCAAGCAGGAGGAAGCTTGAAGTCCAGGTCCCTCAATCGACACCGGCGCCTGAAGCGATGGTCCGGACCAACGTCACATTCGCTAACCCGTTGACGACTGATCGTCCGTCGGGGTCGACTGCGCAGACACCTGCTGCACCGGTACAACTCCACTCATCTGACCCGGCAGCTACTTCAGCCCCTTTGGAGCCATCTCTCTTTCCTACATATCAAACTCCAGACGACTCGCTGAGTGCTGCTAGGGAAGCTCTTCGCCAGGCGAACCTTGTCATGGAACAGGTGAAAGTGATGCATGAGGCTAGTCAGATAGCCTACAATGCCAGCACTGCCCTTCAGACCAATGTTCAGGTTAGTAAACTTCCGACTGAACTTTTGAATGTTGCTTTATATCTGATCACTCACTGGGTGTTCCTTCATTTAGAACCCAAGAAATCTCTGATTTTGCACTTTCCGAATCAGTGGGGGCACGTCCAGTGCACCCACTGGGTGTAGTCCCCGAGACCACGGTCGGCTGCTGGCAGTCGACTGAGGTCTGATGTGTGTTGGTCATTCTGCCTCTGCCCTCTTTTTTACTGAGTATTGATCTGATCCAGTGGGGACATGCTGAGTGCACCCACTGGGTGTAGTCCCCGAGACTACTGTTGAATATTTTATTTGGTAGTAGTCTTAGAGTAAACCTTCTCTTTCGCTATTGTTTGTATGTGTCGACTGATATGTCTGTCTTCCTGTATGCAGAGGTCTTCTGATCTTGGAGCTCGGCTCACCGAATTAAAGAAGAAGCATATCAGTGTGGAACTTGATCTCAAACTTGCAAAGAAGAATCTGAAGAAAGCTCAAGAAGAAACAGCCATCATGGGAGGTAATCACTCGACCTTTTGTCTGCTTTGTAGCTTTACGCTTGGCACTGGCTTTTCTTTCAGTCTCTTTGAACCGAGTGAATTTGCATAAGCAGATGTGCGTAGTGAAAATCGCCAACTCCAGTCTCGTCTGAAGAGTGTTGTTTCTTTAGAGAGGATGAAGTAAGCTCTGGAGCAGAAGGATCTGGACCTTGCAGCTGCTCAAAAGGAAGCGCGCGAGAAGACGAAGCTTGCGGATGAGAAGCTGGCTTCAGTCGGCAAGTTGGAGGATGAGAATGTGACGTTGAAGACGGATGTCTCAGACACTAACCGTGAAGTTGAGCAACTGCGGAAGGACAAGGAGAACTTGACCGCTGAATTCGAAGGCCTCAGGACCAAGACTGGCAAGCTAGAGTCTCATTTAGAGCAACTCGCGGCAAAGCTTGTCCTGAAGCTTGAAGGTACGTCTGTCCCGTTAAGTAATTGTCGTCGACTGAGATTTTGTAATACTGTCGACTCATTGTTTGTTGTGATGAAAAAGAACTCTGTCAGGACTTGGAGGCCGAAACTGGACGGGTCGAGACAGGTCTTGACCCTATCAACTGCCCCATGAAGGATGAAGCTGCGATGAACTTGCTCCGACTGGAATCACGCTTGAATGACACAGTTGACTATCTGGCTTGGCTGAAGGCGGTGATGACCCGAGTGGATGCTGAGCTCTGGCCTCCGGAGGAACTGTCGCAAGACCTCGAGTCCTTGATGGCTCGGCTAAACCAGATTCCAAGTCGAGTGCAAGAGTGGAAGAAATCCTCTGCCCGCTGTGGTGCTGATGTCGCTTTGTCTCTGGTCCGAGTGCATTGCAAGGAAGCTAAAGAGGAGAAGTTGGCAACTCTCAAGATGGCGAACACAAAGAAGCACTCCTTCCAGGATTTCATGGACACTTTCCTCGAGGCAGCCACTCGCATCGCCGACGGCATCGACCTCGACGGCTTCTGCGACTCGGCCAGTCCTTCTCCCGCCGAGTAATCAAAAGAAAAACATTATGCTTATCACTTTTATTCGCCTCGGAATGCCGAGTGAATTTGTAACCGTTAAAACTCCTTCGAGCCTGATGCTCGAGCACTTTATTCTGCGGTTAAGAAACTTTGGATTTGTCACCTCACACACTGCGTCTGTCTTCGAATGAAATTCGCCTTTCTATCGAATTATTGTACGTTTGCTTAATGCTGCTTCTGTAGGAGGATGGCCAGTCGCCTAATCGAGCAACCTTTGAGTAGCATTGATCAACTCATCAGCAAGGTACTCAGCTTCTGGAGAAGGACAACCAGTCGACCGGTTGGGTGATCCTTGAGTGGCATTGATCAGCTCATCAGCAAGGTACTCAGTAATGGTCTTGATGTTCCAGTCGACCGGCTGGGTGATCCTTAAGTAGCATTGATCAGCTCATCAGCGAGGTACTCAACTTCTGGAGAAGGACGACTAGTCGCCTGATCGAGCAACCTTTGAGTAGCATTGATCAGCTCATCAGCAAGGCACTCAGCAATGGTCTTGACATTCCAGTCGACCGGTTGGGTCATCCTTGAGTAGCATTGATCAGCTCATCAGCAAGGTACTCAGCTTCTGGAGAAGGACGGCCAGTCGCCTGATCGAGCAACCTTTGAGTAGCATTGATCAGCTCATCGGCAAGGCACTCAGCAATGGTCTTGACATTCCAGTCGACCGGTTGGGTAAGGTTTTTGAAACTTAGGCAAGTACAAGACTGCGGCTAAGCCTCCCGAGTGCAAGGATTGCTCTTCACTCGGTGAGATATTTCAAACTTAGGTGAGTACGAGACTGCAGCTAAGCCCCCGAGTGGGAGGATCGCTCTCCACTTGGTGGAATTTTTCAAACTTAGGCGAGCACTGGGCTGCAGCTAAGCCCCCGAGTGGGAGGATCGCTCTCCACTCAGTAGGATTTTTCAAACTTAGGCGAGCACTGGGCTATAGCTAAGCCTCCGAGTGAGAGGATTGCTCTTCACTTGTGAGGATTTTTAAAACTTAGGCGAGTACGAGACTGCAGCTAAGCCTCCGAGTGGGAGGATCGCTCTCCACTTGGTAGGATTTTTAAAACTTAGGCGAGCACGAGACTGCAGCTAAGCCCCCGGGTGGGAGGATCGCTCTCCACTCAGTAGGATTTTTCAAACTTAGGCGAGCACTGGGCTGCAGCTAAGCCTCCGAGTGAGAGGATCGCTCTTCACTCGGAAGGATTTTTATCACTTAGGCGAGCACTAGGCTGCAGCTAAGCCCCCGAGTGAGAGGCAGACTCATCACTCGGTAGGATTTTTATCACTTAGGCGAGCACTGGGCTGCAGCTAAGCTCCCGAGTGAGAGGCAGACTCACCACTCGGTAGGATTTTTATCACTTAGGCGAGCACTGGGCTGCAGCTAAGCCCCCGAGTGAGAGGCGGACTCACCACTCGGTAGGATTTTTATCACTTAGGCGAGCACTGGGCTGCAGCTAAGCCCCCGAGTGAGAGGCAGACTCACCACTCGGTAGGATTTTTATCACTTTGGCGAGCACTGGGCTGTAGCTAAGTGATACGTCTCCAACGTATCTATAATTTTTGATTGCTCCATGCTACTTTATCTACTGTTTTGGACTATATTGGGCTTTATTTTCCACTTTTATATTACTTTTGGGACTAACCTACTAACCGGAGGCCCAGCCCAGAATTGCTGTTTTTTGCCTTTTTCAGTATTTCGAAGAAACATAATATCAAACTGAGTCCAAATGGAATGAAACCTTCGGGATCGTGATTTTCCAACCGAACGTGATCCAGGAGACTTGGACCCTACTCCAAGAAGTGTCCGAGGAGGTCACAAGGGTGGAGGGCGCGCCCCCTACCTCGTGGGCCCCTTGGAGCTCCACTAACGTACTCCTTCCTCCTATATATACCTACGTATCCCCGAACGATTAGAACAAGAGCCAAAAACCAAATTCCACCGCCGCAACCTTCTGTATCCACGAGATCCCATCTTGGGGCCTATTCCGGAGCTCCGCCAGAGGGGGCATCCACCACGGAGGGCTTCTACATCATCACCATAGCCCCTCCGATGAAGTGTGAGTAGTTTACTTCAGACCTTCCGGTCCATAGCTAGTAGCTAGATGGCTTCTTCTCTCTTTTTGGATCTCAATACAATGTTCCCCCCCTCTCTCGTGGAGATCTATTCGATGTAATCTTGTTTTTGCGGTGTGTTAGTTGAGATCGATGAATTGTGGGTTTATGATCCAGTATTATCTATGGAAAATATTTGATTCTTCTCTGAATTCTTTTATGTATGATTGAGTTATCTTTGCAAGTCTCTTCGAATTATCCTTTTTGGTTTGGCCAACTAGATTGGTAGTTCTTGCAACGGGAGAAGTGCTTAGCTTTGGGTTCAATCTTGCGGTGTCCTTACCCAGTGATAGCAGGGGCAGCAAGGCACGTATTGTATTGTTGCCATCGAGGATAACAAGATGTTTTTTTTATCATATTGCATGAATTTATCCCTCTACATCATGTCATCTTGCTTACGGCGTTACTCTGTTTTTAACTTAATACTCTAGATGCATGCTGGATAGCAGTCGATGAGTGGAGTAATAGTAGTAGATGCAGAATCGTTTCGATCTACTTGTTTTGGACGTGATGCCTATATACATGATCATTGCCTAGATGTACTCATAATTTTGCTCAGTTCTGTCAATTGCTCAACAGTAATTTGTTCACCCACCGTAGAATACTTATGCTCTTGAGAGAAGCCACTAGTGAAACCTATGGCCCCCGGGTCTATTCTCATCCATATCAATCTCTATCACTTTATTTATTTGCTTTGTTTTTACTTTGCCTTTACCTTTTACTTTGCATCTATCTATCAAAAATACCAAAAATATTATCTCTATCAGATCTCACTCTCGTAAGTGACCGTGAAGGGATTGACAACCCCTAAGCGTTGGTTGTGAGTTGCTATCGTTTTGTGTAGGTACGAGGGACTTGTGCGTGGTCTCCTACTGGATTGATACCTTGGTTCTCAAAAACTGAGGGAAATACTTACGCTACTTTGCTGCATCATCCTCTCCTCTTCGGGGAAATCCAACGCAGTGCTCAAGAGGTAGCAAGAAGAATTTCTGGCACCGTTGCCGGGGAGGCTCACACAAGCAATTCAACAAAACCAAGTACCCATCACAATTCCTATCTCTCGCATTACATTATTTGCCATTTGGCTCTCATTTTCCTCTCCCCCACTTCACCCTTGCCGTTTTATTGGCCCCTCTTTCGTTCGATCTTGTGTCTCCATGTGCCTTCCTTTTGCTTGCATCTTTGCTTGCTAGAAGTTTATGGATCCTCATCCACTTGCTAATCTTTTTAAGAGATCCAATTATGTTGAACCAATTGCTAGTGAGTTGTGTGCACTAAATTATCTTTATAAGGTTTTGCTTGAAATTCGTGAATCTGAAAATTGTATTGAAGAAATTTATGAAGTGATTCACGATAGATCTATGAATAAAAAGCATGATTGCATTGATTTTACTATTGATGTAAATTGTGCTAATAATATGCAAAACCCTAAGCTTGGGGATGCTAGTTTTGCTATGACTACTACTTGTTGCAATGATCATGATTGGGGTGATTCTTCTTTTGATCTTGAATATTTATTTAACCCCCATGATGAATATGAGATTGATAATAGTGTTTGCAATATTATTGAAAGTGGGTTTGGAAGAGTGTCAACTTTAGATCCCACATATTTGGATAATGTTCAATCTTATGGTATTTTTGATAAAAGTGGGTTTGGAGAGGTCATGACTTTAGTTAATCCCACTATTTTGGAAGAGTGTCAACTATTCATGCATGTGGATCATGTTGAAAATACTTCACGTGATAGCTATTTTGTTGAATTTGCTTATGGTCCCACATGTAATTATTATGAGAGAGGAAAATATGGTTGAAGAAATTTTCATGTTACAAAATTACCTCTCGTCACGTTGAGATTGCTATCGCCTCTTTCTTCTTCCTTGCATATGCTAATTTTTGCTTGCCTTGCAAATTTGTTTGCTTATAATATGCCTATGCATAGGAAGTATGTTAGACTTAGATGTGCTTGTCACGTGTTTCATGATGCTCTCCTTGTGCTTCAATTCTTGCCTTTCATGTGAGCATCATTAAAATTATCAATGCCTAGCTAGGGGCGTTAAACGATAGCGTTTGTTTGGAGGCAACCCAATTTTATTTCGTGTTTTTTTGCTTTTGCTTCTGTTTAGGAATAAATAATCCATCTAGCCTCTGTTTGGATGTGGTTTTATGTTTTAATTAGTGTTTATGCCAAGTAGAACCTATAGGATAACCTACGATGATAGTTGATTTGATTCTGCTGAAAAACAGAAACTTTGCGCTCACAAATTTAGTTATGATAAATCACAGGAACGTGCTTTTGCGTTGATTCTTTTTGCTGCTGATCTATAAACAAATTTCCAGGACTTCCTATTTTTTCAGAATTTTTAGAGTTCCAGAGGTTTGCGTTAGTTACAGATTGCTACAGACTGTTCTGTTTTTGACAGATTCTATTTTTCGCGTGTTGTTTGCTTATTTTGATGAATCTATGGCTAGTAAATTAGTTTATAAACCATAGAGAAGTTGGAATACAGTAGGTTTAACACCAATATAAATAAATAATGAGTTCATTACAGTACCTTGAAGTAGTCTTTTGTTTTCTTTCTCTAACGGAGCTCACGAGATTTCTGTTGAGTTTTGTGTTGTGAAGTTTTCAAGTTTTGGGTGAATTCTTTTGATGGATTATGGAACAAGGAGTGGCAAGAGCCTAAGCTTGGGGATGCCCATGGCACCCCAAGATAATCCAAGGACACCAAAAAGGTCAAAGCTTGGGGATGCCCCAGAAGGCATCCCCTCTTTCGTCCACTTCCATCGGTAATTTACTTGGAGCTATATTTTTATTCACCAACATGATATGTGTTTTGCTTGGAGCATCTTGTATTATTTGTGTCTTTGCTTGTTAGTCTACCACAATCATCCTTGCTGTACACATCTTTTGAGAGAGCCATACATGATTTGGAATTTGTTAGAATACTCTATGTGCTTCACTTATATCTTTTGAGCTTGATAGTTTTGCTCATAGTGCTTCACTTATATCTTTTGAGCTTGATAGTTTTGCTCATAGTGCTTCACTTATATCTTTTGAGCGTGATAATTTTTGATCTAGTACTTCACTTAGACCTTTTAGAGCATGGTGGTGGATTTGTTTTAAAGAAACTATTGATCTCTCATGCTTCACTTAGATTATTTTGAGAGTCATTAATAGCATGGTAATTTGCTTAATGTTAATATACTTGGTGTTCAAGATATGTGGAACTTTCTTTTGAGTGAATTGAATCCTAAGATAAGTTTGATGCTTGATAATTGTTTTGAGATATGGAGATGATAATATCAAAGTCATGCTAGTTGGGTGATTATGAATTTGAGAAATACTTGTGTTGAAGTTTGCAAGTCCCGTAGCATGCACGTATGGTTAAAGTTGTGTAACAAATTTGAAACATGAAGTGTACCTGGCTTGTGCATCCTTACGAGTGGCGGTCGGGGATGAGCGATGGTCTTTTCCTACCAATCTATCCCCCTAGGAGCATGCGCGTAGTACTTGAATTTTTGATGACTTCTAAATTTTTGCAATAAGTATATGAGTTCTTTTAACTAATGTTGAGTCCATGGATTATACACACTCTCACCTTTCCACCTTTGCTAGCCTCTTCGGTACCGTGCATTGCCCTTTCTCACCTTGAGAGTTGGCGCAAACTTCGCCGGTGCATCCAAACCCCGTGATACGATATACTCCATCACACATAAACCTCCTTATATCTTCCTCAAAACAGCCACCATACCTACCTATCATGGCATTTCCATAGCCATTCCGAGATATATTGCCATGCAACTTCCACCATCATCATCATGACATACATTACTTTTGTCATATTGCCATTGCATGATCTTTTAGTTGACATCGTATTTGTGGCAAAGCCACCATGCATTATTTTCCATACATGTCACTCTTGATTCATTGCACCATCCCGGTACACCGCTGGAGGCATTCATATAGAGTCATATCTTGTTCTAAGTTTCGAGTTGTAATCCTTGTGTTGTAATCAATAGAAGTGTGATGATCATCATTATTAGAGCATTGCCCAAATAAAAAAAGAGAAAGGCAAAAAAAAGGCCCAAAAAAAGAAAATAAAAAAGGGGAAATGCTACTATCTTTTTTCCACACTTGTGCTTCAAAGTAGCACCTTGTTCTTCATGTAGTGAGTCTCATATATTGTGCTTCAAAGTAGCACCTTGTTCCCCATATAGTGAGTCTCATAAGTTGTCTTTTTATACTAGTGGGAATTTTTCATTATAGAACTTGGCTTGTATATTCCTACGATGGGCTTCCTCAAATGCCCTAGGTCTTCGTGAGCAAGCGAGTTGGATGCACACCCACTAGTTTTCTTTTGTTGAGCATTCATAGCTCTAGTGCATCCGTTGCATGGCAATCCCTACTCCTCATGTTGACATCAATTGATGGGCATCTCCATAGCCCGTTGATTATCCTCGTCAATGTGAGACTTTCTTCTTTTTTGTCTTCTCCACACAATCCCCATCATCATATTCTATTCCACTCATAGTGCTATATCCATGGCTCACGCTCATGTATTGCGTGAAGGTTGAAAAAGTTTGAGATTATCTAAGTATGAAACAATTGCTTGGCTTGTCATTGGGGGTATAGAAGTTGGGAACATCTTTGTGTGACGAAAATGAAGCATAGCCTAACTATATGATTTTGTAGGGATGAACTTTCTTTTGCCATGTTATTTTGAGAAGACATGATTGCTTTGATTAGTATGCTTGAAGTATTATTATTTTTGTGTCAATATGAACTTTTGTCTTGAATCTTTCGGATCTGAATATTCATGTCACAATTAGGAAGATTTACATTGAAATTATGCCAAAGTATCACTCCGCGTCAAAAATTCTTTTTTATCATTTACCTACTCAAGGATGAGCAGGAATTAAGCTTGGGGATGCCTGATACGTCTCCAACGTATCTATAATTGTTGATTGCTCCATGCTACTTTATCTACTGTTTTGGACTATATTGGGCTTTATTTTCCACTTTTATATTACTTTTGGGACTAACCTACTAACCGGAGGCCCAGCCCAGAATTGCTGTTTTTTTTGCCTTTTTCAGTATTTCGAAGAAACAGAATATCAAACAGAGTCCAAATGGAATGAAACCTTTGGGATCGTGATTTTCGGGATCGTGATTTTCCAACCGAACGTGATCCAGGAGACTTGGACCCTACTCCAAGAAGTGTCCGAGGAGGTCATGAGGGTGGAGGGCGCGCCCCCCTGGGCGCCCCCTACCTCGTGGGCCCCTCAGAGCTCCACCGACATACTCCTTCCTCCTATATATACCTATGTATTCCCGAACGATCAGAACAGGAGCCAAAAACCTAATTCCACCGCCGCAACCTTCTGTATCCACGAGATCCCATCTTGGGGCCTATTCCGGAGCTCCGCCGGAGGGGGCATCCACCATGGAGGGCTTCTACATCATCACCATAGCTCCTCGATGAAGTGTGAGTAGTTTACTTCAGACCTTCGGGTCCATAGCTAGTAGTTAGATGGCTTCTTCTCTCTTTTTGGATCTCAATACAATGTTCTCCCCCTCTCTCGTGGAGATCTATTCGATGTAATCTTCTTTTTGCGGTGTGCTTGTTGAGACCGATGAATTGTGGGTTTATGATCCAGTATTATCTATGGAAAATATTTGATTCTTCTCTGAATTCTTTTATGTATGATTGAGTTATCTTTGCAAGTCTCTTCGAATTATCCTTTTTGGTTTGGACAACTAGATTGGTAGTTCTTGCAATGGGAGAAGTGCCTAGCTTTGGGTTCAATCTTGCGGTGTCCTTACCCAGTGACAGAAGGGGCAGTAAGGCACGTATTGTATTGTTGCCATCGAGGATAACAAGATGTTTTTTTATCATATTGCATGAATTTATCCCTCTACATCATGTCATCTTGCTTACGGCGTTACTCTGTTTTTAACTTAATACTCTAGATGCATGCTGGATAGCGGTCGATGAGTGGAGTAATAGTAGTAGATGCAGAATCGCTTCGATCTACTTTTTTTTGGACGTGATGCCTATATACATGATCATTGCCTAGATGTACTCATAACTATGCTCAATTCTGTTAATTGCTCAACAATAATTTGTTCACCCACCGTAGAATACTTATGCTCTTGAGAGATGCCACTAGTGAAACCTATGGCCCCCGGGTCTATTCTCATCATATCAATCTCTATCACTTTATTTATCTGCTTTGTTTTTTACTTTGCCTTTACCTTTTACTTTGCATCTATCTATCAAAAATACCAAAGATATTTTCTCTATCAGATCTCACTCTCATAAGTGACCGTGAAGGGATTGACAACCCCTAAGCGTTGGTTGCGAGTTGCTATCGTTTTGTGTAGGTACGAGGGACTTGTGTGTGGTCTCCTACTGGATTGATACCTTGGTTCTCAAAAACTGAGGGAAATACTTACGCTACTTTGCTGCATCATCCTCTCCTCTTCGGGGAAATGCAAAGCAGTGCTCAAGAGGTAGCACTAAGCCCCCGAGTGAGAGGCAGACTCACCACTCGGTAGGATTTTTATCACTTAGGCGAGCACTGGGCTGCAGCTAAGCCCCCGAGTGAGAGGCAGGCTCATCACTCGGTAGGATTTTTATCACTTAGGTGAGCACGGGGCTGCAGCTAAGCCTCCGAGTGAGAGGATTGCTCACCACTCGGTAGGAATTTTATCACTTAGGCGAGCACTGGGCTGCAGCTAAGCCCCCGAGTGAGAGGCAGACTCATCACTCGGTAGGATTTTTATCACTTAGGCGAGCACTGGGTTGGAGCTAAGCCCCCGAGTGAGAGGCAGACTCATCACTCAGTAGGATTTTTATCACTTAGGCGAGCACTGGGCTGCAGCTAAGCCCCCGAGTGAGAGACAGACTCACCACTCGGTAGGTTTTTTATAACTTAGGCGAGCACTGGGCTGCAGCTAAGCTCCCGAGTGAGAGGCAGACTCATCACTCGGTAGGATTTTTATCACTTAGGTTCAGGCGAAATAGATTCGCGGCTAAAGTAGCATACACAGAAAGAAATAAACAACAACCACTCGGAAGGAGTAAATTATGTCTTTTGATAATTAAGCTAACTGGTATCCTTTATTACATCCGATCGGTTTGACTATTTAAGAATAGAAACGGCGGATCAGATCCGCATTCCAGGCGCGCGGCTCATCTCTATTGTCTTCGATGTTGAAGAGACGGTATGCTCCGTTGTGGAGCACCTTAGTGATGACGAAAGGGCCTTCCCAAGCGGGGGCGAGCTTGTGTGGCCTTTGTTGATCCACTCGGAGGACCAAGTCCCCTTCCTGGAATGCACGACCCCTTACGTTCTTGGCGTGGAATCGACGTAAGTCTTGCTGATAAATGGTCGACCGGATCAAAGCCATCTCTCTCTTCCTCCAAGAGGTCAACTGCGTCTTGTCGAGCTTGCTCTGCTTCTTCTTCTGAGAAGAGTTCGTCCCGGGGAGCGTTGTGGAGCAAATCGCTCGGCAAAACGGCTTCGGCTCCGTAGACCAGAAAGAATGGAGTCCGTCCAGTTGACCGATTGGGGGTTGTCCTCAGTCCCTAGAGCACCGATGGGAGCTCGTCGACCCAAGCCCCTGCCGCGTGCTTGAGGTCACGCATTAGCCGAGGCTTCAGCCCTTTGAGAGTCAATCCATTCGCTCGCTCAGCTCGTCCATTCGACTGGGGGTGGGCGACTGAAGCGTAATCTACCCTCGTGCCCTGGGAGGCGCAAAAAGCTTTGAATTCTTCAGAATCGAAGTTCGAGCCGTTGTCCATGATGATGTTGTGTGGGATGCTGTATCTGAATATAAGTTCTCTGATAAAACTCACGGCGGTGCTCGCTTCGAGGCTCTTAATGGGCTTGGCTTCGATCCATTTGGTGAACTTGTCGACTGCTACCAGCACATGAGTAAATCCACTCCTGCATGTCCTCAGAGGTCCTACCATGTCCAATCCCCAAACGGCGAAGGGCCAGACGAGTGGCACAGTCTTCAGAGCTGACGCAGGTTTGTGAGACATGTTGGAATAAAACTGACAACCTTCACACTTGTCCACTATTTCCTTTGCCATCTCGTTAGCGTGCGGCAAGTAAAACCCGGCTCGGCATGCTTTGGCTACGATGGTCCGAGAGGACGCATGGTGACCACAGGTCTCCGAGTGGATATCATTAAGGATCATTCGGCCTTCTTCTGGCGTGATGCACTTCTGGCAGGCTCCAGTTACACTCTCTCTGAACAATTGTCCTCTTATCACAGTAAAGGCTTTAGACTGTTGGACGATCTGTCGAGCTTCTTCTTCATCCTCTGGGAGTTCCTTCCTAAGGATATATGCAATGTATGGTACTGTCCAGTCAGGAGTGATGACCAAAACCTCCATGATTAAGCCAACCACAGCCGGGACTTCGACTTCAGTAGGATCTGTGGCACTCTTGGGCTGCGGTGACTCTTCGGTGAAAGGATCTTCCTAAACCAAAGGTGAATTCATATGTTCCAGAAACACGTTTCGGGGAATAGCCTCTCTCTTTGAGCCTATCTTGGCCAACTCATTTGCAGCTTGATTTTTCAGTCGGGGTATATGGTGGAGCTCCAAACCTTCAAACCTCTTCTCCAGCTTTCTCACTGCATTGCAATAACCGGTCATGGCTGGGCTTCTGACATCCCACTCTTTCATGACCTGGTTAACCACCAAATCGGAATCACCATAAACCATAAGGCGACGGACGCCGAGTGAAATGGCCATACACAACCTGTATAGAAGTGCTTCATATTCGGCTTCGTTATTGGAGGAATCAAAATGAATCTGGAGAACGTAACTAAGCCTGTCTCCGCGGGGGATACCAAAACTACTCCAGCACCTGAACCATTTAGCATCTTGGAACCATCAAAAAACATAGTTCAATGTTTCGAGTGAACTTGAGTCGGCAATTGCTGTTCAATCCACTTGTCCAGAAAATCTGCAATTGCTTGGGACTTAATGGCCTTCTTTGCCTCGAACTTGATATCCAAAGGGAGGAGTTCAATCGCCCATTTGGCCACTCGACTAGTTGCATCTCTGTTGTTCAGAATTTTGGACAGTGGCGTCGCTGATGACTGTAATGGAGTGGTGAGAGAAGTAATGCGCAACCTTCTTCATGGTCATGTATATTCCATAGACAAGCTTCTGATAATGCGGGTATCGTTGCTTGGATGGAGTCAAAACTTCAGAGAGATAATAGACTGGGCGCTGAACCTTGTAGGCTTTTCCTTCTTCTCCCCGCTCGACCGTGAGTACTGTACTGACAACTTGTCCAGTGGTTGCAATCTAGAGCTGTAAAGGCTCTTTGCTGATTGGCGCAGCGAGCACCGGCTGGGTGGAAATCAGGGTTTTGAGTTCTGCAAACGCTGCTTCAGCTTCATCAGTCCACTCGAACTTATCAGACTTCTTCATTAATTGGTAAAGAGGCAAGGCCTTTTCATCGAGACGAGAAATGAGTCGACTCAGAGCAGCCAAACAACCAGTCAGCTTCTGAGCGTCATGCACTCGCATGGGGCGTTTCATTCGGAGGATGGTATCAACTTTCTCTGGGTTGGCATCGATCCCTCGTTCGAAAACGAGAAAACCGAGTAACTTTCCTCCTGGAACTCTGAACGTGCATTTTGACGGATTAAGCTTGATATCGTATCTTCTGAGGTTGGCAAAGGTTTCTGCAAGGTCAGTCAATAGGTCGGAACCTTTGCGAGACTTGACCACAATGTCATCCATGTACGCTTCCACATTCCGACTGATTTGAGTGAGTAGGCACTTCTGAATCATTCTCATGAGTGTGGCTCCAGGATTTTTCAAACCAAAAGGCATGGTGACATAGCAAAAGCACCCGAATGGGGTGATGAAGGCTGTTTTTATTTCATCGGGACCATACAGTCGGATCTGATGGTATCCGGAATATGCATCTAAGAAAGACAAGCGTTCACACCCTGCAGTCGAGTCAACAATCTGATCGATGCGAGGGAGAGGAAAGTGATCTTTCAGGCAGGCCTGATTGATATGCTTGAAATCAATGCACATACAAAGTGAATTATCCTTCTTAGGAACCATGACTACGTTGGCTAGCCACTCGGAGTGGTAGATTTCACGGATGAACTCTGCTGCCAACAGTCGAGCCACTTCTTTGCCGATTGCTTTCCTCTTCTGCATGGGGGACCACCGAAGATGTTCTTTGACGAGTTTTATTTTGGGGTCGACACGCAAACGGTGCTCGGCCAGTTCTCTGGGTACACCTGGCATGTTAGAAGGTTTCCATGCAAAGATGTCCCAGTTCTCACGGAGGAACTGGACGAGTTCTTCTTCCTATTTGCTGTCGAGTATCGTTGATATATGGGTCGGTGCGGCACTAGGATCCGTCGGGTGAATATGAATTGGCTTCGTCTCACCAGTCGACTAGAATGCAGAATCTATGGCAGGTTTCTTGGCTCTGAGCAGATCACTCGGATCCGCGTTCTTTTGATATTCTTGAAGCTCAACTGCTGCCATATGCTCATCGGCAATCTTGGAGCCTTTCTGGAAACACTCCTCAGCTTTCTGTCGACTGCTTGTAACTGTGATCACGCCTTTCGGGCCAAGCATCTTTAGTTTGAGGTACACGTAACACGGTCGAGCCATGAAACACGCGTATGCTGGCCTCCCCAGGATGGCGTGATAAGAACTCTGGAAATCCACGACTTCAAACGTCAACTTTTCCTTCCGGTAATGCTTGGAATCACCGAAAACCACGTCGAGAGTGATCTGGCCGAGTGATTCGGCCTTATTTCCGGAAATAACGCCGTGAAAGCTCATGTTGCTCTCGCTAAGCTTGGACATCGGGATGCCCATCCCTTTCAAAGTTTCAGCATACAGGATATTCAGGCCACTGCCTCCATCCATCAGCACCTTAGTCAGTCGAGTGCCACCAACCACTGGGTCGACCACCAGTGCTTGCCTCCCGGGGGTGGCTATGCGAGCTGGGTGGTCCGACTGGTCGAATGTGATGGCTGTCTAAGACCATTTCAAGTACATGGTCGTTGTCGCCGGAGCAACCATGTTCGCCTCTCTGTTGATGACCTTCAACCGACTCTTGCTGTCAACATCAGCAAAAATCAAGAGGGTGGAATTGACTTCATCTTCCTCCTCTTCATCTTCACCTTGGTCCGACTCATTCTCCCTTTTAGTGGGTTGTTTCTCTCTGAACTGCTGGATTAGGAGTCGACACTGCCGGGTGGTATGTTTCGGGTAAATCAGATTACCCTCCTCATCTTTCTTTGTGTGGATGTGGCACGGCAAATCCATCATGTCATTCCCTTCCTTGTCCTTCACCTTCTTAGGGGCCCAGGGCCATTTAGGTTTTCCCTTAAACTTTCCTTGATTCACCGCCGCAATCTCTCCGGGCGCTGCCGGCTCAGCCTTGCACTTCTGCTTCCGACTGGAGTTACCTCCACCGGTATCTTGCCCGACTGGTTTGCTCTCCCGCTACGGAGTCGATCCTCTTCTTCTCCGTTAGCGTACCGGGTGGCTATTTCCATCATTTGAGCCGGAGTCATATCTCCAGTCCGACCAAATTTCAAGACCAACTCTCTGTATATGATGCCTTCCTTGAAGGCGCACACGACTTGATGCTCTGAAACATTCTTGACGGTGTGGTGCAGGGTGGACCATCTCTGGATGAACTCTCTCAAAGTCTCGTTCGGCTTCTGCATGCAGTGTTGCAATTCAGGCAATCCTCCAGGTCGCTTGCACGTGCCTTCGAAAGTCCTCACGAACACTCGGGATAGCTCTTCCCAACTGTTAATGCTTCCCGGAGCCAACTGTGTCAGCCATGCTCGGGCTGACCCTTCCAACATGAGGGGAAGATGCTTCATTGCTATCTCGCCGTTACCGCCCCCGATCTGCACAGCCACTCGGTAATCTTCAAGCCAAGTTTCAGGCTTGGATTCACCAGTGAACTTGCTGACCCCGGATGTCAGCCTGAAGTTGGGAGGTATCACTGCTGCCCTGATGGCTCTGCTAAAACACTCGGGACCAGAAACATGCACTCGGCTGCCACTTGGACGGTCTCTGCCATGGTCTTCTCTGTGTGCTCTGTTCCGGTCTACTAGGCCTTGAACGAGGATAGACCTCGCGTCGAAGCCCGGTTCCCTTGGGTCGACTGAATTCCTGCGCTCACCACTGTGACGGCGCCTATCATCATTCCACCGAGGCACATATGACGCACTCCTCGGAGGAGGCGTGGGTCCTCGATGATGATTGTCACGGTCGAGTGGATGATCATATTGCCCATGGCCTTCACACCGCGGAGGTGATCTTGGGCTGTGAGCCGACTGAACCATGTCCGCTGCGACGGATCTGCTATGAATCATATTCCGCGACTGAGATACTGCTGTATTCTGCTCTCCTGCTGCTCTGAGCAGGGCCCGGATCTGCATCAGCCCTCTGCCAGCTTCCGACTAGGAAGGTTGGATGGACTCTGCTATTCGGGCCGCAGCTGTGAGATTCTGAATCGGCATGCGGTATACCTTAGGTGGAGGCGGGAAAAGTTGTCGTCGACTGGATTCATGGATCCGCTCCTGGGCGTGCTCGTCGAGAGCGCGCTGAAGGTTATCCAGTCGAGTGCCCTCAGCCAAGTTGGCTAAGCGCGCTTCCTCCAAGGCTCGAGCCTCAGGGGTTTCTCCGGTGATGGGCGTGTGAAGTGCGTCCATATTGCGGCGACGAAGATCCTCTCTCTGCTGCGAGGAGAGAGGTTTGGGACGATACTCTTCATGGACCCGCGATGGATTGCCACCAGCCTCTTCGCCGTCCTCGCGGCGAAAACCAGGTGGGCTACGCGGACCATCGACCATCAAGACTTCAGCCGCAGGATAGCTGCTATCGCACTCGGACGCCGTCTCTACGGAGCCAGTCGACAGATTGAACAGGCCGTGGAGAGTTTCGCCGGGCTCGATTGCCGCGACTTGATGGGTGGCCGAACGTCGAGCCACTGCATGCCTCACCCACCGTTGAAGCCACGACCGACCAGATTGCTTGCGGCGACCGATAGCGGGAAGGGGGGACACCACTGGAGCCGACTGATACTGGGTCGACGGCTGTCGAAGAAGAACACCATGAACGCACGCGCAAAAGTGCGTCGCCCCTCGGATGGGGAGCGCCTCGACATCGAGCGGTGCTTCCTGAAGCCACGCCGAATCGTCGGCGACGAAAACGAGCGTGCCAAGACGGATCTCGCGGCCCTCAACCATCTCGCCACCGAAGACCATGATGATGATCGGAAAACGAACTTGCAAATTCACCAATAAGTCGCTAAGACACCCGCCCCACGGTGGGCGCCAACTGTCGTGGTTCTAAACCTGACAGTAGAAAGGGGGGTAGGTATGGAGAGGCAAGATCTTAGCTATGGCGAAGATGTACACGCGATGTTTACGAGTTCAGGCCCTTCTCGGAGGAAGTAATAGCCCTACATCTCGGTGCCCGGAGGCGGTCGATTGGATTATGTATGTTGAATTACAGAGTGTGCGAACCCTTGTGCCAGAGGAGGGGGGTGGCTTATATAGAGTGCGCCAGGACGCCAGCTCCCCTCCATTACAAGGGGCTTAATGTACATAAAGTAAGGGAGTTACTGGTAACGGCAGCCTTGAATGCTCTTAATGCTCATGAAGACTAAGGAATGAATGCCCGGCCATTGTGCGCTCTTCCGATTCCTGGTCTTTAATATGGTCGAGTCATTATCCACACGGTCAAGTGATAGTGGGGAATGATGGTCGAGTGATTACATCACCGAGTGGATTCTGGGTCTTCTTATCTTTTGGGGTAGTGACCTTGGTAGGACGTATAGGTCAGGCCTATGACCCTACCCCAGGTCTGTACTCTCATCACCGCACGCTCCTCTCCCTCTTCTCCATTGCAAAACCACCTCCTCTCCTCTCCATCATCTCCATTCCAAAACCACCGTCTCGCCTCTCCCTCTTCTGATCTTCTCCATTGCAAAACCACCTCCTCTCCTCTCCATCATCTCCATTCCAAAACCACCGTCTCGCCTCTCCCTCTTCTCTATTGCAAGACCATCATCTCTCCTCCCATCTTCCAAAGCTAGCACCAGACCACTCAGAAGGACATCTATAGAGAGGATGCATCAGCGAATCAGGCAGATCGCCGACGGTGACCAGGCAAAGTTATCCAGGTTGAAGGAGATCCTTACTTGGTTTGACAATGAGTGGGAGATTTCGAGGACGGTGCGGGCCATGTGGCAATGTATGCAAAAGAGCGAGACGGTGGCGATGAGGGCAGCGATGTACATGTACTCCTCGGTGGCAGTCACGCCGCAGTCCTCCGAGTTCATTGAGTATCTCCTCTGGGCGATGGAGCAGACAGATTCGCCTGAGGCGACAGTCAGGCGGAGGTGGTGGGCGTATAGGTCGAAGGTCGAGCACCCAGAGGATAACGAATCGATCAAGTATGGTGTGCCGTTTGTGAGGGTGCAGAACCAGCCGGAGCCACAGGAGTATTCGTTCTCCCACGGCAAGAGAAGGCCGGATGGCGCGACGTCGCTTCCCCGCCGTTCTCCACGGTTCCCTCGACGCTCGCCTTGTTTCAATAGCGGCGGTAGGGTTTAAGGTAAGCTTTGCACTAACCTAATCTTACACCTGCTCATGCTTACAATCTGTGTGACAGCTAATAAAAATCATGCTTACAAGCAGTCTCCGAGTACTACGCCAATCACCCTAAAATAGCTCTGGACCTTTGGGTCAAAGTTGTGACACAATGTACAAATAAAGAAAAATAGATTGGTGCTTCTTTCAGAAAAGAATACTCCCTAGAAAACTGCCAGTATAAGCTACTAGTATTTGGTTAGAGGATTTGCTGCCGAGAAAGATCCGTCCACAGAGAGCGCCACACATCCCACTGGTGGTGGTGGATGCCAATGCGTGCATGCAGCATGGTTGGTGTCGTTAATTTTTACTTGGCACACCTCGCACTCTGCATATATGCCGGTTCCATACGTACATTTGTGCAGTTCCACCAAAATGCAGCTGAATAACCCTGTTTGCACAGATAATGAAAAAGCATGATTACATTATAGTGGCACTAGTTGATGAAACACACAAAATAAATAGAAGAAAATATTGCGATATTATCATAGTATGCCATGCTGCGAGGGCGAGATGGGCCCTGTGATGCCTCATACGGTACGCCTCATACTGGACATCGTCCCAAGTCTCCCAGATACACCTTCTGCAAGTGATGAACATCGGTGTACATCAGTAGTACAAGGAGGCGCCTTGAGACATTCAAATCTCTATTTTTGTATAGATCAACTAAAATTAAGCACCCCAGTTTGCAGAAATGCTTAAACATTAACAATGGGACTAGTTGATGAAACATACATTAACAAAGAGAAGCACTTTCTTTATCTACATTGGAAATGAAATGATAGAGAGGACACTCACTCCATTTTAACTGTATTATTACTTCATTTTATCAGTGACACTAGGGTCGAGCAGGTGGCAAACGAGGTGTACCGTGCGTCACAAGGATGGAGGCCAGGGGTGCTTAGACTGGGATGCTGAAGCTGGCTCTTTCAGTCACCAACATGGATGATTCAATTCATGGGACCTTTTGGTGCAGTTCACCTAAAATGAAGCAATGTCCCGTGAGGTAGCAGCTTCTTCTTCAATTTTTTTTAAGAAAAGGGCTCCAGCCCCGGTTCCATTTCCATCAGAAAACGAAACCCACAGAGCTTCTTCTTCATTAGTTGCAATAAAACTGAGCAACATCAAGGTTGGTTGTGAAGCTCCTGGAATGCTCAACTATAATTTGGATATCATTTGTGCAGTTCAAGTAAGATCGAGCATGAAATGTATATATCTGTTTGCACAAAAAAGGTGGAAAGGAGGGTGACTAACAAGTGATGAAACATGCATCAAATGAAAAGAAGCATGTTCCTTATCTGAATGGCAATCCTACAATGACAGTAGCAATTTCTAAAGAAGTGGCATTGCTAGATATTAGTGTGGGCATTAGGATTAACTATGACAACCGTTAAATACGACATTACTTTGGGCACGGGAGAGTAGGCAGACCAGGACAGTTGCATTTCTAACGAAAAGAACCAACTTATCTTAATGGGAAATTTAGCAGGACATGTAAAAAGTGCCATTGATTCATATTACTGGAGGCATTACATTGAAAACAACATTGGTAAGACATGTCCTTACTTTTAACAGTGCGACTGCTACATTTTACCAGTGGCATTACATAAGAGTGGCTCGGGGCAACAAACATTAGAATAGGATATCTGGGTTGGTCCCATTTTTGTTCGGTATAGCCACCTTATACTGTGTGAGACTAGCGAATCTAGTGCTGGACTTACTCTGTTGACTTGTCCCCCAGTCCCCACTTTCTTTCCTTTTTCAACCAATAGATTGGGTTTATATTGAGTTTGTACTGCATTTCCCTTTATTTCCCTATTAGACCTAGAGACCAGTTGGATAGCCAGTCTCTGCTACTTTTCGCCCCCATTATTTCCTCTTTTGACCAAGTGCTAGATTCAGGTAACAAATCCTCCCCCACCCACCCCCTTTCTTCCTTGTTTGAACCAAGTAGTACTAGATTCAAGTGCATGAACTAGTTTTACCTCTTAAACGTACAAAAATTAGGTGGTTTCCGAACAGCCGATCGATCCTATCTACGAGGGGGCCTGAGAAATAGTAAATGATACAAATCCAGTGATGTTAGGAGCTCGGTAAGTAGAAGGCCGGTTTCGAAGGACGTTATACCTCATGGTCGCCGGGATGTCGCTAGGTGGGCGGCGGGAGGCCGGATCTGCCCACACTACGGCAGTGAGGAAGAAGGGGTCGGAGGCCCTCCCTCGCCAGCGGTGCTTGGGAGAGAACGGCAAGGCAGGCTGATCGGGACGCGCCAGCAGTGGGTAAGAGCCATTGCCGAGGACGACCGTGTGAACGTTGCACCTTCTCACCTTCCCCGGCGGAGAGGATCCGACAGGATCTGCGACCAGCGGTGAGCAGAGAGAGAGAGAGAGAGAGAGAGATAGAGAGAGAGAGAGTGTCCACCGCTGTCGTGTTTAGATCTGGAGAGGACGAGACAGTGTGAAGAGAGCAACACTAGCAAGCAAGCGCGGAGGCTCCTGCCTATATAGTGGAGTAGTACTAGTTTTCTTTTGTCTACCGGAGCCAGCTTGGCCTCATTAATGACTGTCAAGAAGTCTTCATGCATGTGGCTCGGAGGCGCAGTTGTCGTCATTTTGATCTGAAGCGCCGGATTATAACATATAACACGAAAAAATGCCACATGATAAGAAATCATAACCTCACTGCCCAAAGGAGACAACATGAATCCCGACGGACAAACTAGACGAGGAACAAAGCTCAAATTAAAGATAAACTTGTAGAAAAAGGGTCCGTCGATAGATGTCCTAATTAACATAGCCGGCTTGACCTAGATGGCAGCCGAGTAGTCTTCGTGCATGTGCCCCCAATGACTAGCCCAACTCAGTTGTCGCTGTTTAACCCTCGCAGTGATCGAAGCACATGACCTAATTTTGCGAGATGACAAGAAACCTTTTTTTAGATTTCTCACCACAACTAAAGCCATGTACAACACAGCCTGCACGATATGTAGACGATAGCCAATCTAGGCGTGTCTGCTGGAGTCTGGTCACATGCATGGACGAACTGATCTTCCGTGTCTTGCAGGGATCGTCCAGGCACCAACGTAGTACAACACTTCTCTAGTACTATCGCTCGTCTCCCTCTTCTATTAAGTCACCCGACTTGCCGGGCCGGGGAGTGTGCCTATGGTCGGTTCTCAATTGCGGTCCCACATGTGTGTGCAAACGCAATATGACGCGCGTTCCATTCAGAGAGCAGCGTGCCAGACCGACCGACCGTCTGGGGTGCGACGCGAACACGACGGGCGTGCTGTATACTCCGTACATGTGTACCGCCGTTTTCTAGAGGCTTTGCTCCATGGAGCAATCCATGGATACAAAATTAGTATACTGTACTATTTAAAAGTCGAGGGCGGGGCTTTTCCTGCGCGGTAGGCGGGGCAGTTCCGCCTAGTCGGTTCGACAGAGACGCGAGAAGATGAGGGAGTAGGCTGCTGCAAACGTAGGGCTGTGTGATTTGACAGCGAGTTACTGCTGGACAGATGGGGCCACGTGATTTGACTTGCCATTATCATTTTAACTGCGGCGCTACGACCGGTGTTAGTCTCCCGATTCCTGACCACCTCCATATAGGTGCCTCTCCCAATGCTCCACCATGTAGTAGAGGTTGGCTCTTGCATGAGAGCCCACTTCTCCACTTTTTCCTTGCCTCCCTTTCCTCCAGATATGCAAAAATGCCATGTAAAACGCACTATTGTACTTAGGTTGGTCGTAATGGAGAGTATCATATACTAGTATCATGCATATGATACTTTTGTATGATACTACATCCGTAATGCATAGTATCATGTGTTGGTATCATAGGATAGTTTATTTATTGTCATGTATGACACATAGTAGCACATCATTTAATATGATACAGTATCATATTATGATACTCAACTCTCTCTTTTCTCCATTTAATTCGATGTCACCTCATCAAGATTGCATAGTTGGCATGCATGATACTACCTATGATACTCCCATTACAAGCAGCCTTACTTGCTCCTACAGGTGCTAAGCTTGCCACATAGGCATAAAGTCTGATGTGGCAAGTTAATCAAGAAGAGAGAGACTAGTTTGGTGACCCAAGGAAGAAACGGTGCTAAGCGCGTGTACCTAGGTGAAAAGACAATTTTGAGTCTATAGCTAATTAAATGAAGCAAACTTAGCAACAAAAAACTAATAAGCACACCATTTCATTGGAAGAGGTCACTCCTTGGCAAATGCAATAAATACTAGTACTCCCTGTGTCCCATAATATAAGAACGTTTTTGGCACTACACTAGTGTCAAAAACGTTCTTATATTATGGGACGGAGGGAGTATGAAGAAAGAGATAGAGAGAAGTAAAAAAAAGTACACTTATAGCCAACCTTATAGCTAACCTTGTTGTAGTATGACTGACTAAGTGATGACTATGTATGACATGCCAACATCAGATAGCCTAACGCACCGTGTTAAGTCTCCAAGGGCGCGACCGCGCGAGCGATGCGACGGTCGTGGTAGGCGCGACCATGATACGGGCTGCTGGCAGCCCTTGGATCTGAGATCAAACGGTTGCATGCTAAGTTGCTGAAAATTTGCAGAATAACCCTCCAGGATAGGATATTCACCCATAGGTCTAGAATCACGCCATGCAACCGCTCAATCTCGTATCCAAGGGCTCTCGGAAGCCCGTATCATGGGAGAATGGAAAGCCACTACCCTGCTGTTCGCACGCTGGCAGTTCGCTCCTACTCGTCCCCGCACGTCCTTTAGTACTACGGTGGTTCGCTCCTAGTCGTCCCGTCCTTTCACATTACGACAGTTCCACTAATCCTAACCATCCTCCCAAATCCATGGCGTCCCAAATCTCCATGATCGGCGGTGAGTACAAGGTTAGAACCATCACCGGTGATGAGTTCGACGTCATCTACACCCGCGACAGTGAAAGGATGCCTTTCTCGCTTCAGACGCATGTTCGAAAACTCAGATGATGAGTGGGTCACTGGGCTAGATGTTGAGTACACCACAGTCCTGGGACGAGAGAAGGATCTAAAGGACGAACAGAGGAAGAAGCCTGCTGTGATCCATGTTTGCGGGCATGACTTATGCTTGGTCTACCACATATGCCATGCCGACGTTGAATTCCTGGATTTTAAGAACTTCCTCGAGAGCAACCTAGTCAAATTCGTCACTGTAGACTTTAGGAACGACAAAGAAGTCCTGGGTCGGATAAGCCTCGTTTTAGGAAACCCCTTCGACCTCCAGAAGAATCGGCTGGTGTCCTCTCGCCAGCCTTCAATGCTGACCCTGGCAGGAGCCATGGTTCATCCTTCGTACGGTAAACTGGAGAAACCTCCATACACGTTTCATCGTTATGCATGGCAACGGAATGTACTAGATATAGACCACATCCACTACGTTGCAATGGATGGCTACCTTTGTTTCAATATCTACAAGGGTTGGATGAAGAGCAAGAGCCAAGTGTGCGGTTCAAGCAAAGAAGTATCGGCCAAGAGGAAGAGGGATAAGGACGAAGTCGAGGACGTGGACGAGGACTCCGAGTAAGGTGGCAGTGTTGTTGCTCATGGTGGTTCTAATACAGTGTCTACTGAAATAGTTGCAAAGTTTAATTTCAGGTGTGCTTAATTTAATTTGAGGGGTGTGTTGTGCTGAGCCCCCAGCAGAACTATGTTATGTTTCTTCTCATTACTTTAACTCTTCAGTACGTACATACTAGTATTTCTTACATTTCATCTTTTAGTTGGTATAGTACTACCACTCGTTTCTTCACATTATATACGTACAATATATCAACATCATATAGCCAGCAGTTTAGTTGTCAAAGAATTTCAGGGTGCTTAGTTTTGTCAAAGAATTCCAGGATGCTTAGTTTTATTTGAGGGGTGGGTTGTGCTTGACACCATTATTGTGACTAGCCTTTTTAATAGTACTATATGCATAATTTGGCAACGAGCTCTATATATATGTACCACCTTTTTTTAATTTCAAGTTTTGCTCCATGGCGCAATCCATCGATACTACTACTGTACAAAAGTATACATTTTTTAAAAGGCTAGAGGGCGGGGCAGTCTAGCTTGGTCAGTTTCACGAGAGGCGAGGGCCTTTGTGATTTGACGGCTCATTACTGCTCGAAGGCGGGGCCTTGTGATTTGACTGCTCGTATAAATGCGCCGACGACCTGAGGAGGAGGAAAGAACCGTGCGGTATACTCAATTTTTCCACTGGAGTAGTACTACGACGGAGGAGCACGAAACACGATAGCCCAGTGCCATATGGCGATAAAAATGGTCTAATTTGCTACTCATCTCATTGTTAGCATTGTTCTATTCATTCCCTAAGAAAAGCATTGTTCTATTCATGCCTCACAGAGAACGTGACACGTGCGGCGAAACACCCGAAGCAAAAGATGAAACACAGGAGCAAAAGAAGAAGGAAGATTATCACCCCAAATGATCTAATTCGCCTCGGAGTCGTAACTACTTCTTCATCGCCTCCATGACCTCCATATCCTTGCGCGTCTCCTCCGCCATCTTCTTCATTCTGTCCATGACGTGGGATTTCTCGACGTGAGCCTTCATCATCTGTTCCACGGCTGCATTACGTACCTTGACAGCAGCCGGGTGCTTGATGCGGAGCTTCGCCAACTCCTCCTTCTGTTCCATGATGACGGCCTGCAGCATCTTCATCGAGGAACTACTATTCTCGTGCAGCTTCTTCCAGCCGGCGTTCTTCTCCTTCAACAGGTCGATCTCGTGGCAGAGCTTCGCCTTGTCCTCCTGAAGTCGCAGGATTTCGCCGGTCGCCTTCTTCTCTGAGGCAATGCTCTTATTTAGCAGCATCGCCAAGCCGGCGGTCAACTCCCCCTGCTTATTGAGCTCAGCGGGCATGTCGTCGAGGCTCTCCTTCAGCAGCTCCACCAAGCCTTGGATGAACTCCTTCTGCTTATTGAGGTGCTTATTGAGCTGATCTGGCATGCCGTCGAGGGATAATGTCTCCAGCGCCGCCGACTCGGCATGTTCGCCTCCGCGGCTAGGGCGCTTCTGGGAGCCATCGCCTGCCCGTGAGAGATCTTTCGAGGTCTCTGCGTGGCAGCGAGCCCTCTTTTTTTTTCTGCAGCCTTGGTTGCCACTCCCTTGTTACGAGTAGTTCTCGACCTAGAGCTCTGCTCACCGGCCATGGCAAGGACGGACGAAGAAGAAGCACTTATGAGGAGGAAAGATAGAGTAATTTTCGGTTAGGTAGTTCCCCTTTTTATAACCCAAGTACTAGCACTAGTACTAATACCTGCATAGTGGGAACACGTTCAGGTTTAGTACGTACTAGTAGGTGTGAGCAGGCTTTCGAATGGGATGGAAACAAGGTAAAGATTAATTGATGGTTTTGGTTTCGAGGCCCGAAACGGCGCCCGATGAGTTTAGTGGAACATAAATTTCAAGTAGACTACACTGCTCAAATGCGTAAAGATTATGTTACTGTCAAAAATTGGCACAAAATACGAAGGAAACCAATGGAAGTAATACTAGCAACCCATGATTTAACTACTCGCATGCGCGCAGTGGAGTAGTAATGTATTTCTTCCACCCTCACGTCCACTCAATTTGCATGCGCTGTATTAATTGACCATCAATGAAGTGAACGACTTTACACGCATCAAATTATCACATGGGGTGGATCTTGGTACAAAATTGTCTCCGCCCGTGTACCCACGTGTGCGTGCGAGGGAATGAGTGTGTGCGTGGCATGCGTGCACATCTTCGCACAAGGAGGTCGCGACAACGCCTCCACATGTGCCACGTGGCTTCATGAATGTAGCGTGCCATTGGAGTTCTAATTTATGTGTTTTGCACATACTCGAAGTACTAGTAAGGTACACGTGCATTGCATGCATCAGATTTTGCAACCAAATTATGAATAAATACCACACTATAGCATGTAAGCTCTGAGTCATATATGCTTGATGTTGACCTTCGTTTAATTCTTATAGTTCATCTCATTCAAAATCAATTAGTTTTTATAAAAAAGCTAGGGCCTCTTGGATTCGTAGGATTTCCAAAAGGCGGGAATAGGAAAAACATGGGATTATAGTGGAATGTCGTCTTGAATCCTACAGGATTGTACGAGTGTTTGATTGTGCATAGAAAAAACGCAGAATTCTTTCAAAGAGGTTTGACTGGATGGGATGTTTCCTATGAAATCTAGTGCAAATGAATCATATGGAAAAATTCCTATGGTTTACAATCCTACGAATCAAACAACCAAGATAGGAAAAATTCCTAAGGATTAGAATCCTCCAAAATTCCTTTGAGAATCCTTTGAATCAAAGAAGCCCTTTATCTATTTTATGATTCATGGAATTGTGCGTTGTAAAGCATGAAGTAAAAACAAATAATGGCAATTCAACTAGAAAAAAAGTTTGAGCAGTTATGATATGGAAGATTCTACAACAAAAGAGAACCACTGTTGTTTTGAGGTTTGTGCATTATGCTTAAGTTCAACCATGGAGTCTGCTAGATTTTACATGTGGCAAAATCTGGTGGGGGGCTAGAAGATGGTGCGAGGGGCCGAGTGGAGGGAGACTATGAAGGAACGCACAAGTGCGAGATCGATATTTAGAGAAAGGGGGCGAGAACGTGCGTTGTTGCGCGTAGTGGCGGAGCCATGAAAAGTAAATGAGCTAGGGGGCCAAACATTGCTAATCCTTTATGAAAGCACATTTGCTCCTCGGGTGGTTTTGGTAATTAATGACAACATACTTTAGCTGCATGTAGCACATCTTGCTTTTCTCTCTTGTGTGCTTGTGGTAGTCCAAAACCGTAATTTATGAAAATCCTGCACACTTGTAGGGGGAGCCTGTGTACTACATGTTTGTCAAAGCTTTCGTGATAATTCTGTCTTTCTTTCAATAAGCTTTGATGTCTTGTTTAGTGTGTTGCCATCAATTACCAAAAAGGGGGAGATTGAAAGCACATTTGCTCCTCGGGTGGTTTTGGTAATTAATGACAACATACTTTGTGGTTGGACTAATGCTTTTATCAAGTATGTTTCAGGAAATTCAATCACATTGGCATGGCAAAAGGACTAAAGAGGTGGACCACTCAAAATGCTAAGGCAAGCATTGGCAAAAGCTCAAGACTCCATTTTTGGTTTAGTGATCCAAGATCACATTGAGTCCATAGGAAAAGCCAATACTATTAAAAGGGGATGAGGTTATGATGATGATCTGGTTGCTCAAGTGCTTAGTGATACATCTCCTAAACTATCAGCAATTTTCACTGCCATATACACTCATAAGTAGTCTCGGTCCCACCGATATTCCAAACTCAGTCACACCGAGATGAACCACCTTAGCCATAAGCCAAACCCTAGAAAACTCGGATTTTCCGATTCTGAACTCGGTCTCACCGAAACATGAGTTGCCAAGCTTCTGTAACCTTCTGTCATCAAATCGGTGTCACCGAGATGATGAAGTCGGTCCCACCAAAACTGGCATGCTCTTGTCATTGCACGAATCGGACTAACCGAGATTGTATTTTTGGTCCCACCGAAAATCCCAACGTTCACATTATTTGAACTATCGGTCTCACCGAGTTGTCCACTTCGGTCCCACCGAGATTGCTCAAATGTGTGTAACGGTTGGATTTTGTGTGGAGGCTATTTATACCCCTCCACCCCCTCTTCATTCGTGGAGAGAGCCATCAGAAAGAACTACCACTCCTACCTTACATTTCTGAGAAGAGAACTACCTACCCTTGTGTTGAGATCAAGTTGCTCCACTCCCACCATATGAAGCTTGATCTCTAGCCTTCCCAAGTTGCTTTCCACTCAATCCTTTCTTCCACCACAGCCAAATCAGTGAGGAGAGTTGAGTGTTGGGGAGATTATCATTTGAAGCACAAGAGCAAGGAGTTCATCATCATCTACAACATCTATTACCTTTTGGAGGGTGGTGCCTCCTAGATTGGTTAGGTGTCGCTTGGGAGCCTCCGTCATCGAGATGTGGAGTTGAACCAAGAAGTTTGTAAGGGCAAGGAGATCGCCTACTTCGTGAAGATCTACCCCGAGTAAGGCTAGCCCTCCGTGGGCGTAGGCCATGATGGAATAGACAAGGTTGCTTCTTCGTGGACCCTTCGTGGGTGGAGCCCTCCGTGGACTCTCGCAGCCGTTACCCTCCGTGGGTTGAAGTCTCCATCAACGTGGAAGTACGATAGCACCACCTATCGGAACCACGAGAAAAATCACCGCGTCTCCAAATTGCGTTTGATCTTCTCCACTTCTCTTTACTACTTGTGCAATTTACTTTCCGCTGCCCATACTCTAGAATTGCATGTGTAGTGTGCTACTTGACTTGTATGTTATGCAAAATCTGCCAAAATCTGTCCTGATAAAAGACAAAATTTTTATCTTGTCGAGTAGTCTAATCACCCCCCCCTCTAGACACTCTCACCTTCTTCGATCCCTCAATTGGTATCAGAGCCTTGGTCTCCATTGCTTTGGTTTACACACCATTGGAGGAAGATGGACGTGTCTACGTTTGGGAGTGTTAGCCATAGAGTGCCTATTCTTAATGGAGTGTCCTATAACTCGTGGAGGATTGAAATGCTTATTATCTTTAAGACATACAATTTGCGCAAATATGTTGAGACCCCCTATGTGCCTCCATTTGACCCCTTGCACCCTACCATGGATGAAGAGCTTGATTTGCTTCGTAACCTTAGGACTGTAAATCTTATCATTAGAGGGTTACCCGATAACTTGCTTAAGCTCGTTACAAACTTTGAGTGCGCCTATGCTATGTGGAAGTTCTTGGAAGAACTTTATCCGGACTACTCTTTGAGAGGTCTTGATGAAATTCTATACAAGACTATTGAATTTGATATAATGCGCCCCAATGATCCCAACTTTGATAAATGCTTCTTTGAGCTTCGTGATCTTATGAAAAAGAAGGGTGATCCCGGTCTTATCAATGTTCTAATTAGAAATGCTCTTGTATTGCATTTCGATGATTATTGTCACATTGACAAAACTAATGCAATTAGTTATCAAATTGACCTAGGTGTTGATGATGAACAATCTATGGGTCAATATGATGATGAGCATGAGCATGATGATGATTACTCCGATTCGGACACCGAGCTAGACAAGATCATGAAGAGTCTCAATCTTATGGCAAATCTGAGAGACTACATATCCGGCGGAAAAGAGTGGATTCTTGATAGCGGATGCACCGACCACATGACCAGAGACAAAGACATGTTTCGAGAGCTTGCAAAGAACGATGGTCCACGCAAGTATGTGACTTTTGGAGACAACTCCAAGGGTAAGGTACTTGGCCTTGGTAAGGTGGCCATATCTCATGATAGCTCTATTCAAAATGTCATGCTTGTAGAATCTCTTGGATACAATTTACTTTCCGTGTCTAGATTAGCTGACTTTGGATTCAATGTGCTATTCACCGAAGTAGATTGCCAAGTCTTTCGTCGTGACAATCATAACATGGCGTTTACCGGTATCCGTAGAGGTGATCTATATATTGTTGATTTCACTAAGAAAGCCCAACCTAGAGCTTGCTTCATTGCTAAATCCGCTAAAGGTTGGTTATGGCATAGAAGGCTTGGACATGTTGGTATGCGTAATCTAGACAAGCTGATCAAAGGTGATCATATTCTTGGCGTTAAAGATGTTTTTTTGACAAAGATAGACTTTGTAGTGCTTGTCAAGCAGGAAAACAAGCAGGTGGAAGTCATCCCGTGAAGAACATCATGGCCACAAGGAGACCGCTTGAGCTTCTTCATATGGATCTCTTCGGTCCCAATGCTTACAAAAGCCTTGGTGGTAACTCCTTTGGTCTAGTTATAGTTGATGATTATTCCAGATTTACGTGGGTATTTTTCCTTGATGACAAATCGCAGGTTCAGAGAATCTTCAAAACCTTTGCCAGAAAGGCCCAAAATCGATTTGAGGTGAAGATCAAGAAAGTTCGGAGTGACAATGGAACGGAGTTCAAGAACGCCAATGTAGACTCTTTTCTCGATGAGGAAGGGATTCTACATGAGTTCTCGGCTACATACACTCCTCAACAAAATGGAGTTGTTGAGAGGAAGAACCGAACGCTCATAGAGATGGCGAGAACAATGCTTGATGAATACAAGACACCGAAGCATTTTTGGGGTGAAGCGGTCGAGACAGCTTGTCATGCTATCAACAGGCTTTATCTTCACAAGCTCCTCGGCAAGACATCATACGAGCTCCTCACCGGTAACAAACCCCAAGTGCGATACTTTCGTGTCTTTGGTTCGAAATGCTATATCCTTGATAAGCATCGTCGGTCTAAATTTGCTCCTAAAACTCATGAAGGCTTTTTTCTTGGTTATGGATCAAACTCCCACACCTATCGTGTCTACAATAATTTCACCCGAAAGGTTGAAGAGACGGTAGACGTGAAGTTTGATGAATCTAATGGCTCGCAAGTAGAGCAAATGCCTATTGATGTAGGAGACAAGGACCCATCGGAAGCTATCCAAGATTTATCTATTGGAAAGATCCGTCCCATGGAAGTGAAGGAGAGTACCTCATCTACATATGTGGAGCCCCCTACCTCACAGCGAAATGAACCTCAAGGCAACATGGAGGCTTCCACAAGTGGAACTCACCAAGATGAGGAAGTGCAACAAGAAGATCCACCACAACCTCCTTCTCCACCGCCTCAAGACAACACCAACAACAATGAAGAAGAAGAAGAGGAAGATGAAGATGATGAGGAAGCTCAGCCACAACCTCAACAAAAGCTATCCCGAGTCCGAGCAAGAGTCAAGAAAAATCATCCCGTGGAACAAATGATGAACGACATCAACTCCGGGAGAATTACTCGCTCTAAAACTCGCTTAGCTAACTTTTGTGAGCATTACTCATTTATCTCTAGTATTGAACCTATGAAGGTAGAAGAAGCACTTGAAGACCCGGATTGGGTGAATGCTATGCATGAAGAATTACACAACTTCGAGAGGAACAAGGTATGGACTTTGGTGGAGAAGCCCAAGGATGATCAAAACGTCATTGGAACCAAATGGGTGTTTCGGAACAAGCAAGATGAAGATGGACAAGTCATCCGCAACAAGGCTCGTCTCGTAGCTCAAGGTTACACACAAGTCGAAGGTATGGACTATGGTGAGACCTATGCCCCCGTTGCTAGACTTGAGTCCATTCGCATTCTTCTTGCTTATGCCAATCACCATGATATTACTCTCTATCAAATGGATATCAAAAGTGCTTTCCTAAATGGTGAAATTGAGGAGGAAGTATTTGTGAAACAACCTCCTGGATTTGTGAATCCCAAAAAGCCTAATCATGTTTACAAGTTGCACAAAGCTCTTTATGGTCTTAAACAAGCTCCTAGAGCTTGGTACAAATGCTTGACTAGCTTTCTTCTTGAGAAAGGCTTTGAGATTGGAAAGATAGACTCAACGCTGTTCACGAAAAGGGTTGATGGTGAACTATTTGTGTGCCAAATATATGTTGATGATATTATCTTTGGTTCAACTAACCCTCATTTTAGCGAGAAGTTTGGAAAGCTCATGTCGGAGAAGTATGAGATGTCCATGATGAGTGAACTCAAATTCTTCCTTGGGTTGCAAATCAAGCAATCTAAGGAGGGTACCTTTGTCTCACAAACAAAGTACACCAAGGATCTCTTCAAGAAGTTCAACATGCAAGAAATCAAAGGTATGAGAACTCCCATGCCTACAAGTGGACATAATGACTGGACAAAAGATGGAGAACCCGTTGATCAAAAGGTTTACCGATCTATGATTGGTTCTCTACTATATCTTTGTGCTTCTCGTCCTGACATAATGTTGAGTGTATGCATGTGTGCTCGATATCAAGCAGCCCCTAAAGAATGTCATCTTAAAGCTGTTAAAAGGATTGTGAGATATTTGATACACACACCAAACTTTGGCATTTGGTATCCTAAGAGGGCCTCTTTCGACCTTGTTGGCTATTCCGACTCAGACTATGCCGGTGACAGGGTTGATAGAAAGTCAACTTCGGGTACGTGTCAATTCCTTGGTCGATCCCTTGTATCTTGGTCCTCCAAGAAACAAAATTCGGTATCATTATCCACTGCCGAAGCGGAATATATTGCTGCTGGTTCGTGTTGTGCTCAATTGCTATGGATGACACAAACGCTTAAGGATTATGGGATACATGTGAGACATGTTCCCTTGCTTTGTGACAATGAGAGTGCGATTAAAATTGGACACAATCCCGTGCAACACTCTCGAACGAAACATATTGAAGTTCGTCACCATTTCATTCGTGATCACATTGCCAAGGGTGACATCAGTCTTAAGCATGTTCGTACTGACAAACAACTCGCTGATATCTTTACAAAACCTCTTGATGAGAAGGTGTTTTGTCGCTTAAGGAGTGAGTTGAACATCATTGATGCCTCAAACTTGGAGTGAGAACTCCATTGATGCATGCAAGGCATGAGCCTACTTGACTAATCCTTGATATTTCTCTTATGATGGTAATCATATGTCTTGGACACATTTGCCTCCTTGTATTGCATCTAACTCCTTGCAGGTACTTGGATGATCTACATTCCACAAGACTAACACACACTCAAATCATGAGTAATCTTGTCATTGACCAAGTATCTAGCCCTTTGGGATGTTGAGTTCAAGGAACAAAATTCCACATATCCTTTTTGACATCTTATACATCTAGTATTTCACTCTTGTCATCTTGGATATCCTTGAGTATTTCCTTGCTTGCCTAACCCATGTAGGAAGATGAACTACACAAGTGGAAATGGCGCTCCAACTTCACATTCAATGAGCACCTACATCAAGTTTACCTACATGAACAAAGCAACAACAAGCCCAAGGTATGTTCTTCACATCTTTAAGGAGCTTTGCTCAAAGTCATGAGTACACGCAGCTTCATAAGATGTGATCACATCAAATGCTTAATCGAAAAATGGCAACCCCATTTTGAGCTTAAACGATGAGTATGACCCATGATCAAATGTTCTCATTTGACTCCTAAGTCAATATACTCAAACATAGGTGACCTTGTCGCCGACCCTTATCTAGATAAAGTACATATGTTTTGGACTTCATCTAGGAATCTTTTTTTTTTGTGAATATCCTTCTGGCTCTGATCAATTCCTCGAAAATCATTCACAAATTCATTGCAAATCCTTTGAAACATTCCTCGCAAATTGAGCTAAATTATTTCTGTATTTCCTTGGAATTAAACTCGGCGTCACCGATTTAAATATTTCGGTCTAACCGAAAAGGATCTACCCTAAGTCCCTGACTTTTGGACCCACCGATCCATCTTAATTCGGTGTCACCGATTTATTTCTTTCAGGATATCATCTTCTGCAGCTCCACTCAATGATTCTCTATGCATGTTCCTTTTTGCCCTATTGTGATTCTTAAGGATCCCACTTCTTTCTTTCCATCTTCCCTAACCTTCCTAGTTTGCTGTCCTTTTCGGCACTTGATGTCAAAGGGGGAGAAGACTTAGGGGGAGAAGAGAAGATTTAGGGGGAGAAGAAGAGCAATCTTACCTTAAGGGGGAGAGAATCACATCAAAGCTTTGCCGTGTTTTTCCTTATAAGAGAATTTCTTGCCGTGTTTCACATTGGACATTACAATTGGCGTCATTCTCATTTGGCATCATTCTTTTGATTTTGCTCTTTCCATCAAACCCCTTGATCGTAGAGAACTCAAAGGGAGAGGAATCTTCACAATTGATATCTTACGGAAAGCAAAATCTCTCAGAGTTCATTGAAAATCTTTTAGTTTCGGAGACATGTTTGCTGATTCAAGCTTGTGCTCAATATGAGACACTCTTTATACATGTCATCCCTGGCTTGGTACTCTTGATGTTCTTGCAGTTGGTTGAAGAAATATTCTTGTGTTATCTAACCTTGTTTTCCCAAGTTTATCTCTTCAGGTACAATGCCAAGGAACCTCAAGGTAAGTATATGCACTTTGCAGAATGTGCATGATGGTGACTTGCTTGTGAATACTTGTTTGCAAGAAATCACCATGCACATATGCATTATCACTCACTTCTTTTCATCTGCTCTGATGCATGTAGCCAAGCTGCATGTAGCACATCTTGCTTTTCTCTCTTGTGTGCTTGTGGTAGTCCAAAACCGTAATTTATGAAAATCCTGCACACTTGTAGGGGGAGCCTGTGTACTACATGTTTGTCAAAGCTTTCGTGATAATTCTGTCTTTCTTTCAATAAGCTTTGATGTCTTGTTTAGTGTGTTGCCATCAATTACCAAAAAGGGGGAGATTGAAAGCACATTTGCTCCTCGGGTGGTTTTGGTAATTAATGACAACATACTTTGTGGTTGGACTAATGCTTTTATCAAGTATGTTTCAGGAAATTCAATCACATTGGCATGGCAAAAGGACTAAAGAGGTGGACCCCTCAAAATGCTAAGGCAAGCATTGGCAAAAGCTTAAGACTCCATTTTTGGTTTAGTGATCCAAGATCACATTGAGTCCATAGGAAAAGCCAATACTATTAAAAGGGGATGAGGTTATGATGATGATCTGGTTGCTCAAGTGCTTAGTGATACATCTCCTAAACTATCAACAATTTTCACTGCCATATACACTCATAAGTAGTCTCGGTCCCACCGATATTCCAAACTCAGTCACACCGAGATGAACCACCTCAGCCATAAGCCAAACCCTAGAAAACTCGGATTTTCCGATTCTGAACTCGGTCTCACCGAAACATGAGTTGCCAAGCTTCTGTAACCTTCTGTCATCAAATCGGTGTCACCGAGATGATGAAGTCGGTCCCACCGAAACTGGCATGCTCTTGTCATTGCACGAATCGGACTAACCGAGATTGTATTTTCGGTCCCACCGAAAATCCCAACGTTCACATTATTTGAACTATCGGTCTCACCGAGTTGTCCACTTCGGTCCCACCGAGATTGCTCAAATGTGTGTAACGGTTGGATTTTGTGTGGAGGCTATTTATACCCCTCCACCCCCTCTTCATTCGTGGAGAGAGCCATCAGAAAGAACTACCACTCCTACCTTACATTTCTGAGAAGAGAACTACCTACCCTTGTGTTGAGATCAAGTTGCTCCACTCCCACCATATGAAGCTTGATCTCTAGCCTTCCCAAGTTGCTTTCCACTCAATCCTTTCTTCCACCACAGCCAAATCAGTGAGGAGAGTTGAGTGTTGGGGAGATTATCATTTGAAGCACAAGAGCAAGGAGTTCATCATCATCTACAACATCTATTACCTTTTGGAGGGTGGTGCCTCCTAGATTGGTTAGGTGTCGCTTGGGAGCCTCCGTCATCGAGATGTGGAGTTGAACCAAGAAGTTTGTAAGGGCAAGGAGATCGCCTACTTCGTGAAGATCTACCCCGAGTAAGGCTAGCCCTCCGTGGGCGTAGGCCATGATGGAATAGACAAGGTTGCTTCTTCGTGGACCCTTCGTGGGTGGAGCCCTCCGTGGACTCTCGCAGCCGTTACCCTCCGTGGGTTGAAGTCTCCATCAACGTGGAAGTACGATAGCACCACCTATCGGAACCACGAGAAAAATCACCGCGTCTCCAAATTGCGTTTGATCTTCTCCACTTCTCTTTACTACTTGTGCAATTTACTTTCCGCTGCCCATACTCTAGAATTGCATGTGTAGTGTGCTACTTGACTTGTATGTTATGCAAAATCTGCCAAAATCTGTCCTGATAAAAGACAAAATTTTTATCTTGTCGAGTAGTCTAATCACCCCCCCTCTAGACACTCTCACCTTCTTCGATCCCTCACTTTACGAGGAGGGTCAATTGATGAACTTAAACCATGTTTAGCAGCAATTGTCTAATGATCACATTCATATTAGCCTCGATATATAGTGATGTTAGGGGGGGGGGGCAGGGCCCTTACTGCCACCTGTCTTCGCCATTGTGCGCGCGTCTGAGAGATGAAGCGGAAGGCTTGGATGATGAGAGGGGGCGTTGGATATATAATTAATGTGGGTGTATTAGTTATATATGTTAATCCTATATAGAGAGGTATAGATTGATCGATGTGGACCTGGGAAAGAGGGTGAGACCTCACTGTATATATCAATTGATCGGTTTGTGTGGAAAACTATGAAAGACCTAGCTATATACACACATACATAGAGGAACATCAATCGTTGCGCATGCACGCGTGAGAGATAAAGAATAGCCGATATGATGGAGAGGGGGATGTGTGTGGGTGTGTGCCTTCATGGGAGACCGACCTGAAGAAAAAGATTGCATGTGTGCGATGAATAATGCCGACTGGTAGTGTGTGTGCATGCATGCATGAGAGAAAGTTAGTGGTACAATTATAAAGATAAGACGACTGTGTGGGTGTAAAAGACTAGGTGAGGTCATAATCAATGTAAAGTTGAATTCAAATATTTGAATAAGAGATCCTGATGTTTGAAACCCATGCATGCATGAATATAACAGAGATCTGCGCGGTGTGGTTTGGAAACGAGCATGTTGTAATGTATACACATTGAACAAGGTCAGACTGATTTGAATTTGAGATACCGATGGCAGACATCATTTGGCCATGTCGCATCCATTCATGGACACACTATTATAATTGGAGATGATGGGTGGCTTTCGCATCACATATCTATATCTATACCCCTATATATATATATATTATATTTTATATTTTTTTATATTGTGTGCGGGTAACTTTAACTTTGAAAGATGGTCGTTGGATGAGGCGAATCCGATGGTCCAAAGATGGCAAATTTGAGCACTACTGGCCGTTGGATATCATCTAGATTCCACCAGATTTCGCCACATGTATAATCTAGAAGACTCCATGGTTGAACTTAAGCATAATGCACAAACATCAAAACACAAGCACTTCTTCTTTGTTCTAGAATCTTCCGTATCAGAATTGCCAAAATGTTTTTCTACATGATTTGCCATTATTTCTTTTTACTTTATGTCTTACAACACACAATTCCATGAATCTTAAAATAGATTAGCTTTCTTATAAAAACTAGATGATTTTGAATGAAATGAACTATAAGAATTAAACGAACATCTACATCATGCATATATGACTCAAAGCTTACATGCTATAATGTGGTATTTATTCATAATTTGGTTGCCAAATCTCATGTGTGCAATGCACGTGTACCTTACTCTAGTCTAAATGGTGTTTGTGCGTGTGTGTTGTGCGTATTGAGGTGCAAATTATCTTTTTTTGGGTACACGTTAAGCTTGTTCTTCCGAAATTTCAAGATGTGCCTTCTTATGCCGAAAATTCAAGCTAGCGTCTCTGTCTATCGTGCTGTGAAACTCCCGCCTTTTCAACTTGCACCTTGTTAGCCTGAAATATTTAAGATATATCTTTGTCTTGTTGTGCTCCGACAACTCCCTCCATCTCAACCCGTGCCTTGCTAATCCGAAATTACAACGTGTGCGAAAACTCCCACCTCCTATGAAATCACGACACACGAAATGCCCGTGGTACCCCTGAACCAAAAGAACCGCCTCAAATCGGTGGGGGTACTTTTGTAACTTACCCCACATTTCGGACAAGCGCGTCCCCAAGCCATGGTTCCCCACTACCATCCCATCCGCCCACCCATTCGTACACCAAGGTCGCGAAAACCCGCGACGAAACCCCACACCCTGCTCCGTCAGCCACCCAGCCGAAGCCTCTTCCCCGACGATGTCGTCCACAGCAACACCTCGATGTCCCTCATCCACCGTACCGAATGAGGATCCGTCGTCGATCTCGTCGTCCCGCCGGTTCAGCCACCCCGTCCTCCACCTCCAAGGAGCTGCCCCGACGTTCCCCTCGTCTTTTGCACCACCTCCATTCCCACACCGCCGTCTTCACCTGCACCACCAGAAGAGCATCATCATCACCGTTTCCTTGGATGAAGCTGCGGCCTAATCGGCGCCACCAAAGAGGTTGTACACTAATCGCCGCATTTTCTTCTTGATTCGATCTCACGGTGCTGCCGGCGCTCGGTCCCGAGCCGACACGGCGTGGCTCCATCCACGGCGGCGTCGCCGGCCACTTCCTCCACGACGTCGCTCCCTCAGCGGCGACATCCACATCAGTAGGAGCTGCTGCTGCTTTAGCTCTTTCTCGCGCTGCTGCTCTGCTCTTGCTCTCGGTCCCCTGCCTGGTCTGCTCTTGCTCTTGCTCTTGCTCACGCTGCTGCTCTCGCTCTTGCTCTTGCTTGCGATGCTGCTCCGATTTAGCTACACTTCAGTCGACTGAATCGACTTTTGGGTCAGCCGATTTTCAGGGTGTGTGTGTGTGTGGGGGGGGGGGGGGGGGCTTGCCGGGGTGAAGGAAGAACCAACCGCAGCGGGGAGGGGGGCTCGCCGGAGAGGTACCCCACTATCTATCTTAGGGTTCAAGGTGGAGGCGGTGGTCGCCGGCGGTGTCGGGGCATTGGCGGGGCTGTAGCGTGGGGATCGCCGGAGAAAAAGCTCGGCACGGGGGGGGGGGGGGCTAGAGGGATGGCTGGGGCGGCGGTGGACTGGAGGTGGGGAGTGTTTTCGGGGCGGGCGGGGCGGCGCACTGCCGGCCGCGGGCGGCGGGGGGCTGCTGTTTGGCTGGTGGTGGCTGGCGGCTCAGGGGGGTGGAGGTTGAATATGAACCGCAGGCCCTTGATTTCGTATCCAATGGCTGCAAAATCGACTGATCAGAGATGAAAAAGTCAGTCGACCGACGTGTAGCCTCACCTTGCTAGTGTGTTCAGTTTCGACAACAAAATTCAGTTTCGACAACAAAATTCAGTTTCGACAGTTAAGTTCAGTTTCGACAGTTAAATTCAGTTTCGACAGTTAAGTTTAGAGATGAGCGGCTGATGTATTTTACATCTAGCACTTTGTGGTTATGTATTTGACGTCATGTATTAGAGATGCTATTAGAATTCCACTCAGGTTAATGTTGCCTCTCTTGTCCTGCTTCAGCCTCGGCGTCGTACAACTCACTGGAGCTTCTCCAACGACGAAACCCTCCATCACAGCGGAGCAGTACCTCGGGCTCCATCTTCAGACGCCTAAGATCTTCTTCCCCTCCTCCGACAGCCAAGTCAGCCGGAGCATCCTCACCGGCCAACCCAATCACGCTGAGATCGACATGGCTTCGCCAAAGAGGTTATACACTTGTTGCATCTCTTTTTTACTCTACATGTTATATATATTGTCCACTGAGCACTCGTAGTAATGGGAAATACGATTATTTTATCCTACTATATGACAAGCAGTGAGGTACCATGCAACTTAGCTATCCTTGATGGACTCTCTTGAACACCATCATTATTTATCTCTGCGTGTTTGAGCTGTGCATTTGTCGATGGGCCTGGGAGTTGAGCTAGTATGGCAGTGGTTGATACGTCTCCAACGTATCTATAATTTTTTATTGTTCCATGCTATTATATTACCCCTTTTGGATGTTTATGGGCTTTATTTTACACATTTATATCATTTTTGGGACTAATCGGAGGCCCAGCCCGTATTGCTATTTTTTTGCCTATTTCAGTATTTCGAAAAAAAGAAATATTAAATGGAGTCCAAATGGAATGAAACCTTCGGGAGCGTGATTTTTGGAACGAACGTGATCCAGAGGACTTGGAGTGCAAGTCAAGAAGCAGCCGAGGCCTCCACGAGATAGGAGGGCGCCCCCCTATAGGGCGCCCCCTGTCTCATGGGCCCCTCGGGCGACCGCCAACGTACTTCTTCCTCCTATATAAGCCTACATACCCCGAAAACATCCAGGGAGCCAACGAAATACAATTTCCACCGCCGTAACTTTCTGTATCTGCGAGATCTCATCTTGGAGCCTTCGCCGGCACTCTGCCGGAGGGGGAATCGACCACGGAGGGCTTCTACATCAACACCATAGCCCCTCTGATGAGTTGTGAGTAGTTTACCACAGACCTTCAGGTCCATAGTTATTAGCTAGATGGCTTCTTCTCTCTTTTTGGATCTCAATACAATGTTCTCCCTCTCTCTTGTGGAGATCTATTCGATGCAAACTCTTTTTGCGGTGTGTTTGTCGAGATTCGATGAATTGTGGGTTTATGATCAAATTTATCTATGAGAAATATTTGAATCTCCGCTAAATTCTTTTATGCATGATTGAGTTATCTTTGCAAGTCTCTTCGAATTATCAGTTTGGTTTGGCCTACTAGATTGATCTTTCTTGCCATGGGAGAAGTGCTTAGCTTTGGGTTCAATCTTGCGGTGTCCTTTCCCAGTGACAGCAGGGGCAGCAAGGCACGTATTGTATTGTTGCCGTCGAGGATAAAAGATGGGGTTTACATCATATTTCTTGAGTTTATCCCTCTACGTCATGTCATCTTGCTTAAGGCGTTACTCTGTTCTTATGAACTTAATACTCTAGATGCAGGCAGGAGTCGGTCTATGTGTGGAGTAATAGTAGTAGATGTAGGCAGGAGTCGGTCTACTTGTTGCGGACGTGATGCCTATATACATGATCATGCCTAGATAATCTCATAACTATTCGCTTTTCTATCAATTGCTCGACAATAATTTGTTCACCCACCGTAATACTTATGCTATCTTGAGAGAAGCTACTAACCTATGGCCCCCGGGTGTATCTCTTATCATATTTGCTTCCAATGTACTTTTATTTGCATCTTTACTTTTTGCATCTATATTATAAAACACCAAAAATATATTTATCTTATTATACTATCTCTATTAGATCTCACTTTCGCAAGTGGCCGTGAAGGGATTGCCAACCCCTTTATTGCGTTGGTTGCGAGTTCTTTGTTTGTTTGTGTAGGTGCGTGGGACTTTTGAGGAGCCTCCTACTGGATTGATACCTTGGTTCTCAAAAACTGAGGGAAATACTTACGCTACTATTGCTGCATCACCCTTTCCTCTTCAAGGAAAACCAACGCAAGCTCAGGACGTAGCAAGAAGGATTTCTGGCGCCGTTGCCGGGGAGGTCTTCGCTCAAGTCAAGACATACCAAGTACCCATCACAAAACCATCTCCCTCGCATTTACATTATTTGCCATTTGCCTCTCGTTTTCCTCTCCCCCACGTCACCCTTGCCGTTTTATTCGCCCTCTCTTTCCCAATCTCCTCCTCTCTTTTTCGCTTGCCTTTTGCTTGCTTGTCATTATGTCTAGTTCCTTATCCGCTCCTATGTCTCCCGAGATTGAAGTTCTTCACCTCAAGCAAAGGCAAGGAGAAAATTTAAAAGATGCTTGGTATAGGATGATGGAATCTTATCGCAAATGCACCCTAGAGGTGAACTTTAGAATTCTTCTGGGCAATGTTTATGTTGGGTTAAATATGACGCATAGACAACTCTTGGATTGCATTGCCAAGGGAAATTTTTATTGAAGTTGATCCTAGTATTGCGCATGAAATTATAGAGGGAATAGTGGGAAAACTACCTCAAAAGGGAGGATCGCATCCTACCCAAGAAGAAACGTAAGTGTTTGGAAAGATTTGCGAAGTAACAAATTTTTTACAAGTCTCTTGAGCCTCTTAAAAGTGTTAGCAGAAATCTTCACCGCATGAATATGTTGATTACTCTTTGCAATAAGTGGTTGGATTCTTTAGATCTAAAAATTTCCAAGTATGAAGGGAAGCGGAAAGAACCTCCCGGATTCGAACATGACTCTGCTAAAAAACTGAAAATTAAAGATGGCACTAGTTAGATCTATCTTCACTTTTATGCCTAGCTAGGGGCGTTAAACGATAGCGCTAGTTGGGAGACAACCCAATTTTCTTTGTTTTTTTCTTTTTGTTCCTGTTTAGTAATAAATATTGCATCTACCTTCTGTTTAGATGTGTTTTTATCTTTTAATTAGTGTTTGTGCCAAGTAGAACCTATAGGATAACCTATGATGATAGTTGATTTGATTCGGCTAAAAACAAGAAACTTTGCGCGCACAAATTTAGTTTTGTTAAATCACATAAACGTGCTTTTGCGTTGATTCTTTTTGCTGCTGATCAATAGATAATTTTCAAGGACTTCCTATTTTGGCAGGATTTTTAGAGTTCCAGAAGTTTGCGTTAGTTACAGATTGCTACAGACTGTTCTGTTTTTGACAGATTCTGTCTTTCGTGTGTTGTTTGCTTATTTCGATGCATTTATGGCTAGTAAAGTAGTTTATAAACCAAAGAGAAGTTGGAATACAGTAGGTTTGACACCAACATAAATAAAGAATGAGTTCATTGCAGTACCTTATGTGGTGGTTTTGTTTTCTTTCACTAACGGAGCTTATAAGATTTCCTGTTGAGTTTTGTGTTGTGAAGTTTTCAAGTTTTGGGTAAAGCTTTTATGGACTATGGAATAAGGAGTGGCAAGAGCCTAAGCTTTGGGATGACCAAGGCACCCCAAGATATTCAATAATAGCCAAAAGCCTATGCTTGGGGATGTCCCGGGAAGGCATCCCCTCTTTCGTCTTTGTTCATTGGTAACTTTACTTGGAGCTATATTTTTATTCGTCACATGATATGTGTTTTGCTTGGAGCGTCGTGTATTATATTAGTCTTTGCTTTTTAGTTTACCACAATCATCCTTGATGTACACACCTTTTGGGAGAAGCCTACTTGATTAGAATTTGCTAGAATACTCTATGTGCTTCACTTATATCTTTTGAGCTTGATAATTTTTGCTCTGGTGCTTCACTTATATCTTTTAGAGCACGGTGGTGGCTTTATTTTGTAGAAATTTATAGTCTCTCGTGCTTCACTTATAGCTATAAAATTGGTCCTAAAACTGTAGGCATCCAAGTTGGGTATAATAAAAACTATCATAGGAATTTAATTGGATGCTATGATCAATTTGATGCTTGACAATTGTTTCGAGATATGAAGGTAGTGATATTAAAGTCATGCTAGTTAGGTGATTATGAATTTAAATAATGCTTGTGTTGAATTTAGTAAGTCCCGTAGCATGCACGTATGGTTAAAGTTGTGTAACAAAATTGAAACATGAAGTGTACCTAGCTTGTGCATCCTTATGAGTGGTGGTCGGGGACGAGCGATGGTCTTTTCCTACCAATCTATCCCCCTAGGAGCATGCGCGTAGTGCTTGATTTTTGATGACTTCTAAATTTTTGCAATAAGTATATGAGTTCTTTTGACTAATGTTGAGTCCATGGACTATACGCACTTTTACCTTTCCACCATTGCTAGCCTCTTCGGTACCGTGCATTGCCCTTTCTCACCTTGAGAGTTGGTGCAAACTTTGCCGGTGCATCCAAACCCCATGATACGATATGCTCTATCACACATAAACCTCCTTATATCTTCCTCAAAACAGCCACCATACCTACCTATTATGGCATTTCCATAGCCATTCCGAGATATATTGCCATGCAACTTTCCACCGTTCCGTTTATCATCATCATGACATACTTTAATTTTGTCATATTGCCATTGCATGATCATGTAGTTGACATCATATTTGTGGCAAAGCCACCATGCTTTAATTTTCATACATGTCACTCTTGATTCATTGCACCATCCCGGTACACCGCCGGAGGCATTCATATAGAGTCATATCTTGTTCTAGTTTCGAGTTGTAATTCATATGTTGTAATCAATAGAAGTGTGATGATCATCATTATTAGAGCATTGCCCAAAAAGAAAAAAAAGAAAAAAAAGAAGAAAGGCCAAAAGAAAAAAAAGAAAGGCCCAAAAGAAAAAGAAAAAAAAGAAAAAAAGAAAAAAAGAAAAGAAAAGAAAAAAGAAAAATAAATAAATAAAAAGGGCAATGTTACTATCTCTTTTTCCACACTTGTGCTTCAAAGTAGCACCTTGTTCTTCATGTAGTGAGTCTCATATATTGTGCTTCAAAGTAGCACCATGTTTTTCATGTAGTGAGTCTCATAAGTTGTCTTTTCCATACTAGTGGGAATTTTTCATTATAGAACTTGGCTTGTATATTCCTATGATGGGCTTCCTCAAATGCCCTAGGTCTTCGTGAGCAAGCAAGTTGGATCCACACCCACTAGTTTTCTTTTGTTGAGCATTCATTTTTAGCTCTAGTGCATCCGTTGCATGGCAATCCCTACTCCTCATGTTGACATCAATTGATGGGCATCTCCATAGCCCGTTGATTATCCTCGTCAATGTGAGACTTTCTCCTTTTTGTCTTCTCCACACAATCCCCAACATCATATTCTATTTGACCCATAGTGCTATATCCATGGCTCACGCACATGTATTGCGTGAAGGTTGAAAAAGTTTGAGATTATGTAAGTATGAAACAATTGCTTGGCTTGTCGTCGGGGGTAGAGAAGTTGGGAACATCTTTGTGTGACGAAAATGAAGCATAGCCTAACAATATGATTTTGTAGGGATGAACTTTCTTTTGCCATGTTATTTTGAGAAGACATGATTACTTTGATTAGTATGCTTGAAGTGTTACTATTTCTCTTATCAATATGAACTTTTATTTTGAATCATTTGGATCTAAACATTCATGCCACAATAAAGAAAATTACATTAAGAACTATTCTAGGTAGGATTCCACATCAAAAATTCTCTTTTTATCATTTACCTACTCGAGGACGAGCAGGAATTAAGCTTGGGGATGCTTGATACGTCTCCAACGTATCTATAATTTTTGATTGTTCCATGCTATTATATTACCCCTTTTGGATGTTTATGGGCTTTATTTTACACATTTATATCATTTTTGGGACTAAACTACTAACCGGAGGCCCAACCCGTATTGCTGTTTTTTGCCTATTTCAGTTTTTCAAAGAAAAGGAATATCAAACGGAGTCCAAACGGAATGAAACCTTCGGGAGCGTGATTTTTGGAACGAACGTGATCCAGAGGACTTGGAGTGCAAGTCAAGAAGCAGCCGAGGCCTCCATGAGATAGGAGGGCACCCCCCCCATAGGGCGCGCCCTCGTGTCTCGTGGGCCCCTCGGGCGACCATCGACGTACTTCTTCCTCCTATATAAGCCTACGTACCCCGAAAACATCCAGGGAGCCAACGAAACACAATTTCCACCACCGTAACCTTCTGTATCCGCAAGATCTCATCTTGGAGCCTTTGCCGGCACTCTGCCGGAGGGGGAGTCGACCATGGAGGGCTTCTACATCAACACCATAGCCCCTCCGATGAGTTGTGAGTAGTTTACCATAGACCTTCGGGTCCATAGTTATTAGCTAGATGACTTCTTCTCTCTTTTTGGATCTCAATATAATGTTCTCCCCCTCTCTTGTGGAGATCTATTCGATGTACACTCTTTTTGCGGTGTGTTTGTCGAGATTCGATGAATTGTTGGTTTATGATCAAGTTTATCTATGAGAAATATTTGAATCTCCTCTGAATTCTTTTATGTGTGATTGAGTTATCTTTGCAAGTCTCTTCGAATTATCAGTTTGGTTTGGCCTACTAGATTGATCTTTCTTGCCATGGGAGAAGTGCTTAGCTTTGGGTTCAATCTTGCGGTGTCCTTTCCCAGTGACAGCAGGGGCAGCAAGGCACGTATTGTATTGTTTCCATCGAGGATAAAAAAATGGGTTTTACATCATATTGCTTGAGTTTATCCCTCTACATCATGTCATCTTGCTTAATGCGTTACTCTGTTCTTATGAACTTAATACTCTAGATGCAGGCAGGAGTCGATCGATGTGTGGAGTAATAGTAGTAGATGCAGGCAGGAGTCGGTCTACTTGTTGTGGACGTGATGCCTATATACATGATCATGCCTAGATAATCTCATAACTATTCACTTTTCTATCAATTGCTCAACAATAATTTGTTCACCCACCGTAATACTTATGCTATCTTGAGAGAAGCTACTAGTGAAACCTATGGCCCCCGGGTCTATCTCTTATCATATTTTCTTCCAATCTACTTTTATTTGCATCTTTACTTTTTGCATCTATATTATAAAATACCAAAATATATTTATCTTATTATACTATCTCTATTAGATCTCACTTTCGCAAGTGGCCGTGAAGGGATTGACAACCCCTTTATGGCGTTGGTTGCGAGTTCTTTGTTGTTTGTGTAGGTGCGTGGGACTTTTGAGGAGCCTCCTACTGGATTGATACCTTGGTTCTCAAAAACTAAGGGAAATACTTACGCTACTATTGCTGCATCACAGTTTCCTCTTCAAGGAAAACCAACGCAAGCTCAAGACGTAGCAGTGGCCTGGGTCCAAAGTAATAGAAGTAGCACAAAAACATTTTTTTAGTGTAGGATTTTCCTTGCTTAAGCCTGCCTACTAGAATCGCCAGTGCTTGAAAGGAAAAGTGAATGAAAAACATAGGAATTGGAAAGTTTCCTATGGTACTACTTTTCATGAATTTTGTGCAAGGGAATGGAGCAAAGGAAAACTGTAGGATTTGTTCCTTTAGTGTCTCCTTGAAAGAAAAACCGTAGGAATTCTAATTTCCACTTGTCCTCCTTTTCATATTCCTATTCATCAAGCACAAGACTAAGAGATAGTAGCATAATAGCATTATAACCGTACATTTTCTTGTGGTTTGACTTAATCTCACCATGCTTTTTTGCATCCTGTGATCTTCCAATTGTTGTGAATCAAACACCCAGATTGGCAGAAATCCTGTGTTTTTAAATTCTCTATTTTGCACGTGCATTCCTATCCTATTCCTGTCTATTTCCTATCCCTGCATTGTTAGAATCCTCAAATTCAAACAAGCCCTTACTCAATTACTTCTGTTACAGATATGTGTCAAAGAAAACCTTGTGTTGTTTGTCCTACTCCTGCGGCGCTGTGTTCCACCCCAGCTTAGTTGCTCCAACGATGGAAGGGTTCACCGCAGCAGGGGTCTGCTCTCCAGACTGTCTTTCGCCGCCTCAGATCTTCTTTCCCGCCGCTGGCAGCCATGACAACTGCATTACCATCATCAACTGAGCAGATGACCTTGAGGACTACACGGGTCCGCAAGAGAGGTCGCACTCTTCCGTGTCTGCTTACGATATGCGTCGCTTAATATGATGACATGCTACATTATCATCGTGTTCACCTATTAGACTCCGAGTCAGGTCCAAACTAATGCTGAAACTTGAGTTTTTAAATGGTTGTGGGGTACATATTGGGGCAACAATCAGTATTATCTATCTACTATCTGGTTAATCTCCGATGTCTACTATGAGTTTCATGTTGGGTGCAAACAAATATTAAAGGGGCCATTATCTATATTTTTTAACTAAAGCTATTATCTGCCTGCTATCATTGGTTTTGGGTCTATCCATAGTTTGCTAACATCACTCTGGATTTGTGCATGCATTCCTTACATAATCTCACTATGTTTTATTCCTATGCATGCCAGTTATTGTACACAATGGAACTGATCATGTAGAGCAGAAGAGACGAGCCTTGCGTGGCAATAAAATTTCATACAGACGTCGTTCCATGGTGGGCGCAAAGGCAGCCCCCCTCCACCCATTTTGGATCGTAATCAAGAGGAAGATAACTGTTCTGAGGGGGATTCAGAAGGAGAAGACCACTCCTATTTACCCCATGAGGTCTTCGCTCTAACTTGGCATGTTGATGTTGGTAATATCATGCATATGGTGCCTTGCATTGCTTACTGTATACATTAAAGATGTCATCTGCTTAGTTTAGACATGCTTTGTGTCAATGCCATCTGTTTAGTTTCTTTATCGTATATGTGAATCATGCAATGCCATCTTGTTTAGCCAGGCATCATATATGTGAATTTTGCAATGCCACCCTGGTTAGCCAGTCATCTTATATGTGAATTATATCATGCCATCATTTTTTTATTACGTGTTAAATTTGTCAACAATTTTAGTACATTCAATTACTCTTCCTGTGCATAAGCCATTCGGCACGGTCATGGAAAAATCTGGAGTGGAAGCAAGGTCTTCAGAGCAGACAATGCTATCTGATGAAGCACATGTCTTGCTGGTTATCGATAGCTCCTCAGAGGAGGATTCAGAGACAGATGACCAGTCATATTCCCCCCCCCCCAGGTGCATGCGCTAACTTGGCAGGGTTATGTCACTCATATCGTGCGTATGGTATCTTGCATTGCTATGTCATTTGCTTAGTTTAGACATGCTTTGTGTGAATGCCACCTGTTTAGTATCTAATTACCATATATGTGAATTATGCAATGCCATCTTGTTGCAAGACATTATATATGTGAATTATGCAATGCTATCTTGTTGCAAGGCATTATGTATGTGAATTATGCAATGCCATGCTGTTTAGGCAACCGTCATATATGTGAATTATATCATGCCGTCCTTTTTTTGTATTTCTCATTGCTTTTGTCGACAATGTTTGTATATTCAACTGCTCTTCCTGTGCATCAGCCATTTGAATTGGTGATGGAGAAATCTGGAGTGAAAACAAGGTCTTCAGAGCAGACAATGCTACCTATTGAAGCAGATATCTTGCTGGTTACAGATAGCTCTTCAGAGGAGGATTCAGAGGCAGATGACCAGTCCTATTATCCCCCTGAGGTGTATGCTCAAACTTGGCAGGGTTATATTACTCATATCATGCATATGTTGTATTGCAATGCTTAGTTTTTACATCATATACACAATATTGAATGCCATTTCCTTAGTTGACATATCATATATGCGATTGCCCTCTGCTCACTTCCTTAGTATATAAATCATACATTTGAATTATGTCATGCCATGATGTTTACATAGACAGCATGTATCTGAATTATGGCATGCCAACCCATTTTCTAAAGACATAATATAATTATATCATCTCATCCTATTTACATAGTCATCATATTTTAAATTATGTCATTCTATCCATGAATTATATCATGCCATCATGTTTCCATCGACGACATGTTTGTGATTTATGGCATGCGAACCACTTTAATAGACACATCGTATAGTTATATCATGTCATCCTGTTTACATAGTCATCATATTTTGAAGTATGTCATTCTATCCTGTTTAGTTAGCCATCATACATGTGAAATTGTGTGATGCTATCCTGTTTAATTAGCCATCATATATGTGAAATTATGTCCTGCTATTCTGTTTGGTTAGACAACATAAATGTGAATTATTTCATGCCCTGTTTTCTTCCCTACTATCCATTGCACCTGTCTATCTTACAATGTCTGTACATTCAATTACTTTTCTTGTTTATCAGCCAATTGGAGGGAGTGATGGCAGTATCTGTGGGAGTAAAAACACGGTCTTCAGAAAAGATCGTGCTACCTGTCGATGTAGATAGAACCACGGTTGTACTTGCCCAAGAACTAGCCCCACCACACATAACCCACACTCATGCAGATTGTACCCCTATCCAGTTGGACAGAGAACCAGCTACACCCCTTCTAACCCCAATCCCAGCAGATAGACACCCAGTTCCTGTTCACATAGCACCGTCTCCACAATAGAGCACCCAAACACGAGTAGTTAGTAAGGCAACTGCAGTGCCCAAAGCACGAGGACCACCACTCTGAACCCCAAGTCAACGCTTAAAGCAAAAGAAGAATTGTTCTCAGGTCAGGTTCTGTAGCTATGGTTCATACTACTTTGCTCTTGCATCACTGTATTTACTCATACAAACTAATTTCAAATTTGAAGGATGCAATTGAAACTCCAATGGCGCAACAGGTATGTTTTAAACCTGTTTCTTCAACGTGTTTGGCTGTTTGCTGTTCTAACTTGCTCTATGTTGATTTCAGTTTCAATTGAATAAACAGTTATGTTCTCATGCCATGCACATTACAAGTGTTGTTATTGCTGTGTAGTTTCCCACACTTATATTCTGTCTATGCTGCTTTGTCTTAAATAGATATGATTCGAACTGTATCTATCTTGATTTGGCAACATAAACTAGAATGATATGGACCATACAGTGACCATACTACATAGATATATGTTTGTTTCATGCTGTAATCCTGTCCACCTTACTATTGAACTGGTTTACCAAAATGAGTTTCATATACTACATTGTAAACCTATGATGTGTTTGTTTGTTTCTCTTTTAGAACGCAGATAAAATATTGGAGAAGAGTACCCCGTTATGCAATGGTAAAGGAAGTAATGCAGATAAGGTTCAAGATAGTGAGACATCCTTGTTGGTCTCCAAGAAAGCTGATAAAAACTATATTGAAGACACTGAGACAACCCCAAAGTCCTGTCTTGATGTAGTGTTCGAGTTACTGGCTACTACTGCTGGCACCAGCTCTTTGAACTCGTTGCCTGAATTAGTTCGGCTTCTTGAGTCTCAACTTCAAGTTGAAAGACATCGATCAGATGTTATGCGACAGGAAGCCGAAGGACTGAGGAAGTCCCTGCAGAATTCAGATGCATACTTTCTGGTGCAACAGCAAGTGCTGGAGGACTTAAGCGCCAAACAAGAGAAAGTTAATAATCTTGCTAAGCATCTTGCAAGCATTATGGGTACCCAGGATATTGTTTCTTGAGCTCTTCTGAAGTGGTTTCAGTTCTGGACTTGTTTTGCTGCGGCGTTTATATGCTGCTGTGTTCCCTATATTTGCACTGGTGGCGAACTTTGATGCCCAGTGGATGTAATATGTGTAATAGCCGTGATAGCCTAGCGTAAGTTGCTTTCTTATTTATTTCCTTATTGTCTTGTTTATTTCTTTGCTTGTAGTCAGTGCAGTTCTTTTTCCGCGGTTTGCTAGTGGCCGCAATAACCTATTTTTTAAAACTAGGCCACAATAACCATGGGCTACATATTTACTGTAGTTACCATTTCCCTCCTATGGGCCATAGAAACAATGGGCCTTCTACGTGTCGTAGACACAACGGGCCTTCTACAGGCCATATCATCAATGGGCCTTGTACGGGCCATATGATCGGTTGGCCAAACATGGGCCAATAACAGACCGCATTATGGCCATAAACGGGCTAGAGTTGGAATCATCTATTCATGGGCCGACCATAACGGGCCGTCGTTAATCGGACGTATTTGATGATGCTATGAAAACGACCCAACGTATTAACGGGCCACAAAACGGGCCGACTGTAACCTCGAGCTGAATTTAGCCCACAAGCAGAAAATGACAGTAACGGGCCGTAAGTAAACGAATGCTGGAAATGAGCCCAAGAGTAAATGGGCTCTGAGAAGGCCGAAAGATAACATGGGCTGGAAACGGCCCAACCGAATAACGGGCTGTTAATGGGTATAAAGTGATACACTGTTCATTACGGGCCAATTTCACCACGGGCCGTTAATGGGTATAAAGTGATACACTGTTCACTGCGGGCCAGTTTCACCATGGGTTGTTAATGGGCCAAGAGTTACAAAGGGCCTCATATGGGCCGAAAGATGTCATGGGCCATACATGGGCCAAATGTGAAAACAGGCTGGAATCATATTGGATGGCCCAGATGATGCTACTGGGCCTAATTCGGATAGGCGTAACGGGCCTTGGGTTAGCGGGCTGTAAATGGGCTATATGCGAACAAGCCGTTAACAGGCTTTCCATGGGCCGGCCCGCCACCTTTTGACCAAGTCAAACGGGCTGGCCTTTTCACAGGAATGGGCCTCTATTGGGCCGTGCCACATGTCGACGTATCATAGGCGCCTTCTGTCCAATGAGTGGATGACATCTGTCCCAACGATGAGCCGACACGTGTTTCTTCCAGCCAATGATGATTTTACACGTGAAAATCCCCATTGGTTGGTGCTGTTAACGGGTTACCGGATCCAAAACCCGACCCGATAGCTTAACGGTGTTCCGTTACGGTGGATGCCACGTGTCAGTCACTCTTGACGAAAGAACTTCTGTGACGCGATTTATCGTCATGGAAGTGGACACTTCCGTGATGATAATTTTGGTAATGTCATGGAACACTTCTACGAGAGCACAGGTATGACTATCTTGATTCTGTCATAAAATCGTCATGGATGTACATGCATGAAAAAAAACGCGACCTACTATGACAAACACGTATAATCACGGAAGTGTATTTTTTTTGTAGTGCCAAACGGCGGCTCAAAGTGGCGCCAATGAATCGTCAGTGAGCCTGTTCCCACACAACCGCTCAGGTTCCCGCGCATAGCCGCGCAAGCTTCCTGCCTAATTTGGTGAAATCCCCCAAATTCCCAATGCTTACCGGCCTGCTATATAAACCCTCATGGTCGGCGAGTCCTGCGTTGCATTTTCCCCTCCCTCCTTGTAGCTTATCTCATCTACTTCTCCCATAATCGCCAATGGCAGCGGTCCATCGTCATTGTTCAGCCACTCCGCCATCATCAGAGGACAGCTCCAGCTGGGTGGTTACACCGTGGCGGCGGCGCAGTCCCCAACGTAGTGTAGTGCGTGTGGCGTCCCTGTTGGGTGTGCGTGCAACACCCACCACACGCTCCGCCGCTGCTACCCGTCGGCAGCTGTTGCCGGTCGCCATTGTCGCCAAGCCACCGTCAAAAGCCAGGGACATCGCTCACTCTGTCGCTGCGGCTTGAAGGCGGGAGGTGGTGGTCGTGGCCGCCACCCCAGTGTCGGACACCATGGGCATCACCCGCTCTGCCACCACGGCCCAAAGGCGGGAGGTGGCCGTCATGGTCGGCACCCCACCATCGGCCGCCGTGGCCGCCAGCCCACCGTCGACCGCCGGGGTCATCACCCGCTCCACCACCGCCACCCGAAGGCGGGAGGTGGAGGTGGAGGTCCGCATGCGTGTCAGTGGCCTTGCACGGTACATCGAGTTCCTACGAGAGGAGGAGGAGCGCCTCGTCGAGCACGCAAAGAGTCTTACTGCCGCCATGGCCACAACACACGCCGTCGCAGAGACAAGGAATGAGGAGATCTACGAGGAGTCCCGCCACTTCGAGAAGGGTCGTCTGGAGTGTCAGAGGGCGTTCGGGGTGAGCGCCGCTGAAGGTGCAGCAGCAACAAGCACCAGATTGCAGTTGTCCAGCTCATTGCTAGGCTCCTCCTCCTCTGCCTCTTACTAAGCACGCTCGGCAGAGGAGAGGCTGTTGGAAGTAGTACAGAGCCCCTCCGTAGTAGAAGAATTTAGGGGCTATTTTGTTCAGTTCATCTGACTATAGATGTGGTTGAACTGTACAATGTACTTAATTAGTTAGTTTATATAGTTGAATTTGCTATTCCAGTATGTGGTTGGCAATAATTGGGAAAAAAATTGGTCGGTTCAGTTGTCATATGAACTATTTGTATAAAGAATGACTGCTTAATCTATGAATGAAATATATGCTTACTAAATTTTAGTTGCAAAAATTAGATAGTGCTGGTGATTTTTAGCTGCAAATTTTGACAAATGGTAGTGTTAAAAGTTTGAGAAAGGGCAATGTTACTAGATCAACAAATGTCAATCTTTCCAGTTTGACAAATGGCAATATACCCAGTATGATAGATGCAAATCTTACCAAATTGTCTGTATGTGGTTGCACATGGGTCATTCGAAAAAATCGTTTGCGTTGAAGGGATGTACAAATCCCGCGTGCCACATTTTCTCTTGGCTTAGCAGCGAAGGAACCATAGGTATCGCTTTGCATACGGTATACAATCTGAACTGTTTGCGATGAAGGGATGCACAAATCCTGCACGACAAATTTTTCCCTTGGTTTACTCGGGAAGACCGTAGCTCTTGCTTTGCATACGGGTGTTCTATTTAAAATGTTTGCGATGAAGAGCTCCACAAATCCTGCTCGGCACATTTTCCCTTGGCTTACTGGGGAAGCTGCCGGTTTGCAGATGGGTGTTCTATCTTAAATGTTTGCGGTGAGTGTTTTAGATTTAAATACCATTGACTTTTTTTTAAAATAATTTGATAAGTCTGTACATTCAAAGAGAAAAATGCAAGTTTGCACAAACCATATGTCACTTCTGCAGGATGTTGCTAACGCGATACAATGATCAGAGACCCTTTGACGAAACTGTGTGCGATGCATTAATCGCAAATGGTGATGTAAAATAACCGTCAAAATAGATGAAAAATGTTTGAGATGAAGGATACATCAAACACGGTTCATATATATTTTAGTTGCGCGTGCGATGAGGGGCATACAATTCAGTTCAATGAACTGTTTGCGATGAGGCAAAATAAAAGAAACGGGCAGCCAGATGAAGGCGTGTGATATACGACATACAGTTCACTCGGATAAACTGTTTGTGATGAGGCAGAACAACAGAAATGGGCAGCCAGATGAAGGTGTGTGCGATATACGGCATATAGTTCACTCTGATGAACTGTTTGCGTTGAGCCAAGAGAACATAACGGTTCAACTTAACAAGATGTGTGTGATACGCGGCAAACAGGTCTGTAATAAGAAAATGTGTGGGAAGACCGATAACAACATAGACGATTCATGTTAGCAAGCCGTGTGTGTTGTGAGCAAACGATTGCTGGTATACAATTGTCAGTGATTGATGAACTCATCACCGACGGGTTCCATTGTTTAGTCCGTGTGCGATGTGATTTGCTCTGTCTATAGAGCATCAACATATATACTTAAAAAGATAGCACTGCAAAACCAAATTAAGCATACAACTACACAAGTTAGTAGACACATAACATTTCCACACACCAAAGTAAGCAATTACATGCATACTAAACTAGGAGAAACAAGGATCTAATCATCTACTTATTGTTGCGATGACACTTGCCATTGCTCTGCTTCCGGCTGAATCCCTAGCTGTTTTGGGTAAGGAGGCACTTCCTCATGGCAATAATCCGCCTGTACATGTCATAGCTCGTGTACGCCTCCTTGGCCGCGTACACGACGTGAGCTTTGTCGAGTTTCTCCATCCAGGCCGAGTGACAGGCATGCTAGTCCTTGTTGCAGGAATCCTTCATGTCTCTGTAGTAGGGGTCGATGATAGCCTCCGCGAGGTGAACCAGTGAGCCCTTCTCATGCTCCTTGCTGCACTAGATCTTGTATTGGCCCTGGATGTCAACAAGATTCTGGCAGGCGATGCCCGAATTCTTGAGCACCTTTACATCGTTGGTGATGTCCACCGTAGTGAACATGTAGTGGGGGTTGTTGACAAACCTGGCGAAACGCTTGCAAGGCCTTGTGGCCAGGCAGTAGTGGTAGATGAGGATGTGGTTGCTGTCGGCGTTCTGGGAATGGGGGTCCCCAGACTTGCCTGCCTGCAGCCTGCGGCGTGGCTCAAGTAGTGGCCCAGTACGGCCCGTCTTCATCAACCCAAGTTCAAGACCCTCGTGAGGGGCCAAGCCTCGCAGGGCGGATGATGCAAGGCTTCCTCAGGGGCGGCCTCACCAAGCAGGCTCGCGAGGAGGCGGAGAGATCAAGGCAAGGAGTACCTCGCGAGGTGCTCGTGATGCAAGCCATGATGATCAAGACCAGGCGGGCGCTAGCCTGCGCAGTGTCCTTGTTTCCTCTTTGGTGCAAAGGGGGCAAGCGCAGGCGCGGAGTACCGGGAGCATCATGCAAAGGTTTCAATATTGGTGCAACGAGACCAAGACCAGCAGGACGGCAAGACGGAGATCACCGTGGAGCCCAAGATGCTGTCATCACTGGTGCCTTTGGCAGTCGAAGACCACCTTTAGTCAGGATAGCTTGTACTAGCTGTCCCCCCTTCAAAATGGCCATTGTTGGCTCCCTTCCCGCTCAATATTTGGGAAGAGGACTAGGGCCTCTATATATAGAGCTAGCCACCACAATAGGAGGGGATCGGATCCATTCCAAGTAGAACACCACACCAGCTCAAGAACACCCCTCGCAAGGCTGTTCTTCCTCTGTACTGTTCATCATCAGCCCTAGAGGCAATCCACCACACCACACACTGGATTAGGGTATTACACCACAACGGTGGCCTGAACCAGTATAAACCTTGTATCCCTTGAGTTGTTCATTGTGTAGCTTATATTCACGGCGAGGTTTTGGGGCATGGATCGGTAGGGAGAAGATCTTCGTGCGCACCCCAAAGTTCGAACCTTAAGGGTTTTGCCGGAACCCGATACCCGACATTTCGCGCGCTAGGTAGGGGTGCGCCGGAATCCTCTTTCCGCTGTTTTGTGTTCCATCGCTTCATCGCATCTATGGCAGACGCTCGCTGAGCTCGCGCCGAGCGTCGGGCTGCTCTCGCTGCCCGCGTCGCCCATACGGCCCCCGTCGGTGGGCCTCCTAGTCGTTCTCCGTCACCTGCCGCCAACGCCGCCATCGGCCCAGCGGGGAACGAGCAGCAAGCGTCCTCGCTGCATCCCTCGGTGCGGCGAGAAGGCCGCACCGCCACTCTGTCACTGACTCCAGCTGGTTCGTCGTCTCACGCTCATCGCGCTGCCACGGACGTGCAGGCTGCGTTGCTCCTCGCATGTGAGCTCCTGCACTACCACCCCGTCGACGACCTCTACGAGAAGTGGCTCGCTCGCATCACCGAGCTCGTCAGTGCCGCAGGGGGCTCCCCTGCGTCGTCCCTCTCGCTGCCTCGCCCTCCGTCCTGCATGGGCGATGCAGCTTAGGGGGCGCCCCCGCCACCTCCTCCCCAAGAAGGCGCCCTGGCTCCAAGGCGCGTGGCCCCTGGATGAGACCCGCCGCGTCCAGCACCCGCGTGACAAGAAAGGAGCTGTCAAGAAATCCCTCGGCCTCAAGAAGGCGCTCGCGTGCTCCCTGCTCTAGCACGACAAGACCGCATCCCTGCACCAGCACGCCAAGACCCCGTGCTACCCCTGGCGGCGGCACATGGGGACCATCAGGAGCAGGCCCCGTGTCTGCAAAAGGCTCCGGTGGCCATGACAGGTTGCCGCGCCTTCACCACCGAGCTACGCGGCATCGCCTGGAAGGGCAAGTTCAAGACGGATCTGCCTCCTTGCTATGATGGCACGGCCGACCCCGCGGAGTTCCTGCAGCTCTACAAGCTGGGCATCGAGGCGGACAACGGAGACAAAAAGGTCTTGGTGAATTGGTTTCCCATGGCGCTCAAGGATGGTGCCCGCACCTGGCTCCTGAACCTGCCTCCCGGCTCGATCTCTTCCTGGGACGGGATGCGCAACCGTTTCATCGCCAACTTCTAGGGCACTCGCGACCATCCACCGGTCATGGGTGACCTGCGCCGCATCAAGCAGCAGCCAGGAGAGACCCTACAGAAGTACATCCAGCGCTTCAACGGCACTCGCCTCAAGATTCCCAAGGTGACTAAGGAGGCCATCATCTCAGCGTTCTCCGATGGCATCCACGACGTCAGGATGAAAGAGGAGCTGGCCATCCACGAGGATCTGTGCACATCTCTGGAGTTTTTCAACCTGGAGACCAAGTGCACAAGAGTTGAGGAGGGGCGCCTCTCCCTTCTCGAGCTTCCAGCTGCTGACCCAGAAGAGAAGAAAGCCAAGGCCAAGGACGTGAAGCACAAAGGAGCGGCTGTGCTCACAGCAGAGTCAGACACGAAGCGCGGTAGGGACCAGCCAGAGTCGTCCAAGGGTAGCCGATTCTGCGCCTACCACAACCTCTACACCCACAACACCAACGAATGCAGGAGCTCAGAGCCGTTCGAGAAGGACGCGTCGGTCGATGCCCCGAGCGCAATGAGCGAGGCTATGATAGAGGAGGAGGAAGAGGTGGAGGACGATGGGATGACTGAGGCCCTCACTAGGAGTGGCGTGACCGCCCTCGCGAGGATCACTAGCAGGACCAGCCTTGCGAGGGGGCTTGGAGGGATCAGCCTCGCGAGGATCGCCTGCAAGGCAACGCAGGCCTTCCTCCTCTGCCACCACCGCCGAGAAGGAATGATGACCACCACCAGGACGAGGGGGCTGGGGGCTTCCAGGAGCCGCATGCTATCGCTTGCATCTTGGGCGGAGCCCAGGCCCCAGCCTCTCAGTGCATCTTCAAGCAGTTTGCTCGTGAGGTGAATGCAGTCCTCCCCAAGCTCGAGGCCACACGCCCTCTCAAGTGGTCCACGTGTGCCATCATGTTCAGCTTAGTGGATCAGCTCAAGTGCGCGGCCACAGCTGGCATCCTCCCAATGCTTTGTTCCCCAGTCATCAGCAACGTGCAAGTTACCAGGACCCTCATCGATGGCGGCGCATGACTCAATGTTCTGTCCGTCGAGACGTTCAACAACCTTCAAGTGCCATACGATCAACTTCAGCCAACCAAGCCTTTCTCAGGACTTACTGATGGCTCCACCACTCTGATAGGGCAGGTTCGCCTCCCTGTCACTTTCGGACGGGCAAGAACTACTGTACCGAGCTCATCGACTTCGATGTTGCCCACATTCGCCTGCCATACAAGGCCATCCTCGGGTATGCAGCCCTGGCCAAGTTCATGGCGGTAACTCACCATGGTTACAACGTCCTCAAGATGCCAGGAAGTGGCGGAATCATCACAGTCCCCTGCGAAGAGAAGGATGCGGTGTGCTCCCTCGAGTGCGCCTTCCAAGCTGCGTCAATCGAGGACCCAGACAGCAGGAGCAAGAACCCTCTTGAAGCAGTTCCCAAGAAGAAGAAGACATCACCCAGCTCAAGGCCTCAGGAGGTTGGCATCTCCAGAGGCGTCGCGTCAGGATCCGCGCCCGTGCAAGGGGCGCCTCCCTCCATCGCATAGGAAGGCGCGCCTGGCGCCCTCCTCGGGCAAGGCTCGAGGGCTCTCTTCTGTAGGGCCTTAGACTTTGCCAGGATCACAAGGGAGGCGCTCGAGCACCACTTGGAGGCGTGCTTCGCGGCACGTTTCCCTCAGGAAGGCATGAGGCAAGGAAGGCCCAACCCTCAGGAGTTCATCACCAAGACCACTCAGGAGCTGCAGGAATCAAGAGTAATATGCGGCGATCACCGCCTACCTGGAGTAGCTTCCCATCCAGGCAAGGATGGCGGGCTGCGCATTTGCATCGACTACCCAGGGCTCAGCCGAGTCGCGTCTCAGGAGCGCTTCTGGCCTTTGCACATGGGACGCTGCGAGGGTCCGCCGCACAGCTACGTTTGCATGCCTTTCGGTCTGCCGAACGCGGCTGCCACTCACTAGCGTCTTCTGCGGAGCATTCTGGCAGCTCAGGAGGCCAGGCACCACGTGGTCCTGGCGGAGATGGAGATGGTCCTTGAGGAACCGCCCGGACCCCCAGAGCCTCCCGAGGCTCAGGGCTCCGGTGGCTCGTGAGGATCGACCTCTTCACCATGCATCGTCAGCTACTCCGACACCCGCTCTACAACGGTACTAGGTGACATCTTTCGAGTTCATTTCAGCTAGGAGCACCCTCAGGGCTGCATTATTCCCAGGTCGCGTGGGTCAGTCCCTACGGCATGTATCCCTTTTGCTTATGTCTTTAGCTTACCTTGTTGGGGGCGCCCCTCGGGCTGCATCATCCCCAAGCCGCTCGGGCCTGACCCAGTGGCATGTATCCTTCCTGCATCTATCTAAGCTGATTTGCCTTTCACGCCTAACCTGCCTATGATTATCATCTCCCGCCTACCACGGGCCCTTTTTCTCCCTCATGCAAATCGCTTGCACGTTAAAAGGGTGGCTCCTGAGCATCGCGACTCAGGAGCTCTTACTGGCTCTCTAGCCCTCACCCCCTGGCCTTGTCCACGGCATCGCGACCTGGCATACCAGCGGCGGCTGAGCTCGCTCGAGGGCTGGGACCTGAGGACGTAGAGCATTTTCATCTAACCATCTCGCAGGAACACTCAGCCGCCCAAGGCTCAAGATCAGGCGCAACACGCCTTGAGGTAGGGCCTCGTGAGTCCCGCGCTGGCTCACGAGTGCCCAGATACACCTCATCTAGCCCTACCGTGCCAGCCACGTGTCCGGGCGGGGATGTACACGCCCCGGGGGCTCCTCCCGGAGGGGCCCCCCTCCCATGTACCAGTGGAAGCACCATGCTCTGCGCTGGCTGACGACACTGCCGAGGAGCGGCTATGCTTGTACACATACGGAAGCGCTATGCTCCGCGCTGGTGATAAACAACTGAGGGAAGCCCACGACTGTATCAACCTCAGGGAGCCCAGAGCTCAGTGTCTGGCCTCATCGCAACGCCTCCCCTGGGGAGCGCCACGCGAGGGGGCTGGACAGGGGGGCTGCGCCTGGGTCACGCCCGAGTGCATGCCACCCAGCCAGGTCCCTCGGACCTGGTCGTCGCTCCCCCCTCCCCGAGCGGTGCCAAGGTATGAAGACTGTTTGAGCGTCAAGGGGGACTCCTGAGCATCGTGACTCAGGAGCCTAACTGGTCACGTAGCCCCTCACTCCTTAGTTCCGCAAGGCTAATGGCGGTTGAGGTATGCGCGGGGCCGGGCCCTGCCGATGTAGAACGAAAAATCTAGACCTACACCCCCTCCCTATTTGCTGTTTGCGCGTCAAGGGGGACTCCTGAGCATCCCGACTTAGGAGCCTAACTTTTCACGTAGCCCCTCACTCCTTGGTCCCATCCTGGTGATCCTGTCGGGGCTAATGACGGCTGAGGCATGCGCGGGCCCGGGCCCTACCGACGCAGAACATAAAGCAAATAGGAAGGAAACCGCAAAATCTTGAAGAAAATCCAGAAGCAAATATTACAAACCATAAGTTGCCCTCACGATACCAGATGTCTACTACACAACCTTCTTCTTGTAGACGTTGTTGGGCCTGCAAGTGCACAGGTTTGTAGGACAGTAGCAAATTTCCCTCAAGTGGATGACCTAAGGTTTATCAATCCGCAGGAGGCGTAGGATGAAGGTGGTCTCTCTCAAGCAACCCTGCAACCACATAACAAAGAGTCTCTTGTGTCCCCAACACACCCAATACAATGGTAAATTGTATAGGTGCACTAGTTCGGCGAAGAGATGGTGATACAAGTGCAAAATAGATAGTAGATAAAGGTTTTTGTAATCTGAAATTATAAAAACAGCAAGGTAACAAGTGGTAAAAGTGAGCGTAAATGGTATTGCAATGATAGGAAACAAGGCCTAAGGTTCATACTTTCACTAGTGCAAGTTCTGTCAACAATAATAACATAGATAGATCATATAACAAGCCCTCCACATGCAACAAAGAGTCACTCCGAAGCCACTAATAGCGGAGAACAAACATAGAGATTATGGTAGGGTACGAAACCACCTCAAAGTTATTCTTCGGATCAATCTATAAAAGAGTTTGTACTAGAATAACACCTTAAGACACAAATCAACCAAAACCCTAATGTCACCTAGATACTCCATTGTCACCTCAAGTATTCGTGGGCATGATTATACGATATGCATCACACAATCTTAGATTCATCCAACCAACACAAAGTACTTCAAAGAGTGCCCCAAAGTTTCTATCGGAGAGTCAAGAACGTGTGCCAACTCCTAGGCATAGGTTCCCAATGTCACGAAACCCGCAAGTTGATCACCAAAACATACATCAAGTGGCACATGATATACCATTGTCACCACAGATAATCACGGCAAGACATACATCAAGTGCTCTCATAAAGACTCAATCCGATAAGATAACTTCAAAGGGGAAACTCAATTCATCACAAGAGAGTAGAGGGGGAGAAACATCATAAGATCCAACTACAATAGCAAAGCTCGGAATACATCAAGATCGTGCCATAGAGGGAACACGAGAAAGAGCACGAGAGAGAGAGAGAGAGAGAGAGATCAAACACATAGCTACTGGTACATACCCTCAGCCCCGAGGGTGAACTACTCCCTCCTCGTCATGGATAGCGCCGGGATGATGAAGATGGCCATAGACGATGGGTTCCCCCTCTGGTAGGGTGCCGGAACAGGCTCCCGAGAGGTTTTTGGTGGCTACAGAGGCCTGCGGCGGCAGAACTCCCGATCTATCTTTTGTTCTGGAAGTTTTAGGGTAGGTAGGTATATATGGGTGAAAGGAGTACGTCAGTGGAGCTACGGGGGCCCCACGAGGCAGGGGGCGCGCCCTAGGGGGGTGGGCGCGCCCCCACCCTCGTGAGCACCTCCCGTATCTTCTGACGTGGGGTCCAAGTCCATCATCTGGGTTTCCTTCCAAAAATAACTTCTCCAGTTGATTTCGTTCCGTTTCGACTCCGTCTGATATTCCTTTTCCTCGAAACACTGAAATAGGCATAAAACAACAAATCTGGGCTGGGCCTCCGGTTAATAGGTTAGTCCCAAAAATAATATAAAAGTGTATAATAAAGCCCGATATTGCCCAAAACAGTAGATAATATAGCATGGAGCAATCAAAAATTATAGATACGTTGGAGACGTATCAAGCATCCCCAAGCTTAATTCCTGATCGTCCTCGAGTAGGTAAATGATAAAAACAGAATTTTTGATGTGGAATGCTAGTTGGCAAAATTTCAATGTAATTCTTCTTACTTGTGATATGAATATTCAGATCCGAAAGTTTCAAGACAAAAGTTCATATTGATAAAAGAAATAGTAACACTTCAAGCATACTAATCAAAGCAATCATGTCTTCCCAAAATAACATGGCAAAAGAAAGTTCATCCCTACAAAAATCATATAGTTAGGCTATGCTTCATTTTTGTCACACAAAGATGTTCCCAACTTCTATACCCCCGATGACAAGCCAAGCAATTGTTTCATACTTAAATAATCTCAAACTTTTTCAACCTTCACACAATACATGAGCGTGAGCCATGGATATAGCACTATGGGTGGAATAGAATATGATGATGGGGATTGTGTGGAGAAGACAAAAAAGGAGAAAGTCTCACATTGACGAGGATAATCAACAGGCTATGGAGATGCCCATTAATTGATGTCAACATGAGGACTAGGGATTGCCATGCAACGGATGCACTAGAGCTATGAATGCTCAACAAAAGAAAACTAGTGGGTGTGCATCCAACTCGCTTGCTCATGAAGACCTAGGGCATTTGAGGAAGCCCATCGTAGGAATATACAAGCCAAGTTCTATAATGAAAAATTCCCACTAGTATAAAAAGACAACTTATGAGACTCACTACATGAAGAACAAGGTGCTACTTTGAAGCACAATATATGAGACTCACTATATGAAGAACAAGGTGATACTTTGAAGCACAAGTGTGGAAAAAGAGATAGTAGCATTGCCCTTTTTTTGGGCCTTTCTTTTTTTTTCTTTTGGCCTTTTTTTGTTTGGGCAATGCTCTAATAATGATGATCATCACACTTCTATTGATTACAACATAAGGATTACAACTCGAAACTTGAACAAGATATAACTCTATATGAATGCCTCCGGTGGTGTACCGGGATGGTGCAATGAATCAAGAGTAACATGTATGAAAAATAATGCATGGTGGCTTTGCCACAAATACGATGTCAACTACATGATCATGCAATGGCAATATGACAAAAGTAATGTATGTCATGAATATGATGATGGAAGTTGCATGGCAATATATCTCGGAATGGCTATGGAAATGCCATATAGGTAGGTATGGTGGCTGTTTTTAGGAATATATAAGGAGGTTTATGTGAGATAGAGCGTATTGTATCACGGGGTTTGGATGCACCGGCGAAGTTTGCACCAACTCTCAAGGTGAGAAAGGGCAATGCACGGTACCGAAGAGGCTAGCAAAGGTGGAAAGGTAAAAGTGCGTATAATCCATGGACTCAACATTAGTCAAAAGAACTCATATACTTATTGCAAAAATTTAGAAGTCATAAAAAACCAAGGACTACGCGCATGCTCCTAGGGGGATAGATTGGTAGGAAAGGACCATCGCTCGTCCCCAACCGCCACTCATAAGGATGCACAAGCGAGGTACACTTCATGTTTCAAATTTGTTACACAACTTTAACCATACGTGCATGCTACGGGACTTGCTAACTTCAACACAAGCATTCTTTAAATTCATAATCACCCAACTAGCATGACTTTAATATCACTACCTCCATATCTCAAAACAATTATCAAGTATCAAACTTTTCTTAGTATTCAACACACTCATAAGAATTCTTACAAATATTTTATGCTTAGCATATTAGGATTTTAAGCAAATTACCATGCTATTTAAGACTCTCAAAATAATATAAGTGAAGCATGAGAGTTCATCTATTTCTACAAAATAAATCCACCACCGTGCTCTAAAAGATATAAGTGAAGTACTAGAGCAAATGACAAACTACTCCGAAAGATATAAGTGAAGATCAATGAGTAGTCGAATAATTATACAACTATGTGAAGACTCTCTAACATTTAAGAATTTCAGATCTTGATATTTTATTCGAACATCAAGCAAAGCTAAAGAAAATGACAATGCAAGGATAGCACAACTCATGTGAAGAATCAAAAACTTAGGCTGAACCGATACTAACCGATAGTTGTTGAAGAAGAAAGGTGGGATGCCTACCGGGACATCCCCAATCTTAGATGCTTGAGACTTCTTGAAATATTATCTTGGGGTGCCTTGGGCATCCCCAAGATTGAACTTTTGTGTCTCCTTAATTCCTCTCATATCATGGTTTCTCTTTTTATCAAAAGCTTCATTCACAACAAACTCAACAAGAACTCGTGAGATAGGTTAGTATAAACCAATGCAAAATCATTTTCTACTGTAACAAATCACTAAAATTATTATTCAACATTGAATACTAAATGCCTCTGCATATTTAATACTCCTTTCCTCAAATAGAATCATTAAACAAGTAAACATATGCAAACAATGCAAACATAACAGCAATCTGCCAAAACAGTACAGTCTGTAAAGAATGCAAGAGTATCAATACTTCCCTAACTCCAAAAATTATGAACTAAAATTCCCACTGTAATAAATTTATCATATCTCAATATGCAAAAAGATTCAACATTATACAACTCTCTGACTTTTCTAGGGAATTTTTGCAACAGCGGTAAACTTTCTGTTTTCAAACAGCAACATGTATATTAGCAAAATAAGCATGGCAAAGGCTATCCTTGACTTTTTATTGAAACTAAAGATGCAAAACATTATTATAAATAACAGCAAGCAAATACTAACAAAATAAAATGACGCTCCAAGCAAAACACATATCATGTGGTGAATAAAATATAGCTCCAAGTAAAGTTACCGATGAACGAAGACGAAAGAGGGGATGCCTTCCGGGGCATCCCCAAGCTTAGGCTCTTGGTTGTCCTTGAATATTAACTTGGGGTGCCTTGGGAATCCCCAAGCTTAGTCTCTTGCCACTCCTTATTCCATAGTCCATCGAATCCTTACCCAAAACTTGAAAACTCCACAACACAAAACTCAACAGAAAACTCGTAAACTCCGTTAGTATAAGAAAATAAAACAACCACATAGGTACTGTAATGAACTAATTCTAAATTCATATTGGTGTAATATCTACTGTACTCCAACTTATCTATGGTTCATACCACTTAATACTAGCCATAGATTCATCAAAATAAGCAAACAACACATAGAACACAGAATCTGTCAAAAACAGAACAGTCTGTAGTAATCCGTATCAAACGTATACTTATGTAACTCCAAAAATCCTACCAAATTAGGAAGTCCTAAGCAATTTGTGTACCAATCCAGATCAAAAAGATTCAGATCATAAACACGTTTCTGTGAATTAACAAAACTAATTTACTGGGTGCAAAAGTTTCTGATTTTCAGCAGGATCAACACAACTATCACCGTAAGCTATCCTAAAGGTCATACTTGGCACTTTATTGAAACAAAAGCTATAAAACATGATTACTACTGTAGCATAATCATGTGTACACACAAAAATAGTAAGGATAAATATTGGGTTGTGTCCCAACAAGCGCTTTTCTTTAATGCCTTTTAGCTAGGCATGATGATGACAATGATGCTCACAAAAAAAGATAAGAATTGAAACATAACGGGAGCATCACGAAGCATATGACTAGCACATTTAAGTGTAACCCACTTCCTATGCATAGGGATTTTGTGAGCAAATAACTTATGGGAACAATAATCAACAAGCATAGGAAGGTAACACAAGCATAGCTTCAAGAATTTAAGCACATAGAGAGGAAACTTGATGGGAAGAATTTTCAGTAGCATCATGAATGAATTCAACAATATAACCAGCACCTAAAGCATTCTTTTCATGACCTACAAGCATAGAAAATTTACTACTCTCCACATAAGAAAAATTCTTCCCATCAATAGTAGTGGGAGCAAACTCAACAAAATAACTATCATATGATTGAAAATTAAGATCAAGATGACAAGTTTCATGGTTATCATTATTCTTTAAAGCATACGTGTCATCACAATAATCATCATAGATTGGAGGCATGCTTTCATCATAGAAAATTTGCTCATCAAAGCTTGGGGGAAAAAAATATCATCTTCATCAAACATAGCTTCCCCAAGCTTGTAGCTTTGCATATCATTAGCATCATAGATATTCAAGGAATTCATACTAACAACATTGCAATCATGCTCATCATTCACATATTTCATGCCAAGCATTCTATGTAATTCTTCTTCTAGCACTTGAGCACAATTTTCCTTTCCATCATTCTCACAAAAGACATTAAAAAGATGAAGCATATGAGGCACTCTCAATTCCATTTTTTTGTAGTTTTCTTTTATAAACTAGACTAGTGCTAAAACAAGAAACAAAAAGATTCGATTGCAAGATCTAAAGATATACCTTCAAGCACTCACCTCCCCGGCGCCAGAAATGAGCTTGATGTCTACTACACAACCTTCTTCTTGTAGACGTTGTTGGGCCTGCAAGTGCACAGGTTTGTAGGACAGTAGCAAATTTCCCTCAAGTGGATGACCTAAGGTTTATCAATCCGTAGGAGGCGTAGGATGAAGATGGTCTCTCTCAAGCAACCCTGCAACCAAATAACAAAGAGTCTCTTGTGTCCCCAACACACCCAATACAATGGTAAATTGTATAGGTGCACTAGTTCGACGATGAGATGGTGATACAAGTGCAAAATAGATAGTAGATAAATGTTTTTGTAATCTGAAATTATAAAAACAGCAAGGTAATAAGTGGTAAAAGTGAGCGTAAATGGTATTGCAATGATAGGAAACAAGGCCTAGGGTTCATACTTTCACTAGTGCAAGTTCTCTCAACAATAATAACATAGATAGATCATATAACAAGCCCTCAACATGCAACAGAGAGTCACTCCGAAGCCACTAATAGCGGAGAACAAACATAGAGATTATGGTAGGGTACGAAACCACCTCAAAGTTATTCTTTCGGATCAATCTATAAAAGAGTTCGTACTAGAATAACACCTTAAGACACAAATCAACCAAAACCCTAATGTCACTTAGATACTCCATTGTCACCTCAAGTATCCGTGGGCATGATTATATGATATGCATCACACAATCTCAGATTCATCCAACCAACACAAAGTACTTCAAAGAGTGCCCCAAAGTTTCTATCGAAGAGTCAAGAACGTGTGCCAACCCCTATGCATAGGTTCCCAATGTCACGAAACCCGCAAGTTGATCACCAAAACATACATCAAGTGGCACATGATATCCCATTGTCACCACAGATAATCACGGCAAGACATACATCAAGTGCTCTCATAAAGACTCAATCCGATAAGATAACTTCAAAGGGGAAACTCAATTCATCACAAGAGAGTAGAGGGGGAGAAACATCATAAGATCCAACTAAAATAGCAAAGCTCGGGATACATCAAGATCGTGCCATAGAGGGAACACGAGAGAGAACACGAGAGAGAGAGAGAGAGAGAGAGAGAGAGAGAGAGAGAGAGAGAGAGAGAGAGAGATCAAACACATAGCTACTACTACATACCCTCAGCCCCGAGGGTGAACTACTCCCTCCTCGTCATGGATAGCACCGGGATGATGAAGATGGCCACCGGTGATGGGTTCCGCCTCCGGCAGGGTGTCGGAACGGGCTCCCGAGAGGTTTTTGGTGGCTACAGAGGCTTGCGGCGGCGGAACTCCCGATCCATCTTCTGTTCTGGAAGTTTTAGGGTATGTAGGTATATATGGGTGAAAGGAGTATGTCAGTGGAGCTACGGGGGCGCCACGAGGCAGGGGGCGCGCCCTAGGGGGGTGGGCGCGCCCCCACCCTCGTGAGCACCTCCCGTATCTTCTGACGTGGGGTCCAAGTCCATCAGGTGGGTTTCCTTCCAAAAATAACTTCTCCAGTTGATTTCGTTCCGTTTCGACTTCGTCTGATATTCCTTTTCCTCGAAACACTGAAATAGGCATAAAACAACAAATCTGGGTTGGGCCTCCGGTTAATAGGTTAGTCCCAAAAATAATATAAAAGTGGATAACAAAGCCCAATATTGCCCAAAACAGTAGATAATATAGCATGGAGCAATAAAAAATTATAGATACGTTGGAGACGTATCAATACCAAACACAAGTTTAAACGCCTCCACGAGGCACGATGCATGTTGGAGGAGTTGAAACAGGAAAGAAGCCACGAGAAGATCACCCTTGGGCAACACCGTCATTCGCCAGGAGCCCCGCCTCCGTGGTGGTGTTGCGTCCGTCAGCTCCACCTCCCGAGGCCGCGGAACCGGCAGTACCTGCCTTGGGCGCAGTGGCGAAGGCGCGGAACTTTGCCAGCACGGTTTCCACTCGGCCCTTCACGGCTTCAGCAGCAGTGGCAGAGCGCTCAACGTTCATAGGCTCCAGCAGCTCATCGAGGTTGGCGCCAGGGTCGTGAAGGTAGACGTGGTTGAGGACCCGCGTCAGCGCCGCATAAGAAAGGACGCGAGGTTCAACCTCGGCCATGGGGCCGACACCATTCACGATTTCCTCAGGCGCTTCGACCAAGAAGGGAAGCAGCTTGGCGGGGCCGTCATTGGCCCCGACCAGTGGCTTCTCCAAGCCACCATCATAGAGCGTCTTCGGCGCTTTGTGAGATCTCTCCTCAAGATTCGCGAAGGCCACGCGATCCTCGGCCAGGACCTTCGCCTTGGCGTCCAGCTCGGCCCTCTCCACCTTCACCTTCTGCTCTAGCGTCTTCAGGCGGCTGCGATCAGCGGATAGCTCGGCGTCGCGGTCCCCGATGGCGGCCTCCCGAGCCTTCATCTCTTCCTCCTTTGCCTGGCGGTCGCGAGCCTCTTTGGCGAGCTCATCACGCAAACCCATGCAGCTCGTCCTCCAGCACCTTGCACCGGTCCTGGGCGACCGTGGCATCCTTCAGCGCCGCATCACGGGTGGCTGCAGCCTGGGTGGTGACTTGCTTCTCCTCCTCAGAAGCTGCCGCAGCCCGGCTCAGCGCCACTCGGATAGAGGTGTTGGAGTGAACCCAGCCAGAAATCAGCTCCAGGCACCCGGCCACCAGGTGGGGGTTGGCGCCCTGGAGGTCTTCTCGCAGCCAGCCTAGCCAAGCAAGGGCACGGTCCAAGACGGCGGAGGAGTCAGAGGAGCCAGGAATCAGTGGAGCAGGAGGAGAAGGCGGCATCGTGACCACGGCTTGGGGGACTGGGAGCTCCTGGGTCCTGGCAGCCTCAGCAACAGCATCAAGCACCGACATCTCCAGAGTCAGCGGGGCCACGGGGCTGGCACCCCGCCAGGGTGCTCCTCCTGGCCTCGCGAGGACGACCAGGCAGGGGAAGTGCGGGCTCCACTGCCTCCCCTTCCCATAGACGAAGGCGCGGCCACAACGGATGAGCTTTCCCCAAGCGGAGCCACCATGTCCCCCTTCAGCTTCTTCGCCGCAAGCGGCGGCCTAACCAGATGATGGAGGACGTCAAGCCCTGACAGCGAAAACAAGAACAAGACGGTGTTCGAGCACTTACTGGTCGATCGCGACATATTTTGGCGGTCTCTTGCCAAGCTTAAAGCCCGTGAGCCTCTTGGTACGGGGCGCAGCCTCAGGAGGTCCAGAGGCAGAGGAGGGCGCACCAGAAGGGCTGGAGCTAGCTTCGAGCAGTGCCTGGGCCAGGGTAGCCCCTCGGGAGATCATCCCCGACCTGTCCTTCTTCGGGATCACGGGCGGGTCCTCTCTCCCTCGCCTGGTGTCGGCCTCGTCGTTGTCCGGCAGGGTGCAGAGGATGTTGGCCCTGCGCCGGGGAGAAGTCTCCCCTGTCCCCTCAGTGGTCGCCTCCGAGTCGCGCTTCTCTTCTTCTTCGTCTTCCTCTCCTCCTCCGCGGGAATCATCAGAGGACAATTCCATCGGCGCCGCTGCCTCCTGGCCCTCAGGAGGCACCTCCAGCACCAGACCTCTCCCGTCGAAGGTGGGCCTGGCTTCCACCACTTGTTGCCAGTTTTCGCGAAGGAACAAGGGGACAGGAGCGCCCTCCGGGCCTTCCACGTCCTCTCCAACCAGGAGGCGTAGAGCTGCTACCAGATCCTCATCAGCCAGAGCCTCCGAGTTTAGGCGGAGATCGCCGTCCGCACCTCCAAGCCTCCACAACAGGCGCGAGTGCGCCTGCAGTGGAGCCACCCACTACGCCAGGAACTCCCTCAGGAGTGTGGCCCCGGTCAGCTTTGTCGCCTTCATGTTGCTCGGCCTCAGGTCGGTGTTCATCTTCTCCAGCACTGACTTCGCCCGTCGGTCGTCAACTTCGCGCCAGACCATGCCTCGTCAGCCTGGGGCTGCTCCGTGGGCGTCACCAACCGAGAGTGGGTGCATCTGGCGTTCATCATGACCCACTTGCTTCGGAAGCCATCAACCCTCTTCCCTGTCTTCGAAATCGCGTTGGCCTTGGAGTACGCGACAAAGCCAGCGCACGTTGAGGTATGGCTTCCGGAGATTCGGAGGGAGAAGAAGTGGCGCAGTAAGGCCACGGACGGCATCACCCTAACATGCGCCTCACAGTAGTAGGCGAAGATCGACAGAAAGAGGACAGAGTTGGGATGGAGATGAAGGACCTGCAGCTTGTAATGGCGGAGGACGGCATAGAAGAACTCGGAGAAAGGAGGCACCAGGCCGGCGATGATGGTGCTCATGAAGAAGGGGTAGAAGGTACTCCCCTTGGCCTCTGGCTGGGCGGAGCCGGCCTGGAGCCCGGTCTCCCCCATCTCGTTGCCCCGCGCCGCCGTCATCAAGCGCGTAGCGGTGAGATTCTTCTCCGTCATGTTGGAGGGATTCAGAGCTGGTAGAGAAAGGATGAGGCGGATCTGGAGATTTCGGAAGCATGAGAGCAAGGTCAAGGAAGGGGATCTGGAGCAAGGCGAATGAGAGCAATGAAGGTAAGCCTAACCCAAGCCAGCCTTTTGTCAGTCGGGCAGTTGCCGAGGCAGCATGGGGAAGCGGAGACGCCCACGTCCAATCAACCGCCACACGGCAACCAAGGCCGCAGACTGTTGGGGCCCCCGGTGCTCCGCACTTGCCCTTTGGCTTCGCTGCTAAGACAAGTCCAAGCGCGCCTTGGGCCCGGGGGCTACTGTCGGTGTTCTGGGAATGGGGGTCCCCAGACTTGCCTACCTGCGGCTTGCGGCGTGGCTCAAGCAGTGGCCAAGTACGACCCATCTTCATCAATCCAAGTTCAAGACCCTCGCGAGGGGCCAAGCCTCATGGGGCGGATGACGCAAGGCTTCCTCAGGGGCAGCCTCACCAGGCAGGCTCGCGAGGAGGCGGAGAGATCAAGGCAAGGAGTACCTCGCGAGGTGCTCGTGACGCAAGCCATGACGATCAAGACCAGGCGGGCGCCAGCCTGCGTAGTGTCCTCATTTCCTCTTTGGTGCAAAGGGGGCAAGCGCAGGTGCGGAGTACCGGAGCATCAGGCAAAGGTTTCCATATTGGTGCAACGAGACAAAGACCAGCAGGACGGCAAGACAGAGATCACCGTGGAGCCCAAGACGGCTTCATCACCAGTGCCTTTAGCAGTCGAAGACCACCTTTAGTCAGGATAGCTTGTACTAGCTGCCCCCCTTCAAATTGGCCATTGGTTGCTCCCTTCCCGCTCAATATTTGGGAAGAGGACCAGGGCCTCTATATATAGAGCTAGTGAAAGTGCAACTATCCCTAGGTGGTTTTGGTAATTCATAACAACATATAGCTCATTGAGCTAATGCTATTCCAAGAATATTATTTCAGGAAAGCTCAATGAATGGCATGGCATGGATGATGAAAGTGGATCCCTCAAAATACTAAGGACAAAGGATTGGCTCAAGCTCAAAAGCTCAAGACTCTTCATTTTATATTTTAGTGATCCAAGATCACATTGAGTCTATAGGAAAAGCTAATACTATCAAGGAGGGATGAGGTGTTGCTTAATAAGACTCTTGCTTCATGTGCTTAGTGATATGCTTCAAAACCCTCAGCTACTTTCCCACATCCACAAATGACTTAAACCCAAAGCCAAAATCGGTCACACCGATTCCTCCTATCCGGCGCCACCGATTCCAAAGGTCATAGCCACTGCCACAAACCCTAAGCAAATCGGTCTTACCGATAGGGATCTCGGTCTCACCGAGATGGGATTGTAATCTCTCTGTTTCCCTTCGTAACATTTCGGTCTAACCGAAGTGAGCGATCGGTCCCACCAAGATTGCAATGTAAACTCTCTGTTTCCTTTTTGTAACATTTCGGTCTCACCGAAAAGAGCAAATCGGTCCCATCGAGTTTACCTGACCAACTCTCTGGAAAGCTTATTACCAAATCGGTCTCACCGAGTTTGTGTAATTGGTCTTACCGAGATTACGTTATGCCCTAACCCTAACCGAATCGGTCTCACCGAGATGCATGTCAGTCCCGCCGAAAATCACTAACGGTCACTAGGTTTACTAAATCGGTCCGACCGAGTCTGTTGAATCGGTCCCACCGAGTTTGGTAAATTGTGTGTAACGGTTAGGTTTTGTGTGGAGGCTATATATACCCCTCCACCTCCTCTTCATTCGTGGAGAGAGCCATCAGAACAAACCTACACTTCCAACTTACCATTTCTGAGAGAGAACCACCTACTCATGTGTTGAGACCAAGATATTCCATTCCTACCATATGAATCTTGATCTCTAGCCTTCCCCAAGTTGCTTTCCACTCAAATCTTCTTCCCACCTGATCCAAACCTATGAGAGAGAGTTGAGTGTTGGGGAGACTATCATTTGAAGCACAAGAGCAAGGAGTTCATCATCAACGCACAATTTGTTACTTCTTGGAGAGTGGTGTCTCCTAGATTGGCTAGGTGTCACTTGGGAGCCTCCGACAAGATTGTGGAGTTGAACCAAGGAGTTTGTAAGGGCAAGGAGATCGCCTACTTCGTGAAGATCTACCGCTAGTGAGGCAAGTCCTTTGTGGGCGACGGACATGGTGGGATAGACAAGGTTGCTTCTTCGTGGACCCTTCGTGGGTGGAGCCCTCCGTGGACTCGCGCAACCGTTACCCTTCGTGGGTTGAAGTCTCCATCAACGTGGATGTACGATAGCACCACCTATCGGAACCACGCCAAAAACATCCGTGTCTCCAATTGCGTTTGAATCCTCCAAACCCTTCCCTTTACTTTCTTGCAAGTTGCATGCTTTAATTTCCGCTGCCTATATACTCTTTGCATGCTTGCTTGAATAGTGTGATGATTGCTTGACTTGTCCTAAAGTAGCTATAATCTGCCAAACTCTAAAATTGGGAAAAGGTTAAGTTTTTATTGGTCAAGTAGTCTAATCACCCCCCTCTAGACATACTTCAAGGTCCTACAAGTGGTATCAGAGCTTTGGTCTCCATTTGCTTTGATTCCATAGCTTTTGGTGGTCATAGCCTTGGTTTCACAACCTAGGAGAGTATGGCGTCTAGCGAGGGAAATTATCACCGTAGAGGTCCTTACTTTGATGGTACTAACTTTGCTAGTTGGAAGCATAAGATGAAATGCATATTCTTGGACATAACCCTGCCGTTTGGGAAATTATTTGTATTGGCTTGCAAGGTGAATTCTTTGATGGGAGAGAACCAAACCGTGAAGCTAATGCAGAAGAATTGAAGATGCTGCAATACAATGCTCAAGCTTGTGATATCATCTTCAACGGATTGTGCCCCGAAGAATTCGACAAAATCAGCCGTCTTGAGAATGCAAAGGAAGTTTGGGACACTTTGATTGATATGCATGAAGGTACCGAGTCCGTCAAGGAATCCAAGTTGGATGTGCTCCAAAGTCAGCTTGACAAGTTCAAAATGAAGGATGGTGAAGGTGTCGCTGAAATGTACTCTAGGCTTGCTCTTATCACAAATGAGATTGCCGGCTTAGGGAGTGACGAGATGACCGACAAATTCATCATCAAGAAGATCCTAAGAGCATTGGATGGAAAGTATGATACCGTGTGCACATTGATCCAAATGATGCCAAACTACAAAGATCTCAAGCCAACGGAAGTCATTGGAAGAATTGTTGCTCATGAGATGTCACTCAAGGATAAGGAGGAACTTCACAACAAGTCAAGTGGTGCATACAAAGCCTCAAGTGAAGCCCCCACATCATCAAGTGAGAAACAAACCTTCAATGAAGAATTGAGCTTAATGGTGAAGAACTTCAACAAATTCTACAAGAGTAGAACCAAAGAAAGAAGCTCCAAGTCAAGGTCTTACAATGACAAAAGATCTTCTAGTCGAGAGCGCAATTGCTACAATTGTGGGAGACCCGGACATTATTCCAATGAGTGTACGGCACCCTACAAAAGAAGAGAAGATTCTCCAAGAAGAAGGAGCAAAAGAGAAGAATCACCACCAAGAGAGAGGAGGAGTAGAGATGATCGTTATGAACGAAGACCCTCATGGAGAAGCAAGGATTCGGAAAGGAAGGACAAGTCATCAAGGAGCTACACAAAACGAAGACATCAAGCTCATGTTGGTGAATGGGTATCCGGCTCCGACTCCGACAATCACTCCGAGAGAAGCTATCACTCCGACTCCGAATATACTCAAGATGAAGGTGTTGCCGGTCTAGCACTTGTGTCAACCAACTCCTACGACATATTTGATTCACCAAATGAAGGTGTTGGAAGATGCTTCATGGCCAAAGGTCCAAAGGTAACACATCCTAAGTATGTTGATTTCAATAGTGATGAAGATGACTTGCTTGTGGATGATGATTTACTTGTTGACAACTCTAGTGATGAATACTATGATGAACGTCAATTAATCATGCTAATCAAGATAAAATGAATGACAATGATAAGGAGAAGATTGAGCTTCTAACTAAAGAACTAAACACTCTTAAGTTAGCTCATGAAACTATCTTCGAAGATCATCGAGAACTTTTAAGAGCTCATGAGAAGTTACGCTTTGAAAAGCTCAATCTTGAGCAAGAGCATGAGTTCTTAAAAGCAAGCAATGATGATCTCCGTAAGAAAAGTTCTTCTTACATTGCCAAGCGTTTACTCTTATCTACTTACATGCCTCAAGCCAAGTCTAGTAACAAGTACAAGAAAGATACTTCCTCTAGTAGTAACAATAATAATGTCAAATCTAATATTGTTGCTTCTAGTAGTTCTCTTGATTCCACTAGTGATTCTCTTAGCCAAGTTACACTTGAGCAAGAAAATAGCTTATTGAAGGGAATTATAGAGAAAGGTGTTTACAAGAGCCTTGCCGGGAGTAAGCAATTCGAGGAAATTGTACGCAAGCAAGGAAGGCACCGGAAGAATCAAGGTGTTGGTTTTGAACGAAAGTTCAATGCCAATGGAGTTGAGTGGGAAGAAGATCAATACCCCAAGACAAAGTTTGTTCCTCAACAAGAGAAGTATGATCCTACTCCCTTCAAGGGAACACAAGCTCAAGATGATCTTCCACCACAAGACCACAAGAACAAAGGCAAGGACAAGCTTCAAGAAGAGATTGATGCATTTGAAGAAGCACCTAAAGCCTCGTTCAAGTGGGTTCCCAAGACTACGTCAAGTTCTACTTCATCAAGTACAACTACAACTCCAAGGATTCCCATCAAGATGATGTGGATCTCGAAGAAGAAGAACTAGAGAGTTCTTGAGGGTGACTCCGCCAACATTCTTCACTCATATCATTATGGCAAGAACGAGTGCAATCAATTTCCACATCTTGCACTAGTTCAAGGAGTCACAAACCCTCATGTTGGTAAGACAAGGGACAAGGTAACCTAATGATTTCATGGACATCATCTTGTGTGTGCATCACTCTATGTCTATGGATATTCTTGTTTGTTCCTTGTGGGACTAACCCATGTAGGTAAGTTGAAAGTGCAACTCACTCCAAAGTATTGCTCCAAATGATCTACATCAACATTGAGCATCCACATCTTCAACATCTACATGAAGTCATCATCGACAAAACCCAAGGTTAGTTCATCCCTCTAAGGGGGGATCTCACATCTAGGGGGAGCTTAACTCTAAGAATTGAGTCAAAGCAACTCTAATGGTGTGAACAAATCAATGCATTATTTAAAAGTGGTAACCCCACTTGAGCTTAAACTATGAGTATGACCTATGATCAAATGTTCTCATTTGACTCCTAAGTCAATATACTCATATATAGATGACCTAGTCATCGCCAATTGCTTGATAGATGCTAGAATTGGTTGTGCATGCTTTGCCACCTATTTCATTTGCCATTTTATTGTGTGAGCATGTTGGTGCATATTTTACTCATTCAAGGACATCCACTTGTTGTTTTGATTGTTTGGTTTCTTTTCCTTTTGCCAAGTGGATGGACAAGAATGCCTAAGAACTTTCTCTAGCTATCTATGCTTTTCTCATCTCAAACTCTATTCATGCTACATCACAAAATTTGATCAAGTCAGATTCGAACCACTCTGTGTGAGGAGCACTCGGAGTCCCCGATTCGTCATAGACTTAAACTTCCAAAACCTCTTTGTGACTCTCGGTCTGACCGATTCCTACATTTCGGTCCTACCGAGATCATTAAGTTGATCTGAGTTTTCAATTTTGGTGCAACCGATTTGAACTTTTCGGTCACACCGATTTGCTGTAACTGTACACAGTTATGCATCTCGGTGCCACCGAGTTGTTCCACTCGGTCACATCGATAGGGTCGGGCTATATATAGTCATGTGCAAAATTTTGGAAATTTCTCCGAAACCTCTTCGCCCGCGCAATAGCTCGCTCTGCCATCGAAGGTCTCCGGATCGTCTCCTCGTCACCAGCAGCCTCCTGTCGCTGGTCTCTGCCGCCGTCAACGGATTTCGTCACCGCCGTTGCCGCCGTAGCGACTCCACCGCCAAGTTAGGGTATGGACTCGATCTTTGTGCTATCCACGTCTGATTCCTAGCACATTGTATTCTTATTGAATCTTGCCACGATTGAAACACTCCTATCCAGCCAAAGTAGTCCGTAGATCAGATGAGATTCAAATTTTTAGGGTTAGGTTTCCGCCCAAACCATCTCGGACCCACCGAGTTGAAAAACTCGGTCTCACCGATTTGGCTAATGCCATTGTACTAGTGACTCTCAGTCTGACTGAGAATTGCTAATCCGTGCGACCGATTTTAGGATTCTGTGAAACCCTAGTAGTCTTGGTGCCACCGAACTGAGACTCGGTCCAACCGAGATCATCAGTTTAGGTTCCAAAACTGCTTCGGTATCACCGAGTTTGAAAATCGGTTGATCCGAAATGCTTTCTGTGGAAAACTAAAACTGAATTTTTGAATCATTCTTTTGCAAAAATCTCTGCATTTTGTGATGCTCATCCATTCTATCTCATCTATAACTCTTCACAGGGTCAGCAGTCAGCTTTTGCAGCATGTCAGACCAGAGTGACAGCCAGAACAGGTCAGAAGAGCAGATGGACTTGAGTGAGGGCACTAGTCCCTCAACTATAGATGAAGGGAGCAGAAGCACTCCTAGCAACCTGCCTAAGGCTGCTACCAGGCAAAGGAGGAAGAGAACTTCAGACTCAGAGGATGAGGACTACAAAGCTAAAGAAGATGAGGCTACTTCCAAGAAAGTAGTGCTCAAGAAGGAATATGGCTCAGCAAAGAATACAAAGCCAGGCCTCAACAAGAAAGTTCCTGCCAAGAGGACACCAATGCCCAAAGTCAGAAAGTCCACTCAAGTGCCAGCACAGGCTGAACCCAAAGAGGCACCTGAAAAGAAACTCACTTCTTCCAAACCCAAGAAAGTTCCCACCGGAGAGACAATGAAGTTTACAATAGAATCAGAGGATGAAGGTGCTCAGGACAAGAAGAAGAAGAGAGCAAGAACCACAACTGCCCAGGTTCTTGGAAAGCCCTCTATGAGAAGAGATTCTAAAGAGGAAGAAGAACTTGCTGCACCAGCACCAAAGGCACCCAAGCTTATGGGTGATGCTATAAGGTCAGGGGCTGCAACATCTAAGCCCAAGGAAGCATCCAAAGCTGCCTCCAAGGCCAAGCAAGTACCAAAGAGGAATTCTAGGAGTATTCCAGCTGCTGAGAAGAACAAGGCCCCAGTGCCAAATGTTGCTGAAGAATAAGATGAAGAAGGTCAAGTCCTAAGAAAGCTCAAGCCCAAGATACCAGACCACAATGATGCCCATCCTGTGGCTGAGGACATGAGGATCAGGAAGGATTCAGGGCTGAGGTTGTGGAGAATGGAAGATCCATATGCTTCAAGGAGAAGAACTGCTATTGACTACAGGTTCCATACAAAGGAACATCAGGACTTATATGAGACAATTCTGTTGGATAAGAAGCCCATAATATGTGACATGAGGTGGGTCGACTGGACCTACATCAAGGACAATGGAGAGCACTATCCTGGAGTGCAAGACAGCTTTGTTGCTTGTGGAGTTGCTGATTTTGTTGGACAAAAGCTCACTCACTGGAATGATGAACTAATCATGCAATTCTACTCCACACCACTCTTTTACTCAGATGGAAGAATTGTTTGGATGTCTGAAGGTACAAGGTACCAATCCACTGTTGAAGAATGGGCAAGTCTGATAAATGCCCCCAAGGAAAATGAGGATGACCTGGATATCTATGCAAAGAAGAAGATGGATCACAATTCCATGGCTCACATGTACAAGGAAATTCCAGACAAGGCAGTAGAGACTCATAAGTTTGGATCAGTTCACTTTCTGCTGTCAGGGTTGCCAACCATTAATTGGATTCTGAGGCATACTTTGTTGCCCAAGTCTGGTGACCATAACATGATCAGAGGGCATGCCATCAACATGTTGCATGTGTTTGATGTTCCACAAAAGTTCAAAGTCATGAGCCTGATGATTGAAACAATTAAGAGGACTACAGCAGATCAGAAGAGGAGCTGTGGATATGCACCTCAGATTCAGGAATTGATCAACTCAAAGATGGGCATAGGGAAATATCAGTTGGATAAGGAACACTTTCCATTTTATCCAGACTTTGAGGACAATGAGGTTGTCATGAATGAGAATGATCCACAATCAGTTCAAGCTCAGGAGAAGAAGGAGAAGGCAAAGAAGGAGAAGGCTGCCAAGATGCCAACTCAAGAGGAGGCATCTGAATATTTCTTGAAAACCAAACAGGAGCAGCTTGGTTACTTGATAGCATCTACACTGAGGATTGAGAAGGGACTGGCCACCCTCACTCAGAATCAGGAGAGCTTGGAGAGAATCATGGAACTCAAATTCCATGACCTTGATGTCAAAGTAACTGAGATTCAGTCGGTTGTGGAGCAACTGCAGGATGATTTGCAGGAGAGGCAGGGCAAGATTACCACAAATGTGTTTGCCAGAGTGTCCAGAGCCCAGAGGTCAGTTGCAGTGCCAGTGACAGACACTAGAGCAACAACTTCAGCATCGGCTACTGCCCCTTCAGTTCCAGTGCAACCAGCTCCAGCATCCACTCCAGCACCCTCTACTTCAACTGAAGCCTTCGTCCTTGGAGTTATCAGGACACCACCACCAGAAGATCAAGCCTGAGAGTCGATCTAGCACTATGCATTTTCTATGAACTTTTTGGTAACTTGTTGCCAAAGGGGGAGAAAAATGTATAGATTATAGGCTTCGAGAGAGAGAGAGAGAGAGAGAGAGAGTTGCTTTTGTTCTCTCTTGCTTTATTTGGTGGTTAAACTTGTTTGCTTTTGTTTGCCTGAGATACTATGCTTGTGAGACATTGATGATCATGTGTTTGTCATAAGCTACACTTATGCATGTTTGATGATATTATCCTATGTGATCATTCACTATGCTTGGTGATGAGTGCATGTATTCAATGTTTATTATTTTGAGCGCTCCACCAAGATGTATGTGACATGGAAGAGTAACCCATGAGCCTAATTCATTGTGCATTTGCAGTCCAAAGCAAATCTTAAACTATGCACAAATTTAGGGGGAGCTCTTGCTTATCACATACTTCTCAAAGCGACGATGTTATTCAATCTTATTATCATTTGTCGAAGCTTTGATCTATATGTTGTCATCAATTACCAAAAAGGGGGAGATTGAAAGTGCAACTATCCCTAGGTGGTTTTGGTAATTCATAACAACATATAGCTCATTGAGCTAATGCTATTCCAAGACTACTATTTCAGGAAAGCTCAATGAATGGCATGGCATGGATGATGAAAGTGGGTCCCTCAAAATACTAAGGACAAAGGATTGGCTCAAGCTCAAAAGCTCAAGACTCTTCATTTTATATTTTAGTGATCCAAGATCACATTGAGTCTATAGGAAAAGCCAATACTATCAAGGAGGGATGAGGTGTTGCTTAATGAGCCTCTAGCTTCATGTGCTTAGTGATATGCTCCAAAACCCTCAGCTACTTTCCCACATCCACAAATGACTTAAACCCAAAGCCAAAATCGGTCACACCGATTCTTCCTATCCGGCGCCACCGATTCCAAAGGTCATAGCCACTGCCACAAACCCTAAGCAAATCGGTCTTACCGATAGGGATCTTGGTCTCACCGAGATGGGATTGTAATCTCTCTGTTTCCCTTCATAACGTTTCGGTCTAACCGAAGTGAGCGATCGGTCCCACCGAGATTGCAATGTAAACTCTCTGTTTCCTTTTTGTAACATTTCGGTCTCACCGAAAAGAGCAAATCGGTCCCACCGAGTTTACCTGACCAACCCTCTGGAAAGCTTATTACCAAATCGGTCTCACCGAGTTTGTGTAATCGGTCCTACCAAGATTACGTTATGCCCTAACCCTAACCGAATCGGTCTCACCGAGATGCATGTCAGTCCCACCGAAAATCACTAACGGTCACTAGGTTTACTAAATCGGTCCGACCGAGTCTGTTGAATCGGTCCCACCGAGTTTGGTAAATTGTGTGTAACGGTTAGATTTTGTGTGGAGGCTATATATACCCCTCCACCTCCTCTTCATTCGTGGAGAGAGCCATCAGAACAAACCTACACTTCCAACTTACCATTTCTGAGAGAGAACCACCTACTCATGTGTTGAGACCAAGATATTCCATTCCTACCATATGAATCTTGATCTCTAGCCTTCCCCAAGTTGCTTTCCACTCAAATCTTCTTTCCACCAGATCCAAAACCTATGAGAGAGAGTTGAGTGTTGGGGAGACTATCATTTGAAGCACAAGAGCAAGGAGTTCATCATTAACGCACCATTTGTTACTTCTTGGAGAGTGGTGTCTCCTAGATTGGCTAGGTGTCACTTGGGAGCCTCCGACAAGATTGTGGAGTTGAACCAAGGAGTTTGTAAGGGCAAGGAGATCGCCTACTTCGTGAAGATCTACTGCTAGTGAGGCAAGTCCTTCGTGGGCGACGGCCATGGTGGGATAGACAAGGTTGCTTCTTCGTGGACCCTTCGTGGGTGGAGCCCTCCATGGGCTCGCGCAACCGTTACCCTTCGTGGGTTGACGTCTCCATCAACGTGGATGTACGATAGCACCACCTATCGGAACCACGCCAAAAACATCCGTGTCTCCAATTGCGTTTGAATCCTCCAAACCCTTCCCTTTACTTTCTTGCAAGTTGCATGCTTTAATTTCTACTGCCTATATACTCTTTGCATGCTTGCTTGAAAAGTGATGATTGCTTGACTTGTCCTAAAGTAGCTAAAATCTGCCAAACTCTAAAATTGGGAAAATGTTAAGTTTTTATTGGTCAAGTAGTCTAATCATCCCCCTCTAGACATACTTCAAGGTCCTACAGCTAGCCACCACACTAGGAGGGGATCGGATCCATTCCAAGTAAAACACCACACCAGCTCAAGAACACCCCTCGCGAGGCTGTTCTTCCTATGTACTGTTCATCATTAGCCCTAGAGGCAATCCACCACACCACACACTGCATTAGGGTATTACACCACAGTGGTGGCCCGAACCAATATAAACCTCGTGTCCCTTGAGTTGTTCATCATGTAGCTTAGATTCACGACGAGGTTTTGGGGTGTGGATCGGTAGGGAGAAGATCTTCGTGCGCACCCCAGAGTTCGAACCTTAAGGGTTTTGCCGGAACCCGATATCCGACAGTTGCGCATGCACATCTGGGCAACGGCGACCTTGGGACGAGACCCGGCATGAGCGCGGATGTACTCGAGGTCGAACCCGACCACCTTGTACTTCTCCTCGGCAAGCAACAACTCCATGATGTCGATGGAGTACTCCACCCAGACCGGGTTGTTGGTGTACACCACCAAGAGCTCTGTGAACCTTCTGTGGGTGTCCACCACAGCATGCATGGTGAACTGCTGCTCGTCGTCGGCAGCCGCTCGGAGCGCCATTGGAGCCACACATGATACCCTCTATGAATTTGTCGTGGTGGGTGTGCTTCTTGCAATGGTGGTGTGGGAGTCCTGGACTAGGGGGTCCTCGGGTGTCCGGTCTATTGATGTGGGCCAGACTGATGGGCCGTCAAGATACAAGACAGAAAATCATCTCTCGTGTCCGGTGGGGACTCCCGTGTGCGTGGATGGCAAGTATAGGTGTCCGGATATGTTATTCCTTTCTGTAAAACCAACTTTGTACAAACCCTAAGCCCCTACGGTGTCTATATAAACTGCAGGGTAGATTGGAGGCTGGATCACAACATTGCTAGGCTAGCTTTCTAGGGTTAGGCGAATCGATCTCGAGGTAGATCAACTCTTGTAACCCCTATACCCTCGAATATAATCAAGCAGGAGTAGGGTTTTACCTCCATTAAGAGGGCCTGAACCTGGGTAAACACTATGTCCCTTCTCCATAGTTACCATTGATCCTCAGATGCACAGCTTTGGCCCCCCTACCCGAGATCTGCCGGTTTTGACACCGACATTGGTGCTTTTATTGAGAGCTCTGTTGTATCATCGATAGAAGGATCGATGGCTCACCTCTTCATCAACAATGACACTGCGTCCAGGGAGACCTTTCTTCCTGGACAAGTTTTTGTGTTTGGTGGCTTTGTGCTTCATGCCAACTCGATCGGCCTCCTCGGGCAGGCAAATAGTTATGCCCCCGGCACCATATTCAGGTTTGGAAACCTGAACTACATTGCTGACATCCAAGGAGACCTAGTCTTTGACGGGTTCACGACCTCTGCCGCCACTCCATGTCCCTGCCAAGAAGACTCTTTGGATCCCCTGTTAGATCCCGTCCAGGGGTCAACTCCCATACCCACCTCGGACCTAGATCCGAGGCAGATTTTATCGTCCGAAGACGGGAGCTTGAGCCCCGCCGGACCTCTTCCACTTACGGAACTCCTGACTGAAGACCCAAATGTAATCTTAGACTCGGGTCTGGGCAACCATCCCACATTTCCGAGGTCTGAACTCAGCGGGCCCGATCAGGTGTCCTACGCCGAACTCAGCTCGGCGGATCCATAATTTACGGTCCCACTTCCGCTCTTAGACGAAGCATTGGGACTGATGCGGTCTCTCGCCATCATGGAGGCCTGACCTCCCAACTGTACCCACCTCGGAATGGGGGCTGAGAGCAGGGAATTTTATGCCCCACCCACCACCCACTTGATAGCCACTCTCGAAGACTTAACCGATATGTTGGACTATGCGTCCAAAGACATCGATGACATGGACGACGATGCCGATGCCGAACCAAGCCAGGTCCCACCCGTTATAGGACATTGGACGACCACCTCAACCTACGATGTGTACATGGTGGACACTCCAAAGAACGACGAGGATAACCCGAGCCCAGATGAGGACAAACCCGTCAATATACCACCAAGGCACCGACGTCAGCGGTGCCGCTCACGATCGCGTCGGGCGAAGGATAGTAATACCAGCACCGGAGACAATGAGACTGTGGACAATGCCAAAGATCCCGAATACCCCGTTGAGCCCACGTCCGAACAGGAAAAAAGGGAAGAGGGTGAATATAGTCCTGGACACGCTGGCAATGAAGATGCGGAGGACAACAACTACATGCTAGAATCCGAAGAGGAGGTTAGCCTTGGTGATGAATACTTCATTCTCCCAGAAGAACCCCATGACCAAGAACGCTTTAAGCGACAGCTCATTGCTACAGCCCGGAGCCTGAAGAAGGAGCAGCAGTAGCTCAAAGAAAAGCAAGACACGCTGAATGAAAGGTGGACTAAGGTCCTGGCCGTTGAGGAATACGGCGAAGAGCGACCTATCAAAATTTACCCTAGGCGCAAGCTGCTGCCTCAATTCGATGATGAAGTCCTTGAACCAATACCGCCGAAATATAATTAGGCAGATCAACCAAACCGACCACCACGTGGATGGGACAAAATGGCATATCAAGCCGAACACCAACCCGCACCCCCTCGCCAAAGAGGCAGGGAGACGGCAGCCACGGGATACACATACGACTTGCAACATGACCTAGTCAATAAACCTGGTCAGACCAGATCAATCTACGGATCAAGGGGCCGTGCCCCGGCATGAGATAATGGCTATGAAGCCCGGTGTGATGACCGTTACTATGTTCGGGATCAGAACCAAACTCAGATGTCAGCCGATCTCCACCGCGACATCGCGCGATACAGAGGGGCCTCCCACCCCCTATGCTTCACCGATGAGGTTATGGAACATCAATGTCCGGAAGGGTTTAAACCCATAAACATCGAATAATACGATGGAACGAGGGATCCGGCCGTCTGGATCGAAGATTTTCTTCTCCACATTTGTAAGAGCATTCTTTGCATTAGGGTTTTGGTGATGATGACAACCCACATGGACTAATCATGCGCCATAGTTTTCTTAGGTACACTTTGTGTGGCGCAAGACGGTTAGGTTTCCCTCTGTGCGGAAAAGATCGAAGATGGAGTTTCCGATGTTTTATTTCCTTTGGTCGTAGGATATCCGTACTATTAAGAGAGAATCCACATCGAAAGGTATTGGGTGAATCCTTCACGTACACATTCTCTGCACCCACCATATACCCTCCGTTCGAGGAGAGAGAGGTCCCCCATCCTTTGTTCTGTGCAGTCCTGCTCTTGATGGTTGTACCGGTTCTTTGAGCGGTTGTACCGCTAGCCGGTAGTTCCGGTCTTACCACCGCCCGTTGTACTGCTCTGGGGTGACTCCCTTCTGTACCGGGTGCGGTGGTAGATCGGTGGTGGAACGGTAGTTCTGGTTTTCCTTGATAAACCGGTACTACCGGTGTTCATGGCGGTAGTACCGCCTCGGACCCCACCACCCAGGAACTGCTGGCCCAGCGGTTGTTCCGATCCAACCTCCGCTCCAACTACCGGCCTAAGGGGTTTACTTTCTGTATATGGCCCGGTAGTTGAGCGGTGGTTGTGCGGTAGTTCCGGTTTGTTTCGATAAACCGGTACTACCGGGTGCGCCACCGGAAGTTCCGCTCCTATGCGTTTCTGCACATAACGGTCGGATCTTGGGGGGCCTATTTAAGGAGGTGCTTCTCCTACCTCCCACCTACCTCTGGCCTCTCTCTCTCTCCTCCATTACTACCATTAAAGCTCTCTTGCCCGATCTCTCTCTCTAGGCACTCAAACTCGTTGATTTGCTATGGATTGAAGGAGGAGACCTAGATCTACACTTCCACCAAAGGATATTTGATTCCCCCATACTTTCTTGTGTGGATTTTGTTACTCTTGGATGCTTGGGCGCCCTAGATGGAAGAGGTCACTTCGGATCCACATTCCATTGTGGTGAAGCTCCGGCGTTTCGTTGGGAGCCTCCAATTAAGTTGTGGAGAGAGCCTCAAACTTGTTTGTAAAGGTCCGGTTGCTGCCTTCAAGGGCACCAATAGGGGAATCACGACATCTGGCATTGTGTGAGGGCGTGAGGAGAATACGGTGGCCCTAGTGGCTTCTTGGGGAGCATTGTGCCTCCACACCGCTCCAACGTAGACGTACTGATACGTCCATTTTGCATCATGCTTTTATATCAATATTTATTGCATTATGGGCTGTTATTTCACGTTATGTCACAATACTTATGGCTATTCTCTCTTATTTTACAAGGTTTACATGAAGAGGGAGAATGCCGGCATCTAGAATTCTGGGCTGGAAAAGGAGCAAATATTGAAGGACTATTCTGCACAACTCCCAAAGTCCTGAAACTCCACGGAATGTCTTAAAATAAATAAAGAAAAATCATCGCCAAAGATGAAGGCCAGGGGGCCCACACTCTGCTCACGAGGGTGGGGGGCGCGCCCTCTGGGCGCGCCCCCCTACCTCGTGGGCCCCCTGGTGGCTCTCCAACGCCCATCTTCTCCTATATGAAGTCTTTCAATGAGAAAAAAAATAGAAGGCAACCTTTCGGGACGAGACTCCGCCACCACGAGGCTGAACCAATCTAGGGCTCCGGCAGAGCTGTTCTGCCAGGGACACTTCCCTCCGGGAGGGGGAAATCATCACCATCATCATCACCAACGCTCCTCTCATCGGGAGAGGGCAATCTCCATCAACATCTTCATCAGCACCATCTCATCTCCAAACCCTAGCTCATCTCTTGTATCCAATTCTTGTCTCCAAGTCCGGGATTGGTGCTAGTAGGTTGCTAGTAGTGTTGATTACTCCTTGTAGTTGATGCTAGTTGGTTTATTTGGTGGAAGATCATATGTTCAGATCCTTTATGCACATTGTTACCCCTCTGATTATGAACATGAATATGCTTTGTGAGTAATTACATTTGTTCCTAAGGACAAGGGAGAAGTCTTGCTATTAGTAGTCATGTGAATTTGGTATTCGTTCGATATTTTGATAAGATGTATGTTGTCTAACCTCTAGTGGTGTTATGTGAACGTCGACTACATAACACTTCACCATTATTTGGGCCTAGAGGAAGGCATTGGGAAGTAATAAGTAGATGATGGGTTGCTAGAGTGACATAAGCTTAAACCCTAGTTTATGTGTTGCTTCGTAAGGGGCTAATTTGGATCCATATGTTTCATGCTATGGTTAGGTTTACCTTAATACTTTTGTTGTAGTTGCGGATGCTTGCAATAGAGGTTAATCATATGAGGGATGCTTGTTCAAGTAAGAACAACACCCAAGCACCAATCCACCCACATATCAAACTATCAAAGTACCGAACGCGAATCATATGAGCGTGACGAAAACTAGCTTGACAATATTCCCATGTGTCCTCGGGAGCGCTTTTCCTATTATAAGAGTTTGTCCAGGCTTGTCCTTTGCTACAAAAAGGATTGGGCCACCTTGCTGCACTTTATTTACTTTTGTTACTTGTTGCTCATTACAAATTATCCTATCACAAAACTATCTGTTACCACTTATTTCAGTACTTGCAGAGAATACCTTGCTGAAAACCGCTTATCATTTCCTTCTGCTCCTCGTTGGGTTCGACACTCTTACTTATCGAAAGGACTACGATAGATCCCCTATACTTGTGGGTCATCAAGACTCTTTTCTGGCGCCGTTGCCGGGGAGTGAAGCGCCTTTGGTAGGTGGAATTTGGTAAGGAAAAATTTATTTAGTGTGCTGAAATTTTCTGTCACTTGTTACTATGGAAAGTAATTGTTTGAGGGGCTTGTTCTGGGTATCTTCACCCCGTCCATTTGAGCCAAGAGTTGCTCCTCAACCTACTGAACCTACTGAACCTACTGAAAATGAAACTCCTTTTCAGATTCCTTCGGGTATGACGGAAAAACTGCTAGCTAACACTTTTACAGGAGATGGAACAAAGCATCCTGACGAACATCTACACTATGTGGATGATGTTTGTGGACTATTTAAACTTGCAGGTATACCCGATGATGTTGTTAAAAAGAAGTCTTTCCCTTTATCTTTGGATGGAGATGCATTGATATGGTATAGGCTATGTGATGATATGAGATCATGGAACTATAAAAGATTGAAATTGGAATTTCATCAAAAGTATTACCCTATGCATCTTGTTCATCGTGATCGCAATTATATATATAATTTTTGGCCTTGCGAAGGAGAAAGCATCGCTCAAGCTTGGGGGAGGCTTAAATCAATGTTATATTCATGCCCCAATCATGAGCTCGCAAAAGAAGTGATTATGCAAAGTTTTTATGCTCGGCTTTCTGGTAACAATCGCACCATGCTCGATACTTCTTGTGCTGGCTCTTTTATGATGAAGCCTATTGAATTTAGATGGGATTTATTGGATAGAATTAAATGCAAGTCTGAAGATTGGGACCTCGACGAAGGTAAGGAGACAGGTATGACACCTAAGTTTGATTGTGTTAAATCTTTTATGGATACCGATATTTTCCATAAGTTTAGCACTAAATATGGACTTGACTCTGAGATAGTAGCTTCTTTCTGTGAATCTTTTGCTACTTATGTTGATCTCCCCATGGAGAAGTGGTTTAAATATCATCCTCCCATAGAAGTAAAAGTAGCTGCACCTATTAAAGTTGAAGAAAAGATTGTCACTTAGAATGATCCTATTGTTCCAACTTCTTATATTGAGAAACCACCTTTCCCTATTAGAATGAAGGATCATGCTAAAGCTTCAACTGTTGTTCGTAAAAGCAATACTAGGAGTTATACACCTCCTGAGCAAGTCAAAGTAGAACCCAATATTGCTATTGTTAAAGATCTCTTGTCTAATAATATTGATGGGCATTGAGGGAGTCCTGGACTAGGGGGTGTCCGGACAGCCGGACTATCATCGTCCGCCGGACTCCAAGACTACGAAGATACAAGATTGAAGACTCCGTCCCGTGTCCGGATGGGACTTTCCTTGGCGTGGAAGGCAAGCTTTGCGATACGGATATGTAGATCTCCTACCATTGTAACCAACTCTGTGTAACCCTAGCCTCCTCCGGTGTCTATATAAACCGGAGGGCTTTAGTCCGTAGGACAACATACATTACAACAATCATACCATAGGCTAGCTCTAGGGTTTAGCCTCCTTGATCTCGTGGTAGATCCACTCTTGTACTACCCATATCATCAATATTAATCAAGCAGGACGTAGGGTTTTACCTCCATCGAGAGGGCCCGAACCTGGGTAAAACATTGTGTCCCTCGTCTCTTGTTACCATCCGCCTAGGCGCACAGTTCGGGACCCCCTACCCGAGATCCGCCGGTTTTGACACCGACATTGGTGCTTTCATTGAGAGTTCCTCTGTGTCGTCACCGATAGGCTTGATGGCATCTACAACCAACAACACTGTCCAGGGTGAGACTTTTCTCCCCGGACAGATCTTCGTATTCGGCGGCTTCGCACTGCGGGCTAATTCGCTTGGCCATATGGAGCAGATCGAAAGCTACACCCCTGACTGTCAGGTCAGATTCGGAAGCCTAAACTTCACGGTCGATGTCCGCGGAGACTTGATCTTCGACGGACTTGAGCCACAGCCAAGCGCGCCGCACTGTTGCGATGGGTATGATCTAACTCTGCCGCCAAACAGTGCCTTGGTGGCCGCACACGAATCCGCTCTGGCCATTAGTCCGGAGCCGATTGCCCAAATAGAGGATCGGTGGATGGACACAGCCTCGGGGGCTTCAACTACCACGGCGATGGAGCCGAACACTAATCTTGTCCCTCGCAAAACTCGTGATTCTGAGGTGCTGGACTCCCTGCCGGACTCCGAACCTCCCGCGCCCCTACCAACCAAATCGGACTGGGCGCCGGTTATGGAATTCACCGCCACGGACATCTTCCAATACTCGCCTTTTGGCGACACCTTGAATTCACTAAAGCATCTCTCGTTATCAGGAGAGCCCTGGCCGGACTATGGCCAGGATGGTTGGGATACGGGCGACGAAGAAATTCAGAGCCCACCCACCACCCACTTTGTAGCCACTGTCGATGACTTAACTGACATGCTAGACTACGACTCCGGAGACATCGACACTATAGACGACGATGCCGGAGACGAACAAGAAACAGCGCCTATAGGGCACGCGAGGACCACCTCGTCATACGACATATACATGGTGGATACCCCAAAGGAGAGCGATAACGAGGACCAACGGGCCGTGGCAGAGGATAACCCCGCCGATAAACAACCAAAACGGCAGCGCAGATGCCGCCCCAAGCCCCGCCTCGACAACAACAACGCTCCTAAGGACCCCGCATTACAGCAGGGCACAAAAGTGGACGACGAGCATGTAGATGAGCAACCGTCTGAACAGGACGAGTCAGATAATCAGTCCAGGCCCAGCAAAAACTACGGTTCGGACGATCTCACGCCGGACACGCCGCCGGAAGGTAAAAACCTTCGGAAAAGACTCGTCAACACTTCAAGAAGCTTGAAGAAAGAAAAACGGAAGCTCAAAACAGCGGAAGACACACTCAGAATGAGGTGGAGCAAAGTACTCAAAACCGCAGATAAATACGACAATGGCCACCAATCAAAGAGCTACCCGAAGCGCAAGCTGCTACCAGAATTCGACGACGAGGCCATAGAGCCCCCACAGTCAAAAAATAAAGAGGCTGCCTGGTTGGATAGACGGCCGGATGACAGGCCAAATTCTGAAAGCGGCGCCACACATAAACCAACCAATGAACTTGGAAGGACAGATGGCCCAGCCAGGTCCATCTACGGGCCAAAGAAGAAGGCCCCAGGAAGCAAGGCAACACGTGAAGTGTCCGAAGATAGCGGCACACCCAAATATAGGGGCGCCGCACACCCGCTATGTTTCACCAATGAGGTGCTGGACCATGAATTCCCAGCAGGATTTAAACCAATAAACATAGAGGCCTATGATGGAACAACAGACCCTGGAGTCTGGATGGAAGATTATATACTACATATACACATGGCCAGAGGAGATGACCTACATGCCATAAAATACCTACCCCTCAAGCTCAAAGGGTCAGCCCGTCATTGGCTTAAAGGCCTTCCAGAAAACACTATGGGAAGTTGGGAAGAGCTCGAAGACGCGTTTAGAGCAAATTTTCAAGGACTTATGTCCGCCCTCCGGATGCAGATGATCTAAGTCACATAACTTAACAGCCCGGAGAGTCAGCGCGCAAATTCTGGAACAGGTTCCTCACTAAAAAGAACCAAATAGTCGATTGTCCGGACGCCGAAGCCTTAGCAGCTTTTAAACACAACGTCCGAGACGAATGGCTCGCCAGACACCTCGGCCAAGAGAAACCGAGGACAATGTCCGCGCTAACGAGCCTCATGACCCGCTTCTGTGCGGGAGAGGATAGCTGGCTAGCAAGATGCAGCACCAGCGACCCAAGTACATCCGAGATAAGAGATGGAAACGGAAAATCACGGCGCAGAAAAGAGCAGCGCCGGAATAAAGAGAAAAGCCCAAAGAGCACGGCAGTAAACGCCGGATTCAAAAGCTCGCGGCCAAACAACAAAACACTGCCTCTTAAGGATGACAGCGATGAGTTGTCCAACTTAAACAAGATTTTGGGTCGGATATGTCAAATCCATAGTACCCCCGGAAGGCCTGCAAACCACACCCACAGGGATTGTTGGGTTTTCAAACAGTCCGGCCGATTAAACGCCGAACACAAGGGGCTCAACGCGTCAAGCGAAGACGATAAACCCCACCAGCAGAGCACCGGAAAACAAAAGACTTTCCCACAAGAGGTCAAATCAGTAAACTCACTTCATGTGATAATACGGAAAAATAGTGCGGCACTTCCTAAAAAGAGCCTCGCATGGTCCAACCCAGCAGACCATAGAAATTGGATATCAAAACCAATCACTTTCGACCACCTGGACTATTCCAGAAGCGTTCGAAACGTGGGACGGACTGCCCTGATATTGAATCCCATAATCGACGGATTACAATTTACTAAAGTCCTAATGGACGGAGGCAGCGACTTAAACCTGCTGTATTCAAACACAATCCGCAAGATGGGGATAGACCCTAACAAAATTCGACACAGCGGCACTCCCTTCAAAGGAGTGACGCCAGGCCCTTATGCCAAATGCACAGGCTCCCTATTACTAGAATTCGTGTTCGGACCACCGAACAACTTTCGGCGCGAAAAACTAATTTTTCATATCGTCCCATTTAAAAGTGGATACCAAGCACTCTTGGGACGAAAGGCTTTTGTCCGTTTCAACGCCATACCACATTACGCGTCTCTTACACTCAAGATGCCCGGTCCGCGTGGCATCATCTCAGTGCGAGGGTCACCCAAAGACCCCGGACACGGATAGACGAGTCCGGCATCAGCAGGCTAGGGGCTCCCTAGCCGCACACCCCTTCACAAGGGGCTGCGCGCACACTCAACTGCGGGTTCATTCAAACCCCGCTTTGCTTGTTTATATTTTTTCTTTCACACATACCTTTTTTTTTTCTTCTCGCACGAATTGTTTTCAAACTAAACTTTCCTCTCTTTTTACAGATGAAAAACGTGCATACCCGTCCAGGATAACGGCACAATGGAGACACAGGCGCAGACGTGCAATAGGGACCCGTTGCGAGGATTCTTTTCAGATTAAGACCCTGCGTAAACCTTTTTTACTGTCTCTTGTTGTTATTCTCCCTTGGTTTCCTTCTATAACCAATGCGGAGCCTGACGTTTTGGCATCGGCCGCGTCAGAAGACCATGCCCGTACCTGGACACTAGGGGCTTAGGGCGTTATTCTGCCCATTATCATAAAGGCCGAACACCTTAGGGAGTGTTCGGCGTCTCGAGTTAGGCATTATATGCATCAGCTCCGAATCATGTCTTTGGTCAAATGTTGGGTTTGCCCGGCTCCTGTGTTTTGCTGCCTTACGTTCCGTATCATCGGCTAATGCGTCACCAGGAGAACTACTGCGATTGTGCCCCAGTTCGGCTGGGCGAGCACCTCAGTAGAGAAAGCCGAAAACTGACTGTCATGATATAGCGAGAGACTGGTCAACCACTCGATCGACTACCGGAATGTTTAGAATTCCCTGCTTTGACGAAGGACCGTTTCCCGGTCAGGCACACACGCGCCCCGAAATCGGAAAAAGTGCGGTGCCCCCAGGGGCTATATCGTAGCCCCACCCTCGAACTCCACTGGCTAAGTGAAAGTGATAAAGCATTATAGTCCGGATTGCCTTGTTTGCTACGCTACCACCTCCTAAACAGGACCGAGACGTCGGATTAAGTGTGAACACGTGCTATTTTTGCGAACACCCCCGCACCTTGTGCATGGGGGCTGAAGCCGAAGACTGCAATCTTTCAGGTTATACAAATGTATACGTAAACGGCCGCCTAGGAGAAGTTTCACTACTTGGGACGCACAAGTATAAAAAACAGTTATAGCATAATCATCGTTTTACAAGCTAAAAACGTTCATTTGAACGTGACATTTTTTGAGCACGGCGACTCTATTACACGAGCACCACGCATAACCTCCCCGAAATAGTGCTCGGCGGGGAGGCGGTTTTCATCCGAACCCTGGGCAGCAACAGCGGTGGCATCCATCTCTGTCCAATGCATCTTCACGCGGGCAAGAGCCATCCGCGCGCCTTCAATACAGGCCGACCGCTTCATCTCCTTGATATGCAGCACCGCTCCAAGGAATTGCTGCAGTAAGCCGAAGTAGCTCGTCGCCTTGGGCCTCTCTATCCAAACATGATCCACAATGTCAGTCATGGCAAGTCTGGACAATCTATTTAGCTCGGCCCATTCGGCCAACCGGTCGGTAAACGGAAGTGAGCGATCCGGACTACGGAATTGAGACCAAAATAGTTCTTCCGTCTTGTGATCCTTCTGGCTCCGGAAGTGCTCAACGGCATCAGCCGCACTTGCCGCTAAGTCCATATACGGATCCTCCGGACTCCACAGCCGATCAAATTGAGCATACTTCTGATCCATAAACCGGCGATGCAGCAGATAAGGCTTGCCAGCCACAATATCTCCGGCCTGGCGCAGCTCCTCCCTCATGGCCCGCATTGCAGAGCGGGCATCCTTGGCCTCGGCGGTGGCCTTCCTCAGGTCTTCCCGCTCCGATAAGCGCTCCTTTTCAAGAGCCTCATTGCGGTCGGCAGCATCTTTTACTTTCACGGCCAATTCGGCCACCTCTTCCCTGCTTAGGCAGTGAGCAGCCCTTTCGGCTTTTAACTCCTCGGCCGCCCTCGAGGCAGCCGCGTCACTCCTTCGGGCTTGCTCCTTAGCTTGAGCAAGTTCGGCCCGAAGGCTCTCCACAGCAGCAGCACCATCTGTATAACAGCATATAATTTATCAGAGGAGGGCTTTGACCCCATTAATAAAGAGACCGTGGAGAACTCATTTACCTTGCGACTCGTCAAGTCACCGGTTGACAAGTGCGATGTCCGCATCCGCCGCGTCAAGTTGCTGCATTAACTCGGCAACCCCACTAGTCCGGCTAGCCCTCGGACTATCCGCCACCTGCATAGGAACGACGACATTCATTACTTGCGATTTCGATCCTCGGCATGCTGTCGTCTTCGACAACCTACCGAGTCTCAGGGGCTACTATCTATACAGGGCACACTTTTATGTGCAAAACTGTCAAAAATAGAAGGTGTGTCATTGTCGCGTACCTCAAATCCCGCCAGCAAACTCATAGCGGCATTACGCAATCCGCTCTCGGCGGACGAAATCCTTCCAATCACCATGCGCATCAACGCACGGTGATCTTCTAAGATGGACGCCCTCTCAAGCAGATTCTTCAGTTCTCCCGGCCGGATACCAGCGGGTGCCGAACTCTCCGGCCCCTCCGGACTCGGGGATACCCTCCGTGACGATACTTCAGGCTCGTCTGCCTTATCTGACGGCGCAGCAGACGGAGGCGTTTCACTCTCCATCATCTCCGGAAGAAGGTCCCCCGGACTCGGGGATACCCTCCGTGACGAACTCATCTGAGAAGGCTGCAAATCCGAACTGCAGGATAAAAATTTCGGTTACCCACAGAAGCACAAATGGAGGTATTTTCTTACTGATGAAATTCCCTTTTCATACTCACGGCTCACTGGAGGGCTGATTCTTTGGCAATGATTGCGCGTCCGGATTCTCCCCGGACGCCGGACCCCCCGGGGAAGATCTCTTCCCCCGTTTAGGGGCTTTGGCCTCCGGATCCTCGGAGGCGGTCCTCTTCTCCCCCTGGAAGGAGGGGTTTTTGATTCCCCCCTCTTCAGACGCCCCTTTGGGCGAAATAATAGCTCCTCTATTTTCCCTATCGCTCCCTTCCGTGGGTGTGACCTCCAACATTCTGACCAGCACGGGCTCCAGTGCGGTCTCTGGGAGGGGGGCCGGACACCTTATCAGCCTCGATCGCGCCACCCACTCCTGTGAAGAGTAATGGGTCAGGAGGCGAACTCTAGAAAAGCAGATAAACAGAACGTCCGGACTCTGAGCTATTTACCTGAGTATCCAGGCGATTGCGGCTTAGTCCTGCATCCTCGGCCAATTCCGGACACGCCACCTGCGGTCCGAAGAACAACTTGTACATCTCCATGGGTGTCGCACCCATGAAGTGTTCGAGAATCCGAGGTCCCTCCGGGTTGAACTCCCATAGACGGAGAGGACGGCGTGTGCAGGGCAGAAGATGCCTGATTAGCATAACCTGCATCACCACGACCAGATTGATCTCCCTCGCTTGGAGGTCTCGAATCCGGCCCTGCAGTGAGGGCACATCTTCGGACGGCCCCCAATTGAGCCCTTGGTTGACCCACGACATCAGTTGACGTGGAGGTCCCGGGCGGAATGAAGGCGGCGGCTTTTGCTTGCTGCCCTTCGGAGCAATGATATAGAACCACTCCTGCTGCCATAGTCCGAGTTCCTCTTGGAAGGAACCCTCGGGCCATGGGGCATCGGCCTTTTTGCTTATGGCCGCCCCGCCGCACTCCGCTTGACACCCCCCAATCATCTTCGGCTCCACATTGAAGGTCTTCAGCCACAGGCCGAAGTGGGGAGTGACGCGGAGGAAGGCTTCGCAGACGATAATGAATGCGGAGATATGGAGGATGGACTCCGGAGCCAAATCGTGAAAATCCAGCCCGTGGTAGAACATGAGCCCTCTCACGAAGGGGTCCTTCGGGAAGCCTAAACCCCGACGGAGGTGGGATACGAAGACAACGTATTCGCCGGGCTCGGGGGCGGGCACGGCCTGCCCTTGGGCAGGCAACCCGTGCGAAATCTCGTAGGCTAGGTACTTGGCCTCACGTAGCTTCAATATGTCCTCCTCCGTGACGGAGGAGGGCATCCACCGGCCCTGGAGGTCGGAGCCGGACATGGTTGAGAATCTGAAGCGCTCGAATCTGAGGCCCTAGGTGTTAGAACTGGGAGCGAGGAAGAGATTCGATGCGAGATTGAAGAAAAAGAACGAGCCTTGGTCCTCTTATACAGGGGAAAAATACCAAGAGCCGTCTCCGTGACCGTTTGGGATTCACCTTCGATAGAGGAGGCGTGGCGACGGACACGGTTGGGTTACCCACGCACGTATTGATGAGAATCCCGGAATAAGGGGAACACGATCTCTGCTTCGACAAGACGTGCCAAGGAAACCGCTTCACTAAACGTGCTGAGGTGGTATAGTAAAAAATGATTCAAACAAAGGCTTGGTAGCGGTGTGATGTCACGCCGCATAATACGTCAACAGATTGGACCGGTGTACATTTTATTCTCTCTACGGTGGAATGTGGAATTTATTTTGCAGAGCCGGACACTATCCTGGTGTTCATGATCTTCTCTGGATTATTCAAGGGAGGAACCCGCCTTGCAATGCCGAACATTATGCGCGCCGGACTTATCGTCATTGAAGCCTGGTTCAGGGGCTACTGAGGGAGTCCTGGACTAGGGGGTGTCCGGACAGTCGGACTATCATCGTCCGCCGGACTCCAAGACTACGAAGATACAAGATTGAAGACTCCGTCCCGTGTCCGGATGGGACTTTCCTTGGCGTGGAAGGCAAGCTTGGCGATACGGATATGTAGATCTCCTACCATTGTAACCGACTCTGTGTAACCCTAGCCTCCTCCGGTGTCTATATAAACCGGAGGGCTTTAGTCCGTAGGATAACATACATTACAACAATCATACCATAGGCTAGCTCTAGGGTTTAGCCTCCTTGATCTCGTGGTAGATCCACTCTTGTACTACCCATATCATCAATATTAATCAAGCAGGACGTAGGGTTTTACCTCCATCGAGAGGGTCCGAACCTGGGTAAAACATTGTGTCCCTCGTCTCCTGTTACCATCCGCCTAGGCGCACAGTTCGGGACCCCCTACCCGAGATCCGCTGGTTTTGACACCGACAGGCATGTTATTCAATTCTCTGGTGAAACTGCTAGAATTGCTAAACCCTGTGATAGAGATAAACATAGACCTGTGGTAGGCGTGCCTGTTATTTCTGTTAAAATAGGAGATCACTGTTATCATGGCTTGTGTGATATGGGTGCTAGTGCTAGTGTTATACCCATTGACTTATACAAAGAAATTATCCATGATATTGCACCGGCTGAGTTAGAAGAAATTGATGTCACAATTAAACTTGCCAATAGAGATACTATTTCACCAGTAGGGATTGTTAGAGATGTTGAAGTCTTGTGTGAAAAAACCAAATATCCTGCTGATTTTCTTGTTATTGATTCTCCACAAGATAGCTTTTGTCCCATTATATTTGGTAGACCCTTCTTGAACACTGTTAATGCTAAGATAGACTGTAAAAAGAATGTTGTTACTATTGGCTTGGATGATATGGTTCATGAGTTTAATTTCTCTAAATTTAGTAAACAACATCGTGAGGAAGAATTGCCTAGTAAGGATGAAATTATTGGTCTTGCTTCTATTGCCGTACCTCCTAGTGATCCTTTAGAACATTATTTGCTAGACCATGAAAATGATATGTTCATGAATGAAAGAAGGGAAATAGATGAAGTATTCTTTAAACAGGAACCTATTCTGCAACAGAATTTGCCTGTTGAAATCCTAGGGGATCCTCCTCCACCCAAGGGTGATCCCCGTGTTTGAGCTTAAACCGTTGCCTGATAATCTTAAATATGCTTATCTTGATGAGAAGAAAATATATCCTGTTATTATCAGCACTAACCTTTCAGAGCATGAAGAAGAAAGATTATTGAAAACTTTGAAGAAGCACCGTGCTGCTATTGGATATACTCTGGATGATCTTAAGGGCATCAGTCCCACTCTATGTCAACATAAAATAAATTTGGAGGCTGATGCCAAACCAGTTTGTGATCCTCAACGACGTTTGAATCCTAAAATGAAAGAAGTGGTAAGAAAGGAAATACTCAAGCTTCTGGAGGTAGGTATAATTTATCCCGTTGCTGATAGTCAGTGTGTAAGTCCTGTCCATTGTGTCCCTAAGAAGGGAGGTATGATTGTTGTCCCTAATGATAAAGATGAATTGATTCCGCAAAGAATTATTACAGGTTATAGGATGGTAATTGATTTCCAAAAATTAAATAAGGCTACTAAGAAAGATCATTACCCCTTACCTTTTATTGATCAAATGCTAGAAAGATTATGCAAATATACACATTATTGCTTTTTAGATGGTTATTCTGGTTTTTCTCAAATACCTGTGTCGGCTAAAGATCAATCAGAGACTACTTTTACATGCCCTTTTGGTACTTTTGTTTATAGACGTATGCCATTCGGTTTATGTAATGCACCTGCTACCTTTCAAAGATGCATGATGGCTATATTCTCTGACTTTTGCGAGAAATTTTTTGAGGTTTTCATGGACGACTTTTCCGTCTATGGTTCCTCTTTTGATGATTGCTTGAGCAATCTTGCTTGAGTTTTGCAGAGATGTGAAGAAACTAATCTTGTCTTGAATTGGGAAAAGTGCCACTTTATGGTTAATGAAGGTATTGTCTTGGGACATAAAGTTTCTGAAATAGGTATTGAAGTTGATAAAGCAAAGGTTTATGCTATTGAAAATATTGCATGTCCCAAGGACATCAAAGGTATAATAAGTTTCCTTGGTCACGCCGGATTTTATAGGAGGTTCATTAAGGACTTCTCAAAAATCTCTTGGCCTCTGACTAATTTATTACAAAAAGATGTACCATTTGTCTTTGATGATGATTGTGTAGAAGCATTTGAAATACTTAAGAAAGCATTAGTATCTGCACCTATTATTCAGCCACCTGATTGGAATTTACCCTTTGAAATTATGTGTGATGCTAGTGATTATGTTGTAGGTGCTGTTCTAGGGCAAAGAGTCGATAAGAAATTAAATGTTATCCATTATGCTAGTAAGACTCTAGACAATGCTCAAAGAAATTATGCTACTAACGAAAAGGAACTTTTAGCAGTTAAATTTGCTTGTGATAAATTCAGACCCTATATTGTTGATTCTAAAGTAACTATTCACACAGATCATGCTGCTATTAAATATCTTATGGAAAAAAAGATGCAAAACCTAGGCTTATTAGATGGATTCTCTTGCTCCAAGAATTTGATTTGCATATTGTTGATAGAAAAGGAGCTGAGAACCCCGTTGCAGACAACTTATCTATGTTGGAGAATGTTCTTGATGACCCACTACCTATTGATGATAGCTTTCTTGATGAACAATTAAATGTCATAAGCACTTCTCGTAGCACTCCATGGTATGCTGATTATGCTAATTATACTGTTGCTAAATTTATGCCACCTAGCTTCACATAGCAACAAAAGAAAAAGTTTTTCTATGACTTGCGACATTACTTTTGGGATGACCCACATCTTTACAAAGAAGGAGTAGATGGTGTTATTAGACGTTGTGTACCTGAGCATGAACAGGAACAGATCCTACGCAAGTGTCACTCCGAAGCTTATGGAGGACACCACGCTGGAGATAGAACTGCACATAAGGTATTGCAGTCCGGTTTTTATTGGCCTACTCTCTTCAAGGATGCCCGTAAGTTTGTTTTGTCTTGTGATGAATGTCAAAGAATTGGTAATATTAGTAGACGTCAAGAAATGCCTATGAATTATTCACTTGTTATTGAACCATTTGATGTTTGGGGCTTTGATTATATGGGACCTTTTCCTGCCTCTAATGGATATACTCATATTTTAGTTGCTGTTGATTACATTACTAAGTGGGTAGAAGCTATTCCAACTAGTAGTGCTGATCATAACACTTCTATTAAAATGCTTAAGGAAGTTATTTTTCCGAGGTTTGGAGTCCCTAGATACTTAATGACTGATGGTGGTTCACACTTCATTCATGGTGCTTTCCGTAAGATGCTTGCTAAATACGACGTTAATCATAGAATTGCATCCCCATATCACCCGCAGTCTAGTGGTCAAGTAGAATTGAGCAATAGAGAGCTCAAATTAATTTTGCAAAAGACTGTCAATAGGTCTAGAAAGAATTGGTCCAAGAAATTTGATGATGCATTATGGGCCTATAGAACTGCATACAAAAATCCTATGGGTATGTCTCCGTATAAAATGGTTTATGGAAAAGCCTGTCACTTACCTCTCGAACTAGAACATAAGGCATATTGGGCTATTAAAGAGCTCAACTATGATTTCAAACTTGCCGGTGAGAAGAGGTTATTTGATATTAGCTCACTTGATGAATGGAGAACCCAAGCTTATGAAAATGCCAAGTTGTTTAAAGAAAAGGTTAAAAGATGGCATGACAAAAGGATACAAAAACGTGAGTTTAATGTAGGTGATTATGTATTGCTATACAACTCTCGTTTAAGATTTTTTGCAGGAAAACTTCTCTCCAAATGGGAAGGTCCCTACGTTATCGAGGAGGTCTATCGTTCCGGTGCCATAAAAATCAACAACTTCGAAGGCACAAATCCGAAGGTGGTAAATGGTCAAAGGATCAAACACTATATCTCAGGTAATCCTATAAATGTTGAAACTAATATTATTGAAACCGTAACCCCGGAGGAGTACATAAGGGACACTCTCCAGAATGCTCCAGACTCCGAAAAGGAATAGGTATGTGGTACGGTAAGTAAACCGACTCCAAAACAATTTTTAAGGCAATATTTCTCCGTTTTGGAATATTTAGAAAAATAAAAAAATAAGTAGCAGTCCGGGGAGGACACGAGGCCTCCACGAGGGTGGAGGGCGCGCCCTACCCCCTGGGCGTGCCCCCCTACCTCGTGAGCACCTCGTGTGCCCTCCGGACTCCGTTTCCTTGCACGATACATATTTTGGTCGGTAAAAATTCATTATATATACTCCCGAAGGTTTTGACTCTCGTATCACGCAAATATCCTCTGTTTTTGTTTCGAGCTGTTGCTGCTGCAAATTAGTGCAAGATGTCTTCTCAAGAGTCAGTCGGGGAGAGCCAGGTATCTAACCCGGCACCAGAACCAAGGGCAAACAGTGACGCTGACCACTTTGGGCCAGCAATGGAGGAAGAGATGGAGGCTGGCCTGATGAGGGTAGATGCCATGGAAGATCAAGAAGTCACCTCTCGCCTCCGAGCTGGGTTTACAATGGGGGAATTGTAGAGCTCAGCTATTCCAAACTCGGTTATCCCTTCCAATGTTAAATTTCTTTCCTATGAAAACATGAGGAGGAGTATCTCTTGTTCTCCCGCGGCTATGCAACACCCTTGGGTGCAAGGAGCTTTAGCCGTTACAAGAAAGCTTCGCAAGGAAATAATGGACCTCAAGCAGCAAGTCAATAAGCTCGAGGAAGAGAACCATATTCTGAGGGGAATCATCGCCAAGAATATTACGCCAACAACAAAGAAGGAGAAATAATCACATGGGTGTGGGCACTCCCCTTGGCAACTTCCAAGCTTGGGGGAGGTGCCCTGGTACCATATCACCATCACAACTCCTATCTTTACCGTTTTTCTTAGTTCGATCCTTTTAGTAGTATCTTGATTTAGTAGAATAAAGTTATGGCATGATCTAGTTTTGAGTTTTTCTTTATGATCCTTCTTTGTAATCGAGTCTGTGAGCTATGATCTTGGGTGATTAGAAGAAAAAGAATAAAAAGAATCAAAGAGTTCATATTGATCTTAGTGAAAGTAATGACTCCACATAGAAAGAGTATGATGATTAAAAGTTGTTGGGAGTTGGCAAATATAGCTTTGGTCATCGTTGCAATTAATAGGAAGTAATAAGGAAAGAGAGGTTTCACATATAGATATATTATCATTGACATCTTTTATGATTGGGAGCACTCATTAAAATATGACATGCTAAAGAGTTGATGTTGGACAAGGAAGACAAAATAATGAGTTATGTTTTCTTACATCTGAGATAAAGTATGTTGTCATGGATCCTCTACCGTGTTGAGCTTGCCTTTCCCCCTCATGCTAGCCAAATTCTCAGCAATAAGTAGAAATACTACTTGTGCTTCCAAATACCCTTAAACCAGTTTTGCCATGAGAGTCCACCATATCTACCTATGGATTGAGTAAGATCCTTCAAGTAAGTTGTCATCGGTGCAAGCAATAAAAATTGCTCTCTAAATATGCATGACTTATTAGTGCGGAGAAAATAAACTTTGTACGAACTTGTTGTGGACACAATAAAAGCGACGGACTGCATAATGAAGGTTCACATACAAGGGTCAATATAAAGTGACGTTCTTTTGCACTAAGATTTTGTGCATCAACCCTAAACGCGCATGACAACCTCTGCTTCCCTCTGCGAAGGGCCTATCTTTTATTATTACCCTCTACCTTATGCAAGAGTCACGGTGATCTTCACCTTTCTCTTTTTTATTTTATCCTTTGGCAAGCTCAGCATGTTGGAAAGAACATGATATATATATCTAATCGGATGTGGGGGAGCATGAATTATTATTGTTGACGTTACCATTGAGGTAAAAGGTTGTGGGGCAAAACCATAAGCCCCTATCTTTCTCTGTGTCCGATTAAAACTCCGTAACCACAAGTATTGCGTGAGTGTTAGCAATTATGAAGGACTAAATGATAGTTGAGTATGTGGACTTGCTTTTAAGCTCTGACAAAGACTCTTTCCGATGTTATGATAAATTGCAATTGCTTCAATGACTGAGGTTATAATTTGTTGGTGCTCAATAAGGTTTATGATTCATACTTTCGCTTTGTGAAAATATCATCACTTGAACATGAGTAATCATATGACAAAATCTATTTATGTTGCTGTTATAGAAATAATCATGATGCCTTCATGTCCGTATTTTATTTTTATCGACGCCTCTACCTCTAAACATGAGGACATATTTATTGTTATCGGCTTTTCGCTTGAGGACAAGCGAGGTCTAAGCTTGGGGAGTTGATACGTCCATTTTGCATCATGCTTTTATATCAATATTTATTGCATTATGGGCTGTTATTTCACGTTATGTCACAATACTTATGGCTATTCTCTCTTATTTTACAAGGTTTACATGAAGAGGGAGAATGCCGGCAACTGGAATTTTGGGCTGGAAAAGGAGCAAATATTGAAGGACTATTCTGCGCAACACCAAAAGTCCTGAAACTCCACGGAATGTCTTGAAATAAATAAAGAAAAATCGTCGCCAAAGATGGAGGCCAGGGGGCCCACACCCTGCTCACGAGGGTGGGGGGCGCGCCCCCCTGGGCGCGCCCCCTACCTCGTGGGCCCCCTGGTGGCTCTCCGACGCCCATCTTCTCCTATATGAAGTCTTTCGATGAGAAAAAAATAGAAGGCAACCTTTCGGGACGAGACTCCACCGCCACGAGGCGGAACCTTGGCGGAACCAATCTAGGGCTCCGGCAGAGCTGTTCTACCGGGGACACTTCCCTCTGGGAGGGGGAAATCATCACCATCATCATCACCAATGCTCCTCTCATCGGGAGAGGGCAATCTCCATCAACATCTTCATCAACACCATCTCATCTCCAAACCCTAGTTCATCTCTTGTATCCAGTTCTTGTCTCCAAGTCCGGGATTGGTGCTAGTAGGTTGCTAGTAGTGTTGATTACTCCTTGTAGTTGATGCTAGTTGGTTTATTTGGTGGAAGATCATATGTTCAGATCCTTTATGCACATTATTACCCCTCTGATTATGAACATGAATATGCTTTGTGAGTAATTACGTTTGTTCCCGAGGACAAGGGAGAAGTCTTGCTATTAGTAGTCTGTGAATTTGGTATTCGTTCGATATTTTGATAAGATGTATGTTGTCTAACCTCTAGTGGTGTTATGTGAACGTCGACTACATAACACTTCACCATTATTTGGGCCTAGAGGAAGGCATTGGGAAGTAATAAGTAGATGATGGGTTGCTAGAGTGACAGAAGCTTAAACCCTAGTTTATGCGTTGCTTCGTAAGGGGCCGATTTGGATCCATATGTTTCATGCTATGGTTAGGTTTACCTTAATACTTTTGTTGTAGTTGCGGATGCTTGCAATAGAGGTTAATCATAAGTGGGATGCTTGTTCAAGTAAGAACAGCACCCAAGCACCGGTCCACCCACATATCAAATTATCAAAGTACCAAACGTGAATCATATGAGCATGATGAAAACTAGCTTGATGATATTCCCATGAGTCCTCGGGAGCGCTTTTCCTATTTTTAGAGTTTGTCCAGGCTTGTCCTTTGCTACAAAAAGGATTGGGCCACCTTGCTTCACTTTATTTACTTTTGTTACTTGTTGCTCGTTACAATTTATCCTATCACAAAACTATCTGAAAACTTATTACGTTTGTTACAACTTATTTTAGTACTTGCAGAGAATACCTTGCTGAAAACCGCTTATCATTTCCTTCTGCTCCTCGTTGGGTTCGACACTCTTACTTATCGAAAGGACTACGATAGATCCCCTATACTTGTGGGTCATCACGTACTTCCCTTCAAAAGGAAGGAACTTCGGTAACACATCCTCGTCTTCACCGGCTCCACTCTTGGTTATGTCGTGCCCTTACTTGTGCTAGCTTTTTTATGTTATATCCCTTGCTTGCTTGTGTGCTTGTTGTTATCGCATCATATAGGTTGCTCACCTAGTTGCATATCTAGACAACCTACTTTGATGCAAAGTTTAATTTGGTAAAGAAAAGCTAAAAATTGTTAGTTGCCTATTCACCCCCTCTAGTCAACTATATCGATCCTTTCAATTGGTATCAGAGCCTCATCTCTCTATTAAGGACTTTGCCGTCCGAAGAGTATGGTTGACACCGTAGACGGTGTGGAGGAGCACTCCGGTGTGAATCCGGTCTCGTCTACGGCTGATGGGGGAAGAGCGGTCTCCCGTGAGGAATTCATTGTGGCTTTGGACACATTGAAAACCTCCATGACAACCGAGGTTGAAAGCATGTTTAATAAAATCTTAGAAGGGCTTAAATTATCCACCGCACCATTGAAAGTGGGTGATCCCACTAACAAGGTGACGGATGCTAACTCCAACAAGGTGGAATCTACTAGTGAAAAGGCTCCTTCTTCTAGTGGTAAAAATGGCACCGGCATCTTTGCCCATGTGGAACCTCCACTTTTTTATGGTGGACCAATTCCTTCCACTCATTTGAATCATGCCGGTCCTCCCCCTAAGATTGTGAAAAATGAGGACTTTGATTCTTGGGTTTATCGCTTCAAGCGTCATTTAAATCATGTGAATACTATTTGGAGAATCATTGAAGAAGGTTTCCATCCACATGACCGAAGCAACTTCACCCCTAGATAAGCCGCGGATAATCAATTCAATGAGAATGCTCTCTTCATCATCCAAGATGCAATTCCACCCGAAGATCTCCCTCATCTTTGACCCTTCGCCATGGCCAAAGACGTATGGCATTGTGTTGTTTCCCTCTACAGGGGAAGCGCAAGCATTCAACGCTCCAACTATGAAGTGGTGCAAGATGAAGCCGATGAGTTTGCAATGAAAGAAGATGAAGAACCTCGTGAGCTCTTTCGGAGAGTAACCAAACTCGCGGTCTCACTCCGAGATCACGGGAGCAAGGACATGGATGACAGTTGGATCAAGCGCAAATTCCTCAAGGCAATGATGCCTTACCACAAGGCCATGTCCTCAATCATTCGTCAAAGGCCGGACTTCCACACCCTGTCCTCAAGTGAAGTGTTGGATGAGTTTGTGGCTATGAGCATCTTGGACAAGACCGCCGACAATGCGGTGTTACGCTCTCAAAGAACAAAGAATCCCAACCTTGCCTTGAAGCCAAGGTTAGTGTGGAAGAAGAGGATGATGAGGAAGAAGATGAGAGCAATTCCAAAGATACCAAGTATGATTAACATGAACACATGGCTCTTGCTTCAAGGCAATTTTGGAGCTAGAAGAACTCAAGGCCAAGCTTCAACAAGAATAACTCAAGTAGCTTCAAGGGCAAGCAACGTGTGAGAACATGTTACAATTGTGGCAATGTGAGCCATTTTGTTGCGGAGTGCCCTTATGAGAAGAGGGAAGACAATGGTGGCAAGCTCATCCGAAAAGACTAAGCCAAGTCTTTCCCCAACAAGAACAACTTCACCAAGAAGACTCCCACTAGAGGGTTGGTGGTTCAAGAAGAATGCCATGAGGATGATGATGATTATGGAGATAGTGAAGCCATGGCCATGGCCTCTGTTGCCATTGCCACAACTCCACGGGTGTCCCTCTTCGACTCACCCAACGAGAACATCACCGCCAAGTGCCTAATGGAGAAAGCCACCAACAAGGTAACCCCCAACATCAAAACCACCATCATCACTAATCCCTCCTTGACGGATTGCATTGATGAAAGTGAGGGGTCTAATGAGGAAGTAAATGAATTTGAATCATTTATGAGTAAGCTCAAGGGAAAATCCAAGAAGCACTTCATTGCTCTCTTGGAACAACTTGGTGAAGCCAATGACATGATCGAGGCTCATGAAGAAACCATCTCTAAGATGGAAGGTCATAGTCGTGACTATACCGATGAGATATCGAATCTCTCTAATGCTCTTGAGAAAGAGCGTATGCATCGTTTGGCTCTTGAGGAGTCACATAACAATGACCATGCCAAATTAAAGAAAGATCTTGATCATGCTCTTGTTGTATCTCGTGTGCTAAATTCCGAGAAGGCTAAACTTGGGGTTGACCATGCTAAGCTCAAGGAGGAGTTTGATCTACTCGACAAGGCCCACAAGGTCTTGAAGGGTGCTCATGCTAGCCTCAAGGAGTCTCACGATCAATTCCAAGTGAAGCTAACCAAGGAAAAAGCCACCTTTCCTCACATGGTATTAATTGATAATGCAAATGCTACTAACCCATGTTGTGAGCATGTGCACCTTGTGGAGGAGAATGCCAAGTTGAAGGAGAAACTTGAGAAAGGCCTTGTAACGTGCATACAAGGTGAGAAGAACCTCAATGACCTTTTGAGCAATCAAAAGGAAGTTGTGGCCATCTTATGTGTTGTGCCGTGCTAGTGATGGGCATGTTTATGCTAAATTTGTTGGTTCTCCTTATGAGTACATTGAATGGTCTATTTGGGTTCCTAAGACCCTTGTTACTAACATCAAAGGACCCATTACAAAATGGGTACCTAAAATGAAGCATTGATCTCTTGTAGGTATTTGCTTCCGGTGGGGGATCATGGTTGCTCGATAGTGGAGCCACAAATCATATGACTAGAAGCAAGGACTTGGTTCTGAACGTGCACAAGATCCCTTCTATGCCCACCAACATCGAGTGGGGTGATGCCTCGTCTTCTAAGGTATTGGGTCTTGGCAAGGTTGTTATTTCTCATGATCTAACGATCGAGAAAGTCATGCTTCTTGTTTCCCTTGCATACAATCTACTTTCCATACGTCAACTTGCACTCATGGGCTTTGCCACTTTATTTGATATTGATACCATGGCCCTCTTGTGGAGCAAGACTCTTAAAGTAGTCTTTGTTGGGCATGTCGAGAATGGTCTTATGTGATTAACTTTTCGGAGCGACCCACTAAGACCGCGACATGCCTAATGGCTAAAGTTGATGTGGGATGGCTTTGGCATCGCCGTTTAACCCACGTCAATATGAGATCTTTGCAAAGTCTTCTCAAGGTGGGCCATGTCCGTGGACTAACAAATGTTAGTTTTGCCAAAGATCGTGCTTGCAGTGCTTGTATCAAAGGAAAGCTACATGAGAAGGCTCACCCTCCCACGACTATCATCTACTCGAAGAGACCCCTTGGAGCTCCTTCACATGGATCTCTTTGGGCCTCCATCCTTTGATAGTCTTGGAGGTAGAAAGTATTGCTTGGTGATTGTGGATGATTATTCAAGATACACTTGGGTATATTTCTTCAAGAGAAAGAGTGAGACTCAACAAGCCGTCATCGACTTTGCAAATGAAGCTCAACGTCTACATGATGCAAAGATCTTGACAATAAGGAGTGACAACGGCACCGAGTTCAAGAACTACACCTTGGATGAGTTTCTTAGTGATGAGGGGATCAAGGATCAATATTCTGCACCTTATACCCTCAACAAAATGGTGTCGTAGAGAGGAGGAACCGGGCGTTGATGGATGCGGCAAGGACCATGATGGCGGAGTTCAAGTCTCCATACAACTTTTGGGCCGAAGCCATCAACACCGCGTGTCATGCATCAAATCGGCTCTATCTCCGCAAAGGCTTGAACAAGACTCCATATGGGATACTCACCGATAACAATCCCAACCTCAAGTACTTTCGGGTGTTCGGGTGTAAGTGTTTAATTCTCAAGAAAGGTGTTCGTTTGTCTAAATTTGAGGCTAGAGCTTATGAGGGCATATTTGTTGGTTATGCTACAAACTCTCATGCTTACCGTGTCCTCAATAAGTCCACGGGACTTATTGAGGAGACATGTAACATGGAGTTTGATGAGAATAACGGCTCCCAAGTGGAGCAAAGTGGTACTAGTGGTGTAGGTGATGAAATTCCTCCCCAAGTCATAAGAAGAATGGGTGTTGGTCATATCCTACCCATTGAGGAACCCCTTGTGTCCGAAGGAGAAGGACAATGCTCCACTCAAGTGGAGCCATCACCAACCCAAGACCCACACGCTTCCGAAGAACAAAGTGAAGGCCCTCAACCTCGTGAACAAGATCAAGGGCAAGATCAACCTCAAGATGGTGGTGAACCACCAAATGATTCCCAAGGTCAAGTTCTCCCCTTCGAGCAAGTTCAAGATCAAGAGCAATCTCAAGATCAAGAACAAGCTCAAGACGGTGCTCAAGACGGTGCTCAAGATGATCAAGTTACCCCTCCTCTTTTCACATCCGTGGAGGAATTAGAGCGCCGTGCCATGAAGATTGCTTACAAGCTCACTACCAAAGGTCATCTCATGGAGAATGTGGTTGGAAGCCTAAGAAAGGGGGTAAGCACTCATAGACAATTAGCAAACTATTGTGAACATCACACGTCTGTCTCTTGTGTTGAACCCCAAAAGGTCTATGAGGCGCTCGAAGATCCAGATTGGCTCAATGCCATGCATGAAGAACTCAACAACTTCGTGTACAACAAGGTGTGGAGATTGGTGCCAAGGCCATCGGGGAACCACATTGTCATTGGAACCAAGTGGATATTCAAGAACAAGCAAGATTCTCATGGGACCATCGTTCGCAACAAGGCAAGGTTGGTAGCATAAGGCTACTCCCAAGTCGAGGGTATCGACTACGGTGAAACCTTTGCTCCCGTTGCTCGCCTTGAATCAATTTGTTTGTTGATTGCTTATGCTTTTCATCATAATTTCAAGTTGCAGCAAATGGATGTGAAGAGTGCTTTTCTTAATGGTCCTATTACTGAGTTGGTATATGATACGTCTCCAATGTATCTACTTTTCCAAACACTTTTGCCCTTGTTTTGGACTCTAACTTGCATGATTTGAATGAAACTAACCCGGACTGACGCTGTTTTCAGCAGAACTGCCATGGTGTTGTTTATTGTGCAGAAAACAAAAGTTCTCGGAATGACCTGAAAATCCACGGAGATAACTTTTGGAAAATATAAAAAATACTGGCGAAAGAATAAAGGCCAGGGGCCCACACCCTGTCCACGAGGGTGGGGGCGCGCCCCCCGTCTCGTGGGCCCCATTATGAACTCCAACTCCATATATTCCATTTCATGGAGAGAAAAATCAGAGAGAAAGTTTCATCGCGTTTTACGATATGGAGCCGCCGCCAAGCCCTAATCTCTCTCGGGAGGGCTGATCTGGAGTCCGTTTGGGGCTTCGGAGAGGGGGATTCGTTGCTGTCGTCATAATCAACCATCCTCCATCACCAATTTTATGATGCTCCCCGCCATGCGTGAGTAATTCCATCGTAGGCTTGCTGGACGGTGATGGGTTGGATGAGATTTACCATGTAATCAAGTTAGTTTTGTTAGGGTTTGATCCCTAGTATCCACTATGTTCTGAGATTGATGTTGCTATGACTTTGCTATGCTTAATGCTTGTCACTAGGGCCTGAGTGCCATGATTTCAGATCTGAACCTATTATGTTTTCATGAATATGTGTGAGTTCTTGATCCTATCTTGGAAGTCTATAGTCACCTATTAAGTGTTATGATCCGACAACCCCGAGGTGATAATAATCGGGATACTTCTCGGTGATGACCGTAGTTTGAGGAGTTCATGTATTCACTATGTGTTAATGCTTTGGTCTGGTACTCTATTAAAAGGAGGCCTTAATATCCCTTAATTTCCACTAGGACCCCGCTGCCACGGGAGGGTAGGACAAAAGATGTCATGCAAGTTCTTTTCCATAAGCACGTATGACTACGTTCGGAATACATGCCTACATTACATTGATGAACTGGATCTAGTTCTGTGTCACCCTATGTTATAGCTATTACATGAGGAATCACATCCGACATAATTATCCATCACTGATCCAATGCCTACGAGCTTTTCACATATTGTGCTTCGCTTATTTACTTTTCCGTTGCTACTGTTACAACTACTACAAAACTTTTATCTTTACTTTTGCCACTGTTACCATTACTATCATACTACTTTGCTACTAAATACTTTGCTGCAGATACTAAGTTATCCAGGTGTGGTTGAATTGACAACTCAACTGCTACTACTTAAGATTATTCTTTGGCTCCCCTTGTGTCGAATCAATAAATTTGGGTTGAATATCTACCCTCGAAAGCTGTTGCAATCCCCTACACTTGTGGGTTATCAAGACTAATTTCTGGCGCCATTGCCGGGAAGCAGAGCTATATTCTTTGAGTCACTTGGGATTTATATCTGCTTATCACTATGAGGAATTTGAAAGACGAAAGAACAAATATTTTTCCCTCAACTACGTGGGGAGGTAAGGAACTACCATCTAGCTCTGCACTAGATTCTCCTTCTGTTTTGAGTAAGCTTGCGACACCTAAACCTGCTACTGCTATGAATTCTGATATGTCGCATGTTACTGATGATGCCACTTCTGCTATGCATGATACTTTTGATGAAACTACTTCTGTGCGTGATACTACTTTGCCATTAGGTGATTTTCTTGATGAACAACTTGCTAGGGTTAGAGAGAATGAAATTATTGAAGATGCTATTATTGATGATAGTGATGATGAAAGTTCTGCCCCTAATTGTGAATTGCTTGTTGTTCCTGAGGGTTATGTTATGAATGAAGAAGCTGCTAGAGCTATTTTTGCTTGCAAAGATAGATATGATCTTAAGAAGCTAAATGGAAGCAGCAATCTCTTAATGCTAGAATGAAACCTGACCCCGCTTTTGCTACTTCACCTATCTGTGTTACTGATAAGGATTATGGATTCTCTCTTGACCCTGAGATTATTACTTTAGTTGAATCTGATCCTTTTTATGGCTATGAATCTGAAACTGTTGTGGCACATCTTACCAAGTTAAATGATATAGCCACCCTGTTTACTAATGATGAGAAGTCTCGCTATTATTATATCCTTAAGATATTTCCATTCTCATTAAAGGGTGATGCTAAGACTTGGTTTAATTCTCTTGATCCTGGTTGTGTGCGTAGTCCCCAGGATATGATTTATTACTTCTCTGCTAAATATTTCCCTGCTCATAAGAAACAAGCTACCTTGCAGGAAATGTATAATTTTGTGCAAATCAAAGAAGAGAGTCTCCCACAAGCTTGGGGGAGGCTTCTCCGATTACTTAATGCTTTACCTGATCATCCTCTTAAGAAAAATGAAATACTTGATATCTTTTATAATGGACTAACCGATGCTTCCAAGGACTACTTGGATAGTTGTGCTGGTTGTGTTTTCAGGGAAAGAACAGTCAACCAAGCTGAACTACTATTGAATAATATGTTGACTAATGAAAATAGTTGGACTCTTCCTGAGCCAATTCCCGAGGCAATTCCTAAGCCAATTCCTGAGGCAATTCCTGAGCCAATTGAGCCAATTCCTGAGCCTATACCTAAACCAACTCCGAAGAAGAGGGGTGTTCTATTTTTCAATCCCGAGGATATGCAAGAGGCAAAGAAATCAATGAAAGAAAAAGATATTAAAGCTGAAGATGTTAAGAATTTACCTCCTATTGAAGAAATACATGGTCTTAATATACCTCATGTCAAAGAAACACATTGTCTTGATAACCCGACACATGTAGTAAAGGTAAATTCTGTCTATAGATATGATAAAGTTGAATTCCTTCCACTAAATTTCATAGCCCATGCTTAGATGAATTTGATGACTTTCTGGCTAGACAAGAAAGTTTTAATGCTTATGCTGGTAGAGAATTAAAGAATAATGCTTTTGAGATAGGACGCTTGAGTGATTATATAGCTAGAGTTAAAGGTGAACTTAAACTCATTAGCAAATATGCTTCTATGATTACCACTCAAGCTGAGCAAGTACTTAAAGCTCAAAGTGATTTGCTCGATGAATTAAATAATAAACATGACTTTGCTGTTAGAGCGGCTACTAGAACTGGTAGAATGACTCGGGAAACTTTGTATCCTAAAGGCCACCCTAAGAGAATCGAGCAGGATTCTCAGAGAAATAATTTAGAGGCACCTAGTTCTTCTAAAAAGAAGAAAAAGAAAAATGATAGGACTTTGCATGCTTTTAGTGAACCTATTATAGACACACCTGAGAATCTCAATGATATTTCTATTTTTGATGCTGAAACACAATCAGGTGATGAACATGAACCTAGTGATAATGCTAATGATAATGTTCATGCTGATGCTCAACCTAGCAATAATAATGAAGTAGAGGTTGAACCTGATGTTGATCTTGATAACCCACAATCAAAGAATCAATGTTATGATAAGAGAGATTTTGTTGCTAGGAAGCATGGTAAAGAAAGGGAACCATGGGTTCAGAAACCCATGCCCTTTCCTCCTAAACCATCCAAGACAAATGATGATGAGGATTTTGACCGCTTTGCTGAAATGATTAGACCTATCTTCTTACGTATGCACTTAACTGATATGCTTAACGTAAATCCTTATGCTAAATACATGAAGGATATCATTACAAATAAAAGAAAGATACCGGAAGCTGAAATCTCCACCATGCTTGCTAATTATACTTTTAAGTGTGGAATACCTAAGAAACTCGGAGATCCAGGAGTACCAACTATACCATGCTCTATTAAAAGAAATTATGTTAAAACTGCTTTATGTGATCTTGGAGCCGTTGTTAGTGTTATGCCTCTCTCTTTATATTGTAGACTTGAAATGAATAAGTTGACACCTACTGAAATATATTTGCAAATGGATGATAAATCAACTGCTGTACCTGTCGGTATTTGTGAGGATGTGCCCGTTGTGGTTGCAAATGTCACTATCTTAACGGACTTTTGTTATTCTTGATATTCCTGAGGACGATAGTATGTCGATTATCCTTGGTAGACTTTTTTTGTTGGAAATATGCCCTAGAGGCAATAATAAAATGGTTATTATTATATTTCCTTGTTCATGATAATTGTCTATTGTTCATGCTATAATTGTGTTATCCGGAAACCGTAATACATGTGTGAATACATAGACCACAACATGTCCCTAGTGAGCCTCTAGTTGACTAGCTCGTTGATCAATGGATGGTTACGGTTTCCTGACCATGGACATTGGATGTCATTGATAAAGGGATCACATCATTGGGAGAATGATGTGATGGACAAGACCCAATCCTAAGCATAGCACAAGATCGTGTAGTTCGTCTGCTAGAGCTTTTCTAATGTCAAGTATCATTTCCTTAGACCATGAGATCGTGCAACTCCCAGATACCGTAGGAGTGCTTTGGGTGTACCAAACGTCACAACGTAAATGGGTAGCCATAAAGGTACACTACAGGTATCTTTGAAAGTGTCTGTTGGCTTGGCATGAATCGAGACTGGGATTTGTCACTCCGTATGACGAAGAGGTATCTCTGGGCCCACTTGGTAATGCATAATCATAATGAGCTCAATGTGACCAAGTGGTTGGTCACGGGATCATGCATTATGGAATGAGTAAATTGACTTGCCGGTAACGAGATTGAACGAGGTATTGGGATACCGACGATCGAATCTCGGGCAAGTAACGTATCGGTTGACAAAGGGAATTGCATACAGGATTACTTGAATCCTCGACATCGTGGTTCATCCGATGAGATCATTGTGGAACATGTGGGAGCCAACATGGGTATCCAGATCCCGCTGTTGGTTATTGATCGGAGAGCTATCTCGGTCATGTCTGCGTGATTCCCGAACCCGTAGGGTCTACACACTTAAGGTTCGATGACGCTAGGGTTATTAGGAAGACTTGTATGTGATTACCGAATGATGTTCGTAGTCCCGGTGAGATCCCGGACGTCACGAGGAGTTCCGAAATGGTCCGGAGATGAAGATTTATATATGGGAAGTTATCATACGGTCACCAGAAAAGTTCGGGGGCATATCGGTATTGTACCGGGGCCACCGGAGGGGTTCTGGGGGTCCACCGGGAGGGGCCACCTCTCTCGGAGGGCCTCATGGGCCATGGGGGAAAGGGAACCAGCCCTTGGAGGGCTGGGCGCATCCCCCTTGGGCCCATGCGCCTAGGGTTTGGGGGGGACCCTAGAGGGGGCACCCCCCTTGCTTGTGGGGCAAGCCCCCTCCCCTTGGCCGCCGCCCCCCTCTAGATCTCATCTAGAGGGGGCCGGGCCCCTTCCCCCTTCCCCTATAAATACAGGGGTGAGCGGAGGGCTGCACACCACATCCAAGGCGCAGCCCCTCCCCTCCCCAACACCTCTCCTCCTCCGTTAAGCGCTTAGCGAAGCCCTGTCGGAGTACTGCCACTCCATCACCACCACGCCGTCGTGCTGTGTTGGAGCTCTCTTCCTCAACCTCTCCTTCCACTTGCTGGATCAAGAAGGAGGAGACGCCACCGCTCCGTACGTGTGTTGAACGCGGAGGTGCCGTCCGTTCGGCGCTAGGATCATCGGTGATTTGGATCACGACGAGTACGACTCCTTCAACCCCGTTCTCTTGAATGCTTCCACTCGCGATCTACAAGGGTATGTAAAGATGCACTCCTATCTCTCGTTGCTAGATGACTCCATAGATTGATCTTGGTGATGCGTAGAATTTTTTTATTTTCTGCAACGATCCCCAACAGTGGCATCATGAGCTAGGTCTATGCGTAGTTTCTATGCACAAGTAGAACACAATTTTGTTGTGGGCGTAGATTTTGTCAATTTACTTGCCACTACTAGTCTTATCTTGTTTTGGCGGCATCATGGGATGAAGCGGCCCGGACCGACCTTACACGTATGCTTGCGTGAGACAGGTTCCACCGACTGACATGCACTAGTTGCATAAGGTGGCTAGCGGGTGTCTGTCTCTCCCACCGTAGTCGAATCGGATTCGATGAAAAGGGTCGTTATGAAGGGTAAATAGAAATTGGCATATCACGTTGTGGTTTTGGCGTAGGTAAGAAACGCTCTTGCTAGAACCCTATTGCAGCCACGTAAAAACATGCAACAACAATTAGAGGACGTCTAACTTGTTTTTGCAGCATATGCCTTGTGATGTGATATGGCCAAAAAGGATGTGATGAATGAAATATATGTGATGTATGAGATTGATCATGTTCTTGTAATAGGAATCACGACTTGCATGTCGATGAGTATGACAACCGGCAGGAGCCAAAGGAGTTGTCTTTATTTCTTGTATGACCTGCGTGTCACTAAATAACGCCATGTAATTACTTTACTTCATTGCTAAACCGTTAGCCATAGTAGTAGAAGTAATAGTTGGCGAGACAACTTCATGGAGACACGACGATGGAGATCATGATGATGAAGATCATGGTGTCATGCCGGTGACGATGATGATCATGGCGCCCCGAAGATGGAGATCAAAAGGAGCAAAATGATATTGGCCATATCATGTCACTATTTCATTGCATGTGATGTTTATCATGTTTTTGCATCTTATTTTCTTAGAATGACGGTAGTAAATAAGATGATCCCTCATAATAATTTCAAGAAAGTGTTTCCCCTAATTGTGTGCCATTGCGAAAGTTCGTTGTTTCGAAGCACCACGTGATGATCGGGTGTGATAGATTCTAACATTCACATACAATGGGTGTAAGCCAGATTTACACATGCAAAACACTTAGGTTGACTTGACGAGCCTAGCATGTACAGACATGGCCTCGGAACACAAGAGACCGAAAGGTCAAACATGAGTCGTATAGAAGATACGATCAACATGAAGATGTTCACCGATGATGACTAGTCCGTCTCACGTGATGATCGGACACGGCCTAGTTGACTCAGATCATGTATCACTTAGATGACTAGAGCGATGTCTATCTGAGTGGGAGTTCATTAAATATTTTGATTAGATGAACTTAATTATCATGAACTTAGTCTAAAAACTTTTGCAAAATGTCTTGTAGATCAAATGGCCAACGCTCATGTCAACCTCAACTTCAACGTGTTCCTAGAGAAAACCAAGATGAAAGATGATGGTAGCAACTATACGGACTGGGTCCGAAACTTGAGGATCATCCTCATAGCTGCCAAGAAAGCATATGTCCTAGAAGCACCGCTAGGTGACGCACCTGCCCCAGCGAACCAAGACATTATGAACGCTTGACAGTCGTGTGTTGATGATTACTCCCTCGTTTAGTGCGGCATGGTTTACACCTTAGAACCGGGGCTCCAAAAGTGTTTTGAGCAGCACGGAGCATATGAGATGTTCCAGGAGCTGAAAATGGTTTTCTGAGCTCATGCCCGGGTCGAGAGATATGAAGTCTCCGACAAGTTCTACAGTTGTAAGATGGAGGAAAATAGTTCTGTCAGCGAGCACATACTCAAAATGTCTGGGTTGCACAACCGCTTGTCCCAGCTGGACATTAACCTCCCGGATGAGGCGGTCATTGATAGAATCCTTTAGTCGCTCCCACCTAGCTACAAGAGCTTTGTGATGAACTACAATATGCAGGGGATGGTGAAAACTATTCCTGAGGTATTTTCAATGCTGAAATCAACGGAGGTAGAAATCAAAAAGGAACATCAAGTGTTGATGGTCAATAAAACCACTAGTTTCAAGAAAGGCAAGGGTAAGAAGAACTTCAAGAAGGACGTCAAGGGAGTTGCCACGCCCGGTAAGCCAATTGCCGTGAAGAAGCCAAAGAATGGACCCAAGCCTGAGACTGAGTGTTTTTATTGCAAGGGAAGTGGTCACTGGAAGCGGAACTGCCCCAAGTACTTAGCGGACAAGAAGGTCGGCAACACCAAAGGTATATGTGATATACATGTTATTTATGTGTACCTTACCAGTACTCGTAGTAGCTCCTGGGTATTTGATACCGGTGCGGTTGCTCATATTTGTAACTCAAAACAGGAGCTGCGGAATAAGCGGAGACTGGCGAAGGACGAGGTAACGATGCGCATCGGGAATGGTTCCAAGGTCGATGTGATCGCCGTCGGCACGCTACCTCTACATTTACCTACATGATTAGCTTTAAACCTCAATAATTGTTATTTAGTGCCAGCTTTGAGCATGAACATTGTATCTGGATCTCGTTTAGTACGAGATGGCTACTCAATTAAATCCGAGAATAATGCTTGTTCTATTTATATGAGAGATATGTTTTATGGTCATGCCCCGCTGGTCAATGGTTTATTCTTAATGAATCTCGAACGTGATGTTACACATATTCATAGTGTGAATACCAAAAGATGTAAGATTGATAATGATAGTCCGACATATATGTGGCACTGCCGCCTTGGTCACATTGGTGTCAAACGCATAAAGAAGCTCCATGCGGATGGACTTTTGGAGTCTCTTGATTTCGAATCGTTTGACACGTGCGAACCATGCCTCGTGGGAAAAATGACCAAGACTCCATTCTCCGGAACAATGGAGCAAGCAACCAACTTATTGGAAATAATACATACTGATGTGTGCGGTCCAATGAGCGTTGAGGCTCGCGGTGGCTATCGTTATGTTCTCACCCTCACTAATGATTAAGTAGATATGGGTATGTCTACTTAATGAAACACAAGTCCGAGACCTTTGAAAAGTTCAAGGAATTTCAGAATGAGGTAGAGAATCAACGTGACAGAAAAATAAAGTTCTTACGATCAGATCGTGGGGGAGAATATTTAAGTCACGAGTTTGGCATGCACTTAAGGAAATGTGGAATTGTTTCACAACTCACGCCGCATGGAACACCTCAACGTAACGGTGTGTCCGAACGTCGTAATCGCACTCTATTGGATATGGTGCGGTCTATGATGTCTCTTACCGATTTACCGCTATCATTTTGGGGATACGCTTTAGAGACAGCTACATTCACTTTAAATAGGGCAACGTCTAAATCTGTTGAGACGACACCGTATGAATTATTGTTTGGAAAGAAACCTAAGCTGTCGTTTCTAAAATTTAGGGGATGCGATGCTTATGTCAAGAAACTTCAACCTGAAAAGCTCGAACCCAAGTCGGAAAAATGCGTCTTCATAGGATACCCTAAGGAAACCATTGGGTATACCTTCTACCTCAGATCCGAAGGCAAGATCTTTGTTGCCAAGAACGGGTCCTTTCTGGAGAAAGAGTTTCTCTCAAAAGAAGTAAGTGGGAGGAAAGTGGAACTTGATGAAGTACTACCTCTTGAACCGGTAAGTAGCGCAGCTCAGGAAGATGTTCCTGTGGTGCCTGCACCGACTAGAGAGGAAGTTAATGATGATGATCAAGGTACTTTGGATCAAGTTACTACAGAACTTCGTAGGTCCACAAGGACACGTTCCACACCAGAATGGTGTGGCAACCCTGTCCTGGAAATCATGTTGTTAGACAATGGTGAACCTTCGAACTATGAAGAAGTGATGGCGGACACATATTCCGACAAATGGCTTGAAGCCATGCAATCCAAGATAGGATCCATATATGAAAACAAAGTATGGACTTTGACAAACTTGCCCGATGATCGGCGAGCAATTGAAAACAAATGGATCTTTAAGAAGAAGACGGACGCGGATGGTAATGTTACCATCTATAAGGCTCGACTTGTCGCTAAGGGTTATCGACAAGTTCAAGGGGTTGACTATGATGAGACTTTCTCTCCCGTAGCGAAGCTGAAGTCCGTTCGAATCATGTTAGTAATTGTTGCATACTATGATTATAAGATATGGCAAATGGACGTCAAAACGGCATTCCTTAATGGCTATCTTAAGGAAGAATTGCATATGATGCAACCAGAAGGTTTTGTCGATCCTAAGAATGCTAACAAGGTATGCAAGCTCGAGCGCTCCATCTATGGGCTGGTGCAAGCATCTCGGAGTTGGAACATTCGCTTTGATGAAATGATCAAAGCGTTTGGGTTTATGTGGACTTATGGAGAAGCCCGTGTTTACAAGAAAATGAGTGGGAGCTCTGTAGCATTTCTCATATTATATGTAGATGACATACTTTTGATGGGAAATGATATAGAACTTTTGGACAGCATTAAGGCCTACTTGAATAAGTGTTTTTCAATGAAGGACCTTGGATAAGCTGCTTATATATTAGGCATCAAGATCTATAGAGATAGATCGAGACGCCTCATAGGTCTTTCACAAAGAACATACCTTGATAAGATATTGAAGAAGTTCAATATGGATCAGTCCAAGAAGGGGTTCTTGCCTATGTTGCAAGGTATGAAGTTGAGCTCGGCTCAAAGCCCGACCACAGCAGAAGATAGAGAAAAGATGAGTGTCATCCCCTATGCCTCATCCATAGGGTCTATTATGTATGCCATGTTGTGTACCAGACCTGATGTAAACCTTGCCGTAAGTTTGGTAGGAAGGTACCAAAGTAATCCCGGCATGGAACACTGGACAGCGGTCAAGAATATCCTGAAGTACCTGAAAAGGACTAAGGATATGTTTCTCGTTTATGGAGGTGAAGAAGAGCTCGTCATAAAGGGTTACGTCGATGCTAGCTTTGACACAGATCTGGATGACTCTAAGTCACAAACCGGATACGTGTATATTTTGAATGGTGGGGTAGTAAGCTGGTGCAGTTGCAAGCAAAGCGTCATGGTGGGATCTACATGTGAAGCGGAATGCATGGCAGCCTTGGAGGCAACACATGAAGCAATCTGGATGAAGGAGTTCATTACCGACCTAGGAGTTATTCCCAATGCGTCGTGGCCGATGACTCTCTTCTGTGACAACACTGGAGCCATTGCCCTTGCCAAGGAGCCCAAGTTTCACAAGAAGACCAGGCACATCAAACGTCGCTTCAACTCCATTCATGAAAATGTTCAAGATGGAGACATAGATATTTGCGAAGTGCATACGGATCTGAATGTTGAAAATCCATTGACTAAACCTCTTCCACGAGCAAAACATGATCAACACCAGAACTCTATGGGTGTTCGATTCATCACAATGTAACTAGATTATTGACTCTAGTGCAAGTGGGAGACTATTGGAAATATGCCCTAGAGGCAATAATAAAATGGTTATTATTATATTTCCTTGTTCATGGTAATTGTCTATTGTTCATGCTATAATTGTGTTATCCGGAAATCGTAATACATGTGTGAATACATAGACCACAACATGTCCCTAGTGAGCCTCTAGTTGACTAGCTCGTTGATCAATGGATGGTTACGGTTTCCTGACCATGGACATTGGATGTCATTGATAACGGGATCACATCATTGGGAGAATGATGTGATGGACAAGACCCAATCCTAAGCATAGCACAAGATCGTGTGGTTCGTCTGCTAGAGCTTTTCTAATGTCAAGTATCATTTCCTTAGACCATGAGATCGTGCAACTCCCGGATACCGTAGGAGTGCTTTGGGTGTACCAAACGTCACAAGTAACTGGGTGGCTATAAAGGTACACTACAGGTATCTCCAAAAGTGTCTGTTGGGTTGGCATGAATCGAGATTGGGATTTGTCACTTCGTATGACGGAGAGATATCTCTGGGCCCACTCGATAATGCATCATCATAATGAGCTCAATGTGACCAAGTGGTTGGTCACGGGATCATGCATTATGGAACGAGTAAATTGACTTGCCGGTAACAAGATTGAACGAGGTATTGGGATACCGACGATCGAATCTCGGGCAAGTAACGTACCGGTTGACAAAGGGAATTGCATACGGGATTACTTTAATCCTCGACATCGTGTTTCATCCGATGAGATCATCGTGGAACATGTGGGAGCCAACATGGGTATCCAGATCCCGCTATTGGTTATTGGCCGGAGAGCGGTCTCGGTCATGTCTTTGTGATTCCCGAACCGGTAGGGTCTACACACTTAAGGTTCGATGACGCTAGGGTTATTAGGAAGACTTGTATGTGATTACCGAATGATGTTCAGAGTCCCGGATGAGATCCCGGACGTCATGAGGAGTTCCGAAATGGTCCATAGGTGAAGATTTATATATGGGAAGTCATACGGTCACTGGAAAAGTTCGAGGGCATATCGGTATTGTACCGGGGCCACCGGAGGGGTTCCGGGGGTCCACCGGGAGGGGCCACCTCTCTCAGAGGGCCTCATGGGCCGTGGGGGAAAGGGAACCAGCCCTTGGAGGGCTGGGAGCATCTCCCCCTTGGGCCCATGCGCCTAGGGTTGGGGGGGGGGAACCCTAGAGGGGGCGCCCCCTTGCTTGGGGGGCAAGCCCCCTCCCCTTGGCCGCCGCCCCCCCTCTAGATCTCATCTAGAGGGGTCCGCCCCCTTCCCCCTTCCCCTATAAATAGAGGGGCGAGGGGAGGGCTGAACACCACATCCAAGGCGCAGCCCCTCCCCTCCCCAACACCTCTCCTCCTTCGTTAAGCGCTTGGCGAAGCCGTGTCGGAGTACTGCCACTCCATCACCACCACGCCGTCGTGCTGCTGTTGGAGCTCTCTTCCTCAACCTCTCCTTCCCCTTGCTGGATCAAGAAGGAGGAGATGTCACCGCTCCGTACGTGTGTTGAACGTGGAGGTGTCGTCCGTTCGGCGCTAGGATCATCGGTGATTTGTATCACGACGAGTACGACTCCATCAACCCCGTTCTCTTGAATGCTTCCGCTCGCGATCTACAAGGGTATGTAGATGCACTCCTCTCTCTCGTTGCTAGATGACTCCATAGATTGATCTTAGTGATGCATAGAAATTTTTTATTATCTGCAACGATCCCCAACATTTTTTTAATACTGCAGGGGCTGTTATTGATTGCAACAAAGGCAATGTCACTTTTCATGTTAATGGTAATTAGCATACGATACACTTTCCGAGGAAACAACCTCAAGTCCATAGCATCAATTCTATTGGAAAAGTTCCAACTATCATTATTGGAGGTTTTGAATTTCCTCTCCCTACTGTGAAGAAAAAGTATGATATTCTTATTGTTGGGGACGTTCATATCCCCGTTGAGGTAACCTAGTGTTATTTGAAATTTCTCCGGTTTCGTGTTATTCAGAATGAGTTTGTTAACAAGACTTGGTCAACCTTGTTAGTGGATTCATTTTGATGATCATGAGATGGATGCAACTAGAAGGCACAACCTTCTGTACCCATTTTTTACTTTCTGTTATTTAGAATAAATAAAGCAAAAATAGTTTTATCTGTCTGTTTCTGAATTATCCGTGCAATAAAAAAAATCCCGAAAATAAAAGTGCTCCAAATGCCCTGCAAATTTAGTATGATTTTTTATGGAATATTTGAGGATTTTAGGCACTAAAAACGCTGCGGGGGGGGGGGGGGGGGGCAAGCACCTGGCCACGAGGGTGGAGGGCGCGCCCACACCCCCTGGGAGCGCCCCCATGTCTCGTGGGCCCACGGTGGCCCCCCTCCACTTATTCCTGCACCCACACACTCCATATTCTTCCCAAAAAATCCCCATCCAGCTCAAGCACGAGTTCTAGCTCATTTTGCTGCGATTTTCGATCTCCTTGCTCAAAGCTCCATTCACAAAACTGCTTTGGGAGATTGTTGCTTGGTATGTGACTCCTCCATTGGTCCAATTAGGTTTTGTTCTAGTGCTTTATTCTTTGCAAATTTTTGCTGCATAGGTGACCCTATTCTTGAGCTTGCATGTCAAATTTATGAGGTCCCAAGTAATTCTAATGCATGATATAGGCTCTAGGCACTTGTAGGAGTAGTTGCTACCAATCTTGGTTAGTTATATTCACTTTTATTTTGAAGTTACTAAAATTTCAGAAATTTTTCAGAAAAGGAAATATGTCTAGGAGAATGTACCAAGGTGGTTCCTCAACAAAGAGAGGACCCAGGCATGCTATGCGTGAGCAAGACGATGAACCGCCAAGGGACGCAAAAGTGCGAGCTTGCGAGTGGCCATCAGAAGAGTTTATGGTCAAAGCAGGCATCAAGGATGAATTTGACGCATATGTGTGTAATGCCGATCTTGAGGACTTCTTACAAGATAAGTTTCCTTAGTACTACCAATTGACTGATTCATTCGTAAGAAGGTTTAAATATAAATCTTTGCGTAATTCTCAGAGTGTCATGTTTGATATTTATGATAAATCTTATACCATGGGCTTAGAAGATTTTACATCTACTTGCAAACTCCCGCAGTGGGGCAATGTTAATGACCCCCACAGATCTGAATATAAAGACTTTCTTACTAGTATGGAGAATCTAGGGATATAGCACAAGCTACCATAGGGAGCATTCATTTTCCTGCTATACATTATTTTGCTCTCTTCATTGGTAGATGCATTAACGGTAAAGATGAAGCATGTCATATGTGTGTCCCTGATCTCTGTGTCCTCAAGAGTGTTGTGTTAGGTAATAAAGATTACAACTTGGGAGCAATAGTTGCACGTAGGTTGCATAATAATGGTATATCCGGATATTTATTTGGAGGGATTTATGCGACCCGTGTTGCTAATTATCTTGGTATAGCTCCACATGAGGAGGATGTTGAATTGCTTCCTGCTTATTTAGATTATGACGCGATGGTCAAACATCGTTTTCTTTTAAGGAATGAACAATTCCTCCAGTACCGACTAATCTTTGACAGACGTAGCGCTGTCCATGTTACTCTCCCTGCTCCTTCCCTTTTTGATTACCAGGCAAAACGAAGATATGTTGTTACCAGGGAGGAGGCAGCCGAACATGAGGGGAGAGCGGAGGCAGCTCGCCAATATGCCGCAACTCAGGAGGCATTGGCTGTTGCATCTCAGTACGGCCCTAGTTATAACTTCGGATATCAGCCAGACTATCATTGGCAATAGACCAACTTAGGCCAAAAGCCTAAGCTTGGGGGAGTACGTATTTCTCACCGACTTTACATTCATGCTCACACACTATTCTAGTCGTCGGTGCTCATACTCTTTCATTGTATTATCCATGCTAGTTTAATTTTCTTTTTTTAGCTTTCTTCTTGTGTGTTTGATAAACTTTAAGAAAAACCAAAAAAAATCAGTTAGTTTAATTTCCATGCTTGTAGTAGAAATTAAAATAAAAACCCAAAAAGATATCTCGTTCTTCTTCTTGCTTGTTGGGAGCTTCCCCGTGTAAATAGTTTTATTTCTTTTCTTTCCTTTGGGGGTCGAGAGTAGAAGACCATATTGAAATTTTTTAGTGGCTCTCATATGCATGATGTTTATTTAACTTAGAGCCCATATTACTTTGTCTTCTCTCTTGAGTTGAATGCTTGCAGATTCCAGCTTAGTCCAATGCACGTGCATTATTATTATTATACACATTGTTCGGTCATGCAAGTGAAAGGCAATAATGATGATATATGATGGACTGATTGAGATGAGAAAAGCTGGTATGAACTCGACCTCTATTGTTTTTGTAAATATGACGAGTTCATCGTTCCTGATTCAGCTTATTATGAAGTAAGCATATTTGCAATAACATTCAGAGATTATAGTTGCTTGTGCCATGCTTAATTAGCTATGAGTTATAATGGTTTACCTTGCGTGCCAACATGCTATTAAAATGATTGTTATGTGGTATGATGGGATGGTATCCTCCCTTGAATGAATTGAGTGACTCGACTTGGCACATGTTCACACATGTAGTTGAAACAAATCAACATAGCCTTCACGATATTTATGTTCATGGTGGATTATATCCTACTCATGCTTGTACTTGGTGTAGATTAATTTTAATGCATGTTCATGACTGTTGTCGCTCTCTCAGTTGGTCGCTTCCCAGTCTTTTGCTAGCCTTCACCTGTACTAAGCGGGAATACTGCTTGTGCATCCAAACTCCATAAACCCCAAAGTTATTTCACATGAGTCCACCATACCTTCCTATATGCGGTATCTACCTGCCGTTCCAAGTAAATTTGTATGTGCCAAACTCCAAACCTTCAAATGAAATTCTGTTTTGTATGCTCGAGCAGCTCATGTTTCAACTAGGGCTGTCTGTATCTTCCATGCTAGGTGGGTTATTCTCAAGAGGAGTGGACTCCGCTCCTCATTCACGAGAAAATGGCCGGTAACCGGGATGCCCAGTCCCATGATCAAAAAGATCAAAGGAAATCAAAATAATTAAACAAACCCCCCCCCCCCAGGGCTGTTGTTAGTTGGAGGCACTCGTTGTTTCGAGCAAGCCATGGATTGATGCTTGTTGGTGGTGGGGAGTATAAACTTTTACCATTTTGTTTGGGAACCGCCTATAATGCATGTAGTATGGAAGATATCGCCATCTCATAGTTGTTGTGTTGACAGTGAAAGTATGCCGCTCAAAATGTTATTCATCTCTATTTTAAAATCGATCTCTGGCACCTCTACTAATCCCTACTTTCCTCTGCGAAGGGCCTATCTATTTACTTTTATGTTGAGCCATCACCTTCTTATTAAAAAGCACCCGCTGGAGAGCACACTGTCATTTGCATTCATTACTATTAGTTTATATTGGGTATGACTTGACTGGATTTGTTTTACCATGAATTACAATGTTTAGTCAGTCTTGATCTTTAAAGGTGCTCGGCATTTATGTTTTGCGGTCTCAGAAAGGGCTAGCGAGATACCATCTTGTTATATCATATTATGATTGTTTTGAGAAAGTGTTGTCATCCGAGTTTTATTATTATTGCTCGCTAGCTGATTATGCCATTGATATGAGTAAATATGAGATCTAAGTGTTACTGTGAATGTGGTTAGTTCATAATCCTTGCTGAAAACTTGAATGCTGGCTTTACATATTTACAACAACAAGAGCAAATAGAGTTCGTAAAAGTTTTTCTTTACCACTTTCAGTTTATCAACTGAATTGCTTGAGGACAAGCAAAGGTTTAAGCTTGGGGGAGTTGATACATCTCCAACGTATCTACTTTTCCAAACACTTTTGCCCTTGTTTTGGACTCTAACTTGCATGATTTGAATGAAACTAACCCAGACTGATGCTGTTTTCAGCAGAGCTGCCATGGTGTTGTTTATTGTGCAGAAAACAAAAGTTCTCGGAATGACCTGAAAATCCACGGAGATAACTTTTGGAAAATATAAAAAATACTGGCGAAAGAATCAAGGCCAGGGGGCCCACACCCTGTCCACGAGGGTGGGGGCGTGCCCTCCCCCTGGGCGCACCCCCTGTCTCATGGGCCCCCTGATGCTCCACCGACCTCAACTCCAACTCCATATATTCCGTTTCACAGAGAAAAAAAACAGAGAGAAAGTTTCATTGCGTTTTACGATACGGAGCCGCCGCCAAGCCCTAATCTCTCTCGGGAGGGCTGATCTGGAGTCCATTCGGGGCTCCGGAGAGGGGGATTCGTTGCTTTCGTCATCATCAACCATTCTCCATCACCAACTCCGGAGAGGGTGACAATAATCGGGATACTTCTCGGTGATGACCTAGTTTGAGGAGTTCATGTATTCACTATGTGTTAATGCTTTGGTCCGGTACTCTATTAAAAGGAGGCCTTAATGTCCCTTAGTTTCAACTATGACCCCGCTGCCACGGGAGGGTAGGACAAAAGATGTCATGCAAGTTCTTTTCCATAAGCACGTATGACTATATTCGGAATACATGCCTACATTACATTGATGAACTGGAGCTAGTTCTGTGTCACCCTATGTTATAGCTATTACGTGAGGAATCGCATCCAACATAATTATCCATCATTGATCCAATGCCTACAAGCTTTTCAAATATTGTGCTTCGCTTATTTACTTTTCCGTTGCTACTGTTACAACTACTACAAAACTATTATCTTTACTTTTGCCACTGTTACCATTACTATCATACTACTTTACTACTAAATACTTTGCTGCAGATACTAAGTTATCCAGGTGTGGTTGAATTGACAACTCAACTGCTAATACTTAAGAATATTCTTTGGCTCCGCTTGTGTCGAATCAATAAGTTTGGGTTGAATACTCTACCCTCGATAGCTGTTGCGATCTCCTACAGTTGTGGGTTATCAGTATATGTCAAGCAACCCCCCGGGTTCGAGGATCCCTACTTCCCCGATCATGTGTATCAACTCGATAAGACACTCTATGGCCTCAAGCAAGCCTCACGTGCGTGGTATGACCACCTTACCGAGTTGTTGCAAGATCGTGGATTTGAAGTCGGGCAAATCGATCCCACTCTTTTTACTAAGAAGGTCAAAGGGGAGTTGTTTGTGTGCCAACTATATGTTGATGATATTATCTTTGGTACCCCTAACAAAGCTTTCAATGAGGAATTTGCCGCTCTTATGACCTCTAAGTTCAAGATGTCTTCGATGGGAGAGTTGAAGTTCTTCCTCGGTTTCGATATTAAGCAAAGAAGAGAAGGTACCTTCATCAATCAAGCCAAATACACTCAAGACATGCTAAAAAGACTCAAGCGAAGTGATGTCAAGCCGGCTTCCACTCCAATGCCCACCAAGTGCCAACTTGACATTGATCCCAATGGTAAAGCGGTGGATCAAAAGGTATATCGCTCCATGATTGGCTCCTTGCTTTACCTTTGTGCATCTAGACCGGATATCATGTTGAGTGTGGGAATTTGTGCACGGTTTCAAGCTGCACCTAAGGAAAGTCACTTTGTGGCTGTTAAGCGAATCTTTCGATGTTTGGCTCATACTCCAAACTTTGGCTTATGGTACCCAAGAGGAGCTAGCTTTGATCTTTTGGGCTATACAGGTTCAGATTGGGCGGGAGACAAAGTGGATAGGAAGTCCACCTCAGGAGGGTGCCAATTCCTTGGTTGCTCTTTAGTGAGTTGGTCTTCCAAGAAGCAAAGTTGTGTATCTCTCTCGTCCACCGAAGCAGAGTATGTGGCTGCTGGTAGTTGTTGTGCTCAACTTCTATGGATGAGGCAAACTTTGAAGGATTACAGTGTCATTTGTGACGAAGTGCCTCTTTGGTGTGACAATGAAAGTGCCATCAAGATCTCTCTCAACCCGGTGCAACACTTCAAGACGAAGCATATTGAGATTCGGTATCACTTCATCCGGGATCACATTAGGTGAGGGGAGATCAAGATCAAGTATGTCAACACTCATGATAACCTTGCATATATTTTCACGAAGCCCTTGGATGAAGCAAGATTTCGCGAGTTAAGGCATGAGCTAAATATAATTGATTCAAGCAATGTTGCTTGAATCCTTGCACACCCCACCATACTCAACTTGTTGTCTTGTTTAGGTGTAGGCATGGACATAGGGGGAGTGTTGGTCTCTCAATGAACTCTTCCTCCCACCATTATGCATAAATTCATCAACACTTTCACATTAGCCATTGTTAATGGTTCTCGTGCTTCAAAGACGAGTTTTGGTCGTGGGCCCAAGGATAATTCTTCGCGGTGCCATACCCCTTTACCTCAAACATAGGTGGCTTCGGCCACCGCCCTTGAGCTTAGGTGTTTTTCCTTGTTGTGTGTTTCGTTTTGCCTAGCTCTTTTTGGTCTCCTAGATGTTTGAATTCTCTAAAGAGTGGTTTTTCTTGTTTGCTTCTTACACTCTTGAGAGTCTTCTTCATCATATTATAGTGTCTTCTTTCCATACTAAGCCTCCTCATCCCAAGCCATATTTTCCAAATGTACACAAGCTTGATCTCCCCTTTTGCTTGGGCTGTTGCAACCTGGTAGTACAACCGATGGTCAGACCGGTTCTACCGGTCTTCCCTTCTGATGTACAATCTCAGCGGTACTTCCGGTCCTGCATGAGCGGTTCTACCGCTCCGGCCTGTACCAGTACCTTTGACCGGTACTACCGGTCCTTAGACGCGGTACTAATGCTGCTTCTGGAGCGGAAGTACCGCTTTCAACCACGAGGTAGCTACAGGACCGGTACTACCGCTCCTAGGAGTGGTACTACCGGTTGACATCTGGGGCGTATATAAGGGGAGCGGGCAGAAGGGATCTTTCTTTTCCCCTTTGTGATCGTCCCTTCCCTTATCCCTCACCGCCGGTTGCTTCGTCCTTCGCCCCGGAGCGCCCTCAGGCTCTCCGGATTGGCCGGCCCTTCATCGGATCCGCTCCGTGGAGGCCTCCTCCTCTTCGATCTCTTCCATGGATGCCGGTAATGCCTTGTTCTTCTCCTTCTTAGGGTTCCTCGTTTTGAATCCAACTCTAGGGCATTGCTTGTATTCCCCCATTTTTGGCCAAATGGTTGGTGGGAGAGATCCGTATAGCCTCCTTCTGCTTCATGTGCGTATGTAGAAATAGGAATATGGCATATAGATTCAAGAATGGGCGGTTCCCGTTCTTCCACTCGACGGATTCGCTCCCAGCGGTACTACCGCTCCTCGCGAGCGGTACTACCGGTAGTCCAACCGGAACAACCGGTTTCTCTGAACCTATGTACCATGTTTCTCTTCTACCCACTTACATGAAACATATTCCTCTGATCTTGTGTACATTCCTCTCATCTTTGCTGGTGTTTCTGTGTGCTCTCTGTGCACGTCTGTAGGTGGTTCTAGTTCCCGTGCTGCTCGGAAGCCTCAAAACACCAAGAAGAGGGCCCATAGGGGCAAACCGTCCGATGACAATGAGGACTCTCATGAGGTGGTGATTCCTACCAAGGCCACTCGTCGGGAGAAGTCTACTGCTGCCAAGCAACGAGTTGAGGTGCCCGTGCACAAATGGAAGATACCGGACTGGCAACAACTTCATTTCCAGGATCCCTACACTGTTGCACCAAATCCTCGTTGGAACAACCCTCAGTTCCAGAATGAGTTACAAATGAGGATTGTGTCAGAAGTGTTCGAGCATCACAAGAACAAGTTCACTCAAATGTGGTCCATTAACATCGAACATTGGAGGGATCACCCCGATTACTTTGGAGAAGCTCGGGCGATCTGTGAAGAGTTTGATTTGATCAAGCTCATGAGCATGAACTGTGATTTCGATGTGCAGCTCGTCCATCAGTTCAATGCTACAGTCCATTTCAGCTCTGATGCGGAACTCCATCTCTCCTTCATGTGCCGTGATGAGTTCTTTCATGTCCCATGGAGCACTTTCTGCAATGCTCTTGGTTATGAGGATACCAGGATTGAGGGTCAAGGTGGCATCCGTCCTCACGACCGTTCTCACCCCATGGACAAGATAAAGCTTGCCCCTCTATACATCCCTAGACATGGTATTGTGGGCATGTCCAATGATCTTTTGCCAGTCTATGACATTATGCATCGTGTGTTCCGTTGTGTGCTGCTTCCCAAGGTTGGGAATCAAGATGATATCTATGGTTATCTGGTGGATTTGCTTGTGGCCATGAAGACCAAGAGGGGATCCGGTGCCACGTTTGATGTCTCCAAGTGGCTATGGGAGGATATGTACAATATGGTGTTGTACCACAAGGTACCCATATATGCTCCTTTTGTGATGTAGTTTCTGAGCACAGTTTTGGCAATCCGTAGGCTAGGCGAGCCTCTCATCACCCCTAACAACCTCACGGAGCATGAGGTTAAGGTTCTAAGGAAGAAAAAGCATAAGACTCCGCGTTTTTCTACGGGCAATCAGGAGGACGTGTATGCTACCTCGGACGACGATGACTTCGAGTTAGAGGCTAGGGCCCAGCCCTCTTGGGTTGACAAGCTGACTTTCAAGATCAAGAAGACCTTCTGCTTACAGACTCACATTCAGAAGAAGCTCTACAAGGCCCATGTTGCTGAGAAGATGGCGCGTCGCAGGCAGATTCAGCTGATGAAGCACCTCAATGTGCCAGGTGTGCAGAGTGGCTCTGAGAAGTCTATCACTCCTGAGGACTCATGGTGCATGGAAAATTGTCAGTGGTCTGATGAAGCACCGGCTTCTTCCTCTGTCCGTGTTCCCGAGGCAGCTACTGCGAGGTCTGAGGAGTCTGAGGAGTCTGATGAGGCTCAGGATCCTGATGATGATATTGATGATGATGCGTCTGACAGCTCTGCGGCTACTGGCGAGGAGGTCTACTGAGCCCCGGGACGCTAGCTTTGCTCTTTTCCTTTTTGGTGTGTCGATGCCAAAGGGGGAGAGAGCTCCATTAGGTCACGGGAGTTGCATGGGTGGTTATTTGCAGTTGGTCCTTCTAGTTTATTTGCTTGCTCTTTCTAGTGCCCTTTGTTTTTAGTACTCTATGGACTTATTCTATGTTGTGCTCTCGTGCATGGTGTAAGACATGCGTTGTTCTATTTATCTATGCACCCTTCCGTCAGTAGAGTTTATTATATGTTGTTGGTGACATTCCCTTGTCCCTACTGCTTTATGTTTATTATGATTGTTTTGCTATCTTTGGTTGGTCTCTAAAATCCAGGGGGAGCATTCCCTAGTGTGCGCACTTTGCATTCCAAAAGCAAACTCTAAATAGTGCTCACACACAGGGGGGAGCCCCTCCTTTATTTTTTTGAACTCCCGGACTAATCGTGTGGTTGTCATCTTCCACCAAAAAGGGGGAGATTGTAAGAGCATCCATTGCCTTAGGGTTTTGGTGATGACGACAACACACGTGGACTAATCGTGCGCCATAGTTTTCTCCGGTACACTTTGTGTGGCACAAGACAGTTAGGTTTCCCTCTGTGCGGAAAAGATCAAAGACGGAGTTTTCGACGTTTTATTTCCTTTGGTCGTAGGATATCCGTACTATTAAGAGGGAATCCACATCGGAAGGTATTGTGTGAATCCTTCACATACACATTCTCTGCACCCACCATATACCCTCCGTTCGAGGAGAGAGAGGTTCCCCATCCTTTGTTCTGTGCAGTCCTGCTCTTGACAGTTGTACCAGTTCTTTGAGCGGTTGTACCGCTGGCTGGTAGTTCCGGTCTTACCACCGCCCGTTGTACCTCTCTGGGGTGACTCCCTTCTGTACTGGGTGCGGTGGTAGACCGATGGTTGAACGGTAGTTTCGGTTTTCCATGATAAACCGGTACTACTGGTGTTCACGGCGGTAGTACCGCCTCGGACCACACCGCCCAGGAACTGCTGGCCCAGCGGTTGTTCCGGTCCAACCACCGCTCCAACTACCGGCCTGAGGGGTTTACTTTCTGTATATGGCCCGGTAGTTGAGCGGTGGTTGTGCTGTAGTTCCGGTTTCTTTCAATAAACCGGTACTACCGGGTGAGCCACTGGAAGTTCCGCTCCTATGCATTTCTGCACATAACGGTTGGATCTTGGGGGGGCCTATTTAAGGAGGTGCTTCTCCTACCTCCCACCTACCTCTTGCTCTATCTCTCTCCTCCATTACTGCCATTAAAGCTCTCTTACCTGATCTCTCTCTCTAGCCACTCAAACTCATTGATTTGCTAGGGATTGAAGGAGGAGACCTAGATCTACACTTCCACCAAAGGATATTTGATTCCCCCATACTTTCTTGAGTGGATTTTGTTACTCTTGGGTGCTTGGGCACCCTAGACGGAAGAGGTCACTTCGGACCCACATTCCATTGTGGTGAAGCTCCGGGGTTTCGTTGGGAGCCTCCAATTAAGTTGTGGAGAGAGCCTCAATCTTGTTTGTAAAGGTCCAGTTGCCGCCTTCAAGGGCACCAATAGTGGAATCACGACATCTCGCATTGTGTGAGGGCGTGAGGAGAATACGGTGGCCCTAGTGGCTTCTTAGGGAGCATTGTGCCTCCACATCGCTCCAACGGAGACGTACTTCCCTTCAAAAGGAAGGAACTTCAGTAACACATCCTCGTCTTCATCGGCTCCACTCTTGGTTATCTCGTGCCTTTACTTGTGCTAGATTATTTGTGTTATATCCCTTGCTTGCTTGTGTGCTTGTTGTTGTCACATCATATAGGTTGCTCACCTAGTTGCATATCTAGAAAACCTACTTTGATGCAAACTTTAATTTGGTAAAGTAAAGCTAAAAATTGTTAGTTACCTATTCACCCCCCCTCTAGTCAACTATATCGATCCTTTCAACATTCATATGGCTCGAGGAGATGATCTCCATGCCATTAAATATCTTCCTTTAAATTTGAAAGGCCCAATACGACACTAGCTAAACAGCCTCCCAGAAAACTCCATTGGAACCTAGGAAGATTTGGAAGACGCTTTTAGGGCTAACTTTCAGGGCACTTATGTCCGGCCACCGGATGCTGACGACTTGAGTCACATAATTCAGCAGCCACGCGAATCAGCTCGCAAGCTTTGGAATCGGTTCTTAGCTAAAAAGAACCAGATTGTAGATTGTCCGGACGCCGAAGCCCTAGCAACCTTTAAGCACAACGTCCGTGATGAATGGCTCTCCCGACACCTTGGGCAGGAAAGAATGAAGACCATGGCAGCCTTAACGGCACTCATGGCCCGCTTCTGTGCGGGCGAAGATAGCTGGCTGGCTCGTAGAAGCAATAGCTTGGGTGACCCCGACACCTCTGAGGTGCGGGACGACAATGGTAAATCTCACCGAAATAAAAACAAATGTCAGAACAATAGCAACGACGATGGAGATGATACGGCAGTCAATGCCGGATTCAGCAGTCCTAAGTCCGGTCAGCAAAAGAAACCTTTCAAAGGCAAGAAAGACGGGCCATCCAGCTTAGATAAAATCCTCGAGAGGCCTTGTCAGATTCATGGCACACCATAAGCCTGCAAATCATACCAACAGGAACTATTGGGTTTTCAAACGGGCCTATAAGTTAAATACCGAACACAAGGGAAAAGGGCCTCCAAGCGAAGATGGTGACGAGCCCCGTCAGCCGAACACCGGGGGTCAGAAGCAGTTTCCCCTCGAGGTGAAGACAGTGAACATGATATATGTGTTGGAGATATGCCCTAGAGGCAATCATGTATGATGATATTTCCTATGTGTTTATGAATAAAGATAGTCCTTGGACATTATCAATGATGTGTATAAGCAAGTATGTGACTTGTTTGTGGGACTATGCATTGTATGATGATTGTCCTAAAAGATCCCTAGTCGAAAGGGTGTGTGGACGCGCAGCCAACTAGACTAGCATATGACACGGTCGATGGCTTGGTCTCACTAGCCATGAAGCATTGGATGCTAACCGAATAATATGGACTTGGAAAGGTATGGTCGGATTCGACGTAGTCGGATCCGAGCCAAGATAAGGTCCGAGTCGGACAGACCCAACTATGAGACGTAGCGATATGTCATCTGTGAGTCTCTAGTACAACATACATTCTATGTCCTAAGACCTGAGCTGACGCATGTACTCGGGATGGTGACAGACCTGCTTTGGGCCGAACAAACACTACTCTGTGACTGGGTAGTTACAAAGGTAGGTTTCGGGCTTGTCCAAACCCATGCTGCGAGATGTGGTCGAGCAAGATGGGATTTGCCCCTCCGATTAGGAGAGATATACTCTGGTCCCCTCATGTGATCCGACCAAGAGAAGCATGGCCATGCGACAAGGATTATGAGATAATCCAGATAGTGGTCGGCATCACTAGAACAAGAAAGAGGTCGGGCTAGCACAAGGATGACAATCTCTCCTTGAGCCTGACAACATATATCGTGTGGCAAAGGGAACAGAAGTGTGACATGTTGTATAAGTTCGCCTAACCAGCTTCATAGTCTGCTTGGGGTTCGGCATGCCTTGCTAGAGGCCACTACCAACTGTGCAGTTCGGAGGTGATCCGAACTGCGACCAAGCCGACTTGAACCTAAGGGGCCGCGCGCTTAAGGGAAGGAACCTACGAGGTAGAATCCGAGGACACTGGCCGGATGTGATCCGAGCTGTATTCAGATTGTGGCCGAGTAGACTTGTGGGCTTTAGGGTCCATGCGAGGCCCAAGTGTTGAGCCCGCGATGAATGCCTATATAGAGTGGAGGTGCGGCACACTCAGGCGGTTAATCGCTTTGGCGCTGTCACTAGGGTTTGCATGTGTTGTGAATAGCCACCTCAACTCGCCGCCGGTTGTGTGATCGGACCTAGCAGTCCGCCACATGACGTTCCTCCTGCACGCGCGGATACCGTTAGAGGCGGTGCACTTGCGCCGCTCCGACGAACCTAATCACGGGATCCGATCGGCTATGTGGGAGACCGACAAGGAGGACGACTCCGGGAACGCTCTGCCTCAACTCTACTTCCGTTGCACGACACTGCGCGTCTAGTGGTAACAATCTGTGATCCATCTCCCGTAGCATGTTCCTTGTTGTTCTGCGCATAGGAAAAATTTAATTTGCAATCGACGCTCCCTACCATAGAACCCAACAATACCCAAAAGGGAACACAAACGCGCACTATGGGACGTCTATGCCATACAGCCTGTCGCTCCCAAGTTTAACCCATGGCCAGCCTGTCTGATCAACTTTGATCGCAGGGACCACCCAACCAGTATCCGGCATGGGGGTTCGGTCGCTCTGGTTCTTGATCCAATCATTGACGGATACCACCTCACTAGAGTACTTATGGACGGAGGAAGCAGTCTCAACCTGATCTATCAAGATAATGTCCGTAAGATTGGGATCGACCCATCATGAATAAACCCTAGTAACACTACCTTTAAAGGTGTGATACCAAGAGTGGAGGCCCGCTGTACGGGCTCAATCACACTGGAGGTAGTATTCGGCTCCCCAAATAACTTTCGCAGCGAAGAGTTAATCTTCGACATCGTTCCTTTTCGTAGTGGATACCATGCACTGCTCTGACGAACTGCTTTCGCCCGCTTTAACGCAGTCCTGCACTATGCTTACTTAAAGCTCAAAATGCCTGGACCTCGTGGCATTATTACAGTCAATGGTAATATGGAGCGCTCACTCCGTACTGAAGAGCACACCACAACCCTTGTAGCCGAAGTGTATAGCGGCCTTATTAAGCCGAATAATTCACTGGCCAATAAAGCCAACGACATATCCAAATGAGTCTGGTCCGCGCATAATAGCGATAAGTCAACGGATCCGAACCTTGATTAGCAATTCGGCCTCCGTCGATCGCCCCACTATCGCGGCTTATGTACCGCGCGTACATAATTACGCACTAAAAATACCTTGGGCGGCGCTGTAGGCACACTGCGGAATAGGTCCATTACACGGCTTGACCATAATTGGACCGCATATATCCTTTTCCTTCTAACGCAGGTTCGTCAAGAGCCCTACTTACAAGATGGTTTTCACAGGAGATCCTTCTAAGGCTGGCACGTCCCAACCATCAAATGCTCCTCTCAAAGGACTTACTACTAAGGAGGAAAGGCGCAGACGTGCGGCAGGGCAACATTGGAATTTCTTTTCCGAACTATAATTTTTAGGCCCTGTGTTAGACTTTCTCTGATGTAAAATCTTTTCCTTTTTCTCTGGGCATGTAATATGACCTTAATATTGAACGACATTGCCTGTCATCGACATATCAATAAAAATATAAAGGGCACAGATGATTATCACCTTCTTGGATGGGTTTTAGATTTTTCCCTTCTCATCTGTGTTCTTCCTTATGTTCGACTGACATACGTGGCTCGACATGGTCTTCATACCAGGGGTTGTATTTGGCCCCACAAACCTGTTAAGCCCGAACACCCATAGGGAACTCTTCGGCGTCCCGGATATTGCATTATATGCATCAGCTCCTAATCATGTCTTTGATCTATAGTTGGGTTTCCCGGCTCCTATGTTTGCCACCTTACGTTCCGCAAGTTCGGCTAAGGTAGCAAAGGGAGAACTACTGCGATTGTATTTCTGGTTTGTCCAGTTAAGTACCTCAGCAGAGAAAGCCGAAAACTGACTGTCATGATGAGCGAGAGCGGGTCAGCGATCCGATGACTTGGTGTTATACTATGAATCGTTCGCGATTTATGCCATGTTATATGAGGGGCTGGGTTTTCGACCAGCCGCGTTGCAAAGGCGCCGCACTCTGGATTGCCATTCATGCAACAAGGGGCTAGTACTTAGCGCCACCAATGGACTCTTATGTCTAAGTGAAACTACTAAAGCCACATAGTATGATTTCCTAGTTCACCTCGCAAGATGCGTCCTACATTGGACCAAGACATTGGATCAAGTGCGGTCATGCGTTCCCGAACACCCCTGTAATATTTATGTGGGGGCTGAAGCCGACGACCGGTAAACTTTCAGATATATAAACGGCCAAAATAGGAGGATAAGCTAAAAGCATAATCATAACTATCATACACCATGCGTTCGTTACATGACTCTTACAAACCGGACTCAACTACTCAAAGATGACGTCCTTCGAACACTGGTCCTCCACAATGCGGGCTCCCTCGAGGACCTCGTCAAAGTACTTCTCCGGCCGCCGGTGCTCTTCCCTTCAGGCGGCCCTGCGGTAGCAATTTCTATGGACTTCATATTTTCCCACTACACCTTGACATGGGCAAAGGCCATCCGGGCACCTTCAATGCAGGATGACCGCTTGAGGGCATCGATCCGAGGAAGCACCTCCACTAGCCTCTTCATGAGTTTGAAGTGACTGTTAGGGATGGAGTCGGCCGGCCACAAGCAGACTATAACATCCTTCATGGCCAGTCCGGCCACCCTGTGGAGCTCGGACAACTGCTTCAGCTGGTCGCTTAGGGGAACTGGAAGTTCTGGTGCAAGGTACTGCGACCAGAACAACTTCTCCGTCGAGCTCCTCTCTTCGGCTCGAAAGAATGCAGCGACATCTACAATATTCGTCGGTGGATTGGCAAAAGGAGCCTGGAGAACTCCAAATTCTGGTCAGTTAAACATATCTCTTACTAGTGTATCTACTCTGCATAATAAAGGCCTTACCAGCCGCAATCTTCTTCACCTCTTGTATCTCCTGGCGAGCGCCCTGGTCATCAACCCGGGCCTCCTTCAGGTTCTCGAGAGCTTTGGTGAGCTCGGAGGCCTACTCCGAACTCTTCTGCTCCAAGGACTCGCACCTTGCGATGGCGTCCTTGAGCTCCTGCTCTACTTCCCCCACCAGCGCCTCGTGTTTTTGGCGGGTGGTTTGCTCCCCCTCTAAAGCATTGGCTGCTTTGTTCGTGGCCACCTTGCTCGTCTCTGCCTCCTTGTTGGCTTTGGCAAGGGCACTCTTGAGGGACTCGACCTCGGTTGCGCCAACTGCGAGTATATTCATAACATTCTCAGTCAGTTTAAAACCGACTAAAAACGAATATAATTTTTGGATATACTGAAATATCGCATACCTTGGTTTTCGTCGAACCGCTTGTTGGTGCAGTCGAGTTCCTCATTGGATAGCCGAAGCTTCCGATTGAGCTCGACAATTTCTGCGGCCTGGGCAGTAGCCGCAAGCTTAGAAGCCTGTGAAATACAAAATACAGTGCATTATATACTTGTTGACGATCCTCTATTCGGATTGTTCTAATCCGGACAGAGTCTCAGGGGCTACTGTCTACACATGGGCTTCTCCTCACACACATATATATACAGAATACTCATGAAAAAAATTACGTCACTTACCTCGAAGCCTGTTAGTAGGCTGTGGAAAGCTTCAGTCAGTCCGCTCTTCGCGGACTGGACCTTCTCCATAGCCGCACCCATAAGGGTGTGGTGTTCCTCCATGATGGAGGCACGTTCCAGTGCCTCCCGCATAGTATCAGCGGCCTCCGGATCGACAGAGGGCGCCGACGAAGCTCCTGCTCCTCCCCCTCTTTTGAAGGAGGATGTTGGTCCGAACCTAGAGCCGCATTAGGCTCTGGGACGGTGTTCGGTGGAGGCCCAGACTGTTGAAACCCCCCACCCTCGGTGGTCATGGGGGTCGGCGTGCCCCGCTCTACAACATCCGAGGTGTTGTCCTCAGGCACTTTGTCGACGATCTTATCCGCCCCTCCCCGGCCAGGAGATGGTCTTTGGGAGGACACCTCGGTGTCCTCCATGGCGGGGGGAAAGGGCACGATATGGGCCATCACTCTCCGCCTCCCCGGGGGCTAGAGAGTTCCCCGTCGAAGAAGAGGGGATCGGAATCTTGTGCGGAGGGCTAAAAAGCATAAAAGAATAGGGCGTTAAAGAGGCAGATTAAAGCAATAATTAAGCAAGTAAGTTTCTGACAATTACGTTTCAGCCAGGGGCTTCTCCCTTTGGACCCTCTCCAGACTTTGTTCGGACTCTGAGTCTGAACTATCGGAGAGGAGCACCCGCCCCATCTTTGGCGTCGCCCCCTGCAAGTTCGCGGAGGTTGTCCTCTTTCCCCTCCTCGTCTTGAGGGGGGAGTTGTGATACGTCTCCAACGTATCTATAATTTTTGATTGTTCCATGCTATTATATTACCCCTTTTGGATGTTTATGGGCTTTGTTTTACACATTTATATCATTTTTGGGACTAACCTACTTACCGGAGGCCCAGCCCGTATTGCTGTTTTTTTGCCTATTTCAGTATTTTGAAGAAAAGGAATATCAAACGGAGTCCAAACGGAATGAAACCTTCGGTAGCGTGATTTTTGGAATGAACGTGATCCACAGGACTTGGAGTGCAAGTCAAGAAGCAATCGAGGCGGCCAGGAGATAGGAGGGCACGCCCCTGTCTCCTGGGCCCCTCGAGCGGCCACCGACGTACTTCTTCCTCCTATATATACCCACGTACCCCGAAAACATCTAGGGAGCCAACGAAAAACAATTTCCACCACCGTAACCTTCTGTATCCGCGAGATCCCATCTTGGAGCCTTCGTCGGCGCTCCGCCAGAGGGGGAATCGGCCACGGAGGGCTTCTACATCAACACCATAGCCGCTCCGATGAGTTGTGAGTAGTTTACCACATACCTTCGGGTCCATAGTTATTAGCTAGATGGATTCTTCTCTCTTTTTGGATCTCAATACAATGTTCTCCCCCTCTCTTGTGGAGATCTATTCGATGTAAACTCTTTTTGCGTTGTGTTTGTCGAGATCCAATGAATTGTGGGTTTATGATCAAGTTTATCTATGAGAAATATTTTAATCTTCTCTGAATTCTTTTATGTATGATTGAGTTATCTTTGCAAGTCTCTTCGAATTATCAGTTTGGTTTGGCCTACTAGATTGATCTTTCTTGCCATGGGAGAAGTGCTTAGCTTTGGGTTCAATCTTGCGGTGTCCTTACCCAGTGACAGAAAGGGTTGCAAGGCACGTATTGTATTGTTGCCATCGAGGATAAAAAGATGGGGTTTATATCATATTGCTTGAGTTTATCCCTCTACATCATGTCATCTTTCTTAATGCGTTACTCTGTTCTTATGAACTTAATACTCTAGATGCATGCTGGACAGCGGTCGATGTGTGGAGTAATAGTAGTAGATGCAGGCAGAAGTCGGTCTACTTGTCACGGACGTGATGCCTATATACATGATCATGCCTAGATAATCTCATAATTATTCGCTTTTCTATCAATTGCTTGACAGTAATTTGTTCACCCACCGTAATACTTATGCTATCTTGAGAGAAGCCACTAGTGAAACCTATGGCCCCTGGGTCTATCTTTTATCATATAAGCTTTCAATATACTTTTATTTTCATCTTTACTTTTTGCATCTATATTATAAAATACCAAAAATATATTTATCTTATCATACTATCTCTATCAGATCTCACTTTTGCAAGTGGCCGTGAAGGGATTGACAACCCCTTTATTGCGTTGGTTGCGAGTTCTTTGTTTGTTTGTGTAGGTGCGTGGGACTTTTGAGGAGCCTCCTACTGGATTGATACCTTGGTTCTCAAAAACTGAGGGAAATACTTACGCTACTTTGCTTTATCACCCTTTCCTCTTAAGGAAACCAACGCAAGCTCAACACGTAGCAAGAAGGATTTCTGGCGCCGTTGCAGGCGAGGTCTTCGCTCAAGTCAAGACATACCAAGTACCCATCACAAACTCATCTCCCTCGCATTTACATTATTTTCCATTTTCCTCTCCCCCACTTCACCCTTGCCGTTTTATTTGCCCTCTCTTTCCCAATCTCCTCTCTCTTTGGCTTGTCTTTTATTTGCTCGTTGTCATGTCTAGTTCCTTATCCGCTCCTATGTCTCCCGAGTTTGAAGTTCTTCACTTCAAGCAAAGGCAAGGAGAAAACTTAAAAGATGCTTGGTATAGGATGATGGAATATTATCGCAATTGCACCCTAGAGGTGAATTTTAGAATTCTTCTTCGCATTTTTTATGTTGGGATAAATATGTCACATAGACAACTCTTGGATTTCATTGCCCAGGGAAATTTTAATGAAATTGATACTAGTATTGTGCATGAAATTATAGAGGGAATAGTGGGAACACTACCTCAAAAAGGGGGATCACATCCTACCCAAAAAGAAGCACAAGTGTTTGGAAAGATTTGCGAAGTAACAAAAATATTACAAAAGTCTCTTGAGCCTCTTAAAAGTGTTAGCGGAAATCTTCACCGCATGAATATGTTGGTTACTCTTTGCAATAAGCGGTTGGATTCTTTAGATTTAAAAATTTCCGAGTATGAAGGGAAACATAAAGAACCTCCTGGATTCGAGCATGACTCCGCTAAAAAACTGAAAATTAAAGATGGCACTACTTAGATCTATCTTCGCTTTTATGCCTAGCTAGGGGCATTAAACGATAGCGCTAGTTGGGAGGCAACCCAATTTTATTTGTGTTTTCTGTTTTTGTTTCTGTTTAGTAATAAATTTCACATCTACCTTCTGTTTAGATGTGTTTTTATGTTTTAATTAGTGTTTGTGCCAAGTAGAACCTATAGGATAACCTACGACGATAGTTAATTTGATTCTGCTGAAAAATAGAAACTTTGCGCGCACGAAATTAGTTTTGCTAAATCACAAAAACGTGATTTTGCGTTGATTCTTTTTGCTTCTGATGAATAGACAAATTTCCCAGGACTTTCTATTTTTGTAGGATTTTTAGAGTTCCAGAAGCTTGCGTTAGTTACAGATTGCTACAGACTGTTCTGTTTTTGACAAATTCTGTTTTTCGTGTGTTGTTTGCTTATTTTGATGCATCTATGGCTAGTATCCGTGCGTATGAACCATAGAGAAGTTGGAATACAGTAGGTTTAACACCAATATAAACAAGGAATGAGTTCATTACAGTACCTTATCTGGTGGCTTTTCTTTCTTGCACTAACGGAGCTTATGAGATTTCCTGTTGAGTTTTGTGTTGTGAAGTTTTCAAGTTTTGGGTAAAGATTTGATGGACTATGGAATAAGGAATGGCAAGAGCCTAAGCTTGGGGATGCCCAAGGCACCCCAAGATATTCAAGGCATCCCCTCTTTCGTCTTCGTTCATTGGTAACTTTACTTGGAGCTATATATTTATTCGCCACATGATATGTGTTTTGCTTGGAGCATCGTGTATTATATTAGTATTTTATTTTTAGTTTTCCACAATCATCCTTGCCGTACACACCTTTTGGGAGAAGCCCATTTGATTGGAATTTATTAGAATACTCTATGTGCTTCACTTATATCTTTTGAGCTAGATAGTTTTTGCTCTAGTGCCTCACTTATATCTTTTAGAGCACGGCGGTGGCTTAATTTTGTAGAAATTGCTAGCCTCTCATGCTTCACTTATATTATTTTGAGAGTCTTTTAGAACAGCATGGTATTTTCTATGGTTATAAAATTTGTCCTAGAATGGTAGGCATCCAAGTTGGGTATAATAAAAACTATCATAGGAAGTGAATTGCAGGCTATGATCAATTTGATACTTGATAATTGTTTTGAGATATGGATGTAGTGATATTAAGGTCATGCTAGATGGGTGATTATGAATTTGAAGAATGCTTGTGTTGAAGTTAGCAAGTCCCGTAGCATGCACGTATGGTTAAAGTTGTGTAACAAATTTGAAACATGAGGTGTCCTTGAATTGTGCATCCTCATGAGTGGCGGTCGGGGACGAGCGATGGTCTTTTCCAACCAATCTATCCCTCTAGGAGCATGCACGTATTGCTTGGTTTTTGATGACTTCTAAATTTTTGCAATAAGTATATGAGTTCTTTTGACTAATGTCGAGTCCATGGATTATACGCACTTTTACCTTTCCATCATTGCTAGCCTCTTCGGTACCCTGCATTGCCCTTTCTCACCTTGAGAGTTGGTGCAAACTTCGTCGGTGCATCCAAACCCCGTGATACGATACGCTCTGTCACACATAAACCTCCTTATATCTTCCTCAAAACAGCCACCATACCTACCTATTATGGCATTTCCATAGCCATTCCGAGATATATTGCCATGCAACTTTCCACCGTTCCGTTTATCATCATGACACGCATTACTTTTGTCATATTGCCATTGCATGATCATGTAGTAGACATCATATTTGTGGCAAAGCCACCGTGCATAATTTTTCATACATGTCACTCTTGATTCATTGCACCATCCTCGTACACCGCCGGAGGCATTCATATAGAGTCATATCTTGTTCTAGTTTCGAGTTGTAATTCATGAGTTGTAAATCAATAGAAGTGCGATGATCATCATTATTAGAGCATTGCCCAAAAACGAAAAAAAGAAGAAAAAAAGGAAGGCCGATAAAAGGCCAAAAAAAGAAAATAAATAAAAGGGGCAATGTTACTATCTCTTTTTCCACACTTGTGCTTCAAAGTAGCACCATGTTTTTCATATAGTGAGCCTCATATCTTGTGTTTCAAAGTAGCACCATGTTTTTCATATAGTGAGTCTCATATGTTGTCACTTTCATATACTAGTGGGAATTTTTCATTATAGAACTTGGCTTGTATATTCCTACGATGGGCTTCCTCAAATGCCCTAGGTCTTCATGAGCAAGCAAGTTGGATGCACACCCACTAGTTTTCTTTTGTTGAGCATTCATTTATAGCTCTAGTGCATCCGTTGCATGGCAATCCCTACTCCTCATGTTGACATCAATTGATGGGCATCTCCATAGCCCGTTGATTATCCTCGTCAATGTGAGACTTTCTCCTTTTTTGTCTTCTCCACACAATCCCCATCATCATATTCTATTCCACCCATAGTACTATATCCATGGCTCATGCTCATGTATTGTGTGAAGGTTGAAAAAGTTTGATATTATTTATGTATGAAACAATTGCTTGGCTTGTCATCGAGGGTGTAGAATTTGGGAACATCTTTGTGTGACGAAAATGAGGCATAGCCTAACTATATGATTTTGTAGGGATGAACTTTCTTTAGCCATGTTATTTTGAGAAGACATGATTACTTTGATTAGTATGCTTGAAGTATTACTATTTCTTATGTCAATATGAACTTTTATTTTGAATCATTTGGATCTGAACATTCATGCCACAATAAAGACAATTACATTGAGATTTATGCTAGGTAGCATTCCACATCAAAAATTCTGTTTTTATCATTTACCTACTCGAGGACGAGCAGGAATTAAGCTTGGGGATGCTTGATACGTCTCCAACGTATCTATAATTTTTGATTGTTCCATGCTATTATATTACCCATTTTGGATGTTTATGGGCTTTATTTTACACATTTATATCATTTTGGGGACTAACCTACTAACCGGAGGCCCAGCCCGTATTGCTGTCTTTTTGCCTATTTCAGTATTTCGAAGAAAAGGAATATCAAACGGAGTCCAAACGAAATGAAACCTTCGGGAGCGTGATTTTTGGAACGAACGTGATCCAGAGGACTTGTAGTGCAAGTCAAGAAGCAATTGAGGCGGCCAGGAGATAGGAGGGCGCGCCCACCCCTCCTGGGCACGCCCCTGTCTCCTGGGCCCCTCAAACGGCCACCGACGTACTTCTTCCTCCTATATATACCCACATACCTCCAGGGAGCCAACTAAAAACATTTTCCATCGCCGTAACCTTCTGTATCCGCGAGATCCCATCTTGGAGCCTTCGTCGGCGCTCCACCGGAGGGGGAATCGACCACGGAGGGCTTCTACATCAACACCATAGCCCCTCCGATGAGTTGTGAGTAGTTTATCGCATACCTTCGGGTCCATAGTTATTAGCTAGATGGCTTCTTCTCTCTTTTTGGATCTCAATACAGTGTTCTCCCCCTCTCTTGTGGAGATCTATTCGATGTAAACTCTTTTTGCGGTGTGTTTGTCAAGATCCGATGAATTGTGGGTTTATGATCAAGTTTATCTATGAGAAATATTTGAATCTTCTCTGAATTCTTTTATGTATGATTGAGTTATCTTTGCAAGTCTGTTCGAATTATCAGTTTGGTTTGGCCTACGAGATTGATCTTTCTTGCCATGGACAAGTGCTTAGCATTCGGTTCAGTCTTGCGGTATCCTTACCCAGTGACAGAAAGGGTTGCAAGGCACGTATTGTATTGTTGCCATCGAGGATAAAAAGATGGGGTTTATATCATATTGCTTGATTTTATCCCTCTACATCATGTCATCTTTCTTAATGTGTTACTCTGCTCTTATGAACTTAATACTCTAGATTCATGCTGGATAGCGGTCAATGTGTGGAGTAATAGTAGTAGATGCAGGCAGGAGTCAGTCTACTTGTCACGGATGTGATGCCTATATACATGATCATGCCTAGATAATCTCATAATTATTCGCTTTTCTATCAATTGCTCGACAGTAACTTGTTCACCCACCGTAATACTTATGCTATCTTGAGAGAAGCCACTAGTGAAACCTATGGCCCCCGGGTCTATCTTTATCATATAAGCTTTCAATCTACTTTTATTTGTGAAATGATCGATATGGTTGACTAGAGGGGGGGTGAATAGGCAACTAACAATTTTTAAGCTTTTCTTTACCAATTTAAAATTTGCAACAAAATAGGTTGTCTAGATATGCAACTACGTGAGCAACCTATATGATGCAATAACAACTAGCACAAACGCAAGCAAGGGATACAACACAAGTAGGCTTGCAAAAGTAAAGGCACGAAATAACCAAGAGTGGAGCCGGTGGAGACGAGGATGTGTTATCGAAGTTCCTTCCTTTTAAGGGGAAGTACGTCTCTGTTAGAGCGGTGTGGAGGCACAGTGCTCCCCAAGAAGCCACTACGGTCACCGTATTCTCCTCACGCCCTCACACAATGCGAGATGACGTGATTCCACTATTGGTGCCCTTGAAGGCGGCGGCCGAACCTTTACAAACAAGGTTGGGGCAATCTCCACAACAATTGGAGGCTCCCAATAACACCACGAAGCTTCACCACAATGGAGTATGGCTTCGTGACCTTAGCCGTCTAGGGTGCTCAAACACCCAAGAGTAACAAGATCCGCTAGGGATAAGTGGGGGGAATCGAATATCTCTTGGTGGAAGTGTAGATCGGGCCCTTGTCACCCAATCCCGAGCAAATCAACAAGTTTGATTGGCTAGGGAGAGAGATCGGGTGAAAATGGAGCTTGGAGCAACAATGGAGTTTAGGGTTAGAAGAGGTGAGTCTTCTTGGAGAAGAAGACCCCCTTTTATAGTGGGGGGACAATTCCAACCGTTACCCACCAGTCAGCCCGCGGCCCACGGAACTACCACTCCACAGGCGCGGTACTACCGCACTAGCGTGCGGTACTATCGTGGTGGACCGCGGTACTACCATTGGCACGACAGAGACCTGACCATGCAAAAAGGAGCACCGACAAGGTGCGGTAGATCCGCAGGAGCGGTACTACCGCGGCCCCCTGCGGTACTTCCGCAAGGTAGACACGGGCCAGGCCTGATAGGCACAGATGTAAAAAATTACATCCGTGACTACCTCCGCTTAGAAAATGTCATGCACAAATCCGACATGGAACTACCGCGACCGAGGTTGCGGTACTACCGTGGAGGGTGCGGATGTAAAAAATTACATTCGCCCCTACCTCCGCTCCTGCTCCGGAACCTGGCCTGGTGCCACGGTAGTACCGCGCCATAGCACGGTACTACCGTGTGGAGCGCGGATGTAAAAAATTACATCTGCGCCTACTACCGCTAGAGAGCGGTGCCAGACCATAGCTCGCGGTACTACCGCTTGGACGAGTGGTACTACCGTGGGAACCTATGGTACTACCGTGCCGGAGCCCGGTACTACCGCTGGCTCCTGTGGTAGTACCGCTCAAAAGAGCAGTACTACCGCTAGCCTGAGAAGAGCAAGACCGAGGCCTTCATTTCGCAGAGACACGGTGAGACGGAGGAACACTCCAAGGAGCTCAAGGAAAGGCGGTGCAAAAGGGAATGTGTACATGAGATTCCACCCAAACCTTTCCAAAGCGGACCCCCTCTTAATAGTACGGCTCTCCTACGACTCAACTCCACCGAACCGAACCGTAGACAAACGCCGTCTTCAATAATCTTCGAGGGGCGTCAAATCGTGTTGTGTTTAGTCGTGATGAATCTGAAAAGCTCAATACACACGATTAGTCCGCAAAGGCATTGTCAGCAATCACCAAAACTACTTAGGGACAAAAGTGCCCTTACAATCTCCCCCTTTTTGGTGGATTGATGACAATACGGGATTTGCACAAAGGAGATGAATATAGCACAAGCAAACCCCACATCTCTAAAATATAGATGAGCTCCCCCTAGATTCGTGATAGAGAGTAAGGTGCTTTGGACTACACGGCACGAATACTAGGATCACCACTCCCCCTATATTTTAGAAACAAGGCATATCTTGCAATGGAAAAGGCTGACACTAAGCAAGATAGTAGATATGAGCATAACATGAATAGCATGATAAAGCACAAGCTCAATAAGATGATAAGGTACGATAGAGTGCATATGTCTTACACCATATGATAAACATAGTCTCACAAGCACAACCAAATCAAAGCAAACACGTTCAACGATGGAAAGCAAGGCAAACGACGAAACACACGACACTCACGCAAATCCTACACTCTCTCCCCCTTTGGCATCGAGACACCAAAAAGGCAGAGAGGTTACCTACAACAACGGTGGTGGCTCAAGCAGAAAAGGACTCCTCGTCTTCAGACTCTGCAGCAGGAACGGACTCCTCCTCTGAATCGGTCCACTTGTAGCCCTGCTTCTCCATCCAGGCAGTCTCTGGGGTGATGTGCTTCTCAGAACCGCTGGCCACATCCTCCCCGCAAGCCCTCAAGATCCTGATGTCACGACGGCGACTCTCCTTCTGAGCAACATGGGCCTTGTACTGACCCTGAACCTGCATGCAGAACAGCCTCTTCATCTTGTTCTTCAGCTTCTTTGCCCAAGAGTGCTCATCAGAGGGAGGAAAGAAAGCAGAACGGTCAGCATCAGCTTCATCCCTCTCAAGTTCCTCCTCATCCACAGCCTGCCTGGCAGCCTCAGCAGAAGTGGTGGTGTTAGCCCATTGAGGCTTGATGCGGAGCCTAACGGACTCATGACGAATCCACCCTGGAGCTTCAAACTCATCCTGGGGAAACAACTTTTCCCAAGTCGTGGAGATCAAGTGGAACAGGTAAGGCCCGTAGATGGGGACCTTACGGTTGAACACGGCGAACTGAAGCTCACACCACATGATATTTGAGACATCAAGTGGTTGAGTCTGAGCCTTCCGGGCCTCCTCGCAGATAAGCATCATGTCAACGAGGTAAGCATGTACCTGGCCCATGTCCCCAATGCATGGGAAGAGGGTGTTCCGAAAGAGCCGATACATGATGTCAAGGAAGGGATTGAGCACCCACACAGTCTTCTTGTTGGAAAGGGACTTCGGAACAAGGAATGGCATGAGCTTGTTCTTGTTGGCCGAGTCAGAGTTGCGAACGATGTTCCCATGAGCATCTTGCTTGTTCTTGAAAATCCACTTGGTTCCAATGACGTTGTGGTTCCCCGATGGCCTTGGCACCAATCTCCACACCTTGTTGTACTCAAAGTTGTTGAGTTCTTCATGCATGGCATTGATCCAATCCGAGTCTTCGAGCACCTCATAGACCTTTTGGGGTTCAACACAAGAGACAAACGCGTGATGTTCACAATAGTTTGCTCATTGTCTATGAGTGCTTACCCCCTTTCTTAGGCTTCCAACCACGTTTTCCATGAGATGGCCTTGGGTGGTGAGCTTGGAAGCAATCTTCACGGCACGACGCTCTAATTCCTCATCGGTGTGGAAGGAGGAGGGTTAACTTGATTATCTTGAGCGCCGTCTTGAGCTTGTTCTTGATCTTGAGCTTGCTCATGATCTTGAACTTGCTCGAGGGGGAGAACTTGACCTTGGTTCACCACCATCTTGAGGTTGATCTTGCCCTTGGTCTTGTTCACGAGGTTGAGGGCCTTCACTTTGTTCTTCGGAAGTGTGTGGGTCTTGAGGAGGTGATGGCTCCACTTGAATGGAGCATTGTCCTTCTCCTTCGGCCACAAGGGGTTCCTCAGTGAGTAGTATATGACCAATACCCATTCTTCTTATGGCTTGTGGAGGAATTTCATCACCTACATCACAAGTACCACTTTGCTCCACTTGGGAGCCGTTATTTTTGTCAAACTCCATGTTACACGTCTCCTCAATGAGTCCGGTGGACTTGTTGAGAACACGGGAAGCATGGGAGTTTGTAGCATAACCAACAAATATGCCCTCATAAGCTCTAGCCTCAAATTTAGACAAACGAACACCTTTCTTGAGAATGAAACACTTACAACCGAACACCCGGAAGTACCTGAGATTGGGCTTGTTGCCGGTGAGTGTCTCATAGGGAGTCTTGTTCAAGCCTTTGCGGAGATAGAGCCGATTGGATGCATGACATGCGGTGTTGATGGCTTCGGACCAAAAGTTTTATGGAGACTTGAACTCCGCCATCATGGTCCTTGCCGCATCCATCAACGTCCGGTTCTTCCTCTCCGCAACACCATTTTGTTGAGGGGTATATGGCGCAGCATATTGATGCTTGATCCCCTCATCACTAAGAAACTCATCCAAGGTGTAGTTCTTGAACTCGGTGCCGTTGTCACTTCTGATTGTCAAGATCTTTGCATTATGTTGACGTTGAGCTTCATTTGCAAAGTCGGTGACGGTTTGTTGAGTATCACTCTTCCTCTTGAAGAAGTATACCCAAGTGTATCTTGAATAATCATCCACAATCACCAAGCAATACTTTCTACCTCCAAGACTATCAAAAGATGGAGGCCCAAAGAGATCCATGTGAAGGAGCTCCAAGGGTCTCTTCGAGTAGATGATGGTCGAGGGAGGGTGAGCCTTCTCATGAAGCTTTCCTTCAATACAAGCACTGCAAGCACGATCTTTAGCAAAACTAACATTTGTTAGTCCACGAACATGGTCCCCCTTGAGAAGACTTTGCAAAGATCTCATATTGACGTGGGCCAAACGGCGATGCCAAAGCCATCCCACGTCAACTTTAGCCATTAGGCATGTCGCGGTCTTAGTGGGTCGCTCCGAAAAGTTAATCACATAGAGACTGTTCTCGACATGCCCAACAAAGGCTACTTTAAGAGTCTTGCTCCACAAGAGGGCCATGGTATCAATGTCAAAGAAAGTAGCAAATCCCATGAGTGCAAGTTGACGAATGGAAAGCAAATTGTATGCAAGGGACTCAACAAGCATGACTTTCTCGATCGTTAGATCATGAGAAATGACAACCTTGCCAAGACCCAGTACCTTAGAATGTGAGGCATCACCCCACTCAACATTGGTGGGCATAGATGAAATCTTCTGCACGTCCACCACCAAGTCCTTGCTCCCGGTCATATGATTTGTTGCTCCACTATCGAGCAACCATGATCCCCCACCGGAAGCAAACACCTACAAGAGATCAATGCTTGGTTTTAGGTACCCATTTAGTAATGGGTCCTTTGATGTTAGTAACAAGGGTCTTGGGAACCCAAATAGACCACTCAATGTACTCATAAGGAGAACCAACAAATTTAGCATAAACATGCCCATCACTAGCACGGCACAACACATATGACGGGTTAAAGTCGCCGGCTTTGTTGGAGGAAATGCTTTTGCCCTTTTGGACGTCAACTCCCTTCACATTTTCCTTCTTCTCCTTAGGAGCACCCTCTCCCTCTTCACAAAAGTTTGCTTGAGAGGAGGAGGACGTTTGGTCATGTCGTTCTTCTTCTTCTTGCTCTTGGACTTGGGTGCAAACCCAATTCCTTCCTTGGCCACAACTTCCTTTTGATTGCTCAAAAGGTCGTTGAGGTTCTTCTCACCTTGAATGCATGTCACAAGGACTTTCTCAAGTTGATCCTTCAATTTGGCATTCTCCTCCACAAGATGCACATGCTCACAACACGGGTTAGTAGCACATGCATTATCAATTAAAATCATATGAGGGAAGGTGGCCTTTTCCTTGGTTAGCTTAACTTGGAGTTGAGCATGAGACTCCTTGAGGTTAGCGTGAGCACCCTTCAAGACCTTGTGGGCCTTGTCAAGTATCTCAAACTCCTCTTTGAGTCTAGCATTATCAACCCCAAGTTTAGCCTTCTCGGAAGTTAGCACACAAGACACGACAAGAGCATGATCAAGATCTTTCTTTAACTTAGCATGGTCATCGTTGTATGACTCCTCAAAAGTCAAACGATGCACACGCTCTTCCTCAAGAGCATTAGAGAGATCCGATATCTCATCGGCAAAGTCACGACTATGACCTTCCATCTTAGAGATGGTTTCTTTGTGAGCCTCGTTCATGTCATTGGCCTCACCAAGTTGTTCCAAGAGAGCAACAAAATGCTTCTTGGACTTGCCCTTGAGCTTACTCATAAAAGACTAAAATTCATTCACTTCCTTATTAGACCCATCATGTTCATCAATGCAATCCTCCGAGGAGGGATTAGTAATGATGGTGGTTTCGATGTTGGGGGTTACCTTGTTTGAAGCTTTAGCCATGAGGCACTTGGCGGTGATGTTCTCGTTGGGTGAATCAAAAAGAGACACCCGGGGAGTGGTAGCAATGGCAACGGATGCCATAGCCATCGCTTCTTCATTTTCATCATCATCGTCATCCTCTTGGTATTCTTCTTGAACCACCAACCCACGAGTGGGAGTCTTCTTGGCGAAGTTGTTTTTGTTGGGGAAGGACTTGGCTTTGTCTTTTCGGATGAACTTGCCACCATTGTCTTCCCGCTTCTCGTAACGACAATCCGCAACGAAATGGCTCACATTGCCACAGTTGAAGCAAGTTCTAACTCGTTGCTTGCCCTTGACGCCACTTGAGTTGTTCTTGTTGAAGTTGGGTCTTGTATTCTTCTTGCTCCAAAATTGTCTTGAAGCAAGGGCCATGTGCTCATGATAATCATACTTGGTGTCTTCGGGGTCGCTCTCCTCATCTTCCACTTCTTCCTTTTCTTCCATAATAACCTTGGCCTTCAAAGCAAGGTTGGGTTTCTTTGCCCTTTGAGAACGGAGCACCGCATTGTCGGCGGTCTTGTCCAAGATGCTCATTGCAACGAACTCATCCAACACTTCACTTGAGGTCATGGAGTGGAAGTCCGGTCTTTGACGGATGACGGAGGACATGGCCTTGTTGTAGGGCATCATGGCCTTGAGGAACTTGCACTTGATCCAATTGTCATCCATGTCCTTGCTTCCATGATCTCGGAGTGAGACCGCGAGTTTGGTCACTCTTCGAAAGAGCTCACAAGGTTCTTCATCTTCTTTCATTGCAAACTCATCGGCTTCATCTTGCACCACTTCATAGTTGGAGCGTTGAATGCTAGCACTTCCTTGATAAAGAGACACAACACATTGCCATGCGTATTTAGCCACGGCATGAGGTCGAAGATGAGGGAGATCTTCGGGAAGGATTGCATCTTGTATGATGAAGAGAGCACTCTCATTGAATTGATTATCCACGACTTCTCGAGGGGTGAAGTTGCTTGGGTCATGCGGATAGAAACCTTCTTCAATGATTCTCCAAAGGTTAGTGTTCACATGATTTAAATGACACTTGAAGCGATAAACCCAAGAATCAAAATCTGCATTTTTCTCATACTTAGGAGGAGGACCGGCATGATTTAAATGAGTAGAGGGAATCGGTCCTCCATAAATTGGAGGTTCCACATGGGCAAAGATGCCGGTGCCATTTCTACCACTAATAGAAGTACTCTTTTCGTTGTTAGCTTCCCCCTTGTTGGAGGGAGCATCTGTCACCTTGTTAGTGGGATCACCACTTTCATGGGTGAGGTGGGCAGTTTGAGTCCTTCAAGAAATTTAGTAAGTATGCTTTCAACCTTGGTCGTCATGGAGTCTTTCAATGTGTCTAGAGCCACATTGAGTTCCTCACGAGAGACCGAGGTTCCCCCATCGGCCGTAGACGAGATAGGATTCACACCGGAGTGCTCCTCCGCACCATCTGTGGTGTCAACCATACTCTTCGGATGGCAAAGTCCTTAATAAAGAGACGAGGCTCTGATACCAATTGAAAGGATCGATATGGTTGACTAGAGGGGGGGTGAATAGGCAACTAACAATTTTTAAGCTTTTCTTTACCAATTTAAACTTTGCAACAAAATAGGTTGTCTTGATATGCAACTAAGTGAGCAACCTATATGATGCAATAACAACTAGCACAAATGCAAGCAAGGGATACAACACAAGTAGGCTTGCAAAAGTAAAGGCACGAAATAACCAAGAGTGGAGCCGGTGGAGACGAGGATGTGTTACCGAAGTTCCTTCCTTTTAAGGGGAAGTACGTCTCCGTTAGAGCGGAGTGGAGGCACAATGCTCCCCAAGAAGCCACTAGGGCCACTGTATTCTCCTCACGCTCTCACACAATGCGAGATGCCGTGATTCCACTATTGGTGCCCTTGAAGGCGGCAACCGAACCTTTACAAACAAGGTTGGGGCAATCTCCACAACAATTGGAGGCTCCCAACAACACCATGAAGCTTCACCACAATGGAGTATGGCTTCGAGGTGACCTCAACCGTCTAGGGTGCTCAAACACCCAAGAGTAACAAGATCCGCTAGGGATAAGTGGGGGGAATCGAATATCTCTTGGTGGAAGTGTAGATCGGGCCCTTGTCACCCAATCCCGAGCAAATCAACAAGTTTGATTGGCTAGGGAGAGAGATCGGGCAAAATGGAGCTTGGAGCAACAATGGAGTTTAGGGTTAGAAGAGGTGAGTCTTCTTGGAGAAGAAGACCCCCTTTTATAGTGGGGGGACAATTCCAACCGTTACCCACCACTCAGCCCGCGGCCCACGGAACTACCGCTCCACAGGCGCGGTACTACCGCACTGGCGTGCGGTACTACCGTGGTGGACCGCGGTACTACCGTGAGCATGGCAGAGACCTGACCACGCAAAAAGGAGCACCGACAGGGTGCGGTAGATCCGTAGGAGCGGTACTACCGCGGCCCCCTGCGGTACTTCCACAAGGCAGACACGGGCCAGGCCTGATAGGCACAGATGAAAAAAATACATCCGTGACTACCTCCGCTGAGAAAATGTCGTGCACAAATGGAACTATCGCGACCGAGGTTGCAGTACTACCGTGGAGGGTGCGGATGTAAAAAATTACATCCGCCCCTACCTCCGCTCCTGCTCCGGAACCTGGCCTGGTGCCACGGTACTACCGCGCCATAGCACGGTACTACCGCATGGAGAGCGGATGTAAAAAATTACATCCGCGCCTACTACTAGAGAGCGGTGCCAGACCATAGCTCGCGGTACTACCACTCAGACGAGTGGTACTACCGTGGGAACCTACGGTACTACCGTGCCAGAGCCCGGTACTACCGCTGGCTCCTGCGGTAGTACCGCTCAAAAGAGCAGTACTACCGCTAGCCTGAGAAGAGCAAGACCGAGGCCTCCATTTCACAGAGACACGGTGAGACGGAGGAACACTCCAAGGAGCTCAAGGAAAGGCGATGCAAAAGGGAATGTGTACGTGAGATTCCACCCAAACCTTTCCAAAGCGGACCCCCTCTTAATAGTATGGCTCTCCTACGACTCAACTCCATTGAACCGAACCGTAGACAAACGCCGTCTTCAATAATCTTCGAGGGGCATCAAATCGTCTTGTGTTTAGTTGTGATGAATCTGAAAAGCTCAATACACACGATTAGTCCGCAAAGGCATTGTCATCAATCACCAAAACTACTTAGGGACAAAAGTGCCCTTACAATTTGCATCTTTACTTTTTGCATTTATATTATAAAATACCAAAAATATATTTATCTTATCATACTATCTCTATCAGTTCTCACTTTCGCAAGTGGCCGTGAAGGGAGTGACAACCCCTTCATTGCGTTGGTTGCGAGTTCTTTGTTTGTTTGTGTATGTGCGTGGGACTTTTGAGGAGCCTCCTACTGGATTGATACCTTGGTTCTCAAAAACTGAGGGAAATACTTATGCTACTTTGATGCATCACCCTTTCCTCTTCAAGGAAAACCAACGCAAGCTCAAGACGTAGCAATTCGCTCTCCACGTCCTCTTCCTCCTCTCCCTCCTCCTCTTCGTCCTCGTCTTCCTTGTTGGAGGAGATGGGCTCGGTCTCTCTAGACACAGCTTTCGAAGGGACTTTACGGCAGGGCCCGTTCTTGGGTCCTTTGCTCTTCTTCTTGGCCTTTTTCTCAGGCAGCTGATAAGGCGTCGGGACCAGCATATCCTCCAGTTGAGGAGTGACAGGGTTTTCGGCAGTGGAGCCGGACACTTGATCCGCTCTGACTTCTTGGTCCAGCCCTGTAATGAAAGATGGGTTGATGGGTTTGGCATAGATCGAATATATATATATATATATATATATATATATATATATATATATATATATATATATATATATATATACACACACACTAGGTATGTCTTTGGAGATATCGAATACTTACTGGAGAGGCCGGATATGCAACGCTGAGGCCGATGTCTTTGGTCTCCATGGGCCAGCTGCTCTTCTATGCCTTGAAAAGCAGCTTCCACATCCCCTCGTGCGTGGTGCCGAGGAAGTGTTGTAGCGTCCACGGATCCTCCGGCTTGAATTCCCACATAGGGGAAGCCCGGCGCTGGCAGGGGAGAATGCGCGGAAGAGCATAATCTGGACCACGTTGGCTAGACCAACGTTCTTCCCTAGCACATTGGTGATGCACGTCTGCAGCGCTAGCACCTCCGTCTGGGACCCCCAGTCGAGGCCCTTCACGTTCCAGGAGGTGAGCCTAATGGGGGGCCCAGATCTGAACTCCGGAATGGCCACCCAATTAGTGCGGCGCGGCTCGGTGATATAGAACCACTCCTATTGCCAGATCTTCACGGTCTCCACAAAGGCCCCCTTTGGCCGTGTGTTTTTCGGCAGCTTGCTAATCATAGCTCTGCCGCAGTCTGCATGCTGCCCGTCGACCACCTTCGGCTTCATGTTGAAGACCTTGAGCCATAGGCCGAAGTGTTGGGTGGACGCGGTGGAGAGCCGCACACATGATTATGAACGCCGATATGTGGAGGAATGAGTTCGAGGCTAGATCATGGAAATCTAGCCCGTAGTAGTACATGAGTCCGCGGACTAATAGGTGGAGTGGAAAACCTAACCCTCTAACGAAGTGGTGAAGGAAGACGACCCGTTCGCCGGGCTCCGGAGTGTGAATGACTTGAACTTCAGGGGGAAGCCGGTGCTTGATTTCGGCGAAGAGGTACACCACACTCCGCAGATCTATTATCTCCTTTTCCTTCACGGAGGAGGCCTGCCCACCTGTCTTTGGAGCCAGCTCCGGCCATGGTCGGAGTAGGTGGTGGTGGTGGTGAGAAAGAGGGAGACTTTGCGGGCGCAGGAAGCCTGGGAGATTGGAAGGCTGAGGAGATGAGAAGGCGTGAGGAAAAAAGCGAGGATCTATTGCCCTCTTATAGGTAGTAAAAATACCAACCGCCCCCTACTCGTGCCTTGAATATCACCTATTCCCAATGAAGGTGTGCGCCACAAATGGTTGGATTACCCAAATATCATTGATATGCAATGCCGTATTAAGTGGGCATGTTCTCTGTTTGGCGGGACGTGCCAATGAGGCGTGGCCTCGAAACACGGAATGCAGGGTGGCAAAATGGTTCAAAATGCCAAAGGGTCAAGTCTGACGCTTTGTCAATAAAGCTGTCAGTAAAAGACACTATTATATATATATATATATATATATATATATATATATATATATATATATATATATATATATATATATCCTGCCTCACGGCTAAGGGTTGTATTTACTGTGAAAAGCTGGATACAACTCTTTTACAGAGGAAAGCCGATGTGTATTCTTCTAGGAACCCGCCTTAAAATGCCGAAGACAATCTGAATGCCCAATATATCATCATTGAAGACTGGTTCAGGCGCTACTTTGGGAGTCCTAGACTAGGGGGTCCTTGGGCGTCCGGTCTATTAATGTGGGCCAGACTGATGGGTTATCAAGATATAAGACATAAGATCATCTCTCGTGTCCGGTGGGGACTCCCGTGTGCGTGGATGGCAAGTATAGGTGTCTGGATATGTTATTCCTTTCTGTAAAACCGATTTTGTACAAACCCTAAGCCCCTACGGTGTCTATATAAACCGGAGGGTAGATCGGAGGCAGGATCACAACATTGCTAGCTTTCTAGGGTTAGCCGAATCGATCTCGAGGTAGATCAACTCTTGTAACCCCTATACCCTCAAATATAATCAAGCAGGAGTAGGGTTTTACCTCCATTAAGAGGGCCCGAACCTGGGTAAACACTGTGTCCCTTCTCCATAGTTACCATTGATCCTCAGACGCACAGCTTGGGCTCGCCTACCCGAGATCTATTGGTTTTGACACCGACAGGTGGGGCGTGATCGAAAGGTTGAAGAGACACAAGGGTTAAATGGCTGCTGTAATAAATGGGGGCCGGCTGGCCTGTAATCGTCACGTCTTGTCACAGCGTTCATAGCGGAGGATTCAAGTGCACGCTTGACAATACCGCACCGCACGCGTTTCATTTGACCACGTGTGGGCTCGAAGAGGTGCCAAACGTATTGTCGGTGAGCCTGTTCCCGCGCTACCGCACAAGCTTCCCGTTTGGCCATGTGTTGGCTAGAAGAGGGACAAATCGTGGGTGTTTATTGGCAAAAAGCTTTGTAAAAACGAACTATCCGGAATGACTTTGGTCATAAGTTTACCCGTGGATGATGAGGTCAAAGTTACACAGAAGGGTGATGATGGACACTCGAGTGCGGTAATTAATTCTGTGCTCTACAGGGCACACGGTTGAAGAAACCAACTGTGTGCAATAATGTTGAAGATCGCAGTCGAGTTAGCTATATAGATCATGTGCTATGAGATCGACAAGGTAAACAGATTCGAGAATGGTTAATAAAATCTAAGATCATTGCATATTAAGGTCAAAATAGTGCTACCAATATACGAGTCTCATACGATGCCATTTCAACTATTGTACCACAAAAGCTCGTAATATTACAAGGTTCAAATTCCAGAGTTATATGGCTCAAATTTGAAGATTACAAGGTTCAAACTGATATTATAAATGAAATTCAGCTCGTCAGCTACAAACGCTCGCGCTGATCTGCTGAACATGGATATCAGAGAGGTTCAAACTAATATTACCACTTCTAAGTCTGGTTTCAAAACCTCATAATTTTTGCAAAGGGGTCAGCCACTGAGAATTCATGTATGGGGTTGACACGATGACTTCCAATTACTCTGTCATCTGATGTTCCAAAATGAAATTCAGCATTTTCGAAGCCTATTCCATTCTGCCGCTGCCATCGGCGCTGATCAACAAACCATTCATTTTTGCGAAATAAATGTAGGGCAAACCTCATTACCTTCATCACCCTTGCTTTGACAACAAAGAACCTGGTGAATATAATCTCCAGTAAGGTCCCTCGGTAGGAGTTCAAAGTAATTTATGAGAGATGCAGATCTAGGCATTCGACATGCTTGTTATATTGTATCACATTATCCACCACTGGGCCTAATCTTATTTGCAAAACAAGAAAATGTGTTAGTGCCTACATGTAGTTTTAAACACTACTACAGGCCTATTTGGTTTGCAGGATTTGTATAATGCACTAACATGCCATCTTCGATATGACATGATTAACATGGGCATTTGACTACAATCTAGAAAAATGTAGCCTTCTTCATAAGAGGTTGGAGTGGATGAGAAGTTCCCTAAGAAAATCAAGCAACCAATATGGGGGGGGGGGGGACATGTATGTACTGAAATAAAGAATCCTTCAGAAATCATAGTACATTGTGATTGTAAACTTGGAAAAGGGTGTCACAAATTGAACCCCCTTATGGTTAACATTTAATAGGAAAGGAACATCACCTTGATATATAGCTTCTCCAGGCATGGAAAGCATCTCAGGAAACCGACAACTTGCTCTAGGTTGGGGCCGATAGATTCTAGTGCCAAGACCTTTACTGTGCTCAGTTTCGGGGTCAAGCTTGTCAGAATCATTTTCTGGATGACAGACGAACATACATCTTCAAAATTAGAAATAATGTTAATTTGTAGGAGAGGTAGAAGGCGGTTGTTGTAACTGAACGGGTGTGGATCTAATAACAAGTTTAGAGTATTTGTTAGACGAGTAGCTCACCACTGTCAATTTTGGCGCAGAAATGACACTGATTCTTGTTGGTCCTTCTTGATCAACTACAAGTAATCTCTCAAGTGTAGGTGTGTCCTTAGTGACCATACCATGGTACACATCTTGTGATGTCTTCTTGCCGCACCAGCAACACACATAAATAGTTCGGAGAGTCATGGAGGTGATGTGGAAGCTACTCAACCCATTGATCGCCTGAAGACAAAGGTACTCGAGTGCAGTACAGGCACGGAGCAGGCGCTCCATCCACCGTTTGGGAGGCAGATGGTGACGAGCTCGAGGTGCTTCAGTCGTGGTAGAATAAGAGCGGGCGCGACATTCAGGGGGGGATGGCAGTTCCTGAAATTGGCGACGCGCAGCGTGGGCGCAAGGCGGAGCAGAGACGTTGGCAGCGAGCCCATATGCCCATCATCAAATGTGAGCTCCTTGAGCTAATCTAGGGTGGGGGATCGGAACCAGTCGTCAAGCTTGGCTCGGTCCTTGCTGTTGGAATGGAACTTGCCCATTCTAAGGCCTCTGGTTGGGCCAAGGTGACTGCTGAGGATCTTGGAGTACGCATCAAAGCTTTTGCGATAGCCATGGCAGAGCTTGTGGGTGTCGATGAGGTCGAGAGGGGTGGAGTTCCATAGGGGCCTCCACTCCAGGGAAAGGACGGTTGTCTGTGCCCCATATTTGATTAGGAGGAGATAGATGATGACTGTCAACATATCATCGGGGAGGCTGCTGATGAAGTCTAGGCCTGCTGGAGTCGCTTGTGGTTTTTGCTTGCCCCGCCTATGCTTGTTGGCAGCCTCGTTCTCCACCTCTGGAGTCTCCTTGTTAGTGGTGCTTTCTGATAGAAGTGGGTGTACAGGGAATATTTAGTTTAAACAGGGTAATAGAAAAGTGTATTGGTAACTAGAAGTTACTCCCTCCGTTCCTTTATGTAAGGTGCATTTTTTTACAAAAATTTCACAATGTAAGGTGTATTTGTTGTAATCTCACTTAATCCCTCTTTTACCCCTCCACCGCCACATACATGGTAGCTATCCTCCTGATGCTAAAATCAAGCCAAGCACTTAATGCGTTTGTTGGGAAAAAACGGCCCCATCATTAGTTAGGAAAATGTATATCCTCCTGTCCCATGCAATCCCATTTTTTAGTGTTTCCTCCTTGAGAGCGTACAGAACATCTTTCTCTACCTGATCTAAGCCTTCTCCTGAGAACAGAAAACATCACACGAACAAAACTTCTCAACGGACGCCCTTTCTCTTCCACCATGGATCCATTCACACTAGAGAAAGATAGGTTCAACTCGTTGATGCATGTTTTCAGGCAAGAGGATGATCCCGCTATGGAACTGTTCAGTCAGGTGGAAGAAACGGATGAGTCCTTGGGCCTGTTTAGTGAGGTGCAAGACCACGGCTGGTGTCTCACCAAGGACCCGTCGCCTGTGTTGTTCGACGTGAAGCTCGCCGACCAGATTTTGCATGATGCGGCACTGATACGTCTCCAACGTATCTATAATTTTTTATTGTTCCATTCTATTATATTACCCCTTTTGGATGTTTATGGGCTTTATTTTACACATTTATATCATTTTTGGGACTAACCTTCTAACCGGAGGACCAGCCCATATTGCTGTTTTATTGCCTGTTTCAGTATTTCGAAGAAAAGGAATATCAAACGGAGTCCAAACGGAATGAAACCTTCGGCAGCATGATTTTTTGGAAGAATATGATCCTGGAGACTTGGAGTCCTTGTTAGAAGATCCTCGAGGAGGCCACGAGATAGGGGGCCGCGCCCCCCTACAGGGCGCGGCCCCCTGTCTCGTGGACCCCTCGAGCACCTCCCGAGCGACTTCTTTCGCCTATATAACCCTACATACCCTAAAACCATCAAAAATCAAGATAGATCAGGAGTTCCGCCGCCACAAGCCTCTGTAGCCACCAAAAACCTCTCGGGATCCCGTTCCGGCACCCTTCCGGAGGGGGAACCCATCACCGGTGGACATCTTCATCATCCCGGCGCTCTCCATGACGAGGAGGGAGTAGTTCACCCTCGGGGCTGAGGGTATGTACCAGTAGCTATGTGTTTGATCTCTCTCTCTCTCGTGTTCTCTCTATGGCACGATCTTGATGTATCGCGAGCTTTGCTATTATAGTTGGATCTTATGATGTTTCTCCCCCTCTACTCTCTTGTGATGAATTGAGTTTCCCTCTTGAAGTTATCTTATCGGATTGAGTCTTTACTTTGAGAAAACTTGATGTATGTCTTGCCGTGTTTATCTGTAGTGACAATGGGATATCACGTACCACTTGATGTATGTTTTGGTGACCAACTTGCGGGTTCCACCCATGAACCTATGCATAGGGGTTGGCACACGTTTTCTTCACTCTCCGGTAGAAACTTTGGGGCACTCTTTGAAGTACTTTGTGTTGGTTGAATGGATGAATCTGAGATTGTGGGATGCATATCGTATAATCATGCCCACGGATACTTGTGGTGACAATGGAGTATCTAGGTGACATTAGGGTTTTGGTTGATTTGTGTCTTAAAGTGTTATTCTAGTACGAACTCTTGAATAGATTGATCCAAAAGAATAACTTTGAGGTGGTTTCGTACCCTACCATAATCTCTATGTTTGTTCTCCGCTATTAGTGGCTTTGGAGTGACTCTTTGTTGCATGTTGAGGGCTTGTTATATGATCTATTTATGTTATTATTGTTGAGAGAACTTGCACTAGTGAAAGTATGAACCCTAGGCCTTGTTTCCTATCATTGCAATACCGTTTACGCTCACTTTTATCATTAGTTACCTTGCTGTTTTTATTATTTCAGATTACAAATACCTATATCTACTATCCATATTGCACTTGTATCACCATCTCTTCGCTGAACTAGTGCACCTATACAATTTGCCATTGTATTGGGTGTGTTGGGGACACAAGAGACTCTTTGTTATTTGGTTGCAGGGTTGTTTGAGAGTGACCATGTTCATCCTACGCCTCCCACGGATTGATAAACCTTAGGTCATCCACTTGAGGGAAATTTGCTACTGTCCTACAAACCTGTGCACTTGCAGGCCCATCAACGTCTACAAGAAGAAGGTTGTGTAGTAGACATCAAGCTCTTTTCTGGCGCCGTTGCTGGGGAGGTGAGTGATTGCAGGTATATCTTTAGAACTTGCAATCGAATCTTTTTGTTTCTTGTTTTATCACTATTTTAGTTTATAAAATAAAACTACAAAAAAAATGGAGATAAGTTTGTCTCATACGCTTCATCTTTTTAATATCTTTCGTGAGTATGATGGAAAGGAAAATTGTGCTCAAGTGCTAGAAGAAGAATGCATTAAAATGCTTGGTACTAAATCTTTGAATGATGAGCATGATTGCAATGTTGTTAGTATAAACTCCTTGAATATCCTTAGTACTAATGATGATTGCTCTAGTCTTGATGAAAATATATCTTATGAGCATGTCAACTTTTGTGGAGTGCATGTTTGCATGAACATACCAAATAGAGAAGATATATATTGCAAGAGGCATAAGTATTTAGAAACTAAGAAGTTGCAAGAAAGACTAGATAAGAGTGCGGAGAATTTAAGATATCTTTCCCGTTGTGAATTTTGCAATAAACAACATCATTTACATCTCCAATGCAAATTGTTTCATGATCGGATCGTGTCCAAAAATTGTGATGATTTGATCTCCCTTTCTCATTACAATGAACTTAGGTTGCTTTTGGGTTGTGAAGAGTTGAAATGTTTAACTAAGCCTATTCCAGAATTTAATCTTATGGATTTTCTTGATATTGATCTAGAAAAGATTTATTTGTTTTGTGCGGAGAATTGCATTGAAAATCCTTATATTGCCAATTACCTAAGAAAAGAAAGCAAATAGGAGATGATGAGAATACTAATGAAAGGGAAGAGACTTCCCAATATCCTCCTATTATTTCTTATGATGAATCAGGTAACGAGGAGGAGCTTTCTATTAAACAATTTCATCAATAAGGAGCTCAAAGAGGAAGGTTGAACCCACACATAATGTGAAGAAGAAAAAGAAAAGAAGGGCAACAAAGGTAGAAAGGTATCCCTCCCAAATGATGTTGCTCCTACTACTCATTGTGATGATGATAATTTCTATACTACTGGTGCTATCAATATTTTTAATGATGAGAGTGATTATGCTTATGATATGAAAGGGCCCAAGCTTGGGGAAGCTATGTTTGATGAGAATGAAATATTTGAAAATACATTTGCTGGAATTAATGTTTGTCCCAAGCTTGGGGATGCTATGTGTAATGAAGATGATATTTTTAGCATCCCAAGTTTTGATATGCAAAGTTGTTATGATCATAGCATGCCTCCTACCTATGATGATTATATTGATGAAAGTGGGTTCGGAAGAGTGTCAACTTTAGGAAGTAGTGATCCCACTATTTTGGAGGATGTTGAATTTTATTGTGATGAATATGAAAGTGGATTTGGAAGAGTGTCAACTTTATTTAGTGATTCCACTATCTTGGGGGAGGTTTCAATCGATTATGATGAGAACGAAGTTGCTACTTATGATGATTATTGTGATGAAACTTATGCTATAATAAGTAGTGATGATTATATTTACAAATCTTGTCATGATTACGATTACCCTTTTTCTGAACATTACTCTTTTAATGTGGAAACAATTTTTAGTGTTCAAGTCTCTTATGATACTCCCACTATTCCGAATGAGAAGAATTTTGCTTATGTGGAGGATAGTAAATTTTCTATGCTTGTAGATCATGAAAATAATGCTTTAGATGCTGGTTATATTGTTGAATTCATGCATGATGATACTGAAAATTATTATGAGGGAGGAACATATGCTTGTAGGAATTGTAATAATGTCAAGTTTCCTCTCTATGTGCTTCAATCTTTGAACTTATGCTTGTTTTACCTTCCTATGCTAGTTGATCATTGTTCCCATAAGTTGTTTGCTCACAAAATCCCTATGCATAGTAAGTGGGTTAGACTTAAATGTGCTAGTCATATGCTTCATGATGCTCCCGTTATGTTTCAATTCTTATCTTTTATGTGAGCATCATTGTCATCATCATGTCTAGCTAGAAAGGCATTAAAGAAAAGCGCTTGTTGGGAGACAACCCAATACTTATCCTTATTGTTTTTGGGTGTTCACATGATTATGCTACTGTAGTAATCATGTTTTATAGCTTTTGTTTCAATAAAGTGCCAAGTAAGACCTTTAGGATGGCTTACGGTGATAGTTGTGTTGATCCTGCTGAAAATCAAAAACTTTTTCACCCAGTAAATTAGTTTTGTTAATTCACAGAAACGTGCTTCTGATCTGATTATTTTTTCTCTGGATTGGTACACGAATTTATTAGGACTTCCTAATTTGGTAGGATTTTTGTAGTTCCATAAGTATACGTTTGATACAGATTACTACAGATTGTTCTGTTTTTGACAGATTCTGGTTTCTATGTGTTGTTTGCTTATTTTGATGCATCTATGGCTAGTATTAAGTGGTATGAACCATAGAGAAGTTGGAATACAGTAGATATTACACCAATATGAATTTAGAATGAGTTCATTACAGTACCTTATGTGGTGGTTTTATTTTCTTATACTAACGGAGCTTATGAGTTTTCTGTTGAGTTTTGTGTTGTGGAGTTTTCAAGTTTTGGGTAAAGATTCGATGGACTATGGAATAAGGAGTGGCAAGATCCTAAGCTTGTGGATGCCCAAGTCACCCCAAGGTAATATTCAAGGACAAACCAAGAGCCTAAGCTTGGGGATGCCCCGGATAGCATCCCCTCTTTCGTCTTCGTTCATCGGTAACTTTACTTGGAGCTATATTTTTATTCACCACATGATATGTGTTTTGCTTGGAGCGTCATTTTATTTTATTAGTATTTGCTTGTTGTTACTTAGAATAATGTTTTGCATCTTTAGTTTCAATAAAAAAAGTCAAGGATAGCCTTTACCATGCTTATTTTGCTAGTATACATGTTGCTGTTTGAAAACATAAAGTTTACCTCTGTTGCAAAAATTCCCTAGAAAAGTCAGAGAATGGTATAATGTTGAAACTTTTTGAATATTAAGCTCTGATAAATTTACTACAGTGGGAATTTTATTTCATAATTTTTGGAGTTAGGGAAGTATGATGAATCTTGCATTCTTTACAGACTGTACTGTTTTGACAGATTTCTGTTATGTTTGCTTTGTTAGCATATGTTTGCTTGTTTAATGATTCTATTTGAGGATAGGAGTATTAAATATGCAGAGGCATTTAGTATGCAATGTTTAATAATAATTTTAGTGATTTTTTACAGTAGATAATGATAAGGTTTTGCATTGGTTTATACTAACCTATCTCACGAGTTCTTGTTGAGTTTGTTGTGGATGAAGCTTTTGATAAAAAGAGAAACCATGATATGAGAGGAATTAAGGAGACACAAAAGTTCAAGCTTGGGCATCCCAAGATAATATTTCAAGAAGTCTCAAGCATCTAAGCTTGGGGATGCCCCGGTAGGCATCCCACCTTTCATCTTCAACAACTATCGGTTAGTATCGGTTGAGCCTAAGTTTTTGCTTCTTCACATGAGTTGTGCTATCCTTGCAATGTCATTTTATTTTGTTTTGATTTCTTCTTGATTAGAATACCAATATTTGAAATTCCTTAATGTTAGAGAGTCACATAGTTGCACAATATTCGACTACTCATTGATCTTCACTTATATCTTTTGGAGTAGTTTGTCATTTGCTCTAGTGCTTCACTTATATCTTTTAGAGCACGGCGGTGGTTATATTTTGAAGAAATTATTAGTATCTCTTGCTTCACTTATATTATTTTGAGAGCGTTTTAGGACAGCATGGTATTTACTATGGTCATAAAGTTGGTCCTAGAATGATGAGCATCCAAGTTGGGTATAATAAAAACTATCATAGGAAGTGAATTGGATGCTATGATCAATTTGATACTTGATAATTGTTTTGAGATATGGAGGTAGTGATATTAAAGTCATGCTAGTTGGGTGATTGTGAATTTAAAGAATGCTTGTGTTTAAGTTAGCAAGTCCCGTAGCATGCACGTATGGTTAAAGTTGTGTAACAAATTTGAAACATGCAGTGTACCTGGCTTGTGCATCCTTATGAGTGGCAGTCGGGGACGAGCGATGGTCTTTTCCTTCGAATCTATCCCCCTAGGAGCATGCGCGTAGTACTTGATTTTTGATGACTTATAAATTTTTGCAATAAGTATATGAGTTCTTTTGACTAATGTTGAGTTCATGGATTATACGCACTTTTACCTTTCCGCCATTGCTAGCCTCTTCGGTACCGTGCATTGCCCTTTCTCACCTTGAGATTTGGTGCAAACTTCGCCGGTGCATCCAAACCCCGTGATACGATACGCTCTATCACACATAAACCTCCCTATATCTTCCACAAAACAGCCACCATACCTACCTATTATGGCATTTCCATAGCCATTTCGAGATATATTGCCATGCAACTTTCCACCGTTCCGTTCATATGACACACATTACTTTTGTCATATTGCTTTTTGCATGATCATGTAGTTGACATTGTATTTATGGCAAGGCCACCTTCATAATTTTCATACATGTCGCTCTTGATTCATTGCACATCCCGGTACACCGCCGGAGGCATTCATACAGAGTCATATCTTGTTCTAGCTTTGAGTTGTAAATCCATAAAAGTGTGATGATCTTCATTATTAGGGCATTGTCCTAGTGAGGAAAGGATGATGAAGACTATGATTCCCCCACAAGTCGGGATGAGACTTCGGACTTTACAAAAAGAAAAAAAAAGAAAGAAAAAAGAAAAGGCCAAAAAAAGGAAGGCCAAAGAAAAAAAAGAGAAAAAGAAAAAAAAGAGAAGAAAAAAAGAGAAAAAAATAAAATGAGAGAAAAAGAGAGAAGGGACAATGCTACTATCTCTTTTTCCACACTTGTGCTTTATAATAGCACCATGATCTTCATGTTAGAGAGTCTCATATGTTGTTACTTTCATATACTAGTGGGAATTTTTCATTATAGAACTTGGCTTGTATATTCCAATGACGGGCTTCCTCAAAAGTGCCCTAGGTCTTCGTGAGAAAGTAAGTTGGATGCACCCCACTTAGTTTCTTTTATTGAGCTTTCATATATTTATAGCTCTAGTGCATCCGTTGCATGAAAATACCTACTCACTCACATTGATATCTATTAATGGGCATCTCCATAGCCCATTGATACGCCTAGTTGATGTGAGACTATCTTCTTCTTTTTGTCTTCCCCACAACCACCCTTCTATTCCACATATAGTGCTATGTCCATGGCTCACGCTCATGTATTGCGTGAAAGTTGAAAAAGTTTGAGATTATTAAAGTACGAAACAATTGCTTGGATTGTCATCGGGGTTGTGCATGATTAAATAATTTGTGTGATGAAGATAGAGCAACAGCCAGACTATATGATTTTGTAGGGATGAACTTTCTTCTGCCATGTTATTTTGAGAAGACATGATTACTTTGATTAGTATGCTTGAAGTGTTACTATTTCTTTTATCAATATGAAGTTTCATTTTGAATCATTTGGATCTGAACATTCATGCCACAATAAAGAAAATTACATTATAAATTATGCTAGGTAGCATTCCACATCAAAAATTCTGTTTTTATCATTTACCTACTCGAGGACGAGCAGGAATTAAGCTTGGGGATGCTTGATACGTCTCCAACGTATCTATAATTTTTGATTGTTCCATGCTATTATATTACCCCTTTTGGATGTTTATGGGATTTATTTTACACATTTATATCATTTTTGGGACTAACCAAAGGCCTAGCCCATATTGTTGTTTTATTGCCTGTTTCAGTATTTCGAAGAAAAGGAATATCAAACGGAGTCCAAACGGAATGAAACCTTCGGCAGCGTGATTTTTTGGAAGAATATGATCCTGGAGACTTGGAGTCCACGTCAGAAGATCCTCGAGGAGTCCACGAGATAGGAGGCCGCGCCCCTCCCCCTACAGGGGGCGGCCCCCTGTCTCATGGACCCCTCGAGCACCTCCCGACCGACTTCTTTCGCCTATATAACCCTACGTACCCTAAAACCATCAAAAATCAAGATAGATCGGGAGTTCCGCCGCCGCAAGCCTCTGTAGCCACCACAAACCTCTCTGGAGCCCGTTCCGGCACCCTGCCGGAGGGGGAACCCATCACCGGTGGCCATCTTCATCATCCCGGCGATCTCCATGACGAGGAGGGAGTAGTTCACCCTCGGGGCTGAGGGTATGTACCAGTAGCTATGTGTTTGATCTCTCTCTCTCTCATGTTCTCTCTATGGCATGATCTTGATGTATCGCGAGCTTTGCTATTATAGTTGGATCTGATGATGTTTATCCCCCTCTACTCTCTTGTGATGAATTGAGTTTCCCTCTTGAAGTTATCTTATCGGAGTGAGTCTTTACTTTGAGAACACTTGATGTATGTCTTGACGTGTTTATCTGTGGTGACAATGGGATATCATGTGCCACTTGATGTATGTTTTGGTGACCAACTTGCGGGTTCCACCCATGAACCTATGCATAGGGGTTGGCACACGTTTTCTTGACTCTCCGGTAGAAACTTTGGGGCACTCTTTGAAGTACTTTGTGTTGGTTGAATAGATGAATCTGAGATTGTGTGATGCATATCGTATAATCATGCCCACGGATACTTGAGGTGACAATGGAGTATCTAGGTGACATTAGGGTTTTGGTTGATTTGTGTCTTAAAGTGTTATTCTAGTACGAACTCTTGAATAGATTGATCTGAAAGAATAACTTTGAGGTGGTTTCGTACCCTACCATAATCTCTACATTTGTTCTCCGCTATTAGTGGCTTTGGAGTGACTCTTTGTTGCATGTTGAGGGCTTGTTATATGATCTATCTATGTTATTATTGTTGAGAGAACTTGCACTAGTGAAAGTATGAACCCTAGGCCTTGTTTCCTATCATTGCAATACCGTTTACGCTCATTTTTTATCATTAGTTACCTTGCTGTTTTTATTATTTCAGATTACTACTATCCATATTGCACTTGTATCACCATCTCTTCGCCAAACTAGTGCACCTATACAATTTGCCATTGTATTGGGTGTGTTGGGGACACAAGAGACTCTTTGTTATTTTGTTGTAGGGTTGTTTGAGAGAGACTATCTTCATCCTACGCCACCCACAGATTGATAAACCTTAGGTCATCCACTTGAGGGAAATTTGCTACTATCCTACAAACCTGTGCACTTGCAGGCCCAACAACGTCTACAAGAAGAAGGTTGTGTAGTAGACATCAGGCACAACGGCGGTGTCCAACAAACCGGGCTATTGCGCACACATGGTGCTCGACATCCGGTCTGTAACTTCTTCCAAGGCGGGAATCACCACCGTCAACAAGGTCCTGAACTGCGCGGTGTCCGAACTGTACGCCGCATCGGCCTCTTTGAGCATGCCATGTCAAGCAATGCTCGGCGCAGTGATCTTTGCCGTATGTACGGAATATCCGTCATGTCAAATAACATCATCGATTTTTGGTTAGTCCCACTTATACGTTTGCTCTTACCCATCATATCTGTACATGTAGTATGACATGCCTTGTTCTAACTTTTAGCACCACAACTGGAGGCGTCGATCAAGGGGAGCACCAATATGGCGAGGAGAACGATAAGAGCAACGCGGTAAATGACAAGGCCATCAAGAATGATGAGGTGGATAGCGATGCTGGGACCATCGATTCCGAGTTTGAAGCATTGCAAGCTGCCAGAGCAAGTGAAGTGCATGTGGAACGATTTTATGCCCCAGATTCAGTGCCAGACTCGGTGCCCCCAGGAATGGAATCATATAGGGATTTCATACTAAAGTCCTTGATGACATTGTATGATCCAAAGATGATGAAGAAATGACCACTAATCAGTGACACAACTACTCTCTGCTTAGCACTACATATTTGGTGTGATTTCATAAATTATCATTGTGACCAAAGTCTTTTTTGTATTGCATGAGTTTGTTAAGTGACATCATACTTTAATAATGGCATGAATGAAGCTCATTTTGTTGGTTACTGTTACTTGCAACGTTCTACTCTCAAAGCAATAGATAAGTCGAAGTCATGGAGTAATAAAAATCACCCAAAAAAAGAACAACGAATTCTTTTAAGATTACCTGATAGCATGGAGTAATAAGCATCAGAAAACAAAGAACGAGTTCGCTAAGATTATGAATAAGGCTACAAGTATAATATGTGCATGTTTAAATTCATGACTATATAAATAATGAATTCGCTAAGATTATTAGTGATAACAAGCCACAAGAAGTACATCAAGCATCTGGAAGGGCCTCAATAGCAGCAATTACAACATCAGCATCACAGGGTACTACGTCCGGAAGCATTTCGAGTGCCGCCAGAAATGACTTCCTCATGTGCCGGACCTTGTATCGCTTACCTCCTTTCTGCTTTACTACCTCACACATGCATGACTGAAGGGTAAGAAAAATACGGTTGCTTCTATTAGCCGGGTACGTATCATATGCTTTTTGCACCTTTGCAACAATATCAGCAATTTTACCAGGGGACATCTTCTCAAAAAGAGCCTGAAGTGCCGCAAAGAACCCTAAGTCAAGAATGTTCAAATCAGGTGAGTTCGGCCGCTGACATGTAAGCCTAATATCCCATCCATCCGCCTATGTCACTGCACAAAACACACTGTCATTCACAGAAATATGGGTCTTTGCATTATCTTGCTGAATGAATATTATGCATCCGCGTTCCGGACCTGGCCACAAAGCCTTGATGGTAGGTAGAAGCTTGTTCACCATATAATATCTACTAACATCCGTTGTCACCAATGGCAAAACCTTGGTTACCTCTTCCCCCTCTCTCGGTAAGGGCTACGCCTCTTTGCAAAGTCCTGATATGTGAACGACCAAATTCCAATCTTGTCATCAAATGTCATGACACCATGATCATCATAACGAGGCCTTGCTACCGCTGCCAAGAACATCACTTTCTTTATAAGTCCCTTGCTTTGTGTGCTACGATAGGGTTCTTCTTCATGAGGTGCCAAGTAGTAGTTCTGAGTACCTTTAGTGCGGTAGAACCACTTCTCATCAATATGAATGACATTGTACATGCCTTTAAATGTGGGTTCTTCAGGCACACTTAGCTCATCCAACATGGATAAAAAAACCGAATCTGACCTACCTTGTTGTCATCAGTTAGTGTGGATTTTATTGAATTTGTATGGCGCTTCAGTATGCCCTCCTTCAACCTTCTCCATAAAGTTGTCTTCGCCATTTGAAGCTCATTAGCAAGATCTTTGAGTGTAGTTCTTTTGCTCAATTCAATCTTTTTTATGGCATCCGAATCAAACGGTATCTTCTTGAGGCCACAAGTTTTCACCCTTTTGTTTTCTACTCCATGAATACCACCAGCTTTCTTTCCTCTCGACCATATGTTTTGAACAGTCCGGTAATTAACTTGACAAAGCTCTGCCACTTCACCAACCACCCCTTGGTTTAGTATGCCTTGATTTGTCTGCTCTAATAGCATGGCATAAATTTCTTGCTTTTGATTGTCTGGGTACCATCTTCGCTTCTTTTTTTGATTAGCATTTGAGCCTACAGAATATTCAGAACAAGAACTGAATTACTTTCAGCTAAAATTAACTAACATTCTCTAGAAATTGACATGAATTTAGTGCCACAGATTACTCACAATGACATCAGACAAGGACTAACTTAAATAAATCATGAAGAAGAATAACCATTGTTGCTGCCAGTCTCAGCTACTTTAGCTTGTACTCCAGGATCACTCTCTAGAACAACACCTTTGTTCAACTCCACACAGATGCATGGGTTAACATTGCCGGCGGGGTTGGTTGCATCATTGCCTCTACCATTTACCGAAGATGGAACACTTTCTGTACGGTCACCTTGGTTAACGCTGCCGGCAGGGCTGGTTGCATCATTGCTGCTGCCATTTAGCAAAGATGGAACAACTTCAGTACAGCCACCTTGCCACTTCGTTAGAGCCGGGCACATACTGCTGCGAGCAGCCAAGCCCAAGCGTCGGCGACCACATCGAGCGTCACTAGCGTCCCCGACGGCATTTTCATCACCTCCACGGCCATGCCAGATGACAGGACCAGCAACTAGCATCGCACGCACGCGTTTAAGCACGACATCATGTGCACCACGAGCACGTCCGAGGCCCGCGTGCATACTTGATAAGTGCATTTCATATATATAATTTGGCACTCAAATTTAGCATCCATCGTGATATATCCATCCATTCTTGCAATGAATTGTGATATATTTGAATGAAAATCATATAAAAGATCATTTACTCGTTACTTGTTTCTTTTGCAAAAAAGTGTGATGAGGCACTATAATCGTCAAGAGTCCATCCATGTGGCTATTGAGAAGAGAGAAGGGCGGGAAAGAAGTGAAGAAAGGGACATGAGCATCAAGGAAAGAAGAAACCGGGGGCCAAAACTTAAGATGGAAGGGATCTACTTGGGAAGAAATAAGGAAAGGAGAAGGGCCAAATCAGAAAAGTGGCAGACTAGAGGAGGGGTCAAAATCCCTAGCAGCATCCCCGATCCCCTTTGGGCCTGGCATATCTCTCTCTCCCTCATCCCCTCCTTCTCCACCTTCGGCCGCCGCCACAGCCAGGCTGGCGTAAGGCGCGCCACCAGCTCCACCAGCGCCATCCCTCCACTTCGCCGTCGCACATCACCAGCACCACCATCCATCTCCACTATCCGCTTCACTGCGCCCTCTCCATCAGCGCCGCTGCCTTCTTCTTCCCCTGACTCCTCCCTCTCCTAGCGCTGCTTCTTCTTCCCTCGTCTCAAACTGCTGTTGCTCTCTTCTCCCCTGCACCTCCACACTGCTGCTACTACTTTCCTTTGCTGCTGTCCCATCTCCCCTTGCGCCCCTGCTCCTTCTTCTTCCCAAACCTTGTTGCTGCTGCTGCTCTCTTCTCTCCAAAACTGCTGCTGCTTCTTCTCTCTCGCGCCCCTTGCTGTTCCTCACTTGCTGAACCTCTGTTCTGAACCTCCTCCTTCTGCTGCTCCTTGTGTGTGTGTGTAATTCATAAAAAACATATTGTTGTGTCCAATGAACAATTAGTGTTGAGACTTGTTCAATTGCAAACTGTTTTGTGCTAGATTTATATGTGACTGTCAGTTCGTGGGTTGTATCGATTCAGATTACTACCTGTGATTTTTTTTTGTAGTGAGACTGCTCTTTGTGAAGTCAGAGGTGTGATTGTTTTTAATCTCAAGTTCAATGTGCTAGCTATGTACCAGTGACACATGTGACATGTATATGTGATGTGAAATAATTGTATGATGTCCCTAATCTTGTTCCTTCCGCGTGTCTTATACTTGCTAGTTTTATATACATATATGTGTTCTTGTCTTGTTAGTTCCCTTTGTTGAAGTTGTCCCCCTGTAGTTTTTATTTCTCAAGTTCTAGGAAAACACCAAAAAGATAGTGAGTAATATATGAACCTCCCTTTTCTATTTTGCATTTTCTTTGTGGATTATCTTCGGGAACAATCATTGTTAGTTTAGATTCTTATTTTCTGCATTTATCTCTTAAAATTGTGCTACCTAGCTTTAGCCGAGCATAGTCGTCGTCGCCTAGTCCATGTGGAGAACACGACATCCGTAGTTTGGGGCGTAAAAACCTCGCTATACTTTCAATTGATCATTTTGGCGCCGTTGCCGGGGACTAGCGTCGTGTGACTGTGTTAGGCTATAGACTAGGTTTTTCTTCTTTTTCTAGTTTGTGCTATATATTTGTGATATATCTCTAACCTCTAACCCCTGTTCTAGTTAGTATTTTTTGTTTTCTTTTCCTTTTTGCAGGTTAGAACTATCTTCTCGGTTATGGCTTACTATTCAGATCATCAGGCTTATGCGAGCAACACTACAAACAGCATGGAAAGTATTCAAGAACTGATAAGTAAGATCTCCCATCAATTAGATGATTTAGCTCAGCAGCGAGGAGTAGTTTTTGAGGATAGGCCTAGTTCTTATTATCCTTATTCCGGAGGCAATCCCTATGTTGCTCCTACATGCCATATTTGTGGATTTCAGGGCCATTCGCCCGCTGAATGTCAGCATGGTTACTCTCACACTCCAGATTGTTTTGGCATGAGCTTCGCTCAAGAGCATAGCTCATACCAAAACAATTACTCACATGGGTGGCCTGAAAACCCGAATATGTCATATAGGATCAACAACCCTGAGATCTCACTGTTTGCTTCTAGTAATCATATGCAGGGATTTAGGTATGAAGAGGAGAGCCACAACTATGCTCCACAACAGTCTTATTCAGCTCCTATTCATATACCTCAGCACCAGGAGATGTTGCCAATGGAGTTAAATGGTCCTCCATTTGGTCAACCAACACCTTCAACACAAGTGCCTACTCAAGATGAGTTCGATGACATAGACAAGCTTGCACTTTTGAGTCTCGAGTTCACTTGGAGAGCCGAGGATGATCCTATTAGGAAGGTTATACTAGATGAAATGAAGAAGATCAAGAGTGGGAATGAGCTAGTGGAAGAAGTAAAGAAGATTGAGAAGAACATCAACGCTGGCAGTACTATTTCTTCGCAGCTTGAGCTGAGTAATTCTGGGATTCCCCTTGATACATGTGAGGTTCCAATACCGTCACATCCAGCTAAGCAAGATAGCAAGTGCCTTGAGCATGAGATACCTCAGATTGAAGAAGATGAACTAGAAGACAAGGAACAAGATGATCAAGAGCTGCAATTCCCAAGTGATCAAGTTGAAGACTCGTCATCTACTACTCCTGAAGAAGTACAAGAAGCTGCTGTAGATGAAGATGAAGAACCTGAGATTCATTGGCCTATTGTCATACATGAGCGTGATGTGTCAGGTTTACCCAATCCTCTTGATGACATGCTGCCTTGTGATTTCTTTGCTTCTACCTTGCATTGCATGATGCCATCTGTTAAAGTAGATTTGAAAAACTATTTGCTTGGACATGATCATACACACCCTGTTAGTGGCATTGCTCATATCTCTGTTCATGATACTTATGTTCCTAATGCTATACCCATGCTTAATGAAACGTGTGATTCTAATACTAGCATTGAGCTTACTGATTGGTACCATCCTAAACATGTGCTTTATAGCTATGCTTATGTAATTGGATATTCGATTGATGACTTGGAGGGTATTATCCCTACCACTTGCATTGTCTCTTTCGTTGAGTGCTCTTTCAGGTTCTTGCTTGTGCACGAATCACTACATGCTGACCAAGTTCGAGATGACATTCCCTGGAACCCCGGTGGACCCATGGCATGGGGATGAGGAGAAGCAAGGAGCACACATGAAGAGAGAAGCTGGAGCAGGCATGAGGATAGGGAAGCAAAAGGAGAGGAGTCACAATGCACGAGGAAGCAAAGGAGAAGAGTTGCAGTTTAGAGAGTGTCGAGCGAGTGCTACTTCCTATAAAAACCCGGTGAGCTGTTTCATGACCCATTCCGAGTATATCATCCATTGATACATGCTGAAATCTAATGTTATTTGGGTCACTTAAGCAATTTCTTAAATATCGTCCCACTGAATTTTACCTTCGACATAGGGTGATTGATGTGAATATGTGAAGTGAGTGTTGAATGCCTTGTAAACTAGTGATCTACACAATGCTTGCTTTGCTGAAATTAGTGAAAGTTATTAGTTTTGAGTGCTCAAATCCCTAGTACACTAGAAAACTTAATCATTTTCTGCTTTTACCTCGATACACCTAGACCATTAAGTGTCAGATGCTGAGTTTGTGCCTAATGTGTTCCCATTGAGAGCAATCACCTAACCACTATGGATTAGCATGCTATGTTCCCTGGATCGGTAGCATGTGAACCAGACATGGAGAAGTGATGATTCCTATTTTTGTGCTTATGCGTTGTTCATTTAAGATAAGTAATAATGAATAAATAAGTCTGACTACCTACAGTAGCATGTCATGTTCCCAGGATCGGTGGCATGTGAAATCGGGTTAGCTTGGGCAGTAATTAATAATAAAAAAATGTAATTGTCGAACCAGGTGTATACCATGTTCTCGGGATCGGTGGTATGTTCCTTTGGGGAGACAAACAAAAAAAACTAATAATTGGTCGATCCAGGTGTATACCATGTTCTCGGGATCGGTGGTATGTTCCTTTGGTGAGATCAATAAAATATTATCATTGCTTTACTTATGTAAATAAGTGATTTGATCACAAGTTTATGTTCTTTTTTGTGCTCGGGATCATGCTCTCTTTAGGAACCTTTGGCACAATCATCATTTGAACTTGTTGATCCACTTTTATCATTGTAAAAGTTTAAAATGATTGAGTCTACTAGTATCCTATTGCTTTGTAGCACTCTTGACCATTGATTTGCACTAGCTAAGTCCAAAGCATGCATTTTTTAGAGATCTACTTCACTTGGCATTCTCTAGTCAACTCACTATTCACTATCTTGCTCTTGTCATATGCCTTTACTTGAGGACAAGTAAATATTTAAGTGTGGGGGAACTTGATAAGTGCATTTCATATATATAATTTGGCACTCAAATTTAGCATCTATTGTGATATATCCATCCATTCTTGCTATGAATTGTGATATATTTGAATGAAAATCATATAAAAGATCATTTACTTGTTACTTGTTTCTTTTGCAGAAAAGTGCGATGAGGCACTATAATCGTCAAGAGTCCATCCATGTGGCTATTGAGAAGAGAGAAGGGCAGGAAAGAAGTGAAGAAAGGGACATGAGCATCAAGGAAAGAAGAAACCGGGGGCCAAAACTTAAGATGGAAGGGATCTACTTGGGAAGAAAGAAGGAAAGGAGAAGGGCCAAATCAGAAAAGTGGTAGACTAGAGGAGGGGTCAAAATCCCTAGCAGCATCCCCGATCCCCTTTGGGCCTGGCATATCTCTCTCTCCCTCATCCCCTCCTTCTCCACATTCGGCCGCCGCCACAGCCAGGCCGGCGTGGGGCGCGCCACCAGCTCCACCAGCGCCATCCCTCCACTTCGCAGTCGCACATCACCAGCACCACCATCCATCTCCACTCTCCGTTTCACTGCGCCCTCTCCATCAGCGCCGCTGCCTTCTCCTTCCCCTGACTCCTCCCTCTCCTAGCGCTGCTTCTTCTTCCCTCGTCTCAAACTGCTGCTGCTCTCCTCTCCCCTGTGCCTCCACACTGCTGCTACTACTTTCCTTTGCTGATGTCTCATCTCCCCTTGCGCCCCTGCTCCTTCTTCTTCCCAAACCTTGCTGTTGCTGCTGCTGCTGCTGCTGCTGCTCTCTTCTCTCCAAAACTTCTACTGCTTCCTCTCTCCCGCGCCCCTTGCTGTTCCTCACTTGCTGAACCTCTGTTCTGAACCTCCTCCTTCTGCTGCTCCTTGTGTGTGTGTGTAATTCATAAAAAACATATTGTTGTATCCAGTGAACAATTAGTGTTGAGACTTGTTCAATCGCAAACTGTTTTGTGCTAGATTTATATGTGACTGTCAGTTCGTGGGTTGTATCGATTCAGATTACTACCTGTGATTTTATTTTGTAGTGAGACTGCTCTTTGTGAAGTCAGAGGTGTGATTGTTTTTAATCTCAAGTTCAATGTGCTAGCTATGTACCAGTGACATATGTGACATGTATATGTGATGTGAAATAATTGTATGCTGTCCCTAATCTTGTTCCTTCCGCGTGTCTTATACTTGCTAGTTTTATATACATATATGTGTTCTTGTCTTGTTAGTTCCCTTTGTTGAAGTTGTCCCCTTGTAGTTTTTATTTCTCAAGTTCTAGGAAAACACCAAAAAGATAGTGAGTAATATCCGAACCTCCCTTTGATATTTTGCATTTTCTTTGTGGATTATCTTCGGGAACAATCATTGTTAGTTTAGATTCTTATTTTCTGCATTTATCTCTTAAAATTGTGCTACCTAGCTTTAGCCGAGCATAGTTGTCGTCGCCTAGTCCCTGTGGAGAACACGACATCCGTAGTTTGGGGCGTAAAAACCTCTTGTCATATGCCTTTTTTTTAGGACAAGCAAAGATTTGAGTGTGGGGGAACTTGATAAGTGCATTTCATATATATAATTTTGGCATACAAATTTACCATTTCTTGAGTTCTGGCCACCAATTCTTGCTATGAAATATAGAATAATTGAATGAAAATCACATAAAGGGATTGTTGACTAGTCACTTGTTTATTTTGCAGAAAAGTGCGACAAGGCACAAAATTCCTCTACTACAAATGAACAAGTGATGGAGTCATGGGACCCGAGCGTGAAGGAATGAAGTAATCGAGGGGCAAAAGAAAGAGAGAAGGGACCTTCTTGTGAAGAAAGAAGAGAAGGAGGAGGGCTAATGTGTAAAGTTTGCAAATCAGGGAGGGATCAAAATCCCTAGATCGCCTCCATTCCCCATCGGGCCTGGCTACTCAACTCTCTCCCTCAGACCCCCTTCTCCACCACCGGCCGCCGCCACGGCCAGGCCGGCGTGGCGGCGCGCCCCCAGCACCTCCCACCACATCACCACCTTCCGCCATCCACCAGCGCCACCATCTTCTTCTCCTTCCCCGAATCCACCATCATCCATCCACACCGCCGCTACCAGCACCACAGCGCTTCCCCGCACCTCGCGCCCCTGCTGCTCCTCTTCTTCTCCTACGCCTTGCTGCTGCTCCTTCTTCCCTCGCCTTGCTGCTGCTCCTCCACTTCTCAACTCGAACCAGCTGCTCCTCCTCCTTCCCTTGCCTCTTCTCAATCTGCTGCTACTACTCTTCTCCTTACCTCGCTGCTGCACTTCTCCTTCTCCTAACCTTGCTGCTGTTCATCTCTGAATCCTCACCACGCTGCTGCTCTCTCCCACTCTATTGCTCTTCTCTGAATCCCGTACTGCTGCTGCTCCTTTCTCCATGCCCCAGTTGCTGCTTCTTCTTTCTCTAATCTCCTGCTGCCATCGCTCTTTCTCCTTTTCTTCTCTGAATTTTCTGTAGTTTGAGACGTCTAGTCTGTAACATTCGGATTCTAAGAGTACTTGCTTCCTGTACTAGTTACTTCTACTGTCTATTTTTAGTTGTTCAATACTACTCTGTTGATCTGTGATACTAGTCAAGTGGCTTGTTTAATTTGTTCACTTGTGTAACCTGAATCATGGTGTAGTACTTGTTAGCATATGTGTGCTTATGTGTGTTCTGTAGTCCCTGTGTTAATTACGTTCATGTGAAAATATATATGTTTGTGTTGTGATATATTTCTGTCTCTGTCTCTGTCATAGCATTCTTTCTTCCCCTTTGTTACTTGTATGATAGTAATATATGTGTTCGTGTCCCATTGCTTCCCTTTATGTTAGTGTTTTAGCGTCTCTAGTAAAACAAAAATACCAAAGAAAGTTAGTAAAATCTGAATCTACCTTTGCTTATATGCATTTTCATTGGCGACAATCTTCATAGTTTAGGTTTATTTTCTGTTCCCATCATCTGAATTGTATTACCTAGCTTTAGTCGAGTGTAGCCGCTGATTGCCTAGTCCCTATGGAGAACACGACATCCATAGTTTGGGGCGTAAAAACCCTGCTATACTTACAATTGATCAATACTGTCAGCTTCTTCCACTTCCGAGCTATCGCATGCACCAGCAACATCTTCTCCGTGGCTTGAGTCGTGTGCGTTCATAGAACCTGCCGCATCAACTCCTTGGTCACCGGTGGCGATGTTTGCGAGATGGCAGGGGAACATGACAACCGTCCCCTGGATGAATACTTCACCGGTGCGGCACGCACGAGAATCTATAAGAATATGTTCACCGTCGAAGAGATAGGCCCTGGTGGTATCAAGCTGGATCGCCCCCGGATATAAGTCTGCCTACTTCTGAGTGAAACCATTGTGCAAAAGGACACCGGCCACCACTTCTCCGCTGGATTCACCGGCGGTTTGCACTGTATTCCATCCTCTGAGTGGCCTCGTCCAACAGCGCCTCGCATGTGTTCAAGGAGGTCCGCCTCATCATCGGCTTCTTTGCTGGCATGAAGTTGATCATGCTGGCGTCCATTGCCGTCATGGAGCACATGCTCAACTTCTACATGGAGCCCGCAATGAAAAAATTATCCCGCTATTATTGCAAAAGGTGAGATTGCACAAGAACATACCATCGTCGGAGTCATCAGAAGCTAGCTAGTCATAGTCGTATCCAAGATCACAGGCCCTGTCTTTGTTCTCCTCAATTGAATCCCAATTAGGTGCTGGATGTAGGTCTAGATCAACCATTTTTTTGTTGGCCACGTACTGGAAGAAGGGGGGAATGAAGAAAACCAGGGGCAGTTGACTCATTTTGTACACGAAAACATATTTAAAAATCTTCATTGTGTTGGCGCCAAGTCACTTCCCTCCCTTTTTCTGATAGTTGCCCGAGCTCATTTTCGTATAAGAGGCAAGATAGTTATTTGCATCCCTGATTTGTTGGGATACGGGGATTGCATGTGCCATGCAAGGTCGGCAGCATATCTGCATGCAGCGGCCAAAACAGTGGAGGCTCACCTAACTGATTTCCAATGCTAAACTAATACCAGGGGTAGTATTGTCCCAGATGCTCAAAAAATTGCTGCCTTGGTCACCGAGCTGGAAAAAATGCACCTTATATAAAGGAACGGAGGGAGTATTAGATAGGAATATAGTAAGAAAATGGAATAACAATAGGTTTCTTAAATACTACACAATTCATTTGATATTGCTGGGTAAGTCAACATGCAGATACTTGAGAAGAAAACTTACTTCGAACAAAGTCTGGACGGATGATATCGTTGGGGAAGCTAGCATATATCTCATGACCAGGATCTTTTATGTGCAGTGCAATTTTAGTGCCAGCTTTCAGTACATAAAACTTAGAAATTTCTTTCCAAAGGCCAGTGCTAAAATAGGAGTCACCACATTCATCAAGTCTTACAATAGCAACGATTGTAAATCCATGGTTTGTGTTCAGTATGACATCCCTGCAATCTTGATTTATGTAAAGGGAAAGATTGTGCACTACAGATTTTGTTGCATAGCAAGGGACGCGCTGCAGAAAATGGTAGGATTGTTAAAGAAAATATGGTAACATGCAAATATGGGCCCAAATTGAAAGAACTGTACAACAGTTGAAATCGAAAGACAAAAATCTATAACTAAATAGATAGGGTAAACATGATGTCATGGAAATATGAGAGTAATCGAAAGAACAATAGATCATTAATTTGCCTAATATAGAAAGAAGAGGGAAACAAATCCCCTTTTACGTATACGGTGCATGTGGCACCTTTTATCCAAATGTAGAAATATATAGTATATGTTCAGGAAAGTAGGCCATGCCAACCGATTTAGGGTGAGATTGAACATACCCCGCGCATCCTCAAGTCATCCGGTACGGTGAGATGGAACTCCATGGATGTCTGGCGGAGGCCGCAAAGTCCTGATGTGTCCGTGCACTGTACACTCTATGAATGAAAGAGAACCTTGAAATCAGCTCGAATAAAAATGAATTCACGATGATTTCGGCCGGGTGATTAAAGGAGGCAGATGAACTGGGATAAGAGATGAGATAATATCTCATTAAATTAGTTACCTTGTTGTCCATGAGAAAGAACCCTTAGTATGGTGAATTCCCCAACTGAGCGGAGCTGGGTCGACCGCGAGAAGCATCGAGAAAGTCGATGGCGATAGGCGGCGACAAGCGGAAGTGGTGAAATGCGGTGGGGTTTGCCGGCAGCCTGGCGGCGGCGGCAGGCGTTGAGCTAAGTGGTTGCCTCCGTGATAGGCGGTGCCATGCATAGACACAGAGGAGCTTGTGCAGGTGTGAATGGGGACCGAAGGGGGTGGCGGGCGGGATGAGGGTTTTTGTGACGTGGGGATGGTGAGGGTTTTCTTTTTGATTTTTTTGAATTGGGTGGTGAGGGTTTTCTGTCCCACAAAGAATTTTGGAGGCACAGTTTGCTAGAGCCAACCGTGTGTGATTGACGCAACAGGCAAAATGTAAGTCATTGCACACGGTTCCAATTTTGGGAACCGTGTGTGATTGACGTACTACCTCCGTCCTTGTTTATTGGTCCTCTTTATAATTTGTACCAAATTTTGACCAAATATTTAACTAAGAAATGTTTATGCATGTCACCAAAAATTATATCATTGAACACTATGTTCAAATACGCATCCAATGATATAATTTTTGCTGTCCTGCACTAACATATTGTCAGTTAAATCTCTAGTCAAAATTTAACACAAATTACGAAGGGGACCAATAAACCAGGACGGAGTTAGATTCCATCAACCGAACTGATTGCGTCCATATCCCACATTTAGACATAAGTAAACATAGATTAAACATACTCATACATACATAATAAGCGTACACAAGCATAGTTCAACCATAAGTACATAGTTCAACCATCATTAATCATACTCAAGCGTACACAGTTCGATCCCACATCTCATCTCATCTCCCGGCACGATCCCGAAGCTTCTCCAGGTACTCGGCGTACGAGGCGTGCGCCATCCTGCGAGAATACTTCTGCTTGAAGGAGCCAACGACTCGTCCTCTTGCATGTGCCAGAACACTTTCATACGCGTCATGAAGCTTTTGGTTGCAAAATGGGCATCGATAGCCGCTGTCCCAGGTCCTAATACACCTGTTATGCATTCCTGCATAAAGCTTCCTCAGGATTTGCCTCTTGTACCTCCTATGGCCATCTTCATCCTCGTTGTCCACATCATTAGACAACACCTATACAAATAGCAAAAAAATATGGCGTCAAATTAATGTTTACAAACTAATCTCTAGCGAACATTTGGCAATTGCCAAAATTTGGCATCAAATCAATGTTTAGATGCCGTGGAGTAGGATTAGAAATTTATGGCTATTTTTTTATACATATCCAAAGATTATGGTTCAACGTTTAAGCACAGTCGTCTATGTACAGACCAATCTTGAAGAAAATAATGGCACAAATATATATGTAGGTCATTCAAGTCCTAGCTAGGAATTATTAGCACGAACACTAACCCTAGTCGGATTACTAGCAGAAATCATTTGCATAGATGAAACAACTAATCACTTATCACTTGTACCATTCAAACAATCAATACACTACATGGATGTAATGAAACTTACTCAGATTTCATGGATTGGGAGAACATTACCATAGGATTTCTATTCCAAAAATGGGGGAGGAAGGAGTAACCAGCGAAACCCTAGGATCTATTTGACACATAAATGGGTATAGATGAATAACTAGTTGTCCGTCGTCGTCGAAGTCGTCGCCGGAGTGGTCGTCGAAGTTGTCACCAGGGTCGTCGCCCGAGTCGTCGCCAGAGTCGGTGTGGAACTCCGCCTCCAGCTGTGGAAGCTCGACGCCGTCGACGACATCAGGGTGCAGTAATACCTCGCCGGCGGTGACGACAACCTCTGTCTCCATCTCCACACCGTGCTCCGGTCCTTCAGCAGCCATGGCATCGCCACTCCCTTCGATGGGGCGCTTCGGCGGCATCCTCATACACTGACGACTTTGAGGACTAAGAGCGGCATCGAGGATGCAAGCAAAGAGAGAGGATTGTGTGTGGCGAGGATGGGGGTGCGGCTGCTCAGGCGCACCATTAATATGGAGTAGTGTGAGAGTGGCGGGCAGCGGTCAAACTGCTGGCTCCCTCCCGATGAGCATGCGCACCAAACTGTTGGCATGCCTACCGTCATTTCACACAGGTACTCGCATGCCTCCCGATGACACTGCGCAACAAGCACACCTTCGTCAATTCACACACATGCACGCACGCCTCCCGGTCTACCTGTGCGGCGGACTGCTTGCATGCATCCCGTCAACTCACGCATGCTCGCACAACACAGGGATCGCGTGGCGGCACGTATACAGTTTTTCTATTTAGATGATTATTGCTGCCGCTTTATTGCTTAACTGAAGCGTGGCACTTATCCATTGCTGGTCTAGTGCTCACGGTTTGAATAAATAATCCATTTGGTATATTGGTTCCCAATTATTAATAATCTCCCATTTGTAAGAAGATAAAGATTACATCAAAACTAGTCTCATATTTGACAAACAAGTACAATGCCACTTTGTATTGGTATCCATATGACAACACGATAAGTTTCATGAACTTCAAATAAGTTTTGGATGTACTAGAATTTAAAAATCAAGATTCTCAATGTTTGAAATTTCTTGCACGGGGAGTAAACATGCACCCAGAGAGACACATGTGTTTTTGCAATCCATTTAGGTGCACTTTCACGTGTGCATGTAGCTCAAATTTGATTTTTGCACATTATACCCCTAGAAAATCAATCAATGTACTAAAACGTCTTAATGATCTCTGTTTTATTCGAAATTAAAACGTCCCTCCTTTGGTAACATATGTTCACCGCGGGATAATTTAACATGCATCACAGTTGCGGTGGATTCGCGGTGTGTGGGTGGGTGTATGCGTCTGGGGGGTGGCCGGTGGCTCGCAGTACACTACGAGTTGTGAGCCACCGTGTGGGTTGGCCGTTTTGTTAGGCAGGTGCTACATCAGAGTCGTAATTTCGTTATTTAACACATTACACAACCCTTTCATACATACATGTTTTACCCACACACAGTCGATGGTTGTCCTACATGACACTCGATACTCGCGTGTGACGCTTTCTATGGGCCCGCGAGGTCGTCGTCCATCACTTTGACGAACAACGGGCAGTGAGTTTAATTTGACCAGCAAGGTAGAATCTTTTTTGTTTGTGTTATGGTGGGAGTACATATATAGTACGCGTCGAAGAGGTGGGAGGGCATATATACTATACCTATGCGTTCGTGAACAAGTACACCTCACTTAGTGTCGGGACTTTTCAGTTTCCGAGGCACGTGCCATATCAAAGTTGTGAAATTGACTATTCAAACATCACACAACACATCTTTGGGCCACATGCATGCAGGCAGTGGTTACCCTAGCTAGGACACTCACGTGTGACGCTTTCATCTGTGGGCCTACGAGGCCATCGTCGATGCATGCATAACTTTGACCTACATCGGGAGAGGTTAATTAATTTCACCATCGAGGAGGATTCTTTTTGGGTTGTATTACGGTAGGAGCATACAGTATGCGTTGAAGAGGGGGAAGGGGACCATCATATGTAGTACGCTTCATGAACCTCGCTCTGTGTGGGGACTTTAAGGTTTTCGAGACATTTGGCACATGAACTTGTGCATTTTGGGTATTCAACATATGTTTGGCCCACATGCAAAGTGATGGTGGTTGTCTCGCACCCACTTAAGCGGTTATCAGCAATATCGGTGCTTTCCATCCGTGGGACCGCTTGGTCCATCACTACTTTTTGCCTGACAACGAGAGATGTTAATTTGACTTAGGAGGGGATTGTTTTTTTGTTTGTAACATGGTATATATATATATATATATATATATATATATATATATATATATATATATATATATATATAGGGCTGGACTATTTTGTTACCCATAACAGAATATTATTCTGTTACCCCCTCCCCTTATAGGCGCGACGTGCACAACACCGTAGGATCCCCTCGGCCCCAACGCGCCTTCTTCCGCCGGAGGCTAGCATCGTGGGAGAGCGAGCGACGGCGGCAGCCGGAGCGAGGGAGCCCGCGGTGCCGTGATTGGCCGGCGATGGATCCGCCGCCGCCTCCTCCTTCCTTCTGTCGTCAGATCCAGCAACGGGGTCGTGATCCCCACCTCCTGCCTCCCTCCGTCGCCGGATTAATCGACAGGTCCGTGATCCCCGTCTCCTCATCCCTCCATCGCCGGATCCATCGCCGGGGTCGTGATCACCGCCTCCTGTCTCCCTCTACCGCAGGATCCATCGACAGGGCCGTGATCCCCGCCTCCTGCCTCCCTCCGTCGCCAGATCCATTGACGGAGCCTTCATCCCCGCCTCCTGCCTCCCTCCGTCGCCGGGTCTCCTTCTCCGGGGTAGTGATCCCCGCAAGGTGCTTCCTCAACGAACCTCTTCGCCAGACGTCCACCACAAGCAGGAGCTGTGTCAATGGCGCCGCCTCCCAAGAACATGCCAGTAAGACGCCCATGAGAGGTGGAAGAAGAAGACAGTACACTGGAGGTAATGTCTGCTCCCCACGTTTGTGTCACTCCATCAGTTCATCAGTCCTGCTATGAAGAAGAACCCGATGGTACATTGCAAGTGCTAGCATCAGTTCATTGACACCCCTGCCACTTGATGCATGATTAGGATGTCGAGGTTACTGTCAGTGCATCTAATATGCTATCTTCAGTTCAAGTAAAAAAACTTAAACAGATGCGTCAGTCCAGGTAGATAGTGACAAGGTTCAGCTACCACTGAGAGTTGTATGTTGTTATTTCTAAGAGTACAAGTCATGTAGTTGCATCAGTTCGAACGAGTAACAAAACTGTTACCGAAAAAATATAAAATTGCTACACAATAAGTTCAGTGATACATAAGCTAGCAGTACTTGTAATGTAGATGCATTGATGCACGATTAGGATGTCGAGGTTACTGTTAGTGCATCTAATATGCTATCTTCAGTTCAAGTAAAAAAAACTTAAACAGATGCGTCAGTCTAGGTAGATAGTGACAAGGTTCAGCTACCACTTAGAGTTGTATGTTGTTATTTCTAAGAGTACAAGTCATGTAGTTGCATCAGTTCGAACGACTGACAAAACTGTTACCAAAAAAAAATATAAAATTGCTACACAGTAAGTTCAGTGATACATAAGCTAGCAGTACTTGTAATGTAGATGCATTGATGCACGATTAGGATGTCGAGGTTAACGTCAGTGCATCTAATATGCTATCTTCTGTTCAAGTAAAAAAAACTTAAACATATGCGTCAGTCCAGGTAGATAGTGACAAGGTTCAGCTACCACTGAGAGTTGTATGTTGTTATTTCTAAGAGTACAAGTCATGTAGTTTCATCAGTTCGAACGAGTAACAAAACTGTAACTGAAAAAAATTTAAAATTGCTACACAGTAAGTTCAGTGATACATAAGCTAGCAGTACTTGTAATGTAGATGCATTGATGCACGATTAGGATGTCGAGGTTACTGTCAGTGCATCTAATATGCTATCTTCAGTTCAAGTAAAAAAAACTTAAACATATGCGTCAGTCCAGGTAGATAGTGACAAGAGAGTGCCATAGTTACACAGTAAGTTCAATGATACATAAACTAGGAGTACTTCTAGTGTAGTTGCATAAGTTATAGAAGAACAAAAGAGAAGTCATGCATGAGTTCAATGTCCAGTTTACAAAACAATGCTAAAAAACAGTACATCGGTACATCCGTGTTTGAACATGAACGTTCATCAGTTCGACTGAAAACGAAACCAGATTAATCCCAAAACTGTTGAATGTTGTTTGCAGAAGCATGCAAGGCGGTGCACGCAGCAAGCATTTGATGAGCCAAACAGATATGGGGCACCACCTGGTTGGGTAACACCAGAAATACCGGCTGTATATTTCAACAGTACAGGCAGATTTGAAGATACACCGCAATCATCAGAAGCACGGACAGGTTCTTCTATACAGCAAACACCAATATCTGGGAATGCAAGCTTTGCCGCTGCTGGGTTGCAACAAGGCCAACAATATCACCAACAACAAATGTTTTCCTTCCCCGGCGCATGCAAAAAGCCAAGGACAGGAAGCCGTGGATGGGTTGCAAGAAGGCTTCCACCAGTCGCTCCATCAACATCAATCATCCATGCTGCAAAAGCAGTTGCAACGAGAAGACCAGGGCAAAAAGACCGAAATTTTGGCCACTCTAGTAGGTTCAAAAGTACAATATATGAGCCATATAGACATGAGCAACCTCACAATGAATTTGAGGGGAGACGGCCGTACAACGAGAGACGGAGATCTTCGTCAATGTTGCTCCCTCCAAGAGATGCATTGTTGCATGTGCCAAGGGTGACACCACCGGCGCCCATAAACCAGGGAGAACAACAAACACCGGAGGCAGCGCAGAGCTATACACATGTAAGTATCCATATAGAAAAAAAATACAAGCACAGTCCATACCATGGTGCTGTGACCACCCCATCTAACATTTTCATAACTACGTTTTTGTTTGGTCACTGTTGTGTGCAGCCACCTGACATTGAAGCTTATGTTCTGCCAAGGCTAGAGATGAGGTTTGAAACTTTCAAAGAAACAAAGAACTTCTACAATGTATCTGCAAAGCACGCTGGTTTTGCTGTCAGGGAAGGCCCCAAGTGTAATACCAGAGCCTACCTTTATTGCACGTGCCATGGAGTTTATGAATCAAAGGTGTCTGAAGCAAATAGACAGTGTAACAAGACGACAGCCAGAACTAACTGCGGGGCTAAAATGAGGCTAAAGAAGGAAAAGGATGGAACATTTGTCGTAAAAGAGATAGTTTGGGAACACAACCACAGGCTACAGCTCACCGCAGAAATGCTTGTCTTCTTGCACTCCCACAAAAACTTTGACAAAACAATCTTGGAGTACGTCAAGTACCTGCAGTTCAAAGGCGTTGAACACGCGCAAATCATGAGCATACTGGGCAGTGATGACCCTGGTAGCTACTTCCTCGAAATGAATGCCAAAGACCTGATTAACCTGTAAGTACAAACTTGTTCTCCTCCCATAAACCGCCTCCGTCTTTTTTCCTCTGTCAGTACAAACATATCACGCAACACACGACCTGACGCCAGTTCAACATGCATTTTTCAATGAACTTTTAATATGCAGGAAAGCAAAGAATTCAAGGATTGATGATGTGGACGATGTCCTAAAGACTGTCAACTTCTTTAGGGAGATGAAAGCTATAAACAGGGAATTCTTCTGTGACATGCAACTCGATGAGTACGACAGGGTTAAGAACATATTCTGGGCGAACGCAAGCTGCCGAGGGGTGTATCAGGACTTCGGGGACTATGTAACATTTGACACAACATATAAGACCAACAAGTACCATATGCCACTTGGGGTGTTTGTTGGAACTAACAACCACTTACAGACTACATTCTTTGGTTTTGCCCTGATAAGAGATGAGGATGCAGACTCATTCAAGTGGCTGTTCAAGACATTTTTAAGGTGCATGAGAAGGAAGGCTCCTACATGCATCCTCACAGGTACAACCGCTAAAACCACCCCCAACCACCACCCCCCATCCAAAAAAGAAAAGGAAAGTAACACAGTAAAAATGTTGTGTCAGTTCTATTGGTATATATGCACAACCATATGCTAACCACTCCGAGTCAATTTTCTCATTACCAGACCAGTGCCCGGCAATGGCTTTGGCGATCACAGATGTTTTCAAGAACACAGTACATAAGCTATGTCGCTGGCACATTATGAAGAAGTACAGGGAAAACCTCGCGTACCTGTATTTCCTACACGATGATTTTAAGGATGAATTCACATCAATTCTCAACTGGCCCCTCATGCCAACTGAGTTTGAGGATGCCTGGAAGAGACTCATGGATAAGTACAACTTCCACGATGATGCCACAATGGTGGGCATGTGGAACGAGCGTGAGAAATGGATATCAGCCTACTTCAAAGAAATTTTTTGCGCCAAAATGACATCCACACAGCGAAGTGAGAGCATGAACTATGTGCTCAAGAAGAACTACGTAAATGAGAGACATAACCTACACCGGTTTGTCAGCTAGGTAAACTCCTCCATCAAAACCAGGAGGCAGACAGAGAACTAGGAGACAATGGGTAACCGGGTATAGCTCTATCACTTGTCGTAAGACAAAAAATTACATGCTTACTAAAGTAAAAACTTTATTAGAAGTTTTTGCTGCGAGAAAACTAACAATTTGGTCATCATTCTTGCATCTACAGAAGGAACAAAACATGCTGACCTTCTATGGATTTGACACCCAGATGGCAAAGCTGTACACACGAGTTGTGTACAGCGAGATCAGAGATATGCTAAAACTAAGCACACTCTTCACGGCGACAGAGACGGAAGAGCCCACAAAAGTACCTAGTGCGCTGCAACCACCCGCAAAAACTGTCTGTGTGGGCTCAGCACGCGTTCCAGGTGGTTGCAGACCCCGTGGGAGAAACATATGAGTGCGAGTGCAGGCTATGGGACCACACAGGTGAGGACTACAAAAAAGATGTTACATACTGTACTACTTTTTTGCAAAGTTTTTGTTTGAATGAAATGACAAAAAACATGCACCTCTTCCAAAAACAAATACAGGTCTTTTCTGTGTGCATGTCCTGTGCATGATGCAGACAATTAAGGCTGCCAGCATTCCAGAGAAATACATCCTCAGGAGATACACCAATCCCTCGAACATCCAGCCACCATTTGACAGAAATGACTTGAGGATAGTAGCGTCAAACAAGGCATCCCAATACTGCATTGAAAGCTCGCTGCTGACGCTGAACATGAGGGTGCACAGAAAAAGCTTGAGAAGCCAAGAGCAAATGGCAAGGTCATGGGTCGTCATGGACAAACTTGAACAAGAACTCGACGCCATGCATTCTGCTAAAAATGGAGGTGTCGCGGACAATGAAGCCATTGAGTAGGATATTGCTACAATGTTATCCGAGATGAACCATCTGGGAGCTATTGACCCGTTTGACAACGAGGAAGAGGAGCAGCAGCAACTGGAGCTTGCCCATGTGCACACTCAAGAGCACCGACAAGCTCACATGTGAGATCATGAGCTTGATGGTGCCGTAGGCGAACGACATGACAATAGCACATCCTACCAGCAGCAGCAGGAAAGGGTGATTAAACCACCCATATTCTCAAACACAAAGGGGAGGAAGAGCAAGACGCAAGCAGGAGCCAAAAAGCCACCGATCCCCAACAAGCGCGTGGAATTTGGCCCGGACGGCAAACCCCTCGGGATAAGGGCATGCGGATTCTGCAATGTCATGAGCAACCATAACTACCGCACATGCCCACTCCGCACAAATGCCACTGTCAACAAGAACAAGCAGATTGGAGCCACCCAGCTTTCTACCAATGGAGACAACACACGTAACAGCTACACTTGCCGCAAGTGTGGCGGAGCTGACGGACATAATGCCCGCATGTGCAAAGTGGGCAAGGAGGTCAGTGGAGCTGAACAGAAACAGGGCAAGGTACAGAGTTCCAAGCAATCAAATGAAGACGGATAAGAAGAAGAGTTTGACGAGAATGACGACCAATCAGACGAAGACAATGAAGATGACAGTGTCGGGGGCGAGGAAATTGAAACTGACGATGAAGCTGCCAAGGCTCAACCTGGAAAGAGCGCCGGCAAGGCACAACATTCGGGGACAGTTAGGAGAAGCTCAAGACTGAACAATACATAGTGGTTATCCTGCTGCGTCAACTAAAAAATAACCTTGTAGTCTCAGTTGCATCAGCACACAATGAGGAAGCATTTCAGAAACACTGTCGTTACCAAAACTTATTTAGCTTTATCGTCGATTTCTCGATCAGAACTAAAGTTATTTTTTAGTTTCTGATTTGTGCCCGCTGGAGCAGTGACATTATTATGTAAACCATTTGATAATCATTTTGAATGTAGTCACAAATACGTTTGAAAAAACTTATCTGGATATATCTAACGCAAAACGCTACTGTCAACTAGTAACTCAGCAAAAAAATATGTCAATGAAAAATTTAAACTCTTGTAGTACATCAGTACTAATAACTCTCAGTCGTCAGTACAAGGCAGAGTACACATCAGTACTGATATAATTTCTGATTTGTTCCCGCTGAAGCAGTGACATTATTATTTAAACCATTTGATAATCCTTTTGAATGCAGTCACAAATAAATTTGGAAAAAGTTATCTAGATATATCTGACGCAAAACGCTACTGTCAACTAGTAACTCAGCAAAAAAATGTCAAGGAAAAATTTAAACTCTTATAGTACATCAGTACTGATAATTCTCAGTCGGCAATACAAAAGGCATAGTAAAACAAACACACCAGTGAACGACTCAAAAAAATCGTTTTGAAAAAACAAAGCTATGCCTGCTTTTGCCAGTCCCAATTCAAAAAGACCATCAGTACATAAAAATAATTACCTCAAGCAAAATGCGAATATAATACATCCTGTACTGGTGAAAATCTAATTTATCTGTAAAAAATACTCATAGATTATCTTGATATAAACAATCCTTTAAAAAATATGAAAATTGTTTTAAAAAAACATTAGCACCACACATAGTCTCACTGGTATTTGGTATGTTCAATTACACTTCAATCACCAGTCCAAGTACGACAATAGAGGAGTTCAGACCTCCATCAACACCGACGCTGACACGTGCAAGTGGGATAAGCAGCTGATAAGTACAGCTTGACTATACGAATCGGTGCCACAGTAAAATGCCATCATCACCACTGCAGAGACGTGCAAGTGGGATTTGGCAGGTCATAAGTACAGCTTGACAAGACTAGTCAGTTCAACAGTAAAAACCATTTAACTTGGATGGTTACTTCTTCCACGCCTCCACCCGCGCCACCCACTGAGCGGTTGCCACAAGGGACTGCAAACGGTGACCCCACGCCACAACACCCACTATACACACGCCCCCGAACGAACCGCCTCCCACAAATCCCCGTCCACGCACTGCAAAAAACCCATTCTCTTCCATCTCTCTCTCGTTCCCACAAACCACCATTACCGCTTCCATTTCCACTGCACACAAACCAAAAACTTCTCTCTCCCAAGCCCACAGTCGCCGGAGGAAGGCAATGGCGGAGGAACCGTCTGCCAAGCGTCATCATGCCGAGACGTCGGACAAGAGCAGCAACCTCGTCGACATTAACGCCCCCGACGAGAAGCGCGAGTACACAACAACCCTCGAAGGGGTTGAGCTCCACAGCAACGAGACGCTGGAGATCGTATGCACCAGCATACCAGAAAAGGCCGACGAGGTGATCTCCAGGCTCTGGAGGAAGCTTGGCGGCAGGACTCATAGGATCGTCGGCGTTGGTGTGCCCTACACCAACAAAGATGAACCTCCCCAGATGGCAGCAGTCCTGCAGTTGTGCATCAACGAACTCTGCTTGGTGTACCACATCGCAGCGGCCACAAAATGGTGAGCAATCCTACTCATTTGCCCTGCATATGGTTTATCTGTTTTATTAGTACTGTATCCTAAAAATTTAATCAGACTTGTTTCCCAACTAGATGTACTAGTGTGGTTTGTGAAAAGTGGATGCACTACTGCATTTTCTCAAGTAGATATACTATAAATGTATTTTTGAACCTGATGCACCGGATTACTATTTGGAAAATCTTGCGGACGATTAAATTCTGAAGTTGATCGACTAGTGTAGTTTCTGAAGTTGATCCAATAGAGTAGTCTATGTACTCAATGTATTAAAAAGATGTTTCTGAACTTGATGTAGTGAAGTATTTTCTGAATTTGATCTAATGTTATTTTCATAAGAAAATAAACTAAGGACTTGGTGAAGCACTGGTTCTGTGTTATCCTATTTCAACAAAAGTAGACTAAACTAGTACCAATGCAGAACATACAACATTGACTGAAACTATGTATAATCCAAGAAGAAGGATAACATGATGTACTTAATTTAATTTCAGAACTTTCTTTACTAGTTTTTGAAGTACATTCATCCATTGTTTATCCTACATAAACAACTACTTCATGGATTCATCGCTTGTAAAACAAAACAAAAATGAATAATTCAAACATCAAAGTAATGCTAATATTCAAAATGTCTCTGCCCTTGCAGGCCCAAGCGCCTGACCGAGATGCTGCAGCATGAGAAGTTGTTCACATTTGCCGGTTTCAGCATTGAAAGCGACAAAGAGAAGCTGAAGTTGTCCGGTATGGAGATCAACCCCAACAAGTTCATCGACATTCAGCGCAAGTGGAGAGTTCCATACACCGGAAAAGAGTACGACTCCTTGACTGATGTTGCAGCCAGCGTCATCCACCCATTCTACAAAGGCATGAAGAACAAGATCAACATGCATGAAGACTACAAACTGTGGGGAACCAGCGAGCTGTCAGACAACCTCATCGAGTATGCAGGAGTAGATGCGTACGCCACGTACAAGTCGTGGTTCATTATTGAGTACATCACAGATGGTTCGGAATATGCGAAAGATCGGGAGGCTGAAAACTACTACGACCGCCCCTATTGCCCCTTTACGGGATGAAGATACATCAGAGCCTGCCTTCGTTTTACTTCTGCTTGTGCTTGCCTTTTATCTTCTTGTTTCAAATTAGTAGTTTGCTCTTGTTGGGTTGAACCAGTATGATTATGTCATGCTTGTCATGTTTGGACAAGTTTACTTATGTCATCAAGTACAATGTTTTGCTTATCTCATTATATAAGTTTGGTTTGGTAGCTTCATATGTTGTTAATCCATCATTTCAAAATTGAAAAGTAGGCACTTGATGAAACTAATCACACAACGTTGCTCGATGTCAGTACAACTAGGTACACTTGATCGGACAATACATACTTACTACAATAAAAAATACAAAGAAGCATCAGTCCGTAAGCGCTACTATGAATGCACTGTCAGTACAACTCAGTCTACACGCAAGTAACATAGTTCTGAAAATGACACCAGAAGACACTTGAGAATAATCACAAAAACAAACACAAAAAAGAAGGCAAAAAACTCAAACGAAAAAAATTACACTCACACAAAACTGACAAAGAACTAGAACAAAAAGTATCTGTCCAAGTCACTGGTAGAGTCAAGTACTAGATTCAAACAAAAAAAATTGACCGCCCAATGTCAGGCGCAGGCACTGACAATGGTAGATACTTGAACTAGAGCCCGTGGGAGAATCCCTAGTAATCCGCACAACGCAGGGCCCACCGACCAGGGCCCACAGGTCAAGAGAGAGAGAGAGAGCACCGTGTATAAGCGCTCAGGTAAGTGTTCGGAGGAGTTCGACTGGTGACCCTCGGCTGCGCTTATAAACAGGTCCGGAGCACCCTCGACTAGCGAGGTGGGACTAAACCCAGAGCGCACGCGCATGATGCACTGCACAGCCGCACGGACGAGCTATCTCGGCCGGAAAATGGCCCAATAGCCTGCATCGTCAACAAAACACCCCACCAATAAGCCGAGGCCTAGGTAACCAGAGGGCAGGACAATAGAAATATAAACTACAAGAAAAATGTTTGTCAATTAACCTAAAAAGGAAAAAATATGATACAAAAACAATGAACCTCTAAAAAGAACAGAACTTAATAGCCTATCTGTTAAATGTACATAATTTAAAAAACAGAATTAAATATTACTTTCAAGTTCAATTACTAAAACTCAAAAAGTTCAAACATATAATGTTTTGTCAATTATGCTAAATTTCTTATTTATAGAAAAACTGACAAGTTCAACTACTAAAACTCTAAAAGTTCAAACATATAATGTTTGTCAATTATGCTAAATTTCTTATTTATATTAAATCTGACAAGTTCAACTACTAAAAATCAAAAATTTCAAACATTATTTAAAAAACCAAATTAAAATATTACTTTCAAGTTCCACTACTAAAACTCTAAAAGTTCAAACATATAATGTTTGTCAATTATGCTAATTTCCTATTTATATAAAATCTGACAAGTTCAACTACTAAAATGCAAAAAGTTCAAATAGAATTTATTTGTCAATTCTGCTAAATTTCTTATTTATATAAAACCTGTCCACACCACAACGAACGATCTGGTCGTAAAATAATCTCAACCCCCCCTCCTAACCTAAGTTATAAAAAAATAAGTTCAAACATACATACGACATCGGTACTAAAACAGCAGGATCAGTCAGGCCACTCGCACCACTGTGACATCAAATTTCAAACCCGTGCGCTGTATGAAATTACAATTCAATTCACACAGTACTAAAACATAAGTGCACTAAAATGAGAATACAAAAACTATAAAGGCCTAACTTAGGTTGGTACAGATGAAAATAAAATAAGTACAAGTTTTGAGCAACAACTCCCAGGGCACTGAAAAAATGTTTTTACATAAACTAGTGTATAAAGACTTTAATAGAAAAAAATACTTAAACATCCACACGGAAAAACATCACAGAGCCATACGTCACCTAAACAGTGCAAAATGCCATCATCACCACCGCAGAGACGTGCAAGTGGGATTTAGCAGATTGTAAGTACAGCTTGACAAGACTAATCAGTGCAGCAGTAAAAAACATTTGTCTTGGACGGTTAGTTCTTCTAGGTCACCACCTACGCCACCCACTGGGCGGTTGCCACGACACACTGCAAACGGCGACCCCCACGACCACTACACCCACGCGCCCGACGAACCGCTTCCCACACACCACCGTCAACGCACTGCAAAATACCCCATTGTACATCTCTGCCTCATTCACAGAACCACCATTGCTGCTTCCATCTCCACTGCACACAAACCAAAAACTTCTCTCTCCCAAGCCTACAGTCGCCGGAGGAAGGTGATGGCGGAGGAACCGTCCGCCAAGCGTCACCATGGCGAGACTTCGAACAAGAGCAGCAACCTTGTCGACATTCACGTCCCCTGCGAGAAGCACGAGTACACCAAAACGCTCAAAGGGGTTGAGCTCCACGGCAAGGAGACGCTGGAGATCGTCTGCACCAGCATACCAGACAAGGCCGACGAGGTGATGAGCAGGCTCAGGATGAAGGGCGGCGGCTTGTATCCGAGCTTCATTGGAGTTTATGTGGAGTATACCAACGAAGAAGAACCTCCACAGATGGCGGCAGTCCTACAGTTGTGCGTCGAGGAACACTGCTTGGTATACCACATCGCAGCAGCCACAAAATGGTAACCCATACTACTGTTCATTCATCTGTTGTACCAGTACAACTCACTAAAAACTTAATTAAAACTTTTTTCCCAACTAGATGAACTACTATAGTCTATGAAGTGGATGCACGAGTACATGTTTCTCAAGTTACATGCATTTCTGAAACTGTGAAGTGGATTGTTTCACCAGATTAGCATCTGGAAAAAAGTTTATAGCTTTCTGAACTTTATGCACCAAATTAATTTCTGAACTTGATGTACTGGCATAGATTCTGATCTTGATGCACTAGTATAGTTTATAGAATTGATGTATTAAAAGATGGTGAAGTGGTATAGGTCCATATCTTGATGCACATGTTTCTCAAACTAATTTTTGAACTTGATATAGAATTAATGCACAAATATGTATCAAGCACTGGTATAGGTCTTTTATTCAACAAGAAAGAAAACTAAACTTGAATCAAGCAGCGCATATATCATTGACTCTGGTAAAATGATTCTCTAATTTGGTGAAGCATTTGGTGAAGCAACGAAGATAGCAAAAAAGAAAAAATAACACGGTGTAGTTGAATTTAATTTCAGGACTTTGTGTACTAGTTTCTGAACTACATCCATGCATGGCTCATAATATATAAGCATCTACCTCATGGATTATCACTTGTAAAACAAAAAAAAGCAGAAGAATTAAATCCTCAAAAAAGAAGACTAATCTTTAAATGTGTGTCTCCCCCCTTGCAGGCCCAAGCGCCTCAAAGACTTCCTGCAGGAGGAGAAATTGTACACATTTGTCGGTTTCAGCATTGGAGGTGACAAGCGGATGTTGGAGAAGTCTGGTTTGGAAATCAACCCCAACAACTTCATCGACATGCAGCGCAAGTGGAAAGATCCAAAGACCAGAAAATACTACGACTCCTTGGCCGATGTTGTAGGCGGCGTCATCCACCCATTCTACGAAGGCATGAAGAATAAGATGAACAGGGCAGACCACAAACTCTGGGGGACCAGCCCGCTGCCAGACAACCTCATCACGTACGTAGGAATAGATGCGTACACAACATACAAGTCATGGAAGACAATCAACAACATCGTGACAGGTTGGGATATTTCAAAAGAGCAGGAGGCTGACCCCTACTACCACTGCAACTTCGCGGATGAAGATGCATGAAAGTCTGCATTTGTGTTGCTCGTGCTTATGCATGTCCTTATTCTTGTTGTTTCAGATTTGTAGTTTGCTTTCGTTATGTTGAACCAGCTACCTTATGCTATGTGTGTCAGGGTTTGAACAAGTTTGCCTATGTCTATCAAGTACATCGTTTGCTTATGTCATCCAACAAGTTTGCTAGCTTCCTATTTTGTTGATCCATCATTTGAAGTTGAAGTAGGTTGAAGTTGAAACTTGATGGCTTCCACGCAGCACTAGTCATGGAGAAAAAAAATAACTCATGAATATTTTCGCAAAAAAAGCGGCAAACTAACTAAGGACAAAAGCAAATAGTAGCCTTCGACGCTCAGTACAGCTTAGACATGAACGGTAGTACTATCACGCTAAAAAAATCAGTTTTTAGTTTCAGAAGAACACTAAAAAGACTAAGTTTCAGCCGAGAACAACATTCAGTACTAAAACATCGTGCTAATAGTAGTTAGAAATTCACTAAATACTGCAACAGGAAAAGCAAAGAAACACCAGTACGTATTTCCTAGTCACTAGCATGCTAGGATTGAAAGTTCTGGTACAGTTGAACACACGGTACGTTCATTCTACAAAATATAAAAAGGAACGGGAAGCTTCAGTTCGCATTCCTTAAAACAGTGACACACTAAGAATAACAGTAATAATACAACTGAAATCTCAGTACAACTAAGTCTATACGGCAAGTGCTAGGATTATACCAAACATTGCCTGGAGAAGAACCCACAGCCTAGAAAAAAAAGAAGGCCAAAAACTAAATCAAAAAGATATAAGTTCGACAAAGGAGAAAAATCACAAGAAACACAACAGAAGACGTACTAGCATCAAACAACACAAAAAATAAATAATTAATCAAAGTACTAGCACAATTGAAATCTCAATACAACTAAGTTTATTCGGTAAGTGCTATGATGATACCAATTAATGCCTTGAGAAAGAAATAGTTTTGAACTTAATAGGACTATCTCTTAAACGTAGCTAATTTAAACAATTACTTTAACTTTTAATATCAAGTTCAACTACTAAAGTTCAAGAAGTTCAACAGAAATTTGGCAACAAAATTTTAAAAGCCTTACGCTGAATGAGATTACATATCAGTACTAACAGAACTATATCATAAGTACAAGAAAACGAGAGTACAGAAACTATAAAGGTCCAACTTAGGATGGAATCAGATAAAATTAAAATAAATCTCACTTTCTCAGCAACAACTCATAAATACACTTGAAAAAAAGTGTTTTCAGTTCAACTCCTATATAAGTCTTCAGTACAAAAAATAAAACTTAACCAAAACGAATTTCCGATGAAACATACACAAGTGAGACAGCTATTCAACCACACAATCATCATGGAAAAAAGTTTGTTAAACATTGTGCCACACTTGAACACAACACAAAATATACTAGTTATTACATAGTACTCAACAAGACATCAAACACTACAAAATAGAGCCTACAATGTTTTCAAGAGATATATCACACAACTATCCCATTCAATATGCAAATGATGACCATTTCTCCTATGCATCAGGAGCCAAAGCCTGAACCTCCTTGGGAAGCTCCGTCACCATAAGATGGTTATTCCGGTTGAACACAACTCTATACAGATCCTCAGTGTTCCAATCAACAATGCGTGGCTGCAAAACAATAAAACAAATTATCAAAAATCATGACACATAAAAAAAGGATGCACAATAAGCCAAAAATAGAAAGTGAAAAGCTCAACAAGAAACCCACGTCATTATCTCGAATGCTCTCAACGATCTTTTCACCATCATAGCATCCCGCATACTTCAGAGTATAATGGCCACATTCATTTTCCCCTTGAAGTGGAACCTTGACAAACATTGGTTTCTTTGCAAACAGCTCCCAATTGGGCTGCTTGCTCGCATTGTACTGAGCATCACCATACACAGCCTTCATTACTTTGACCAATCTAGAAATCTGTAAAAAAACAAAAGAACCCACACAGTTTTAGGTCTCAGAAAAAGCAGAAACAAAGATGTAGAAAAATTAATCCAGTACAGATAATAAATGTCACTCACAATCTTCTCACAGTCTTTGTGATATGTGTTCTTTGAAGGAAGGTGGTTCTTCGGATATGGTAAAGAGTCAAGGATGTCAACGCTACTTCAGTACCGATTCATGACATATAAGGAATAGTGGTTCACTTTCTTACCCTTTGATAAAACCATAGGCTTGAATAGAGGCATCATGATCTAAAAACAAATGACCAAAAAAGAGATGTTAAATATTCAAAATAAAAACCAGCATCACAACAAACAAATAAAAACCAAAAATCAGCTAGTAGATCTCACAAGGTCGGCACTGAGCAAGTCTTCATTAGCTTTAACATAGCTCTTGAAATCTCTCGCTGCTCTCTCCACATTAAACACTTTATTTTCATCATCGTAAAACGAACAGTCAAGCACAACCTGCAAAAAAGCCAAAATAGAAATAGACAGCGGAAAAGGATCAACAAGCAAAGTATTATTAAAACTCGTAAAAACAATAGGCAGTCTTGTTCAACAGAAAGAAACCGATCTGATTGATTACCGTGATGAAATATGGACTCAGCAATATCCTTTTCCCAGATGCGAAATCAGCATTTCTCTCGGGATCTTGCTTCCAATCATCAATGAGGAAGTCCATTACATCACCCTCCATCATTTGCCCAGGTGAAAAAACTTCCCAGATGCGATTCCCAGTGAAGTTAGTTACGCTTTCATCAGGCTGAGGTATCATTGAGAATGTATTCCTGTAGCACACACAAGAACAAAAAGAAGGAGAAGCAAGATAAGGCATTCATAGCAGTTCGAGTTGTATAAAAAGGAACAGTTCAGGTCATATTTATCTAGCAGTTACAAACAACAGAAGAAAAAGAAGAGGAAAAATAATGAGAGATACTCACTCGGCATACTTCTCACGCCATTCATCACTAAGCAACAGATTATACAACCTGCGAGCCTTGTCCAGGTGAGGGAATTTATGAGGGTGAAGCTGCTGCACAGGGGAGCAAAACTTTATAGGAGCTCTGGGTGCACGCTTCGTGCTTACAACATTGCTAGAATCCAAAGCAGGATCTTTCCTAGCACCACCAGCTCTACGAGCCACTATTCCAGCAAGGGGAGATAAACCTTTGGCAGCAGCGCTCCTCGTGACTCTTCCAACGCCAGCAATCTTGTCAAACACATCATCATCGCTGTCTATCAATTCCACAATGGGATTCTTGGGTGTAGTAGGGCTCTCTGCACAAGTAGCCGTAGAACCTCTCAGAGCTCCCAACCGCCCCTTCATAACACCAGATCTTGTCTTTTCGGGAGAACGCCCCTGGCTAAGATCAATAGCTACGCGCTCGAGCTCCGAGAACTGGCTGCCAAAGAACCTGTAGTCATGCTCACCAAGATCCAGCCAATCACCTGGAAAAACAGACAACACAAAGCGTAAGTTCAAATACATATTTCATGATAGTACTAATAGAGAAGTACAAGCTGCAAAAAAATTACAAAAGTCCATGCACACGTACAGTGTTCGATGCCAAACAAACCTCAGAAGTCAACATCAAACACATCGCTAGTTGCACATGTATACAACAAAGTCTTCCTAATGTCCAGAATGTCTTCATGGCTGTAATCGACCATTTCAATTACACCATCCTCCCAGCAATAATAAGTCTTGCAGTTTTGTAGCATAAAGAATCCACAATCATGCCTGTAAACAAAGGAAAAAAATGGTACAACACAAATCCGAAAAATACAGGAACAACATCCTCCCAGCAACAAAAACAACCAGCAAAAATCATTAAAAACGGATACTCACGTGTTTTCCTGCTGAGGCACCCGCACAAACTCGCAAGAGAAACCATCAATATGCACCGGTGAGAACGGTTTGGACCTGTCTACACTCGACTCCCTCCAAAGATTCTTTATATTATCTGTCATATTCCTTAAGAATCTAACTGCATCACCCAGGTTTCATCACGAAGTGAATCAAGACACTTGAAACGATGAAACCTCAAATTCATAACAATCAAGCACCAATGCCCAGATTCTTCGCTAGGCTTCATGGTAGCCACAAATGACGGCAGATCAAATGTAGGGAAAAGAAGCTGAAAAAAAATCGCAGAGGAAAAATGAATTTACAAATCATAATGAAACAAAAAGTTCAGCCTCCAAACAATAAAATAAAAGAGGGAAATTGAAATTCAGAAGTACAAACAAAAAATCACATAATCATAAAGAATTTATATCCACTGCCCAAAATTGAGGAATAATCATATCAGTTCAATTTCCTTGCAACAATAAGTGCAGCTTTAATAAAAGAAGCACACATCATTCATAAGTACAGGTGTAAAAGCAGGCTAATCAAGTTCATTCCGCCACCTCCCAAAACTGCAAAGAAAACATGACAGTTCTAGTTAATGAGTACAAAAAGTCCAAGTTCACCTATTGGTCAAAACCATCAGCACCTGATCTCGTGAACCAATTTAGCACATTGGAATCAATATTTCCATCACGGATCTTGGTCTGTTGTACAAAAAGAACAACAACAGTTAGAAAATTGGCAAAACAAGTTATCAACCTATTTACAAAAAAGCAAAATACTGACCGTCACCCATCTGGGACCTATCAACTTGCAAGTGTCTCGGTACTTCTGACATAGAGAATATAAAACAACATCAGCACTATCTGAGTTGAGCATGCCAGTGGGGACAAACGCTTTAGCAATAGAACCAACACTGGCATCACATTCTTTATTTTGAAACATCGGCTTGTGACTAGAAAAACACAAAAGATTACATGAATTAAAACTACTGCAACAACAACAACAATAATCATATGAGCGAAAGAAAAAGAGACAAAAAAGGTACGGGCAAAATCCCAAACTAACCATTTCGTACGGTTCGTGCGCAACCTCGTAACAGCGAAGAAAAACGTATCAACCTTAACAACATTACCACTTTCTGCTTGCAGAAAGATGAAAAATAATAAGTTCAACAACTACAAGAGAACATGTCCAAAATGCCAAAATTGAGAAGTACACCCCATTTACAAGTCCTTATCTGGACTATCAGGGTTTGACGACGACGGTAGTTCCTGTGATGAGACCATTATGCCTCCAGTTTCAGGGTTTGACGATGGGACATCTTGAGAGGACACCAATATTGTTGCGCTTTCAGGGTCTGTAGAAAGAAAATCCTGGGACGACAAGAGCGCCTCCTGCGTCAAGGGGTCAGAAGAAATTGACAGAAGTAAATCATCATCCTCGGATGGCACCTCCTCCACGCTAGAAGCATCTTGCAATGCATCACCGTAATCAACACCTCCAGGCGGGAAATTCTCCGGTGGCAAATCTTCACAACCAAAAACATTTTCATTCCCAGCAATACCAACACCAGGCGATTTGGCATCAAGTATGCTGGCAGCACCAGCATCCTCATCGGCAACTTTGGTACCAACATTGCGCCCACTACTCAATGGAACATCACAAGCATCATCTCCACCACTAAGGACAACCTCATGCTCAACATTAGTATTCTGACGAAAATAAAAATTCAGGAAAAGTGAATAATATGAACAAAACTAACAATAAAAAATAAGCTACCAAGAGGTGCACAGAAAAATAAACCTTGGAAGCGTTCACAACAACATCATCGAACTTGCTGCTACTAACATTCAAAGCAACATCACCAACGGGCAAACAAGGCTCATCACCAACAATAGGACCGTGATTCAAATGTAATGAGGCAAAAAAACAATGCTATTATGAGCAACAATAAACACAAGGAATTAAAACAACAGTAACAAAAAAAGGTAGCTACCCCCTTGCAAACTCTAAACTGTGTGGGATAGAAAAATGAACAAGCAAGACACATTGGTGTGCATGGAAATTCAAGAAAATATGAATAAACACAATGAAAATAAAAATAACCTTGAACTTATCAGTGGATGGATCATTAACTCCGCGGTCAACAGCAGCCTCAACGTTATGACTGGTCTCCTGCATGAAAAGAAAAAATAATAAACAGATGTAGATCAGGAAGTTCAACTACAATACTGACAGCAGAACAACATAGTAAAAACATACAAACAACAAGGACTGACTCACATCAACAACAGGGTGCTGCAAGCCGACATCGTTCGTATGCTGATCAGAAACATTAGCCTCAGTACCGTCATCTGCCCTGCTGTCGGTGCCAGCAGCCTCATCCTGATCAATTTGCATGAAAGAAAATTATTAATAAATAGATGAAGATGAGGAAGTTCAACTACAACACTGACAGCAGAACAACAAAGTAAAAATTGCAAACACCAAGGACTGACTCACATCAACACCAGGACGCTCCAAGCCAACATCATTCGTTTCGTGATCAAAAACATTAGCCTCAGTGCCATCACCAGCCCTGCTGTCGGTGGCAGCAGCCTCATCCTGCTCAAACTGCTTGATAACAACATTTGCACTTTCTTCATATGACTTGCAGCGAGAGTTTTGCGTAGTTCTGAAACACTTCATGTTGTTCAACAGACGAATCGAGCTCTGAACTAGATTAGCGGCACCGTCACACATATCACCGATTAAAATTCTCTCCATCTCAATGTAGTCAACAGCTTCCTCAACATTAAATTGATGACCTTCAGGAAGGATACCATTGATACACCTCGGACGCTCAACTGTCGTTGGGACCTTTTGCAGCTCAGAACACACATTACTTAAGATATGCTCAGCGCGCTCCAATGCTGAAACAGCAACATCAATACCAAAACCCTGCCTCTGTGAAGCACTAGCATTAGGGCCAGGGGGGACATAACCAGCACCCTCAACACCACGTCCATCCCTCAACTCATCGGGCAGAGATGAAAACTTCGGAACCTGAGACGACGGCATCTCCGGGACTGGCCATTTATACACTCGGAAAAACAACCTCCTCATGAGTTTTCCACTACAAACAAAAGGGAAAAATAGTTAATCAATCAATGCAACACATAGGGAAAAATAAATCATGATATTAACAGATTTAAAATCAACACCACTAATAAACTTTAACTGGCGTTGCCAATTTGTTAGTATTTACCAACATGCCAGTTGAACAAAGTTATTCAGTTCAGCCACACACGAAACAACAGTACTAAAAAGCCATACCTAAACCATACAAAATATAAACAGACAACTCTGCAGTACACATGTCCACTATAGCAAAAAATAGCTATACCTAAAATAAAAAAAGGTCTGCAAGACACAAAAAAAAATAAAACTCACCGGAAGCTTCCCAAACACCCAAGTTTTTGGATCTGCATTGCCTTTTTTATCAAATCTGCATCAACCAGATCAGAAAGCTTGGCAGGATCCATGAAACATATGCGGGGGACTCACATGTCAGGCTTCGCAGTCTTGCCACGGATAAGGCAGTCAAGGTACATTAGTACAGGCCCTATGGCACAGCCTGTGATTGCCTTCCCCATGGTATCACCATCTTGGTACTTGGCAACAACCCTTCTAAGCTCATCAACCATTAGCTGGCAATAATCCATATTAGCCATGTCCTCAAAGACGAGACCCTCAAACATTGCTGCCTCTCTGGAAACACGCGGGGCAGAACCAGGCAATACAACCTTCATAAACACAATAATGAAGAACACTTTCAGAGCAAGGTCATCTTTGCTAGGATCCTTGACGAGCACCTTGAGCTTATTCCTCAAATCCTTTGTCTTGATATCTTTGTTCCTGCTAATGTCAAGCTCCGATCTTAACTTCATCAGAGCGTTGTCATATCCGTCCTCTGACGGCCTTGGCACAGAACGACCACCACGAGGGAAACCAAATAATTGTTTTATACCATCGCTAGTGATGTGAAGCTTCTTATTAGCCTCACCCATGTCAAGAGTCATTGTATCAGAATCTATCCTCAGGTACAAAACTCCCATCAGAGGGCGGGAAATGTTAGACTTCACCCTCCACTTGAAGATAGAACCAAAACCAGATGCATGAACCCTAGCCACATGCCGACTCTCGAGCAATTTAGCAGAAGCTTCAACCTCTCTCAACGAACATCGCGCAGTTAAATTCAATTTCCGTTGGTCACCTTCATCCAAGGCAACTTTTCTAGCATTGCCTCCCACCGGCTTGACCGGACTCATAACGCTAACAGGCTGTAAATGAAAATAAAGAAGCCACACCTTAAAAGAATGAAATAGAAAACAAAACAAGCATATGAATGCAAGTAAAAAGAAAAAGAAAACATTGCACAAGTTCAACTATTAAAACACCATCAGTACCACCCCTCAACTGATGCAAACAATGACCAGCCTCACCTGGCCGCAATACCAGCCCAAACACAATTAAATCATTGCAAGTACAACTAATAAGTCACATGCAGTACAAAACACATACCACTGCAAACAACGAATATAGAAAACAAAACAAGCATATGAATGTAAGTAAAAAAAATAAAAGATTGCACAAGTTCAACTATTAAAACAACATCAGTACCACCCTCAATTGATGAAAACAATGACCAGCCTCACCTGGCCAGTATACCAGCCCAAACACAAATTAAATCATTACAAGTACAATTAGTAAGTCACATGCAAAACAAAAAACATACCACTGCAAACAATGAATATAGAAAACAAAACAAGCATATGTTTAAGTGCATCTAGTGCCACCCCTAGTTGGTTTTGGAGTATTGACGACAAAGTTGGTTGAGGGACTAATGCGTTTGTGAGAATTGCAGGATAACGCAGGTAGTGTCCCTCATTGATTCGGTTTACCTACCGGAGATGACCCCTAAAAATGTATGAAGACATTGAAGACAATGGTGGAATGTGAAGATATTCATATTGAAGACTATGACATGAGAAGACATTGAGTGAAGACTATGGAGCGCGAAGACTGTGTGATTTTGTTGTTTCCTTTTCTTCTTTGTTGAGTCATAGGAATCACCATACTGTTAAGTGGGGTCCAAGTGAACTAAGTCAGAATGACTGAAGTGATGCTCAACCCAAATCCTATGTCTTCGAGCGAAGACAATGAGATCAAATCTTATCCAGAGCTGGATGAGTCAGCTTTGCTTGTAGCCCAAGTAAAGTTGCCGTGTGTGCTTGAAATCTGATCGTTGGAACACGTGTCAGTTCCTTAGTGACCCAGGGTCATTTCGGACATATCAGGTCGGGTTGCCCAGTGGCTATAAATAGCCTACCCCCTACACCATAAATTGGTGGGTGCTCAGAGTTTGTGCACGGCTTTTGTCGTTAGAGAGCAACCCACCTCGAAGCCTTTGAGAGAGAGAAATCCTTGCGAGGACCAAGCCCAAACACCCAGAGCCAAAGAGTGTTAGGCATCACTGAAGTCTTTCTGTCTGTGTGACCTGAAGACTTATTACACTTGAGGACTGTGAATCCTCCAGCCGGTTAGGCGTCGCGTTCAGAGCATCCAAGAGTCATTGTGGATTGCCGGTGAACGAAGTCCGTGAAGGTTCGGAAGTCTACCTTGAAGACTTACCAGAGTGATTGGGCGAGGACTGGGTGTCCTTAGCTCAAGGGGAATAAGGTGAAGACACGGTCTTCTGAGTTGAATCTCTGCCTCCCTAACCAGACGTACAGTTGTCATAGCAACTGGAACTGGTCCAACAAATCATGTGTCTTCAACAAGTGACTGGTTCTATCCCTTCCCATCCTTTACTTAGAGTTTGTCTTCGTGAAGTCATTGCCTATCTGTCGTACCTGTTTGACTTCATTGCTTGACTACTATCGTTGATTGGCTTCATACTATCTTCCATCCTGATCCTTACTACTTAGCTGCTATTAGTCCTATGCTTTCACGTCATTGCATACTTGACTATGGTTTGCTTACAGTAGTTTATCTTCCGCTGCATATCAATTAGGGCGTTTCGATTGTTTGTCTTCAAAATTTCCAAGTTTTGAAGACTTTCATAAAAATCGCCTATTCACCCCCCTCTAGTCGACACTAGCACTTTCAATTGGTATCAGAGCAAGGTACTCCCTTGTTCTGTGTGATTCGGTTTAACCACCTGGAGTTTTAGCTATGTCGACTGCAGGGATAATCAAAGTCTCCGCTGCTTGTCCCGTGTTCGATGGAACTGAATATCCCTACTGGAAGAATAAGATGCGTATGCATCTTGAAGCCATTGATGTCGACCTCTGGTATGTCGTCAAGAACGACGTTCCCAAAACTGGTGAAGGTGTCACCCCTATGTCGGTGTACTAAAGTAGGGGTACCTTAGTACCCCGAACTTGTGCACGGGCAGTCGCAGCGTCCCACGGCAAGGCTTGCCGGACGTCCGCCAAGATCCTTCGTCATTTCTATTACTGCCATTCAAGAACAAAGTGTTAACCGAGAAGACAAGGCCCCGGCAAGAGAAGCTTGCCGGGAAGGGCAAGACCCCGGCAAGAGGAGCTTGCCGGGAAGGCCAACCAAGGCACTTCAGAAAACTTGCCGCGACGCTCCGCGCGTCCCGGCAAGACCCGACGAGCGGCAAGCTTGCGGGTGCGACAAGATAGCGACCGCGGCAAGGCGCTTGCCGCGGCGAAGCAACCACTCTACGCCCATGCTCCAGCACATCCGACGACGTGTCGCCGCAGGATCACTCCTGGGGCACGTGGCGGGTAGCTGTGCAGCCTAGCAGTGCGACGTGGCAAGTGAAGATGACAAGGAGGCCATCGTGGCGATCGGTGGCGCCTCTAACGGTCGCTTCCTGCACTGTTGGGGCGACCGGATGGGCATTAAATGCCCTTGTCCCCTGCCGTCAGAGTTAGGTAGGGGGCACTGTTGGTAGCGGTTGTACCAACCCCCGTTTTTACTCTTTTACCCCTCTTTCTACGCTGCCACCTGTCGGTGACCCCTTTAACCTATAAAAAGGAGGCCCATGCGCACGTAGAAGGGGTTCGGTTCGTTCGACTCATTCCACACCTCAACACACCTACGCTCTTGAGCAAGAACAGAATAGAAACACAAAGCAGCAGTAGGAGTTTTATCTCTCCGGAGAGCTCCGAAGCTGGGTAAAATCCCCCGCGTGCTTTCGCCTCGATCTGCTCTTCGTGCGCCCTCCGCTCCCTGCCGGACCGAGAAGGGGCTCCCTGCCCCATAGGTGCTCGTTCCCCCACGACATCTTTGGCGCGCCGGGTAGGGGAGCGTCGAGGTCGTGCGTATCTGATCCGGCGTCTTCGCGTGCTACATCAACATCTTCATCGACATGCCACCGAAGAAGAAGACTTCGGAGGTGGCCGCTCCGTCTGTGAATATCCTACCGCCACCGGAGCAAACGGGCGGTGGGGTGGACGCCGGAGGAGGAGCGGGCGCCGGCGGGGGGACTCACATCGTCACCCGGTCCAAGGACAAGGCCCCGCAAGGTTCAGCGTCTGCACATCCACCGCACACCTCCCAGGAGGTGCAGAATCGACAACGCCACGGTGCTCCTAGCACCGTACTCGCGTTGGAACAAGGCCAAGCTGGTGGGTCGCGGGACGCTCAAGGCCAACATACACGTCAACACGCTGGCACGAGCGCAGTGCGGTCGCCTGGACGAGATGTTGCTCCTTCTAACACTGTTAGGAGTTTGAGCATGTCCCGCACCTCGCGTCGCTCACCACCACCACCCAAGACTCCAGAGGAAGCGCTGGCCCGAGCCCAGCTGCTTCTAGATTACCCTCCAGCGCCGGACAAGATCGACGACTGGAGGGCCGCCATTTATAGCCTCATTGGCTTCGCCAACGGCGACAAGCCCCGGCAACCGAGCACATCGAAGCCCCGGCAAGACGCCCAGGCGCAAGCCAACGCTGACAAGACCGCTGGGGGTGCCACCACCGTGCACTCCCCGCCCCGAAGGCCAAGATCGCCGACTCGCCGGGCCAACCTCGACACCGACTCCACCGCATCGTCGGACCCGCGAGCTCGCCGCGATCAACGCCAAGTTCTCCAAGAACGACGACACGAAGACGCTCGTACTCGCATCGAGTGCAAAAGAGAGGCGCGGCGTCAATCTGACCAGCGCGCTGGGCCCACTATCGATATGCATGCGCCAGGGGAACCAGGCGACTTGCCGTACGCGGCAGGTTGCCCTGCGTTCACCCGTGAGCTGCGACAAGTCCAGTGGCCCAGTACCAAGAACTTCAAGCCAGACGTGCCCGAGAAGTACGATGGCAGGATACATCCGTCGGAGTTCCTCAGCGTCTACACCATCGCGGTGCAGGCTGCCGGGGGGCGAGACGAGAAGATCCTCGCCAACTACTTCCCGCTGGTGCTCAAGCCCAACGTCAGATCTTGGCTCATGCACTTGCCGGACAACTCCATCTCTTCGTGGGCGGACCTGTGCCATCAGTTTGTCGGCGCCTTCACAGGCGGCCACAAGCCCCATGGCCAGGAAAGCGACCTTCATCTGCTCGCCCAGAAGGAAGGAGAACCCCTGCGCAAGTACATATAGAGATTCAGCCAGGCGCAGCGCAACATCCCAGATGTCCACCCTGCCGCGGTTATCAGCGCGTTCCATCAGAACGTGCGTAACCGCAGGATGAGGGAGGAGATGGCGATGTCCAAAATCAGAGATGTCAGCGAGCTATATGCTCTGGCCGACAAGTGTGCACGTGCTGAGGAGGGGAGGAGACTCCCCGGAGAGAACGCAGGAGCCGAAGAATCTGACAGTGAGGACGCCCCTCCGACAAAGAAGAACCGGAGGCGGAACAACAGAAAGAGAAAGGTTAAGGATGTGCTAGTCGTCGAGCAGTCCGGCAACGGAGGCGGTTCCGAGAAGGCCAAAGCTGGTGAGGGAGTCCTGGACTAGGGGGTGTCCGGACAGCCGGACTATCAATATCCGCCGGACTCCAAGACTACGAAGATAGAAGATTGAAGACTCCGGCTCGTGTCCGGAAGGTACTTTCCTTGGCGTGGAAGGCAAGCTTGGCAATACGGATGTGTAGATCTCCTACCATTGTAACCGACTCTGTGTAACTCTAGCCCTCTCCGGTGTCTATATAAACCGGAGGGCCCTAGTCCATAGGACGAACATACATATCAACAATCATACCATTGGCTAGCTTCTAGGGTTTAGCCTCCTTGATCTCGTGGTAGATCTACTCTTGTACTACCCATATCATCAATATTAATCAAGCAGGACGTAGGGTTTTACCTCCATCGAGAGGGCCTGAACCTGGGTAAAAACATTGTGTCCCTCGTCTCTTGTTACCATCCGCCTAGACGCACAGTTCGGGACCCACTACCCGAGATCCGCCGGTTTTGACATCGACATTGATGCTTTCATTGAGAGTTCCTCTATGTCGTCACCGATAGGCTCGATGGCATCTTCAACCAACAACGCTGTCCCGGGTGAGATTTTTCTCCCCGGACAGATCTTCGTATTCGGCGGGTTTGCACTGCGGGCCAATTCTCTTGGCCATCTGGAGCAGATCGAAAGCTACGCCCCTGGCCGTCAGGTCAGATTTGGAAGCTTAAACTTCACGGCCGATGACCGCGGAGACTTGATCTTCGACGGACTCGAGCCACTGCCAAGCGCGCCGCACTGTGACGATGGGCACGATCTAGCTCTGCCGCCGGACAGTGCCTTGGTGGCCGCACTCGGATCCGCTTCGGCCATTAGCCCGGAGCTGATCGCCCAGATCGAGGGTCGGTGGATAGACGCTGCCCCGGGGGCTTCAACATCCACGGCGATGGAGCCGAACACTGACCTTGTCCCCTGCGAGACTCGTGACTCCGAGGCGCTGGACTCCTCACCGGACTCCGAGCCTCCCGCGCCCCTATCAATCAATCCGGATTGGGCGCCGGTTATGGAATTCACCGCCGCGGACATATTCCAACACTCGCCTTTTGGCGATATTCTAAACTCGTTAAAACATCTCTCGTTATCAGGAGAGTCCTGGCCGGACTATGCCCAGGATGGTTGGAGTACGGACGATGAAGAAATTCAGATCCCACCCACCACCCACTTTGTAGCCACTGTCGAGGATTTAACCGACATGCTAGACTACGACTCCGACAACATCGACGCTATGGACGACGATGCTGGAGACGAACAGGAACCAGCGCCTACAGGGCACTGGAAGGCCACCTCGTCATATGACGTATACATGGTGGATACCCCAAAAGAAGGGGATGGCAAAGAAGCAGCGGAGCCAGATTCTCTAGAGAAGCAGCCCAAACGCCGACGTCAGCGGCGCCGCTCTAAATCCCGCCACAACAAGAATAGAGATTCCGGCACAGGAGATAACAACACTCCAGAGAGCGCTGAAGACAATCCCCTCCTGCACGACTCAGCGCAGGAGGATGCAGAAGCAAGCCCCCACGAGAGGGCGGCAGACGAAGGGGTTGAGGATGATAACTATATGCCTCCCTCCGAAGACGAAGCAAGCCTCAACGATGATGAATTCGTCGTACCTGAGGATCCCGTCGAACAAGAGCGCTTCAAGCGCAGGCTTATCGCCACAGCAAACAGCCTAAAGAAAAAGCAGCAACGGCTTCAAGCTGATCAGGACCTGCTGGCCGATCAATGGACAGAGGTCCTCGCGGCCAAAGAGTATAAACTCGAACGTCCCTCCAAAAGTTACCCAAGACGCAAGCTGCTCCCCCGATTAGAGGAGGAAGCATACATACCTTCATCACCAGCGCATGACATGGCTGACCGACCACCCCGTGGTCGTGACAGAGGGGCATCCAGGCCCCCAGCCAGGACTATACCCCGGCATCGCTCCAAAAGTACGAAGCCAAGAGGGAACGCGCCGGACTTGCAAGACATACTGGAGGATAAGGCAAAGCAATCCAGATCCATCTACGGATCACGTGGGCGCTCTACGACCCACGACGAATACCGTCGCGCCGGATACAATAACCCTGGCCGGGCCGAACACAGCAGACAGTGCTCTCTTGAGCTGCGTCGCGATATTGCTCAATACAGGGGCGCCACACACCCTCTATGCTTCACTGACGAAGTAATGGATCATCAGATCCCCGAAGGGTTTAAACCCATAAACATAGAATCTTACGATGGCACCACAGACCCCGCGGTGTGGATCGAAGACTATCTTCTCCACATCCATATGGCCCGCAGCGATGATCTACACGCCATCAAATACCTACCACTCAAGCTTAAAGGACCAGCTCGGCATTGGCTTAGCAGCTTGCCCGCAGAGTCAATTGGGTGTTGGGAAGACCTGGAGGCCGCGTTCCTTGATAACTTCCAAGGCACATATGTACGACCACCAGACGCCGATGACCTAAGCCACATTATTCAGCAGCCAGATGAATCGGCCAGACAATTCTGGACACGGTTCTTGACAAAGAAAAACCAAATCGTAGACTGTCCGGATGCAGAGGCCCTTGCAGCCTTCAAACATAACATCCGGGACGAATGGCTAGCCCGGCACCTGGGGCAGGAAAAGCCGAAATCCATGGCAGCCCTCACATCGTTGATGACCCGCTTTTGTGCGGGAGAGGACAGCTGGCTAGCTCGCAGCAACAATCTCCGTAAAAATTCTGGCAGTCCGGATACTAAGGACAACAACAGCAGGTCACGCCGAATCAAAAACAAGCGCCGCATTAATGGCGACGATAAGGAGGATACGACAGTCAATGCCGGATTCCGAGGCTCCAAACCCAGTCAGCGGAAGAAGCCATTTAAAAGAACCACTCCGGGTCCGTCCAATTTGGACCGAATACTCGACCGCTCATGCCAGATACATGGCACCTCTGAAAAGCCAGCTAACCACACCAATAGAGATTGTTGGGTGTTCAAGCAGGCCGGCAAGTTAATTGCCGAAAACAATGACAAGGGGCTAAATAGCGACGACGAGGAAGAGTCCCGGCCGCCGAACAATAGAGGACAGAAGGGTTTCCCCCCACAAGTGCGGACGGTGAATATGATATACGCGACCCATATACCCAAGAGGGAGAGGAAGCGCGCACTACGGGACGTCTATGCGATGGAGCCAGTCGCCCCAAAGTTCAATCCATGGTCCTCTTGTCCGATCACTTTCGATCGAAGAGACCATCCGACCAGCATACGCCACGGCGGATTCGCCGCATTGGTTTTAGACCCAATCGTCGATGGATTTCACCTCACAAGAGTCCTGATGGACTGTGGTAGCAGCCTGAACCTGCTTTATCAGGATACAGTGCGCAAAATGGGCATAGACCCATCAAGGATTAAACCTACAAAGACAACCTTTAAAGGTGTCATTCCAGGAGTAGAGGCCAACTGCACAGGCTCAGTCACACTGGAAGTGGTCTTCGGATCCCCGGATAATTTCCAAAGCGAAGAGTTAACCTTCGATGTAGTCCCGTTCCGTAGCAGCTATCATGCCCTGCTCGAACGAACCGCGTTCGCAAAATTCAACGCGGTGCCGCATTACGCATACCTAAAGCTCAAGATGCCAGGTCCTCGTGGAGTCATTACGGTCAATGGGAATACGGAACGCTCCCTCCGAACGGAGGAACATACAGCGGCTCTCATGGCAGAAGTACAGAGTAGCCTTCTACGGCAATTCTCAAGTCCGGCAGCTAAAAAGGCGGATACATCAAAGCGCGCCCGGAGCAATACTAACCAAGACCACCTGGCGCGATCAGAGCACGTGTAGCAATGCGGCCCCAACCCTCGCCCGCGCATGATCACAAGAATAACACTCTGCGTACATCATTACGCTTTGGAGATACCATGGGCGCAGGGAAAGGGGCTCGATCACAAGGGACCAAGAGTGCGGCTCGGCCACACCAGGGGCTCACGCGAGCGCCCCCCTTGGTTTTATTTTTTATCTTTTCTTCTTTTTTATGTATACAGGACTCTGTTAATCAGAAGCCCTGTTCGACGGCGCACTTGCCGAACTCATGATGCAAACAGTCAGGGACTAAAGGAGGCCGCAGCGAACATTCAGGTGGTCTCAATTACGAGCATTAAATTCAATTACATACACCAAGTCTGTAGCTCATCCCTGGAGGGGGACATGTTTATTTAGTCCAAATCCCTTGCTTACCGCACTATTTGTATCAGTCCGCTCTACTAGCAGACTTTCTTTCATAAATAATGCAGCACCTTTTTATTTGCAATTGCGTTATCTTTTATATATATGTTCATTATATGACATCTTGCACCCGTATATTTTGGTACGGCCGAATACGCCAGGGGCTTCTGTTCCCCACATTATGGTGTGATTAAGTCCGAACACTTTCACAAGTGCGGCACCCCGAACTTATAGCATTATATGAATCGGCTCCGAATCATGTCTTAGGTCAATAGTTGGGTTTGCCCGGCTCCCATGTTTTGGTGCCTTACGTTCCGTTCCGTCGGCTAAGGTAGCACTGGGAGAACCACTGCGATTGCGCCCCGGTTGAGCCGGGTTAACGCCTCAGTGGAGAAAGCTAAAACTGACTGGCATGATAAGGCGAGAGACTGGTCGCTGTTCGAGAGGTTCTTTCGGGTCCCTAAAGACTCATGCCGCTTCGAGCGAAGTTCCGGATGATGTCCGACGAAGGCGTGGATAGCGCCCCGGATTCGGTCTTCCGAATACCAGGGGCTTCGCCGAAATTTAAAATTATAGAATTCTATGGCTAAGTGAGAGTGTTCAAGCATTATAAGTCCGGTTGCCTTGTTCGTCGTGTTGAGCGCCTCCCTAGATGGACCCAAAAATGGGAACAAGAGTGCTCAAGTTTATCACCGAACACCCCAGCACTGGTGGCTCGGGGGCTGAAGCCAACGACTTTCCATCTCTCAGATTTAACTAACGGCCGCACAGAAGGTAATATTTTAAAATAAACAAAGCGTTGCTCATGGCGCATATAAACGAAGTTTTTAGCGCCCAGGATAAATACACAGCGAGTTCACTCAAAGATTACATTCCGGGAGCACTCATCTGCAATATCGCAGGCTCCCTTCAAGACAACTTTATAATAGCGCTCCGGCGTACGATGCTCCTTGCCCGGCGGCGGCGGATCCGTGAGAAGCTTCTCCGCATCCAGTTTGCCCCATTGCACCTTTATGCGGGCAAGGGCCTGACGAGCGCCTTCAACACAGGCGGAGTGCTTGACTACATCCAGCCTGGGGCATGCATTCACCAGTCGCCGCACTAGGCCAAAGTAGCTTCCAGGCATGGCCTCTCCAGGCCACAGCCGGACTATGAGGCCCTTCATGGCCTCCTCAGCTACCTTGTGGAGTTCGACCAGCTGCTTCAGCTGGTCGCTTGGGGGCACCGGATGGCCGGCCTCAGCATACTGGGACCAGAAGACCTTCTCCGTCGAGCTCCCCTCCTCGCCACGATAGAATGCGGCGGCATCAGATGCACTACGCGGCAGATCTGCAAACGCCCCTGGAAGGCTCCGAATTCGGGTAAGTATCCGGTAATTCACATTAACATGCCTACTTTGCATGAAAAATGCCTTACCCGCAGCTATCTTCTTCATGTCCTCAACCTCCTGAAGGGCCTTCTGGGCCTCGGCCTTGGCGGACTTGGCACTTTCGAGAGCCGAGGCAAGCTCGGACTCTCGAGTCTTGGAGTCACGCTCCAAACTCTCATGCTTTTCCATGAGAGCCTGGAGCTCTTGCCGAACTTCCGCCACCAGTGCTGCTTGCTTTTCTCGCTCAGTCCGTTCCGTGGCCGCATTGCGTTCGGCCACGGACACGGCATCCTTCAGGGCTGCCAACTCGTTAGTGGCCCCTGCAATACATATATTATCCTTGTTAATCTTATTTGCAACCAAAACCGTTTTCTGTAAGGTACTTATTTGAAGTGGTGTTATTCACCTTCTTTTTCCTCGAGCTGCCTCTTGGCATGGCCGAGCTCTTGCTCCGACCGCTCAAGGTCCTTCTTCAGCATCTCGACCTCCGCCGTTAATGCGGCAGAGGTCAACAGCGCAGCCTGCAAACCCATATTGACATATTTTTAGCAACCCTGCGTATATCTTGTTAGATCCTTAGTCCGGCTTTTCCTTCCGAACACCGAACTAAGCATCAGGGGCTACTGTCTATGCGGTATTACATTATATAATTTCAACCTCTTACCTCAAAGCCTGTTAGAAGGCTGCTGCAGGCTTTGGTCAGCCCGCTCTTGGCGAGCTGGACCTTCTCAATCACCGCACTCATGATAGTGCGGTGTTCTTCCTCGATGGAAGCGCCTTTAAGCGCCTCCAACAGGTTATCCGGCGCCTCTGGCTGGACGGAGGCCGCCAGCGTCACGGTCTTGCCCTTCTTTCGAAGGGGCCGCTTGCCGGACTCTGGAACCACGGCGGGTTCCGATGTAGAGTCCGGTATGAAGTCCGGGAGGCTGCCTGACGGCGCCTCCGGAGCCTCCTCCTGATGGGTCCCGCTTTGGGATCCCACCTCGGCGTCCTCGTCGGCGCGTGGGGTAGAGGCAGTCGGGATGGAGTTTACGTCCGACGAGGCCAACGACCCGCTCATCGAGTCGGGGAGATCATCTCTGGCCGGGCTACGGACAGAATGCGGCGTTAGAAGGATACTGCGTGACATGAAAGGTACGGCATATAAATGATCCGAATACTTACGATCCGGCCGGACGCCTGGCCCTTGGAGGCCACTCATCCTCGCCAACGCTAATGTTGGCGAAACTGTCCGGGGGGATGGATCTCCCCCTCTTGGACCCTTCGGCCGCCCCGATTGGGGAGGCCTTCCTCTTCTTCTCTCCCTCCTCCGGGAGAGAGTACTCCTCCTCCTCATCTTCAGGGGAGGAGTCCTCGTCATCGTCAGACGCCTGATTACGGGAACTCTTTCGAGTCCCCGTGGCCACCTTCTTGGCCTTCTTCTCCGGCACCACGTGCGGTGCCGGAACCAGCAGCCCCACTAAGCGGGCATCCACTGGGTCCTCTGGCATGGGGGCCGGGCTGATGAGTAGCTTGGCCTTTTCCATCCATTCCTGTCAAAGGAAGAGGCAGATTAAAAATCTCACTAGAGTCAATCTAATTACCACAAGTGTCCCGTAATGGGGTTGAATTACTTACCTCGTCAGTCGGAGACTGCGAGCTGAATCCGCGGTCTTCGGTCACGGATGCGGGGGCTTCGGCGCCCTTGAACAGCACCCTCCAGGCACCTTCGTGTGTTATATCGAAGAGCCCGTTTAATGTCTGGTGCTATTCCGGATTGAACTCCCACAAACTGAATGCCCGTTCTTGGCATGGGAGAATCCGCCGGAGGAGCATGACCTGGACCACGTCGACGAGCCGGAGCCTATTGCTCACCATCTTCTTGATGCAGGCTCGGAGTCCCGTCACCTCCACCGGACTGCCCCACTGCAAGCCCTTCTCTTTCCAGGAGGTGAGCTGCGTGGGGATTCCAGATCTAAACTCGGGGGCCGCCGCCCATGCGGGCTTGCGCGGCTCGGTGATGTAGAACCACCCCGATTGCCACCCCTTGACGGAGTCCACGAAGGTCCCTTCTAGCCAAGGGACGTTGGGCAGTTTGCCCAACATGGCGCCTCCGCATTCCGCTTGCGTCCCCTTCACAACCTTCGGCTTGACGTTGAAGGTCTTGAGCCACAGGCCGAAGTGGGGCTGGATGCAGAGTTCGGCGCCAGATCGTGGAAATCCAGGCCGTAGTAGAACATGAGCCCCCGAACAAATGGATGGAGCGGAAAGCCCAGTCCGCGGAGGAAGTGGGGGAGGAAGACGACCCTCTCATGAGGCTCGGGGGTAGGAATGAGCTGCCCCTCGTCGGGCAGCCGATGCGCAATATCGCTGGAAAGGTATCCGGCGTCGCGCAGCTTGGTGATGTCCTCCTCCTTAGCGGTGGAGGCCAACCATTTGCCTCCCGCTCCGGACATATTCGGAGAAAGGTCGAGGCGAGATGCGCGAGCTTGGGCGTTGGAGCTTGAGTTCGCAGGGATGGATGAGCAAAGGAGGAAGAAGGCGTAGGTGAGAAGGTGAATCCTTATCCCTTATATATAGGCGGACAGAACTATGCGTCCCCCACCGGCCTGGTAAAACTCGCTTGTCCCCCAAGCGCCACCATCAATGGCGCGGTTGGGTTACCCACACATGTATTGATGAGAATCCCAGAATAAGGGGAACACGATCTCTGCTTCAACAGGACGTGCCAAGGAAACCGCTTCGCTAAACGTGCTGAGGTGGTACGGTAATTCAAACAAAGGCTTGGTTGCGGTGTGATGGCATGCCGCATAATACGTCAGCAGATTGAACTAAGTGTATATTTTATTCTCTCTACGGTGGAATGTGGAAATTATTTTTGCAGAGTCGGACACTATCCTGGTGTTCATTATCTTCTCCGGATTATTCAAGGAAGGAACCCGCCTTGCAATGCCGAACATCATGCACGCCGGACTCATCGTCATTGAAGACTGGTTCAGGGGCTACTGAGGGAGTCCTGGACTAGGGGGTGTCCGGACAGCCGGACTATCGATATCCGCCGGACTCCAAGACTACGAAGATAGAAGATTGAAGACTCCGGCTCGTGTCCGGAAGGTACTTTCCTTGGCGTGGAAGGCAAGCTTGGCAATACGGATGTGTAGATCTCCTACCATTGTAACCGACTCTGTGTAACCCTAGCCCTCTCCGGTGTCTATATAAATCGGAGGTCCCTAGTCCATAGGACGAACATACATCTCAACAATCATACCATAGGCTAGCTTCTAGGGTTTAGCCTCCTTGATCTCGTGGTAGATCTACTCTTGTACTACCCATATCATCAATATTAATCAAGCAGGACGTAGGGTTTTACCTCCATCGAGAGGGCCTGAACTTGGGTAAAAACATTGTGTCCCTCGTCTCTTGTTACCATCCGCCTAGACGCACAGTTCGGGACCCCCTACCCGAGATCCGCCGGTTTTGACACCGACAGCTGGCGACTCCGGCGAGGCTGTGGTAGCCGCCGACAAGCAGGATGGCTCCGGCAAGCAGTACTGCAAGATCCACTGCACCAAGGGCCACGACCTCCAAGCGTGCAAGAAGGTTGAGCAGATGGCAGAGCTACAGAAAGCTTAATACGAGCGCCGCGACAAGGAGAAGGCCTAGGAAGGTGGCGGGGGATCCGGCAAGAAGCGTCCCGCCCGGGGAGGGCGCCGCGGCAAGGTCAAGCAGCGGCAAGAAGATAGGCCTCCCCGCGGCCGCGACAAGGACGAAGATGAAGATGAAGATGATGAGATGGAGGAGGATGAGACTGACGAGCAAGAGTTTCAGAAGGCAATGGAGGTTTTGTGCGTCGACGGCGGCGCCTCTCTGCACACCTCGCACCGCCAACTCAAACAGTGGGTGCGGGAGGTGAATGCAGCAGAACCGTCCGTTGAGGCGCGCAAGCCCCTGAAGTGGTCCGGCACGCCCATCATTTTTTATGTTGAGAATCACCCTGATCACATCACTGCGGTCGGGTGCCTGCCGATGTTGGTTTCGCCAACCATCCGCAACCTCAAGGTCACAAAGATGTTGGTTGACGGCGGGGCCGGCCTAAATCTGATCTCTTAAGTGGTTTTCAAGAAGCTCCAGATCCCCGATAGCGAGCTCGAAGAGACTGGTACCTTTCAAGGAATCAACCCGGGGAGAAGCAAGCCGAAGGGGAAGATCACACTGCCAGTAACTTTTGGCAGCGAGCTAAACTTCAGGACAGAGAGAGTTACATTTGACGTTGCTGATTTCCCATTGCCCTACAATGGGATACTAGGCCTTCCAGCGCTTGCCAAGTTCATGGCAGCCTCTCACTACGCTTACAATGTGCTCAAGATGCCTGGTCCGATAAGTGCTATTTCTGTCCATGGCGACAAGAAAGATGCACTTATCTGTACCGACAAGATCTACCGGGAAGCAGCAGCCGCAGCAGAACGCAAACCACTTGCCGCTGAAGCTCCCGGGGGGAAGAAGAAGACCAAGTCCGGCAAGAGTAGCTCCGATGCCCACTCCGGCAAGCGCGCCTCTTCGGAGTGCTGCGCTACCATCGAGGACGCACCATCGAGCTCCACCGGCAAGTGCAAGAAGGCAAAGACAGCTTCACCAGAGACCAAGAAAGTGGCCGCCAAGGGGGACGGCACTGGTGGTACCTTCACCATCAGTGCCACGCTTGATCCTAAATAGGAAAGCGCGCTCGATGCTTTCCTGCGGGCGAATGTTGATGTGTTTGCATGGAAACCATCTGACATCCCCGGTGTTCCCAGGAAAGTAATTGAGCACCACCTTGCCGTCTGCCCTCACGCGCGGCCCGTCAAGCAGAGAGTCAGGAAGCAAGCAGTAGAGCGACAAGAGTTCATTGCTGAAGAGATCAAGAAATTGGAAGCAGCAGGCCTGGTCCGAGGAGTAATCCATCCAACGTGGTTAGCCAATCCAGTAGTCATGCGCAAAGCAAACGGGAAGTGGAGGCTTTGTATTGACTTCACTGATGTTAATAAAGCTTGCCCCAAGGATCCATTTCCCTTGCCGCGCATTGACCAGATTGTCGACTCCACAGCAAGATGTGATCTGCTTTCATTCCTTGATGCATACTCAGGATATCATCAGATCTTCATGGCAGAAGAGGATGAAGAGAAAACCGCATTCATTACTCCATGTGGCACGTACTGCTTTGTACGGATGCCTTTCGGACTAAAGAATGCCGGTTCAACATTTGCAAGAGTAGTCAGTCATGCTTTTGAGCCACAGCTGCACAGAAATGTAGAAGCTTACATGGATGACATAGTGGTCAAGAGCAGAGACAGAGCAACTTTGATCCAAGATTTGGACGAGACCTTCACAAATCTGCGCAAGATCAATCTCAAGTTGAATCCCGAGAAGTGCGTGTTTGGAGTTCCTTCCGGCAAGCTTCTCGGATTCTTTGTATCTCAGAGGGGGATTGAAGCCAATCCCGACAAGATCAAAGCCATTGAACAGATCAAAGCACTGAAGCGCGTCAAGGATGTGCGAAGACTTGCCGGTTGTGTTGCTGCTCTCAGTAGGTTCATCTCTAAGTCTGCCGAGCGCGCCCTGCCGTTTTTCAAAATTTTGAAAAAGGCAGGTCCAATGAAATGGACTCCGGAAGCGGAGGCTGCGCTACAGGACTTGGAGAGATACCTATCCTCTACTCCAACACTTGTCGCACCTAAACCACAAGAGAAGTTGCTGCTATATCTGGCGGCAACCAATCAAGTGGTTAGTGCTGCGTTAGTTGCGGAGAGGGAGGCAGATGATGAGCCAGCGACCACGGCAAGCGAGTCCAGCGACAAGCAGGGGGCTTCCCCGACAAGTTCTGGTTCCGGCAAGGATGGATCTGCGCAGCCGCAAGAAGAGAAACAGAAGAAGATGGTGCAGCGCCCAGTTTACTTTGTCAGTTCCCTTTTGCAGGGTGCTAGATCAAGGTACTCTGGTGTGCAAAAGTTGATTTTCGGCCTTCTCATGGCCTCGAGGAAGCTGCGCCATTACTTTCAAGCACATGAGATCACAGTTGTCACTCGCTTTCCGCTGAAGAGGATACTGCAGAATCTAGAAGCAACAGGCAGGATCATCGAGTGGGCACTGGAATTGTCAAGCTTTGGCCTCAAGTTTGAAAGTACTTCAACTATTCAGAGCCGAGCATTGGAAGAATTCATAGCAGAATGGATGCCAACACCTGATGAAGAAACTCCGGAGAGGAGCATCCCCGTCGAGGAAGCGAGCAAAGAATGGATCATGTACTTTGATGGTGCCTTCTCGCTGCAAGGCGCTGGTGCGGGCGTACTACTTGTCGCCCCCGCCGGAGAACACCTCATGTACGTGGTCCAAATGCACTTTCCCAAGGAGCAAGCAACAAACAATACTGCAGAGTATGAGGGCTTGCTTGCCGGACTTAGAATAGCAGCAGAGCTTGGGATTAAGAAACTCATTGTCAGGGGTGACTCGCAGCTTGTCGTCCGTCAAGTAAACAAAGATTATCAGAGTCCGTTGATGGAAGCATACATTGATGAAGTGAGGAAGCTAGAAGAACATTTTGACGGCCTGCAGATGGAACACGTTCCAAGAGCTCAGAATGACATTGCAGATGGCCTGTCAAAGTGTGCTGCACTCAAGTTACCTGTGGAACCAGGAATTTTTGTGCTCAAGCTGACTCAACCATCTATAACACCATCAACTGGACAGAGCAAGAAGAGAAAGTTAGCTACTAGCGACTACTTTCCGGCAGAGCTCCCCGAAGCCGCCATCGAGAAGGTCCCCAGGATCAACACAAAGAGTGCTGAGGAGCAGTCTGCTCCGACAAGCCCTAGGGATTGTTTCGTTGAAGCAGACGCTCCTGACAAGTTGTGTCCCGACACGCTTGCCGGGGAGCATCACACTCCGACAGGATCCCAGATCCTTGCCGTAGAAGCGGATGTTCCCGCAGCAGCATTCGCGCCTTTAGTCCTTGTCGTCGAGCCTCAAGCTCTGGCATGGGCACAGCAGATCGTCCATTTCCTTCAGACAGGAGAACTTCCCGAAGAGCAAGAAGAAGCAGAAAAAGTAGCCCGGCAATCAAGTATGTACCAGTTTGTCAATGACATACTGTACGGAAGAAGATTCAACGGAGTGAAATTGAAGTGCATTTCCCGGGAAGAAGGACAAGAGCTGTTGGCGCAGATACACTGAGGCATATGTGGTCACCACATTGGCGCAAGAGCACTTGCCGGCAAGGCTTTCCGGCAAGGTTTATTTTGGCCGACAGCCCTCCAGGATGCAACTGCACAAGTAACCAAGGGTGAAGCATGCCAGTTCCACTCCAAACAGATTCATCAACCAGGTCAAGCTCTCCAAGCAATCCCTTTATCCTGGCCATTTTCGGTCCGGGGGCTCGACATCCTCGGCCCTTTCCCCGAGCTGTCGGGGGCTTTGAGTACTTGTACGTTGCAATTGACAAGTTCACAAAGTGGCCTGAAGTGGAACTAGTGAGGAAGGTGACAGCACAGTCAGCAGTCAAGTTCTTCAGGTCAATTGTTTGTCGTTTCGGAGTCCCTAACAGGATCATCATCGACAATGGCACACAATTCACGAGCCGCACCTTCATGCAGTACGTCCAAGATCTTGGCGCCAAGATCTGCTTCACTTCTGTTGCTCACCCGAGAAGCAATGGTCAAGCGGAGAGGGCAAACGCTGAAGTGTTGCGCGGGCTCAAGACCAGAACTTTCGACAGGCTACACAAGTGTGGAAGAAATTGGATCGAGGAGCTGCCGGTGGTTCTTTGGTCGATCAGGACGACGCCAAATCGAGCCACTGGCCAGACACCTTTTGCTCTTGTCTATGGAGCAGAAGCAGTTCTCCCCATGGAACTCGTATATGGATTGCCTCGAGTGCTCGCTTATGATGAGCTTGAGCAAGAGCAGCTGCGGCAAGATGACACGCTGCTCCTCGAGGAAGATCGTCTTCAGGCTGCTGTGCGAGCTGCTCGCTACCAGCAAGCTTTGTGCCGCTACCATAGCCGCAAAGTTAATGCCAGAAGCTTTGAGGAAGGCGACCTTGTTCTTCGGCGCGTCCAATCCGCCAAGAATTCCAACAAGTTGACGCCGAAGTGGGAAGGCCCTTATCGGGTGAAACGAGTAACTAGGCCCGGCGCTGCCCGCCTTGAGACCGAAGATGGCTTTCCGGTAAGCAATTCCTGGAACATAGAGCATCTTCGCAAGTTTTACCCATAAGGCGCGGTTGCCGGAATCTGTTCCGGCAACCACCTTTTGTACAAGCCTTGCCGCTGTTGCATGTAACCCTTTGTACAAAGCCGGGCGCAGCTCCCGTGCATAAATAAAGTTTATGTGCCTCGCACATCTTGTCAAATTTCATGCCTTTTTCTTTTTTGCATGTATATCTGACACTTTGTGCAGCACTCACCCCCGGTAAGCAATAACGAGCCTTAAAGCTCCATACCATTATTTTCTCTTCTTTCTTTTGTTCAAAAAGAAGGTTCCTTCGCCCACAAGTTCACCGGGGGGGGGGGAGGAGAGGATAAAGATGTGGACCAGGCGTCGTTCAAAAAATACAGCCTTGCCGGGACGCAGACGACAGAAAAGCTAAGTTGCCAAAGTTTGAGCACAGTCAGTTTTAAATTTTTAAGTTATATTCCTTGAACGACCGTGCCTTGTATGGAAAACCTGTGCGCGGAGGAACTGGCTCGTGGCTAAGTTGCGCCCTTACTTTGTTTCGAGTCCGCTTAACAATGAAAGTGTGCTGCAACTAGTCCCGACAAGGTTTCTTGCCGAAAGCAACACCGCCAGTAGGCTGCTGATGTTCCGCACTCAGCGCTCGCGGCAAGTGTGTTTGCGCCGGCAAGTTCCCTAAAAGCGTAGGGCGAAAACATGCAAGGGATGGAATCAAGTAAAGGAAGTAACATAGCAGATAGTACCCAGAATAAAGTCATATTACAATAAATAACTTGCCGCGATCTAATAGATTGTTCCTATGACATATCTAGCAGCGGCAAGAAGAAGGGAGGGAGAAGAAGAGTGGCCTAATCCACGCGCTCGCCGTCAACCCTCCTGACCTCATTCACCTTGTCCACGATGGGTGCGACAATGGCTTTGAGCTCTTCGAGATCAGCGCCCGCCGGCAGCTTCTTGAGGACGCGTGTGAGGTCGAGGCCCGGATTGCGGAAGAGTATCTTCACCAACACCTTCTCCAAGGCCTTGGCGCAGATTGCGTGCGACTCGTCCACCAGCATCTTTGGGATCCTTTCCCGGAGTTGTTGGAGGGCCGTCACCACACCCTTGAAGAAGAGAGTAAGCTTGGCGCTGGGCTAGAGGTTTTCGTCAGCAGAGTACCCGAAGCCCGCCAAGTCCAGCTCCGCCAACTCCTCGTCGATGGCTGCAGCGATGTTGACGAGGCCCTCCGTCCAGAGCTCCAACGTAGCCTTGAAGGTGTTCTGGGTCTCGGCGGCCCTCGTCAGCAGCTCCTCGTTGCCCTTGAGCTCCTTCTTCAAGTCATCCTCTCGCCTCTTGGCGGCGTCCAGCGTCTCCGTCAAGGTGGCCAGCTTCAGCTCCAGATCAGCGCTCGAGTCCTTGGCGGCATTCAGTTCCTTGATCTTGTCGGCAAGTTGAACTTGCAGATCGCCATGGGCAAGAGCATCCTTCTCGCGTTCGCGCTGGAGCGCGGCAAGCTCCTCATCCTTCTTTTTCATGCCCGCGTCCAACTGCGCCACCTTCACCTCTGATTCCTTCTTGGCGGCCTCAGCAGCCGCGGAGGCATCCCTCGCCTCCTTGAGTGCCCCGCCAAGTGATTGTCCCGGACGACAAGCTCCTCCTCGTGGCTGTCCAAGTCCACCTTCTTCTGTATCAGCTCACCTTCCCGCTTGGACTGCTCCTCGGCGGCGAGCCTCTGCTGCTCCTCGGCTTCAGCCTTCTCCAGGATGAACGCCTTCTTCGCCTCGTCGAGATGTGCCCTCTCCTCAGCAATGGACCGGAGGGCCTCCTGGTTGCGGTTCCAGAGCTCCTGCGCGTGTTTCTCTATGTCAACTCCCGCCTGCGCAACAAGCGCTTCCCGGGACTCAAGCTTCGCCTGCCGGGCGCGGTAGAGTGACACCAACTTCCGGAGCAGCTGCTCCTCCTCGGACTCGCCACTGCTGCTGCTGGGCGCGTCAACCACCGCTAGCCCAGCGGAGGCGAGTACTTCCCCGTCAAACTCTTCCCCTTCAACCGGCGCCCTAGAACTCGACGCCCATGGAAGCTTGATGTATACGCCCTCGCCGGCCTTCAAGTATGCGCCTGGCTGGGGCTCCTCGGAGCCCGGCGCTGCATCAGCGGCGGAGGGGTCGGCGGACGGTGTAGCGCCCTGCGCTCCTGCGCCCTCCGGGTCATCATTACGATCACCGGACCCCTCGCCGGCTCCTGCGCCAGCAGCCTTGGCGGCTTCCTCGTCGGCGGGTTCCTCAGCGCCGGCCTCTTCCTCACCAGCGGCGGCATCTTCAGTATTGCCGCGCGCGCCTTCCTCGCCAGTGGCCTCGATCTCCATTGGGTCTGCGAGAGGGTATCTGAGGACAGGGACAGGAAGGAAAAGTCAAGCAAATATCCAAAAAAGAAGAAAGAAGATCAAAAGAAGAACCCAAGGGAAGATTTCCGACAAGGAAGGCTACCTGTGCTGGGCTCTGTGACCATGGGCTCCTCCACCAAGGGCTCACTGGTTCCGTCCCTTGCCGGGGACCACTCCCTTGCCGGGGAGTGCTCCCTTGTCGGGGAATCGCCCCTTGGCGGCGTAGTCGAAGCAGACAGCACCTCCGGAGCGGTTCCTGATTGCTCCTGATGGGCCTGCTCTGCTCCTACACGAATGAATCAGCAATCAAGATGTCAGCAAAAGAAGAAGCACCCATGCGCGCCCCACAACAGAAAGTGAACCAAACACTTACGCTGGGGGCTGCTGCGAGGAGAAGGAACCGGGTCCGTCAAGGTAATCTCGGACGTGTCCTCTGCCGTCACAGCAGGATCGTCCTCGATGACAACCACAGGGACCTTGGCCCTCTTCGCCGCTCTCTCGGCCAGAGTCCTGTTATGGAACAAGGATTCAGAGGGAAGCAAATCAGATGCAAAACCAGAAACAACAAAGATAAAAAAAACAAGTGCAGTGAGAAGAAAGCCTTACTCCTCCTCCTCTTCTTCCTCCTCGTCGGAACTCAGCGCAGAGAGGTCGAAGTCTGGTACCCTTTCTGCGCGGCGAGGCGGAGGAGTAGGCTCCCTTGGACGTTTGCTGGGAGCTGCAGCAGGATCGGGCGTGGCAGCCCGGGAAGACCCCGCCTAGTTGCCGGCGCGGCCTGAGAGGCTCCCGGGGCAACGGTACTTGCCGCGGTGGAGCGTGTCCTGCGGCGCTGCGGCTGCTGGCCTGCTTGCCGCCCTGCTGCATCTCCAACTCGATGGAGGCGCCTTCTTGGTTGGAATTGGGGCTGCGCTGGGGGCTCCGTCTGCGGCAAGCTGCTCGAAGAGGGCTGGCCGCTCGCGCCCTCGGCGGGCTCGCTCGCTTCGGCCTCGGGCTCCCCCTCGCCAACGACCTCTCCGGCAAGGTCCTCCCTGTCGGCAAGACTTTCTGCCTCGGTCGCCTCCGCCTCCTCCAATGTGAAGCCAAACTCGCCCGCGGCAGCGGCTGCCGCTGCCTCTTCGGCCCTGGTGGCGATGTACCGCATCTCGTCGTCGGTGGTTTCGCGGGTGAGGAGCTTCTGCTCGTCGGAGTTGACTGCTACCTCCGTCAAACCATCAAAGAATTGCTGCACGACGTCGTCGGCGGGCTCTATCCAAGTTGCGCTTATCCCGTGCGAGTCGCACTCTGGCATCATTGCGCAGATGCGATCGCGCTGGGCGTTGTTGCACAACGGGATGACGCCCTGCGGCAGCCTGAACCACTCTGGGTGGTTGGCGTCATGCTTGAACAGCTCCCTCAGCATCCCGTCAAGCTCCAGAACCGTGAAGTTGAAGTTGAGGCCTGGACGCAGCCTCATGATATCCGCCGGGCCGCCAAACATCCAGGCGGGCCTCCCCCTCTTCTGCAGAGGGGCGATGCGACGGCGAAGGAAATCTGCACCAACTGCCCCTGCTGTGAGCCTGGCAAGCCTGAGACGGAGGATTCGGGTAGTGGCAATCTTCAGCTTGGCATCGTCCGGCGACAGAGCGCTCCAGTCGCCGCCGCACACCACCCGGGTCCGGCATAGGTTGGTGAATGGCTGCGGATTAGCATCACAGATCCAGCACCACTCCGCCCTCCAGTCGTCCCACTTGCTGCAGAGCTCGCCCGCCAGATACACCTCCTTCATGCCGATTCGTGAGGTCCAGGCGATTCCGCCAGCCAATGGCTCTCCTTTCTCGGCTCGGGGGGTGAAATAATGGCGAAAAAGAGCAACGCTTGGGTGGATGCCAACGAAGTTCTCGCAGAGGTGTGCGAAAACCGCCATTGTCAGAACGGCATTGGGGGTAAAATCAAGAAGATGAAACCCGTAGGTATTCATGATGTCGCAAAAGAAATCAGAAAAAGGTGGGCAGAGCCCACAATAGAAGAACACCGGAAAGAAATAGTACCCTTTTGGGCATCGCTTCGATTTGGAAGCTTCGGCGGAGAGCACCGGCGTGCGCGGATGCGCCCACGTCTGCGTCGACTAGAAGAGGTAGAACTCCTCCCGCAGCGCCTTCGGGGTGAGCTCGGGGGGGGGGGGGGGGGGGGGGAAGCACTCGCTCCTTGCGCAGCGCCTCGAGCCGTAGCGCCTCGTCTGACTTCGCGGCCTTGCTGGTCTTCGGAGCCATGGCGGAAGCGGCGGGGGAGCGCGGAGGTGTCGAGGACGACGGGCAGCGGAGCTTTCGGAGGAAGGAACTGCAAGTGGCAAAGGTGGGAGAACGGCCCTGTTTCCTCTGCTTATAAACAGGGGAGGCAAACGTTACGCATTTCCTGGAGTTAAAAATTGCCCACGATCTCTCCCACGACGCCGCGATTGACGCGTGCCATTAGGGGAGGACGCGGTGGATACGGAGTGGATTTGGTTTGGACTCAGGCCGCGCGTGCCCGTGCCCTGTTTTGGGCCTGGCCCAACAGCGCTCGGCACCGTGTATGGCTCAGGCCCGGGGGCTCCTGTCGGTGTACTAAAGTAGGGGTACCTTAGTACCCCGAACTTGTGCACGGGCAGTCGCAGTGTCCCGCGGCAAGGCTTGCCGGACGTCCGCCAAGATCCTTCGTCATTTCTATTACTGCCATTCAAGAACAAAGTGTTAACCGAGAAGACAAGGCCCCGGCAAGAGAAGCTTGCCGGGAAGGGCAAGACCCCGGCAAGAGGAGCTTGCAGGGAAGGCCAACCAAGGCACTTTAGAAAACTTGCCGCGACGCTCCGCACGTCCCGGCAAGACCCGACGAGCGGCAAGCTTGCGGGTGCGACAAGATAGCGACCGCGGAAAGGCGCTTGCTGCGGCGAAGCAACCACTCTGCGCCCACGCTCCAGCACATCCGACGACGTGTCGCCGCAGGATCGCTCCTGGGGCACGTGGCGGGTAGCTGTGCAGCCTAGCGGTGCGACGTGGCAAGTGAAGATGACAATGAGGCCATCGTGGCGATCGATGACGTCTCTAACGGTCGCTTCCTGCACTGTTGGGGCGACCGGACGGGCATTAAATGCCCTTGTCCCCTGCCGTCAGAGTTAGGTAGGGGGCACTGTTGGTAGCGGTTGTACCAACCCCCGTTTTTACTCTTTTACCCCTCTTCCTACGCTGCCACCTGTCGGTGAGCCCTTTAACCTATAAAAAGGAGGCCCATGCGCACGTAGAAGGGGTTCGGTTCGTTCGACTCATTCAACACCTCAACACACCTACGCTCTTGAGCAAGAACAAAATAGAAACACAAAGCAGCAGTAGGAGTTTTATCTCTCCGGAGAGCTCCGAAGCTGGGTAAAATCCCCCGCGTGCTTTCGCCTCGATCTGCTCTTCGTGCGCCCTCCGCTCCCTGCCGGACCGAGAAGGGGCTCCCTGCCCCATAGGTGCTTGTTCCCCCACGACACCCTACTAATGTCAAGAAGTTCATTCAACTGGACTCTACTGCAAAGAACATCATCTGTGGTCATCTGACCATAGGACAGTATGGCCGTGTGAGTGCTCTGGAAACGTCGAAGCTAGTCTGGGACTGGCTATCCAAGGTCAACGAAGGCGTCTCAACCCAGAGAGATCAAAGGATCAGTGTTCTTCGCAACCTCTTCAACCGCTTCAAGAGAAACGACAATGAGAATGTCCAGCTCACATTAAATCCTCACTGACATCACAAATGAGCTTCAAGCTCTTGGCGCAACTGAGATTACCAAGCATGAAATCGTCAAGACACTGCTGAGATCACTTGACAGCTCCTTTGACACTCTTGCCCTCATGATACAAGAACGTCCTGACTTCAAGACACTCGATCCGTCTGATATACTTGAGAGGCTCCACACACATGAGTTCCCGCTTTCTGAGAAAAGAGATATCTATGGTCCCAACTATGGTCGTACTCGCGCTTTGAAGGCAAAAGTTGTTTCCTCATCTGAAGAAGAATCTGATTGCAGTTCTGATGATCCTGAAGACATTGGAAAGGAACTTGCTATGCTCGTGAAGAAGTTCCAGAAATTCACCAAGAAGAAAGGCTTCAGAAAGTCTTCACGATCCAGCTCAAGGAATGATGAAGCTTCCACCCATGACCACAAGAAGAGAACCTGCCACAAGTGCAAGAAACCTAGTCACTACATATCTGAGTATCCACAGTGGGACAATGAGAAGAAGAAGAAGAAGAGCAAGGAATATGATTCTGATGACAAGAAGAAGAAGAAATCCTCAAAGTCTTCTTCTAAATCTTCTTCCAAGTCTTCATCACACAAGAAGAGCTCATCTGGCAAGGCTCGTGCTTTTGTTGGCAAGGAAATGGATTCAGAGGAGGAGTCTGCTTCTGAGGAGGCGGAGGTGGAGTCTGGAGAGGAGTCTGACCCTGGTGTTGCAAGTCTGGCTCTAGCCACAGCCTATGTTGCCAAGTCCATCTTCATCACTGAAGACAATGACTTCCACACCAACGCTGAACCTGATGACGAAGACGATCCTACTCCCACCTACTGCTTCATGGCACATGGTGCCAAGGTAAAATCACGTGATGCTTACTTTCAAACATCAAGTGAAGATGACTCTGATTGTGAATCCAAACCCAGCTACAAAACACTTGCTAAAATTGCAACTAAACAACAAAAGGCTATGGAACATACTCAAAAACTGTTAGACAAAAGCGATGACCTGCTGGACGCGGAAATGACCCGTTCAGCGTCCTTAGTTGAAGATATAAAAAATCTTCATGCTAAGTACCAAGAACTTAAAAGTCGTCATGAAACGCTCTCAACTACCTATGAAAGGCTCTCCTATGATTATCTTCAAAGGAAGAAAGAGCTTGAGAAATTGAGAGTGGCTCATGAAGATCTTCAAAAAGTGAATGAGTCACTTCGCGCTCAACAGATCAGTCCCGCTCAGGATGGATTTGAACCACCATGTCTAAAATGCATTGAGCGTGATAACGCTACATCTGTTGATGAATGTTCCACTGCTGCTACTGTTTCATTGTCTTCACCTATTGATGTGGTTACTAACCCCTCTGCGGAGGATACCACTACTATTGTTGATGAAAATGCTAGGTTGAAGACATTTCTTGAAATAGGGATGTATAAAAGTCTGAAAGGGCATCAGACACTTTGCGATGTCCTCAAAAAGCAGATTCTGAACAGAAACCCTAGGAAAGAGGGTGTTGGGTTTGAGAGGAAAATGAATGTTGATGGGTCGTACTGGAAGCCTGAGCAGTACCCCAAAACCACATGGGTTGCTGCAAAGGAACCTTCAGTAGATCCATCCACTTTATCTGGCTTTACCTGTGCTAATCCTATTATCATTGATGAATCCTTTGATGCAAACTATAAGCTGTTCAAGAATCAGAATGGTGAAGTGTTTGCCAGGTATATTGGTACTAACTGCAGGAATGGACCACCTATGAAGAAGATCTGGGTACCTAAGCAGTACATTGAGAATCTTCCGGTGAATGTCGTCATGACACCACCAAGGAAGAAGACAAACCCCAGACCTATGGCTTCATATGGACTAAAGGCTTCATACAGATACAGGACTCATCTGAGTCACCCTAACGCCAATGTTTTGCAGGGAATCATACTCAGACTCATGAATATGAGCGTGTGTCTTCAAACCGTTATGTTCATAGAACTAAGAACTTTTCTGCTTATTCATATGAGTATCATTCATCTCCTGCAAGGCTATTTGCTAGGGCTCCAAAGCCGAAATTCTCAGATGATGCACTTAGACTCATTGCTTCTAAACCACCCCTGAAAATGTGGGTGGCGAAGAAGAATTAACTTTCTTTTGCAGAGAAAGGTCTCCAGCCTGGAATCAATGGCGTCCGATGCTATTGCTGGGGACCTAAAACACATTAAGGACGCATGATAAAATGTCTTTCTATATACTTCACATCTGAATCACTTACCAGTCATACTATGTGTCCTAACTTTGATCTAAGCTGTGACAATCCTTGTATGTGTCAAATACCTATGCTTCACAACACTCCTTGTGAAGCCTATCCTCCTAACTGCACTGTAGGGCATGTCACCAAAAGCTGCAGAATGGATTATGGACAGTGGATGCGCAAATCATATGACTAGTGATCGAAGTCTTCTCATGGACTCAACCTTACGTCCATCCGACAAGAGTCACATCACATTTGCTGACACTGGTAAAAGCAAGGTATTGGGTCTAGGTAGAGTTGCAATCTCAAAGGATCAACACATGGATAAAGTGATGCTTGTTGAATCCCTTGGTTTCAACTTAATGTCTGTCTCAATGCTTTGTGACTTGAACATGATTGTGCTATTCGGAAAATATCGCTGCCTTGTACTAATGGAATCTGACAAGTCTCTAGTCTTTGAAGGGTATCGAAAAGATGATCTATACATGGTAGATTTCTCAGCAGGTCCACAGCTTGCCGTATGTCTTCTCGCAAAAGCTTCAGAATGCTGGCTCTGGCATCGGAGGCAGGGGCATGCTGGCATGAGGAACTTACACACACTCGTCCAAAAGAAGCATGTCATTGGCATCGAGGGCGTCAAGTTCAAGAAGGATCACCTGCGTGGTGCCTGCGAAGCTGGAAAGATGACTAGGGCAAAGCACCCGTCGAAGACAATCATGACAACATCTCAACCATTCGAGCTGTTACACATGGACTTATTTGGATCTACTCAATACTCCACCCTCACAACAACTGCATGTCTCTATGGCTTCGTCATTGTTGATGACTACTCAAGATATACATGGGTGCACATAATTCTCTACAAGACTAAAGTGCAAGATGTCTTCAGACGCTTCGCCAATCGAGTAATGAACAATTATGGTGTGAAGATCAAGCATATCAGAAGTGACAATGGCACTAAATTCAAGAACACCAGACTTGATCTTTATCTGGATACAATGGGAATCACTCATGAGTTCTTTGCTCCATACACACCTCAGCAAAATGGCATCGTTGAGCGCAAGAACAGAACTCTCATTGAGATGGCTCGAACAATGCTCGACGAATACAAGACACCAAGAAAGTTCTAGCCTGAAGCTATTGATACAACATGTCACATCATCAATCGTGTCTACATCCATAAGCTTCTGAACAAAACATCCTATGAGCTCCTTACTGGAAAGAAGCCAAATGTCAGTTATTTCAGAGTATTTGGAGCTAAGTGTTGGATCAAGGATCCCCATCACAAGTCAAAATTTGCACCTAAGGCTCACGAAGGCTTCATGCTTGGCTATGGAAAGGACTCGCACTCCTACAGAGTATTCAATCTCTATCACTACAAAATCGTCGAAACTGTGGACGTGAGATTTGATGAAACCAATGGTTCACAGAGAGAGATCCTGCCAAGTACACTAGACGAAGCTCCGCCCAGCGAATCTATCAAGCTGATGGGAACTGGTGAAATCATGCCTTCTGAAGCACAGCCTGAAGAGGAACTTATCATTTCTGCACCTAACCAACCTGAAGACAATGCTCAGACAGAAGACAATCCTTCCAACGATGACAATGATCAGCAAGAGCAAAGTCTTCGTCCAGTTCATCCTCGAGTTGCAAATGAAGTTCAAATTGAGAAGATAATTGATAGCATCAAGGCACCTGGTCCACTCACTCGCTCAAGAGCAACACAATTAGCAAACTTTTGTGGGCATTTTTCATTCGTGTCAATATCAGAACCCAAGAAAGTTGCTGAAGCCTTTATGGAACCTGAATGGATTCAAAGACTTCCTGAAGAGCAAAGGCTTCAAACCTGGATCCCTTGATCCCACACTCTTCACGAAGACATATGATGGTGAACTGTTTGTGTGCCAAATATATGTGGATGACATTATCTTCGGCTGCACCAACCAGAAGTACAGTGATGAGTTTGGATACATGATGCAAGAGCAATATCAGATGTCCATGATGGGTGAGCTGAAATTCTTCCTTGGACTTCAAATTCGTCAGCAAAGAAATGGCATCTTCATATCTCAAGAAAAATACCTCAAAGATTTCCTGAAGAAGTTTGGAATGGAAGACTGCAAAGGCTACACGACGCCAATGCCAGCCAAACACCATCTTGGTCCCGACAACAATGGTAAAGAGTTCGATCAAAAGGTATACCGCTCCATGATTGGTTCCTTACTTTATCTATGTGCATCTAGGCCAGATATTATGCTTAGTGTTTGCATGTGTGCTCGATTCCAAGCGGCACCAAAGGAATCGCATCACTTAGCTGTGAAGCGAATTCTTCGATATTTGGCTTACACCCCAACACTCGGATTATGGTATCCAAAGGGCTCAAAATTTGATTTGGTTGGATTCTCGGATGCTGATTATGCTGGTGACAAGGTGGATCACAAGTCTACATCAGGCACATGTCACTTTCTGGGTCGATCACTTGTTTGTTGGTCTTCAAAGAAGCAGAACTGTGTAGCACTCTCAACTGCTGAATCAGAATACATTGCTGATGGATCTTGTTGTGCTCAGCTTCTATGGATGAAGCAAACTCTCAAGGACTATGGCATCAATCTGAAACAAGTACCTCTCTTCTGCGACAACGAAAGTGCCATCAAGATAGCCAACAATCCAGTCCAGGACTCGAAGACAAAGCACATTGAAATTCATCATCGCTTTCTCAGAGATCATGTCATGAAGAAAGATATCGACATCATTCATGTCAACACTGAAGAGCAACTGGCAGATATCTTCACAAAGCCCTTGGATGAGAAAAGGTTTTGCAAGTTACAGTGTGAGATAAATATCGTGGAATCCTCAAATGTCCTGTGATCAGGCACACATCCTAACACTTATGCATGTTGATGACTTAGATGTGCAACACACAAAGTAATGTATATCTTCAATCAATTAAGACTTACACTCTGAGTGTGAATACATTAACGTGGAATATGACTTCGGAGCGCCACAATAATTTTGCGCCCTGTCTGGGTCTAATACTTCCTATACGGTGGGTAACACCACCACCAAATTTCTTGGTTTGAAGTGTTTCTCTCATGGCGTTATTTTGCAATGACTTCGCATTTGGTTTGTCTTCAGTTTCAATTTATCTTCATGATTTTCTTCATTATGATGACTTGATTGCTTTCTGATATATATACAAGTGTTCTGTCCTCTATAGCATTCACTTATAGCTATGTCTTCCTATTTGAATCTTTTGAACTAAGTGAATGTGATCGGACCCTAATATCTCTATGCTCTCTATCTCAAACTCTATCTGTCCAAATCATATGCATTCTATTGAAACTGTCAAATGTCTTCTCTGCGTCCTAGTAAGCAGAAGACACAGAGGCAAACATTAATTCTGTTTTAAATAACTCATCTTTATTTTCCGTATCCGGAGAAGCCGGAACAACCATCCGACATGCCTGGCGGGCGTGGGAATGTGGGACAACTCTGAGTATGTTGCATGCTTGCCACGTGCCCCTCAGATGTGAACCGCCCGGGGCACCTGCGTAATTGCGCTGTGCTGCACACCTCCTTATAAATACTTGTCCCATGCGGTAAAGAAATCCTTCTTCCACCTCTCCACGTCGTCAAAACCCTAGCGCCACCGCTAGCTCTCGACGACGCCGGCGACGAAGCGCTTAGCTGCCGCGACTTCTCCGCCGCCGTCCTCACGCCGGCCGCGGATATCGTCCTCTCCGCCGTCGCCGTAGGTGTCCTCCGTCGCCAAGTTAGGGCACGGTGGATTGAACTGCTCGGTCTTCTGTTCATCCATCTAGCAGTTCTTCGTGTGGTAAATATAACTCTATTTTTACTACCTTTTTGATCTTCAAAGATTCATCCTATCTACCAAAAGTGGTTTCTGCCTATACAATGTTAGATCTATTCTATCTGCATCTCATACTGCCTAGTCTATTCACTTAAACTTCATAACTAGTTTGATTCCTCACTTGTACTTATTCATGGATTCGTACAAATCTGGAACCAACTCTTTACACATAAGTGAATGTCTTCGCATCATGAGGTCAATGTCTTCAAACTGATTTATCTTCAAAATCTTCTGAGAATGCATATGACCTCTTCCCCTTCCCTTGCATCTCTAATGCTGTCACAGGTACATGTCCGTGGGAGAATCCCTTGGTTCTCATAGTCTGCATTCGTTTGCAGAATTCTTACAGCATCACATTAACTCTCCTGAAGCCAGTTCATGTTTGTCCAGCAAGCGAAAGTCTCTGAAGCCTTTGAACGTATTGAAGCCATTCAGTTTGAAATTCATGGCTACAGAAAAATCAGTAAGGAGGGGTGGAAGACAGCGTCGAGGGGGTACATCTAAAGATCTGCCAGATGACCTCGCAGAGCTCTACAAGACAGATCCTAAGGAGAATTATCATCAGCGCAAGACACGAATCCAATGGATTCGACGCTATTGGGCTGAAGAATGGTTCAAGTACAAGTTCGTGACCCAGGAATATGCAGAGAAGAATGCTATCAAGAGTCTTTGGGGTGATATTCTCTATCGAGGCCTTCAACCCAAGAACAGAGCTGAAGCTATTGCACAGGGCTTCTATCCCTGCATGGTCTGTGGACCTCAGCCTGAGAATGCTGACCTGTCATCATTGCTCTGGTGTCGTGACGATACTCTCTTCAAGCGCAATTTCCAGCACGCAAAAGCTTCGGCCAAGGAAAACAAGAAGTCATTGGGATTAGACTTCAACCCTGGTCCCTCTGCTCCCCGTGCTGACGGCTCACGTGATGCTGAGCCCAATGTCATCGGCCCCTTCTCCAACCTTGATGGCCTCATCACTTACATCTTGGTCCAAGGTGCCAGAGTGGATCATTCCGATAATGATGCTGACACTGATGACGCCCCAGCTCCTCCTCCGAAGCCGCAAAAGCTAAAGAAGCCTAAGGCTTCAAGATCAGCTGCTCCAAAAGCTTCACGTGTGAAGCCACTGGCCACTGCACCTCCTGAAGACAGTGTGCAGTCTGAAGATCAATCACGTATCTCCAAGAGGACGGAGAAGAAAAAGCAAATTGTCAGGCATATTGATCAAACCTTGACTCCTGCTGCCATTCTGCGTGAAGAACCCATCGATCTGTCCAGCGATGAAGATCTTGCAGATGATGCCCTTGAGCAACCGATCAAGAGCAAGGAAGAAGCAAAGATCTTCAACAACTTGCCTCTCTTTGATGTGGCAATCATCCATAACTTCATTGATGAGTGGTTCGACACCCCAAATCTCAGCTTTGAAGATCTGCAGCTTCCCATTGGCCTCAGCGTCACCTTCAATGGCGCCATTGCTTCTGAGCTAGCTCTCGCTCAGCGCATCGTTGAGCTGAAGAACAAGATTGACTATGAAAAGGCACAGTTCAAGAAGCATGTGGCAAAGCTCAGTGTGCAAGATGTCAGAAACTTCAAGGTCATGCTGCATGAGCTTAAAGAAGCTTTTCTTAAGAAGCGCGAAGAAGCTCAGGGATCTCGCGAGCGCATGAAGAGTTTGGCTGACAAGTGTGTGCTGGCCTATAATGAGGCTGAGAAGCGCAAATCTCTTGGTCGTCCTGGCATCGACCCCAGAATGGCTGTGAAGAAGAAGAAGCCCTCAACTGCTCAATCTGCACCTTCAGGTCAGGAAGCACCTCGCATTATCTTCCCAAGCAGCATGACTGGCTCGAAGCCAAAGGTCCTGTCAGCCGCTTCTGAACAGAAAAAGACGAGGGCTGCCGAGGCTGAAGCCAGAAAAAAGAAGAATCCTAAAGCCTCTGATGCTTCTCCCTCCAAGAAGAAGCGCAAGACCAAGAAGACTAGGGCTGCTCCCACAGAGCCCTTAGTTGTTGAACCTATCTTAGTGGTTCGCCCTGCCTCTGAACACCAAGAACGACGTATGATAGTTCATGAGCCTGCTTCCACAGAGGCTCATGAAGCTGAAGACATTCCAGCAGCTGAACCCACCGCTGCTGAAGACATTGGTCACGATGACAATGTTGACGATGATGAAGTTCTTCCTCAGATCGAACACAACGTGGTATCATCGTCTGTTCTCACGAACAGCGAACTCATCAGCATTGGTCGTCCTCTGACGCCAATTGCTCAGGATGCATCGTGGGCTGATCACCCACAGCAACAAGACTCCCCAAGTACTCCCCAACAACAACAACAAGTTACACCACCAGTGCAAGAAGAAGAAGAAGACTTTGAGGCCCAGCCAACTCCATCTCCAAAGGCGTTGCCAGCATTTCGCAGGCTTCGCAAAGGACAAAGGCCTCAAGTCCCTCTTTCGAGCGTTCCAGAAGGAGAAGTGCATCACCAACCTGTTGCACGTCAAGTATTTCCTGAAGCCACTCCAACTGTGAACGTCTCCGCGTTTGAAGCCCAAGCTGCTGAAGACAATCCGGCTGCATCAGCCGATGAGAATCAAGAAGACGTACGTGTCCCTACTCCCCCCGTTATTGAAGAAGCTGTTCCTGATGTGAACGTGCCAGTGCCCAACCCTCCAGCTCGTCAAGTGGAGGTTGAAAATGTTGAAGCTGCCACCACCAACGCCAATGAAGCCAATGACATAGTCATGGCTGAAGCTAATGTGGAGCTTGCACCAACAAGTGTGCCTGAAGCCAATGAGGCCACTGCTCCCGACGCACCTGCTATGCAGCCTGAAGCCTCAGCTGTTGCCACTGCTCCTATTCCGCCACCAAGGCTCTATACAATTGAGCAAGCATACAGTCATGGTCAACTAACCACTGTCCGATGGCCCGTTCTGGTTCCTCCGCCTACTGCCTCTGGTCCTCAATTTGATTATCATGTTGGGTATAGGCCTCAGGTCCAGAAGCCAAAGCCAAGATTGCCAAGGTTCCCAGGTACTGCAAACTCTACAGGGTCCTTCAATGCCAATGGCTTCAAAAGCCGCAACACCTTATTTGACAGCGCTATGAACCCCTACTCAAAGCCAAGAATATCTTCTGATCGATTCTGGAGCTATCAGCAGAGAAGCTATTACTCCTGCGTTCTGTATGATCAAGGGCGCATTTTCCCTCATATGCGCCTCGACACTGAAGCCATTGCTAGACTGCCGTGCTTAGAGGAAGCACTTGAATGTTTTCGTGATGCCGGTCTGCTCAGCTTTGTGACTGACAAAGAACACTGGAATGAAGAACTTTTGCTTCAATTCTATGCTACCCTCCACATTCGCGGCTACAACAGGGATATCAAGACATGGGTTCTCGAGTGGATGACCGGAAATGTTTATCATGAAGCCAAAGCTCTTGACATCATTGAGCTTACTGGCCTACCCACTCCTGGAGAGCTATATGAACCTGATTGTCAACTACACCGCAATGCACTGGAGAGCATCTTCCACAAGCCAGAACAGAACATGAGCCAGATGTTGAGCATGATGAAGCCTTTGCCATTTGACGTTGAATATCCGACAGACTTCTTTGTCGACGACCTTGAGTATCTGCCGCGCAAAATATATCATATCATCAGGCGAACTCTGTGGCCTATCAAAGGACATTCATCAGCGGACAAGCTTGAAGGAGCCATGAAGACTTTGGTCTTTTACATCCTCAATGGCATCAGCTTCAATTCCCAAGAATTCTTCATTAGGCAACTTGCTGCGTCTGGATCTGATCTTTTTGGCCTGAAATTCTATGCTACATGGGTCATGCGCCTCATCAAGCGACATTCCTCTGTCAACTATCAGCCCTCTGCTCGTAATCATCTGATCTTTCTACCAGAGGTTGATATGTTAGTTGAAGCCATATACTCTGAGCCTGCCAAGAAGCCTCTTTGTCTTCAAAATGTCGAGCACCAAAGCTTCACTCAACCCATTGAAGGCGTCCAAGCAGTAACACGTATCTATCCAATGGCTGGAAATACTCGTCTGCCTCATCGTGCGCATACTGAAGCCACTGAAAGCACCATTGCCCAAAGGCCTCACAAGCACTCTCGCGTTCTCAATGACCGAGAACTTCTTGTGGCCCTTCATCAGAAACAAGATAAGCATCACTATTGGCTCAAGCGACAGATGCAAAGCCTCTTGGTGGACGTCAATCGCATTCGAAATCTTGCCACCAAGAATGCCTTTGTTGCTCACGAGACTTGTCGGCAATCATGGAAGAGTTTGACGCTGCTTAGTGCTGAAGCAGATCTTCAAGACGATGGCTTCACTGAAAGATTCAAGTTTGACTCCACTCCTCCACGGACTGCTGTCCTACGTCGAACTCCATCCCTTGAAGACTCTGACTATTCTTCCTCCGCGACAACTGTGAATGCCAGAGCGATCGATGATGAAGATGATGCTACTTCACCACCCCCTACTTCTGCACGCATCGACACTGCACCAAGTACGTCTGCACCGCCAAACAACAACGACAACCCTGCTGCTTCACCTACTCATGAGGACGAGTAGATGCTCTATGTCTTCAAACCTTTTTGGTCCTTACTGACAAAAGGGGGAGAAGCATATGAGTTGATAGTCTTCAAACGGGTTCATATGGGCGGTTGCTTTATATTTTTCCTTGTGCTTACAACTCTCGCTTTTGAAACATTTGGTTCTTTGAGTTTTAACACCTAAACTTGATGGTCGTCTGCTACTTATTCGCTTTACTGTGATGCGATGATAAATTCCGCATGTGCGATGATAACTTCCGCACTTAGATCATTCTGCAGACGTCCATTTTTCATTATGCATGTCATTCTATTTGCTATATCATTTCATGCATGGTGAATTATCTTCATAAGTTGAAGTGGATCTCCACAAGTACAACCTGCCATGTGCATTTGCATTCCAAACACAAATTACTTATATGCACATCTTCAGGGGGAGCCCTTGCTACTTATGAAGACAATACCCTATCCTTCACAATTTCACATACTTTATCCCCGTTGAAAACTTCAACCAGTTTGTCATCAATCACCAAAAAGGGGGAGATTGTAAGTGCATCTAGTGCCACCCCTAGTTGGTTTTGGAGTATTGACGACAAAGTTGGTTGAGGGACTAATGCGTTTGTGAAAATTGCAGGATAACGCAGGTAGTGTCCCTCATTGATTCGGTTTACCTACCGGAGATGACCCCTAAAAATGTATGAAGACATTGAAGACAATGGTGGAATGTGAAGATATTCATATTGAAGACTATGACATGAGAAGACATTGAGTGAAGACTATGGAGCGCGAAGACTGTGTGATTTCGTTGTTTCCTTTTCTTCTTTGTTGAGTCATAGGAACCACCATACTGTTAAGTGGGGTCCAAGTGAACTAAGTCAGAATGACTGAAGTGATGCTCAACCCAAATCCTATGTCTTCGAGCGAAGACAATGAGAGCAAATCTTATCCAGAGCTGGATGAGTCAGCTGTGCTTGTAGCCCAAGTAAAGTTGCCGTGTGTGTTTGAAATCTGACCGTTGGAACACGTGTCAGTTCCTTAGTGACCGAGGGTCATTTTGGACATATCAGGTCGGGTTGCCTAGTGGCTATAAGTAGCCCACCCCCTACACCATAAATTGGTGGCTGCTCAGAGTTTGTGCATGGCTTTTGTCGTTAGAGAGCAACCCACCTCGAAGCCTTTGAGAGAGAGAAATCCTTGCGAGGACCAAGCCCAAACACCCAGAGACAAAGAGTGTTAGGCATCACTGAAGTCTTTCTGTCTGTGTGACCTGAAGACTTATTACACTTGAGGACTGTGAATCCTCCAGCCGGTTAGGCGTGCGTTCTGAGCATCCAAGAGTCATTGTGGATTGCCGGTGAACGAAGTCTGTGAAGGTTTGGAAGTCTACCTTGAAGACTTACCAGAGTGATTGGGCGAGGACTGGGTGTCCTTAGCTCAAGGGGAATAAGGTGAAGACACGGTCTTCTGAGTTGAATCTCAGCCTCCCTAACCAGACGTACAATTGTCACAGCAACTGGAACTGGTCCAACAAATCCTGTGTCTTCAACAAGTGACTGGTTCTATCCCTTCCCATCCTTTACTTAGAGTTTGTCTTCGTGAAGTCATTGCCTATCTGTCGTACCTGTTTGACTTCATTGCTTGACTACTATCGTTGATTGGCTTCATACTATCTTCCATCCTGATCCTTACTACTTAGCTGCTATTAGTCATGTGCTTTCACATCATTGCATACTTGACTATGGTTTGCTTACAGTAGTTTATGTTCCGCTGCATATCAATTAGGGCATTTCGATTGTTTGTCTTCGAAACTTCCAAGTTTTGAAGACTTTCATAAAAATCGCCTATTCACCCCCCCTCTAGTCGATACTAGCACTTTCAATATGAAGGCAAGTAAAACAAAGAAAAGTTTGCACAAGTTCAACTATTAAAGCAACATCAGTACCACAATCAAATAGATGCAAACAATGACCAGCCTCACCTGGCCAACATACCAGCCCAAACACAATTAAATCATTGCAAGTACAACTAGCAAGTCACATGCAGTACAAAACACATACCACTGCAAATTCATCTTCTGAATCAACTTCAATATCATCTTCTTCAGATATAGCATCTTCAGCTTCGACATGAGCACGCTTCTTCACACCTTTGTTCACCTTTGCAGGATGAACTTTACGCTTCTTATTTTATTTCAACAAAGACCGCTCTTGAAGAGGAGACGAAGAAGGCTTCTTATTTGTCAAACCTCATGGACTCCAACGAACAGAGGAGCCACCAAGTTTGCTTGGACCAATTTTCACAGCAACACTATCCGCATCAGCTTTGCTATTACCAGGTTGGGAACCAGCTTTCACACGTGGGCTACACCTCTGTGTGCCATCAGGATTTCGATCTGACATCTTCCTCTTCAAAACAACTTTCTTCTCCTTAACACCATCACGATCAAACACTTGCGTCAAACGAGTTTGCATCAAGTTTGTCTTCACAGGCATGTCACTTCCATGAGATCTAACATGAACAGTTGAAAAACCCGCATCACCACCTTCATCGCCTAGACATTTAGGAGCTTGAGCAACATCAACATCACTTTCTTGCACACATGCAACCTTTTGACGCCGTTCCAACTCCTTTCTCTTCTGGAATTCATACTTCTTCTTTCTTATCCTTTCATCCTTGAGCTGTAACTGCATAGGAACATCCTCAGCCTGGGTAACAGGCTCAGTGCCATCAACACTTTGAGACTGAGTAACAGACAACTGCAAACTGCAATCACCATCATCAATGTTAAGTGAATACATTCCATCATTAATATCTTTAACAACATCAGCAATGTCCTCTGGAACACCATGGCTGTCATTAACTGCATAAACCAATAACATAACCACGCACATAAAAAATTAAAACACAATTAACATTGCAGACACAAAGATAAATAAAGCGCATAGCATCTGACACAAACAAAAGGAACAACTGATGTAACTAAGCATATATATGTATTAAAGGCTGATAAAAAAGAGCAAATATAAGGGAAACACCAGCAACATTCCCAAGTTCTTCTAGAGGATTTGGTGTCTCAAAAATAACATTCACAAGATCTTGAAAGCGTTCTGGTTTGTCACAATCAGGAGGCACCGGCACTCCAACATCTGCAACAACATCATAATTAGCAAAAAAGTACAAGAACAAGCAATCAGTTCAACTATGTGAACACTACAAGTTCACCCAATAAAACAAATATAAACCCTCCACTAGCAGAACAAACTTCAGAAAAGACAACTCTTTCAACACCATACTAGTTCTTCACTGACTACTACAACCTATTCAAATGCCAGGACAGCAGTTCAAAATACACATGGTGATAAGTACTACAACCTGTCTGCAGGTTGCATCAACTGCCAAAACCATACACACCATACAATCCAGGACAAAATTAACACATATCAAAATACATACGACTTATAAAGTCGATACGGCAACAACTGTACAACCTAAAAACCAGATCTGTTAAAACATCATCCAAAATACAGGGAAAATCACCTGCATTCAATTTGTCCGGACTGGATGATGTACCCATTGAGATCTACAGTCCTAAAATCTGCCGAACCAGATCTACAAGACACATGAACAAAAATTAGGGCTGTGAACTATTTCAAAAACGAAGCATGCCATACAAAAGCAAAACTCTTACCAGCAAACGCAAAATCCGCCACGCAATCCAGTATCACTGCCGCCAAACGCTCGTTCAACAGCAAAGGAACCCTAGCGAGTGCAGCCTGGGACAGCAAAGAGAGCAACAAATTAGAAATTGAGAGAAAATCTGTACATAAGAGGACGCAAGAAAATTCAATGGCAGAGCAAAAGGAACAAAACAGAGCACCCGGACCTCCACCCCTGGGGTTGAACCCTTCGGCCGACGCTCCCACGGCGAAACAGGAGTAGCAACTTCCCCTACGAGAAGAGAAGAAGAGGGGAACGAAGACAGAATCGATTTGGGGACAGGAGAGGAGCGGAACGGGGAAGATAGGAGGTTAAAAGGTGAGTGGGAGGGTTAAAAGATGAGTGGGAGAAAACCGACGGCTAAAGCCCACAACCGTGGCGAAGCCCACTATCTCTGGGCAGTCACAAAAGATAATACCAAAAATCAAATACAATAAAAGAAATTAATATAGATGGACAAAACAAACGGTTAAAGTACAAATAATAACTCACAACAGTACAAATTTTTTTATCAAAAAAGTACAGATGAAAAAAATAATTCATAACGGTGCTGGTTTTTCAGCTAAAAAATAAAGATAAGATAATGGGGGCAAGTCATGTTACGGACTCGCCTCCGCATGCGACGCTGCGGCACGCCGCGTCGTCGCCTGCTAAGGCTCGTTCCTGGCTCGGCCTCGCCGGGATTGGGGAGGGGGGTCCCGACCCCCCTCCCCCCCGGCTCGGCCTCGCGCTAACGCGGTAGTGCGCTCGTTCGACAGGCGCAGTGCGGTTATTCTGTTTCCCGACGCACCCACACCCCTAAGATAGATAATGGGGCAAAGTCCATACAAGGAAGATGTGTTAGTACAACTATGCCCCTCGGTACGGTGCGGTGCGGGGGCAAGTCATGTCCCCCCCCCCCCCCACGCACCCACACCCCTAAGATAGAAAATGGGGCAAGTCATGTTACGGACTCGCCTCTGCATGCGATGACGTGGCACGCCGCGTCGTCGCCTGCTACGGCTCGTTCCTGGCTCGGCCTCGCCAGGATGGGGGAGCGGGGGTCCCGACCCCCTCCCCCCGGCTCAGCCTCGCGCTAACGCGGCAGTGCGCTCATTTGACAGGCGCAGTGCGGTTATTCTGCCCCCCCCCCCCACGCACCCACACCCTTAAGATAGATAATGGGGCAAAGTCCATACAAGGAAGACGTGTCAGTACAACTATGTCCCTCGGTACGGTGCGGTGCGGGGGCAAGTTATGTTTTCGCCCCACACACCCACACCCCTAAGATAGATAATGGGGCAAAGTCCATACAAGGAAGATGTGTCAGTACTACTATGCCCCTCTGTACGGTGCGGTGCGGGGAAAAGTCATGTCCCCCCCCCCCATGCACCCACACCCCTAAGATAGATAATGGGGCAAAGTCCATACAAGGAAGATGTGTCAGTACAACTATGCCCCTCGGTATGGTGCGGTGCGGGGGCAAGTCATGTTTCCCCCACCCCAGGCACCCACACCCCTAAGATAGATAATGGGGCAAGTCATGTTACGGACTCGCCTCCGCATGCGACGCCGCGGCACGCAGCGTCGTCGCCTGCTACGGCTCGTTCCTGGCTTGGCCTCGCCGGGATGGGGGAGGGGGGGTCCCGACCCCCCCTCCCCCCGACTCGGCCTCGCGCTAACGCGGCAGTGCGCTCGTTTGACAGGCGCAGTGCGGTTATACTATTCCCCCCCCCCCCCCCCCACGCACCCACATCCCTAAGATAGATAATGGGGCAAAGTCCATACAAGGAAGATGTGTCAGTACAACTATGCCCCTCGGTACGGTGCGGTGCGGGGGCAAGTCATGTCCCCCCCCCCCCCCCCACGCACCCACACCCCTAAGATAGATAATGGGGCAAGTCATGTTACGGACTCGCCTCCGCATGTGACTCCGCATCGTCGCCTGCTACGGTTCATTCCTGGCTCGGCCTCGCCGGGATGGGGGAGGGGGGTCCCGACCCTCCCCCCCGGCTCGGCCTCGCACTAACGCGGCAGTGCGCTCGTTTGACAGGCGCAATGCGGTTATTCTGTTCCCCCCCCCCCACGCACCCACACCCCTAAGATAGATAATGGGGCAAAGTCCATACAAGGAAGATGTGTTAGTACAACTATGCCCCTCGGTACGGTGCGGTGCGAGGACAAGTCATGTCCCCCCCCCCCCCCCCCCACGCACCCACACCCCTAAGATAGATAATGTGGCAAGTCATGTTACGGACTCGCCTCTGCATGCGATGCCGCGGCACGCCGCGTCGTCGCCTGCTACGGCTCGTTCCTGGCTCGGCCTCGCCAGGATGGGGGAGGGGGGTCCCGACCCCCCTCCCACCCGGCTCGGCCTCACGCTAACGCGGCAGTGCGCTCCTTTGACAAGCGCAGTGCGGTTATTCTGTTCCCTCCCCCCCACCACGCACCCACACCCCTAAGATAGATAATGGGGCAAAGTTCATACAAGGAAGATGTGTCAGTACAACTATGCCCCTCGGTACAGTGTGGTGCGGGGGCAAGTCATGTTCCCCCCCCCCCCCCCCCCCACGCACCCACACCCCTAAGATCGATAATGGGGCAAGTCATGTTACGGACTCGCCTCCGCATGCGACGCCGCGGGACGCCGCGTCGTCGCCTGCTACGGCTCGTTCCTGGCTCGGCCTCGCCGGGGTGGGGGAGGGGGGGTCCTGACCCCCCTCCCCCCTGGCTCGGCCTCGTGCTAACGTGGCAGTGCGCTCGTTTGACAAGCGCAGTGCGGTTATTCTGTCCCCCCCCCCATGCACCCACACCCCTAAGATAGATAATGGGGCAAAGTCCATACAAGGAAGATGTGTTAGTACAACTATGCCCCTCGGTACGGTGAGGTGCGGGGGCAAGTCATGTTATGGACTCGCCTCCGCATGCGACGCCGCGGCACGCTGCGTCGTCGCCTGCTACGGCTCGTTCCTGGTTCGGCCTCGCGCTAACCCGGCAGTGTGCTCGTTTGACAGGCGCAGTACTAGTCAAAGTTACTAGTGGAGTCAAGTACTATATTCAAACAAACATAAAAAGAAAAGAAAAAAATTGACCGCCCAAGGAGAAAAAAGTACCAGTCCAAGTTACTGGTGTAGTCAAGTACTAGATTCAAACAACAAAAAAAGAAAAAATTGACCGCCCAAGGACAGGCGTAGGCCCTGACAATGCTAGATACTTGTACTCGAGCCCGTGGGCGAATCCCTAGTAATCCGCACAACCATAGGGCCTGCCGTCCAGGGCCCACAGGTCAAGGGAGAGAGAGAGAGAGAGCGAGCGCCGTGTATAAGCGCTCTGGTAAGTGTTTAGAGGAGTTCGACTGGTGAGCCTCGGCTGCGCTTATAAACAAGTCTAGAGCCCCCTCGACTAGCGAGGTGGGACTAAACACATAGCTCACGCGCATGCCGTGCTGCACAGTCGCGCGGGACGAGCTATCCGGGCCGAAAAGAATGACCCAGGCCGATGGCCCAACAAAGTACTTCGCCCCATTACAAAAATCCAGCAGATCACGCACGACAAAAAATAAAAAATGCAAATAATTTTTAAAAAGAACTCACAAGAAAAATCAGTTAATAAACAAAAATATTGTAAAAAGTTCAAACACATCTTCATGGTAAGAAGTAAAATAAAATAAAAATAAATATAAGACTGTAAATAAAAATTTCAGAAGCGAATTTACAAAAAGTTCAACTACTACAATTCATAAGGTTCAAGTACAAAAAAAATAGTACTGTGCAACGAAGATTAAAATTTTTAAATTTTATAAAATACCAAAACTATCATTATTCATCTATAAAAAAAGAAAGAATGTGCTCCAAAATTCATGTAAAAAAGTAAGAAAAAAATATTATACAACAAACAAATTTGATTGGTAATTGACAACCTAAAATAGATCTGTACTATCATTAATAGAATGTAAGTTCAGCAAACTCAATAACAAAAAGGGGTTCTAAAAAAATCATCAGCGTATAGCACCGTCTGCGAGTTATGAACTTGAAAAATATACCAGTCAAAACAAAGGATGCCCATCAGTTCAACTATAGAAATTGTTCCAGTACTAATATAAAGAATGTATATATAAAAACAGTTATACTTGAGCAGAACAATAGGAAAAACATTACATAACTTGTTCCATACCATTCCGATAATACCATACAATTCAACCATCTGACATGCAAATGTTTTAAAAGAAAAAATATTGCAACATAATCAACCACACACAAATCTCAAAACCGGCGTCATTTGCCACATTTAAACCTACATCACATAAATTCTGAACGTCAGAGAGTCGTCTTCTCTCGAGAACATAACCATAACCACATCACCATCCTCAAATCCAGACTCAGCCACAAACTCCTTCCACCTAGTAGTTAGGTTGATGCAACCATCAAAGTCGATGTGGTAGGCAAGATCCATCAACTGATACCCATTCTTGTCTGAAGTCTCCATCTTCAGAACACCGGAACTAGGAGCAACAATCCTGATCCTGGGTGACATTTTCTGCAAATGGGCATGGGAGTACAAAACAAAATGAACACCTGACATAACTGAATTTTTACACAGATATAGGAACGATTTGCATAAAAAACTAAAATGGTAAAAATCTGAACCAAAACAACAACACAAAACTAACTAGACATGTGAACTGACTAAACTGAAGAAATATACGTATCAATACACCTATAGTAAAAACATCTATTCATAAACAGATCAGGGGTTATACAAAAATGGATAAAATACTGTTAAGTAATGAACAAATACACACAGAAATCCCTACTGTTAAAATCTGACAAAACCAAATTAAAAAAATATAGACAAACTATTCATAAGACAAAACTGCAGATCCAGTCCATGGGATTCAAACAGAAACCAACAAGAAAGTAGAAAACAAAACGAATAGAAACACATACCCATGATTCCTTCAAGTCATCATCCGTCAGGCGACAAACATAGGGTGTACGAAACCCATGGTTGTTGTACAGCAGACAAGAAAGTTGCCCACGCCACTGAGTCTGAGTGAGCTCCAAACCAGACTCGTACACACAGCCGTCAGCTATGCGCGCCATCTTTGCCAGGCATCCGCATGAACAATCTTCCATGGAACACACAGGAACAGAGAAAAAGGCAACGAAGAGAAGAGAGAGGAACCTAGATCTGATTTTGGAAGAAGGAAGAAAAAGGAGGGGGAAGACTTGGCCACACACCACACATAGATGGATAGCGTTTATAGTCAGGGAGACTCGCAGATTATAAAAATAATAAATAGGCAGATGGGCAGCCAGCTGGTAGGAAATAGTTATTACACAAGCCATGCAACATTTGACCGCAAATCAGTTCAACTTCAGATAAAACAAGCAGTTCAAAGGTGCACATGTCGAACATATGCAGACAAAACAACACATTCAGAGACAAAAACAGTTGAATTCATTTAGTCATTCAGACATCTGCTCCCTCACAACAAAAATCTTAAAAACATAATATTCACTGCTTCAGTTGTAACAATCAAAGAAACAACGCCATTTTGCCCTGGTGGATGGATGTGGAGCCGTGGCTGCTCTCGCCCTAGCCCAGCTAATGATCTGAATATGGTTCCTTCCCCTGCCCTCTGGGAAAAGAAGCTCCAATTCATTGGAGTTGCAAGTATCCAGCACCTCACGCGCAAGCCGTCTGTTGAACTCTGCCTCCAGTTCCTCCTCGGCAGCACGTCGCGCCATCTGCCTGCGCCTGCGCCTCCTCCTCCTCTGCTCTGCTACTACAGCGCTCACATCTATGGCGTCCCCCTCCTCCTCTGTGGCCTCTCCCAGCTCAGGATCCATCTCGCTTTTCTTTGGTTGCAGCTCGTAGAATGAAACTGACAGAGGGCTCGGGCTTTATAATCAAAGTGCAGAGCTATCGGTGCGGCTCCGATGTCAATACACAGTAATACAACTTTGACATGCAGCAGTCCAACTACACATACGGCACCAATTCAAAACAACACTAAAAAACAAGCAACTTAATTACACAGTTTGACCAGATTACAAGAAATCGCAGCTTACAGTCAGCCGCCATACACCACCTCCGCCAACGATAAAATAACATGGGAATCCGGGGTAGAAACAACTCAAAGAAGCAAAATTGACAACACAAATCTTTTTGATACAATCCTTATATCTCTCCTTGCAACACCAATTCAAAAGTAAAACAACAGAAAAAGAAGAACAGATTTCCATGGCGAGCGTGGAAAATGACCAAGAACACCAAAACTTGTAATCATAAATTACACATGAAAATAATCTCAAAAAACTCTAACATACCGATAATTCTCACATCAAAAAAACAAACACGACGTAAATTGAGGCCCACGAACACCACAGTAAACACTGACACCCAAAACACGTCCGCCGCCAAAATGCCCATGCCGTCACCTCCGGTGACTACAGATCGCAAAACACATCTAGCTGAGCGCGCGCACGTGCGGAACCCCTTACATGTCTCCTCTAGCAACGAATGGCCCGCAGCATCGCGCCGGAGAATGACTGGAACTCCACGTTCCATCCCCTATTTCCGTCCATCGTGCACGCAGGAAGATCAGTTCTTGTTGAAAACCACGTCAGTACAGAGAGGGTAACAGAATAATATTCTATTACGCACAGAATAGCCCAGATTGAGCACAGTTTGACATGATACAGTTTGAGCACACACACATGCTCTGGGATGACATGATACAGTTTGAGCACACACACATGCATGTGTATGCATGAATCCCTCCCATCGAGTCGAAGTGGATAGTACAATGACAGGCCATGAATCGATCTCGCTCTATGTGGGGACTATAAGATTTTCGACGCATGTGCCACATCAATGTTGTGATATGGTATTCAAACATGCATGCATGCATCACCTCTATACATATGCATGTAGTGGTTGTCTTCGAACGGTACACTCCCTCAAGTGGTATCGGTGACAAGCCTACATATTCATGGGCCTGCATGGACATCCATGATCACCTTGACTGACAACAAGATAGGTTACCATGGTGGATTCTTCCTTTGGTTCGTGTTATCGTAGTATAGTTCATGGTGAGATTCAGACCTAATTAAGTTTGAGCACATACTACTCACGCATGCATGCATGAATCCCCGTCATCGGCTTGAAGTGAGGTGTGACATACATATGCATCATCAACCTAACCCAAACTCAGTGTGGGGATTTCTGGTTCGAGCACGGTGCCACATCAAAGTTGTTCTATTGTGTATTCAAAACACACCTCTCCATACATATGTTTGGGCCACACGCATGCAATTGTTGTCTTCGGGGACTAGCTACTTGCGTGATTATTGGTGAGCTAGCCCATCTTCGGGGTCGCATGGGTGGCCATCACTTTGACCAACAACAAAAGAGAGGTTGTACGATCAAGGTGGATTATTCCTGGTCTGTTTTACGATCCATCTTGGTGAGATGCATCTCTGGCCCGCCGACTCAAAGTGGGTGTGTGTGTGGGGGGGGGGGGCTGCCACTTTGCACTTTGCTAGGAGAACCTCGGTTGGGGGGCATGCATTCATAGCTTAGGATTCCCTTCGTGCCGACATGAGGGCGAGAAGCAATACCGCGTGCTTTGAGAGATAGGTGCCACATCGAAATTGCATTTGGTATTTAAACATCAAACCACCCTTTTCATACATAAATTTGGTCCACATGCAAGTGTGTTCGTGTTCTGACCCTCTCCCGCGTCATTTTTCGCCAAATTTATGAACATTAGACAAGTCGGATGATGCAACAGACACAGTTCACTCACACTAACCGTGTGCCACGCCGGTGCCCTGTCACACACATCTGCACAGTACATTGGGCTCCACGAGGCTTCCCCTCTGAAAAATATCTACCCCTTGCAGATTTTTTCTGTTTGATTACACACGGTTATTATGTTTTGATTGTGTGTGATGTTTCTTGTTCCCAATCCCGCCTACATCCCTCGAAAATATCTGCCTGCCTGGAGGTTTTTTGTGTTTCATAACACACGGCTGTTATCTCTGGACCGTGTGCGATGCACCATCATCCAAATTTTCAATAGCCCCAGCATTTCACTCTTGCGTTTGACTCCCGCATAGTAAAATCTTTAGTAGCCATGTCATTTCCTCAAACACACCCTCGCCGTCGCCCCTCCACACACACACACACACGCACTGATGAGGACATGACTACCTTGGATATGACCAAAAATATTGCATACATGCATATTTGTCAGGTGATTTCTAGTGCAAACTATTCAATAATCTATTTATGTTATCCAGAACAAAAATACTTCACACACTTTTGTGTTTTGTCTAATTGCAGGTGTATGGGACATTTGTACTTCACACACTTTTGTGTTTTGTCTAATTGCAGGTGTATGGGACATTTGTACAATCCACATATGAAGATAAGAAAGAAAAAGATGTTTATTTTCTGTTCAAAAAGTTCTCTCACGTCACTTTTGGCCCAAGAGAAGATAGAGTCCAAGTCTCTCACGTTCTTGACTCAGATTCGGACTGCACAGACATACCTGACTCAAAATGTCAACAACTTTTTCATATGGACTCCGAATTGGGTGATTCTTTTTTTGTTGGAAAGTAGATTTCGTGCTCTTTCCAAACCGATTGGATTCACCTTAAAATTCGTCCGGAGCGTTGATTTATGGACGAAACAATCTGATGCTGCAGCAGAATCTGAGTCAAACTACAAGTCCAAAGGTGTTACGTCACCTCCACTTGGGCCCATTGGCCTTGTACGACCTAGGGTTAGTTTTAGGCTGCCTTGGGACGTCCTCCCACCTCCTTGGCCGCCATCCTATATAAGTAGATCCATCTAGTAGCTTTTCCCTTGGGATTTGTTTAGTTAAAAGTTAGCCATTGCAACTTGGTGTACTTCATTTGTGTCCAACGACCAGACCAAGACCGCTTACGGTTCCCCACCTTTATCAATACTTCATATATACTCGCAATATTCAGATTGCTTTTATCATATTCTTGCTTGTTCTTCGGTTGCTTGCAGGAATAGACCTTCGTGGTCAGGTTGATTGTGCTCCGGCGTGGTCAATAACCTCTCGGAGTTGGTTTAGCGATTACTCGTGCACATTTGTAGTCGGATCGTCAAAGTCATCTCCGCCAAATCGATATTTATCATCTCATCGAAAGATCAGGACACCCCGCCTCTATCACACACACACACACACACACACACACACACACACACACACACACACACACACCAAAACCTCCTCGGGCACGCATGCGTGCACACACAAACACACACACACACCCTCCCTCGCTCGAAACCCTAGCAATGTCCCCGCCGCCACCACCACAAGGCCTTCATTATCAACATCTGCCGGTTTGCCCGTGCAGCTTACCCACCGATCCCCATACCAAGGCCACCCTGAGTTTCTTAGATGACGCCTGCCAAACGCCCCCTTTCCCACAGATCCCCATCCTCATCCCCATCCCTCACTCCAGAGCATCGCAGCCTAAGCCCGGCTACGCTTCCCGTGGAGCTCGAGGAGCGACTGGCCTAAAAGAGGTGTATTACGGTCTCTTTGCCCGACGTCGCCGAGGAAGTTGACGACCATTACTGGCCACATGCACTCAATCAGCAGGCTAGAGTATGCGGGTATGTCGCGGACGCTGGCTACGACATCGAGGTCGTCGATAGCGATGACCTGAGGTGGGCTATGTCACAGGTTAAGTGGCCCACCCCAAACCCTCGGGTTCAACCGCCGTCAATCTCATCCATGGCCCCGCTGCTGATCTCCTCTGGCTCGTTGTCAAGAATTTTCCATCCTACATCGCCATCGAGGCCATTTTGTCATTTCTGAAGGACACGTTCTACGACGCTGGCTTGGGATCCATAGCTTCCAAGTCAGAGCTCATCAACGGCAACCATGAGGAGGGCACCCTCTCCGGCTCTTCCAAGGGTAAAGAGCCTGTTTGCGACATCAGGGAGGGCACCCTACAGTCGTGCTCTTCCAAGGGAAGGAGCCCATCTGCGACAACATAGAGCGCATCCAGGATCTGTGGTATTCCCACGGGAACGAGCCCATCTGTGACAAGTGAGGAAACCCATAATTTGTTTTGCCGTGCCTCTTCACAGGGGGGAACCCATGATTTGTTTTGTCGAGTCCCTTTTGTAGTGTAGTGAGAATATGTCCAGTTTTAATTCCTATATTTGGTTCTTTGCAGTATGCCTTGTTTATTTCAGTTGTTCACAATGTGATGCTCTATATGTGCAATTATTTACTATGCGGTACATTTCATCAATCCAGTTTTAAACATACCGATAGGAATGCATATATTTTCTTGTTGTTAAGCATGTTATAGCTAGCATATGCCTCTTTTAAAGTTTTTTGATTGTTCGGTTGTTTGTAGTTAGCATATGTCCAGTTTCAAATGCTATCTTTGGTTGTTCATAGTATGCCTTGTTTATTCCAGTTATTCACAACGTGATGTTCTATATGTGCAAGTATGAACTATGCAGTTCAATTTCATCAATACCAGTTTCAACAATACCACTATGAATGACTACATTTGGTTGCTACATCTTGTAGTTAACACGCCTTTCCATTTTTATTTAACAATAACCAGTGTACTTAGATTGACAGAATACCAGTTTGAGTGACTATGTTTGCTTGTTGTTAAATGTTAGACCAGTTGTAGTTAACACACCTTTCCACTTGTTTTGCTTTACTAGCGTGCTTAAACCTGCACACTGAAGCTATCTTTTGGAGATTATTTTGTCTGCCATGGATAATTTTGGTTGATGTTTAGCCTATTGTGCTTAACATTCCTCTCGATGTACCTACACAGGACAATTTTGGGAACGACTCTTGTTTTCCATCGAGGTTAGTTTCATCCCATGGCTTATATATACTCATTGTTCAGGATATCGGTAGTTGGTACCGTATAGGTCGGGGGCTGATAAGGGACTAATCGGTGAATCCGACTTTTAACTGAATATATTTGTAACCCATTTATCGTTAGGTTAACTAGGGCCATATGTAATATATCTGGGGCTACATAGCAACATGCACTATACTTAATGTCTAAATATGCAATCCTAGGCTACATAGCAACAAGGAAGAGTGTTACCTTAATGTTCTGATGATGTCTAGATATACGTAGAAGAGCAGCAACAGCAAAAACAACAACGCATCCCTGTTTGGATACTCAGCTTAGCTAGAGATTAGAGTTACTTTCTAGCTCATGACTAACCCTGAACTAACTCATCCAAAGAGGTGTTTGGATGACAGGGTTAGATTGATAATAAATGCACTAGGAGAACTAGCTCCAATTAGCACCTCTTGGGTTGGATAGTTTTTTGGGTGGGTTAGATGCAATTAGCTCAAACTATCCCTCATGTTTGGATATACTTTAGGGCTATTTGAGCCCAAACTAGCTCAAACTAACTCTAAACCATGGATACAGCAGGAGTTAATCAGCCGATAATTTGTAAGAATGCAATAAACTCCTTCCATCCCATAATATAAGATGTTAATTCATCTAATATGTGAGTATATTGGATGTTATAAGATATTATAAAAGAGTGGTGTACTACATCATTATGCAATTGTTGTTTAGCTTCTAATATTAACTTGGTGCTTTTAGGTACATATGTCATTGGTAAAGATCCACGCTTCGACCCTTTCTGCGTATGGGGCAATGAGATATCGATGAACCAGCATCAAATGAGGAAGCTGATAAAGATTGTTAGTAAAATGGGTCAAAAGATGGCAATTAAACTATCTGTTTCCACTTTATCCAAGACAACAACAAACTGCAGGATGGTAAGTAAGAACTTTGTAGCCTTCTTTTTACTGCCCATAATGAGTTGTGTTAGATGACAATGTTTGAATCTTTTTCCTTTGCAGTGGTTCCCAAAGCAGTTTAATCAAGATTACCTCTCAAACTACATGATTGGTGGGCATGCAAAGGTTAAAGTATTTCTACCAGAACACGATGATTATCTAGATGTTTTCATAAAGACCGTGAAGGATGGGCGGTCGGCCATCACAAGGGATTGGACTAGAGTCGTGCGTGCCTTATGCATGGAGGAGGGCACAATATGGGCATTCCGCTTCACCTTGTTCAGCAACCAGAATGTATTTCACCTCTTTCTTTACCGTCTTTAATAGTATAGGTATAGAACTGCGGTTCATCATTCTTTATTTGGTTCTTATGTAATTCTTGAACATATGTACCTATGAATCGAATAATGCATTGGTTGTTTGAACCTGATGGATATGAATAAGGCTATAGCATACATTCAAATTCAAATTCAAATCCGGTACAATTTGAAATAGCAGCAATTAAATTACAGGGAAATTACGCTCTCTAGGTCGTTATGGCACACATGGTTGGTAAAACACAAACGTTTCTGATATACACCATAATCCGACATGGTTCACGGAGACGAAATGTGTGTAAGCATGCACACAGTTGCCATTTGCAAAGCGTGTGCGATGTGAGACAATATCACAAATGGCGTGGGCAAACTAAATGTTTGTGATAGTTGGCTTATCATACACGATTCGCAACCATGAACTGTTTCTGATGATGTATGCATCGTAAACGTTGCACCACAGAATAGCATGTGCGATAGTTTTCGTGTACGACGATGTTACGACGGTCCGATGTTTCATAATCCTGTCCGACACTCGTACGACAATTAGCTAATCTTCTTAATTAGTTATCGCATACAGTTTGGGAAAAGCGAATGTGTGTGATTGTCTGCTTATCATACACGTTCTATAATAGTGAACCATTTGTGATGGGCCGCGCATCATAAACGTAGCACCCCAGAATGCCGACTGCGATGACAATGTGAGCACAAACGAGTAGCGAGTACTGTATATGCATCAAGGCTCCCTATCCCCAACGGTTTCTGGGTCGTGTGGGAAGGACCCCCCTATCACCCATAGTCACTTGGCGACGGTTCCAAATGCCGTCGCGGAAAGGGGTTAAAAACCGTTTGTATAGCACCTCGCTGTACCAGTGTGTTCCATTCAGTCACACTGCGACTTTATATTCATGCGATCAAGATACAGTATTAAACCCAAAAAAATAATTCCGACGGCGGCGTGCCACGCCAACGTTGTTGTTGTCGTACTCCGGGACGCTGTTGTTGAAGTCTTCAAGGCAGCACATAATGTTATTCACATGGAAATCAAACATGCTGTCGTCGCACAATCGACGGGCAGGGCGCAGGAGGACGGCAACTCGCAGTGCTGCGAGGTAGTGGTCAACGGCGATGTCACATGATACTAAGGGGGGACGTGCGCACAGGCACATGCGCGACGGGTGCAGGAAAACGAACAGGGACTGGCGCTGCGGTGGGTGCAGGTGCACACACGGGCACGTGCACATTCGCTGGTGCTGCCATATAGATGGGCTCGCGCGGGTCAGCGGGGACCTTGCTGATGCCCACGGCTTCCAGCTCTGCAATGCTACAGGAATGGTCGCTGGCGCGGGCGCGGGGGCAGCAACCGCCACGGCCAACTGGTTAAGGGCCATGTCCATGAGGCCCCATTCCTCCTTATTTTCTATCTTGTTCGGCTCGGAGTCGACTTCACCAACTGGAAGACTAGTGGTAGATGATCCTTCTGCGCCATGGTGTTAGTGGAGGTCTATGGGAGGGGAATGGGAGGCGAATAGTAAGGCTGCCCGTATTAAGCAGTGGCTCAAGCACCATTAATGGAGAGGATGCGAGCAAGGCGAGCGGCCATGGAAGTCAAAGGGCTTGCTTCCCAGTGAGCCTACGCAGCGTATAGCTTGCACGCTTCCCGATGAGCCTGCGCATTGGAGGACATCTTGCACGACTTCGAGTCAACCTACGCAGTGGATTGTGCTCGAACGCCTCCCGTCTACTTAGGCATATGTCTGCGTGGCACCTCCTAGCCATTAAAAGTGTGATGCCTGTCGTCATGTGAATGGTTAACAGAATGCCCACGAGTTAAATTATATAAACGTTTGAGGTGATAAGGTGGCAGCTATTTGTTTCAAAATGCCTTTGTTGTCTATTGATTCGAGTGCGCCTTCTCTCAAATTGGATACGAAAAATTACCACATAATGTCGAGTGCCATTCCATGATAGCATGCCAAGTTTCATGGAATTCAAACAAGTTTTGGATTTACTAGAATTTAAAAACAAAGTATCTCAACGTTTTGCTGGAAAGCAATAGTGCCATGGTGTTTGAAATTCATTCCCATTTCTTGCATGGGACATAAGCATGCACCCAAGGACACACATTTGATTTTTCAACCCATTTAGATGCACCGGAGCATGTGCATGTAGTTCAAATTTGAATTATGCACATAAAATGCCTAGAAAACTCAGTTAATGTATAAAAAATGTCCAAACAAACCCCAGAAAATTTCAAATTTTAACACAACACTCCTGTTGTTCTATGTTGATACTAGAAAAAATTTGAAAGTGAGAAGGCAATGGATATCGTTTCATCACAAAGGTGACACGTTCCCTACCAGAACCATGAGGATTGTTGTGAGAAGCTCATACGCAAACCTGCCCAAAATGGGACAATTTTTTCACCACAACATGTTGATGTTGTTCCATGTAGCATGCCAAGTTTCATGATTTTCATACGAGTTTTGGATTTACTAGAATTTTAAAAGCATGTATCTCAATGTTTGCGGCCAAGCAACGGTGCCGAGGTGTTTCACATTCATTCCCATTTCTTGCATGAAAGCATGCAACCAAGGACACACATTTGATTTTTCAACCCATTTTTATGCACTGGAGGCCTATAGTTCAAATTCGAATCATGCACATAAATGCATAAAAAACTCAGTTAATGTATAAAAATGTCCACACGAACCCAGAAAAATCCCCAAATTTAACACGACTCTCCTGTTGTTCTAGGTTGACACCAGAAAAAAAAATTGAAAGCAAGAAGAGGCAACGAATATCATTTCGTCCACAAAGGTGACATGTTCCCTACCAGAACCACGAGGCTTGTTGTGAGAAGCTCTGGTTTGTGAGAAGCTTATACCAAAAACTGCCCCAAATGGGACAATTTTTTTACCACAACATGTTGATGCCCTTCCATGATAGCATGGCAAGTTTCATGAATTTCAGATGAGTTTTGGATTTACTAGAATTTTTAAACCATGTACCTCAATGTTTGCGCCCAAGCGACGGTGCCGAGGAGTTTGACATTCATTCCCATTTCTTGCATGGGACCTAAGCATGCAACCAAGGGCACACATTTGCTTTTTCAATCCATTTTTATGCACTAGAGCATGTGCCTGTAGTTCAAATTTGAATTGTGCACACAAATGCCTAGAAAACTCAGTTATTATATAAAAATGTTCAAGCGAACCCCGAAAAATTCCAAAATTTAACACGACACTCTTTTTGTTCTATGTTGACACCAGAAAAAATTTGAAAGCAAGAAGAGGCAACGAATACCATTTGGTGCACAAAGGTGACAAGTTCCCTACCGTAACCATGAGGCTTCTTGTGAGAAGCTCTGGTTTGTGAGAAGCTTATACCAAAACCTACCCCAAATGGGACAATTTTTTTACCACAACATGCTGATGCCATTCCATGATAGCATGCCAACGTTCATGAGTTTCAGACGAGTTTTGGATTTACTAGAATTTCAAAACCAAGCATCTCAACGTTTGCCAACGAGCCACAGTGCCGAGGTGTTTGAAATTCATCACCATTTCTTGCATGGGACATAAGTATCAACCCATGTACACATATATGAATTTAGAACCCATTTTTGTGCACCGGAGCATGTCCATGTAGTTTAATTTTGAATTGTGGACCTGAAATGCCTAGTAAACCAAGTTAATGTGTAAAAATGTCCAAACTAACCCTGAATAATTCCATTTTTTACGACACACCTATAGTTTGCTGTTCACTGCAGATAAAAGTTCTAGCAATCTAACACCCTCCTTTGCTGTTGTTTGCATTTAAAATCAAGACAAAAAATCAAGTAGACCGCACACAGTTTATTATCACCAACCTTGTGAGATGCAATATAAAATATCTTGGAGCACTGTCGGAGTAGTACATATATGGCTTACGCGAGAAGGTGCATCTGCTACAGTCCACAGTCGGCGCGTCAAGGACACTAGCTCGCTCCCCAAATATCAATTCACCATTCAATCATCGCCGGTGAAAGATGGGGATGTGGACCCGCGTCATGAGGGCCACTTCGGCGGCCAAGTCCGGCAAGGGCGCGGCCGCAGCTGCCATGCGTGTGGTAACAAGCTGCGTGAGCATGGCCGCAATCTGCGATCGGGCGGCCAAGACAGCCCAAATGGCCGCTGTTGCTGCTCAGGTGGCGGCAACAACATCTGCATCGAGGATAGCAACTGCTGAGAGCGGCACAACAGCTGTCAGTTATGCAGCGGCCGCCTTAGCCCTAATGGAGGCCACCCATGACCATGTTGAGGCCGCCCACACCCAGATCATGGCAGTCAATGAACAACTCGAATGAAGCTTCTCCAACAATGGTCGACAACCCACGGCCGAAGAGTTGGCAATCGTCAAGAGTGTTCGTGCAGCCGTCCGTTCCTTCGCGGCATACCTTACGATGGTGGAGCCCATCCAAGCCCAGATCACAGCCGTCCATGCCCAGCTCGTGACTGCCTTTTCCAAAGAGAAGGCGGACGCGGATGGCGAGATGCTTGCCTAGTATGGTGCGGTTGATGCCATGGAGCCCTTCCCCAGGAGATCATTGGGCATGAGCTGGACATGGAGGAGGCGGCGGAGATCGATGAGCACCAGCCAGAGTAGTACTCTTTGTTTAATTTAGATCATCGATCTTTAATTTGTTAGGGTAATGTTTAGGTCAGCTATTTTTGTTTAATTGCTGAACTTGCTCGATTAAGAAGTATGGGTGTGATGTAGGCTCCATTGTGTACCCAAATTATGCAGTGACATGGATTACCACTATAACTAGGGATATTTGGACCAAAATTTGCACGTTCAAACTCATCACACACGGGGTAAGCAATATGAATCGTTTGTGATGTTCACATATTGTACACAGTGTTGAATAAGGGACCGTGTCTGATGACACTTTGTGCGCCAGTTTTTTCGCTGCACCGATCCAAAATTTTCAACTTCCGCGGAAGTAGCTACCTCCCTGCCCCCTCCCCCTTACCAAAAGCCACATTTCCCCTATTTCCGCCTCCCTTTTCAAGTTCAAACCTCACTCCTTGCTTGTAGTGCTGCCTCCTCACCGGCGACCCTCCTTCACGCTGCTCGGCCTCGTCGATCCAGGCAGGTAATCCACACCTGACCCCCATCCTCCTCCTCCTTCTACATCCCACATGCCCTGACTGTCGGTACGACACCATCCACCCAAACACCTACCCCTCCCCCAAATAAGAGCCGCCCTAAGACATGGTGCATGTAGTATAACCAGGAGCTCAAGGAGCATTTGGCAGCTGAGAAGCAAATCGCAGTCGCACGCGCGGATGAGGTCGCGATTGCTGCCATTCGTGCTGACCCCCAGACCTTGGAGGAGCACCTCACTGTCAAGGTCACTGCCGATGCCTCGCGTGCCAACACCGCGGCCCGGTTGGCTGCTTTGAATGATAGTTCGTGGTGTTTTCTCGAGGCCACCGTCAGTGTCTTCGACAAAGACTACGAGGTGTTTTCTCAGCATGCCCGTGCTTACCTCAACTCGAGAGACAGCAGGTTGGTGCTCGGAGAGGCTCAGGCAACTCACCACTATGAGGAGGGCACCCACGATGTGGAGGCCTCGCCCTCTTCCATGTCCAAGGAGCCAATCATCATCGATATCTCCGATGATGAGGAGTAGCTTGTCTTATTAGCTCACTATAAGGACCTATGTTCAGTTACCTAGCTACACCGGTTAAGCATGCTCGGTTTACCCGTTGCATGTGCTGCTCCTGCCTATCCTTAACAAATTCTAGTGAATTTTCCTATCTACTTTTACCATGCAATATATTGCTCTAGTGTATATGTTCTATATGTCGTGCAATGTGGTGCTCACTTATTAACTATTTGGTTAATTTGTTGCCGTGTTCAGTTAACTGTATGGTTCAATTCTGTAATGTGATGTTCAATTCTTTAGGGTGAAATTTTGTATTGTCTTCCATGTGAGAAATAAATTGAATTTATCTGTAAAAAATACATGAGAAACAAATACAATTGCTATATTTCCAAGTTATCAAGCATGCTTGGTTTGGTTAACTGTCTAATCTTCTAGTGTGTTATATATTGTGCAATGTGGTGCTTAGTTAATGTTGTCGGATTTCGGGATCCGGCAACCCATGAGAGGTTCGAACACTGGGGTGCGTGCGGATATCTCAAACTGCCCAGCCTGCCTACTCGCGATCCTCCCTAGCCTAGCGCGAAGATCTCACAGAGACACAAAGACACTAAAATTTATACTAGTTCGGGCCACCATTGTGGTGTAATACCCTACTCTAGTGTGGTGTGGTGGATTGCCACGAGGGGCTATGGATGAACTGGTTACAAATAATGAACAAGCCTCAGGAGGTGAGGTGTTCTTGAGCTGGTGGGGTGCTCCACTTGTTCTGGTTTTGGTCCCCCTCTATGGTGGTGGCTAAGTCCTATATATAGTGCCTTGGTCCTCCTCCCAAATATGAGCGGGAAGGGACTCCACAACAGCGGGATTTGAAAGGGGACAAGTAGTACAGTCTATCCTAACAAAAGTAGTCTTCGCCTGCGAAAAGCCTCTGGCCGTGACGCTGCGGTAGGCTCGGTGATGACCTCTGTCCTGCCGTCCTGGCGGTCTTGGTCTTGTTGCACCAGAATGGAAACCTTTGGCTGATTCCTCGGGACTCCGCACCTGCGGCTTGCCTCCGTTGCACGGAAGAGGAAACCTGCGCTCTGCGCCCGCCTGGCGCCCGCCTTGCCTTGGTCGTCATGGCTCACGTCAGCTGAGCCTCATGAGGTAGCTGGATAGAACTCTCCGCCCCTCAGGAGCCCGCCTGAGGAGGCCGACTCCTTTGGGGGTCTTGGCATCGTCCGCCTCGCGAGGCTTCGCCCCTCGCGAGGGTCTTGCTGTGTTGTTGTCGAAGCTGGGCTGTACCAGGCCGTCGATGGAGCCACGGGGTGGGCCGCAGGCAGGCAGGACTAGATAGCCCCAAGTCCAGGACGCCGACAGTAGCCCCCGGGCCCAAGGCGCGGTCGGACTTGGCTTCTAGGCAAAGTCAAAGGGCAAGTGCGGAGCGCCGTGGGCCCTAACCGCCTGCGGCCTTCATGATGCGTGGCGATTTATTGGACGTGAGCGACTCCGCTTCCCCATGCTGCCTCGGCAACTGCTCGACTTAACTAGCCGATGCTGCATGCAGGGGGTCATGATGGCGCGAGGTCGTGGAGGCCGGAGGTTGGCCTCCCTTGACTATAAATGTGAGAGTGGGGTGGAGCCCCCTGTCTATCTTCCTTTCGTTTTGATCCCGCCTGCTTCTTTCCTCTTCGTCTTGCTCCCAAGGCATTGTCAAAGAGGTTCTCAACAGCCGAGAAAGGGAAGGCAACCAAGGAGGGGACAGCCTCCCCTCCTCCCAAGAGGGGCCGTGGCCGTCTCCAAGCATCCTGTCGTCCCTCCGGCAACATCCAGGGGGCGCGGGCATGCACCCTCCAAAGGCAGCGTTGCGCCGGGCGCCCGTGATGGCACCTCTTGCCGCAGCGGGGGCTACCGGCCCAGGAGCAGCCCCCACAATGAAGGGAGGCGCGCCGTGATCGTGCGCCCGCCTTGGCCGCGCTTTTCTTCACTAGAGGTGCTCCCCGAGTTCGTGGTGTGGTCGGAGAACCCGACTGGCACCTCGCTCCGGCTCCCTCGCTTCTTCTCCGGCGAGCTTCCTTCTTTGGGGCTTGTTGGCCTGTGGCCGCAGGCTGAGGGGTGCTGCAGCAGAGCCTCGTGGGTCAGCACGGAGGTTTCCGCCTCCGGCAGCTAGTGCTGACCCGCGGCTGGCAGACTTTTGCCCGCTTGTGTGGCCTGCGCGAAAGGTGCACCCTCCACTTCAAGTACGACGGCCTGGCGACCCTCTATGTGAGGGTGTTCAGGGGAGACGGCGGCCGCGTGGGGTGCTGCCCGGAGGACAGCAGCGACGACGATGGTGGCGATGGCGAACTTGGCCTTGGTGACGTGCGCTGCTCCTCCCGTGATGGCAGCTCTTCCTCGGATGAGAGCTCAAGCAGCGGTGGCTACGACCGGCCTCCGTACCGTCGTGCTCGTGTCGAGGACGCTGGTGCCTCGTCCCATCGCGGCCCTCCAGTGAAGCAGGAGAGGAGCCCAGCCTGAAGCTAGGGGCCGGCGAATTTGGGCTCAAGGCCGGTGGCCCTAGATCTCCTGTTGGAGAACTGGTGGAGCGTCGGGCTACCTTGAGGCGCTGCTTGAGGATGTGGCACTGGTGCCAGGCCTGCACGCCTTCGGGCCTTCCATGTTTAGATTTTCCTTTCTCCTGCAAATCGAAAAAAACAAGAACGTACCCTACGAGGGCGTGTAATGAACTGCTGCTGTTATGCCTTTTTATGTTATGGTTGCTGTCCTTGATGCTGTGTTGCAGTATTTGTAATTTGAGCGGGTCGAGGTAGGAAGGCTTAGCTTGATACATGCAGTCGTCCTTCGCCTTGTGAGGACTTGACCTTAGGTATTTGGCAGGACCCTCAGGGCGCGCGCCTTGTGCCCTCCGGAGACATGCCCTGAGCCCTCAGGAGGTGCGGCATGGCAAAGCTGTCCCTTGAAGAAAAAGAAAATTTGTTGAGCGACTTACTCCCCCTTACGCGAGCCCCCTGCCATAGGGTGAGTGACCTGGATCTGTTGCACCGTGTCGCCCTGCCCGGGGGGCACGGACATGAGGGGTGCTGTCGCCAGCGGACTCGATCGAGGGATCCTCATGAGGATAAAGACGAAATAATAGGGTTCGGCGCGGTGCGTGTGCATAAAGACAAGACCTGGGCGCACACACCTACCTAGCCCCACGCGCGAGAAGCGCGAGGAGAAATGGCGGGCGACTGCCACCCCCTCGTGTCCTTAGACCAACGCAGCTCAGGAGAAAACACACTTGAGGATCCAGCGCTCACGAATACCAAATCCATTGAAAAACTTACTAAGGAAAACCGCAAGCAACTTCAGAAAGCAAAAGAACAGCCGCGTCCGGCACCTAATCTAGTCTTCTCACCAGCGCTGAGCTAAGTGCTGCCACTAGGATGTGGGAGGGAGCCCCCATGAGGCCCCAGGGCGACTCTCAGGAGACTTCGGGCCGTGTACGTCCCCACTCATTATTACGTGAGAGTGTCACGAGCGGAGACCTTCATAGGCCGAAGCCTTTCTTCAGGGGTAGAACTTCCGGAGGTGCTGGATGTTCCAGGCGTTCTGGATGGGGACCCCGTCCTGTGTCTCCAGACGCGTGGCGCCAGGCCTAGAGACACTGTCAACCCTAAACGGGCCCTCCCACATGGGAGAGAGCTTATGCAGCCCCTCCCTGGAGAGCACTCGCCTCAGGACAAGATCGCCCACCTCTAACGTCCTAGAGCGGATGTTGCGGCAGTGGTACCTCCGCAGCGCCTGCTGGTACCTCGCTGCCCTGAGTGAGGCTTCACAACGGTGTTCCTCCCCCAGCACGAGATCCATCCTCTGTGTGGCGTCCTGCTGCGTTTCGTCGAACGCCAGGACCCACGTGGAGCGATGCTTGACCTCGTGAGGGAGAACCACTTCTGCTCCGTAGACGAGGAAGAAAGGCGTTTCTCCTGTTGGCTTGGTCGCGGTGGTGCGGATGGACCACGGCACAGACTGCAGCTCGTTGAGCCAGCCCCTGCTGCAAGCCTCGAGCTTCTTCTTGAAGGTGCGGGTCTTGAGGCCCCTCAGGACCTCCGCATTGGCTCTCTCAGCCTGTCCATTGCTCCGTGGGTGTGCTACTGAGGCGTAGTAGATCTGCATTCCAAGGTTAGCAAAGTATGTTTTGAAAAGATTGCTAGTGAACCATGAGCCGTTGTCGGTGATGATGCGATTGGGGACCCCAAATCGGCTCACAATTCCCTTGATGAACTTGACGGCTGATCCTACTGGGATGGTGCGCACGGCTTCTACCTCCGTCCATTTGGTGAACTTGTCAATGGCAACGTAGAGGTATCGGTAGCCCCCTGGCGCACGAGGGAATGGCCCCAAGATGTCCAGCCCCCAGACCGCAAATGGCCACATAGGCGGGATCGTCTGGAGGCCCTGCGCGGGCTGATGGATCTGCTTGGCGTGGAACTGGCATGCTTCATAGGAGAGCACCAGCTCGGTAGCGTCGTTGAGCATGGTGGTCCAGTAGAAGCCACTGCGGAACACCTTGCCCACCAGGGTGCGGGACAAAGAGTGGTGCCCGCAGTCCCCACCATGTATGTCCGTCACCAGCTCGAGCCCCTGTTCCCTGGTGACGCACCGTAAAGAAACGTCATTGGGCCTCCTACGGTATAACTCACTGTCATTGATGCAGTAAGCGGTGGCCTGGCAAGCCAAGCGCTCGGCGTCCTCCTCCTTTTCTGGTAGGGTCCCCTGAAGCAAGTACGCCTTGAACTCCTCCGTCCAGCACCCCTCCTCAGGCTCAAGGGCGAGCAGCAAGCGGGCTCCTGAGGGATGACCACAGGCTGGGGCTCCTGTCTCTGGTGCCTGTGGCAGGTCCTCCTGAGGTGGTGCTAGAGTCGTGACATGCGGAACCACAGATGGCTTGAAGAGGTGCTCCTCAAACACACCTGGCTCCTGAGGGAGCCTGCGAGAGGCACTCTTGGCGATGTCATCTACTTCGTCGTTCGTCCCGCGCGGCACATGCTGGAGCTCCACGCCCATGAACCGCTTCTCCATCTTGCGCACCTCTTCTAGGTACGCCTCCATGTGTTCGTCCTTAGGCATGTATTCCTTGTTGGAAAAGTTGACGAGAAGCTGAGAATCGCCTTTGATGGTGAGGCGCTTTACCCCCAACGTGGCCGCGACTCTGAGCTCAGCAAGCAGGCCTTTGAATTCTGCGATGTTGTTGGTGTCGGGTGGTAGGTGCGACATATGCCAACAGGTGGCTTATCATTGTGGGAGCCAGTAAGACATCGCCGGTGCCTGGAAACGGGATAAGGCGAAGACGTGCACGCCGGCGGATCTTACCCAGGTTCGGGGCTCTCCGTGGAGATAACACCCCTAGTCCTGCTCTGCGGGGTCTCCGCATGATCACTAGATCAACAAGTAGCTACAAGAGGCTCCTTGAGCTGTTCGGTGGGAGGAGGAAGAAGGGCAAGGCTAGCTCTCTTCTCTCCCTATGGTGGTGTCTAAAACTCTCTGAGATCAACCCCTTGCATGGGTGTCCCGGGGGGTTTATATAGGCCTACCCCCCGGGGGTACAACGGTAATCCGGCTGGGTGCGGGCCCAGGCCGTCAGTGTCTACGACCGCCGTCTTCTCCGCCGGCTTCTGGGGCCCGCCGACTGGTGGGTCCCGCCGACTGTCGGCCTGCTGGTCGACAGGCCGGCCCCACCACATGGGGGATCTTGTCGGGGCCTGGTTACTGTTGCCTCGCCTCTGATGACGAGGGCTTTGTCGAGGTAGGCATGGCTACAGTGCCGCCGCCTTGCGGGCTCCCACTGTAGCCTTACCTCGTCTTGTTCGCTTAATGGTGCGCGCACCCCGAGGGGGGGGAGCAAGCCGGCTATTGGAAGCCGGCCTAGCCTCGGGCCGGCTGGGGGAGGCTGGGCCACCTTCGGATGTCTCTCTGACCGAAGGGGCCCGCCGTCTGCGGGCCGTACTGGCAACCCGTCGTGGATGGCGTCATGATCCGCATGGCAACAGTGCCACGCCGGATGAGGGATGGCCGTCCCGTACGGCGTACTGTAGCCATGCATACACCGGGATTCGGGGGTGGCAGAGTTTGCTGTAGCCACGCCCCATCCCGTCACCATTATGGGGGGTGGACTTTAGGATGCGGCCTTCGGCCGCTTGCTTATTGGAGTCGGTCTGTCATGGGTCGGCTTCTTGGAGTCGGCCCGATCGATACGTCCTCCAAAGGTTGTTTATGGCCGGGACGCCTTCTGCTAGCCGGCCTAGGTGATAGCCGGCCGGAGGAAGGCGGCCCCGTGTCTCAGGTTCTTCGAGGTCCGATCGGCCCATTGTTTTTTCTGAGGGCCAAAGGAAGCCGGTTAGGCTACCCGTGGTCATTTACTTCGACAGTAGTCCCCGAAGCTGGTTGGGCTTCATGGCTGAAGGGGAAATCGAGAAGCTCAGCCAGCTTCCTATCCCGAGGAGCCGGCAGCTAGGAGTCGGCCTTCCTTGCGCGTGCCTTCTCGACGAAGCCTCCTCAAAATTCGAAGGCGGGAACCAGCTGGCGCGCTTGCCGAGCGGCGGGCTGACCGCCCGCTTTCCGCGCGCCATGTGGCGCCCTTCGGCGTGACGGGACACCGTCGCGGGCCGGGGCAGGCCACTTCCGCGCCTCGGCCCGTGTGCGGATCTTCTGTGGCCCAAATCGACCGCACGTCTTCCAGCGGTGGTTCCCACTCGCCATCAAGGCGCGATAATCGCGGGTCGTGGGGGAGTGGGCATAGTTAATCCCACGCCCCCCCCCATGCCTCGCCTCCTCGGCTTCGCCGCGCGAGGCTATAAGTAGGGGCGGGGAGGGGGAGCAACAATTGTTCGCACGCTCGCCCTCGCCCTGCCTCCTTTTTCTTCTTCTTCGCTGCGGTAGCCCCTCGCCGTGCTCCTGCTTCGCCATCCTTTCTTCCTCCCAGTGTGCCGCAGGCTTGCTGCCTCCACGCCGGGCGCTTCTCGCCGTCGCGCTCGCCGCCATGGCTCCGACGTCGAGCTCCTGGGACGGCTCCATCGTCCGCGACGACCACATCGAGTTTCTCCGCAAGACGCGGCGGCTACCGAGCGAGGATCTTGTGCAAGTCCGCCTCGCGCTAGCGAGGGAGGTTTCGCCGGCGCCGGAGGAAGGCGAGCGAGTGATCTTCTACTCGCACTGCCTGCGCGGCGTCGGCCTCCCCGCGAGCGGCTTCTTTCGCGTGTTTCTTGACTTCTACCAACTCCAACCGCACCACCTCACCCCCAACACGGTGGTGCTGCTGTCGGCCTTCGTCTCTTTTTGCGAAGGTTTCCTCGGCGTCCTCCCCACCATCGAGCTCTGGGGGGAGTTTTTTCAATCTAAGCTCGGCACGGTCGTCGCCGGCGTGCCTGCTCCATGTGGCGCCTTCATCGCCATGAGGAGGTCCACTGCCGACAACCCCTTCCCTTCTATCGCGCTGATCCAGTCGGTGAAGCTCTGGCAACGGTCTTACTTTTATGTAAAGAACGTTGCCCCGAATGGCGATTATGTCAACTTGTCGGCTTACGTAGCCGGCCCGCCGGCTGGGAGGCCGGCTTCATGGTCCTACCGAGCTAGGTCACTGACGCCGGCTGGAGCCGGAGCCGTCGCCCGACTTCGGGTGCTCATCCAGTCGGACCGCCTGACCGGGCCCGACTTGATCGCCGCCTTCGTCGAGCGTCGGGTCCTTCCGCTTCAAGGCCGCCCTCATCTGATCTGTCAGATGAGCGGCCGCGTCGACCCAAGCCGGCTCAGCACCAGGGAGATGCCTCACGACGAGGTGTCTTACATGGTGAACTACATCGCCAACTGCAAGCTCAAGCCGGACTGGCAGTATGGCATGGCGCCATTCTCTCACGCCAATCCACCACCTTTTGTAAGCTTTCTTTCTTCATTTGTTGCCGAATCCCTTTTCGGGCCGACTCTTGACCAGTCGGTCTGTCCTGAACCAGAATCCCCTTCTTCATCCTTCGGCCGGGACCGCGGGGCCGGAGCGCGAGTTCGCCCCCGACCGCGAGGCGGACGATCCTGACAACCCCGGCTTGGGGGAGGCCGCCCTAGACGACGACGCCGCGGGAGGCGGTGGCGAGACAGGCGGCTCCGGCTTCACTGCCGGCTTCGAAGACTGGCCCGACGATGACGAGGCCGATCCTGCTCCATGCCGCCAGCCGGCGTCCGACCCCCAAGAGGCGGCGCACTGAAGCGTCGAGCGGCGCCGACCCCCTTCGGCGTCCGGCCGAAGAGGCCTAAGGTGCCCGCGGCGGCAACCAAGCGCGACGAGGCGGCCGCGAAGGCGGCCCGCTTCCGCAAGGTGGTGAAGCAGCCGCAGGCGGTCTCGGCGTAAGTTCTTGTTCTTACGCATCTTTCTCTTTTTTCCTCAGTTGATGTTCTTCTAAGTCCTTTCTCCGTTTTGTCAACCAGGGCCCCGCTCTCTCTTGAGCGGACTACCGCCGCCTCCATAGTCGGCGGAGCGGGAGGGTCTGCAGGCTCTCGTCGCATAGATCCCCGTGCCGAGCTTCAGGCGGCGACGGAGCGGAACACGCGGGAAGCGCAGGAGGAGCAGGAGGCGGAGGAGAGAAGGGCAGCCGTCGCCGAGCCGGCCCTGGAGACGATGGCGGAGTCGGCCGGGGCGCAGGCCGACGCGGCGGCCAGGGCCCGGGCGGAGGCCGAGGCCGCAGAGAAGACGGTGGAGGCCCTGCGTGGCCAGCCTCCGCAGCTCATCATCCCCCTCCGTTCCGCACCGCCGGATGTCCCGGAGCCCCCGCCGGAGGAGATCAGCCGCGACCCGCCGATGACGGAGAGGGAGGAGGGCGACGTAGTCGTCCTGGAGGGATAAGTGGTGCCGCCTCCGTCGTCCAGGACCAGCCAAGGCGGCCAGCCCAAGGTGCTGCCTGAGCAGGCGACTGCACAGGCAGATCTCGTGGTCTTGTCGCCGACTCGTCGGCGTGCGGCGAGGGCGGCTTCAGAGCCGGATCCGCAGAGGGCGGCCGGCTCCAGCTCGTTGTCGCATGAACTGGAGTCGGCCACCGCTAGCTCGCCAGGGTGGACGCAGGGCGGTGGGACGGCCGCGCTGAACTTGGCGGCGCAAGACGTCCGCAGCCGGCTTCAGGCCCAAGCAACCACGCTGCAGCAGTGTACCCGAGAGTTTCTGGCGACACGGGCGGTCGTTCGGGTGAGTTCTCTGGTTCTTGATTTCTTTCCGTGGGGGCGCGTCAGCGCACCCACTGGGTGTAGTCCCCGAGTTCCGAGCCGGCTGCTGAGCAGGCGGCTTGGAATTTCTTCAAAGACTTTTTTTACTGATTTGCTCTTGCTTGCTTCTTCGTCCTGTTTGCAGGATTACCACAACCTCCACACTGCTACCTTCAACTCCCAAGTCCGGGAGGCAGACAAAAGGGCCGCCGATCTGTCGGAGAGCCGGCATGAGTGACTTTGTCTTTTCATCTCATGTGGGGGCGCGTCAGCGCACCCATTGGGTGTAGTCCCCGAGATTCGGGCCGACTGCTCAGCAGTCGGGTCGGATCTTTCTTGCCAACTTCTTTCTTAATTTCTTCTTTCCATGCTGGCAGGAGCCAACACCGACTTGAGGCAGCAGCTGGGTGTGGCCCAGACCGCCCTTCGCACCAGGGAGGGTGAGCTCAGTGCCTTGGCCCAGGAGCGTGACCGCCTGGCCAAGAAACTGGCCGACCAGGAGGAGAGCCACAAGGCGGCCCTGAATGCGGCTCAGGACAGCGAGGCCGCCCTCAAAGCCGAACTCGAGACTGAGGCGGCGGGCTGGGCCGAGGCAAGGCAAGCTCTGAGCAAAGGCTACGGCCATGTCGAGGACTTGGTTGATGGTAGGCTGCCTTCTTCTTCACTCTTTGCTTGCCTCGCAAGTCAGTTTAACTCCTGACTTGCTCTGTTTCCTCTTCTTTGTGAAGAGTACTTTCCTGGCCACTCTGTCGCCGCCAACCAAGCCATCGAAGCCCACCGAGAGGCCTGGCGGCAGGCTGGGGTTGAGATCGCGCCAGATGCCAACCGGTCGCTTGAGGAGCAGCTTCTGGCGATCGAGGCCCGCCTCCAGTCGGCCTACCGCATGCTCCGCCGGCTTCAGCGTGCCGGGGCACAGGTGCTGGCCGCCCTTTGGCCTGGCGAGGTAATTCCTCGCACCCCCAGCCGTACTGTCGACTGGCTGGAGGTAGCCGTCGGCCGCCTTGAGGCCTGGAAGGCTTCAGCTGACGGGCGCTAGAGTTCGTCCGGGCTTGGTACCCTGGGCTGAACTTGGATCAGCTGCACACCTGGCGGCAGGAGGCCGACGAGGAGCTGGAGGCGGTGCGGCCGGCTATTATCCAGTGTGCCTCGGCGATCGCTGACTTCACCGACACCAGCGCCTTTGCTCCTGAGGTGAACGAGGACGACTTCGCGCAGCCGGAGGAATGGTTCGGGGTGAACCCGGCCGACGGTGAGGACTCGGCAGAGGAGATTGACTCCAACGACGAGGGCGAGGAGGAGGAGGAGGAAGACGGCGAAGATGCTATGTCGGATGTCGGAGCAGCCGGCCAGCCTCAGCCTAACCATGCCTCCAGCAACGAGGCGCGTGCGAATGCTCCGCCTGCCACCGGTGACGACTAGGCCGAGACTCGCCAGCCAGCCACTCCTCCAGCCGACACCGCCGTCTCCACCGTTCTTCCTGAAGCTCCGGGCGCTCCCTTGGCTTGATTCACCGTTTTACTTTCCTGCCAGTCACTCTTTGAACAGACTTGTTATTTTTGCATAATTCCACCCACCGGGGGTGTATTCAAACTTCGTTGAATGTCGGCCTTTAGAAGGCTTTGGGTGTAAATATTATTATGCACGTGCTTGGCTTCCATTCCTACTTGCTTTTTATCTTTTTGCTTTCTTCCTTTGCCGCCTTCCCTTGGATGCCGCCTTCCCAGCCGGACAGCTGCTCTGCAGTCTGCGGCCGGGAAAGGAATTCAGCCGTCTGGGAAGGCAAGGACTCAAGCTTTCTTAGATTATGGCAGAGTAGGAAAGGAAGTCGGCCAGCCGACTGCTTCGACAGTCGGTTGGCGAGGGGGGAAGCTGGCTTGTGTTATGTAAGTTCATTAGTCCTTAGCCATTTTTCATGTGGGCATCCTTTCCGCCTTTAGCTCTTGCTAGTCGGGCAGCTGTTTCTTCGAGCTGTGACTCTCGCAAGAGAGGGCTTGGGTGCCGGCACATTACTTGTCTGACTGCAGGTAGAATTTGGACATAACCCAAGGCGGCCAGTCCCCGGGCCGACTAGTCGAACCCGGTGCCGGACGGAGAAAGTAAATGCAGTAGGGTAACCATGGGTGTGATACACGGCATACATAGATAAAATAGGGTAGTCCCAGAGAACTCCTCAGGGGCCCGTTGTCTCATACTTAATAGAAAAGGTAGCGTGATACATACTGCATTTCAACTATAAAATCTTCGAAGAAGATTAGCATTCCACGGGCGCTCCGACTCTTTGCCGGAGTCGTCTCTCTTGCGTGCCTTCGGCTTCTGCGCGTCAATTAGGTAATAGGAGTCGTTTCCCAGAGCCCGGTTGATGACGAAGGGGCCTTCCCAAGGGGCCGAGAGCTTGTGCTGGCCGGCTGTTCGCTGGATTAGCCGGAGCACAAGGTCTCCCTCTTGGAAAGTTCTTGGCTTCACTCTCCGACTGTGGTAACGGCGTAGTCCTTGCTGGTAGATGGCGGACTGGCTGAGGGCTAACAGCCGGCTTTCTTCTAGCAAGTCGACAATGTCTTCTCTTGCTTCCTTGGCCTCCGCCTCCGTGTACATGGTGACTCGAGGTGAGTCGAACTTGATGTCAGTTGGGATGACAGCCTCAGCACCATATACAAGGAAGAAGGGGGCGAAGCCGGTCGACTTGTTTGGAGTAGTGCGCAGGCTCCAGAGGACGGCCGGTAGCTCGTCGAGCCAGCAGCGGGCCGAACGCTCCAGTGGCATGACCAGTCGGGGCTTGATGCCCGAGAGGATGAGGCCATTTGCTCGCTCGACTTGGCCGTTTGACTGCGGGTGGGTAACGGACGCTAAGTCCAGTCGGATGCCCTGTGTCGCGCAGAAACGTGCCAATGCTCCCTTGGCAAAATTTGTGCCGTTGTCGGTGATGATGTTGTGTGGTACACCGTACCGGGTTGTAATGTCGGCAATGAATGTCATGGCAGTCGGCCCATTCAGTTTCTTGATCGGCTTTGCTTCAATCCACTTGGTAAATTTGTCTACGGCGACAAGCAGATGTGTCATGCTGCCGCACGCTGTCTTGAATGGTCCGACCATGTCCAGTCCCCAGACGGCAAAGGGCCAAGTGATGGGGATGGTCTTGAGTGTAGAAGCCGGCAGGTGTTGCTTGGAGCCGAAGACTTGGCACCTTTTGCAGTGTTTGACTAGTTCCTTGGCATCCTCCAATGCAGTCGGCCAGAAGAATCCATGGCGGAAGGCCTTGGCGACGAGTGCCCTGGAGGCGGCATGGTGGCCGCATTCGCCTTGGTGGATGTCTTCGAGGATTGCTATGCCCTTCTCTTGCTCGACGCAGTGCTGGAAGACTCCGGTAGCGCTGTGCCTAACTAGCTCTTGATTCATTATTGTGTAGGCTCCGGCTCGGCGTTGGACTTGTCTGGCCGAGATCTCGTCAGTCAGTAGTTCTCCATTCACCAGAAACCGGAGGATGGGCCGAGCCCATGATGGAGCTGTGATTTCTTCGAGCCAAGACGGCTACTGCAACCAGGGTGGGCGGGTTGGGTTGTGAGGAGTTGGAGTCGGCCTCCGCCTGCTGTGCCACTGCAGTCCCCGGGTTGGGTTCGACTATGGCAGTCCCCGGGCTGGGTTCAACTACGGTAGTCCCCGAGCCGGCTGCAGAAGTCCCCGGGCCGCCTGCCTGATCCCCGAAGTCGGATCCGACTGCGTCGGGGTCACGCGACACGAAGATGGAACTGGATTCCAGAGACGGCTTGACAGATGGCTTGAGGAGGCATTGGAGGGCGACGCCGGTTGGTATAGCTTGTCGGGTGGAGCCTATTCGTGCCAGGGCATCTGCTTGCTCGTTGTCGGCTCGTGGCACGTGAAGGAACTCGCACCCCTCGAAATATCCGCTGAGCTGCTAGACAAGGAAACGGTAGCTCGCCATGTTTGCGTCCTTGGCATCGCAGTCGCCGGATGATTGCTTAACCACTAGGTCCGAGTCGCCATAACACAGGATCTGGCGGATGCCGAGTTCCTTGGCTAGCCGGAGCCCGTGTATGAGCGCCTCGTACTCAGCCACATAGTTGGAGGCGGCAAAGTGGATTTGCAATGTGTATCTGAGTTTGTCGCCCTTGGGAGAGGTGAGGATGATGCCGGCTCCCAAGCCGGTGCGCATCTTGGATCCATCAAAATGCATCCGCCAATGAGTGGAGTCGGGGGCCGGTGGCAGGTACTGGGTCTCGGCCCAGTCGATGAGGAAGTCGGCCAGTGCTTGGGACTTGATGGCGGTGCGGGGCTGATAATAGATTGTGTAAGGAGCCAGCGCAATGGCCCATTTTGCCACTCGGCCGGATGCATCCCGGCTGCCTATGATCTCGGCAAGCGGGGCAGTGCATACGACCGTGATGGGATGCTCTTGAAAGTAGGGCTTGAGTTTCTTGGAGGCGAAGTACACACCATAGCACATCTTCTGATAGTGCGGGTAGTTCTGTTTTGAGGTGGACAATACTTCGCTCAAATAATACACCGGCCTCTGGACAAGCTGAGCTCGGCCTTCTTCTGGGCGCTGAACCACAATGACTGTGCTGACCACCCGGCTGGTGGCGGCGATGTAGAGGAGCATGGGCTCCTTCTCAGTTGGGGCCGCCAAGACAGGCGGTGTGGAAAGCATCTTTTTCAGCTCGTGGAAAGCTTGATCCGCCTGGTCATTCCACTCAAAATGAGCGGACTTCTTCATGAGTCGGTAGAGGGGGAGAGCCTTCTCTCCGAGCTGGCTCATGAAGCGGTTCAAAGATGCCAGGCATCCGGTGAATTTCTGGATGTCTCGCAGCTTGGTAGGGACCTTCATTCTCTCTATGGCCTTGATCTTCACTGGGTTGCACTCGATGCCGCGTTCGGAGACCAGAAAGCCTAGAAGTTGGCCGGCTGGTACTCCGAACACACATTTCTCCGGGTTGAGCTTGATCTCAAACCGGCGCAAGTTCTCAAAGGTTTCCATGAGGTCTTCCAGCAGGGTGCCGCGTTTCTCCGTCTTCACCACGACATCGTCTACATAGACGTGGGCATTTCTGCCGAGTTGCTTGAGGAGGCATTTCTGCATGCAACGCTGAAAGGTGGCACCGGCATTTCTCAAGCCGAATGTCATAGTCAGGTAACAGAAAGCTCCGAATGGGGTGATGAAGGCGGTCTTCAAGCGATCAGCCGGGTTCAACTTTATCTGGTGGTAGCCGGAATAAGCATCCAAGAAACTCAACAGCTCGCATCCGGCTGTGGAGTCTATCACTTGGTCAATCCTTGGCAGGGCGAATGGATCTTTGGGGCAGGCTTTGTTGAGGCTGGTGTAATCGATGCACATGCGCCACTGCTTGTTCTTCTTCAGCACAAGGACTGGGTTGGCAAGCCATTCTGGAAAGAACACTTCCATAATGAAGCCGACTGCCAGAAGCCGGGCTATTTCTTCTCCGACTACTCTTCTCTTCTCTTCTGACAGGCGGCGTAAGGGCTGCCTGACCGGCTTTGTGTCAGATCGGACGTGTAGCTTGTGCTCGGCGAAATCCGTCGGGACACCCGGCATGTCTTTGGGAGACCATGCGAAGATGTCCCGATTCTCACGGAGGAAATAGACGAGCTCGCCTTCCTATTTGCTGTCAAGGTCTGTGCCTATGACAGCGTGCCTCTTTGGGTGCTCCGGGTCCAGGGGTATCTTCTTTGTCTCCTTGGCTGGCTGGAAAGAAGCTTGAGCTTCACATTCTTTCGGGTCAGGAGACAAGGCCGGCTGCTTGCCAACCAAGGCCACAACTCGATCCAGCATCTTCTTTTCTTCGGCGATCACGAGGGACTCGGCCAGCCGACTACTGGCTGCTGCACACTCAGAATACTTCTTGTAGTCTCCGGCTATGGTGATAATGCCCTTGGAACTCGGCATCTTCATCTTGAGGTAGGCATAGTGAGGCACAGCCATAAACTTGGCCAACGCTGGTCGGTCAAGCAGTGCGTGGTACGGGCTCTCCAAATCCACTACCTCGAACCATATTGCCTCTCGGCGGAAATGATCCTTGTCTCCAAAGAGAACATCCATCTTGATCTTGCCGATTGGTGAGTAGGACAGGCTGGGTACGATGCCATGGAACACAATCCGGCTAGGCATGAGTTGCTTCGGCTTGATGTTGAGCTTCTCCATTGTATCTCAGTATAGTATGTTGATACTGCTATCGCCGTCTATCAGCACGCGGGAGAAACGAGTGGTGCGCCACTCCGTTGCCAGGGTAGCATCCAAAACAAGGGCATAGGAGCCAGGAGACGGCATCACCTCTGGGTGGTCGTTCTGGCTACAGCTGATGGGCTTCTCTGGCTGGTGCATAAACTCAGGGTTACAGGAGGCGACTGCATTGACTTCTTCGTGTTGTCGGCGCCGACTTCGCCGATCGTCCGATTGGCTCGTAAAGACGATATAGGCGGCATTCTCGTCAGGGAACTCGTCGTGGACGGCTCCGACTGCTGTCCGAGCGGCCGGCTGCTGGGGGGCAGGAGGCGGCTGGCCCGTAGGCGGAGGTGGCAATAGCCCCTCACCCTTGGAGATTCGGGTGAGCCAATGGCACTTCCGGGTTGTATGGTTGGACGGCTTTGCGCCGCTGTGGAACTTGCAGGGGGAGTCGAGAGTTTGCTCGTAGGAGAAAGCCGGCTGCCAAGCCGGCCTGCCGCCCTTCTGTTTCTTGGGAGCCGGCCGTCCCTCGGGCTGCTCTTCTTTGACCGTAGCCACCTGCCGACTAGTGGAAGGCGGCATCGGAGCCTTGCGCTTGTTGTCGTTCCGGTACGGGCGCCGAGTGGACTCTCCAGCCGGTGTCTAGGGAGCCGGCGCAAGCACTTTCCTGGAAGCGTCGACTCGAAGCTCGGTCTTCATGGAGGAGTCGGCCGTGGTGTATTTGTCCGCGATGATCAGCATCTCGTCAAGGGTAGTCGGCTTGTCGCAGAGGAGTCGGTGCTTGAGGAGGGTGCCTTCTTGGCACCCGGCCGTGAAGTACTCAATTGCCTGAACCTCGTGCACCCCTTCGCAGGAGTTTCGGAGCTCGGCCCAATGCATAAGGTAGTCACGAGTCGACTCGTTGGGTCCTTGCACGCACAAGGAGAGCTATCGGGGCTTGGGAGCCCGCTTGTAGGTGCTGGTGAAGCTGCGGATGAAGGCTTCCGTGAAGTCGAGCCAGCTGTTGATGCTGTAAGGCTTGAGGCTATTGAGCCAGGTGCGTGCCGTGCCTTGGAGCATCAGGGGGACATACTTCACGGCAACGCGTCGGTTGCTATTTGCTATGCGAACCGCGGTGGAGTAGTCGATCAACTAGTCCTCGGGCTTCACGGAGCCGTTGTACTTGGGCGTGTCTCTTGGGAGCGAGAACCCTTTGGGAAAGGGCTCGTCGCGGATGCGGGGGCCGAAACAAGGCGGGCCGACATCATCTTCTTGTTCTAGGGCCAGGGATCGCGCAAGACGGTCGATCCGATGGCGGTCATCGTTCTCGCCGACTCCTTCGCGGCGACCAAATCGGCCGCTGAGAGTCGGATGCTCGATAGGCAGCGGGGTGGGATATCTTTCCCCACGAGGCGGAGGAGGGGGCGGGTCGCCTCGTCTCTCCACGCCTCGGGGACGGCCTTCTGCGTCACGCTCGATGGTGATTCGTGTCCGGCTGCGGCTAGCAGCCGGCTCCTTCTCTTGTCTCACACGGGCGCCACCGGCAGTCGGCGTTCGCGACGTCGCGCCGTGTTCTCGGTGAGGGGGGCTTCCAGCTCGGACGCTGGCTTCGTGCCGCGCTGCGGCCGCGTCGATCAGCTGCTGGATGCGTCTGGTCATGTAGGAGAGCTCATCGCCCGCCAGTCCGTTTAGCTCATCAACGATCGCTGGGCGGCGCGCAGATTCTCGAGGGGCATGGCATAGACCGGGCGGTCCGCCCCCAGCATGCTGGCGATGGCCGCTCCGCGTTTCTTGATGGCGCCGACTCGGCTTGGCCCTTCTGGAGGCGGCGTGCCGAAGGTGGCGCGGTCGATTTCACGCTGGTGGGCTTCCGTGAGGCATCTCATGGTATTTATCTTCTGGCCCTCCGCGACGAGGGCAAGGTGGCGAGCCTCTAGCGCCTCGGCGTCGGTGTCGGCCGGGATGGGGACAGACAAGTCCTGCAGCACCGCTTGCAGGTCGTCGTGGGTGTTCTCGCCAGAGGCGGCTCTGTGGCTAATGACCAGCACCTCGGTGACGGTGCTGCCGCCACTGTGAGCTCGCGGGAGAGGGTCGTCGAAAACGATCACGTCGGTGGGGAAGGCGTCGAGCGACGCCGTGTCGGAGTCGACAAGCATCGGGTCGGTGGAACCGACCGACTCCAAGTCCGCGGTAGGCTCGCCGGAGACGTGGAGTTGGTCGAGGAGGCTGACGAGGTGGCTCTCGAGGCAGCCGGCGCCCGCGTCGGATGCGGGCTCGTCGGAGATGCAAACCTCACCAAGGAGATCGGCGAGGCGTCTTGCCGCGCAGGCGTCGTCGACGCTTTGCAGTGCGTCGGGGCAAGCGCCATCGGGCGTGCCGTGTTGGCTACACTCGCGGGGGAGGAAGAGGGTTCCCGTCCAGAGTAAGTCTCCGGACGACGGTGCACCTGGCCCCACGGTGGGCGCCAAATGTCGGGTGGTAGGTGCAACATATGCCAACGGGTGGCTTATCATTGTGGGAGCCAGTAAGACATCGCCGGTGCCTGGAAACGGGATAAGGCAAAGACATGCACGCCGGCGGATCTTACCCAGGTTCGAGGCTCTCCGTGGAGATAACACCCCTAGTCCTGCTCTACGGGGTCTCCGCATGATCACTAGATCTACAAGTAGCTACAAGAGGCTCCTTGAGCTGTTCGGTGGGAGGAGGAAGAAGGGCAAGGCTAGCTCTCTTCTCTCCCTATGGTGTTGTTTAAAACTCTCTGAGATCAACCCCTTGCATGGGTGTCCCGGGGGATTTATATAGGCCTACCCCCGGGGGTACAACGGTAATTCGGCTGGGTGCAGCCTCAGGCCGTCAGTGTCTACGACCACCGTCTTCTCCGCCGGCTTCTGGGGCCCGCCGACTGGTGGGTCCCGCCGGCTGTTGGCCCGCTGGACGACAGGCCGGCCCCATCGCATGGGGGATCTTGTCGGAGGCTACTGTTGCCTTGCCTCTGATGATGAGGGCTTTGTCGAGGTAGGCATGGCTACAGTGCCGCCGCCTTGCGGGCTCCCACTGTAGCCTTACCTCATCTTGTTCACTTAATGGTGCGCGCGCCCCAAGGGGGGAGCAAGCCGGCTATTGGAAGCCAGCCCGTCCTCGGGCCGGCTGGGGGAGGCTGGACCGCCTTCGGATGTCTCCCTGACCGAAGGGGCCCGCCGCCTGCGGGCCGTACTGGCAACCCGTCGTGGATGGCGTCATGATCCGCATGGCAACAGTGCCATGCCGGACGGGGGTTGGCCGCCCCGTACGGCATACTGTAGCCATGCATACACCGGGATTCAGGGGTGGCAGAGTTCGCTGTAGCCACGCCCCGTCCCATCACCGTTATGGGGGGTGGACTTTCGGATGCGGCCTTCGGCCACTTGCTTCTTGGAGTCGGTCCTTCATGGGCCGGCTTCTTGGAGTCGGTCCTTCATGGGCCGGCTTCTTGGAGTCGGCCCGATCGTGACGTCCTCCAAAGGTTGTTTATGGCCGGGCCGCCTTCCGCTAGCCGGCCTAGGTGATAGCCGGCCGAAGGAAGGCGGCCCCGTGTCTCAGGTGCTTCGAGGTCCGATCGGCCCATTGTTTTTTCTGAGGGCCAAAGGGAGCCGGTTAGGCTACCCGTGGTCATTTACTCCGACAGTTGGAGACCTTCTCGCCCCGATGAAAGCAGAGTTGTACTGCATAGAAAAGCTTGTCCTTGGTGGGCGAGATGAGGATGGCCCCTGCCCCTGCGCCTTGCCAAGCAAACGCCCCATCGAAGTACATGACCCATCTGTTTGGCTCTTCATCTCCTGGTAGGAGGGAGCAGTCCTCGCCTTCTCTGTGATCTGGGGCGTCAGTCCACACGCCCTTGATGACCCTGGTGGTCCTGAACTCGAGGTCAAACGCTTGAAGCTCAATGATCCATTCAGCGACTCGCCCGGCTGCGTTCGGGCTATGGAGCACCCTCTCTAGCGGGTATGCTGAGACAACTTTGATGGGGTGGCCTGAAAGTAGTGGCACAACTTTCTGGAGGCAACTACAAGTGCGAGCAAGAGTTTCTGTGGCATGGGGTACCGTGCCCGGGCCTCCCTCAGTACTGTGCTGACGAAGTAAATGTGGTGCTCAATAAGGGAGGAGGCGTCGGCAGCATCTTGTTCTTCACAGGGGCACAGATCCCCTTTGGCCTCATGAGGCCTGGGATCCTGAGCCTCGATAACCATGGGGCCATCCGTGGCCTCAGGAGAAATATCGGCCGCTGCGCCGGCTGAGACTTCAGATGCCCTCCCTGAGGTGTGCTGCACTTCGCTTGCTGGTTTTGCATCCTGCTGCGGCTTCTTGACTGGGTGCTCCTTCCTTAGCGCTACCAGGGCGGCGCTTGCTGAGTGCGGGGTTGCTGCCAGATAGAGCACTAAGGGCTCGGGAGGGCGTGGTGCCACCATCACGGGCGGACTGGTTAGATATCTCTTGAGGTCCTGGAAGGCCGTGTGCGCCTCGAGGGTCCACTCGAATGGCTCCTTCCTTTTCATCAGCTTGAAAAACGGGAGGGCACACTCCTCCAACTTGGAAATGAAGCGTCCAAGTGAGGTTACACATCCAGCCAGCTTATGCATCTCCCTCAGGGTCTGCGCTGGGTTCATGTCTTCTATTGCCTTGACCTTTTCTGGGTTAGCCTCGATCCCTCAGTGCGATAGCAATAAGACGAGCAGCTTGCAGGAGGGGACCCCGAACACACACTTCTCGGGGTTAAGCCGAAGATCCACCGTGCGCAGGCTGGTGAACATCTCCTCCAGATCTTCTATCAGGGTCCTGGCCTCTTGAGACTTCACCACTATATCATCAACGTAGGCCTCCGCATTTCTCCTGAGCTGCGGACCCAGGGCGATGTGCATCAACCGCTGGAATGTGGCTCCGGCATTGCGCAGGCCGAAGGGCATGCAGGTGTAGCAGTACACCCCGCATGGGGTGAGGAATGTCGTCTTCTCCACATCCTCCATGACCATCTTGATCTGGTGGTAGCTGGAGAAGGCGTCCAGGAAGCACAACAGGTCGCACTCGGCGGTGGAGTCGACGATCTGGTCGATGCGAGGGAGCGGAAAGGGATCTTGGGGTCAGGCCTTGTTGAGGTTGGTGAAGTCGACACACATGCGCTCCTTCCCTCCTTTCTTTGGGACGATGACGGGGTTCGCTAGCCACTCTGGGTACCGCACTTCTCTGATGATGCTGGATTATCCCCCTCGGGACCCCGGCCAGGTGCTCGGGTTCCCAAGCGAATACATCTTTGTTGGCTCGCAGAAAGTTGATCAGCGCTTCCTCCTGATCCTGTTGGACGCCAGCCCCTATGGTGAAGGTGGCGCTGGCCATCCCATCCTCATAGACCGGCACTTGCTTCGTCTCAGCTCGGTCCTGGGAGAACTACTGCTTCTTCTTGGCAGGCGCTGCCTCTAGGGCCTCCTGATCCTCCTTCTTGCTGGGTACCACGGTCGCGGCTATCTTGAAGGCAAGCTTGTGGGCCTGCAGCGCGCCTTTGGTGTCCCCTGCCACCGTGAGGACACCATTGCTGCCCGCATCTTCATGAGGTTGTACGCGGGATGGGTCGTGGCCATAAACTGTGCCAAGGCTGGGTATTCCAGAATAGCGTTGTATGGCAGGTTGATCTTGGCGATGTCGAAGTCGACGAGCTCGGTGCGGTAGTTGTCGCGGGTCCCAAAGGTGACGGCAAGGTGGATCTGCTCTAGGGGGCTGGTAGGACCGTCCCCAACTCTAGAGAAGGGCTTGGAGGGACGGAGCCGGCTGGGCGGTACATGGATCAGGCCGAACGCCTCCAGGGAGAGCATGTTGAGGCCGGCTCCTGTAAGTGCATCTAGTGCCACCCCTAGTTGGTTTGGAGTATTGACAACAAAGTTGGTTGAGGGACTAATGCGTTTGTGAGAATTACAGGATAACACAGGTAGTGTCCCTCATTGATTTGGTTTACCTACCGGAGATGACCTCTAAAAATGTATGAAGACATTGAAGACAATGGTGGTATGAGAAGATATTCATATTGAAGACTATGACATGAGAAGACATTGCGTGAAGACTTTGGAGCGCGAAGACTGTGTGTTTTTGTTGTTTCTTTTCTTCTTTATTGAGTCATAGGAACCACCGTACTGTTAATTGGGGTCCAAGTGAACTAAGTCATAGTGACTGAAGTGATGCTCAACTCAAATCCTATGTCTTCGAGCGAAGACAATGAGAGCAAATCTTATCCAGAGCTGGATGAGTCAGCTTTGCTTGTAGCCCACGTAAAGTTGCCGCGTGTGTTTGAAATCTAACCATTGGAACACGTGTCAGTTCCTTAGTGACCCAGGGTCATTTTGGACAAATCAGGTCGGGTTGCCTAGTGGCTATAAATAGCCCACCCCCTACACCATAAATTGGTGGCTGCTCAGAGTTTGTGCACGGCTTTTGTCGTTAGAGAGCAACCCACCTCGAAGCATTTGAGAGAGAGAAATCCTTGCGAGGACAAAGCCCAAACACCCAGAGCCAAAGAGTGTTAGGCATCACTGAAGTCTTTCTGTCTGTGTGACCTGAAGACTTATTACACTTGAGGACTGTGAATCCTCCAGCGGTTAGGCATCGCGTTCTGAGCATCCAAGAGTCATTGTGGATTGCCGGTGAACGAAGTCTGTGAAGGTTTGGAAGTCTCCCTTGAAGACTTACCAGAGTGATTGGGCGAGGACTGGGTGTCCTTAGCTCAAGGGGAATAAGGTGAAGACACCGTCTTCTGAGTTAAATCTCAGCCTCCCTAACCAGACGTACAGTTGTCACAACGACTGGAACTGGTCCAACAAATCCTGTGTCTTCCACAAGCAACTGGTTCTATCCCTTCCAACCTTACTTAAGTTTGTCTTCATGAAGTCAGTGCTTATCTGTTCATCTGTTTGACTTCATTGCTTGACTACTATTGTTGATTGGCTTCATACTATCTTCCATCTTGATCCTTACTGCCTAACTGCTATTAGTCCTATACTTTCATGTCATTACATACTTGACTATGGCTTGTTTAGGTTAGTTTATCTTCCGCTGCATATCAATTAGGTTGTTTCTGTTGTTTGTCTTCGAAACTGCCAAGTTTTGAAGTCTTTCATAAAAATCGCCTATTCACCCCCCCTCTAGTCGATACTAGCACTTTCAATTGGTATCAGAGAAAGGTACTCCCTTGTTCTGTGTGATTCATTTTAACCACCTGGAGTTTCAGCTATGTCGACTGCAGGATTGAGGAACATATCCTGTCCCACCTTTGACGGTCATGAGTATCCCCGATGGAAGGCCATGATGAAGAAGCTACGCATGTCCAAGGATAGCGAACTGTGGACCGTCACTGAGATTGGACTCACTGATCTATGCAAGATGGCAGAGGCTGATGACATTCGCAAGTATACGCTACTGAACCTCATAGCGAAGGATGTCATCTGCTGTCATTTGTCCATAAATCAGTTCAGGAATGTTATGCACCTCAATCACGCGAAGCTAATCTGGGACCGGCTATCTGATGTATACGTAGGTCATCGCACTCGTCATGATTAGCCATTTGAAGACTACAAGGAATCTCTCAAGAAAATGACCTTTACACCTGAACCATCATCATCCTCATCATGCCACATGGCAAGGGGTGATAAGGTAACTGAATGCTATCTCTCTGAATCTAGTGATGATGAATCAGGTGATGAATTTGGGCCCAGTTATGATAAGCTTGCTTCCCTTGCCACTAAACAACAAAGAATTTTAGAAAAGGTTCAAGACATGCTTAGTAAGAGCGATGATATGTTTGGTGTTGAAATGGATCAGTCAAAAGCTTTGGCTGATAGTCTTCAGAGACTCCATGCTAAGTTTAACGCCCTTCAAGATCAACATAATGCTCTCTTATCTGATCATGAGAAGCTTTTTTCTGAATGTCTTCAAAGAAAGCTAGACCTTGAAAACATAAGAGTGGATTATGAAGATCTTCAGAAGGAGCGAGATTCACTTCGCGCTCAACAGATCAGTTTCGCTCAGGAAGGATTTGAACCACCATGTCTAAAATGCATTGAGCGTGATAACACTACATCTGTTGCTGAACGTTCCACTACTTCTACTGTTTCATTGTCTTCACCTACTGATGTGGTCACTAACCCCTCTGCGGAGGATACCACTGCTGTTGCTGATGAAAATGCTATGTTGAAGACATTGCTTGAAACAGGGATGTACAAAAGTTTGAAGGGACATCAGACTCTCTGCGATGTCCTCAAAAAGCAGATTCTGAATCGAAACCCTAGGAAAGAGGGTGTTGGGTTCGAGAGGAAAATGAACGTTGATGGCTCATACTGGAAGCCTGAGCAGTACCCCAAAACCACATGGGTTGCTGCAAAGGAACCTTCAGTAGATCCACCTACCTTATCTGGCTTTACCTGTGCTAATCCTATTATCATTGATGAATCCTTTGATGCAAACTATAAGTTGTTCAAAAATTAGAATGGTGAAGTGTTTGCCAGGTACATCGGTACTAACTGCAGGAATGGACCACCTATGAAGAAGATCTAGGTACCTAAGCGGTACATTGAGAATCTTCCTGTGAATGTCGTCATGACACCACCTAGGAAGAAGACAAACCCCAGACCTATGGCTTCATATGGCCCAAAGGCTTCATACAGATACAGGACACACATGAGTCACCCTAACGCCAATGTTTTGCAGGGAAATCATGCTCAAACTTATGAATATGAGCGTGTATCTTCGAACCGCTATGTTCATAGGACTAAGAACTTTTCTGCTTATTCATATGAGTATCATTCATCTCCTGCAAGGCTATTTGCTAGGGCTTCAAAGCCAAAATTCTCGGATGCTGCACTTAGACTCATTGCTTCTAAGCCCCCACTGAAAATGTGGGTGGCAAAGAAGAACTAACTCTCTTTTGCAGAAAATGGTCTCCAGCCAGCAATCAATGGCGTCCGATACTATTGCTGGGGACCTAGAACTCACTGAGGACGCACGTTAAAATATCATTCTATATGCTTCACATCTGAATTTCTCATCAGTCAATGTCCTAACCTTGATATAAGCTGTGACTGTCCCTATATGTATCAAATGCATATGCTTCACAACACTTGTGTGAAGCCTATCCTCCTAACTGCACTGTAGGGTACATCACCAAAAGCTTCAGAATGGATTATGGACAGTGGGTGCACAAATCATATGACTGGTGATGGAAGTCTTCTCATGGACTCAACCTTACGTCCATCCGACAAGAGTCACATCACATTTGCTGACACTGGTAAAAGCAAAGTATTGGGTCTAGGTAGAGTTGCAATCTCAAAGGATCAACACATGGATAAAGTGATGCTAGTTGAATCCCTTGGTTTCAACTTAATGTCTGTCTCAATGCTTTGTGACTTGAACATGATTGTGATATTTGGCAAATATCGTTGCCTTGTACTAATGGAATCTGACAAATCTCTAGTCTTTGAAGGGTATCGAAAAGATGATCTGTACATGGTAGATTTCTCAGCAGGTCCACAGCTTGCCGTTTGTCTTCTCACAAAAGCTTCAGAATGCTGGTTCTGGCATCGAAGGCTGGGACATGCTGGCATGAGGAACTTACACTCACTCGTCAAGAAGAAGCATGTCATAGGCATCGAAGACGTCAAGTTCAAGAAGGATCATCTGTGTGGTGCCTGTGAAGCTGGAAAGATGACAAGGGCAAAGCACCCATCGAAGACAATCATGACAACATCTCAACCCTTCGAGCTGTTACACATGGACTTATTTGGACCTACTCACTACTCCACCCTTACAACAACTGCCTGTCTCTATGGCTTCGTCATTGTTGATGACTACTCAAGATACACATGGGTCCATATAATACTTTACAAGACTGAAGTGCAAGATGTCTTCAGACGCTTTGCAAATCGAGCAATGAACAATTATGGAGTGAAGATCAAGCACATCAGAAGTGACAATGGCACTGAATTCAAGAACACTGGACTTGATCTGTATCTGGATACAATGGGAATCACTCATGAGTTCTCTGCTCCATACACACCTCAGCAAAATGGCATCGTTGAGCGCAAGAACAGAACCCTCATTGAAATGGCTCGAACAATGCTAGATGAGTACAAGACACCAAGAAAGTTCTGGCCCGAAGCTATTGATACGGCATGTCACATCATCAACCGTGTGTACGTTCATAAGCTTCTAAACAAAACATCATATGAGCTGCTTACTGGCAAGAAGCCGAACGTCAGTTACTTCAGAGTATTTGGAGCAAGATGCTGGATTAAGGATCCCCATCACAAGTCAAAATTTGCACCTAAGGCTCACGAAGGCTTCATGCTTGGCTATGGAAAGGATTCACACTCCTACAGAGTCTTCAACCTTTATCTCTACAAGATCATTGAAACTGTGGATGTGAAATTTGATGAAACCAATGGTTCACATAGAGAGATCCTGCCAAGTACACTGGATGAAGCTCCTTCAAACGAGGCAATCAAGCTGATGGGAACTGGTGAAATCATGCCCTATGAAGCACAGCCTGAAGAGGAACTTATCATCTCTGCACCAAATCAACCTGAAGACAATGCTCAGTCCGAAGACAATCCTCCCAATAATGACAATGATCAGCCAGAGCAAAATCGTCGTCCTATTCATCCACGTGTTGCAAATGAAGTTCAAATAGAAAAGATAATTGACAGCATCAATGCACCTGGTCCGCTAACTCGATCAAGAGCAACGCAGCTAGCAAACTTCTGTGGGCACTTTTCATTTGTGTCAATATCAGAACCCAAGAAAGGTGCTGAAGCTTTTATGGAACCTGAATGGATTCAAGCCATGCAAGAAGAACTTCAACAGTTCAAACTGAATAATGTATGGGAACTTGTCAAGCGACCTGATCCTCGCAAGCATAACATTATTGGAACAAAATGGATATATCGAAACAAGCAAGATGAGCATGGTCAAGTCGTCAGAAACAAAGCATGTCTTGTAGCTCAAGGATACACTCAAGTTGAAGGAATTGACTTCGATGAAACATTTGCTCCTGTTGCTAGGCTTGAAGCTATTCGCATACTGCTAGCCTACGCAAATCATCACAATATCTTGCTACATCAAATGGATGTGAAGAGTGCATTTCTCAATGGCAAGATTGAAGAAGAAGTGTATGTCGCACAACCACCTGGCTTCGAAGATCCAAAACATCCTGATATGGTGTACAAGCTAAACAAGGCACTATATGACCTCAAACAAGCCCCTCGTGCCTAGTATGATACAATCAAAGACTTCCTGAAGAGCAAAGGCTTCAAACCTGGATCCCTCGATCCCACTCTCTTCACGAAGACATATGATGGTGAACTGTTTGTGTGCCAAATATATGTGGATGACATAATCTTCGGATGCACCAACCAGAAGTACAGTGATGTGTTTGGGTACATGATGCAAGAGCAATATCAAATGCCCATGATGGGTGAGCTGAAGTTCTTCCTTGGTCTTCAAATTCGTCAGCAGAGGAATGGCATCTTCATATCTCAAGAGAAATACCTCAAAGATTGTCTAAAGAAGTTTGGAATGGAAGACTGCAAAGGCTACACGACGCCAATGCCAGCCAAACACCATCTTGGTCCCGACAACAATGGTAAAGAGTTCGATCAAAAGGTATACCGCTCCATGATTGGTTCTTTGCTTTACTTATGTGCATCTAGGCCAGATATTATGCTTAGTGTTTGCATGTGTGCTCGGTACCAAGCGGCACCAAAGGAATCGCATCACTTAGCCGTGAAGCAAATTCTTCGATATTTGGCTTACACCCCAACACTCGGATTATGGTATCCCAAGGGCTCAAGATTCGATTTGGTTGGATTCTCGGATGCTGATTATGCTGGTGACAAGGTGGATCGCAAGTCTACATCTGGCACATGCCATTTTCTTAGTCGATCACTTGTCTGTTGGTCTTCGAAGAAGCAGAACTGTGTATCACTCTCAACTACTGAATCTGAATACATTGCTGCTGGATCCTGTTGTGCTCAGCTTCTATGGATGAAGCAAACTCTCAAGGACTATGGCATCGACCTGCAACAAGTACGTCTCTTCTGCGACAATGAGAGTGCCATCAAGATAGCCAACAATCCAGTCCAACACTCGAAGACAAAGCACATTGAAATTCGTCATCACTTTCTCAGAGATCATGTCATGAAGAAAGATATCGATATCATTCACGTCAACACTGATGAGCAACTGGCAGATATCTTCACAAAGCCCTTGGATGAGAAAAGGTTTTGCAAGTTACGGTGTGAGCTAAATATCTTAGAATCCTCTAATGTACTATGATCAGGCACACATCCTAACACTTATGCATGTTGATGACTTAGATGTGCAACACACAAAGTAAGGTATATCTTCAATCAATGAAGATTTACACTCTGAGTGTGAATACATTAACATGGAATTTGACTTTGGAGCGCCACGATAATTGTGCGCCGTGTCTGGGTCTAATACTTCCTATATGGTGGGTAACGCCACCACCAACTTTTCTTGTTTGAAGTGTTTCATTCAAGGCGTTATATTGCAATGACTTCGCATTTGGTTTGTCTTCAGTTTCAATTTGTCTTCATGACTTTCTGCACTATGATGATTTGATTGCTTTTTGATATATACATACATATATATATATATATATATATATATATATATATATATATATATACTAGTGTTCTGTCCTCTACAACATTCACTTATAGCTATGTCTTCAAGATTGGATCTTTTGAACTAAGTGAATGTGATCGGACCCTAACCTATCTATGCTTACTATCTCAAAATCTATCTGTCCAAATCATATGCATTTTGTTGAAACTGTCGAATGTCTTCTTTGCGTCCTAGTCAGCAGAAGGCAAAGAGACAAACATTAAATTTGCTCTTAATGGCTTATCTTTACTGTTGTAATCCGGAGAAGCCGGAACAACTCTCCGACATGCCTGGCAGGCGTGGGAACGTGGGACAACCCTGAGGGTGTTGCATGCTTGCCACGTGCCCCTCAGATGTGAACCGCCAGGGGCACCAGCGTAATTGTGCTGTGTCTCTCACCTACTTATAAATACCTGACCCCCTGCGGTAAAGAAATACTTCTTCCACCTCTCCACCTCCGTCAAAACCCTAGCGCCACCGCTAGCTCGAGACGACGCCGGCGACGAAGCGCTTAGCTGCCGCGACTTCTCCGACGCCGTCCTCATGCCGACCGCGGACATCATCCTCTCGGCCGTCACCGTAGGTGTCCTCCGTCGCCAATTTAGGGCACGGTGGGCTGAACTGCTCGGTCTCCTATTCTTCTCCATCTAGTAGTTCTTCGTGCGGTAATTATAACTCTATTTTTACCACCTATTTGATCTTCAAGATTCATCCTGTTTACCGAAAGTAGTTTCTGTCTATCCAAAGCTAGATCTATTCCGTCTGCATCTCATACTGCTTAGTCGATTCGCTTAGATTTCTACTAGTTTGATTCCTCACTTGTACTTATTCACGGATTGGTACAAATCTGGAACCAACTCATCTATAAAAGTGAATGTCTTCGCAACATGAGGTCAATGTCTTCAAACTGATTTATCTTCAAAATCTTCTGAGAATGCATATGACCTCTTCCCCTTCCCTCGCATCTCTAATGCTGTCACAGGTACATGTCCGTGGGAGAATCCCTTGGTTCTCATAGTCTGCATTCATTTGCAGAATACTTACAGCATCATATAAATTCTCCTGAAGCCACTTCCTGCTTGACCAGCAAGCGCAAATCTTTGAAGCCTTTGAACATACTGAAGCCTTTGAACTTGAAGTTCATGGCAACAGAAAAATCAGCAAGGAAGGGTGGCAGACAGCACAGAGGAGACACATCTAAAGATCTACCTGATGACTTAGCAGAACTGTACAAGACAGATCCTGAAGAGAACTATCATCAGAGAAAGACGCAAATCCAATGGATTCGACGCTATTGGGCTGAGGAGTGGTTCAAGTACAGATTTGTGACAAAGGTTGCTGAGGCTGATGCGAGAAAGAGAAAGAATACTAAAGCTTCTGATGCTGCTCCCTCCAAGAAGAAGCGCAAGACCAAGAAGACTAGGGCTGCTTCCACAGAGCCCTTAGTCGTTGAACCCATTTCTGTGGTTCGCCCTGTATCAGTACATCAAGAAAGAAGAATGGTTGTCCATGAACCTGCTACACCAGAGGCTCATGAGACTGAAGATATTCCAGCAGCTGAACCCAACGCTGCTGAAGACATTGGTCAAGATGACAATGTAAATGATGATGAAGTTCTTCCTCAGATTGAACATCAAGTGGTATCATCGCCTGTTCGTACGAACAGCGAAATCATCAGCATTGGTCGTCCTTTGACGCCAATTGCTCAGGATGCTTTGTGGGCTGATCACCCACAACAACAACAAGACTCCCCCAGTACTCCCCAATGACAACAACAAGCTACAGCCCTAGTGCAAGAAGAGGATGAAGACTTTCAGGCTCAACCAAGTCCATCTCCTAACTTGAAGCCAGCGCTTCGCAGGCTTCGAAGAGGACAAAGACCTGAAGTCCCTCTGTCAAGCGTTCCTGAAGGAGAAGTGCAACGTTCACCGGTTGCACGGCAAGTATTCTATGAACCAGCTCCAACAGTGAACATCTCCATGTCTGAAGCACATGCTGCTGAAGACATTCCGGCTGCATCAGCCGAAGAAAAAGAAGAAAAAGTACGTGTACCAACTCCCCCTGCTATTGAAGAAGAAGAAGTTCGTGTACCAACACCCCCAGCGATTGAAGAAGAGGCAGTTCATGATTTGAACATGCCTGTGCCCGACCCTCCTGTTCGTCAAGAGGAGGTTGAAAATGTTGAGGCTACCACAACCAACGCCAATGAAGCCAGTGACGTAGTCATGGCTGACGCCAATGTGGAGCCTGCACCAACCAGTGTGCCTGAAACCAATGAGGCCACTGTGCCTGAAGCAAATATGGCCACTGATCCTGAAGCACCTGAAGCTCATGAGAATGCTGCACCTGACGCCAATGAGGAGGTTGCACACGAAGCCAATCTGACAATTGCTCCTGAAGCACTTGTTGTGCAGCCTAAATCCTCTGATGTTGCCCCTGCTCCTGTTCCGCCTCCAAGGCCTCACACTATTGAGCAAGCATACGATCACGGTCAGCTTGTCACTGTCCGATGGCCTGTTCTGGTGCCTCCGCCTGCTGCCTCAGGACCCCAATTTGACTATCATGTTGAGCATCGGCCTCAGGTCCAGAAGCCAAAGCCGAGATTACCAAGGTTTCCAGGTACTACCAACTCCCCCGGGTCCTTCAATGCTAATGGCTTCAAGAGCCACAATACCTTCTTTGACAGCGCCAAGAACCCCTACTCCAAGCCAAGGATTTCATCAGATCGGTTCTAGAGCTATCAGCAGAGAAGCTATTACTCATGCGTGCTATATGATCAAGGGCGCATTTTCCCTCATATGCGCCTTGACACTGAAGCCATTGCTGGACTGCCGTGCTTGGAAGAAGCACTTGACTGCTTTCGCGATGCTAGTCTGCTTCATTTTGTGACAGACAAGGAACATTGGAATGAAGAGCTATTGCTTCAATTCTATGCCACTCTGCACATTCGCGGCTACAACAGAGACATCAAGACTTGGGTTCTCGAGTGGATGACTGGCAATGTTCATCATGAAGCCAAAGCCATGGATATCATCGAGCTTACTGGGCTAGCCACTCCTGGAGAACTGTATGAGCCCAACTGTCAGCTATACCGCAATGCTGTGGAGAGCATCTTTCATAAGCTAGAACCCAATATGAGCCAGATGCTGAGCATGATGAAGCCTTTGCCATCTGACGCTGAGTATCCCACACATTTCTTTGTTGAAGACCTTGAGTATCTGCCTCGCACCATATACCATATCATCAGGCGAACTCTATGGCCAGTCAAGGGACACTCATCATCGGCCAAGCTTGAAGGAGCCATGAAGACTTTGGTCTTCTATATTCTCAATGGCATCAGCTTCAACACTCAGGAATTCTTCATCAGACAACTTGCTGCTTCCGGCTCTGACCTGTTTGGTCTGAAGTTTTATGCTCCCTGGGTCATGTGCCTCATCAAGCGACACTCATATGTCAATTATCAGCCCTCTGCACGCAATCACATCTTATTTCTGCCCGAGGTTGATATGTCAGTTGATGATGTATACTCTGACACTGCCAAGACACCACTTTGTCTTCAGAACATTGAGCACCAAAGCTTCACTCAGCCTATTGAAGGTGTTCATGCAGCAACAAGATTCTATCCACTTGCTGGTAACACCCGTCTGCCTCACAGAGCGCCAACTGAAGCCACTGAAAGTACCATTGCGCAAAGGCCTCGGAAGCGTTCTCGTGTTCTTAATGACCGAGAGCTTCTTGTGGCTCTTCATCAGAAGCAGGATAAGCATCATTTCTGGCTCAAGCGCCAAATACAAAGCCTCTTGGTGGATGTCAATCACATTCGCAACCTTGCCACCAAGAATGCCTTTGTTGCTCATGAAACTTGCCGAAGATCATGGAAGAGTTTGACCCTGCTCAGTGCTGAAGCTGATCTTCAAGATGATGGCTTCAATGAAAGATTCCAGTTTGACTCCACTCCTCCAAGGACTGCTACTCTTCGTTGAATTCCATCTCTTGAAGACTCTGAATATTCCTCCTCCGCGGCAACAGTTAATGCCAGAGTGATCGATGATGAAGATGACGCTGCTTCACCACCTCCAACTACTACTGCGCGCATCGACACTGCACCGCCAACCAACGACGACAACCCTGCTGCTTCACCTACTCATGATGACGAGTAGATGCTCTATGTCTTCAAACCTTTTTGGTCATTACTGACAAAAGGGGGAGAAGCGTATGAGTTGATAGTCTTCAAGCGGGTTCATATGGGCGGTTGCATTATATTTTGCTACGTGCTTACAACTCTTGCGCTTTGAAACATTTGGTTCTTTGGGTTGTAACACCTAAACTTGATGGTCGTCTGCTACTTCTGCTACTTATTTGCTTTGCAATGATAAATTCCGCATGTGCGATGATAACTTCCGCACTTAGATCATTCTGCAGACGTCCATTTTTCATTATGCATGTCATTCTTATTGCTATATCATTTCATGCATGATGAATTATCTTCATAAGTTGAAGTGGATCTCCACAAGTACAACCTGCCATGTGCATTTGCATTCCAAAAGCAAATTACTTATATGCACATCTTCAGGGGGAGCCCTTGCAACTTATGAAGACAAATTCCTATCCTTACAATTTCACATACTTTATCCCCGTTGAAAACTTCAACCAGTTTGTCATCAATCACCAAAAAGGGGGAGATTGTAAGTGCATCTAGTGCCACCCCTAGTTGGTTTTGGAGTATTGACGACAAAGTTGGTTGAGGGACTAATGCGTTTGTGAGAATTGCAGGATAACGCAGGTAGTGTCCCTCATTGATTCGGTTTACCTACCGGAGATGACCCCTCAAAATGTATGAAGACATTGAAGACAACGGTGGTATGAGAAGATATTCATATTGAAGACTATGACATGAGAAGACATTGCGTGAAGACTTTGGAGCGCGAAGACTGTGCGTTTTTGTTGTTTCTTTTCTTCTTTGTTGAGTCATAGGAACCACCGTACTGTTAAGTGGGGTCCAAGTGAACTAAGTCGGAGTGACTGAAGTGATGCTCAACTCAAATCCTATGTCTTCGAGCGAAGACAATGAGAGCAAATCTTATCCAGAGCTGGATGAGTCAGCTTTGCTTGTAGCCCAAGTAAAGTTGCCACGTGTGTTTGAAATCTGACCGTTGGAACACGTGTCAGTTCCTTAGTGACCCAGGGTTATTTTGGACAAATCAGGTCGAGTTGCCTAGTGTCTATAAATAGCCCACCCCCTACACCATAAATTGGTGGCTGCTCAGAGTTTGTGCACGACTTTTGTCGTTTGAGAGCAACCCACCACGAAGCATTTGAGAGAGAGAAATCCTTGCGAGGACAAAGCCCAAACACCCAGAGCCAAAGACTGTTAGGCATCACTGAAGTCTTTCTGTCTGTGTGACCTGAAGACTTATTACACTTGAGGACTGTGAATCCTCCAGCCGGTTAGGCGTCGCGTTCTAAGCATCCAAGAGTCATTGTGGATTGCCGGTGAACGAAGTTTGTGAAGGTTTGGAAGTCTCCCTTGAAGACTTACCAGAGTGATTGGGCGAGGACTGGGTGTCCTTAGCTCAAGGGGAATAAGGTGAAGACACGGTCTTCTGAGTTAAATCTTAGCCTCCCTAACCAGACGTACAGTTGTCATAGCAACTGGAACTGGTCCAACAAATCCTGTGTCTTCAACAAGCAACTGGTTCTATCCCTTCCAACCTTACTTAAGTTTGTCTTCATGAAGTCATTGCTTATCTGTTCATCTGTTTGACTTCATTGCTTGACTACTATTGTTGATTGGCTTCATACTATCTTCCATCTTGATCCTTACTGCCTAACTACTATTAGTCCTGTACTTTCATATCATTACATACTTGACTATGGCTTGTTTAGGTTAGTTTATCTTACGCTGCATATCAATTAGGTTGTTTCTGTTGTTTGTCTTTGAAACTTCCAAGTTTTGAAGACTTTCATAAAAATCGCCTATTCACCCCCCCCCCCTCTAGTCGATACTAGCACTTTCAGCTCTGCTGTTGATGAGGGTCTTAGTGATCTCCACGTGGAAGATGGTGGGGGTGCAGAGCATCGGGAGCGCGCCTGCTCTCGTTGTGGCAACGGGGTGATCTTCAGGGCCGAAGGCGAGGTTAGCTTGGGGCGCCGCCCAGCCCGGGGTAGCCCCCGAGCCCGCCTGAGCGTTGCCTACCCGTCGGTAGAACTGCTTGACATGGCGGTCGGAGGGTGGCGCCTGCGAGCCACCTAGGAGAGCTGCGACGACCGGAGGCACCAGCGCCGCGTAGTGGGTGAGGAAGAGGTCACACAGCTCCTCCCAGGAGGCCACAGAAGATGCTGACAGGTTGAGCAACCAGGCGCGTGGCGCGCCTACGTGGGCCATGGGGAACCAATTGGCCATCACCTTGTCATCTCCACCAGCCACCCAAACTGCTTCCTCGTATGCCTGAAGGAAGGGGACCGGATCTGCCGTGTCGTCGTAGCATGGCGGCTTCTCCGGTCGGAACTTGTGTGGCCACTTCACTTGCCGTAGGAAGAGGGGGAAGCAACGTAGCCCCGGCACTTCGCGCGCCAGCGAGGCCGACGGAGGAGCGCCTGCCATATGGGTCAGTGGCACTATCTGGAGGTCGAGAAGAGGATTTCGATGCACCCCTACCTGGCGCACCAAATGTCGGATTTTGGGATCCGGCAGCCCGTGAGAGGTTCGAACATTGGGGTGCGTGCGGAGATCACAACCTTCCCAACCTGCCTACTCGTGATCCTCCCTAGCCTAGCATGAAGAGCTCACAGAGACACAAATACATAGAGATTTATACTAGTTCGGGCCACCGTTGTGGTGTAATACCCTACTCTATTGTCGTGTGGTGGATTGCCTCGAGGGGCTATGGATGAACTGGTTACAAAGGATTAACAAGCCTCGGGAGGTGAGGTGTTATTGAGCTGGTGGGGTGCTCCACTTGTTCTGGTTTTGGTCCCCCTCTATGGTGGTGGCTAAGTCCTATATATAGTGTCTTGGTCCTCCTCCCAAATATGAGCGGGAAGGGACTCCACAACGGCAGGATTTGAAAGGGGACAAGTAGTATAGTCTATCCTGACAAAAGTAGTCTTCGCCTGCGAAAAGCCTCTAGCCATGACGCTGCGGTGGGCTCGGTGATGACCTCTGTCCTGCCGTCCTGGCGGTCTTGGTCTTGTTGCACCAGAATTGAAACCTTTGGCTGATTCCTCGGGACTCCGTGCCTGCGGCTTTCCTCCCTTGCACCAAAGAGGAAACCTACGCTCTGTGCCCGCCTGGCGCCCACCTGGCCTTGGTCATCATGGCTCACGTCAGCTGAGCCTCATGAGGTAGCTGCATAGAACTCTCCGCCCCTCAGGAGCCCTCCTGAGGCCGACTCCTTCGGGGGTCTTGGCATCGTCCGCCTCACGAGGCTTGGCCCCTCGCGAGGTTCTTGCTATGTTGTTGTCGAAGCTGGGCCGTACCAGGCCGTCAATGGAGCCACGGGGTGGGCCGCAGCAGGAAGGACTGGATAACCCCAAGTCCAGGACACCAACAAATGTTTGGTTCATTTGTTGTGGTGTTTAGTTAACTATTGGTCCAATTCAGCAATGCAATGTTCAATTGTTGTGGGTGCATTTTGTTATTGTCTACCATGTGAGAAATAAATCAAATTTGGTTGTACTAAATACATGAGAAACAAATACAATTGCTATATTTCCAAGTTTTTAAGCACGCTTGGTTTCGTTAACTATCTGATCTTCTATTAGGAGTATGTTATATGTGCAATGTGGTGCTCAGTTAATGTTTGGTTCATTTGTTGTGGTGTTTAGTTAGCTGCTTGGTTCAATTCTGCAATGCGATGTCCAATTGTTGTGGGTAGGATTTTGTATTGTTATGCATGTGAGGAATAAATCGACTTTGGCTGCACTTAATACATGAGAAACATATACAATTGCTATATTTCCTAGTTCTAAATCATGCTTGGTTTGGATAAATGGGTTTTCCATGTGGCTCAAATTAATCTGATGAATCTGCAATGTGTTTATTTTTCATCAACATATTTTACTGATAGCATGCCAAGCCTCACTTAACCCGATCAATAACTACCTTATATGTGTTGCAGGGAAACAATGGGAAGCACTAAGGTTTACAATCGAGGTTTGCACATGCATGGTCCTTTGTCTAATAGCACATTAGTGTGCAACTGCAGGAACCATTCTAATATTTAAGTTTTTAACAGTTTGGTCTTGCACATGTAGGTCCTGTTGTCAGAGGTTTTGACACACTGTTCGACCCTTTTTGCATATGGATAAATGAGTTGTCCATGAATATCGGTCAAGTCAAGAAACTCGAAAGATTGCTAGGACAAAGAAATTAGCAACAAAAAACAACAAGATCTTTGTCTGCACAAAGAAGAAGACATCAGTTCACTACAGGATGGTACTAACTATTATACCTTATCTTTTCTATTCTTTTGCCCCATTTCAAATCTAGAGAAGATATTTAAGCATAACCTTGTTTTTAGGCCTTTCCAAAGCGGTTAACTAATGATTACCTCTCAAACCACCTATATGGTCTGGAAGCAAGGAATGTATTCATACAACACCCACGGTTCAATATGGAAATCTTCCTGAAGAGGACAAAGGATGGATGGTCAATCATCCACATGCACTGGCCTAAAGTTGCAAAGACCTTCAACATCAATGAAGGCTCAATATCCGCCTTCCGCTTCAGCAGTTTTCCAGATGAGATTCATCTATCTATGCACTGTCTATGATGCTAATTTCGAAAGGTTATAGATGTTGCATGTGAAACTTGGTGCTAGTGCAATTGTGTAATGGGCTAGCTGAGTGCTGAAGCTATATGATGTTGTACTTTGATGTATTTCAATTATGAAATCCTTCTTCCTTAGTATGAAAATGAAATATATCGTGTGCTTAATAGGAAATGTCAATTAGATTAATAAATGGACTATTAATAGTAGGCCAATTAGCATGCTAATTGGGTTTTTCTATTGCAAACGATTATTGTGAAAACACCTTGAGCGATGACCTCAGACAACGCAGACAGTTTCTAGGATCATGTTGAATCAATGAACAATCACACACGACTTCCTATTGAAAACTGTTTGCGTTAGGCCACCTTGCGCAAATGTTTACCACATAAAAAGTGTGTGTGATGGACAGTCTATGCCACATAGTTTCTTCTATGCACCATGTGTGATAAATTCAATAATGCAAACGATAAAATTATTAATATCGTCTGCAATGGCAACGCTATCACAAATGATTTAATGAGGAAAATCGTGTGTGACACTACAAAAAAATACACTTCCGTGATGATACGTGTTTGTCACAGTAGGTCGCGTTGTTTGTCATGCATGTACATTCATGACGATTTTATGACAGAATCAAGATAGTCATACCTGTGCTGTCGTAGAAGTGTGTAACGCCCCGGATTCGATGCGCCACGTGTCCGCCAGTTATTCGCCGTTGTTGCCATGTCATTTGCTTGCGTGTTGCATTTTTTCATGTCATCATGTGCATCTCATTTCACATTCGTGTTCATCTCATGCATCTGAGCTTTTTCCCCATTGTCCGTTTTGCAATCCGGCGCTCCTATGTCCTCTGGCGTTCCCCTTTTGTCTCTCATTGTGAGCGGGTGTTAAACTTTCTTGGAATGGCCCGAGGTTTGCCAAGCGGCCTTGGTATAGCACCGGTAGACCGCCTGTCAAGTTTCGTGCCATTTGGAGGTCGTTTGGTACTCCAACGGTTAATCGGGTAACCGCAATAGGCTCTTTTGTTTGCAGCCCAACACCCCTTCCAAAGTGGCCCAAAACGCATCCAAACCCCCTCCATGCTCTCGGTCGTTCGATCACGATCGTGTGGGCGAAAACCGCTCCTCATTTGGACTCTCCTAGCTCCCTCTACCTATATAAATGTCTTCCCCTCTCCATTTTCGGATCATTTTACCCCCGAAACCCTAGATCAAATCGCCCCGCCACCACCGGACGCGTCCGCCCGCCGACGGACATGTTCGCCCGCGCCCGCAGCCAACCGGAGGCCGCCACGTGGCGCCGCCGTGCCCACTTCGCCGCCGGCCCGCGGAGCCCATCGCGGGCCCGCGCGGGCCCTCGCGCCACCGCCGCCTCCTGTCGGCGCCGCCCATCGCCGGCCGCCTCCTCCGGCGCCCCGCCGGCGCGCTGCTCCCCGCGCCGCCCGGATCCCTCGCCGACCGCCACCGCCGCGGGCGCGCCGCCCCGCGCCCCGCCGCCCGGCCGCGCCCCGCCTGCGCCTCCGCAGCTCGGCCTCGCCCCGGCAGCCCCCGCCGGCGCCGCCCCGGCCCGCGCCTGAGCCGGCCGGCCGCCGCCGCCCTCCGCCCGCGCCGCCCGAGCGCCGCCCCGCGACCTCCTCCGCCTCCCCGCGTCGGGATCCGGCCGGATCCGGCGAGATCCAGCCCGGATCCGCCATCTCCGGCCACCCCGGCGTCTTCCCCGTCGTCTCCGGCGAGTTTTCCGGCCGCCTCGAAATCCGTGCAAATCTGGAGGTTGCCCCGAAATCCACTAAGTCCCTGTATTTTTGCATAATCATGCCATGTTCATCGCATTGTATCCCTGCATCCGTAGCTCCGTTTCATGCATGTAATATGTCAAATTGTTCGTATCGACGAGTACTTCATTTCGTTCCATTGCATCATTTTTATTTGAGCTCATCTTGATGCCCGAAATGCTGTTGGAAGAGTGCATGTTGATGTTAATCTGCTGAAACTGTTATAACTTGCTCATTTGTCATTTTTGCCATGATTGATGTGTGCATCCTATGAGTATGAGCTCTACATGTGTTTTGATCTATGCCATGCCATTTTTCCAGAGGTGCTATCCATGTATTTTTTGTGAGTTGTGTGCTGAGTGCATCGTGCTTGCTAAGTAGGGCACCTGCTGTTACTGTTTTGCTAGACAGATTCTATATATTTTGTTGCTATGTTAACATGCTTCTACTAGTCATTTCGTGCATTATTCTGGAGATGTTCACTAAGGATGTTTTGTTATACATGTCTTGCTCTATGCATTCATGCCCTTGGTTGCAATTATAGCCTGCTGGAACATGTTGTTATCTTGCTCCAAAGTTGCTAAAAAATGTTGTTGTCAACCTGTTAACATGAAGTTCAGTTTTGGCCATATGCTTTTCTAGTGATCCATGCATCCTATGAACTTGTTCTTGCCATGCTTAGCTTCATAAACATGCCTTCTTACTGTTGGTTGCCTTGCCATGCCATGTATTGCTCTGTAGTGAGTGGTTCAAGCTCACGAACATGCCTACTTATCGTTGTTCCTGCCATGTTTGAATCTGTAATATAACTTGCCATGTTTACATGGGTGCCATCTTATCTTCTGATCCTTTTTGGCTCATGGTCAGTAAGGGACTTTTGATCTATGCCACTAGTAGATTCATGCCATGCCTTTGTTTTCCATGATAATTCCTGTAACATGTTGTTTGCTTGCTCTAAACATTGCAACCTGATGTTATTTTCTGCTAAGCCTGAAACTCTTATTATTTGCAATCTTTCCATGTCTTTTTGAGCATGTTCCAGTTGTTTCTGGAGATAGCTTAGTGTTCATGTTTTGTTATGCTTTACCTGTACATCATGCTCATGCCTTTTATTCTTATGTTGGGGTGCCATAGCATGTTGTTTTGATGCTTGTAAGATGCCTAGTTGCTGTTTTGGATAGATTGTTGTTATATCATGTTTGGAGTGTATGTGTTGCACCGTTGCTCTGTTTTGAGTGTGCTCTATATGAAACTTGCTTGTTTTTGCATGTAGTTTCATATTACCATGTTGCATCCTTGTTTTGGTGTGTTTTCTTGATGTTTGGGTGCATTTTGCATCAATGCCATGTTTAACTTGTTTTGCTCATATCTTCTAGGCCGTAGCTCCGAATCTAATGAACTTTATATGTAACTTGACTAGAATTTCGTGTAGATCATCTTGGTGATCTTTAACTTGCTGTTTAACAACTTGAACATAAGGTTTATTCAGATCTGGACCAATTTCGAAATATGCATATGAGGAATTACCGGAAATTGTTATATGTTGTTCCTGGCCTCATTTAAACTTGCCTTGATGTGTTGTTCTTGTCTGCATCATCTCTTGCCATGAGTAGCTTCATGTAGCTTTGTCATGCATCATGCTTGTTGTGCATCATGCCTTGTTCATGTGTGGTGTGTTTACTATGTTGTGTGCTTCTTCTCGATAGTTCCCGTTTCGTTGCGATCGCGAGGATGCGTTCGTCTACGTGTGATTCGTCTTCGTGGCTTCATCTTCTTCATGGACTCGTTCTTCTTCCTTGCGGGATTTCAGGCAAGATGACCGCTACCTTGGATCTCACTACTATCATTGCTATGCTAGTTGCCTCGTTCTATCGCTTTGCTGCGTTACCTATCTTTTGCTCATCAAGCCTCCTAAATTGCCATGAACCTCTAACCTTTGACACCTTTCCTAGCAAACCATTGTTTGGCTATGTTACCGCTTTGCTCAGCCCCTCTTATAGCGTTGCTAGTTGCAGGTGAAGTTGAAGATTGCTCCATGGTGGACAGGGTTATGTTGGGATATCACAATATCTCTTATATTATTAATGCATCTATATATTTGGTAAAGGGTGGAAGGCTCGGCCTTATGCCTGGTGTTTTGTTCCACTCTTGACGCCCTAGATTCTGTCATACCGGTGTTATGTTCCCGGATTTTGCGTTCCTAACACGGTCGGGTGATTTATGGGACCCCCTGACAGTTTGCTTTGAATAAAACTTGTCCAGCAAGGCTCAACCTTGGTTTTACCATTTGCCTCACCACTACCTACCTTTTCCCTTGGGAGTAATTAACCCAAGGGTCATCTTTATTATAGCCCCCCCGGGCCAGTGCTTGTCTAAGTGTTGGTCCGAACTAAGCAGCCTGCGGGGCCACCTCGGGGAAACTCGAAGTCTGGTTTTACTCGTAGCTTGACTTATCCGGTGTTGCCCTGAGAACAAGATATGTGCAGCTCCTATCGGGATTGTCGGCGCATCGGGCGGCTTTGCTGGTCTTGTTTTACCATTGTCGAAATGTCTTGTAAACCGGGATTCCGAGACTGATCGGGTCTTCCTGGGAGAAGGAATATCCTTCGTTGATCGCGAGAGCTTATCATGGGCTAAGTTGGGACACCCCTGCAGGGTATAAACTTTCGAGAGCCGTGCCCGCGGTTATGTGGCAGATGGGAATTTGTTAATGTCCGGTTGTAGATAACTTGACACCTGATCCGGATTAAAATGCATCAACCGCGTGTGTAGCTGTGATGGTCTCTTCTCGGCGGAGTCCGGGAAGTGAACACGGTCTTTGGGTTATGTTTGACGTAAGTAGGAGTTCAGGATCACCTCTTGATCATTACTAGCTTCACGACCATTCCTTTGTTTCTCTTCTCGCTCTCATTTGCGTATGTTAGCCACCATATCATGCTTAGACGCTGCTGCAACCTCACCACTTTACCCCTTCCTTTCCCATTAAGCTTTGCTAGTCTTGATACCCATGGTAATGGGATTGCTGAGTCCTCGTGGCTCACAGATTACTACAACAACAGTTGCAGGTACAGGTTATGCGATGATCTTGACGCGAGAGCGATGATTGCTTGTGTTGAGTTCTTCTGCTTCTTCTTCGATCAGGGGATAGGTTCCAGGTCGGCAGCCTGGGCTAGCAGGGTGGATATTGTTTGAGTTTCTGTTTGTGGTTCATCCGTAGTCGGATGTGGATCTCTTGTAAGATGATGTTGTATTCGTGTGGCATTGTATGCCTCTTGTATGTATCCCCATCTATTATGTAATGTTGATGTAATGATATCCACCTTGCAAAAGCGTTCCAATATGCGGGTCTATCCTTGGTGGGACCTTCGAGTTCCTTTTGGATAGGGTCGCATATTGGGCGTGACAAAGTGTTCCATGACATTACCAAAATTATCATCACGGATGTGTCCACTTCCATGATGATAAATCGCGCATCACAGAAGTGCTTTCGTCAAGGGTGACCGACACGTGGCATCCACCATAACGGGACGCCGTTAAGCTATCGGGTCGGGTTTTGGATCCGATAACCCGTTAACAGCCCCAACCAATGGGGATTTTCCACGTGTAAAATCATCATTGGCTAGAGGAAACACGTATCGGCTCAATGTTGGTACAGATGTCATCCACTCATTGGACCCAAGGCGCCTATGATACGTTGACACATGGCACGGCCCAATAGAGACCCATTCATGTGAAAAGGCCGGCCCATTTGACTTGGTCAAAAGGTGGCAAGCCGGCCCACGAAGAGCGTGTTAATCGCATGTTCGCATATAGCCCATTTACAGCCCGCTAACCTAGGGCCCGTTACAACCTCTCTAAATTAGGCCCAGTAGCGTCATCTGGGCCATCCAATATGATTCCAGCCCGTTTTAATTTCCAGCCCATGTATGGCCCATGACTTCTTTCGGCCCATATGAGGCCCTTTGTAACTATTAGCCCATTAACGACCCGTGGTGAAACTGGCCCGTAATGAACAGTGTATCACTTTATACCCATTAATGACCCATTATTCCATTGGGCCGTTTCCAGCCCAAGTTATCTTTCGGCCTTCTCAGGGCCCATTTATTCTTGGGCTCATTTCCAGCATTCGGTTACTTATGGCCCGTTACTGTAGTTTTCTACTTGTGGGCCAAATTCAGCCTGTTGTTATAGTTGGCCTGTTTGTGGACCGTTAATACATTGGGCCGTTTTCAAGTCAAAAAAACCTGTTGGGCTGTTTTCATAGAGTTATCAAATACGGCCTATTAACGGCCCATTATGGTCCACGAATAGTACGGCCCATGATTGGTGAAATGATGATACGCCCCGTAGAAGGCCCATGGATCCTACGGCCCGTATAAGGCCCATGGATCGTACGGCCGGTAGAAGGCCCATGGAATGTACGGCCCGTAGAAGGCCCATGGAACGTACGGCCCGTAGAAGGCCCATGGACCCTATGGCCCGTAGAAGGCCATGGACCCTACGGCCCGTATTGAAGGCCAATGGATCCTACGGCCCGTAGAAGGCCCATGGATCATACGACCCGCAGGAGGCCCATGGTTACAACAGTCTGTGTGTTGCCATGATTATTTCGGCCTAGTTACCAAAAATAGGCTATTGTGGACACTAGAAAAACACAGAAAAAGAACTGCAGTGACTACAAGAAAACAACTAAACAAGACAATAGGGAAATAAATAAGCAAGCAACTAACGCTAGCCTATTACCGCTATTACACATATTACATCCACTGGGCATCAAAGTTCGCCACCAGTGAAAATATAGGGAACAAAGCAGCATATTACATACACTAGCCGTCAATATTGGCCACCTGTGCAAATAAACGCGGCAGCAAAACAAGAGCATAACTTAAACAACTTCAGAAGAGCTCAAGAAACGTTATCCTGGGTATCCATCATGCTGGCAATAAGCTTAGCATGCTTATTAGCTTTGTCCTGTTTGGCGCTAAAATCCTCCAATGCTTGCTGTTGCACCAGAAAGTATGCATCTGAATGCTCCAGGGGCTTCCGCAGTCCTTCCGCTTCTTGTCGCAGCACAGCTGATCGATGTCTTTCAGCTTGTAGTTGAGACTCAAGAAACCGAACTGATTCAGACAGTGAGTTTGAATAGCTTGTGCAAGCGATAGTGGCCAGTAACTCGAACACTAAACCAAGACAGGACTTTGGGGTTGTCTCACTGTCTTCAGGATAGTATTCCTTAGCTGTTTTATCAGCTTTGTTGGAGACCAACAAGGATGTGTCACTATCCTGAACCTTATCTGCATTACTTCCTTTACCATTGCTTAATAAGGCACTCTTCCCTAATATTCTGTCAGCATTCTAAAAGAAGAAACAAGCAGACACATAACAGGTTTAGCATGTATTAGTATATGAAACTCATTTCGGTGAACCAGTTCATTAGTACGGTGGACATGATTAAACTACCAAGTCTTCTATTGCCAAGTACTAGTACATAATAAAAGCATCAAACAAACATATATCTATGTCCTATGGTCACTGCATTGTCTTGCCAAATCAAAATAGAGACACGGTTCAAATCATATCAGTTCAAGACAAAGCTGCAGTGAAAGAATACAAAGTGTGGGAAACTACACGACACAACAAGATTTCAGATGGGTACCACGGGTCTACATGTACAACAACACTATTGGCTTTGTTGTGATGCTAGTAATGTGCATGATATGAGAAGTCAACTATATACACAATTGAAATTGAAATCAATAGAGCTATTGATAAGAGCAAACCTGTTAAAGAAACATGCGTGAACATACCTGTTGTGCCATTGGAGTTTTGATAGGATCCTTCAATTTAAAAATAAGTTTGTATGGGTAAATACAGTGATACAAGAGCAAAGCAGTATGCACGATAGCAATCATAGTTAAAAAAGGCGCGCCTGGGCTCTAGGCGTTGGCAAAACGCATTGCGCATAATTACGCTTAATCTATGCATAACTGCGCATAAGCATGCGCTTTGGTTAGTAAAGCGCAAGATGGTGGCAAAACGCACAATTAACGCCTAGCACTTTTTTGAACTATGATAGCAATGGAATCTTAAATTAGAACAGTTGTTCTTCAGGTTTAGGCACTTGTTCTACATGAACAGAGTACAGTAAGACACAAGAATATAGTACTTAAAAATAGAAAATGAGCTCATAGACCTTACCACATTCTTGGTTCGGGACCAGTACAGAACAAGGCGTTCCCAGTCATCGTCCAGTAAATGTGTCTCAAGAGAACGTAAGAGAATTTGATGAGTTTCTTTGCCGGTGAAGTATGTTTTCTTCAGGTAATTCCGATACTGCCACCAAGCATTCTTGAAGATAGCAGAGGTATTAGCACATGTTACCTCATCCTGAGTTTCCAAATCGGTCCTTCTCTATAGAAAAAAATGGGAAAATTTGTTGTATTAAAACCATCATGGAAGTAGGATGTACGGGACAAAGCAAAGTAATTGCCATGAATAACATTACTTACACATAACTCATGGACAAACACCTGCAACTGGCATTTTCCTTCATCTTTAGTATAATATTTCCAAGATGGGAAGATACGCACATATGATTTAACAACATCAAATGCGATAGATGCTAAACTACGACTAGCTGGTTGTGCTTCCTCCATAGGAATAGGCGTACTAACTAGTGGAGTTGGGGTTCGCCGTGGTAGTACTGGCCCTTTGGGCACTGGAGCTGCCTTACTAACTACTCTTGTTTGGGAGCTCTGTGGTGGAGATGGTGTTGTGTCAACAGGAACTGGGTTACTATCTGCTAGGGTTGGGGTTAGATTGGGTGAAGCTGGTTCTCTGTCCATCGCAGTAGAGGTACAATCTACAAGATTTTGGGTTATGTGTGGTGGGGTTGGTTCTTGTGCATGTACAACCGGGGTGCTATCTCCACCAAGAGGTAGCACTGTTTTATTTGAAGACCGTGTTTTTAGTCCGCTAGATACTGGCATCACCCGCTCCAATTCAAATGGCTGATAAACAGGAAACATAGTTGAATGTACAGACATTGTATGAGAGACAGATGCAATAGATAGTGTGAAAAAAAGAGGGCATGAAATAGTTGACATGTATATTGTTTAACTAAAACGGATAGCATGACATAATTTCACACATATGATGTCTATCTAAACTGGATAGCATAGCATAACACAATTCAAAGATATGATGAATAACTAAACAGGATCGCATGACATAATTCACCTACATGTTATCTAAGTAATCAGGATTGCATCATTTAATTCACATATGTGATTTATATGCTAAACAAAGGGCATTCGATATGATGTCTGAACTAAGAACATGGTGTTGAATATTGTGTATATGATGTCTAAACTATGCAATGCAAGACACCATATGCATGATATGAGCAGTATAACCGTGCCAAGTTAGAGCATACACCTCGGTGGGGGAATAGGACTGGTCATCTGTCTCTGAATCCATCTCTGAGGAGCTATCGGGACCCAACAAGAGATTTGCTTTGATAGGTAGCACTGTCTGCTGTGAAGGCCTTGTTTTCACTCCAGATTTTTCCATCTCCCACCCAAATGGCTGATTCATAGGAAGAGTAGTTTAATGTACAAACATTGTCGACAAATGGAAATGTAATGAAGAAAAGGATGGGCAAGATATCTATCAAATATATGATGTCTGGTTAAACATGATGGCATTGCACATTTCACATATATTATGGCTGGCTAAAAGACATGAGACTGCATAATTCCCATATATGATATAGAAACTAAACAGGTGGCATTACAGAACATGTCTAAACTAAGAAGATGACATATATGATGTCAAAAATAGGCACTGGAAGGCAACATATGCATGATATGACTAACATCATCATGCCAAGGTAGAGCAAACACCTTGGGGGTAAATAGAAGTGGTCAGCGGCGTCTGAATCCGCCTCGGAACAGATACCTTCCTCTGGATTACAATCTGGAGAGGGGTGGGGAGGGTTTTCCATTGAACCCACCATGGAGCAATGTCTGCATGACATTGTATTGCCGTGCAAAACTCTTCTCTTTTTCTCTACATGTTCAGCATGTCTGTGTACAATATCTGGCATGCATATGAAAAAAATATGGTGAATTATGTAAGGAGAGCGTGCAGAAATTTGGAGTGATGGTAACAACCAGTGGATGGATCCAAAAATAATGATAGCAGGATGATGATTGCTTTAATTTAATAAAAAGACAGATGATGATTGCTTTACTATTTGTTTCCCACCCAAGATGAACAACATAGGCATACCGTAGGTGAACCAAATATTAGGCAGACATACTATTCATTGCTGCCTCGGTATGTGCCCCACAACTAATTTAGAACTCAAGTTTGAACATTAATTTGGACCTGACTTGGAGTCCAAGAGGTGAACAGGACAATAAAGTAGCAGGTAATTTTAAGCAACACCTAACATAAGAAGAAACAAAAGAGTGCGACCTCTCTTGTGGACCCGTGTACTCCTCAGGTTCATCTGCTGAGTCGATGATGGTGATGCCGTTGCGGTGGGTGCCGGCGGCAGGGAAGGAGATCTATGGCGGCGAAAGACGGTCAGGAGTCGTGATGTCTGGTTTGGTGGATGCTTCTGTCGATGGAGCAGCTCAGGTGAGGTGGACGACGTCGCGGCAGGAGCAGGACAAACCACACAAAATTCCCTTCGACACCTACCTGTAAATGAAGTAATTCTGTAAGGGCTCATTTGGCTTGCATGATTCTAAAATGCAGTGTCGGATATCGGGTTCCGGCAAAACCCTTAAGGTTCGAAGTCTGGGGTGCGCGCGAAGATCTTCCCCCTACAGATCCGTGTCCCAACGCCTTGCTGAGAATCTAAGCTACACGATGAACACAAGGGGCGCAAGGTTTATACTGGTTCGGGCCACCGTTGTGGTGTAATACCCTAATCCAGTGTGTGGTGTGGTGGATTGCCTCAGGGGCTGATGATGAACAGTACAGAGGAAGAACAGCCTCGCGAGAGGTGTTCTTGGGCTGGTGTGGTGTTCTGCTTGGGTGAGTTCGATCACCTCTGGATCCGATGAGAACTCGATGCCCTCTACTTTGGTGGCTATCTCTATTTATAGAGGCCCTGGTCCTCTTCCCAAATATTGAGCGGGAAGGGAGCCAACAATGGCCATTTTGAAGGGGAACATCTAGTAGAAGTTATCCTGACTAAAGTTGGTCTTCGACTGCCAAAGGCACTGGCGATGACGCCGTCTTGGGCTCCACGGTGACCTCCGTCCTGCTGCTTTGCTGGCCTTGGTCTCGTTGCATGAAATGGTAACCTTTGCTTGATGCCTCGGTACTCCGCGCCTGCACTTGCCCCCTTTGCACCAAAGAGGAGACGAGGACACTGCGCAAGCTGGCGCCCGCCTGGCCTTGATCGTGATGGCTTGCGTCACGAGCACCTCGCGAGGTACCCCTGCCTTGATCTCTCCGCCTCCTCGCGAGCCTGCCTGGTGAGGCCATTCCTGAGGAAGCCTTGCGTCATCCGCCCCATGAGGCTCGGCATCGCGAGGGTCTTGAGCTTGGGTTGATGAAGACGGGCCGCACTGGGCCACCACTTGAGCCACGCCGCAGGCCGCAGGCAGGCAAGTCTGGTGACCCCCATTCCCAGAACACCGACAGTAGCCCCCGGGCCCAAGATGCGCTCGGGCTTGGCTTAGCAGTGAAGCGAAAGGGCAAGTGCGGAGCGCCGCGGGCCCCAACAACCTGTGGCCTTGGTCACTGCGTGTCAGTTGATTGGACGTGGGCGTCTCCGCTTCCCTACGCTGCCTCGGCAACTGCCCGATTTGACGAGTCCCCACTGCATGCAAAAAGAGTCATGATTACCTGCGATCGTGGGAGCCGACGGTTGGCCTCCTCTAGACTATAAATGGGGGGTGCGAGCCCCTGTTGCACATCTTCCCTTTTCCCGCTTGTTTCTTCTTCCTCCTTCCTCTAGCTGCTCGCCGTGTCTCATGGCGCCCACAAAGAGGTTTTCGGCCGCGGAAAAGGGGAAGGCTCGCCGGGAAGGGCCTGGCTCCCCTCCACCCAAACGCGGTCGAGGTCGTCCTCGCAAGCACCCCGCGACTCCTGCAGTAGCTCCTCGTGGCCACAGAGGTGGTCCTTCGCGTGGTAATGGCCACCCGATGGGCGGAGGAAGGCGCGTCATGGCTGCGCGGCCTCCCAAGACGCACTTTCACTCAGCGGAGGTGTTGCCGGAGTTTGTCGTGTGGTCGGCGGACCCGGCCGGCAACTGGCTCCAGCTCCCCCGCTTCTTCGCTGGTGAACTACGGGCCGGTGCCCCCGGCGGACTCTGGCTCCAGGCGAACGGCTACTGCAGCAGAGCCTCCTGGGTTGCGGTGGAGATTTCCATCGCCGGGAATGTGGCCCTGGCCCGCGGCTGGCAGACGTTTGCACGCGCGCGTGGCCTGGGCCCGCGGTGCACCCTGCACTTCAAGTTCGACGGTGATGCCACCCTCTACGTGAGGGTGTTCGGAGAAGATGGCCGCCGTGTCGGGTGCTACCCTGAAGAAGATAGCGGCGACCGGGTGCTTGGCCTTGGCGACGGCCGTGACGAGGACGAAGGCGAGCCTGCCCCTGGCCGCGTCCACAGCTTGCCAAGCTTCAGCGGCTCCCTCTCAAGTGACAGCTCCTCCAGCGGTGGCCGCGACCAGCCGCCGCGTCCACTTCAAGGATGGTAGCAGGTCGTCCCTCGTCACGCCTCGGTGAAGCGTGAGGAGGAGTCTGATTGAGCTTGGGAGGATGGTGCAGATCCCTCCTCGTGAGTCATCGCGGGGCGCGCCGCATTTATTTTGTTTTTCTTTTTCCTGCATTGAGAGAGAGAAGTATGGAGCCCCGCGGGGGCGTGCAAGACTATTACCCCTAATTACCATGTTATTTCTGTCATTCCCGTGCTATGTTATGGTGTTGGGGCTGTGTGATTGCGCGTAGGAACAACTTCGCTCGGGGGGTTCGCTGCAGCTTTCTCCTCGCGAGGTACTTGCCCGAGGCCTCGCCAGGCGTCTTGAGGCCTGCAATAGTCGGGAGGATAGCTTTCGAACCTTTGTCTCGAGGGTGACCGGCTTAGGTCCTGTGTTTGCGTCGCGATGCCCGTGGGGCACGGACCGGGAGGGGTGCTCCGGCTGTGAACTTGAGTGAGGGAGCCTCACGAATTTAGGCAAGAAGGTGCTCATGAGGGCACCCGCACAGCCCCCTCGTGAGGCTTGCAAAAGAGAACGAGTCAAGCGAAAAATAGATACGGAGAATCACGGGCAGGGGACAGCAAACAACACTAGAAGCAACTCCACTAAAGTCTCGAACAAGGGTGAACAAGCCAACTGCGGAAAGCAAATGAAAAGCCGCGTCCGACACCTAGTCTAGTCTTCGACGTCTTCTCACCAGCGCAGAGCTAACTGCTGCCACTGGGCATGGGCGGGAGCCCCCGAGGCCCACGGGCGGCACTCCGGAGACTCCAGGGCGTGTACAGCCCCAACTCATTATTACGTCAGAGTGTCACGGGCGGCGAGCTTCACAGGCATTGGCCTTCTTCATAGGCACCGGGCCTTTTCTTGTAGTGACGAGCTTCACAGGCACTAGGCCTTCTTTGCAAGCACTGGGCCCCTCTTCATAGGCGCCGGGCCTTCTTTACAGGCACTGGGCCTTACTTCAAGGGTAGAACCTCCAGAGGTGCTGAATGTTCCACGCGTTCGGAATGGGCACCCCTTCTTGGGTCTCCAAGCGCGCGACGCCAGGTCTGGAAACATGAACAACCTTGAACGGGCCCTCCCACATGGGCGAGAGCTTGTGCAGCCCTTCCCTGGAGAGCACCCGCCTGAGCACGAGGTCACCTACCTCGAGAATCCTGGGGCGGATGTTGCGGCAGTGGTACCGCCGCAGCGCCTGCTGGTATCTTGCCGCTCGTAGCGTGGCCTCCCGATGGTGTTCCTCCCCCAGCACGAGATCCATCCCCTGCATGGCGTCCTACTGTGCTTCGTCAAACACCAGGACCCGCGCGGAGCGACGCCTGACCTCGTGAGGAAGGACCTCCTCTGCTCCATAGACGAGGAAGAATGGGGTTTCGCCGGTCGACTTGGTGGCGGTAGTGCGGATGGACCATAGCACGGACTTGAGCTCGTCGTACCAGCCCCTGCCGCAGGCCTCCAGCTTCTTCTTGAAGGTCCTAGTTTTGAGGCCCTTCAGGACCTCTGCGTTGGCGCATTCATCCTGGCCGTTGCTCCGAGGGTGTGCCACCGAAGCGTAGCATATCTACATTCCAAGGTTAGCACAATATGTTTTGAAGAGATTGCTGGTGAACTGCGAACCATTGTCGGTGATGATGCGATTAGGCACCCTGAATTGGCTCACGAGGCCCTTGATGAACTTGACTGCGGAGCCAGCTGGGATGGTGCGGACAGCTTCCACCTCCGCCCACTTGGTGAACTTGTCAATGGTGACGTAGAGGTAGCGATAGCCTCCTGGTGCCCGAGGGGATGGTCCCAAAATGTCCAGCCCCCAAACCGCGAACGACCATGAGAGTGGAATGGTCTGCACGCCCTGAGCTGGCTGATGAATCTGCGTGGTGTGGAATTGACATGCTTCACAAGCCTTCACCAGCTCGGTCGCGTCGTTGAGTGTTGTAGGCCAATAAAACCCGCTACAAAACACCTTGCTGACGAGGGTCTGTGATGACGAGTGGTGCCCACAGTTCCCACCATGAATGTCTGCCAGCAACTCCTTCCCCTGTTCCGTGGAGATGCAACGCAGGGAAACACCGTTTGGCCGCTTCCGGTAGAGCTCTCCATCTTGCATGCAGTAGGCTGTGGCCTGCCAGGCCACGTGTTCCGCGTCCTCTTATTTCTCTGGTAGAGTCCCTTGCATTAAGTGATCCTTGAGCTCCGCAGTCCAGCATCCCTCCTGAGGCTCCAGCACCAGGAGCAAGCACGCTCCTGAGGTCAGGCCACAGGCCGGAGCTCCTGAGGCAGGCGGTTGAGGGAGTTCCTCTCGAGGTTGCACTGTGCTTGATAGTGATGGTACTGCCGAGGGCTTGAAGAGTCGTTCCTCGAAAACGCCAGGTTCCTGAGGTAGCTGCCTTGATGCCCTCTTGGCGATGTCATAAGCCTCTTGGTTGGTGCCACGGGGCACATGCTGCAGCTCTAGCCCCAGAAACTGCTATTCCATCTTGCGCACCTCTACAAGGTACGCTTCCATGTGCTCGTTTTTGGGCTCGTACACTTTGTTGGAGAAGTTGACGAGGAGCTGTGAGTCACCCTTGATGATGAGGCACTTCACCCCCAGTGCGGCCGCGGCCTTTAAGCCTGCTGTGAGGCCCTCGTATTCTGCTATATTGTTGGAAACCTTCTCGCCATGCTGGAAACAGAGCTGCACGGCGTAATAGAGCTTGTCCTGAGTGGGGGATATAAGCACTGCACCAGCCCCCGCGCCATGCCGCGAGAATGCCCCATCGAAGTGCATAACCCAGCTATCTGGTGCCTCGCTTCCCGGGGAAAGCGACCGATCTTCGCCTGCTTCGAGGCCTGGCACCTCTGTCCATTCTGCCACAAAATTCGCAAGTGCGGCTCCTTTGACAACTCTGGTCATGATAAATTCTAACTGAAATGCTTGCAGCTCGATGTTCCATTCAGCGACCCTTCCAGCGGAGTTGGGACTCCTGAGCACCCTCTCCAATGGGTAGGCTGAGACGACCTTGATGGGGTGACCTTGAAAGTAGTGTCGCTGCTTCCGAGAGGCCACCAATAGCGCGAGCAAAAGCTTTTGGGGCATGGGGTACCGCACCCTTGCATCCCGTAGCACCGTGCTGACGAAATACACGGGATGCTCGACGAGGGTGGGCACGCCGACGGAGCCCGCACCCTCCGAAGAGTTGAGCACCTCCTGAGATATTGGAGCCCCCGGCTCCTGACTGCTTGGCGAGATCTCCTCAGCCCCGGAAGCATCTTCCTGTTGAGGCTGGTCCCCGTCTGCCGAGGCTGTGGCCCTCGCGAGGCCTTCATGGCCTTGAGCTGCCGCGGTTGGGGCCGCGGCCGATGCGGTCTTGACCCGGTGCTCCTCCCGAACCGCCACCAGAGCTGCGCTGGCAGAGTAGGGTGTGGCGGCGAGGTAGAGCACCAAGGGCTCCTGAGGGCGTGGAGCCACCATCACCGGAGTGCTGGTCAGATACTTCTTGAGATCTTGGAACGCTTCGTCGGCCTCTTGAGTCCATTCAAACGGGCCTTTCTTCTTCATCAGCTTGAAGAAGGGCAGGGCACGTTCCCCCAGCTTGGAGATGAAGCGCCCTAACGCAGTTACTCGCCCGGTGAGCTTCTGCATTTCCCTGTGGGTTTGCGGCGGACTCATGTCTTCGATTGCCTTGACCTTCTCTGGGTTAGCCTTGATCCCTCTGTGGGACACGAGGAAGCCCAGAAGCTTGCCAGAAGGAACACCGAACACACACTTTTCCGGGTTGAGCCGCAGGTCCACTTCTCGAAGGCTCGCGAAGGTTTCTTCCAGGTCCTGTATCAGGGTCTTTGCCTCCCGAGACTTCACCACAATGTCGTCGACATAGGCCTCAGCGTTTCTCCCGAGCTGCCGGTCTAAGGCGATATGCATTAGTCGCTGAAAGGTTGCGCCCATGTTGCGCAACCCGAATGACATGAAGGTATAGCAGTACACCCCGCACGGGGTCAGGAAGGCCGTCTTCTCCACGTCTTCTATCGCCATCTTGATTTGGTGATAGCCCGAGACGGCATCAAGGAAGCACAACAGGTCGCACTCAGCGGTGGAGTCGATGATTTGGTCGATGCGGGGGAGCGGGAACGGATCTTGAGGCAGGCCTTGTTGAGGTTGGTGAAGTCAACGCACATGCGCTCCTTTCCTCCCTTCTTCGGCACAACAACAGGGTTAGCCAACCATTCAGGATAGCGAACTTCGCGAATGACACCCGCAGCTTCCAGCTTGCGGGTTTCTTGGATGATGAAGGCCTGCTTCTCGGTGGACTGTGGCCTTGCTTTCTGCATCATGGGGCGCACATTAGGGCACACGTTCAGATGATGCTCGATCACCTGCCTCGGGACCCCCGCTAGCTGGTTGGGTTCCCACGCGAACACCTCCTTGTTCGCGCGCAAGAATTTTACCAGAGCCTCCTCTTGTTCGGGGTCGAGATTGGCGCCTATGGTGAAGGTGGCCGGAGGATCCATCCTCATCGACTAGTACCTGCTTGGTCTCCGCCTTTTCTTGGGTGAACAATTGTTTCTTCTTGGTTCGCGCAGCCCCCTTGGCCTTGAGAGTGTCGGCGTTGTTGGGCTGCACCACTGCGGCCGCCTTAAAGGCAAGCTTGAGCGCCTGCAGAGCGTCTTTTGTATATCCAGCCACGGTGAGGACACCGCAGCTCCCAGGCATCTTCATGAGGTTGTAGGCCGGGTGAGTCGCTACCATGAACTAGGCCAAGGCAGGGTAGCCGAGGATGGTGTTGTACGGGAGGTCGATGGGGGCAATGTCGAAGTCGATCAGCTCCCTGCGGAAGTTGTCGTGGGTGCCGAAGGTCACCAGGAGGTGGATCTGCCCCAGGGAGCCGGTGGAACCACCTCTGACGCCTGAGAAGGGCTTGCTGGGTCGGAGTCGCTCCAGCGGCATGTGGAGGAGGCTGAAGGCCTCCACCGAGAGCACGTTGAGGCCGGCACCACCGTCGATGAGGGTCCTGGTGACGGCCACCTGGCAGATGGGAGTACACAGCATCGAGAGCGCACCCGAGGAGGCGGTGCTGGTGGGGTGATCATCCAAGCTAAAGGTCAAGTCGGCCTTGGGTGCCTCCCAACCTAGAGGAGCTTCGTGATGCGCGAGGGCGGCGCCGATCTGGCGGACGAACGGCTAGACGGGGCGGCTCGAGGGTGGTGCTTGCGAGCCGCCTAGGAGAGCTGCGACGACCGGGGGCGCCGGCGTAGCATAATGGGCGAGGAAGAGGTCGCACAGCTCCTCCCAGGAGGCCACCGAAGTCGTTGGCAGGTGGAGCAGCCACATGCGCGGAACGCCGGTGAGGGCCATGGGAAACCAGTTGGCCATGACCTTGTCGTCGCCTCCGGCCTTGAGGACGGCCTCCTCGTATGCCAGCAGGAAAGCTAGTGGATCCGTCGCGCCGTCGTAGCGCGGCGGCATCTCTGGCTTGAACTTGTTCGGCCACTGCACCTGTCGCAAGGCGGGGGCCAAGGCTCGGAGCCCCTGGCCCTAGTGCCGGCGTTGGCAGCTGGAGTGGGCGGCACGTTGTCCGCCATGAGGGCGAAGCGCGGTGTTGATGGAGAGCAGGTGGACGGAAGGGAGAGCTCTGGCGCACCCCTACCTGGTGCGCCAAATGTTGGATATCGGGTGCCGGCAAAACCCTTAAGGTTCAAACTCTAGGGTGCGCACGAAGATCTTCCCCCTATCGATCCGTGTCCCAATGCCTCGCTGAGAATCTAAGCTACACGATGAACACAAGGGACGCAAGGTCTATACTGGTTCGGGCCACCGTTGTGGTGTAATACCCTAATCCAGTGTGTGGTGTGGTGGATTGCCTCAGGGGCTGATGATGAACAGTACAGAGGAAGAACATCCTCATGAGAGGTGTTCTTGGGCTGGTGCGGTGTTCTGCTTGGGTGAGTTCGATCGCCTCTGAATCCGATGAGAACTCGATGCCCTCTACTTTGGTGGCTATCTCTATTTATAGAGGCCCTGGTCCTCTTCCCAAATATTGAGCGGGAAGGGACCAACAACAGCCATTTTGAAGGGGAACATCTAGTACAACTTATCCTGACTAAAGTTGCTCTTCGACTGCCAAAGGCACTGGCGATGACGCCCTCTTGGGCTCCACGGTGACCTCCGTCCTGCCGCTCTGCTGGCCTTGGTCTCATTGCACCGAAATGGTAACCTTTGCTTGATGCCTCGGTACTCCGCGCCTGCGCTTGCCCCCTTTGCACCAAAGAGGAAACAAGGACACTGCGCAGGCTGGCGCCCGCCTGGCCTTGACCGTCATGGCTTGCGTCACGAGCACCTCGCGAGGTACCCCTACCTTGATCTCTCCGCCTCCTCGTGAGCCTGCCCGGTGAGGCCGTTCCTGAGGAAGCCTTGCGTCGTCCGCCCCGTGAAGCTCGGCCCCTCGCGAGGGTCTTGAGCTTGGGTTGATGGAGACGGGCCGCACTGGGCCACCACTTGAGCCACGCCGCAGGCCGCAAGCAGGCAAGTCTGGGGACCCCCGTTCCTAGAACACCGACACGCAGGGATATGAAAAACACAGGAATAGGATAGGAATGCACATGGTAAACAGAGCATTTATAAACACAGGATTTCTATCAACTTGGGTGTATGGTTTACAGGAATTGGAAGAGCAGAGGAATGCAAAGAAACATGGCCAAAATAAAGTGAAACCATATGAAAGCATGTACAGTTAGAATGTTATTCTGCCACTAATGCACTTGCTCTTGTTTTCATGCATAGGATTTTGAAAAGTAGGTCTAGGTGGATGTTTTGCTTCATTCCTTTCAACAAAATGCATGAATAGTAGAGTGCCAATGGAAAATTCCCTATTGCTATGTTTTTTCGTTGAGCCAAAATAGCCCTAATGGATCGACATGAATGTATAGTAATAAGTGATGCAACAAGTGTACAGCCTCTTTGCCATAGCCGTGTCGACCTCAGCATCATTGGGTTGGTCGCTAAAGCAGTTGAGGCAGAGGTGGCTGTCGGAGGTGTGGAGGAAGATCTGAGGAATCTATAGACGGCGTCCATGGCACTGCTCTGTTGTGATGGATCATTCTGTCGTTGGAGAAGCTCCAGTGAGCCGTAAGACGTCAAGGCTGAAGTAACACAAGACAGGCATCATCAATCTCAAGTGGGATTCTAATAGCATCTCCAATAGATGATGTAAAATCGATGTAAAATTTACATCACCAAAAACCACCTGACTACAACAGATGAGGTAAAAACTGTTGACTCTGAACTTAACTGTCAAAACTGAAATTTACTGTCGAATATGAATGTTACTATCGAAACTGAACGCAATGGTAGCAGAGAGGCACTTGACATGTAGTTTAGGGAGGGCCTGCAGTTCATCTTCAACCTGCACCCCCTGAGCCTCCAGCCACCACCGGCCATACCGCCAGCCCCAGCGCTACCTCGCCGCCCCTAAACAACTCCCCACCGCCGGTCCACCGCCGCCACGGCCAGCCCTCTAGGCCCCCCGCCCCCACCCTGAACCCTAAGATAGATAGTGGGGTACCTCTGTGGCGAGACCACATCCCCGCTGCGGGTGGTTCTTCCTTAACTCTAGCGAGCCGCCCCACCCCCTGAAAATAGACTGACCCAAAAGTCGATTCAGTCGACTGAAGTGTAGCTAAATCAGAGCAGAGCAGCAGCACGAGCGAGGGGGAGCAGCAGTAGCTGGGCGAGCGAGCAATCGAGCGAGAGTCGGAGCAGTAGCAGCAGCGCGAGCGACCGAGCGAGAGCCGGAGCAGCAGTAGTAGATCTAGCTGGTATGGACGCCGCTGCCGAAGGGGCCTCTCACTGGGGGAGAGCCGCCATGGAGATGTCGCCCGCCGCGCCGACTTCAAGGTAACTGCTCCATGGGGGTGCGGGATGGAGCACCATCGGTGCCGGGAGGTCGAGTTAAGGAGAAGGTGCGATGCGATGAGTGTACAACCTCTTTGGTGGTGCCGAGTAGGCCTCGCCTTTGTTTGAGGAGTCGGTGAGGATGCTGCGGTTCCGGTGGTGCAGGTTAAGGTGCTGTGGGGACGGAACAGCCACGATAGATGAGGCGATTATCCGACCAGCTCCTTGGAGGTGGAGGACGGGGCGGCTCAACCGGCGGGACGACGAGATGGACGACGGATCCTCATCCAGGGAGGTGGACGAGGGACGTCGAGCAGTTGTGGTGGACGACGTCGTCGGGGAAGAGGCTCTGGCTGGGCAGTGGTGAGGTGGCGGATGGAGGAGGGTGGGATTTCGTGGCCGGAGCAGAGAGGTTATGGTGGCCTGGGATTTCGAATGGTGAAAAGGGGGCGATGGGAGGGGGTGAACCATGACTTAGGGACGCGCTTGTCCAAAATGCAGGGTGTGTTACAAAAGTACCCCCCACCGATTTGAACTAGAGCCCTTTCTGCTCAGGGTAAGAAGGGGGATTTTGCGTGTCGGGATTTGGCAGCTGGAGAGAGTTTTTGCGCGCATTGTAATTTATGGATAGCAAGGCGCGGGTTGTGAAGGCGCCAGTTTTGGGAGCACGATATCTGAATTTTCGGGATATAACAAGACGCGGGTTGAATTAGAGGGACAAGCCTAACGTGTAGTAATATTGTACTTGTATGTAGCAAATCAATTCGCACTTCCCTCAACCAAAATGAAAATGAAAAAATAAAACTATTCACACCACACAAAGAGAGAGTCTTGCCCCGTTTTACTATACAAATGCTATTCAAAGCTACTCCCTCCTTCCATCTATATAGGGCCTAATGCGTTTTTCGATGCTAACTTTGACCAAATATTAGAGCAATAATATATGACATGCAACTTACACAAAGCACACCGTTAAATTCATCGGTGAAAGGTTCTTTCAATGATACTCCCTCCGTCCCAAAATTCTTGTCTTAGATTTGTCTAAATACGGATGTAGCAAGTCATGTTTTAGTATTTGGTACATCCGTACCTAGACAAAATTAAGACAAGAATTTTGGGACGGAGGGAGTATAATTTTCACATTGTGCATGTCATGTACTATTAATCTTGTCAATAGTCAAAGGCGGTCTTAAAAAACTCATTACGCCCTATATTTTTTTTTGAAAGCCATTACACCCTATATAGATGGAAGGAGAGAGTATGAATCCATGTTATGTCCAATTAAATTTTTTCGCTTGCTGTACAATGCATGTAACCTACTCATACCAACATTTTAGTGCATTCCAAATGTTTATACTACCACTGCAATTCGAACTGAATTTGAATTCGTTTCTCTATTTCAATAAGAATCTACAATCATGATTGTTGCCAACTTCAACCATCATTCGTGTATTACCTTAATAACACACGACATGATTACTATAGAGATAGATATGAACTATGTGTACTACATGAACTCGAATTCTATTTTTTGAATACACTTAATGTTGATTCCAAATATTAGTACATTTGATGTACTAACTATATATTCATAATCTAAACCATGTTCCATATGTACACCGTGTTTATCACACAAAATATAGTACCCCGCCCCCTACATTATGACAAGTATTTAGACCTGAGCTGCAAAAGCCACACATTAGCCCAAATTATAATCAATGTTCTACATTATGATATCTTCTTCAAATATTCGTATCCACTTTTTTATAATGAATTATGATCTTTGTTCGTGTTTTACACCTTCACGATCCTCTTCTATTTGTAGCTAGCTAGCGCTAACTTCCTATCATGCATGCACACACCCGCCCCCCTCTCACCCACCCTTAGCGTCCCCTCCATCGCGCACGTTCATTATTTCTCTTTAGGTCGTCCACCCGCGGTGTGTTTAGGCCCCCAGCTCCTTCTTTCCGGCACACACCGGTCAATATACCTCTCTAGCCAAGTGTGCCTACAACAAACACATATATACTTCCCCTCTTCTCTTCTCACCGTCCATGCCCCCCTATGTCCAATACGATTCCACGTAGGTGCACACTACCGCCCCTCTTTTCATTGATCTCATACTCGCACACTCCTCCCCCCTCGACATGGTAGGCCTCTCGCACCACCTCCTAGCTAGCAATACCCCTCTCCCCCTGTCTGTCTCTCCAAACCTTATTTGCTGCAGGCGTGTATACGTACTGATCTCCCTACATATAGCCAGGTCGACTATAATTCGTTTTCCCCACACACCGATACACTTACCTCGCTAGTTATGTCTCTCCCTTTCTCGGACACACGACGGTTGATCTTCCTATGTAGTTACGTATGCTTACCACAACCATATCGTCTCCCCTCATCATCCTTGCGTACCTCCCGACCCGTCTCTCACACGCACGTGCATAGACAGACATACATCCCCCGCCCTCTCTTATTGATATTGCACTCGTACCCTCCATTTGTCTAGCATGCCTCTCCCACCATTTGTGAGACGCCACTCCACCACCAACCCTTCGACGATCTACATTTGTCCTTCTCCCAACCTTATTCCTCTGCTACACATATCCATGGATGTTGATCGATCTCCCTCAATACATATCTAGGTCTCTCTCCTTCCCCACACATATACTAGTCGATCGGTCTCCGCCCCCTCCCCCCCCCCCCCCCCCACACACACACACACCGATAGTCGAACGTTGTAGGTAGGTATCCATGCCACGAAGAAAAACTGCACCTCTGCCCTCTCAAATTCCAGTAGGCCAACCGCCCTGTATCTTTGACGTGGGCAAACACAAATTCGACGGCACTATTTATCGATCACGCAGTCACACACTTCATCCCTGTTTTCAATTCTATCGATATCTCACGTCCATGACTCTATTTCACACACATTGCATATGTTACGTTTTTCTGTTTGAGATATCATCAACACATTGCCTATGTTTCGTACAAACCATCTCTCTCACACCCACTCACGTACGTACCTGCACCTAAAGAAGAGGTGCACGCAGGACGCACGTACTCACGTCTCGTTCCCGGCCACACTCGTGCGGGTACATGGTAGAGTTCGTTTCTGTATGAAAAGGCAGCCCACGTGATAATTTGACGCGTGTAGCGGTTGTTTACTCGAAGGAGGGTCAGGTACCAGGCCTAGACGGAACAAAGTTTGACTTGACACATTAGTATTAAATAAAGTTATACATTCCTCAATGGCACGTACAGAATATAAAACGATTGCCATGGGGAAAATGGAAAATGGGTTTGTCTCTCGTCACACCATCTCACACAAGGTGGCAGTGGCCTCTCCCTCTCAGCGTTGGTCAGTGATCTGGCCGCATCCCGTCTGCTGGCGGAAAGGGAGGATGTGCATCGTCTCTCCATTCGACGGTGCTGAGGCAGCATGTCCCGATCCGCGGTACCCGCCGTTCTCTCTAACCAAGCTCCGGTGCGCCAGGTCCTTCGCCACTTGCTTGCTGCCGCAGTATGGGCAGATCCCGGCCGCTGGCGCCCTCCTAGTAACATCCCGACGACCCTTAGGTACAGCTTCCTCTGGCGTGGATCTTCTTTAGTTGTTTGCTTAAATTGTATCTCGGCCGGCGTACTTTCCATCTTGCAATATCGTCCTCAAACCATCTTTTATAAACCACCATGTGCTATCTTTCCCTTATTACATGGAATATGCTTCTTTTTGTCGGCGTATGTGTCTTCAACTCGTGTTATTGGGCAGTAATTGTTTCCTTTCTACCTCCTTTTGCAAACAGGGCTATCCATTTTCACCTTGTTGCTATTGCGACCTTTTGGTGAACTGCACAAATCACTTTTTTCTTAAGAGTGTTTTGTGTAGTTCCGCCAAAAATGTCACACGGGCAACGTTTTTTCATTTCTATGGGACTGCAGAAAGGGAGATTGGTTTTTCTATCCTCCTCATACAACTCCGCGCCTAATATTCTCCAACAAGAAGTTAGCCCTAAAGGGAGATCGTAGAGGTGATCGGCTTCTATTTATGTGTGTTATGTTTCATCATCTAGTTCCACTATTATTGTAATCATATTGACTGGATATCTTTGCAAACAGGGATGGTCCGCTCGATTTTAGTGGAGCTGCACAAAATGATCGGATTGTGGTGTCCTCCATACACCTCTTTTTTGGCTACAAAGATGGGTGAAACTAGCTGCCAAGCAATGAACATTGTGCCAAGGAAATGGAGCCATGCCTACGAATAGCATCGATCAATTATATTTTTTCTTTATTTGTACACCTTCTCACAACTTTGTCTTCAGTTGTGATGTGAATATTGGCGTTGATCTGTGAACCATTGAGATGCATTAGCCATGGTAGCCATGGTAGTTTCATTTGTATTTGATGGAATGTTGTAACGAGATAATCTTGAGGAAAGACACATGAATCCTAAGTTGAAACCTTTTTTTCCTGCGGGAACCAAAGTTGGAACCTTCATAGCATCACAGTACAATTTCATTAAAATTATGTGTACATATAAACAAATCCTGAAGGATTGATAGCAATGCCAGAAACAATTCAACTTCGTTTCGCCGACATGTTGGACATCCTTCATCTGGCTCCACCTGCCATGCAGCAATATTGAGTGCACAACACAACTGCAGGGAAAGATTCACCCCAGTCGTTGCGCCGCAGTAGTAATGACTAGTGAGCAGTCAAATCATAGAGCCCCACCTTCACCACAGTAAGTTTCTCGGACGAAGCAACCATCATTTCTCTATTCCTTGAATCCGCTGGTACTCCCATATTCCCACAGTTATAAGTTGCTTGGGCAAATCAACCATCACTTCACCTTTCCCACAGTAAGTACTAGTGCCTCCTTTTTTTACTCTAGAAACAACCACACGCGAATATTGGACGGTAGCAGCACAGCAGCTGAATCAAAAATTCTATAGTATGAGAATAACTTTGAACGTCCATTGATTCACTCTATCCAATGGTCATAGTTGGAAAATTCAAACAAAACCAAGCATTGGATCAACTCTTTTAGCACTCAGATTTTTGCGCCTGCTCAACCACCTGCCCACCTGTCAGCGCAGAGCATCAAGTCCTCGCGAGGTTCGAAAGGAGGAACTAAGCTAAGACGGGGCGAGCATCTCAAACCGCTTCACGATAAGGATCATATTAACAAATGGAACTACAGGCACCTTACAAACCCCCACGGGGTGTGTTCTTCGATTCCTCGCAAGGAACAAAAGGAGCAAATCCTAAAGAGCGCTAACCACACGCGCCTACGCAAGAGACGCCATCATCAACAGTGGGCCGTCAGGCACTGGCGCCAACCCCATACAGATCAGTGGCGACGGTGGCCTGATGAGCCCGCCCTGCTCCGAGAGCGACGCAAGCTCGAGGGCTCGTAGCTGTCGTCGCTCGTCTCTGGAGTCGCGAAGACCTCGGCGGAGTCGCTGGATCCTCCGGCACCTCCGCTGCCTGAGGAGCTGCTGGGGGAGCGATTGGCGAGCCTAGTCCTCACCACGGTAGGGCCCCGGCCGCCTTTCTCGGGGCAGCATTCCAGCCGACGTCCTTCCGCATCGAAGACCTTGAAGAACATCAGGGAGGCGCCATTGTACTCGAGGTGGATTACGAGGGCGCCACCCGTCCTGCAGACCCGGGCGATCTCACCCCAGCCACGGGTCATGTAGACCTTGCTCAGAGCGACGACCTCGACCTCCGCTCCGGTCACAGGGGTACTGCAGTCAGCATGCTGCAGCCAAAGCTCGATAGGCCCCCTCGGTGGGATCTCAAAGGCGAAGGAGGGAGGAAGGCGAATCCAAGACAGAGGAGGCATGGCGGCGTGAAGCACAAGCTCACGAGAGGAGCCCTCAGCGTGAACTCCAGGAGGAACGACGCGCACCACCGTAATACGCCGGCGGCGACGGCGCCTGCACCTTCAGGACCCTCGATCCGGGCGTACAAGGGCAATGGGAACCCAGGCGGCAGCCGCTCAAACCATGGCCTCGACACCTCCTGCCAAGCACCCCCTTCTCCACGGCAAGAGACGAGCCGTTTCTTTGGTGGAAGCGGGACAGGACCCTCTCGGGGGGCCTTCCCCTTCTTTTCAGCAGAAAACCGATGGATTGGTGCCATTGGCGTATGGTGGAGCGAGGACAAAGAAGAAGACGGAGAGTAGCAGGAAGAGATGGACTGGAAAGGATCGCGCCGTTCTGTACATATAGCCGGTGGAGGCCAACCGTCGGCCTCCACGATCACAGGTAATCATGACCCGTTTTGCATGCAGGGACTTGTCAATTCGTGAAGTTGCCGAGGCGCCGTGGGGAAGCAGGGACGCCCACGTCCAATCAACTGCCACGCGGCACCCAAGGCCACAAGCTGATGGGGCCCGCGGCGCTTCGCACTTGCCCGTCGCTTCTCTGCTAAGCCAAGTCCAGGCGCGCCTTGGGCCCGGGGGCTACTGTCGGCGTTCTGGGAATGGGGCTACCCAGACTTGCCTGCCTACGGCATGGCTCATGGAGTGGCCCAGTATGGCCCATCTTCATCAACACATGTTCAAGACCCTCGCGAGGGGCCAGGCCTTGCGGGGCGGACGACAGGAGGCTTCCTCGGGCACAGCCTCGTCAAGCTGGCTCACAAGGAGGCGGAGAGATCAAGGCGGGGTACCTCACGAGGTGCCCGTGACGCAAGCCATGACGACTGAAGCCAGGCAGGCGCCAGGCGGGCGCCGGCCTGCGTAGAGTCCTTGTTTCCTCTTTGGTGCAAAGGGGGCAAGCGCAGGCAAGAGTATCAAGCAAAGGCAACCAATTCGGTGCAACAAGACCAAGACCAGCAGAATGGCGGGATGGAGGTCATCGTGGAGCCCAAGTCGGCATCACCATCAGAGTCTTTGGCAGGCGAGGACCGACTTTAGTCAGGATAAGTGTACTAGATGTTCCCCTTCAAAATGGCCAATTGTTGCCGCCCTTCCCGCTCAATATTTGGGAAGAGGACCAAGGCCTCGCTCTATAAATAGGACTAGCCACCACAGCAGAAGGCATCTGATAGAGAGCCACCCCGCAGCTAGAAATCAAATAGGCATCCAAGAGGCGACTAAACTCACCCAAGCAATTCATCGCACCAGCCAAGAACAGCCCCTCGCGAGGTTGTTCTTCCCTTGTATTATTTATCATCAGCCCCTGAGGCAATCCACCACACCACAAACTAGAGTAGGGTATTACACCACAATGGTGGCCCGAACTAGTATAAACCTCATGTCCCTTGTGTTGTTCTTCGTGTAGTTTAGATCCTTGCGAGGCGACGAGATGTGGGTAGGCAGTAGGTGTGATCTCCGCGTGCACCCCAGAGTTCGAACCTTGAGGGTCTGCCGGAACCCAAAATCCGACATAGGCCGCTTCAGCCTAGATGATCAGTCCTCCGTTGGTCTCGAGATCGACAATGGATGGCCCTTCCCAGAGAATCACTTGTGGTTCAAAGCAAGCATTTCCAGCGCCGAGGATTGGTTGAGTTGAAGTTCATTTCATTGCTTGTTATTTGTTGTGTGATGAAAATTTTAGTATTTATAATGTATCCCCGTTGTCGATGTGGGTTGATGACCTGTTGTATGTAATAAAATGATATGCCTGTGATAAACTTACTAAATTTATGAATGGCTTTCGAGTCGCTTCTTTGAGTGAGTGGTGCGACAAGGCAAAAAAATATTTTTTGAATACATAATTGTACGTGCATTGCAACAGGTTATCGGATGAGTCCAATCAACAATAGTAGTACACTATTTGTACTAGCTTCACATGCTTCGCGTGTCGGGCGGGTGTTTTTACTATAGCCATATGTTAATGTGTTCGTTGTACGTAACCAGCACCTCGAATCCTCGATACTACTAGTACTATATAAGTAGTAGGAGTAGTTGGGTTCATGGGCCAGAACAAGCATTCACGTCCAGGAGTATGGCACACGCCACCAGCACAACATCCATCTGACACCATATTTCTAGGAGTCTGTGCTAGAGTAATCTCTTCAACCTCGTCATTTCTCTAACTCAGCCATCGCGCGGTGCGCGAGGTGGGGGTTTGCCGATAGTCGGTTTCCTCAACTGTGGTCCCACTTGTAAGGCCAACTCCAACGCACGACCCCAAACGGACCTCCGTTTTGCACGAACTCCAACGATAATTTTGACTAGAAAAGCAAGACCAAAGAAAACAAGAACCACAAGAATACATTTTAGAAGATATCCAACTTCCATAACTGCTCATGTAAGTTTGATTAGTGCCTTCTCAATGCATTAATTGTTGATTTGCGTAGGCTCGATCTTGCGTGCTTCTTTCTTCTTCAAGTGTAAAGAAGTAGACGTTGCTTCCTCGCATCTAGTCTCATGTTTAGCCTCTATTCTAGTATCAACAAGTGCACTAGTCTCATCTCTAGCCTCTATGCTAGCTAAAAGTTCTAGAACATCTACTAAATTGCGCTCTATCAATATATCGATGTACTCTTCTTCCCAATACCAAAACTTGCATCCATTCTACACAATAAAAATTTCAAGTTAGCACAACTAGTCTAATCTGAGAGCACAACCAAAGATTTGGTCGGGTTCTTCCTCCTTTTGCTGACACGTGGGACATCAAGCATCTAGGTCATGTCATGCAAGAAAATGGAGTGGTAGTTGAAGCCGCGTGATGTGCATCTTGGGTTAAACTATAAATAGAATCTTACTACTCTTGAGTAACTCCAAAAGTGGCCACCGAAGATCTATATTGGATTTGTTTTTCATCACCAGCACGTCGAGGTGAAAGATGTGCAGGTTCAGTGCGTCCTCTTGCATTTTCACTAACATGTGGGACCGCATATGAGCAAACAGACGATGGGCTCCGCGCGTCCGCTAGCTGGCTGAGAAGAGAGATAGAGGAGGGCTGAGCACGGACTCTAGGAAATTTGTTCTACGTAACTAGCACCTCGATATTCGCGTGTGGTTCTTTCTAGAATAAAAAAAGGAGGTACCCCTACTTATGTTACTCCCACTATGCCTAGCCTAAGGTTAGTAGGTGACCTTGCGCTTGGCTCTTCGCCTCTTCCGGAAGTCGATGGTTCTATAGTAGTACTTCTGGCAATCTGACACCAAATGAACTGCTGCACGTCCACCACTTGTAAGCAAAAGTTTATCCTCGTGCTGCGAGCCACCATGCACGCGTTGGCGAGGGAGAAGGCGTAATCAAGTTTCTCGTCGTTTTGCGAGTTGACGGGACACATCAAAGTTATTTAGTACATACTCTCTCCAAAAAAGGGCTGACCATGTCATTGCTACCATCCCGTGCTCCGTCGTTGAGTACGGGCACTATTCATGTGCCATCGAGGAGAAAAAATATTGCGTAGGTACCATCGAAGTGCATGACTCACTTACGCACTGCTTATCTGATTATCTCCATTTTCTTGCATGACATGTGCACCTTGATGCTAGATGTCTCGCGTGTTGGGAAAAGGATGAACAAAGCTCCCGCAAAAGAAAAGAGTTGAAGAACATAGATTCCCGATGACCGAGAAGGAGCAAGGAACCTCGCGGTGGAGCATCTGCAAGGAACCTTGCGCGTTTTCCCCTATTTTTTGCCGCCTACCCACATATAAACAAATAAAAGAACATGAACTCTTCGCTAATCACTAGAAACAGTACATCAGGATGCTAAGTTGAAGATGTTTTATAGTTTATATTGATAACCACGCAACAAGCCACGCATGTACACAAGCTGTCGGCGTCCTAGGAACGGGGGTCCCCAGACTTGCCTGCCTGCGGCCTGCAGCGTGGCTCAGCAGTGGCCCAGTACGGCTCGTCTTCATCAACCCTAGTTCAAGACCCTCGCGAGGGGCCAAGCCTCGCGGGGCGGACGACACAAGGCCTCCTCAGGGGCGGCCTCACTAGGCAAGCTCACGAGGAGGCGGAGATATCAAGGCGAGGGGTACCTCATGAGGTGCTCGTGATGCAAGCCATGACGATCAAGACCAGGCAGGCGCCAGCCTGCGCAGTGTCCTCGTTTCCTCTTTGGTGCAAAGGGGGCAAGCGCAGGCGTGGAGTACCGAGGCATCAGGCAAAGGTTTCCATATCGGTGCAACGAGACCAAGACAAGCAGAGCGGCAGGACGGAGGTCACCATGGATCCCAAGACGGCGTCATCGCCAGTGCCTTTGGCAGTCGAAGACCACCTTTAGTCAGGATAGCTTGTACTAGTTGTCTCCTTTGAAAATGGCCGTTGTTGGCTCCCTTCCTGCTCAATATTTGGGAAGAGGACCAGGGCCTCTATATATAGGGCTAGCCACCACAGTAGACAGAACAAGTGAGGTTCATCTGCATTCCACTACAAGAACACCTCTCCTCGCGAGGCTGTTCTTCCTCTATACTGTTCATCCTCAGCCCAAGAGGCAATCCACCACACCACACACAGGAGTAGGGTATTACACCACAACGGTGGCCTGAACCTGTATAAACCTCGTGTCTCTTGTGTTGTTCATCGTGCTAGCTTAGAATCGCGGCGAGGTTTTTGGGCGTGTATCGGTAGGGACAAGATCTTCACACGCACCCCAGAGTTTGAACCTTAAGGGTTTTCCCGGAACCCAATATCCAACATTTGGCGCGCCAGGTAGGGGTGCGTCGGAATCTTTTGTCCGCCGATCTGCGTTCCACTGCTTCGTCGCATCCATGTCCAGTGACCCGACAGCCAACGCCGACTACTAGGCAGCATGGCCTACCCATGCCGTGCCGCCTGCCCAAGGTGACCTCAACCCCGCGCCTCAGGCAGCCCCTGCTCCGCAGAATGCTGCGGGGTGCGGGCGACGCGGTCAAGCGACAGGAACAAGCGAACATGAGGGCCGCGCTCACGGGTGGCTCGGGAGCTGCTACAGTGCAGGCTGCAGGAGAACGGCCATGACGTGCTGCTAGAGCGCGTCGCCGAGCTCCTGGATGTCGCAGCTTCGGGGGTGCCTCCTTTCTGCGTCCAGCTTCCACCCCAAGCCCCGGGCGGATCATACGGCAGGCCCATCCGCACCTGTGCACCCTCAGGCGTGCCCCAAGGCTTCATAAACACCAGCTCAACCAATAGCGTAGGGTGTCAAGTTGCACCAGCACCACCCCCGGTGAGTGAGGGCATGCGCATCGCCGCCTACGGCTCGGGCGGGCCACCACCCTATCACCCCCAAGACGGCGCTTCAAGCCAATCCGCGTGGAGTGTGGGGCACTACGGCGAAGCCTTCGGGGCAGCGACCTCGGACGCTTACATACCCCACATGGTGGATCGGGAATACGCACTGGTGGCTCGTTTCTCGGGCCAGGCTGGGAGGAAGAGATGCCAAAAGCTGAGCCTTATCAGGAGCCTCAAGGAAGCCTCACCGACCGCGCTAGCGGCAGCAGCTATCGGGTACTGCTAATTCCTCAGGAGCAAGCTTATGCTAACCATGGGTCGCAGGGAGTTCAGGTCACTGCAGCGGAAGGCTGCCCCAGCTCGGCATCCTCCCTTCCGCCAGGAGGAGCACACTGGGGGCTGCAGGAGAGGGGTTGGGAGCCAGGCCCCTCCCCACGGCACACGGAGGAACGTGTTTCCCGGAGGTAGGCCCTCTGCCAGGGAGGTGCTGTAAAGCCTGCCCCCGGCAGAGGACTCGTGGTCGTCGGGGGAACCTTTGGCGTCCCCTTTACCCCATTGGCGTCGTCCTTGGTTTCTGGTCACCGTCAATGGTGGTCGAGGGTGGCACAAGGCGGGGCCCTCGTCTAGCGATATGAAGTAAGGACGGTACCTGTGAAGAAGGCCCAGTGCCTGTGAAGCTCGCCGCCCGTGACACTCTCACATAATAATGAGTTGGGGCTGTACACGCCCCGGAGTCTCTGGAGAGCCGCCCTCGGGCCTCGGGGGCTCCCTCCCACGCCCAGTGGCAGCACTTAGCTCCACGCTGGTGAGAAGACGTCGAAGACTAGACTAGGTGCCGGACGCAGCCTTTTGCTTTTTGCCCCCCTTTCTATGGTCGAGCTTCCTTGCTTCGAATTTAAGTTGAAATTGAATTTGTGTTTGCTTATGCAGGGAGGGGTGTCTTGTCTCGTTCGTGTGTTCTTTCGTGTTCTGGTTTCTGCCCTACTCTGGAGTTTGCACTAGCTGCCTCCCCCTCGCGAGCCTCTCGCGGGTGGGGTTGGGCCAAGCGCGCGCGCATGCCGTCTCGCGGCCAGCACTTGCTCTCACGAGGCTCTCACCACATGGTTAGCAGGTCCCCCAAAGGACCCACGGAGGATCACGGCCTCGCAAGCCTACTCAAGTCTTGTCCGGGCTAAAGGTAAACCACAACAACTAACTCATCACAGGACCAGTAACATCACGCATGCGCACCTTCAGCGCCACTCTCAAAAAGCGTGCGGATAACAATCCTTTACATGAGGGGCTTCCCCTCCCAAAATGCTCTTACAATCTTCAGGGCTGCGCCTGAGCTTTTTGTGTGCAGGATAAACAGCATGGGGACACAGGATCACTCAGACATATCGCTCAACGCATCCTCTTGGTCGCTTCTGGAGGCATCACTGGTGCCGCTGTCACTGTCGCTGACATCGCCGTCGCCATTATCGGCATCGTCTTTGCCGTCATTGACCACGTCACCTTCATTCTTTGCAACTACCACCCCGTCATCATCAGAAGCGAAGGCCCTAACAAGTGCATCCATGTTGTCCTCCACCCACCGCGCTAGGTCGCCTCGAATGGTCGCGGGCACCGGAGCAATGGCGGCCTCGAAGTCGAAGTGGGGGTCCCTGTCCTGAAGATGGCTAAAGACGCGGGAGAATGCGTGCCCGAGCAGGCTGCGGCTCCTCTCTTTGATAAGCTGGTGAGCTCTTTCGGAGCGATTCTCCAGATGCGTCACCACGTCAGTGAAGAACTAGAGATGGCCAGCATAGTTGGTCACGTGAGGGTGCGGAGCGTTCGCATCGCAGATGTTGCCAAGGGCCGTGTTGGCCCTATCCCTGAGCCCTTGGAGCATGGGGCCATGCATGTGCTCCAGCATCTGCCGCTGGAGAATTTCTTCTCTGTTCTACCGCGCAGCGGACTCGGCGTCATCAACCCACCGTTGAAGAAGAAGTAGCTCAGCACGGGAGGAGGCCAACTCAGTATGTGCCAAGACCAGGGCGGTTGCGGTGGCCTCCGCGCTGTGTCGCTTTAGTCAGCTTGGACCTGAGGGCGCTAGTTCTGCCCACAGTCTCAGCTTCAATCAGCTCCAGCCTCTGGTCATGCTCGCACACAAGATCCGAGCGAACTTCCGCCACGCGGCGATCGACCTCTTCTTGGATTCGAGCCTCCCGCGTGCCAACATCGTCCTCCGCCTGGATAACCTGGTGCGCCCTTGTCTCCAACCGCTCAAGGTCGAGGTTGCGCTCGGCGGCCTCTAGCGTCAGCGCTTCTTCATGCCATCGGAGCTCCTCCTCTTCGACGGGCGTCCCCTTTAGCGATGCAAGGGCGGCCTGAGATAGCTCCACTTGCTGCTCCAGGGAAGCGCTCCAGGCTTGGAGCTCCCACGCGCGCTTCTCCGTAACCTCGCATCGTTGGTTTGCTTCCCGAGCCTCCTCAATAGCTCGGGAGCGGGCCTTTCACGAGGTTGCAAGGGATGCTTTGGCCTTCTCGTTGTCAAGCTCCCGCTGATGGCGCGCAAGGTTGACAGCCACCTTTAGCTTGCAGCGCTCCTCAACCAGCCGCAGGCCCTCAGCTTCAAGGCACGCGTCCATGTCCGCGAGCTCTCCACCAAGCTGGCCCATCACGTCCATCGCCTTCCAGAGGAACTCTTGGCGAACGACACTACGCTCCCGTGCTCGCCTGAGCATGTCGCCGATGTCATCCTCCGCCGCCGGTGTTGGCGGCAAGCCCTGAAGCGGTACACCCCCTCTCGGCAGGGGGCTGGAGGCTGGCGCCCCCACAATCGCCAGACGGGCCCCACAAGGGACCCTGGCCAGCGCAGATCCATCCCCAGAAGAAGAGCCAAGGACCGACTTCAACCATTTGCCGTCCACGATCAGAAGAGGAGCCCTGGGCAGGTTGGTCATGCCCCGGGCGAGGTCGCGAAGGAAAGGCGGTAAGGGCACAGGCTCGAGGCGCCATGCGGGCCGGCTTACTTCTCCGGCCGAACTCGTGTCAGGGGCAGCATGCAAGCTCGGGACTCTCAAGGCCAGCGATGGAGGCGAGGCCAGAAGAAGTTGCTTCTTGGCATACTCCGCAGGCTTGGCAGGAGGGATCCTGAAGGGCAACAGTCAGGAAAGGGAGCAGCGATTAAGGAATTACAAGAATGAGGAACTTACTCATCTATGGCGAAGTACTTCCTAAACTTCAACGGTTGGCAAGGGAGCTCGCTGCCACTCAAAGACTCCTTCCTCTTGCGGAGGGCGTTGAAGTCTATGCGGAACCGACCCAAGCTCTCAATGTGAGGGCCGGCGCGTGGTGCGGATGAAGAAGCGCCTAGGCAGCCTACCTCAGGGGCGCCAAGCTGGGAGGAGCGGTCGGGCACCACTTCTTAATGGCCTGCTAAGGCCTCGGGAGCCACGGGTTGCGCCCCCTCATCAACGACAACCTCAGGGCAGGCTTCACAAGCTCCGAAGGATGACACCTCGGGGGCCCCGTGTGACATCAGCACCACGACACCAGAGCCTCTAGCCTCAAGCGATGCTTGCCTCCCTGCACCCGCTACTGAGGCAAGATCGGTGTTGGCGACGGGGAAGGGAACCACAGTGACAGGATTCTAGCGAGGACCCACAAGTCCAACCGAGTGCAACCCCCATTCGTCGAAGTAAGGCATCTGCCTCGCGAACTCAGCCCCGCCCGAGCACAGATACAGGAGGCTGCCCCCGTGCCGGATATCGCCCGGCGATGGGTCGCCTGTCAAGACCTCCAGCACCTTCTTCAGCATTTCGGGTGCCAGCTCCGTCTCCTGGAGCCTCATGTGGTCCTGGTACCTGGTCAGGGCCCACATCGGTCGGGAGTGGCGCTGGAGAGGAGCGAGCGACACTGGCCGTATTTTCTTTCTTGCACCCTCGCCGTTGTACGTACGTGCACATGCTACGTGTGCGCCTCTACTACGACACGTGCGCGCCTCTAGTACGACACGTGCACGCCCCTACATCCACCAATATATATGTACGTACACGTTCTTGACCAGAATGACAACGCTACGTACGCTTCGCCAAGGTGGGTCCCGACTGTCAGGCACTTCCTTGCGTGCGAAGATGTAGCTGGTGGGTCCCAGCAGTCTGGGGGCGAATCGGTTTTTTCGGACGCACTTCCTTGCGTGTGAAGATGTAATTGGTGGGTCCCAGCACACAGGGGGAAACGTTTTTTTCGCTAAATGCAGTGGCCGGTCCGGTGGATCCCCGCTGTCAGGTGGAGGAATAATTATTTTGCGCGTAATAAGGAGGCACTTCCTTGCTGCGGCCGTGGACCCAGCTGTCAGCCTCTCCACGTACAGTTCACGTCCAATGGAAGCCATTCCTTGACCATGGTGACCACACTGCGCCGAGAGCACCAGGGCGGTGGACGACGGCGAGGCCTAGGAAGGGGACGACGTGGAGCCGGGGAAGACGCGACAGTGGATGCCCACGCATAGAGGAGTACGAGGGTTCACTGGTTCACTGTGGTGTGAGGCTGCCGTCGCTGCAGAATAACAGGGGGTGTGGGTGAGTAGAGGGATGGCCTGGCCAGCGGTGGGAGTAGTAGGGGGCGGTGAGGCCTCTGCCACATCGCAGCCGGCCACGAGAGGCAGGAGCACAAGGCACGACCGGCGCTGGTTTGGGCGGCTGGAGCAAGAAGACCAGAGGTTGAAGAAGCACTACGGCCGTTTGATGGACATCGTACGGTCACTGGAGCTAGAATCGTGAATATTGACTAAGTTGACAAAGCCCTCCGTCCCTGTCAACTTAGTAGGCCCACAAGTCAGCCTGCCACTATACTGGGTCCCAGCTAACAAGGGGAGTATTCATTTTTTTTGTGCGTAATAAGGAGGCACTTCCTTGTGTGCGAAGATATAGCTGGTGGGTCCGAGATGTCAGCGGCGGTAACATTTTTTCGCGAAATACTGAAGCCCTTTTGGTGGGTCCCTGATGTCAGGTGGACGAATCATTATTTTGCGCGTAATAAGGAGGCATTTCCTTGTGTGCGGCCGTGGACCCAGCTGTCGGCCTCTCCACGTACAGTCCACTTCAGATGCATGTCAGTCGTTGACCATGTTGACCAGGCCGCGCCGAGAGCACAAAGGCGATGGACAACGGCGAGGCCTAGGAAGGGAACGACACGGAGGCAGGGAAGACTCAGCAGTTGTTTCCCACGCGGAGGGGAGTACGACTGAACGAGGGTTTACTGGTTCGTCTGCCGTCGCCGGAGAATAACAGCAGGTGTGGATGAGTAGAGGGATGGCTAGGCCAGTGATGGGAGTACGGTGGGGAGGTGAGGCATGCGCGGCAGCACAGCCGGCCGCGGGAGGAGGGAGCAGGCAGTCCCGCCGGCGCTTGTTTGAGCGGCTGGAGCAGGAAGAGCAGAGATTGAAGAAGCACGACGGCCGTTGGATGGCCATCCAACAGTCACTGCTTGTGCGTCAACTTTTTTAGGAAAGCCTCAAATCTGTGGAAAACAACATACAGCCCATCTGCCATTATTTCTAATAATTTACAGCCCATTTGCTAATTCTTAAGGTTTTTTTTTGGAGCCCATATTCTTTTTGTTAGCATTACAGCCCATATTGTGGCCACGGTTAAAAAAATATACAAAATTTTGCATATTTCGGTGCGGTCCGAACTGTTTTTAATCCTGAAATTTCGACTCACATTCAAACTGATTTTAAAAATAAATGTATATCAATATAAAATCCAACAAATTCTCCACGCATAAAAATTAATGTAATTTAAAATCTCGAAATGAAAAAAAAGATATTTGAAACTAATTGCCGCTTTGATGTGTTTTAAAAATGTACAGCCCATTTCTCATTACTGATGGGCCATTTTCTCGGCCAGCCGAATGAAAGCTCTCCTCGTCTTGAAAGATTTGCAACCCAACAGGCCTGACAAAGCGACTTACTTGGCAAATCACAAAAAAACTGGGCTGTGGCCATGGACCCAGCTGTCCGCCTCTCCACGTACAGTACTCTTCTGATGGAAGTCGTTCCTTGACCACGTTGACCATGCCGCGCGGAGAGCACCACGGCGGTGAACAACGGCGAGGCCTAGGAAGGGGACGACGCAGAGCCGGGGAAGACGTGGCAGAGGAATCCCGCGCAGAGAGGAGTACGAGGGTTCACTGGTTCGGCTGTGGTGTGAGGCTGCCGTCACCGCAGGGCCTGGCCAGTAGTGGGAATAGTAGGGGGCGGTGAGTCCTCCGCGGCAGCACAGCCGGCCACGGGAGGCAGGAGCATGAGGCATGACCGGCGCTGGTTTGGGCGGCTGGAGCAAGAATACCAGAGGTTGAAGAAGCACTACGGCCATTGGATGGACATCGTACGGTCACTGGAGCTAGAATCGTTCATATTGACTAAGTTGACAAAGCCCTTCATCCCCGTCAACTTAGTAGGCCCACAAGTCAGCCTCCCACCAAGGTGGGTCCCAGCTAGCAGGGGGAGTATTCATTTTTTTGTGGGGGGACGTTTTTTCGTGGGCACTTCCGGTGGGTCCGACCTAATAGCGGGGGGACGTTTTTTCGCTAAATACGGTGGCCCGTCAGGTGGGTCCCAGCAGTCAGGGGCAAACGTTTTTTTTTCACAAAATATGGTGGCCCGTCTAGTGGGTCCCTGCTGTCAGTTGGAGGAATCATTATTTTTCGCGTAATAAGGAGGCACTTACTTGCTGCGGCCGTGGATCCAGTTGAGACTCTCGACGTACAGTATACTCCTTCCGATGGAAGTTGTTCCTTGACCACGTTGACCTCGCCGCGTTCCATTGCATGCATGCATCCATGGGCGTGATGCGTCCCCACTGTCAGCCTCTCACGTACAGTCATCTTCTGATGACTCTCGGTTGTTGACCACGTTGACCACACCGTGTCGAGCGCACCCAGACTGGAACGACCCGGAGAAGGGGAAGACGGGGCAGTGGAGCCGCAGATGGAGAGGAGTGGGAAACTTCACTGGTTCGGGTGCGCGGAAGCACAGCCGCGGTGCCGCCCACGGGAGACAGGAATGAGAACAGAGGTTGAAGAAGGAGCACGGTTGTTGGATTAACATCCAACGGTCCAGCTGCTAGAATCATTTGTTGATTAAGTTGACAAAGCCGTGCATACACGTCCGCTTAGCAGGCCCACAAGTCAGTCACCAAATCTGACGGGTCCCAGCTGTCAACGGGTTGAATAATTTTTTTCGCAAAACAAGTAGGCACTTCCTTCCGTGCGAAGATACAGCCGGTGGGTCCCAGCTGTCAGGTGGAGGAAACATTTTTTTTAGCTTAATAAGGAGGAACTTTCCTTGCGTGCAACCATGGACCTCGTGGGTCCCAGCCGTCAGGCTCTCCACGTATAGTCCTCTTCCGATGACTCTCGTTTGTTGACCACGCCGCACCGAACACAGCGAGGCGGTGGACGACGGTGAGGCCCCGGATGGGAACGACTCAGAGATGGGAAAACGCGGCAGTGGAGTCGCAGATTGAGAGGAGGAGAAGGGTTATAACTGGTTCTGTTGCAATTCATATCAAACTCAGGTTCACACGACACGTTCATATTCATAGCCAACAGTCACTATCAACAACTCAAAAGATTCATATATAAACAAGCTCAGCATATCTATGCATCCAAATGATTGATAGATCACACGACAATATTCATACATAATTCACAAAAAGATTCAGATATACACATGTTCAATATGTTTATGCATCCAAATGATTGAGATCACAGCCAATATGATCCATGGACGAACTTTAATTACCTAGGGTACAGACTGGTAAATGGTGTTCAATCAGAGGTAGTTCTTGCTAAAATTAGTTCTTATACGAGTAAACTTTCAAGTACATAAGAGGCAGCATAGACAATCTGAACTTTGTTTGTAGGTTTATCCTCAAATAGTGGCCTCGTGCCGACGGAGGTTTGAGCAACTTGGCCACTACTTTCATCCAACTAGTTTACTGGCTCATCTTGGTCCTGTATCTCGCCAAAATTCTACATTGCAGTCGAGAAAGGAGGCGGTTGAGAAAATGAACCACCCAAATTTTTTGTGCAGTTCAACTGAAATGGAGCATGCTTGGCGTGCAGACTAATTAAGTCCCAGATGAATATACGCGTCAACCAACTTTTCTAGAATCTTTAGACTCCATGCCATATAGTTCGCTACCATATGTGCCGATAACCAAAAGGCACAAGTTGGGACCAAAGACTGGACTACATTTTTCTGGGCTATGCACCAAGCAATATTTTTGGCGTTCACTCTCCTAATACTTGGAGATTGACAATTGGTTGACGTCGGTTGATACTTGAATGAATATAGGCACTTCTTGTCAACATCGATGCTTGTTTGAGTGAACTTTGGAGTACATAGCAGCAACATAAGTACCTGTCCATCTGATCATTTTGTGCAGTTCTATTGAAATCACCCGATGTAATGATTTGCCTGCGAGTTTAGGCTCCAAATTACTCCTTTATGAAATCGGCAAATAGTAGCACAATACCAAATTACCAATACATATGATAGGCAAAATAATCAGGATAAAGACCAGTACCAACCTGTGTGAGGTAGCATATCAATTACTATTTCCTTTGACTGGAAGCCGAGATAATCCAAGCGACTGACAACAAAGGAAGAAATCAAGCGGAGATTAGCAACTGACAGGAAAGGACAGAAGCTGTCGAGGCAATGAAGCACCCAAAGTTTTTGTGCAGTTCCACTAAAATCGAGCATCCCTGTTGGCACATATATTGAGAGAGTGAGATTACTGTAATAGTGGGACTAGTTGATGAAACATACACTAACAAATAGAAGCACCCTCATTATCTTAATGGGTAAAGTTAGCAACATAGTAGTCTTGCTTAAAGAGAGGTATTAGTTTATTTAATCAGTGCCAATTAGCTCAACTCAACACTCAAAGCATTGCCATTTATCATAGGTTGCAAAACTTAAAAGTGCAAAGATAAAGGAGTTTCTCATGACAGTAGCACGATACAAATAGAGATGACAGTAAACTAATATGGATGAAGGCCTTAGGCCCGTACCAACCTGAGAAAAAAAAGCTTATTCATGTAGTCCCATAAGAGATGATAAAGCGCGCACTGGAATCACACAATAGTATATATTTTTGTGCACTTCAAATGTATGGTTGAAAACACTATTGTTTACCAGTGCTGAGATTATATCGAAAGATTATCAAGAACTTCCAGCAGAGTTAAAGCACTGGCTGGGATACAGTTCATTGTATTGTCTTGTGTAGTTCCACTAAAATGTATGATTGGAACAACATGATCCCTGTTTGCACAAGTAGGAACAAGGTGAAACCTTCATTAGCTTAGTGAGAAAGGATAGGAAGACATTAGCATATTACTCAAACAGTAGCATCAAATTCATGATGGACAATACGCAAAACATTGCCTCATTGAACCAATGGCAATAAATTGACATGCAAAACAATAGCACTATTATGTCATGACACTAATAATATTCCCTCCCTGCTCCACAACATGATTCACCTCCATAGACAAACATTCACACATACATGATTCAGCATAGGGTCCTACTAAAGATTTGTTTAACTCCAACAGGAAAATTAGGCAGTAATAAATTAGTGGTACTTAAGTACTCCTAATTAATTAAGTGAGACAGCAGAAGTGGAAGGGCTCCCTGGAGGATCATCTCACATGTAAGGTAGTCGTTGCCGGAGCCCTTGAATAGCCTCGACCGAGGCCTCTGGCTTCAGCAAGATCGCCTTGGCACTGTTTATTCTTCTTCTTCTTCCTCTTCATGCTCTGTTTCTCTTTCTCCTTACCAGTTGGTGAAACCAAGTACATGATTGGCCTTCTAATTCAGAATTGGTTTTGTCAGTGAGGGAGTACAAGTGTACTAGTAAAAAACAGCATTATTTTCTCATGACAGTCGGAAAATAGAGATGAACACATGCATTAAATATCATTCTTACCTAAAGGAAGGTTATGGCGCCAATATGGATGATGAGGATTGGAACACATATCTCCCTTTGTGCAGTTCCACCAAAATGAACCAACTGTTCCATCTGACATTCCAGTAAAACAGCACAAAAGTCACTTCTTTTAAGAAGAGTTTTGTCCAGTGCACCAAAAGGTCACAATAGCAACCAGGTGAATTGGATATCCCTGTTTGCACAAAAAGGCACAGAGGAAACAGTCAGAGTCTCAAACAATTACAGGCAAAAACATTTGGCTAAACTTGTCAGAGTCTCAAACAATTACAGGCAAAAATAGTGGCATGGCTTCATTTTTACCAGGGACATTATATTAAGAACAGCTAAGGTTGCATTCGGTTCACAGGTTTGGTGCAGGATTTTCATAGGAACACAATTCCTACGGTATTCTTTCCCTTCCAACCGTTCGGAACACGGGAAAGGTGAATAGTGTTTCATAGGAAAGCTGGTCTGGTAGTACTGATTCCATCGGATTAGAAACATCCATGCGCTGCTCATTTTTTGGGCGGAAGCCCGAGGCAGGCGCTCGCTGCCATGCGTTAGACAGGTTGCTGTGCTGTGTTTGCTGGAATAAAAAAATCAACCTATGTGTGGTATGTGAGGTGAGGACAAGAGTAGTCACTGTGCAGCTGAATAAACAAATAGAACCTCATACTGCCAAGCATGCTACTCAAAAAACAAATATGTACATTTCGTAGTCCATCCGAACAGATTCTCTTGAGAGTTTCCTCCGGTTCGCTGTTCCATAGTTTTATACCTACATTCCTTTCCTATTCCTCTATTTTCATCAAGACCTATGTTTTCTGCCCCTTTATTCCAACCGGAGCCTAAATATTTGGTATAAGGGCATGGGACAGTGGGTGCACCAGCAGTACAGCACCATGTACGTAAACAGGGGCATAAAGTGGTGATTCATAGTTTGTTGCCCTGAGAAACCCAAGAAACATATCTGGGTTGGTCCCATTTTTGTTCACTCTAGCCACCTACTCCTATGTGTGGATAGCAAATCTAGTCCTGGTCATACCACTGTGTACAGCGTTACTCCTATATTTCCCTTTTCGACCAAGAGACCGGTTGGATGAGTAGTCTGTACTACTTTCATCCCCTTTCCTTCCTGTTTGTACCAAGTCCGATGTACATACTAAATTCCCCCACCCGCACTTTATTTCAATGACAAGTATTTTTGGACGGAGGGAGTACAAGATTTGACTCCATGAAGTAGCTTTACCTCTAACAATAGAAGAAAAAAATAGGTGATGTTGGACCATCCGATTGAGAGGGGCTGAGAGGTAGAAAATGATGCACATGCAGTGACGTAGCAAGCTGGGGAAGTAGAGCTAAGGCGGTTTCGAACGAAGATATACCTGAAGGTCGTCGGGATGTGGATAGGTGGGCGGCGGGAGGCGAGAGGCCGGATCCGCCCACAGGCAATGATGAAGGGATCGGAGGACCTCCCGCACCGACGCTCGGCCAGAGATAACGGTGCGGCCGGCAGTGGGTCTCCTCCCTCGCTGTCGACGACGGCCTAAACGCTGCCCCTCCTCCCCTTCACCGGCGGAGGGGGATACGTCCGGATCTGTAACCAGCGGTGAGGATAGAAAGCCAGTGTTTTTTGAAGGGAGAAAGGCAGGGTTACTACCCCTATCTTGTTTAGATCTGGAGAGGATGAGAGTGTGTGAATATAGCAGCCCTAGCAAGCAAGCGTGGAGGCTCCGGCCTATATATAAGTAGTGGGGTAGTTTTCCTTTTTCACTCCATCAAAACAATCGTTTAAAATTGTGTACTACTACATGCCAGGTCGCGGTTTTTTAGTTGTTGATTGTTTTTTGAGATAGCTACCCGCTTGTTCCAAGTGGTGTTACGGTGTGCCAGATCGCACTTTGTATCGTTCAAGTCTGGTAGTACTACAAGTCCCTCCATTAAATGAACAACCACCCCCTCGTAAAAATTGTGAACAAGCCCACTGCTAAAATTAGCGGAAACGTGGGTTGCCCCAACATGCATTATTATTTATATTTTCTACTCCATCCGTTCCTAAATATAAGTCTTTTTAATTAGCCACACCTAAGACAAGAATTTTTTATTAGCAGTGAACCCCACATGTCATAGACACAAAAATTGTGGCAAGATTCCCTTAGGCAAGCCAAAGTGTGTCTAACAATTTGAGCAACTCAGGTTAGGCAAGTGTGGCAAGTGTGGGAAAAATAATGTGGCAACATAAGACAAACATAGTCACAATCCAAACAGCCTCGTGATTTTTTGTGACATGCATGAAAATTTGGTTAGTTAAATTTATAGTCAAAATTTGGCAAGGTGCATCAAATCAACACATGCAAGTATCAAAAGGAAAGTCACGGCATGCATGCATGTGTTGTACTCCCTCCGTTTCCAAATATAAGAGTTTTTAGATATTGCAACAAGTGACTACTCCCTCCGTTCCTAAATGTAAGTCTTTTTAGGGATTCCACTACAAACTACATACGGATGTATATAGACATATTTTAGAGTGTAGATTCACTCATTTTGTTTCGTATGTAGTTCATAGTGAAATCTCTAAAAAGACTTATATTTTGGAACGGAGGGAGTACATACGAAGCAGAATATGTCTACTACATACGAAGTAGCCCATTTGAAATGTGTAAAAAGACTTTTATCGAATGTAGTGCTTTGATGTGTCACGTCAACTCGTACAAGACCGAGAAATTTGATTACTACGACGCCCTCTCCCTCGCGGACTGAGCTCTGGTGCCTTAACTGCACCTGCCTTTGGCTACATGACAGGTGGGCCAACCACCTGTTGGGCCCACCTGTCATGGACGCAAAGGCAGGAGCAGTAAGTAGAAGCTTTCGCTACACACTATCCCTCCCGCACGAGGTGGACGGACATGCAGCAGTGGATTCAATACTGTAGAAGTAAGAGTAACATCATTGTTCGTCTTCTCGAAGAGGCGAAGAGCCAAGTGCAAACCAAACGTGGCAGTTGCAAACACTCGCGTGGTGCAGTTCCTTGGAGTACTAGCCAGGCTCTTGCATGAGACAAAATTGCCATTGTTTAACAATTAAACTCCATTATCCATTGGTTGATACTCATTCTGCATAGGTCCACGCACTTAGCACCGTTTCCTCCTGGGGTCACCAATGTTTATTTGCTAATTAATAGCATTCCATGCAATGAACTAGCCATTGCAAGTCATTAAAAGCACACACACCTCTCATCTCTTATTGGTTGATACGTATGTCAAGAAACAAGAAACAAGGTACAAGTTAATGCACCGTGCCTAAGTGTTTTGGGACTATTTGGTTTTCGTAAGATGACTTACACACCTAGACGGAGGGAGTAGTATAGACCTGTAAACCGGAAAGGAGTATTTTCCTTTCTAGAGATTTCAACAAGTGACTAGACTTCGGCTCAAAAAAACAAGTGACTAGACTACACTGTGTGCAGTACCCCCTCCCTTCCGGTTTATAGGGCTCAAATCTCAAATCTCATGAACCAAGGCATTTTGCGATTGGAGGAATGTATCTCGTACTTTACAAAACTACCCTAATTAAACTCATGCATTAATTACATAGTTCTCTCATTTTCCTCTCCGCCTTGGTCGCGGTGCACAATATTGAGAGAGTGCTTGGATATGTTTTAGTCTCATGACTAAAAGTAGTGGGACTAAAACTTGTTAGCCTCATCCATGCTTGGATCCAAATACTAAAGAGACTAAAATCAAGTTAATGACATTTCAAAGCATCCGGGCCCGCGTGCCATCCACCAAATCACAGCGAGGTGCTACAGTCGAGACTCGCCTGTCACCCCGGTGTGGCCGTCATGACCCGTCATATCACAAAACCCACACCTTTACCAGCAGTGGTATGGTGGCCTGCAAGTTGGACTGGACGAAGAAACCATCATTTCATTGGAACGCTCGTTCAAGCCCTTTCTTCCCTTTCTTGAAGAAAACCTCACTCCAGGCTACTCACTTCTGCCATTTTTCTTCTCTACCGACAAAGGAAAGGTGGGCGAATCAGTTATGCTGCTATATTTTCATTCCAATAATCTTCTTTTTGCGAAGCACCGACCGATTCTCACATCCTATTCTTTTCTCGTTTTCATTGCGATTGTGGTTTCCTTTCGATTGCTTTTTGTTTGTCAGTTCATTGATGGATCCTGGAGCACTAGGCAAAGAGTTGTTGGCGGACAACCCACTGGAGACAGCGATCTCCAGGAAGCGAGCACCGACCAACGAGTTGACCATGTTGGCGGGCCAACCCATGGAGACGAAGAACTCCAAGAAACAAGCACTGGCCAAAGAGTTGAGGACGTTGGCGGACGAAGTCCTCAAAGAAAGTTGGAAGAACAGCAAGGGCCCCACCGTGCCTACCCCAGGAGCTCTGATTGCCACCTATGTGAGGCTCAAGACCGAGTTTGAGGAGATAGTCGCCGTTGAGAAGCGGTATTCCCCTGGCAAGGTGATGGCCCCCATCAAGGACGAGGAGATGGCCCCCGGAGGGATGAGATCCCCCGGTGAGCTGCACAAGGTAAAAAATAATGGCTTATTACCATAGTTGTGGTTTTTGATTATTTGCAATGTGCTTGCTTTTCGATTATTTGCAATGTGCTTGCTAATATGTTAGTGTTGTGCAGCTGCCGGTGGTTGTCCTTGATGATTCCGATGTCGTGGCCCGTCCTGTTGTCATCGCCTCGGAGATCGATTCCGATGCCGCTGTCCATCCTGTGGACATCGCCCTAGAGATCGATTCTGATGTCACGGTCAGTCATGTGGACATCGCGCTAGAAATCGATTCCCATGCCGTTGTCCGTGCTGTGGTCATTGCCCGAGAGATCGATGACAAGAAATAGTTGGTCGCGCTAATCCTTCAGGGTAGTTTGCATTGCCCTGTGTTTAATTACCAGAACGATGCGTGTTATCAAACCATCTTAGGGTTAGTGCACTGTCTTGTGTGGGCGGATCTTGCTACTTTTGTTTGATAGTGAATCATGCGATGAATCATGCGAACCCTCTCCGAGTTATGGAAACAGATGTATCCTCACCAGCTTTTGATGTAATATATGGCATGCTTAGATGTAAGTTTGAACTGTTTATCATATCAGCAGGGCTTGTTTGATGATTTTTGGTGTTAGTAGGCTAGCTATTATGCGAGCTATAGTACTTGCAAAACACTCACCGAAGAGAAACGTTGGGGCTGATGAGCTCGTGGTACGGTTATACTTATCCCTCGTCGATCGACCAATAGCCCAAGCTCCTAAAATTGTAGGCTTAGCGATCAATTAGACAATAGTCGACATACATTCAGGCCTCATTTGGTTCATAGGGTAGGAAAATCGTAGTAAAAGTACAGAGAATGTGCAACACAAAATCATAGCAGTGCAGAGACGTACTCCCTCCGTTCCAAAATAGATGACCTAGGCGGGCTAGTTTGGCCTACTGGGTTTCAGTGATATGACGTGGTACAGTGCCGTCTAGTCTTCGCGTGTGGTAGTAGTATTGCGGGTACAGTAAGTTTTCTTGAAGAAGCGGAATTCAACGAAGTCATAATGGTTCCTTCGTCTGAACAACTTACAGTGGGAAAGGTTGGGCTTGCGATACGACCGGGGTAGACCAGGATAATTTTGTGCATGGCAGGTGGACCAGGATGGTCGACGTCCCACATGTTGGCGAATGAAAGTATTCTTTCCAATATAGAGGACGAGCAACGAGTATTCATTGTTTATTTTTTATGAAAGCTATTGTCTCCACTGTTACTCCTTGACTTTGTCAATGCCTCTCTCTCCTCCACATAAGCGGGGACTACTTGCTATGCATGCAGCGGGCAGCTGGCGTCTTGAGGGGCCAGGGCGGTGAGAGCGGGCTCCGGAAGCGGTCCGGACTCCAGCACGGCCCAGCTCACATTATCGCCATATATTTCTTGGAGTCCGTGCGCGGTGGGCGGGCGATCTCTTCTCCCTCCCCCGTTTCTCTCTTCTCAGCCGACGCCTGCCGAGCGATTAGATTTCGGCTATCGACGGTTTATTCAATTACGGTCCCACATGTCAGTGAAATTGCAAGACAACGCGTGTCCCCTCTGGTGAGCGGCGTGCGAGCCGGACTATCGGGGTTGTGACGCGTACGAGTCGTAAGTGTGCCGCCTTTTCCTTTATAACTTGCGAAGCGTAACATTTTCGCGCGATCAATCGATAGAAATCTAGAACAAAATGATGAGGGCGGTGCTTTCCCGCTCGTCAGGCGGGCTAGTTCGAGTGATATGACATGCTACAGTGACGTCCACTTGCTCCATTTTTATGTAAGCAAGAGTTTACACTCTTACGCGGGAGGAGTGCGAAACACCGCGGATCTGATTTTGATCAAGGGATAACTGTTCCCTGCCAAATAATGGAGGATTGTTAGCGATTATAGCATGATAGTTAGGGCATCTCCAGCGCTGGCCCACAAATTTACACCGGCATCTGTCCGAGGACACTGATGGATGCCATCTGATGCTGCCCGCATACCTTCCGACAACTATATGAACTAACCGGACGAAATTCGTGCAAACAAAGCAAATTTCAAATTAACAGGATGAAATTCATTACATTTCGAAAACTTTTCCTACAAACTAGACGGAATTCATTACATATTTCGCACAAACCGTACTAAACCTACTGTAAACCTAATCTAACTGATCGCCGGCGCCCGACCACCATGTCCGGCCATGAACCCGAGAAAGCTGGCCATTGCCTTTGCCTCCTCATCCGCCTCGATAACCTCCTCCTCCGGCCAGAGCACAAGGTTATGAAGATTTCCGCCTCCACGTCGCCGTCAAGCGGCTAATCGGCCGCCGATGTTTAACCCAGCAAGCTTGGCGTCGCCTGAGTGGAGTAGCGGTGGCCTTCCCGGGACCAGAGCGGCGGCGACCTACCGTGTACTACTCTTCCTTGCTGCCGGCTTCGTGGTCGTGGCGGCGGAGGGCGGCCCGGGGGGTGCCGGCGATCTCCTTTGTTTGCTCCTGCGACGGTACGTAGAAGAGAGCTTTGGAGCGCGCCCGAAGCGGAGCCACCGATGTCCCTCGTCTGCTCCTGCGACAGTACGTCCAAGAGAGCTTTGGAGCGCCACGAGGCCATGGTTGAAGTGGTGCCGACAGAAGGAAGGGACCGGAGGAGAATAAGTGTGGGTCTTTGGCTATGGCTGGGAGCTGGGGCTCAAGTTAATATAGCAAGCGAATGGCAATGAGCCGCGGGAGACGGATGGACAACTAGCGCCGGAGTAGGTTCGTCGGGCATGAATGCAGACGCTGCTTCAGTGACTTAACTGCAGATGCGTTTGGGTGTCTGACATGTGGACCCAACGGGCGTCTGGCCCGCATGTCAGTGACACACCAATTGCACCTGCAGTTAAGTCAAGTGAATGCGCATTGACATTCTGGAGAGACGGTGACCGTTTCAGGCGCATGCGGACTGTTTGACTGGTCAACCATACAAATACGGAGCTATATGCTGAGCCAGCAACCGTATAATCACCATATCTCGTATACAATGATCAAAGTGAGCTATCAAGACAAGTTCGATGACCGCCAATGCATTTTACTCGGTAATAAATGACCAGGATTGAAGGGGAATCCTAGTTTGCTTCGTCTTCTGTCCTTGAGCTCTTGACAAACCAATGCACTATACGGTTGTCCGGCCACTCCACCCCAGAGCTCTCACCAAGCGTCGTTCATGCCACCGCGCTGCGCACTAACCGGTAAGGCAGCGATGGCATCCTTCCGCGCCGAGTTCCTCGCCGCCCATGAACGCACACAAAATGGTAGGGAAGCGATGGCATCCCGCCGTGCCGAGTTCATCGCCGCTCGCGACCTCACAACTATGTGGGAGGAATTTGAAGATGCCAAGGCCGAATGGGTGGTGGAGCAAGAGGCGGCCAAAGCCGCACAGAGGGAGCAGAAAAGTCAGAAAGCACTCAAGGAAAGAGAGGCCCGCCGCCGCAAGAAAGAAAAGGATGCACGCGCTGCTGTGGAGAGGTCGGCAGAGATCCAAGCACGGTGGGGTGTCGCCGACAAAGCCGGGAAGGAGAACGACGGCGTCTGGCCAGCATGTGAGAAGTAGTAGTACTAGTAGTTAGTGTGTGTGTCTGTGTCTGAGTACGAGCATGTACCAGTACTACTAGTTACTACTGTAGTTTTTAGAGCAAATTACCAGTACATTAGCCTAGACTAAATGGAAAAATTCCTATCCTATGCATCAAATGGCATCTCTTTCTCTATAGGAATTGAGATGCATGTCATCTCACTTCCTATGATTTTCATATTCCTATCCTATGAACGAAAGGAGGCCTCTGTTGGAGTAAATACTGTAGCTAGCAGTACTGCTGGTACAGTAGTTTTCTTCAAGAAGCAGAATTCAACGAAGTCATGATGGTTCCTTCGTCCGAGCAACTTCAAAGTGGGAAGTGGGCCTGTGATTTGACGGCTCATTAGTCATTGTTACTGCGGCGCGACGACCTGGGTGACTCTCCCTTGGAGTTCTGCGTGCATGGCAAGTGGACCAGGATGGTCGACGTCCCACATGTTGGCGAACGGAAGTATTCTTTCTGATATCGAGGAGCAAGGAAACCGCGTGGTATAGTATCACTGCTGATTGGTTCGCAAAAAAATAGTATCACTGCCGATTTATAATTATTTTTTATTTCTGATGAATGCTAGCGTTTCAACTCTTACGACGAAGGGTGCCAAACACGGCACGTGCTGGATGTCCCACACGTCAGCGAAAGGAGTGGGACATGAACAGCGTGGTAGAGCCCAGCGTAAAAAAAACAGCGTGGTAGAGCGTCTCCACTTCTGGGTCGGAGACCACACGTAGTAGTACTTAGTTGTATGAACGATACAAAGTGCGACCTGGAGAGAAAGACACGTCTAGTTGGAAGGTCTCGGGGCATATACGTAAACAAATGTAAAAGTTAATATGTGCCTCCAACTAATATAGTAGTAGTAGAGTACTTAGGCACGTACTCCATAACATCATCGTGCATTGCACGTACAACATTTAGTGGTAGTACGTAGTAAGAGACAATTGCCGCCCAAGAGTTCCCTTCTCGACCTACTTTTGGGTGTTTGGTATAGTGTATGGAGGATGCATGAGTCCACACTAGTTTAGCACAAATACACATGAAGCATGCATGAAGAGAGCATGCATGAAGAGGGGTGTTGAGTTGAGCATGCATGCTGAGACGAGAACGCAACCAAACACACCCTATATTCCACGCATGTTCATACCATTTGTGCATTGCTACTTCACTTACTGCGCTACATTACTCAGGTTCGTACGTCCACTCCTGGGTACATGTCCGTCTCGTAGTTCCAGTGCCACGTGTTCTTCATATAGATGGAACGATCGTTGCATAACACGTGCGCCTTGATGCTAGATGTCTCGCGTGTTGGCAAAAGGATGAACAAAGCTCACGTAAAAAAATAGAGTGGAAGAAGATAGATTCCGGACGACCGAGAAGGAGCAAGGAACCTCATGGTGGAGCGTCTGCACTCATAATATTTAATATTATTCAGCGATATAAAATTAACCAATCATCTCCACAGTGGACTGGAAGAGTACGAAACACGACAGCCCGGTGTAGTTACATCATACTAGTACATGGCTAACCCACGCTATCACCATATTTCTTGGCTTCCGTGCGACACCTATCTCTAGTAATCCAGCAGCCTTTATCACTTCTCCCTCCTCGTCTCTATCAAAGTGCGGCAGGCTGGCGTTTCCGCCGTCTATTGAGGTCCGTTAACTATCACATGTTAGCGACATGCCAAGAGCATTCTAAAAAAATTCCTTTCACATTCCGTTTTCAAAAAGAAAAAAATCCTTTCACGTACGAATTTGCCTGTATGCTTTGAGCAACTTGCATGTCCTATACTGCTCCTGTTTGATACTCTAACTTAGCTAGAGGTTAGACTAACTCATGACTAACCCTGAACTAACTGTAGCCAAAGAGATGTTTGGGTGACAGGGTTAGATTGACAATAAATGCACTTCATGGAGAGAGAAAAGTGATTTTTCAGTGGTTCCAATGAGAACTATCTCCAGTTAGCACCTCTTGGGTGGGATAGTAGTTTTTTTTGGTGGGTTCGGTGCAACTTGCTCCAATTTAAACCCTCATGCTTGGATACTTTAGGGCTATTTGAGCCCCAACTAGCTCAAACTAACTCTAACCCATGGATCCAAATAGGGCCTATGGCCAGTCTCGACGCGGAGCAGTCGCGTGCACCGGGAAGCGGCGCTCTCTCGGCCGTCGCGCCACTTCAAAGCCGGCGCCAGTGAGAGGTCGCCTCTGCTCTGGCCGGGCATTAATGTGGCACTGATGCTCCAGGGTGACGCTGACTGTTTCACGCGGGAAGCGCGCGCTGGCAAGGGAGTATAGGTTTTGAACCGTTTCAGGTGTAGTAGTAATGGTAGTTTGCAAAACTACTCAATTATTGCACTCAGTTTCCTAAGAAATTGTGGTAAAAAATGTTACTCCACAGGCCGCTTCCCTTCTCCTTCCTGCTCGTGATTTACGTGGCCATGTTAACATGGTTGTGTCAAAAAAATGTCACTTCCTGCTCGTGATTTGCGTTATATAATTACAAGCAAGATTCTCGTGCATTGCACGGAACATCAATATGCATTTTTTTACAAAACACCTGTTGTGATTGACCCATGCAGGAGTAATCCCATTTGTAAAAACTAATGATATCTCGAGAATTTTATCGGAAAACTGGTATCTCGAGAATGTCATCGAAAAAATGAAAGATGAGAGATAAGGCGAGGAGGAGTGGAGCGTGGTGGTGACTGGTGGTCAGAATGAGCGGAGGCATGGGGATGGACGGCGCTGGCAGGCGGCAGCGGCCACCATGCATGATAGATTGTTCCAGAGACTTATTCCTTTTTTAATTGCTGAGCCATGAGGTTGCGGGAGATAATGATGTGGAGAGTGGTGCAGGTATCTTTTGTAAAATTATCATAGTTTGCTTCCTATCCGTCAGATATAGATCATACGGTCTGTATTACAAGATGGCAGGCACACCATCATCGCCAGCTCGTTTTTTATAAGGGTATATAGATATACAGATGATAAGTTTGCTAACTACTAAAGTAAAGTGGAATCTGTCCATGTTATGCAAGTAAATAAAGGTGATTGTTTATCATACGGGTAAGGTTGGATGAAGGGTGGTAGGAACAAATGCTCCGCCTAGAGCATGTGTGTGTGAGATGGAGTCTTAGTGTGTGTGTGTGGTGTGTGTGTGTGTGTGTGTGTGTGTGTATGTGTGTAGAGAGAGAGAGAGGAGAGAGAGATGGAGTCTTAGTTTGTGTGTGTGTGAGAGAGAGAGAGAGAGAGATGGAGTCTAAGTGTGTGTGGGGTGTGTGTGTGTGTGTGTGAGAGAGAGAGAGAGATGGAGTCTTAGTGTGTGTGTGGGGGTGTGTGTGCGTGCGTGCGTGCGTGCATGTGTGTGTGTGTGTGTGTGTGTGTGTGTGTGTGTGTGTGTGTGTGTCGGGGTCCTCTGTGGCGGATGTAATTTAAGTGTGCATGGCTTCATCATAGAGAGGTGATGTGTATGGCAGAGGCCACTAACGATGGGGTGCGAGAGAGAAAATGCCCGTAGGAGGGAAGAGAAGGTGCGTGCGCGTGAGAGGAGTCAACATCGAGAGAATGTGTTTGTTCAAGAGACACCACGGAAGACTACTATATATCGATGGTGCATGTAGGCGGGAATTAAACAAAGGGATGGTCTTATTGGTTTCGGGGATATAGGGGAAGAGTGAGAGGCACGCGGGGCGGGGGGTAGCTAGAAGGAGATTGTTAAGTGTGAGTGTGTGTTTCGCCCATCCAGGCGGAAGTTGTGTGCACAAAAGAGGAGAACGATTCGATGTGGCGTTAGGATTGAGGGTAATTAACTACGTATGGAGACATAGAGACCTTGAACGTGCATGTGTGAGAGGTATACATGTATACGTGGGACGTGTGTGTGTGCGCACGCGCATGATCGAGATAAAAGAAAGAAGACATAAGTCCTAAGATCAACGACATGGGAGAGACGGATCGGTATGACAATATGCATGCATGTGAGAATGCAGGGAAGAAGGCCCGACAATTGAGCATGTGTTTTTGACTTTAAGAGATAGTGGCGTGAGCTGGAGCATGCATCTATGGCGAGCAAAGGGGGTGAGGCGCAACGATTGTGCAAAAGAGATCAACCTATAAATGCATATGTATGGATAGACATATATAGTGTGGGTGATAGGAAGCAAGACTCCGTGTGAGAAAGAAATGTTGACGGAGAAACTACAGATAGATACAAAGATGGAGATGCTAGCTAGAGAGACATCCGTTAGTTTGGGTGTCGGAGATGACCGTCGGGTGGTTCAAAGGGTGAAGTTATATATGTGTGTGTGAGAGGGCACTTGACTGCATGTAGAGAGAAACATATGTAGTGTGCGTGACAGGAATCAAGAGTGAGGGCGAGAAAGAAGGTTGATGGAGAAACAGATAAATAGAAAGATAAAGATGCTAGCTAGTGTGCGCTAGAGATAGGAGTCGAGTGGATCAGAAGGCTGGGTTATGTGTGTGGGTGTGAGAGAGATAGAGAGAGAGTGCATGTGAGTCACATACAAACAAATATCAGAGAGAAATGAGATCCAGAGAGACGGAGTTTTGTGTCTGCGAGAGAGAAAGATATTTCACAACAAGAGTGATAGCTAGAGAGACATATGAGGGAACGCAAGATATCTCTAGGGAGAGAGGGTGTGTTTGAGCGACATACAAGAGAACAATGGAGAAATATGAGACCCTGGGAGACAGAGTTTGTGTTTGTGTGTGAGAAAGAGATATTGAAGAGGAAGAGTCATAGGTTCTCATATCTAAGGAGCGAAAGACATCTCTGTATGAGGGGTTTGCGAGTGGCACACATGGGAATAGTTGAGAGAAATGAGACCCCAGGAGACAAAAATTTGTGTTTGTGTGAGAGAAAGAGATTCCACATGGAGAATCATAGCTAGAGACACATAGCAGGGAGCGAGATATACTTAGAGAGAGATAGAGTGATGAAGGTCGATGGAGAGAGTACCGTCAGTGTGTTATGAAGATAAAAGATCATTGTCGACATATAGGTAGCACAAGAGATGCCTGAGAGACGATGAACGCGTATAGGTCCAGAGAGATAGTCCTATATAAGCATGAGTGATAGCTATATGAGACGAATATCTGGATTAAAGGGGATTCAAATATTTAAACTGGAGATCACGACATCGATAATATCATAACGCAAATTGGTGTATCAAACATGCATATTCATTTGAATTTGGGCACACGTGTAATGTTATATAGTTTATCAATATTGATGATCCATAGATTCTTCAATTACAAACAATGCATGGTTTATATGCAATTAATGTCTAAACGGGCCTATATGTTGCGTGTGTGAAACACATTATACATGTTTGAGAAGTTAAAAAAACCGCATGAAACACACATTAATTGGAGACAGTTAGCGAGGAATGCATACATTGGATTTCAACATAAAGTGGTTTCAAATATTTGAAAATCCAAATTGATGGATACGACCTTATGAATCTGAGATCATGCCATTTGTAAACCATATTTATGTATAAATGGTGTTGTGCTTTTGAAAGTATATATATAAAAAATGATGTATATAGAATGTAATTCCAATTGAAAATGGATCCCGCCCAAAAAAATAGTAGAATACAAACGGGATTCGAATTGAGTTGGCACGGTAAACGTGCACTATGCAAAATTTGAACAAAGCGGGGAAAGTCACAGTAACCGCCCGAAACCAAAATCTGTGAGATGGAAATCGCTACTGCCTATCCCTGCCGCGCAAAGCCTATCTGCGGGATTTCTATAGGTTTCGATAGGGGTAGGTTTGTAATTTCACCCAAACGTGACGTAACCGCCTCTCACCCGGATTCATACACGGTGGGCGCCAAAACACAGTGTGCCCTCGGCCGAAATCGACTCCCTCCCCAATTCATATTCATACACGGTGGGCGCCAAAAACAAACTCTCGTTGGCAAATATTCGGTGTATGCGAGATTACCGTCCTATCCCCAACCGACTAATGTTGCTGTGATGTAGTAGAAATTTGAAACGGGGACTAAGTTTGTAAATTTCCTCGCATTTGAGATTGTCGGATTTCGGATTCTGGCAGACCCTTGAGGTTCGAACACTGGGGTGCGCTGGAGATTTCGCCCTTTGCCTACCTGCTCCTCGCCGAGTCGCTGGGATCTAAACTATGAACAGAACAACACAAGAGACACAGGGTTTATACTGGTTCAGGCCACCATTGTGGTGTAATACCCTACTCCAGTGTGTGGTGTGGTGGATTGCCTCTTGGGCTAATGATGAATAATACAAGGAAGAACAGCCTCGCGAGGGTCTGTTCTTGGTTGGTGCTACTTGGTTCTGGCTCTTGGATTCTCGATGCCTCTACCCTGGGGGTGGCTAGTCCTATTTATAGGCAAAGGCCCTGGGCCTCTCCCCAAATATTGAGCGGGAAGGGCGCCAACAATTGGCCATTTTGAAGGGGAACATCTGGTACACTTATCCTGACTAAAGTTGGTCCTCGCCTGCCAAAGGCTCTGGTGGTGACGTCTGCTTGGGCTCCACAATGACTTCCTCCCTGCCGTTGGGCTGGTCTTGGTCTTGTAGCACCGAAATGGATGCCTTTGCTTGATGCTCTCGCCTGCGCTTGCTCCCTTTGCACCAAATAGGAAAGGAGGACACTGCACGGGCTGGCGCCCGACTGGCGCCCTTGGTCGTCATGGCTTGCGTCATGGGCACCTCACGAGGTACCCCGCCTTGAACTCTCCGCCTCCTCGTGAGCCAGCCTGATGAGGCTGTGCCTGAAGAAGCTCCTTGTCATCCGCCCTGCGAGGCTTGGCCCCTCGCGAGGGTCTTGAGCTTGTGTTGATGAAGATGGGCCGCGTTGGCCCCCTTTGAGCCACGCCGCAGGCTGCAGGCAGTCAAGTCTAGGGACCCCCATTCCCAGAACGCCGACAGTAGCCCCCGGGCCCGGACTTGGCCGAGCAGAGAGGCGAAAGGGCAAGTGTGAAGCATCGCGGGCCCTAACAGCCTGCGGCCTTGGGTGCCGCGTGGCGGTTGATTGGACGTGGGTGCCTCAGCAACCGCACAAGTTGATAAAGGAGCGGCGTCTGTCCCTTGCCTTCTTTGCTTTCTCCAGTTGCTGCTCAGATCCCCTTTCTTGCGCCTCTCCTCCCCACCTTCGAAATCTTCAGATCTACTCCGTCCGCGCGCCCTAGCCAGACATGGCGCCTCGCCAGGCCCCGGCCGGAGCTTGGTACTCATCCGCCTTGGACTCGCCGAACGTGTCGGAGGCGAGCCTTTCCCGGGTGCGCCAGATGGAGGCGCGCGGGGCATCAATGGGGCGAAGGTGTTCAAGGCCGGCTCCACTGTCCCTGAGGGCCAAGGGAGCACCTTCTATCCGCTCTTCGTGAGCGCCATCGTCGCCGGTCTGGTGCCTCCCTTTTCTGAGTTCTTCTTCTCTGTCCTCCGCCATTATAATCTTCAAGCCCTGCATCTCCACCCCAACTCTGTCCTTCTTCTGGCAATCTTCGCCTACTATTGCGAGGCTCACGTAGGGGTGAAGCCCTCGGTGGCCTTGCTGCGCCACTACTTCTCCCTCCGGACCTCTCGTGGTTCCGTCTCTACGTGTGCGAGCTTCGTCGCGTACGGCAGCTCCATCGCCATTTCGAACCCTGGGAAAAGGATCGAGAGCTTCAGGAGCAAGTGGGTCTTAGTGGATGCTGGGCGCATCCACCCTTGGCAGACCTTGCCCACGGGGCACCCCGCGAGCTCCAACGACTGGTCCCGAGTGGAGCTTGTGGACCCCCGCGCGAAGCCGGTGTTGGAGAAGATGGACGCGGATCTGAGGCCGGCCAGCATGGCGGCAGCAAAGCTGACTGGTGCATCGCTGCTGATGGAATTCCTGGAGCATCAACTGGCTCCACTTCGACAGTACTCACTTCCGATGTGGAGGCCCCACCCGAGCCCCGCGGTCTTGGCCGATGAGGATCTGGCTGCGATCCTCCAGTCTTTGGTTGGGGGCGACGTGGCGAGGTTGGAGGGCGCTCCTACGCCCCTGTTCCTCCGCGAGGACTGGGAGCAGGTAGTGGGGTCCATGCCCGCCTTCAACGGGGACGGGCCCGTGCCCGCGGAGGCTCCCGAGGGCCCGGTGGACATGTCCTCCGGCGACTCCAATGAAGAGAAGGAAGGAGGGGAGCGGGGAGAGGGGGCTGACTCCGAGGCAGAGTCAAGGGCTCCCCCCCCTTCGGTGCAGGTCACGTGCTCTCCGCCTCTCTCTGAGTGACAACGACGAGGATGATGATGAGCGGGGCGGCGGGAGCCTGCCCCCGATCCCGAAGAAGGACCGGACCGGGCTGATCCCCCGCGGGTCTGCCCCAGCCCCGAGGCGATCCGCAGGCGCACCTCCTGCTCCCGAGCTCCTTGAGGCTGATCCTTGCAGCCGGCTCTCGGGCTTCAAGTACGGCCAGAGGCTGCTCGAGCCCGCAAGCGACGACCTGTAAGTGCTTGATTCCTGTCTTGTTTATTGCTCTGTTGCTGAGGCTTGACGCTCGTATCTCCCGGGTAGGCTGGCGCCCATGGCAAAGAAGTCGAAGGGAGCTCCTGAGGTTCCATCCATGGCAACGCCTCTGCCCGTGACAGAAGGTGACCGTGACGTACGGGCCTCTCCTGCCCGGGCGTCCTCGCGAGGCCTGGCTGAGCCGGCTGGGGCGAGCTCAGCCCCCATGGCCCAAGCGACTCTCGAGGTGCCCTTGCCTGATGCCGCCACCACAGCAGTCGTGGCGCAGCAGGCTCCACCTCAGGATACCGCGATCACGCTGCCGTCTTCTCCTCCTACTCCATCGACTGCTGCTTCCCCGACTACTGTTCTGGATCGCGCTGTTGCCGAACTGGACCGCCTGCGGCAGGATCTTCTGGGCGCCGACTCTCGTCTAGTGGCCGGGCGCTTGGAGCTAGTGTAAGGGCATATTTATCCCTAAGTGTTTTGGTGATTGATGAAAATACTCGTGCGGACTAATCGTGTGCCTTGAGTCCCTCAGATACTTCATCATTAGGCACAAGACGATTCGGTGCCCCTCGAAGACTGTTGAAGCCGGCGTTGTTCTACGTTTCGCTTTGGTGGAGTTGAGTCGTAGGAGAGCCGTACTATTAAGAGGGCGTCCGCGTCGGAAAGGTAGGGTGGAATCACACGTACACTTGTCCCTCCTTTCCTTGCACTTTGGAGCTACCCGTCGTTATCTTGGTTGTGTGAAAAACGGACGACTACTGTTGTACTTGCGGTAGTACCGCAGGTACAAGCGGTAGTACCGCGGCGCGTCATGGTAGTACCGCCCCTTTGGCGCGGTAGTACCATGGCACCCTGGCCTAGTGCCGCTCCGGTGCGGTAGTAGGGGCGGATGTAATTTTTTACATCCGCGCCCCTCACGGTAGTACCGCCCCTTTGGTGCGGTAGTACCGCGGCACCCTGGCCTAGTGCCGCTCCGGTGCGGTAGTAGGGGTGGATGTAATTTTTTACATCCGCGCCCCCCACGGTAGTACCGCTCGTCCAGCGCGGTAGTACCGCGGGGGCCCACGGTAGTACCGCTCCCTTGGAGTAGTAGTACCGTGGCCCTTCTGCTTAGTTCCGCAGCGTCGTGGTAGTAGGCGCGGATGTAATTTTTTACATCCACGCCGACCACGGTAGTACCGCGCCTCGCAGGCGGTAGTACCGCGTCGGGTTTTTGCACCACCCTAGTTTCTGCGGAAGTAGGCACGGATGAAATTTATTTCATCCGCGCCCTTCCCAGGTCGTGACCCTCCTGCCTTGCGGTAGTACCGCAAGGGGGAGCGGTAGTACCGCGCAAGCGGTAGTACTGCTCCTTCCTCAGGCTTGTTCCGGCCTGTGCGGTTGCCACGGTAGTACCGCGTGGCGCCGCAGTAGTACCGCGTCCTTGGAGCGGTAGTACTGTGAGTCGCGGGCAGAACTAGTGGATAACGGTTGGATTTTTTCCACGACTATATAAGGGATGTCTTCTACCTCTAGTTGACTACCTCTTCCACCTCTAACCTCCATTGTTGCTCCAAGCTCCATTTTCGCTCGATCTCTCTCCCTAGCCAATCAAACTTGTTGATTTGCTCGGGATTAGGTGACAAGGGCCCGATCTACACTTCCACCAAAGGATATTTGATTCCCCCCACTTATCCCTTGCGGATCTTGTTACTCTTGGGTGTTGAGCACCCTAGACGGTTGAGGTCACCTCGAAGCCATACTCCATTGTGGTGAAGCTTCGTGGTGGTGTTGCTGTTGGGAGCCTCCGATTGTTGTGGAGATTGCCCCAACCTTGCTTGTAAAGGTTCGGTCGCCGCCTTCAAGGGCACCAATAGTGGAATCACGGCATCTCGCATCGTGTGAGGGCGTGAGGAGAATACGGTGGCCCTAGTGGCTTCTTGGGGAGCATTGTGCCTCCACACCGCCCTAACGGAGACGTACTTCCCCTTAAAAGGAAGGAACTCCGGTAACACATCCTCGTCTCCACCGTCTCCACTCTTGGTTATTTCGTGCCTTTACTTTCGCAAGCTTACTTATTGTTACATCTCTTGCTTGCTTGCGTGCTAGTTGTTATTGCATCATATAGGTTGCTCACTTAGTTGCATATCTAGACAACCTATTTGTTGCAAATTTTAATTTGGTAAAGAAAAGCTTAAAAATTGTTAGTTGCCTATTCACCCCCCCCCCCCCTCTAGTCAACCATATCGATCCTTTCAATTGGTATCAGAGCCTCGTCTCTTTATTAAGGACTTTGCCGTCCGAAGAGTATGGTTGACACCAACGATGGTGCGGAGGAACACTCCGGTGTGAATCCCATCTCATCTTCGACCGAAGGGGGAACCTCGGTCTCTCGTGAGGAGTTCAATGTGGCTTTAGACACATTGAAAACCTCCATGACGGCCGAGGTTAAAAGCATGTTTAATGATTTCCTAGAGGGACTTAAACTATCTACCGCGCCTATGAAAGTGGGTGATCCTACTAACAAGGTGACGGATGCTTTCTCCGACAAGGGGGAAGCTAACAATGAAAAGAGTCCTTCTACTAGTGGTAGAAATGGCACCGGCATCTTTGCCCATGTGGAACCCCCGGTTTATGGAGGGCCTATCCCCTCCACTCATTTGAATCATGCCGGTCCACCTCCTAAATATGAGAAACATGAAGATTTTGATAATTGGGTCTATCGTTTTAAGCGTCATTTGAAACATGTGAACACTAACCTTTGGAGAGTCATTGAAGAAGGTTTTTATCCTCATGACCCAAGCAACTTCACTCCTCAAGAAGCCGTGGACAATCAATTCAATGAGAGTGCTCTCTTCATCATCCAAGATGCAATCCTTCCCGAAGATCTCCCTCACCTTCGACCCCATGTCGTGGCTAAAGAAGCATGGAAATGTGTCGAGGGTCTCTATCGTGGAAGTGCTAGCATTCAACGGTCCAACTATGAAGTGGTGCAAGATGAAGCCGATGAGTTTGCAATGAAAGAAGATGAAGAACCTCGTGAGCTCTTTTGAAGAGTGACCAAACTCGCGGTGGCACTTCGAGATCATGGAAGCAAGGACACGGATGACAATTGGATCAAGCGGAAGTTCCTCAAGGCCATGATGCCCTACAACAAAGCCATGTCCTCCGTCATTCGTCAACGACCGGACTTCCACACCATGACCTCAAGTGAAGTGTTGGATGAGTTCGTGGCAATGAGCATCTTGGACAAGACCGCCGACAATGTGGTGCTCCGTTCTCAAAGAGTAAAGAAGCCTAACCTTGCTTTGAAGGCCAAGGTTATTGCGGAAGAAGAGGAAGAAGTGGAAGATGAGGAAAGCAACCCCGAAGACACCAAGTTTGACTACCATGAGCACATGGCCCTTGCTTCAAGACAATATTGGAGCAAGAAGAACTCAAGACCCAACTTCAACAAGAACAACTCAAGTGGCGTCAAGGGCAAGCAACGAGTTAGAACTTGCTTCAACTGTGGCAATGTGAGCCATTTCGTTGCGGATTGTCCTTACGAGAAGCGGGAGGACAATGGTGGCAAGTTCATTCGGAAAGACAAAGCCAAGTCCTTCCCCAACAAGAACAACTTCGCCAAGAAGACTCCCATGCGTGGGTTGGTGGTTCAAGAAGAATACCAAGAGGATGACGATGATGATGAGAATGAAGAAGCAACGGCCATGGCATCCATTGCCATTGCTACTCCCCGGGTGTCTCTCTTCGAATCACCCAACGAAAACATCACCGCTAGATGCCTCATGGCTAAGGCTTCAAACAAGGTAACCCCCAACATCACAACCACCATCATTACTAATCCCTCCATGGAGGATTGCATTGATGGACATGTTGAGTCTAATGAGGAAGTGAATGAATTTGAGTCTTTATGAGTAAGCTCAAAGGAAAGTCCAAGAAGCACTTTGTTGCTCTCTTGGAACAACTTGGTGAGGCCAATGACATGATCGAGGCTCACGAAGAAACCATCTCCAAGATGGAAGGTCATAGTCGTGACTATGCCGATGAGATATCGGATCTCTATAATGCTCTTGAGGAAAAGCCTGTGCATCGTTTGACTCTTGAGGAGTCACACAATGATGACCATGCTAAGTTAAAGAAAGATCTTGATCATGCTCTTGTCATGTCTCGTGTGCTAACCTCCGAGAAGGCTAAACTTGGGGTTGATCATGCTAGACTCAAAGAGGAGTTTGAGATACTTGACAAGGCCCACAAGGTCTTGAAGGGTACTCATGCTAGCCTCAAGGAGTCTCATGCTCAACTCCAAGTTAAGCTAATCAAGGAAAAGGCCACCTTTCCTGATATGGTATTAATTGATAATGCATGTGCTACTAACCCTTGTTGTGAGCATGTGCATCTTGTGGAGGAAAATGCCAAGTTGAAGGATCAACTTGAGAAGGGCCTTGTGACTTGCATTCAAGGTGAGAAAAACCTCAACGACCTTTTGAGCAATCAAAAGGAAGTTGTGGGCAAGGAAGGAATTGGGTTTGCACCCAAGTCCAAGAGCAAGAAGAAGAAGAACAACAAGGCCAATCGTCCTCCTCCCCTCAAACAAACGTTCGTGAAAGAGGGAGAGGGTGCTTCTAAGAAGAAGAAGGAGAAAGTGAAGGAAGTTGATGTCCAAAAGGGCAAGAGCATTTCCTCAAACAAAGCCGGCGACTTTAACCCTTCATATGTGTTGTGCCATGCTAGTGATGGACATGTTTATGCTAAATTTGTTGGTTCTTCTTATGAGTACATTGAATGGTCTATTTGGGTTCCCAAGACCCTTGTTACTAACATCAAAGGACCCATTACTAAATGGGTACCTAAAACCAAGCATTGATCTCGTGTAGGTGTTTGCTTCCGGTGGGGGATCATGGTTGCTCGATAGTGGAGCAACAAATCATATGACCGGGAGCAAGGACTTGGTGGTGGACATGCAAGAGATTCCATCTATGCCCACCAATGTCGAGTGGGGTGATGCATCACATTCTAAGCTATTGGGTCTCGGCAAGGTTGTCATTTCTCATGATCTAACGATCGATAAAGTCATGCTTGTTGAGTCCCTTGCATTCAATTTACTTTCTGTTCGTCAACTTGCACTCATGGGCTTTGCCACATTCTTTGATATTGATACCGTGGCCCTCTTGTGGAGCAAGACTCTTAAAGTAGCCTTTGTTGGGCATGTCGAGAACGGTCTCTATGTGGTTAACTTTTCGGAACAACCCACTAAGACCGCGACATGCCTAATGGCTAAAGTTGACGTGGGATGGCTTTGGCATCGCCGTTTAGCCCACGTCAATATGAGATCTTTGCAAAGTCTTCTCAAGGGGGACCATGTTCGTGGACTAACAAATGTTAGTTTTGCCAAAGATCGTGCTTGCAGTGCTTGTATCGAAGGAAAGCTTCATGAAAAGGCTCACCCTCCCTCAACCATCATCTACTCGAAGAGACCCTTGGAGCTCCTTCACATGGATCTCTTCGGGCCTCCATCTTTTGATAGTCTTGGAGGAAGAAAGTATTGCTTGGTGCTTGTGGATGATTATTCAAGATACACTTGGGTATACTTCTTCAAGAGGAAGAGTGAGACCCAACAAACCGTCATCAACTTTGCAAATGAAGCTCAACGTCAACATGATGCAAAGATCTTGACAATAAGAAGCGACAACGGCACTGAGTTCAAGAACTACACCTTGGATGAGTTTCTTAGTGACGAGGGGATCAAGCATCAATATGCGGAACCTTATACCCCTCAACAAAATGGTGTTGCGGAGAGGAAGAACCGGACGTTGATGGACGCGGCAAGGACCATGATGGCGGAGTTCAAGTCTCCGTACAACTTTTGGGCCGAAGCCATCAACACCGCATGTCATGCATCCAATCGGCTCTATCTTCGCAAAGGCTTGAACAAGACTCCTTATGAGATCCTCACCGGCAACAAGCCCAACCTCAAGTACTTCCGGGTGTTCGGTTGTAAGTGTTTCATTCTCAAGAAAGGTGTTCGGCTGTCTAAATTTGAGGCTAGAGCTCATGAGGGCATATTTGTTGGTTATGCTACAAACTCTCATGCTTACCGTGTCCTCAACAAGTCCACCGGACTCATTGAGGAGATGTGTAACGTGGAGTTTGACGAAAATAACGGCTCCCAAGTGGAGCAAAGTGGTACTTGTGATATAGGTGATGAAATTCCTCCCCAAGCCATAAGAAGAATGGGTATTGGTCAAATCCTACCCATTGAGGAACCCCTTGTGGCCGAAGGAGAAGGACAATGCTCTACTCAAGTAGAGCCATCACCTCATCAAGACCCACACGCTTCCGAAGAACAAAGTGAAGGCCCTCAACCTCGTGAACAAGGCCAAGGGCAAGATCTACCTCAAGACGGTGATGAACCACTAAATGATGCCCAAGGTCAAGTTCTCCCCCTCGAGCGAGTTCAAGATCAAGAGCAACCTCAAGATCAAGAACAAGCTCAAGACGGCGCTCAAGATCATCAAGTCAACCCTCCTCCTTCCACACCCGAGGAGGAATTAGAGCGTCGTGCCGCGAAGATTGCTTCCAAGCTCACCACCCAAGGCCATCTCATGGAAAATGTGGTTGGAAGCCTATGAAAGGGGGTAAGCACTCGTAGACAATTGGCAAACTATTGTGAACATCACGCGTTTGTCTCGTGTGTCGAACCCCAAAAGGTCTATGAGGCGCTCGAAGACTCGGATTGGCTCAATGCCATGCATGAAGAACTCAACAACTTCGAGTACAACAAGGTGTGGAGATTGGTGCCAAGACCATCCGGGAACCACAACGTCATTGGAACCAAGTGGATCTTCAAGAACAAGCAAGATGCTCATGGGAACATCATTCGCAACAAGGCAAGATTGGTAGCACAAGGCTACTCCCAAGTCGAGGGTATCGACTACGGTGAAACCTTTGCTCCCGTTGCTCGTCTTGAATCCATTCGTTTGTTGATTGCTTATGCTTCCCATCACAACTTTAAGTTGCAACAAATGGATGTGAAAAGTGCTTTTCTTAATGGTCCTATTAATGAGTTGGTCTATGTCAAGCAACCCTCCGGGTTCGAGGATCCCTACTTTCTGGATCATGTGTATCAACTCGATAAGGCACTCTATGGCCTTAAACAAGCCCCACGTGTGTGGTATGACCACCTTACCGAGTTGTTACAAGATCGTGGATTTGAAGTAGGGCTAATCGACCCCACTCTTTTTACTAAGAAGGTCAACGGGGAGTTGTTTGTATGCCAACTATATGTTGATGATATTATCTTTGGTTCCCCTAACAAAGCTTTCAATGAAGAATTTGCCGCTCTCATGACCTCCAAGTTTAAGATGTCTTCGATGGGAGAGTTGAAGTTCTTCCTTGGTTTCGACATCAAGCAAAGAAGAGAAGGAACCTTCATCAACCAAGCCAAATACACTCAAGACATGCTTAAAAGATTCAAGCTAAGTGATGTCAAGCCAGCTACTACACCAATGCCTACCAAGTGCCAACTTGACATCGATCCCAATGGTAAAGCGGTGGATCAAAAGGTATATCGCTCCATGATTGGCTCCTTGCTTTACCTTTGTGCATCTAGACCGGATATCATGTTGAGTGTGGGGATGTGTGCACGTTTTCAAGCCGCACCAAAGGAAAGTCACTTTGTGGCGGTCAAGCGAATCTTTCGATATTTGGCTCATACCCCAAACTTTGGCTTATGGTACCCAAGAGGAGCAAACTTCAAGCTTGAAGGTTTCACGGATTTCGATTGGGTGGGAGACGAAGTGGATAGGAAGTCCACTTCCGGAGGGTGCCAATTTCTTGGTTGCTCCTTGGTAAGTTGGTCTTCCAAGAAGCAAAGTTGTGTGTCTCTCTCGTCCACTGAAGCGGAGTATGTGACGGCCGGTAGTTGTTGTGCTCAACTCCTATGGATGAGGCAAACTTTAAAGGAGTACGGTGTCATTTGTGACAAAGTGCCTCTTTGGTGTGATAATGAAAGTGCCATCAAGATTTCTCTCAACCCGGTGCAATACTTCAAGACGAAGCACATAGAGATTCGGTATCACTTCATCCGGGATCACATTAGGCGAGGGGAGATCAAGCTCAAGTATGTCAACACTCATGATAACCTTGCAGATATATTCACGAAGCCCTTGGATGAAGCAAGATTTCGCGAGTTAAGGCATGAGCTAAATATCATTGATTTGAGCAATGTGACTTGAACCCGTGCACCCCCCACCACACTCAACTTGTTGTCTAGTTTAGGTGTAGGCATGGACATAGGGGGAGTGTTGTTCTCTCAATGAACTCTCCCTCCCCCCATTATGCATAAATAGATCACCTCTTTCACATTAGCCATTTTTGATGGTACTTGTGCTTCAAAGACGAGTTTTGGTCATGGGCCCAAGGATAATTCTTCGCGGTGCCATACCATCCAACTCAAACATAGGTGGCTTCAGCCACCGCCCTCTCTCCTCGAGAGGTTTTGTCACTTAGGGATTTCCTGTTGTTCCCTTGGTATGTGCTTGTTTTTGTGCAGTTTTGGGTTGTGTCTGTTTTTCGGTGCAAAGGCGTTTTTCTCCCTTGTTCGAAACCTTGGATGGCGTGAGCTCACGGTACTACGCGGTCGGCCACGGTACTACTGCGGCCAACCACGGTACTACCGCTGATGGGAACACGGTACTACCATCCCCAAGTGGCAGTAATTTTTTTACTGCCGCCTAGTTGAGCGGTACTACCGCCTCGGCGCGGTACTTCCGCCCGGGCGGTACTACCGCGAGGACCCGCGGTACTACCGCGCCGGTTCGAGCACGTGGGGATAAGGTCGGGCAGGGGGAGTTCTAACTCCCCATACCCATTCGTCCTCTTCTCTCCACGTTGTCTCTTCCTCTCTCGTGCTCACGAACGGAGCCAGCGTTCGTCGCCGGATCTCCTCCACCGGCTGCCCTCCCGTGATTCCGTCCGGTGGGATCGTTCCCCACCACGTGCTCTTGCTATGGACCAAGTTTTTCCCCAAATCCTTCTCCGTTTTGATTGTATTTGGTTCTTCTAGGTTTTGGGGGAGGCTTGTATGTTCTTGAGATTCCTAGACTAGATCTCTGCAAGAGTAGGATGAAGGAATGTGGTATTGCATAGGATTTACACTTGTATTGTTGTCTTGCACTAGATCTGATCACCGTAGCACCGCCATGGCTTCGCGGTTCTTTTTCAGATTCAAATCCTGTTAGATCCGACGCGACGCGGTACTACCGCCCGCAAGGAGCGGTACTACCGCTCTCACGGTACTACCGCCCCTAGGGCGCGGTACTACCGCGCGCCGTGCGGTACTAAAACTTTACTACTACCCCAGCCACGGTACTACCGTGACCCCTCATGGTACTACCGCGTCTGGAGCTGTACTAAGCCTTTAGTACCGCAACCCATGGCAGATCTACCGTGGCTCACATCTATCGCATGCCAACTTTCTCGTTTATCTTCTATGGGTTTCATATGTTGTCTTATAGCCTTTGCATTGATTCTTTTCACCTTGTTTTGGTGCTTTGCGTGTGTGTCTTAGGTGGTGGCTCTCGCCGGGCCAATCCCATTCGTGACACTGGCTCCAAGCGTCTGCGCAACCCAGGAGAAGTTCCTGAGGGGTCATCTGCATCGAAGCGCAATGTCAAGACCACCGCTTGCAAGCACAAGGAGCCCGCCAGGGGTATGGATGAGATAGGCGCTCAAGAGTATGTCCGTCTCAGGCAGCTTCACCCCTACGTGACCCCACGCTCCACTGTCAGAGGGTGTGAACTGTTCTGGAACAAGACCCAAACCCAGATCTACTTGGATGTCATCAAGAACAAGCAGAATACCTATGTGGAGGTGAAGTGGATTGATATGCACCACATGAGGAAGGACAAGTTTCGTGACTACTTTGGGGAGGCTCTGGACTTGGTGGAGCAGTTTGGAATTGAGCATGTGATCTCGTTCCACCTGGACTATGACCCTGAGATCATCTGTCAGTTCTTTGCCTCAGTGTTTTTTCACACCAATGATGAAAGGAGGATGACTTGGATGACCAATGGCCGCCAGCTGTCTGCTACCTGGAAGGAGTTCATGGATTTGCTTCACGTTGCTGATGATGGACTTGACACTCCCGTTAGTGTTCGCCCTCACGGCAATGCTGACTCTGCTGACAAGGACAAGCTCACCCCGTTCATGGTTGAGAAGACGCTAGCCACTGGCAAGACAATCTTGGTTCTCAACCCCTTTCTGGATATCATGTACCGCATCTTCCGCAACTCTTTGTTCCCACGCATCGGTGACAAAGACAAGGTTCATGCCTACATGGTGGACACGATGCTTATGTGCCAGGAGGCTCGCTCGTCTCAGACTCAGCCACTTGATGTCTCTCACATCATGTGGTGTGAGCTTCGGTTTGCTGTGTTCAACCGCAAGGTGCCTATTTATGGGCCCTACCTGTTTCTGCTGATTTCGAAGACTTGGGAGAAGATGTACCCTGAGGAGGAGTTCCTGGCTCCAGACTGGATTCGCCATGAGCCCATTTGTCTGAGGGTCAAACCCAACTGGGCTAACACCGCTACTCGTGCTGAGGCGTCTACTGCGAGGGCTGCTGCTGTTGATGAGGATGTTGCTAGCGCTGAGGATGTTGCTGGGGGCCGTTCTGCTAGGCCCTCTCAGAGTGACTCTAGGCCATCTTGGGCCAAGAAGTTGAAGGATAAGATGAAGTCTCTTTTCTGCATGCAAGCCAAGGACAGTACAGGGCTCACGTGGAGTCCAAGGAGAGTCGTCGCCGGCACAACAAGGTCTTGCAGCTCTATGGCGAGGATGTGTCTGGCGGATCTGAGGAGCGCATCACTCCTGAGACCGAGTGGATGGAGAAGCAAGGATACAGGTGGACTGATTCTGAGGAGGAGGTCGAGGAGTCCATTCCAGCTGCAGAGGAGTCTGACGAAGAGGCGTGGGACAACTTCTCTGCTTGAGCCACCACTTGTGTGTTTAGGTGTCCTCTCTGCCTTTTTGGCGTCTCGATGCCAAAGGGGGAGAGAGTGTATGGATTTGCGAGTTTGTGTGTTTGCTGCTTTCAGTTGAACTCTCTGCTGTTTTTATCGTTTGAACCTTGGTTATCTTACCTCGTATGGTGTAAGACATATGCACTCTAGCTATCCTACCTAGCTTGTGTTATATTGTGCTACTTTCATGCTATGCTATGCTTATTATCATGTCTTGGTCTCTAAAATATAGGGGGAGTGTTGATCCTAGTTTGTGTGCCATGCAGTCCAAAGCATTCATCTAAAGTGCACACATCTAGGGGGAGCCCCGTCTATATTTTAGAGAAGTGGGGTTTGCCACTGCTTTAAAAATATCTTATCTTTGTGCAAATCCCGTGTTGTCATCAATACACCAAAAAGGGGGAGATTGTAAGGGCATATTTATCCCTAAGTGTTTTGGTGATTGATGACAATACTCGTGCAGACTAATCTGTGCCTTGAGTCCCTCAGATACTTCATCATTAAGCACAAGACGATTCGGTGCCCCTCGGAGACTGTTGAAGCCGGCGTTGTTCTACGATTCTCTTTGGTGGAGTTGAGTCGTAGGAGAGCCGTACTATTAAGAGGGGGTCCACGTCGGAAAGGTAGGGTGGAATCACACGTACACTTGTCCCTCCTTTCCTTGCACTTTGGAGCTACCCGTCGTTATCTTGGTTGTGTGAAAAACTGACGACTACTGTTGTACTTGCGGTAGTACCGCGGGTACAAGCGGTAGTACCGCGGCGCGTCACGGTAGTACCGCCCCTTTGGCGCGGTAGTACCGCGGCACCCTGGCCTAGTGCCGCTCCGGTGCGGTAGTAGGGGCGGATGTAATTTTTTACATCCGCGCCCCTCACGGTAGTACTGCCCCTTTGGTGCGGTAGTACCGCGGCACCCTGGCCTAGTGCCGCTCCGGTGCGGTAGTAGGGGCGGATATAATTTTTTACATCCGCGCCCCCCACGGTAGTACCGCTCGTCCAGCGCGGTAGTACCGCGGGGGCCCATGGTAGTACCGCTCCCTTGGAGTAGTAGTACCGTGGCCCTTCTGCTTAGTTCCGCAGCGTAGTAGGCGCGGATGTAATTTTTTACATCCGCGCCGACCACGGTAGTACCGCGCCTCACAGGCGGTAGTACCGCGTCGGGTTTTTGCACCACCCTAGTTTCTGCGGAAGTAGGCACGGATGAAATTTATTTCATCCGCGCCCTTCCCAGGCAGTGACCCTCCTGCCTTGCGGTACTACCGCAAGGGGGAGCGGTAGTACCGCGCAAGCGGTAGTACTGCTCCTTCCTCAGGCTTGTTCCGGCCTGTGCAGTTGCCACGGTAGTACCGTGGTGGTCCACGGTAGTACCGCGTGGCGCCGCGGTAGTACCGCATCCTTGGAGCGGTAGTACCGTGAGTCGCGGGCAGAACTAGTGGATAACGGTTGGATTTTTTCCACGACTATATAAGGGATGTCTTCTACCTCTAGTTGACTACCTCTTCCACCTCTAAGCTCCATTGTTGCTCCAAGCTCCATTTTCGCTCGATCTCTCTCCCTAGCCAATCAAACTTGTTGATTTGCTCGGGATTGGGTGACAAGGGCCCGATCTACACTTCCACCAAAGGATATTTGATTCCCCCCACTTATCCCTTGCGGATCTTGTTACTCTTGGGTGTTGAGCACCCTAGACGGTTGAGGTCACCTCGAAGCCATACTCCATTGTGGTGAAGCTTCGTGGTGGTGTTGTTGTTGGGAGCCTCCGATTGTTGTGGAGATTGCCCCAACCTTGCTTGTAAAGGTTCGGTCGCCGCCCTCAAGGGCACCAATAGTGGAATCACGGCATCTCGCATCGTGTGAGGGCGCGAGGACAATACGGTGGCCCTAGTGGCTTCTTGGGGAGCATTGTGCCTCCACACCGCTCTAACGGAGACGTACTTCCCCTTAAAAGGAAGGAACTCCGGTAACACATCCTCGTCTCCACCATCTCCACTCTTGGTTATTTCGTGCCTTTACTTTCGCAAGCTTACTTATTGTTACATCTCTTGCTTGCTTGCGTGCTAGTTGTTATTGCATCATATAGGTTGCTCACTTAGTTGCATATCTAGACAACCTATTTGTTGCAAAGTTTAATTTGGTAAAGAAAAGCTTAAAAATTGTTAGTTGCCTATTCACCCCCCCCCTCTAGTCAACCATATCGATCCTTTCAGCTAGCTTCTGGCTGGATTCGCTCCGACGCTTCGATTCGGGCGGCGCTGGTCCTGGCCTCAACGGCCTGTGACGAGGAGAAGCAAGCCGTCCTTGGGGCGAAGGTTGCCCGCGATGCCGCCTTGGGGGAGGTGGCTAGTGTCCGAGGTCACTGCGAGGCGCTGGAGAGCAAGCTGAAGGGCCTGCAGAACCAGCTCGCCGAGGAGGCCCGCCTTCGCCAAGAGCAGGAGGAAGGCATGAAGGCTTGCGAGGCGGCTGTCAAGGACCGAGACGCCAAGCTCAAGAAGCGCCATGACCCCTAGGTGCGTTGGAGCAAGAGCTAGAGGCGAGGAAGGTTGAGCTGGACGGCAAGGCCCGAGTTCTTGCCGAGGATCGCGTGGCCTTTGCAGAGATGGAGGAGAAGGCTCGCACTTCATTGAAGACGCTTTATGAGAGCGGCCTGGAAAACCCGTTGGTCGGCGAGGAGGATGGCCCCGCTAAGCTGCTTCCCTTCCTGGTTCGTGCTCTTGAAGATGTCACCCTTGGCCTTGGCCCTACGGCTGAGGCCGAGGCACGCGTCTTGTCTTCTGCAGCGCTGACGCGGGTCTTCACCCACATCTATCTTCGCGACCCCAACATCGACCTCGACAGCCTGCTGGAGCCAGCGAGCGGCGAGCGTGCCGCTGCCGCTACTGAGGCCGTGAAGGGTCGTGCGGAGGCTCTGCTGGGGAAGTTCCGGGCCTTCAGCACCAAGCCGAAGCGGAGTGCTGCTAGCCCTGCTGCTCCACAAGGCAAACCCGCTCCGCGCAGCTCCACCGCCGGCAAGTGACTCCGTCGTGGCTCCCATCCTCCTTTTAATTCCTGCACATGCACCATGCCTCGGGGAGGCGTTAAAACTTGCTGTGATAACAGTATGGACTATAATATTTGCTTTTGAATTCCCTGAAATTTGCGCTATTCCTTCCTACTTCTTATGTTCTACGCCGGCAGAGCCCGGCCCCGCGCATACCTCAGCCGCCGTTAGCCCGGACCGGAAACCAGGACGGGACCAAGGGGTGAGGGGCTATGTGACAAGTTAGGCTCCTGAGTCGCGATGCTTAGGAGTCCCCCTTGGCACTCGAACAGCAAGTAGGGAGGTGAGATGTGGGGGTGACTCCTTAGGGAGGTGAGATGCGGGTGGATCTGCCGTTCTACGTCTGCAGAGCCCGGCCCCGCGCATACCTCAACCACCGTTAGCCTTTCGGAACTAAGGAGTGAGGGGCTACGTGACCAGTTAGGCTCCTGAGTCGTGATGCTCAGGAGTCCCCCTTGATGCTCAAACGGCCTTCGTACCTTGGCTCCGCTCGGGGAGGGACGTGCGACGAACCAGGCCCGGGGGGCCTGGCTGGGTGGCGTGCGTCTGGGCGTAACCTAGGCGTAGCCCCCGTGCCCAGCCCCCTCGCGCGGCACTCCTGAGGGGAGGCGTTGCGATGAGGCTAGACACTGAGCTTTGGGCTCCCTGATGTTGATGCGGCCCGGGGGCCACCCTCAGTTGTTTATCACCAGTGCGGAGCATAGCGCTTCCGTATGTGTACGGGCATAGCCGCTCCTCGGCAGTATCGTCAGCCAGCGTGGAGCATGGTGCTTCCACTGGTGTGTGGGAGGGGGCTCCCCTCCGGGAGGAGCCCCCGGGGCGTGTACAGCCCCGCCCTGACACGTGGCTAGCACGGTAGGGCTTGACGAGGTGTATCTGGGCACCCGTGGGCCAGCGCGGGACTCATGGGGCCCTACCTCAAGGCGGGTTGCGCCTGGCTCTGGGCCTTATCTTGGAGTATGTTCCTGCAAATTTGGCTAGATGCCGGTGCTCTATGTCCTCGGGTCCCGGCTCTCGAGCTGGTCTCAGCCGTCGTTGGCATGCCAGGTCGCGATGCCATGGACAAGACCAGAGGGTGAGGGCTGGAGAGCGGGTAGGAGCCCTGAGTCGCGATGCTCAGGCACCCCACCTTTAACGCACAAGCTGGGTTAGATGTCGAAACTCTACGTCCTCGGGTCCCGGCCCTCGAGCTGGTCTCAGCCATCGCTGGTATGCCAGGTCGCGATGCCATGGACAAGACCAGAGGGTGAGGGCTGGAGAGCCGGTAGGAGCCCTGAGTCGCGATGCTCAGGCGCCCCCCCCCCCCCCCTTTAACGCGCAAGCTGGGTTGGATGTCAAAACTCTACATCCTCGGGTCCCGGCCCTCGAGCTGGTCTCAGCCATCGCTGGTATGCCAGGTCGCGATGCCGTGGACAAGACCAGAGGGTGAGGGCTGGAGAGCCGGTAGGAGCCCTGAGTCGCGATGCTCAGGCACCCCCCCTTTAACGCGCAAGCTTCCGACATCCAGGAAGAAAAGGAGCCGCGGACGGGCACCAAATAACAAGCATGATGGGTCGAAAGCATGGCCCTAAGATAAACGCAAGAAGGGTACACGCCGCTGGGTCAGACCCGAGCGACTTGGGGATGATGCAGCCCGTGGGGCGCCCCCAATAAGGTAAGCTAAGAACATGAAATAAAAGGGATACACGCCACAGGGACGGACCCACGCGGCCTGGGAATAATGCGGCCCTGAGGGCGCTCCCAGCTGGAAATGAAACTTGAAAGATGTCACCTGATGATGTTGGGGACGAAGGGATGTTGGTGTCACAGACTCGATGGGCTGCGGGAGCCGATCCTCACGATCCCCCAGGCCCAGGGGCCTCGGGAGGCTCCGGAGGCGCTGGCGGCTCCTCGCGGACCATCTCCATCTCCACCAGGGCTGCGGAACGCCTGACCTCTTGAGCCTCCAAGATGGCCCTCATGAGGCACTGGTACGCTGCAGCCGCGTTCGGCAAGCCATAAGGCATGCGAACGTAGCTGTGGGGCAGATCCTTGCAGCGTCCCACTTGCGAGGGCCAGAGGTGCTTCTGAGACGCGGCTCGGTTGAGCCCTGGTATGTCGATGCAGACGCGCAGCCCACCATCCTCGCCTGGATGGGGGGGCACAGCGGGTAGGCGGCGGCTGCCTCTCATGACTCTTGACTCCTGTAGCTCCTGAATGGCCTTGCTGACGAACTCCTGAGGGTTTGGCCCTCCTTGCCTTGCTTCTTTTTGAGGGAAACGTGCTTCGAAACACGCCTCCACGTGGTGCCCTAACGCCTCCCTTGTGACCTCAGCGAGGTCGGCGGCCCTCCAGGGGAGAGCCCCCGAGCCCTGCCTGAGGAGGGCACCGGGCGCGCTTCCCTATGCGATGGAAGGAGGTTCCCCTTGAGCAGGCGCGGGCCCTGAGGGGCCTGCCTCCTGAGGGGCCGGGCCGGACGATGTCTTCTTCTTCTTGGGGGCGGCCTCGGGAAGCCTCCTGCTTCCGCGATCCGGGTCTTCCAGTGATGCGGCCTGAAAGGCTCGCTCCAGGGAGCACACTGCGTCTCTCTCCTCGCAGGGCACCGTGATGACCCTGCCACTTTCTGGCATCTTGAGGACGTTGTAGCCATGGTGGGTTACGGCCATGAACTTGGCCAACATCGGGTTCCTGAGGATGGCGTTGTACGGCAGGCGAATGTGGGCGATGTCGAAGTCGATGAGCTCGATGCGGTAGTTGTCGCGTGCCCCAAAGGTGACAGGGAGGCGGACCTGCCCAATCGGGACCGTGGAGCCGTCGGTGACTCCGGAGAAAGGTTTGGTTGGCTGAAGTTGATTGTAGGGCACTTGGAGATTGTTGAACGTTTCCACGGACAGGACGTTGAGCCCTGCCCCGCCATCGATGAGGGTCCTGGTGACCAGCACATTGCTGATGATTGGGGAGCAAAGCATCGGGAGAACTCCGGCCGTGGCCGCGCACTTGAGCTGATCCGCTGAGCTGAACGTGATGGTGCACGCCGACCACCTGAGAGGGCGCGTGGCCTCGAGCTTGGGGAGGACTGCATTCACTTCGCGGGCGAACTGCTTGAAGATGCGCTGAGAGGCTGGGGCTTGGGCTCCGCCCAGGATGCAAGCGATCGCACGTGGTTCCTGGAAGCCCCCAGCCCCCTCGTCCTGATGACGGTCTTCATTTATTCTTGGCTGTGGCGGCAGCGGAGGGAGGCCTGCGTTACCTTGCGGGCGATCCTCGCGAGGCTGATCCCTCCAGCCTCCCTCGCGAGGCGGGTCCTGCCAGCGATCCTCGCGAGGTTGGTCGCGCCACCCTTGGCGTGGGCCGTGGTCTTCCCAGCGTCCTGCGTTCCTTCCTCCTCCTCGACCATAGCCTCGGTCACTGCGGTCGGGACGTCGGCCGACCCTTCCTTCACGCACGGCCCGGAGCTCTTGGCATTCATTGGTGTTGTGGGTGTGGAGGTCGTGGTACACGCAGTACCGACTGCCCTTGGAGGGTTCGGGCTGATCTCTGCTCCGCTTGGTGTCTGGCTCTGCCGCGAGCACGGCAGCCCCCTTGCGCTTCACGTCCTTGGCCTTGGGCTTCTTCTTTTCTGGGTCTGCGGCAGGCAGCTCGAGGAGGGAGAGGCGCCCCTCCTCAGCCCTGGCGCACTTGGTCGCCAAGTTGAACAGCTCCAAGGAGGTGCACAGGTCTTCAAGCATCGCCAGCTCCTCCTTCATCTTGATGTCGCACACGCCGTCGGAGAAGGCTGAGATGATGGCCTCCTCCGTTACCTTGGGGATCTTGAGGCACGCGTTGTTGAAGCGCTGGATGTACTTCTGGAGGGTTTCCCCTAGTTGCTGCTTGATACAGCGCATGTCGCTCACGGCGGGTGGCCGGTCGCGAGTACCCTGGAAGTTGGCGATGAAGCGGGTGCGCATCTCGTCCCAGGAGGAGATCGTGCCTGGAGCCAGATTCAGGAGCCAGGTACGGGCCCCGTCCTTGAGCGCCATGGGAAACCAGTTTGCCATGACCTTTTGGTCTCCATTGGCAGCCTCGATGCCCAGCTCGTAGAGCTGGAGGAACTCTGCAGGGTCAGCCGTGCCGTCGTAGCAAGGAGGCAGGTCTAGCTTGAACTTGTCGGGCCACGCAACGCTGCGCAGCTCGATGGTGAAGGCGCGGCAGCCCGCTATGGCCACAGGAGGCCTTGGGCGACGAAGAGCTTGGTCCTGCGGGTCCCCATGCGCTGCAGCTGGGAGCAGCGCGGGGTCTTGACGTGCTGGAGCAGGGAGCGCTCGGGCAGCTTCTCGAGGGCGAGGGCTCTTGGCAGCTCTGCTCTTGCCGTGCTGACGCCTGACGGAGCGGGTTCCGCCCAGGGGCCGCGCGCCTTGGGGCCAGGGCGCCTTCTTGAGGGGGAGGCGGCCGAGGCGCCCCAGGAGCTTCATTGCCCACGCAGGGCGGGGCGCGGTGCAGCAAGAAGGACGGCACGGGGGAGCCCCCTGCGGCACGGACGAGCTTGGCGACTCGATCGAGCCACTCTTCATAGACGTCGTCGATTGGGCGGTAGCGCAGGAGCTCGTTTGCCGCGATGAGCGCAGCTCGAGCCTCCATGGCGGCGCGGGGCGCGCGGGACGAAGAACCAGCGGGGGTGAGTGAGGGCGTGGTAGTGCGGCCGTCTCGCCTCATGGATGGATGCTGGGACGATGCTTGCTGCTCGTACCCCGCCGGGCCGATGGCGGCGTTGACGGCAGGTGACGGGGAACGACGAGGGCGCCCGCCGACGGGGGCCGTCTGGGCGACGCGGGAAGCGAGGGCGGCTCGGCGCTCGGCGCGAGCCCGACGAGCGCCAGACATGGATGCGATGGTCGGAGAAGAATAAGACGACGGAAGGCGAATTCCGGCGCACCCCTACCTGGCGCGCCAAATGTCGGATTTCGGGTTCCGGCAGACCCTTGAGGTTCGAACACTGGGGTGCGCGCAGAGATTTCATCCTCTGCCTACCTGCTCCTCGCCGAGTCGCTAGGATCTAAACTATGAACAGAACAACACAAGAGACACAGGGTTTATACTGGTTTAGGCCACCATTGTGGTGTAATGCCCTACTCCAGTGTGTGGTGTGGTGGATTGCCTCTTGGGCTAATGATGAACAATACAAGGAAGAACAGCCTCGCGAGGGTCTGTTCTTGGTTGGTGCTACTTGGTTCTGACTCTTGGATTCTCGATGCCTCTACCCTGGGGGTGGCTAGTCCTATTTATAGGCAAAGTCCCTGGGCCTCTCCCAAATATTGAGCGGGAAGGGCGCCAACAATTGGCCATTTTGAAGGGGAACATCTGGTACACTTATCCTGACTAAAGTTGGTCCTCGCCTGCCAAAGGCTCTGGTGGTGACGTCTGCTTGGGCTCCACAATGACTTCCTCCCTACCGTTGGGCTGGTCTTGGTCTTGTAGCACCGAAATGGATGCCTTTGCTTGATGCTCTCGCCTGCGCTTGCTCCCTTTGCACCAAAGAGGAAAGGAGGACACTGCGCGGGCTGGCGCCCGACTGGCGCCCTTGGTCGTCATGGCTTGCGTCATGGGTACCTCACGAGGTTCCCCGCCTTGAACTCTCCGCCTCCTCGTGAGCCAGCCTGATGAGGTTGTGCCTGAAGAAGCTCCTTGTCGTCCGCCCCGTGAGGCTTGGCCCCTCGCGTGGGTCTTGAGCTTGTGTTGATGAAGATGGGCCGCGCTGGGCCCCCTTTGAGCCACGCCGCAGGCCACAGGCAGGCAAGTCAGGGGACCCTCGTTCCCAGAACACCGACAGAGACAAGCGCGCCCTGAATACATGGTTCCCCCCTTCCTCTCTACCTCCCTTTTCCCCATTCGTACTCCGTGGGCGCCAAAACACCCTCTCCACCCTACCCTCCTCCGTCCGCCGCCGTTCGCCACCCCATCCACCACCGTCCTCCTCCACCATGCCGGAGCTGATACCCCGACGCCGCCATCCATTACAAGAGATCGACCTCTCTCATCCACGCCTTCGGACCGGGATCCTTGCATCCCGTCCTCTCGCTTCATTCCTGCCGTCGTCCACCTTGCCGGTGCCGCTCCTACGACTGTCTCGTCCACCGCGCCCCGCCGCCACCGTCTACCCTCCTAGATCTTCTTCCACGCCGCCGACAGCCATTGCTACCGCAGCACCGTCAAATTCTCACCAGGTGCGTACACGGCGCTACACCAGAGGCGGTACTCTTTTGTATCTGCTCAACTTATTTATCGCAGCAAGAAAATAGATCGCCACTGCTTTACTCTGATTTCTTGTCTTGGTTGTGAAGCTGCCTTTGTCTGGTTTGCACCTTCAGATCCGCCATGGCACGCTCAACACTATACTCCCAATGCTTATGGTTTTCCCCTTTTATATTCCACACTACTTAAATCATAGTAGACTAAATTTCAAAATTGGGTCAATCGATTTTTCATAGCTCGCCGGAGTTTGCCGGTGCGATCCAAGGGGCTCGGGTGGTTGTGGGGCCTCGCCAAACGAAGAAAACTCGACGCAGGTGGGGGTGGGGGTGGCGGAGGAACACAGACGATGGGGGCCGGTGGTCCGGCCGGCGGCCCGTGCGGTGTTCTGTATGGGAAGAATCAGAGACGAGGAAGAAGAAGGGTTAGGAGACGTAGGATCTTCATCCAACCGCCTGAAATGGTCGAGAGACAGCTGGTGGGAGTTGCATTCTTAATGCGCTCTAGTTCATCATGTGTGGGCACTGCACAACCAACATTTTATTATCCAAAATCTGCTTGCTCATCTTTACCATGTTCGATAGTGTTGGCCTGTACGTGATCGATAGGCTTTCAATTACTAGCGGCAATACAACACCGTGTTTTCAAGCCAGTTCCACTTTCCCGATTTATATATCGTGGTTATGGTGTACCCCTGTTATGTACACTATGATCTGCCTAGTTGCTGTGTGCTCTTGTTATCATGGTTTGGCAATAAACTATCTATACAGTATATTATGAACCTATCATCTGCCAGCTATCCTTACTTCTGGAGCCTATTTTTTTGTGTACTTGTGCCAGATTATATAAATGCACGCACAATATTACAGCACACATGAGCTCTCTCATCAGAATCTAGTGATAGCACATAAGTGTTTACAGGGGCGCCCCTATATTAGAATATCATCTGCATTACAAAGATAATCTCACAACTATTTATGTTTTCATGGTTCTCAGATATTATACGCAATTACAGTGAATATCAGAATCCACGCATCAGAAGAATATTGTGGAGCACTGCAATGACTTACAAAATTGGCACCAAGGCATTGAGTGCCATTCTGGAAGCAAAACTCGTACGCTCCCCACCTGTTGATTCTTGTTCAGAATATCATTCTAATGACTATTCAAACCTCGAGGAGTCAAAGGCAGATGGCATGTCCTGTTCACCCATCAAGGTGCCTGTTCTAATTTGGCAAGGTTTTATTGATTGCGCGTATCTTGCATATGTTGTCTTGCATTTCTTCTACTTTGTTGCACCACCATCTGCTTAGTTTACTCATCATATAACTCGAGATGCTATGCCCATCCATTATCAATACATATTCCATCTGTCGTCATACCATGTTTTTCCCCTCAAATGTTGTTCTTGTGCATCAGACATCAAAAAGGAAGAGGGTGATTGCCGAACCTGAAGGAGCACCGGCAAAGTCCTTGAAAAACGTGGTGGTGCTGGAGAAATCAGACAGCGCCCGACTTATATTGGCTGTACAACCAGTGACACAAAACATAGGACCGACTCCAGCAGACTGTACCCATACTTCACTGGCCACACCACTAGCCCCACCACACAGGACCTGCACTCCAGCAAAAGGTATACCAATTTCATTTGCCATAGCACCAGCCGTACCACAGAAAAATCCCATTCCAGCAAAAAGTACAGCAAGTCCACCGGCCGAAGACTTATCCCAACTGCAGAGACAGCCAATTCCTGCAGATTGGAACCCCATTCCATTTATTCCCAGTTTAAAAGACAATGCTTTCAATGTTGTTAGGGACTACGTGCATATATTCCCATCATGGGAAGATTATAGTGAAGACAAACACCATTTTCACATCTTCCTGTGCAACTTACGTGTAAGTGCTATTATTCATGGTTATTATTTTCCTGTTTTCTGCTGATCGAACACATCAATGATTTACATTACATTGTTGTAACTAGGTGATGGTCAATCTGGATAGTCATGACGAGCAAAGCTTGCTTGTGCTTTTCAAGGAAGCATTGCAGCAGTATCGGTGTTACCTGAGGAAATCACGCTTTGATGGCAAGTCTATAAACGAATTTCCAGTGAAGTCTCCTGTGCTAAATTTAGAAGACATTGAATGGAGAAACCTTGTTATGCACTGGTCTCGTTCCCAGGATGAGGTATTGTCTATGAAATCACATGACAATTTGAACTTCTACTTTTCCGCATGTGCCTTCCGGATCTTTTTTGCAGGAAATTAGCTCGAAGAAGAATTCCAATTTGAAAAGAACGACAGGATATCGCAAATATGATGCCCGCTACTTTGCTCTTGTTAGTACCTGTTGTCATGTATCACTGTACTTGCATACATACCTGGTTCATTATGTGACAGCAGTATGCATGATAGCTTGCTTATCAATTGTTCGCTCCAAATTATCTGATCTGTATGAATGGTTACATTAGTGTAGAATATATCCAATGCCAATGAATTTTTTTAGCTCTGCATTGTTCTTGTAAGTACATGCTGTCCTTTATCAGTGTACTTATATTGACAGATAGTTGTTCATGTACCATCACTCTGCAGCTTATTTTCCTTTGCCCTCCATTTTCTACACATCAGATCTATATTTACTCTTACCATAAGGTTGGTACTGAAGAAGTTTAGTTGTGCATTGCCCTTGGCTGTGCCTTTTGCCTGTATCGCTGCACATACATTTATAGCTACTTGGTTATGTAGCATCACTCTTCATTTTATCTTAAATATTCTCCATTTTTTCGATATTATCACATCTATATTTACTCTTAACAAAATGTAGAATAAAGGCAATGCTTATGAAGAACATTCTGTGCTAAACTTCTTGAATTGCCCCCCCCCCCCCCATCAGCATGGACAAGGGCTTTATAGAGACTGTCTTCACCAGTAATGTAAGTTTGTCCTTCTCAAGCCTTCAAACTTTGTTGTGTATATTTGGTTAGGCATGACTGCAACAGTTGTTTATTTTTGGTGTTTGCATCAAATTGCATGTTTAAAGTTTATTATGTAGTTCATAAACAAAAGTTTGTCCTTCTCAATTTAAGTTTTCAGTTGTACAACCAAGTTCCTTCTTCATACCATGTAAATTAAACTATACAGAGCAAGTGATCTTCTTTTGCACTGCATGTATGCTTCTGTTCTTCATCCGTAATCCAGTGGTGTGGTGAACCTACCCACTACAGCACAATGTCATATTCTGCAATGTCTTAACTATGAACAATGTCATATCATTCTACTATTATTTAAACTGTCTCTTTATTTGCCAATCTGAAATGGGATAAATTGACAGCACACTAACCATTGATACTTATGAGTTCTTGATCTGTAATCCAGTGGTGTCGTGAAGCTGCCAACTCCTTCACAATGTCAATTCCTGCCATGTCTTGTCCTGAACAATACCATATTGTGTTAATGCAATTTTAAACTGTGTCACTTTATTCGTCAGTAAGAAATGTGATGAATTGTCAGCACTGATACTTTTATGTGCAAAACCTGTCATATGTCTGCTTGTTTATCTTTCAGAGTGAGGAAGATATAAGTGTTGAACAAGCGCAGTCTCATCATCTTGCTCAGCTGCTTGCGCTGCAGCTCCCCAGTAGGGCTAACCTTTCTTGAACTCTATTGAAGTGCTGTCGGTTTTGTATATTATTTTGTCGGCATGTTTATTTGCACTGGTGGCGATCTTTGATGCCCAGTGTATGTAATCTGCTGTCTGCTTGTGCTATATTATCATAGTGGCGAACTTTGATGCCCAGTGGATGTAATATGCCGTAATTTCTTTATTGTATAGTCTAGGTTTTTTCTTATTCACGATGTTGTAGTTATTTTACTGTATATATATCATGTCTTCGCAGTAAACCGGCCAAACCGTAAAATTACGGTACATAATCGGGCCGTCATGCAATCACGATGTATGATCCGCATCATGGGCCCCGTCAAACTAGCCCACTAGTACATTCGGGCCTTTAATAGGCCGAGTAACCCCCGGCCCTCTTTTCGCAAGAAAACTCAATGGGCTTTTAGGAGGCTGAGAAGTAGGTTGGGCCTGAAACGTGCCGAATAGCTCACGGGCCGGCGGCAGCTCGAAATGGACCCTGGCCCATGATTGTGCGAATCATTTCACGGGCTTTTAACAGGCAAAAGTTGTATCGGTCCTTATTTGGCCCAATAAGATATCGGCTGCGAGCAGGCCGGATGCAAACCGGGCCGTAGTTAGGCCCAACTATATGACGGGCTTTTAACAGGCCGAAATTAATATAGGGCCAAAATGTTAAATGGGCCCTTAACAGGCCGAAAATAATATCAGACCGAATTACTAAATGGGCCTTTAGCAAATGGGCCCAAAAGCATAGCGTCCAGTCAATGGGTCGAATCTGATATGGGCCATAATTGAGCCCAAAGCCTCTTAAAGGGCCGAACCTGATCTGGGCCGTGATTTGGCCCAGAAAATGGGAGGCTTTTAACGGGCCAGATCTTATATGGGCCATTATTAGGCCTGGAATGTGGCAGGCCATTAATGGACCGGATCAATTATGGGTCGGCATTTGGCCCAAAACATGGCAGCCAGTTAATGGGTCGGCCTACTAGGGTCCTCAAAATCTTGTGGGCCTACAGCTGGGCCAGCCCATTAATGTCAGCGAAATCTCGTGGGCCTTTAGCTGGGCCGGCCCATTATGACCCGTAAGAATTTTGTGGGCCTTTACCTGGGTCGGCCCATTATGGCACACAAAAATCTTGTGGGCCTTTACCTGGGCCGGCCTATTATGGCCCGCGAAATCTTGTGGGCCTTTAGCTGGGCCAGCCCATTATAGTCCGCAAAATCTCGTGGGCCTTTAACTGGGCCGGCCCATTATGGACCGCAAAATCTTGTGGGCCTTTAGTTGGGCCGGCCCATTTAAACTTGATTAGTCGTGCCACGTGTCGACGTATCATAGGCGCCTTCTGTCCAATGAGTGGATGACATTTGTCCCAACGATGAGCCGACACGTGTTTCCTCCAGTCAATGATGATTTTACACGTGGAAAATCCCCATTGGTCGGGGCTGTTAACGGGTTATCGGATCCAAAACTCGACCTGATAGCTTAACGGCGTTCCGTTACGGTGGATGCCACGTGTTGGTCACCCTTGATGAAAGCACTTCTGTGACACGCGATTTATCGTCATAGAAGTGGACACATCCGTGATGATAATTTTGGTAATGTCATCGAACACTTCTACGACAGCACAGGTATGACTATCTTGATTCTGTCATAAATTTGTCATGGATGTACATGCATGACAAAAAACGCGACCTACTATGACAAATACGTATCATCACGGAAGTGTATTTTTTTGTAGTGGATGGTGGCGTTGAGGTGGAGACCAAGTGCAAGAAGCAGGACGACGCCTTTGTCGTGAACGTCTAGAGAGCTCTCTACTGCCTGATTGTGCGTGTTGGTTTGGTTTAAGACTATGACGTGCTGGTTTGGTTTAAAACTACTTGTTTAAGTTTCGTACTATGTTAAACTTATTCCTATGATATCTATTTTGTATCTCTGGTTTGTTCTGCCTGCTAGTGTGCTGGTAACGCCACCACCTCCACGAGGAAGTTACCAGACAACATGTGTTGCATGTAACGAAACAGCCTAACTTGTGTTTTCCTTTAAACAAGCTCACAACCAAACAAAATGCCTTTTGTTTTGTGGCATCCAAGTTGGAGGGTATGCAGGCAACCAAACAATGTCCAAACGATGGTTTTTAACCAGCATATGCTCAACCAGACCCAAGTGGGACAACTATGCAAGGGGCAAAAACGATGTGAGCAACCAAACATGTCCTGGATGAATGGAGCTATTAGTAAGGAGAGAAAGTGTAACGACCCGAACCTGATAAGATTCGATGCCTCTGTGCTAGTCCCTGGATCAATAACTAGCACACACAGTACAAGATGTAATATCAAGAATAAACCACATGTCATAATATTACATCATAGATCCAGAATTTAATATAATACATACCTGCATAGCTCAAGCTAGCATACAAACAAAATACAATGGAAAAGCATATAAAATCTTCATGAAGTCTATCAACACCACAGGCAAATGTCGAGTATAGACATCATAACCCTACATCGTATCACTCACCCGTCGTATAAAATCTGCAGCATGAAACATTGCAGCCACAAAGGGTCAATATTTTGAATGTATTGGCAAGTCACACAGGGAAATGATATAACAGACCTACTTCTATATGCAAGGTATATCAAAAGAATGGTTGGTGGTTGTTTTGCAGAAAGCTAATTTTTCCCTGATAACTACATAATATAATAGTCAAATTTTAATTATGTCTTGCTACAATTAAATACATATGGTTGAATTGGGCAATCCAATTCCAACCGCCCATTATTAAGTATCCCATCAAGTTTTATTATCTGTATCATCTGTCAAGATCATCCAACAACTGTAATGGCCTAGCTGCTCAAATTTGTCCATAACCGAGGACACGGCTAATCATGATTAGTTTTAATACTCTGCAGAGTTTTGTACGCTTTACCCACTGGACCAATCCGAAGATTGAGACTAAGTCTTTCAGAAGAGGTTCCCTTAACCACATGACGGCCACATCCCACCTACATATGCTACATCTATCGACATTGTCTGGGCAAGGGTTCCAACAACTGATCAACTAAGCTAGAGCCCATATAGCCAGTGGCCGCAAATGGAAGCTACTAGTCACTAATCTGTCTGATCTTTTTGAACCTGGGCGGCATTCCACTTAGGGAGCACTCTCATGAGCGCATGGCCTTAGAAAAGGTGCGAGACCCCATGATGCCTTCCCTCAACACCAAACAATACCACTTTCGCCCAGAGGTGAATTATGTCCTTAATTACTACTCATTTAGTTCTATATATAATCCTCACATAAGCTCAATGTATACACGAACCACCCCCGTCTACAAAGCATAGCAAAACTACAACTACCACGATCTGCAATGACGGGAAGATAGCTCAACAACATAGCCAAAAATAATATAGTAATCCTATACATGCATATATTCATAGTGTGATATAACTACATGCATAGTGTAACTTGCCTGGTATATTTGATGAAGATCGTCGCACTCACAATTCCTGATAATTCTACTCGTCACGCTCCGAGTAATCTATCGCAAGGAAATAATTCAAATCAATAACCATGCCATACAGAAAAATCAAAAGAACAACAAAACAAATATGGCAAAGTTGAGCAACATCAATATAGTTGGGCTTAATATATAATATAGGTTATAACGGTAATATAAGGTGACAGGTGGAATAATCAAATTCAAAAGAGTCAATGGTTGATGAAATTGTTGATATATAAGATTATACTGGAGATGGTATGGAACATGGTCAAAAACATGTTGAAAACAACATATCTGTCGTTTGACATACTAGACATATGGGTTCATTTGGAAAAGAATTATTTGAAAAGGAGCACTGCAACCCAAGTTATAGTAGAATGGAGTTTGAATTGAATATATAAATTCAAAAGGACAAAATATTTGAATATGGAGTTCACATGATGTTTCAGGAAGTATTTGCTACAAATAATATATGCCAAGGAATCAACAGGATCGGCATGGTTTGCAAGATATGGCCTCCGGAAGGATGAATTCGAATTTGAACAAATTCAAATTTGAGCAGTTCAAACATGTGAAATTTTGGTTCTACTGTATTCTCCTGGTCGCTACGAGTACATAGGAAAAAGAATCAATGAATTTGGATATACAGACCAAGAGATATAGCTAAACGAAAAAATGGTGAAAATCTGTCTAAAAACATGATTTTGAACTGCGGCTACTGTAGCATAGCGCCATGTGTCACATGCAGATTGGCTGAGATGTAGCTGTGCGTGCGTGCTCACTGAGGCAGGGGAAAAACGACGACGGCTTCGGTCGTGGGTGGCGGCGCCCTCCGGTGGCTCTCCGGTGAAGATGAGGTGAAGGGCGGATGCGGCTTGCGATGACGGAGACGATGGTAGCTTCAACGGAGATGGGAGCGTCCTCTGCTGGCCCGCCGTCGCTCGGTGGTGCTGGCGATTTTGGGCGTGATCGGGAGCTCGATATCCCGCGTTCCTGAGAAGATCAGAGGTTGAGGGAGATTTAAAAGACCATGAATAATACTCAGGAAAGATTAGCGAGGAACCGGGGCTCACAGAGGCGACGGAATCGTTCGAGGAAGCTCCGGCAAGGGCAATACTCCGGCGAGATCGGGATTTGTTGAGGAGCTCGATGTGGTGCGGTCCTGGGCAAAATCAAAGCGGAGGGGGTGCATGATGTTTCCTCGCAGACTATGGAGTGCTCGGAGAGGGGCCGGGCTTACTAGAGTGGCCGAAATCGTTCGTCAGAGTCGCCGGAGTCGCCGGAGCTTGGCGAGGTCCTTACGCTCGATTCCTAGGGGAAAACCAAGTAGCGCCTGTGAGGACTGATCGAGGAATTCGAGAGGAACCACACGGCGGCCTCAGATTGGAAGATGAGCAAGGGGTCGCGTGAATCACGCGGGGTTTGGTGCGGCAGTGGCGGCGCTGTCGTCCACGAACAGGAGACCGATCGGGAGGTGGAAGGAGGCGGTGGGGTCCGCTGTCGGTGGAATAGAGAGAAAGAAAGAAAAAACAAAAGAGAGGTGGAGCGGGCTGTGGCCTACTTGCGATGCTGGGCCAGCTGCGCTGCGGTTGTTCTGCGCTGCTGCTCGCGCGTGGCGAAGAATAGAAGCTGGTCCGCACAGTGCGACCCGATGAATAGTGAAGGTTTTCTATTTACTAAAATAACAGGAAAGAAAATGGATAATGAAGATGCCAAATTCTTTGTCAAATAATACCAGGAAAATTTCTATAATTATACATACTAATATAAAACAGTGAACATGTATTCCAGCTCAAAATACTTATATAAAATACATATAATATTTTTGTAAACATTACTTTGACACTTATAAAGTGTTCCATAAAATATTTTCGAACTCCGGAGAAAAAATTCAAATGACATTTAAATCATTCCCAACTCTTTTACATTGAAGGAGTCATATTACCTTCTCTCATATGATTTAATATTTGAGTTAGAATTGTTCTAAATATTCAAAATCCAAATGTGAGAATATTCAATGATTTACTATTCTGTGAGGAAGTCATGTCATCCTCTCTCATTATTGAATTGAAAATATTTTGAATATTCTCAAACCTAAAATAAGAACCAAATGAATAATTGGAAAAGTCCTTTTATTCCCTCTCAATTTAATATTCACTTAAACTCCAAAAGTTTCAAATCCTAGTCAAAATTTACTAACAACAAGCAATACAATCTTTATATGCTCGTATTACTTATTCTGCAACTAAATGCGGGTCTAAACACAATTTGTTTCGATGGAGGACAGTGAAAACAGACAGGGCGGGGTGGGGGGGGGGGGGGGGGGGGGGCTATTTGTTGCACCCACTGAATAGCTTGAGCCTGAGGCTCCGTTTGCATTTTCTTCCTCCTTTTTCTCTATATAGTATATAAATATAAATAGGACTTTCATACACAACAAATTGATTCTTACAATGCACATATCAACTACTCCCTCCGTCCCATAATATAAGATGTTTTTTGACACTACACTAGTGCCAAAAAACGTCTTACATTACGGGACGGAGTAGTATATTTTACCCAATTACCATTGTGGCAGCACAATGTCGAATCTTGTTCTGTCCTGATGCTTTCAGCTAAACAAACATGATTTCAAGCATCACAAAGAACCTTCTCCTCCCATATTTTGTTATATCACCAATGTGACTATGTGGTTATGTGAAGACGATGGACACCAAAGTCAGTGCCCAGTTAAGTAGGGCTGGATCCTATCATCAACACTGGTGAAGGAATCGAGTGTGAAAACAAAGAACTACATCTGCCTTTTGATTTCATGGGTAGAACAAAGAGCTCAAATGAGTTCTCAATGTTATCTTCCAAAGAGTTATTCATGAATGCGTACAGAGGTTACTCGTTCCTTTCCACCCTATAATGGATGCACTCGTGCAGTCGTGCATACTTATTGTCTTGGCTTCTCCTATCTCTTTCCAGGTCCATCTTTCCATCACGGCAGCATCAGCAGAAATTGCTTACCAATTGAGTGAAGCCCTGCACACTCCCCTACCAGATTTATCCACTCACTGCTTGCCTGATCACTGTCCTTGTTGCTTCACAATTGATGAAGATAGAAACCGTTTCTCCTGCAAGGCGGGCAGCTTAAAATAGACAGTTGTGTACTGTAACCCACTTATTCTTTTTGAGAACGTGGAACTCTCTTACACTGAAGTAAAACAAAGGACAAGCAAAGTAACTCTGCTTTGTCGATAATTACTACTGAACATCCATCCATTACAAGGAGATGCCCCCTCGCATAAGAATTCTGAACGGTGGTCAGATGCAGGATATGAGCAACCTAATCAACTGGCACATCTAAAAACTCCTAGGAGTGACTATTGTTTTGCGGGGATCAAACTACAAAAATTTGATAGATCATCAACTCTGTAAGATGGTGTCAATATCAATATAGTAATAGCAACAAAGCATGCTCAATGCAATACAAAAATGTGAAGCAGCAGGTTCACAAATATGACATTTATGTCTCTTACCTTGCAAAAGTGCATAAACACCTCAGTGCGCATCCCACATATATACCTCCACAGCTTACAAGGGAACATCAAGGTGGCCGTAGAAAGGATACTATCATCATTCTACACAAAATAGAAGAAATTGTTGAGCTATATAGCGGCCATGATCCACATCACCCTTAGAAGAAGTAATTATATACCTCAATTGCTAGTTTAGGATGGCATAAATGATAGTGCTTTTCGTGAGTCTGTTTTCGTCTCACATATTGTCAATTCTGAAAAAACTAGGATACCACTGTTATCACATCCCAAAATCACGTTCTGATGCGTATGCTCCTTTGCAAAGTCTTAGTTTGTGCCAGCTTTAGATTTTACATGACTGGCTTCCACCAGTTCATCACAAAGTGTAATGGTCGACTCCAAATTATCCTCATTAAAACTGATGTCAATATAAAAACTGTGAACATCTGGTTCAGCTGTCAAACCCTCCTTTCGCATCTCGTCAAATAACCCTCTTGCCTCAGAAAATTTCTTCTTTTTATTCAGCAATCTTATAAGAGCACTATAAGAGCTTGTTGTGAGTCTAAATCCCTTCTCTATCATTTCATGATGGAAATACAGTGCCTCTTTCATATTTCTTGCCTTACAGTGCCCCTTGATCAATATATTGTATGTGTTCTCATTTGGAGCCACCTCCTGAGAATGCATCCCCTTGTAAATCTCAGTGGTAGATTTCATGTTCTTGTCAATGCAGTACTGCTTCATAAGAGAATTATAAGTTACAACATTTGGGCGGACTTTCTTCTCCAGCATCCACTCGAGCAACCTTTTTCCTCCTTCTACCCTACCTGACATGCAAAAACCATTCATTAGAACATTGTAAGTCGCAATACTAGGCTTAATTCCTTTATCTAACATTTCCTGTAACATGCTGTGAGCCCTGTCAAACTCTCCTGACTTGCAGAGCGTATCTATAAGAGTTGTATATGTATAAGCATCTGGTCTAAGTCCGGCTGCTTCCATCTCTGTCATGATCCTCGTGGCCTGCTCCAGATTGCCAAACTTGCACAGGCCATTGATAAGGGAGTTGTATGTGTAAACATTCAGCTCTAACCCCTTGTTGCACATCTCATGCAATAGCTCATTAGCAGCACGCACATCCCCCTGCTTGCACAATCCATCGGACAGAGCCGTGTATGTCACCACATTTGGTGCCACTCTTCTCCGCACCATTTCATTGTGAACTCGGAAGGCTTCCACCATGTTCCCTCTTTTGCAGTACCCATCAATGAGTGCTGTGTATGTGACCACATCAACACCCAATCCCTTGTCCACCATCTCCTGAAGTACTCTGTCTGCCTCTTTCAACTCCCCAGCCCAACAAAGACCATTGATAAGCGCGGTATATGTCACCCCATCAGCGGCCAACCCTCTCTTCTGCATCTCTTCAAACAACCTTCTTGCAGCTGCCAAATCACCCTTGCTACAAAATCCACTCATTACAGTTGTAAACACCACTGCATCCAACACCACCCCATGCATCGTCATGTCCTCTACCACCCTCAAAGCATCTGAAACCTGTCCTTTATTGCACAGCAATGCAATCATACTTGTATACACTGTCGCATTTGACTCCAGCCCCTTTGCTGCCATTTCATCCAACAGCTTCACCGCATTCTCCAGCTCACCACGATCGCAGTAGCCATGGACCATAGTGCCGTACGTCACAACATCTGGCGGTGATGACATTTCATCAAAATGTTGGCGTGCATCCTTGAGCTGGCCTGCACTGAGGAGCGCCTTGAGGAGTATATTGTGGGAGCAGACGTTCTTGTCGGGGAGTTCTCGGAACAAGGCAATTGCTTCATCAAGGGGAAGGCGGGAGAGCACAGCATTACAGGATTCTGGGGATGGGGATAGGCCGTACTGGCGGAGCCGGCGGAGCAGCTGTGCGGAGGGGAGGCACAGGAGGAGGAGGTCGAAGGAGGCGGGGTCCGACGAGAAGGCCTTGTATGTGAAGATGAACTGCTCGACGAAATGCCGATGAGGAGATGGGAAACGAAGAGCTCGTACAAGGATAGCACGCGCAGTTCCGGGTTCGCGCACGGCGAGATGGGCGGCAATGGCGAAGCATTGGATGAGTTGGGGATGGGGGTGAGGTCGGGAGGGGAAGAGCAGGAGGAGCGGGACCAGGAGGCTGGTGAGGTTGGGGTGGGAGGCGAGCAGGGGGAGTGCGAGGAGCAGGTGCAGCGGGCGGAGGAGAGGGATGAAGGGGAGAGGAGGGAGGGAGCCTGGGCTGGGCGAAGCGAGGAGCGCGGCGGCGAGACGGCGCGCGAGGGCATCGTCGGCCGGCGAGTCGGGGCGGGGCGGAGAGTAGTCCGGGAACGGTCGGGGCGCAGCGGTGGTAGTAAGCGAACCGTCCGTAACCTGCGGTGTGCGGCAGCGGCTCCGCCGTTGCCGGTGTGGGGAGGAGGTGGAGGTGGTAGCGCTATAAGGGCGGGCGGGGCCGACGTGCGGGAGGATGGTTCGCCAGGGGGGTAACCAGGAGGAGCGCTGCGCTGCTGCGGCGGCGGTGCGGCGGAGGAGCATCCGGCGGCGGGTCCAGGAAGGGGAGACCGCCCTGTCGGCGGCGGCGGCGGTGGAAGATAGGCGGATGGGAAAGCACGGGATGTTTGCGGCTTGCGGGAGCTCGACCGCGAGGTACACGAAACTGCAATGCGCGAGAGGCCTCAAAAGCTGGTCAGCCCTTGGATCGAGATCCTGTGGCCCCCGTAGGAACTCGTATATATCACGTTACTACATTTTCATGGATGAACGGCTAAAATATTATTTTCACAAATCACATGACTAAGCAATTCAAACTTCTTTAGGCAAAGATCATTTTCACAAAACAAACAAAATTTTTGGATAAAAAAGAGAGGGAAAACCCATTTTTTAAGGAAAAAAGAGAAACCAGATGATCACTAACTTCCTTTCTTCCTTTGAGAGAGTCAGTGGGCTATTTTCTCTTATTCCAAAGAGATAGTTAGAGCATCTCCAACCGATGATGCAAAACAAGGCAAGTGCCCAAAAAAATTGATTCATTTGAACCAAAAACACAATTTTAGCAGATGATAGATGATGTAACTGTAAGTGGTGTTATGAAAAATAAACGTTGTTAGAGCATCAAGAAATACCCACATGGCGAAGTAGCGAAAGGAAGGATGGTGATTTTAGAGTAGCTGCAGGCAGGTAAAGAAAAACCTCACATTCTTTCATGGCAGAAGCAGCAGAAACGCCTTGGGAGAAATCTCCACCATGCTAGACGAAGTTAAACATTGACGGATCGTTTGTGGTGGGTGAATGTGTGGGAAGCACACGCATGGTATTGAGAGACAACACATGAGCAGACCACGCTAGATGGACCGACACGGCACTGTCTGGCCTAAATGGGCCAGGCATGGCATGGCCCACCCAGGCATGCCTAATATGCAGGCCGAGTCGGGCCGCACTCGTGCCTCGCTCCCTGGCCAGGCACGACACAACAAGGAAACGGGTCATGCCACCGGCACTTTAGCCCACCAGGTTGCTTGATTTTGGGCTATTTTGGCCTATGTAAGTTGTTTTGAGGGGCTAATATATTAAAAAAATCTAAAAAAGGTGGTGCCATGCCGGCACTCGTGCCCAACCTCGCAGCCCAGGGCACGCCCCTAGGTTAGCCACATGCCCCCCCTGTTATAAACATGTCGATCTAGGCCCACCATAGGTTGGATACGTGAGCTATCAGGCCAGCACGCTACAACCGCCGATTTGGACACCTTTGCACACGAGCAATCATTTTCTCAATGTGTTGGTTCCTTTAATTTGCTGATCCCCCGCTGGAGGTAGAAATCTCTAGCTGCCTTGAGGGTACGTCCTTAGTGTTGTAGAGAACATATAGGTCCCTCATCATCGAGCTGGACTGCAAGGAAGGAGTGGAATCCCTTGTCGATGGTAGCATCAACATATCACCGGTGGCTAGCTTAGTGGAGGAGACAAAGAGACCGCTGCATGGATCTGACAACACTACTTTGTGCATATCCGTAGATCAGCCAATGAAACCGCACATTTCAACACGCAGTGGAGGAGATAAAGAGACCCCTGCATGGATATGACAACACTACTTTGTGCACATCCGTAGATCAGCCAATGAAACCGCACATTTCAACGCGCGATGGTTTGGTTAGGTTCTGTGCCTGATGAACTTTGTAATATCTATGAAAACGAGTGTAAAATTGTTCCTTAATTAATAAAAGCTTGGTCCACCTGCAAAAGAAAATTCAATCGTCAAGCTCAAGAAGTCACGTGCAACTTTGGAGTTTCATTGTGGGTGACGGGGTTGAATTTCACTATATGGAGTTCGCCGAGAACAAGTTACTACTAGCGGATCTTGTCGGTTGAGACGATCTAGAAGCGGTTTCTTGCCTCCAATCAGCCATTGATTGTGACCTCGTCGGCCACCAGGTCTAATCTTTCACCACACTCTTGTGATGCCCCCAATTTGATCGTACACTAATCATACACGCAAATGTGTACGATCAAGATCAGGGACTCACGGGAAGATATCAAAACACAACTCTAAACTAAATAAGTCATACAAGCATCATATTAAAAGCCAGGGGCCTCGAGGGCTCGAATACAAGTGCTCAAACTTAAAGAAATCGGCAGAAGCAACAATATCTGAGTACAGACTGGGATACAGATCAAAAGAAGCTAGCACAAACTGGGATACAGATCGAAAGAAGCAAGTGTTGGAAATATGCCCTAGAGGCAATAATAAAAGGGTTATTATTATATTTCCTTGTTCATGATGATTGTCTATTATTCATGCTATAATTGTGTTATCCGGAAATCGTAATACATGTGTGAATATATAGACCACAACACGTCCCTAGTGAGCCTCTAGTTGACTAGCTCGTTGATCAACAGATAGTCATGGTTTCGTGACTATGGACATTGGATGTCATTGATAACGGGATCACATCATTAGGAGAATGATGTGATGGACAAGACTCAATTCTAAGCATAGCACAAGATCATGTAGTTCGTTTCGCTAGAGCTTTTCCAAATGTCAAGTATCATTTCCTTAGACCATGAGATTGTGCAACTCCCGGATACCGTAGGAGTGCTTTGGGTGTGCCAAACGTCACAACGTAACTGGGTGACTATAAAGGTGCACTACGGGTATCTCCAAAAGTGTCTGTTGGAATGGCACGAATCGAGACTGGGATTTGTCACTCCGTATGACGGAGAGGTATCTCTGGGCCCACTCGGTAATGCATCATCATAATGAGCTCAATGTGACCAAGTGTCTGGTCACGGGATCATGCATTACGGTACGAGTAAAGTGACTTGACGGTAACGAGATTAAACGAGGTATTGGGATACCGACGATCGAATCTCGGGCAAGTAACGTACCGATTGACAAAGGGATTTGTATACGGGATTGATTGAATCCTCGACATCGTGGTTCATCCGATGAGATCATCGAGGAGCATGTGGGAGCCAACATGGGTATCCAGATCCTGTTGTTGGTTATTGACCGGAGAGGCGTCTCGGTCATGTCTGCATGTCTCCCGAACCCGTAGGGTCTACACACTTAAGTTTCGGTGACGCTAGGGTTGTTGAGATATTAGTATGCGGTAACTTGAAAGTTGTTCGGAGTCCCGGATGAGATCTCGGACGTCACGAGGAGTTCCAAAATGGTCCGGAGGTGAAGATTTATATATAGGAAGTCCAGTTTCGGCCATCGGGAAAGTTTCGGGGGTCACCGGTATTGTACCGGGACCACCGGAAGGGTCCCGGGGGTCCATCGTGTGGGGCCACCTATCCCAAAGGGCCCCATGGGCTGAAGTGGGAGGGGAACCAGCCCCTAGTGGGCTGGTGCACCCCCCTTGGGCCCCCCTGTGCCTAGGGTTGGAAACCCTAGGGGTGGGGGCGCACCCACTTGGCTTGGGGGGCAAGCCACCCCCTTGGTCGCCGCCCCCCATCTAGATGGGATCTAGGGGGGCCGGCGCCCCCCCTGGACCCCTATATAAAGAGGGGGGAGGGAGGGCTGCGCACCCTAGCCCCTGGCGCCTCCCTCTCCCTCCCGTGACACCTCTCCCTCTCGATGTGCTTGGCGAAGCCCTGCAGAGATCGCTGCTGCATCCACCACCACGCCGTCGTGCTGTTGGATCTCCATCAACCTCTCCTTCCCCCTTGCTGGATCAAGAAGGAGGAGACGTCTTCCCAACCGTACGTGTGTTGAACGCGGAGGTGCCATCCGTTCGGCGCTAGGATCTCCGGTGATTTGGATCACGACGAGTACGACTCCCTCAACCCCGTTCTCTTGAACGCTTCCGCGCGCGATCTACAAGGGTATGTAGATGCACTCCTCTCTCTCGTTGCTAGATGACTCCATAGATTGATCTTGGTGAAGCGTAGAAAAATTTTATTTTCTGCAACGTTCCCCAACAGCAAGGCCTCCTTGTGACGCCCCCGATTCAATCGTACACTAATCATGCACGCAAATGTGTACGATCAAGATCAGGGACTCACGGGAAGATATCACAACACAACTCTAAAAAATAAATAAGTCATACAAGCATCATAATACAAGCCAGGGGCCTCGAGGGCTCGAATACAAGTGCTCGATCATAGACGAGTCAGCGGAAGCAACAATATCTAAGTACAGACATAAGTTAAACGAGTTTGCCTTAAGAAGGCTAGCACAAACTGGGATACAGATCGAAAGAGGCGCAGGCCTCCTGCCTGGGATCCTCCTAACTACTCCTGGTTGTCGTCAGCAGGCTTCACATAGTAGTAGGCACCTCCAGTGTAGTAGGGGTCGTCGTCGACGGTGGCGTCTGGCTCCTGGACTCTAGCATCTGGTTGCGACAACCAAAAAGAAAGGAAAGGGGGAAAAAGGGGGGAGAAAGCAACCGTGAGTACTCATCCAAAGTACTCGCAAGCAAGGAACTACACTACATATGCATGGGTATATGTGTAAGGAGGCCATATCAGTGGACTGAACTGCAGAATGCCAGAATAAGAGGGGGATAGCTAGTCCTATCGAAGACTACGCTTCTGGCAGCCTCCGTCTTGCAGCATGTAGAAGAGAGTAGATTGAAGTCCTCCAAGTAGCAACGCATAGCATAATCCTACCCGGCGATCCTCTCCTCGTCGCCTTGTTAGAGAGCGATCACCGGGTTGTATCTGGCACTTGGAAGGGTGCGTTTTATTAAGTATCTGGTTCTAGTTGTCATAAGGTCAAGGTACAACTCCGGGTCGTCCTTTTACCGAGGGACACGGCTATTCGAATAGATAAACTTCCCTGCAGGGGTGCACCACATAACCCAACACGCTCGATCCCATTTGGCCAGACACACTTTCCTGGGTCATGCCCGGCCTCGGAAGATCAACACGTCGCAGCCCCACCTAGGCACAACAGAGAGGTCAGCCCGCCGGTCTAAATCCTATGCGCGCAGGGGGTCTGGGCCCATCGCCCATTGCACACCTGCACGTTGCGTGGGAGGCCGAAAGCAGAACTAGCCCCCTTAATACAAGAGCAGGCTTACATTCCAATCCGGCGCGCGCCGCTCAGTCGCTGACGTCTAGAAGGCTTCGGCTGATACCACGACGCCGGGATACCCATAACTACTCCCGCGTAGATGGTTAGTGCGTATAGACCAAATGGCCAGACTCAGATCAAATACCAAGATCTCGTTAAGCGTGTTATTATGAAGCAACCGCGGACGCCGACCAGGGCCAGGCCCACCTCTCGCCTAGGTGGTCTCAACCTGCCCTGTCGCTCCGCCACAAAGTAACAGTCGGGGGTCGTCGGGAACCTAGGCCGACCTCTACCGGGATGGAGCCACCTGTCCTTTCAGCCCCCACATCGGAATCACTTGCGGGTACTCAACGAGCTGACCCGACTTTAGTCACCATCTGTATAGTATGTATGTATGTATAGTATATACCCGTGATCACCTCCCAAGTGATCACGCCCCGATAGTATAGCAAGGCAGACTGACAAGAATGTAGGGCCAATGATAAACTAGCATCCTATACTAAGCATTTAGGATTGCAGGTAAGGTATCAACAGATGTAGCAACAATGTCAGGCTATGCATCAGAATAGGACCAACGGAAAGCAGTAACATGCTACACTACTCTAATGCAAGCAGTTTAGAGGAGAATAGGCGATATCTGGTGATCAAGGGGGGGGGGCTTGCCTGGTTGCTCAGACAAGGAGGGGTCGTCGGTGACGTAGTCGACCACAGGGGCATCAGCATCGTCACAGGGCCTACCGGAGAGAAGAGGGGGGGGGAGAAACAGTAAATACATAGCAAGCAAGTGCATAACAGGACAACAAGCAGAGCAAGAAGTGTTCTAACGCGGTATGAGGTGATACCGGTGAAGGGGGGAAACATCCAGAAAAGTATCCCCGGTGTTCCGTGTTTTCGGACAGATGAACCGGAGGTGAAATGTTGCAGGTTCACTATGCTAGGGACGCATGGTGGATGAACGGGCTGCGTATCCGGATCCGTCTCGTCGTTCTGAGCAACTTTCATGTACAGAGTATTTTCATTCGAGCTAAGGATTATTTTATATTAATTTTTAAAGATTTAATTCATTTTTAGAATTAATTTAATTAGAAAATGCAATTATGACGTCAGCATGATGTCAGGGTGATGTCATCAGTCAACCAGTCAGTTGACTTAGTCAAACTGACAGTCGGGTCCCACTGCCATAGTCCAAGACTAACTAAACATGTTTAATTAGTTTAGCTAGTGATTAGGTTAATCTAAACATGATTAATTAAGTTAATTAGTTACTTAATTAATTAACTAATATTTATTTATTTTTATTTATTATTATTATTTTAAATTCCTTTTTTTAAATTTAACAAAAACGTTCTGGGGTGGGGGCCTTTGTCATAGACCCCTGGGGGCCTAGCGGGTCGGGCTCTAGCGAAACGGGGCGGGCGCAGGCGCACCTGAACGGGCGCTCGCCCGTAGAGGGCGCAGCGGAACAAGGCCGCAGGGGAGGCGCGAGCGCTCGCGCGCGGCAGTGGCCGGCGGAGGTAGCAGCGGGCGACGCAGGAGCAGCGAACGAGGTCGACGGGTGGGGAACGTCGACGACTGAGAGACGGGGCGCGAGCGGGCGGCTGGGCACGGTAGTGGCGGACGAGGTCAACGCGGTGGCGCGAGGAGCGGGACAGTGGAGCGCGTGGCCCAGGAGCTGGGGCACGGTGCGCGGGTGCCGTGTGCGTGCACGGGACGAGGGAGCCGCGGGGGGGGGGGGAAGAGAGGGCGCGGCCACGGTGCGTGCAGTGACCGGACGAGGAGAGGGGGAGCTCACGGGGTAGTGTAGGGGTTCGAGGCAGCGTTGCTCGGGGAGGAGGCCGGGGACGTTGCACGCGAAGAGGAAGCAGGCCGGCGAGGACGCGCTCCGTGCAGTGACGGACGAAGGCGAGGCGGTGACGGGGTTGGCGCCGGCGACGGGCGACGGTAGGGGTCGAGGAGGAGCTCTAGTGGACGCGACGGGGGGGATCGGTTGATGTCGCCGACTTGGGGCCGCTCTAGTCGGCCTCGGGCATGAGGTCGTGGATGACGTCGAGGAAGCCGTAGGGCTGCACGAGCAGCTCGGGAAGGCCGTTGGTCATGGCCATGGCGAGGTGGTGGCTGCGCTCGGCCAAACGAGGACGAAGAGGGGCGCGGCAAGCTGCTGTGGAGGACGGAGGGAGGAGAGATTACCGGGCAACGGGGTCAGAGATGGGTGACGCCGGCGAGAAGGCTTCGGCACCGAGCGAAGGGCGAGCCCCCCGATCTCGATCCAGATCGAGGGGGAGGGGGAAGAGAGCGAGGTGGAATGAGGGGGTTCGCCTCGATCCAGATTGGATCGGGAGGGGAAGAGGGAGTGGCGTCGTGGGGGGGAGTGGGTGCATTGGGGGTTAGGGTTTGGTCGCCCGGGGGGTTATGGGGGAGTGGGGGCGGGGGGGCAGATGGGTTGGTGTGCTGGCCGGCTGGGCCAAGTCCCAGTTGGGCCGAGGGGGATCCCTTTTGTTTTGTTTTGTTTTGTTTTCACCTCTTTATTATTCTTTTCTGTTTTCTCTTAGTTCCTAATTATTTTAGTTTTCTTTGAAACACCAAGTTAGCACCTAAATTAGTATTACTAATTAGGCCACTGTCATAATTATTTTGGCACACTACTAATTTAGTTATATTATTATGACTTTATCAAAGGCATTAAATTAATTGCTTTGCCCTAAGCTTTGGTTACTTTAGTGAATTTAAATATTATAAGAAATGTTGGTTTCTCCACCATTGTTACTCATGAATTATTCGTCCCATTTAGAACACTTTAGTTATAATGTTTGAAAACTCCTGGTGTTTGTCATATTTGGAATTTGAAATTTGAAACGGTTTCGAATCAACCTGAGATTAGTAGCAGTAACCGTGGTGACGTGGCATCATTAACAGAGGTTTACTGTAGCTTAAATATCCGGGCGTCACAATTCTCCTCCACTACAAGAAATCTCGTCCCGAGATTTGAGAGGTAGTGAAAGGGGGGAAGGTTTGGTAACGAATCTAGCGAGTCTCCTCATTCTGGCTTGCTCTTCTCGAAGAGACCGATCCAATACATTGATGTCTTCAATTCTCTGCTTCGGGTCATCATGATGAAGTCGACATCCTTTCTTCGGGATCTTCATCGTAGTTACGAATAGGTAACGGGGCAGATCGGCAACGACAGAATGCTATAAGGGTAATAATCTGGGATTAACCCATGAATGAGCATATGAGTACCTCTTGAGTTGAACAAATAAAACACATCGAGAGTAAAGTTCGAAGGTACAATAAGAAGTTTCAAGCAGCCAGGCAATCGTTCAATGCCTAGTTAGAAGGTGAAAGGGGTTTCAAGCGACGGAATAATTATTGTGTTCGATGCCAGAATTGATGATCTCATCGGAAGGTGGCTCATGAATTATGTACGAGTCCCCGCGAGAGGAATAACTTTGGGAACAGGGGGTGTACAGGAGAGTCAGGTTTTGATCCTGTGGAACTGTGGGTTATAGGCCCACCATGTGGTTGAAAGTAGAAAAAGGGCCGACATCTTGCAGGGCCATGATAGCAAGGCGTGTCAGAGGGTAGCCTGTCAGTTATGTCGGCAACAACATCGATACCAAGGGCGAGGGACGAAGAGAACCATTTTCTTGCTCGTTGAACGAGGCGGGCCAATAGGCAAGGTTCTCGTCCATCGGTGGCTACCAAAATGTCAGTTATGTCGCCTAGAGGGGGGGTGAATAGGCATTTTAAAATCTTATACGGATTTGGCTATATCCTAATGCGGAAATAAACTAAGAGGATACTTTTCAAGCACAAATCCTAAATATACCAGGCTAACTAAGTGCACCAACAACTTAGGATAAACAAGATGAGAACAACAAGGATATGAGTAAGCACAAGTAAGTTACACAAACTTACTCAATGTATATCACAAGATATATAAATGAATAATACACACAACCACAAGTAAGCAATACAGGCTTACACAAATTATATCACAATATATGGAACCGAATGATACAATGAAACTCAAGTAAGCACTACAAGATTACACAAGTTATGTCACAAGATATGGAAATGAATGTTACAAGCTAGCAATTCACACTAAGCACACGATAGAACAATAGTAGCAAGTATGAATTGCGGACTATAAAGTGTTGGCCTAGATAATCTCTACGATATGGTAACCAACACAATATAATGAGGACAACAAGCTATAGTGAATGCAAGGTCAAGAGACCAAAGTAAACCACAAGTAGTGGCTAGGGTTAGAATTAACCGAAGACACGGAGACGAGGATGTATCCTGATGTTCACTTCCTTGGAGGGAAGCTAGTCACCGTTAGAGAGGTGGATGTTACCACGAAGGCACACCAACGCCACGAAGGCTCACCCTATTCTCCTTGAGATATCACCACGAAGGCGATTCTCAACCACTAGTGGTAGACCTTGAGGCGGCCTCCAAACCTTCACAAACTTTCCGGGGGACAAATCACAAGTTGATTCCTCACCGGAGCACTCCTACCGCCTAGGAGTCTCCAACCTCCAAGAGTAACAAGATCAAGGGGGAAATGCTCAAGACTTGCTCAAATCACGAATTGCTTTGGTCACAAGAGGGAGAGGGAGAGTATCTATATTTTGATTGGAACAACTCTCAAGAACACTCACTAATCTCTCCGGGATCTAAGATTTGGTGTAGGAGAAGTGAGAGGGAGCCACTTGTGTTCTTGGGACGATTTGGGATGAAGTGCTCAACCCTCCCCCGGAGTGGGAGAGGGATATTTATACCCCCAAAGAAAATAGAGCCGTTTCCCGCAGTTGTTGACCTGCCCGGATGATCTGGACGCATACCCGGATGATCCGAGCAATGCCCGGATGATCCGGGAAGGTCAATATACAATGTGGTGAAGTATATACCCGGATGTCCGGGGACGTAGCCGGATGATCCGGACAATTCCCGGATGATCCGGGTGGGTAGCCGGATGATCCGGCTAGCGGAATAAGCTACTGTGATGAATTTTAGGAATAACCCGGATGATCCGGGCAGGAACCCGGATGATCCGGGCAAAGCCCGGATGATATGGGAGAGGACCCTGATGATCCGGCCAAACCAAACTGCTGCAGCCTAGAAACTGAAACAGGCACAACTTTTACATCCGAACTTCGATTTTGATGATCTTGGGCTCGTTTTGAAGCTATGAAAAAAACCCAGGTCCTCACATAGAGAACCACCCAAGATGAACCAAAATGGAGGATGCAAAATATGCAAAGGTTTTATCATGTATTTGGGTAACCTATTTGGCTTTGGATTTTCTTTGGTATATAGGATATGAGTGGAATTGTGTAGAGAAGATGTTGACTTGAGCAAATCTATCACGAACCCCTTTGATCCCCTCTTAATAGTGCGGGATCCCTATAACTCAAGAATCATAAAAGGTCTACACTACATAGCTATCAAGAATCCATTCTTAAGTGTATGTGTTCCTTCGGTGTTCATCACTCCACAACACTAACGTCGAAGGAACTAATACCTTTGACTCGAGCCTTTCACTTGAGCTTGAAGTTGAAGTTTCTTCTTGGATCAAGTTGAATGGCAAGACATTGGTGAAGTCTTCAAGTAGCTCCCCCATACACAATGTGGGAAGCTTTGCTTTGTATTTATCTTCATGTGTCCATCATGTGATCATCCACAAGCTTCAAGCATGTAATCCTTCAGGATAGTTATCTTGAACTTGCCCTTGTCAGCCATGATCATCAACACTTGATGTCATCCTCTCATAGACACTTGAAATCTCTCTCTCGATGCAAGCCCATGAGAATCTCCTCTCAAAAACATAGGCAACACATAGTATGGGTTAGTACACAAAGCGCAATTGACAAATTCTTACCATACCACAAGATCTCACGTGGCACATGATTTGCGCTTGTGTGTTGACCATCTTTGAATTCAATCTTCGATCTTCATCTTGGTCAACCTTAATCTTTGCTCCATGATTAATCTTGATGCACAACTACATGTATATGTCATTCATTCCGAATCCATTCAATATCCTTCTTGCATCACCCATGGAACAAACCTTCCTATATAACTTGATGCCACTGTTTCTTCATAGGAATTGTCATTCATTATCAAGTCTCAATGCATATATAGATGTTGATGGATTTCATCCACCAATTCATCCAATATTCTTCATGCATTGCAAATGGAACTTTCCTTCAAATGTATATCTCAGTGCAAACATTAGTCCATTAGGATTGTCATTTAATTACCAAAACCACACATGGGGACTACATGTACTTTCAATCTCCCCCATTTTGGTAATTGATGACAATCTCAACAAGAGGGTTTATATAATGAATTTTTAAACAAGCATGAAATTTATCCAAGGATAAATTGTATACTTGGGATGGTTGTAGTATCATCAATACACTACACACGCATTTGATGATAGTACACCCATAGTATATAGAGCAAACTCCCCCATAATATATGAATTTGTGAATGAACTTTGAATGTCATTGCATATATTGGTTGACATAAACTAGGAGAAGATTTCTATATATACAAGACTCATCCATGCAATAAGAATATATAACAAGGGTAGATATGCATGAGTGACAACAAGAACTAGAAAAGATATTTATCTTAAACCCTCTAAACTTCTCCCCCATTGGCAACAAATGCCAAAATGGAAGACAAAACATCTAGCAGACCAATATAGTATGAGTTCCTCCTTGATGTGTGCATATAACAAAATGTGAGTGAAAAAAATGCACATATTCAATGATGAACAATTAAAGGAGCTCGGAATCTATAGAATGCAATCAGATACGAAGATATGAACTTTTTCATGTATAAAAATTTCTAAGTGGCCTATAATAATCATGATATGTATCCACAAAGAAACTCGTATACACAAAAAGAAAGGTTGCAATTGATAAGAACATGATATCCACAAGTGAATCCACTATTATACAACTTGAGCCTAGTCATAATAGCAGGGCACATGGCACAAAGCACATGGCACAAATTGATACCATTTGCATAACACAAAGTGAAGCAAGCAATCAAAAGATCCGATGAGCCAAAAGGATAAATGAATACTACGATTTGGGAAGAGGAGTGTTCTAAGGAAAATAGAGAAGCTCCCCATGATTTGTGCACTATTTAGAATTTTTGTATTTGGATACAAGTGCACAAAATAGGATCATCACTCCCCCAAAATCAATAGGAACACAAAACAATTGCAAGCAAGAATAGATAAGAAAAGAAGCCTAGCATTTGCAACAAACATATGGTTGAGCAACATATAAATGAGGCAACCTAAGAATAGGCACAACCAAAATGATATGTGCGAGTCACGTCAAAGCACTTGAGAAGACTAGTATAAGGATGAGAATTAAGCATCAACATAGTCTTGAGTAAATGAGATACAAGGTGCAAGACATGTCCTTCCCACACACACGAAATTAAGAAGTTCACACACACATCAAGCAAATGGGTTCACAAGATCACTAGTATCAAATTAAAAATCAAAGCTTGTGACAACCCATGATGAAGATAGGAAATAATAGGCTTGTCAAGACAAGCACGAGGACAACAATCTTCACCAAACATGAGTGCACTAAGATGCAAAGAGGTAAGACACGCACTCATACAACAAATGCTTCCACGGAGCCACCAATGATATAAAAAGAGAATGAAACGGTGGACATGAAAGAATAGGGATATCAACTAGGGATGTAACTTGGCTCACGTGTATAAGATTCTAGGTAGATGACAATCATGATGATATACATCCACAAAGAAGGATGTACACATGAAATAGTTACAGAAGGAAAGAATAAAATATCCAAACGGGAGACATAAAATATACCAATGAGATCTTTGCTTGAAAGTATAGCACATGGCTTAATGTAATCTTATCGTATATTAATGAACTCCAAATACACAACCATCAAAGACATCACAACTAGCAACAAGAGATCATTGTTGCAATTCTTTGAGAAAGGAAACAAATATGACAAGAATGAGTCAAGAAATTCATGCCATGATGCAACCTACACAAGGTTGAATGCAAGAAGTGTATGCATGAAGTAGATACTTGTTACCGAGATAGCATTGGAATGATTTAGTAGGTAATGGTTCGAGCTTGGCTCTAATTTCCTCATAGTGCCACCACTTTCATGAATAAGCCAAGCACCCAATGCTTCTCAAATGTACCTAAAACAATTTAAGTACAATATGGTCCCCAAACTTATTGGGTCCAAAGTAGTTAGCATAACTGCAAAACATAGGGTAAAATCACTTAAATATGTGCATATCGATATGAATTTGAATATCATGCACATCTTAGCTATTAACAATTTGATGGATTTACCATATATATATTGGATCAAATAAAGCAAACAAGGTATGCGAATTTACACATAGTAAATACACATGCACAAGCCTCCCAAAATCCAGGGAGATACAAATTGGACAAATGAACACATAACCGTTAATTCTTCCAATAACATCACTAGTCATTCATGTTGTCCAAAATGACTCAAAGTGACAAATCAACATATGATAGCACACAAAGTTCAACATATGAACCAAGGAAAAAACAATGAGCATATAAGATATGCATTGCACACATACTCATGGGAATATCTCACTCAAGTAGATATATGACACTATAAACAATGAGATAACAAACTACCATAACTCCATACAAACTAATAAGATGAACTCGAACAAAATGGTGTTTCAATTTGACATTTGGTGTAGAAACCAAATAAGTACATGATCATCTATACTAACACAAGCATAACATGAGAGTTTAGAAATAAACACAATGCTTGGATAGCATATTATTAACATTCCAATTAGATAGATCATCATGCAAAGCAACAATTGGAATGGATCTATTCAAATGATTTTCCAAATATGATTTTTAAGATAACCATGGGCAAAACCGCACAAGAATACCATACTCAAACAAAGCATTGCATGCCCCAGAGATATAAGATAATCTCAAATATAAATTCTAAGTGGCAAACTAGCAAACCTCTATTGTTAATGTTCACACGAGAAGTGATATGTACAAAGTATATCACTTCCCCATAATGTGATAATCCATGTATTATCCATAAGAGGCAAATGAAACCCAACTAAGGATAATTAATGGATGAGGATTTAAGTTTCAAATGAACTTTACATACCACATAGTAACTAGATAATATTGCACTAACAATACTAGGTGGTATCCTACATATATACCTATTTAAGGTTTGTGATATGCGTAAATCATAGCACTCCCCCATAATGTGATGATCCATTAATATCTCAAAAACACCAATGAAGATTCAACTAATGAAGCAATAAAGGCTCGAAACCACACGCATAACTATATGATGTGCATAGCAACTTACGCATGCTAGATAACACGAATCAAGTATATTAGGAAGCACAACATATACAAGCACATGCTAGTTACAAAACTTAAACACGCAAGGGACTTAGTAACTTTCAATGTACACAATGCAAGTACAAGTTACCGCAAAGAGGAGCATTGGATTGATAGATATGATGATAATCCACTTGACTTGGCATTAACCATAACATATGGTGAAAATAGTTTTTCTTCATGAAGTAGCCAAGTCTCCAATGCCCTCCACACACCTATTGATCAAGTTTGAGCTTGATGGTCCCCAACCAAGTTGGGTCCTAAGAAGTTAGTAACAATAGGCTTGGCAACCCAAATGGTCTTGTCCACTTTGAAACCACTTTGGGCACCCACAAATTTTGCAAACACATTGCCAACAATATCCTTTCTTAGTGAATAATGATTATTGACTATAGGAGTCTTAGATATGTTACCATTGGGGCATGATGAAGCTATGTGTCCCTTTTGACGACAACCATAGCAACATTTCCTTCCTTTTCTCTTCTTTAATTTCTCAACTTGGGGAGCAATAACATGTTTCATCATGGATAGTGGCTGTTCTTCAACTTGAGATTGAGCTTGAGGCAGCTTCCCATGTAGCTTCTCATTATAAGCCCTTTTCTTCAATGGGCAAGATCTCACATGATGTCCAATATTTTTGCATTTGAAGCAAGTAATGTTGGCCGAATTCTTGTAATTCCCTTGTCCCTTCTTCTTGTTCTTGGACTTCTTCTTGTTGGAGTGAAAATTATGTCCAGCATCACACTTTTCCAAGTCTTTCTTCAAACTAGTGACTTGGGCCTTGAGCTCATTAATTTCCTCTACATGGTTAGTTTCAACACTAGAAACAAGAGGACTAGTGGAAGTAGAAACTTCATGGTTAGAGCAGCAAGACAAGGTGACCAATTTATCATGATTGGATATAATATGAGAGGTGGATGAATTGCAAGGATTAGCACATGGCAATAAAGCATTTAGAGTAGATGTGCTAATGTTCAAATGAGACTCACAAGATTTTACCTCGGAGAGCATAGCCTTGTGAGCTAACTTTATCTTACTATGAGAGCTTAAAAGATCCTCATGAGTGCCCGAGAGCTTTGGATGACTTTCTTCCCATTTCCCATAATTTCTTGTTAGCAAAGCAAGTTGAGCACATAGCTCAACATTCTCCTTCAAAATTGATGCTTCACATGAAATCGAGATAGTAGCACAAACATCATTATCAATATGAGAGGAGCAAGTAGCACTTAGTGACTTCTCATGAGTTGACTGAAGCTCCTCATGAGACTTAAAGAGTTTTATGAGATCTCCCTTGACACTATTGCATTCAAGGAGAAGGAGCTCAAAATCGTCTTTAAGCTTACAATGAGTAACTTTAATCTCTTCTTTTGAAGACCTCAAGTCACTAAGCGTTTCATGAGCCTTAGCAAGTTCATGTTCAAGCTGTTCACTTTTAGCTTGCTCATTGAGAAATAAATCATTACGTTTTTCAAAGCAAGCCAGAACATCTTGGAACCTTTCATAAGTGTTATTTTTAGCTCTATGAAGAGTTTTCCCAATCTCATAGAGATTTTGAGTCAAGTCATCATCATCATCCTCATTACAACTATCATCATTATCACTAAGAGAAGATGATACCTCATCATTACCTCTTGCCATGAGTCACATGTGAACAAAGGGGGTTGATGATGATTCTTTTGAAGACGAGGGTTCTTCATCAATCAAGCATGCCTCACCTTTCTTGGTTTCCTCTACATGGTTAGTCATAGAACAACTAGAGGAAACCAAGGCATTTCTACCATGTCAACATGGGAGATCAAGCATATCATCACAAATGAGCTTAACACCATCATAACAAGATATTTCTTCACTCACCATGTCATTACCTTGTGGCATGCCACATGTTGGTGAAGTGCAAGATATTGAAGTGTGCAAGTAATCGGAGGTGGAAGTAATAGAGAGCTCTTCATGATTTAAAAATGTGGAGAACTCCTCTATCAACTCCCCAAATAGAATATTATCTTCATCAAGATTGGACCCACCATATATATCTTCAAGTTTGGTCCAAGTCTCATGAGCCGACTTGCAAGTCGTGACTGCCTTAAACACTTCAAAGGTTAAAGCTTGATGAATGACAAGAGAAGTATCACAATCAAGATACATATCCTCAATAGATGGAGAATGTCCATCCTTAGCAATAGAAATTCCTATAAGAACAACTCGCAAAGCATTTGGACCCATGGCCCGAAAGTGACAAAGCATGCGAATTCTCCTTAGGTGATAATTTGTGCCATCCAAATCAAAAGTGTTTTTGTGCACTAGTTCACTAGTCGACATCGTTACTCTCTAGGCGGTGAAGCCTAATAAGGAGAGACCGGGCTCTGATACCAATTGAAAGGACCACGATGTCGCCTAGAGGGGGGTGAATAGGCGTTTTAAAATCTTATACGGATTTGGCTATATCCTAATGCGGAAATAAACTAAGAGGATACTTTTCAAGCACAAATCCTAAATATACCAGGCTAACTAAGTGCACCAACAACTTAGGATAAACAAGATGAGAACAACAAGGATATGAGTAAGCACAAGTAAGTTACACAAACTTACTCAATGTATATCACAAGATATATAAATGAATAATACACACAACCACAAGTAAGCAATACAGGCTTACACAAATTGTATCACAATATATGGAATCGAATGATACAATGAAACTCAAGTAAGCACTACAAGATTACACAAGTTATGTCACAAGATATGGAAATGAATGTTACAAGCTAGCAATTCACACTAAGCACACGATAGAACAATAGTAGCAAGTATGAATTGCGGACTATAAAGTGTTGGCCTAGATAATCTCTATGATATGGTAACCAGCACAATATAATGAGGACAACAAGCTATAGTGAATGCAAGGTCAAGAGACCAAAGTAAACCACAAGTAGTGGCTAGGGTTAGAATTAACCGAAGACACGGAGACGAGGATGTATCCCGATGTTCACTTCCTTGGAGGGAAGCTAGTCACCGTTAGAGAGGTGGATGTTACCACGAAGGCACACCAACGCCACGAAGGCTCACCCTATTCTCCTTGAGATATCACCACGAAGGCGATTCTCAACCACTAGTGGTAGACCTTGAGGCGGCCTCCAAACCTTCACAAACTTTCCGGGGGACAAATCACAAGTTGATTCCTCACCGGAGCACTCCTACCGCCTAAGAGTCTCCAACCTCCAAGAGTAACAAGATCAAGGGGGAAATGCTCAAGACTTGCTCAAATCACGAATTGCTTTGGTCACAAGAGGGAGAGGGAGAGGATCTATCTTTTGATTGGAACAACTCTCAAGAACACTCACTAATCTCTCCGGGATCTAAGATTTGGTGTAGGAGAAGTGAGAGGGAGCCACTTGTGTTCTTGGGACGATTTGGGATGAAGTGCTCAACCCTCCCTCGAAGTGGGAGAGGGATATTTATACCCCCAAAGAAAATAGAGCCGTTTCCCGCAGTTGTTGACCTGCCCGGATGATCTGGACGCATACCCGGATGATCCGAGCAATGCCCGGATGATCCGGGAAGGTCAATATACAATGTGGTGAAGTATATACCCGAATGTCCGGGGACATAGCCGGATGATCCGGGCAATTCCCGGATGATCCGGGTGGGTAGCCGGATGATCCGGCTAGCGGAATAAGCTACTGTGATGAATTTTAGGAATAACCCGGATGATCCGGGCAGGAACCCGGATGATCCGGGCAAAGCCCGGATGATATGGGAGAGGACCCGGATGATCCGGCCAAACCAAACTGCTGCAGCCTAGAAACTGAAACAGGCACAACTTTTACATCCGGACTTCGATTTTGATGATCTTGGGCTCGTTTTGAAGCTATGAAAAAAAAAACCAGGTCCTCACATAGAGAACCACCCAAGATGAACCAAAATGGAGGATGCAAAATATGCAAAGGTTTTATCATTTATTTGGGTAACTTATTTGGCTTTGGATTTTCTTTGGTATATAGGATATGAGTGGAATTGTGTAGAGAAGATGTTGACTTGAGCAAATCTATCACGAACCCCTTTGATCCCCTCTTAATAGTGCGGGATCCCTATAACTCAAGAATCATAAAAGGTCTACACTACATAGCTATCAAGAATCCATTCTTGAGTGTATGTGTTCCTTCGGTGTTCATCACTCCACAACACTAACGTCGAAGGAACTAATACCTTTGACTCGAGCCTTTCACTTGAGCTTGAAGTTGAAGTTTCTTCTTGGATCAAGTTGAATGGCAAGACATTGGTGAAGTCTTCAAGTAGCTCCCCCATACACAATGTGGGAAGCTTTGCTTTGTATTTATCTTCATGTGTCCATCATGTGATCATCCACAAACTTCAAGCATGTAATCCTTCAGGATAGTTATCTTGAACTTGCCCTTGTCAGCCATGATCATCAACACTTGATGTCATCCTCTCATAGACACTTGAAATCTCTCTCTCGATGCAAGCCCATGAGAATCTCCTCTCAAAAACATAGGCAACACATAGTATGGGTTAGTACACAAAGCGCAATTGACAAATTCTTACCATACCACAAGATCTCACGTGGCACATGATTTGCGCTTGTGTGTTGACCATCTTTGAATTCAATCTTCGATCTTCATCTTGGTCAACCTTAATCTTTGCTCCATGATTAATCTTGATGCACAACTACATGTATATGGCATTCATTCCGAATCCATTCAATATCCTTCTTGCATCACCCATGGAACAAACCTTCCTATATAACTTGATGCCATTGTTTCTTCATAGGAATTGTCATTCATTATCAAGTCTCAATGCATATATAGATGTTGATGGATTTCATCCACCAATTCATCCAATATTCTTCATGCATTGCAAATGGAACTTTCCTTCAAATGTATATCTCAGTGCAAACATTAGTCCATTAGGATTGTCATTTAATTACCAAAACCACACATGGGGACTACATGTACTTTCAATCTCCCCCATTTTGGTAATTGATGACAATCTCAACAAGAGGGTTTATATAATGAATTTTTAAACAAGCATGAAATTTATCCAAGGATAAATTGTATACTTGGGATGGTTGTAGTATCATCAATACACTACACACGCATTTGATGATAGTACACCCATAGTATATAGAGCAAACTCCCCCATAATATATGAATTTGTGAATGAACTTTGAATGTCATTGCATATATTGGTTGACATAAACTAGGAGAAGATTTCTATATATACAAGACTCATCCATGCAATAAGAATATATAACAAGGGTAGATATGCATGAGTGACAACAAGAACTAGAAAAGATATTTATCTTAAACCCTCTAAACTTCTCCCCCATTGGCAACAAATGCCAAAATGGAAGACAAAACATCTAGCAGACCAATATAGTATGAGTTCCTCCTTGATGTGTGCATATAACAAAATGTGAGTGAAAAAAATGCACATATTCAATGATGAACAATTAAAGGAGCTCGGAATCTATAGAATGCAATCAGATACGAAGATATGAACTTTTTCATGTATAAAAATTTCTAAGTGGCCTATAATAATCATGATATGTATCCACAAAGAAACTCGTATACACAAAAAGAAAGGTTGCAATTGATAAGAACATGATATCCACAAGTGAATCCACTATTATACAACTTGAGCCTAGTCATAATAGCAGGGCACATGGCACAAAGCACATGGCACAAATTGATACCATTTGCATAACACAAAGTGAAGCAAGCAATCAAAAGATCCGATGAGCCAAAAGGATAAATGAATACTACGATTTGGGAAGAGGAGTGTTCTAAGGAAAATAGAGAAGCTCCCCATGATTTGTGCACTATTTAGAATTTTTGTATTTGGATACAAGTGCACAAAATAGGATCATCACTCCCCCAAAATCAATAGGAACACAAAACAATTGCAAGCAAGAATAGATAAGAAAAGAAGCCTAGCATTTGAAACAAACATATGGTTGAGCAACATATAAATGAGGCAACCTAAGAATAGGCACAACCAAAATGATATGTGCGAGTCACGTCAAAGCACTTGAGAAGACTAGTATAAGGATGAGAATTAAGCATCAACATAGTCTTGAGTAAATGAGATACAAGGTGCAAGACATGTCCTTCCCACACACACGAAATTAAGAAGTTCACACACACATCAAGCAAATGGGTTCACAAACTCACTAGTATCAAATTAAAAATCAAAGCTTGTGACAACCCATGATGAAGATAGGAAATAATAGGCTTGTCAAGACAAGCACGAGGACAACAATCTTCACCAAACATGAGTGCACTAAGATGCAAAGAGGTAAGACACGCACTCATACAACAAATGCTTCCACGGAGCCACCAAAGATATAAAAAGAGAATGAAACGGTGGACATGAAAGAATAGGGATGTCAACTAGGGATGTAACTTGGCTCACGTGTATAAGATTCTAGGTAGATGACAATCATGATGATATACATCCACAAAGAAGGATGTACACATGAAATAGTTACAAAAGGAAAGAATAAAAGGTCCAAACGGGAGACATAAAATATACCAATGAGATCTTTGCTTGAAAGTATAGCACATGGCTTAATGTAATCTTATCGTATATTAATGAACTCCAAATACACAACCATCAAAGACATCACAACTAGCAACAAGAGATCAACACGTCGCAGCCCCACCTAGGCACAACAGAGAGGTCAGCCCGCCGGTCTAAATCCTATGCACGTAGGGGTCTGGGCCCATCGCCCATCGCACACCTGCACGTTGCGTGGGCGGCCGAACGCAGAACTAGCCCCCTTAATACAAGAGCAGGCTTACGTTCCAATCCGGCGCGCGCCGCTCAGTCGCTGACGTATAGAAGGCTTCGGCTGATACCACGACGCCGGGATACCCATAACTACTCCCGCGTAGATGGTTAGTGCGTATAGACCAAATGGCCAGACTCAGATCAAATACCAAGATCTCGTTAAGCGTGTTATTATGAAGCAACCGCGGACGCCGACCAGGGCCAGGCCCACCTCTCGCCTAGGTGGTCTCAACCTGCCCTGTCGCTCCGCCACAAAGTAACAGTCGGGGGCCGTCGGGAACCCAGGCCCACCTCTACCAGGATGGAGCCACCTGTCCTTTCAGCCCCCACATCGAATCACTTGCGGGTACTCAACGAGCTGACCCGACTTTAGTCACCATCTGTATAGTATGTATGTATGTATGTATGTATAGTATATACCCGTGATCACCTCCCAAGTGATCATGCCCCGATAGTATAGCAAGGCAGACTGACAAGAATGTAGGTCCAATGATAAACTAGCATCCTATACTAAGCATTTAGGATTGCAGGTAAGGTATCAACAGATGTAGCAACAATGTCAGGCTATGCATCAGAATAGGATCAACGGAAAGCAGTAACATGCTACACTACTCTAATGCAAGCAGTTTAGAGGAGAATAGGCGATATCTGGTGATCAAGGGGGGGGGGGCTTGCCTGGTTGCTCAGACAAGGAGAGGTCGTCGGTGACGTAGTCGACCACAGGGGCATCAGCATCGTCACGGGGCCTACGGAGAGAAGAGGGGGGGAGAAACAGTAAATACATACCAAGCAAGTGCATAACAGGACAACAAGCAGAGCAAGAAGTGTTCTAACGCGGTATGAGGTGATACCGGTGAAGGGGGGAAACATCCGGAAAAGTATCCCCGGTGTTCCGTGTTTTCGGACAAATGAACCGGAGGTGAAATGCTGCAGGTTCACTATGCTAGGGACGCGTGGCGGATGAACGGGTTGCGTATCCGGATCTCTCGTCGTTCTGAGCAACTTTCATGTACAAAGTATTTTCATCCGAGCTAAGGATTATTTTATATTAATTTTTAAAGATTTAATTCATTTTTAGAATTAATTTAATTAGAAAATGCAATTATGACGTCAGCATGATGTCAAGGTGATGTCATCAGTCAACCAGTCAGTTGACTTAGTCAAACTGACAGTCGGGTCCCACTGCCATAGTCCAAGACTAACTAAACATGTTTAATTAGTTTAGCTAGTGATTAGGTTAATCTAAACAGGATTAATTAAGTTAATTAGTTACTTAATTAATTAATTAATATTTATTTTTATTTATTTATTATTATTATTTTAAATTCCTTTTTTTAAATTTAACAAAAACGTTCTGGGGTGGGGGCCTTTGTCATAGACCCCTGGGGGCCTAGCGGGTCGGGCTCTAGCGAAACGGGGCGGGCGCAGGCGCACCTGAACGGGCGCTCGCCCGTAGAGGGCGCAGCGGAACAAGGCCGCAGGGGAGGCGCGAGCGCTCGCGCGCTGAAGTGGCCGGCAGAGGTAGCAGCGGGCGACGCGGGAGCAGCAAACGAGGTCGACGGGTGGGGAACGTCGACGACTGAGAGACGGGGCGCGAGCGGGCGGCTGGGCGCGGTAGTGGCGGACGAGGTCAACGCGGTGGCGTGAGGAGCGGGACAGTGGAGCGCGTGGCCCAGGAGCTGGGGCGCGGCGCGCGGGTGCCGTGTGCGTGCACGGGACGAGGGAGCCGCGGGGGGGGGGGGGGAAGAGAGGGCGCGGCCACGATGCGTGCAGTGACCGGACGAGGAGAGGGGGAGCTCACGGGGTAGTGTAGGGGTTTGAGGTAGCGTTGCTCGGGGAGGAGGCCAGGGACGTTGCACGCGAAGAGGAAGCAGGCCGGCGAGGACGCGCTCCGTGCAGCGACGGACGAAGGCGAGACGGTGACGGGGTTGGCGCCGGCGATGGGCGACGGTAGGGGTCGAGGAGGAGCTCCAGTGGACGCGACGGGGGGGATCGGTTGATGTCGCCGACTTGGGGCCGCTCTAGTCGGCCTCGGGCATGAGGTCGTGGATGACGTCGAGGAAGCCGTAGGGCTGCACGAGCAGCTCGGGAAGGCCGTTGGTCATGGCCATGGTGAGGTGGTGGCTGCGCTCGACCAAACGAGGAGGAAGAGGGGCGCGGCGAGCTGCTGGGGAGGACGGAGGGAGGAGAGATGACCGGGCGACGGGGTCAAAGATGGGTGACGCCGGCGAGAAGGCTTCGGCACCGAGCGAAGGGCGAGCCCCCTGATCTCGATCCAGATCGAGGGGGAGGGGGAAGAGAGCGAGGTGGAGTGAGGGGGTTCGCCTCGATCCAGATTGGATCGGGAGGGGGAGAGGGAGTGGCGTCGTGGGGGGGAGTGGGTGCGTTGGGGGTTAGGGTTTGGTCGCCCGGGGGGTGTATGGGGGAGTGGGGGGGGGGATGGGCTGGTGTGCTGGCCGGCTGGGCCAAGTCCTAGTTGGGCCGAGGGGGATCCCTTTTGTTTTGTTTTGTTTTGTTGTCACCTCTTTATTATTCTTTTCTGTTTTCTCTTAGTTCCTAATTATTTTAGTTTTCTTTGAAACACCAAGTTAGCACCTAAATTAGTATTACTTATTAGGCCACTGTCATAATTATTTTGGCACACTACTAATTTAGTTATATTATTATGACTTTATCAAAGGCATTAAATTAATTGTTTTGCCCTAAGCTTTGGTTACTTTAGTGAATTTAAAAATTATAAGAAATGTTGGTTTCTCCACCATTATTACTCATGAATTGTTCGTCCCATTTAGAACACTTTAGTTATAATGTTTGAAAACTCCTGGTGTTTGTCATATTTGGAATTTGAAATTTGAAACGGTTTCGAATCAACCTGAGATTAGTAACAGTAACCGTGGTGACGTGGCATCATTAACAGAGGTTTACTGTAGCTTAAATATCCGGGCGTCACAATTCTCCTCCACTACAAGAAATCTCGTCCCGAGATTTGAGAGGTAGTGAAAGGGGGGAAGGTTTGGTAACGAATCTAGCAAGTCTCCTCATTCTGGCTTGCTCTTCTCGAAGAGACTGATCCAATACATTGATGTCTTCAATTCTCTGCTTCGGGTCATCATGATGAAGTCGACATCCTTTCTTCGGGATCTTCATCGTAGTTACGAATAGGTAACGGGGCAGATCGGCAACGACAGAATGCTATAAGGGTAATAATCTGGGATTAACCCATGAATGAGCATATGAGTACCTCTCGAGTTGAACAAATAAAACACATCAAGAGTAAAGTTCGAAGGTACAATAAGAAGTTTCAAGCAGCCAGGCAATCGTTCAATGCCTAGTTAGAAGGTGAAAGGGGTTTCAAGCGACGGAATAATTATTGTGTTCGATGCCAGAATTGATGATCTCATCGGAAGGTGGCTCATGAATTATGTACGAGTCCCCGCGAGAGGAATAACTTTGGGAACAGGGGGTGTACAGGAGAGTCAGGTTTCGATCCTGTGGAACTGTGGGTTATGGGCCCACCATGTGGTTGAAAGTAGAAAAGGGGCTGACATCTTGCAGGGCCATGATAGCAAGGCGTGTCAGAGGGTAGCCTGTCAGTTATGTCGGCAACAACATCGATACCAAGGGCGAGGGACAAAGAGAACCATTTTCCTGCTCGTTGAACGAGGTGGGCCAATAGGCAAGGTTCTCGTCCATCGGTGGCTACCGAAATGTCATCAACAATAGTAACAGGGTTTTGCTGACGGAATTGTGCACCGAGGTGTTTACATAAGCAGTGAATCATTACTGCTTAGATTATATAGATCACAAGAGAGGTCAAACAAACCAATGGAAAGGAAAAGTGATTATCAGGTTTAAACAGAACAATGGAAAGGAAAATGTGTCTAAACACATATTTCAAGGGTATATCCTTACCAAGGACAAGTAGAGAATGATATCCATGACATGAGACCAAAGGCATGACCATTCAGATAAAAGGGGTAAGAAGAATCATGATATGTACCCATACAACGGTGTTTGGATAACTGATAAGGAAAATTTAGCACTGTTCTTCAAATGTTCTTATTGATGATAGGAGTACCACATACATGCTTCGAGATAGCACTGACATGGTCTTCAGGTGAAGATCAGACTTTGAAAACACAAAGGATCCATCAGGAATAACTTGTAGAATAAGTCTTACAATTTCCTCAGGGAAGAATGGATAACCTTGCTATAAAGGAAACATTAACAATAGGTCCTCCGGCCAGGTGTGCTAGGCATGACATCACCTTACCGAGATATATATAGACCAATGTTAAAACTCTTGGAAATATGTTCCAACCATCATATCTGACCGAGATTCAAATCTTATTGGTGTCAGGATACCTCTGACTCACGACGCTCGAGGAGAAAGGTGCGACACAAATTGACGAGATGACATCGAAGATCCTCGGGAAATGAACTATGGAAGCGAGTTCCGAAACAAGAGTTCATCATTAAATCAAGAAGAGGATGAGGAGGTGACTGATGGACTTAGCGATAACTCATCGAGGTATCCAAAAGATGGATCTCTAGAATTATGTGGATAAGGAGATAACATTTGCCATATCAATTGATATAAGGAAGTAAGCTCGAGGAAGACATACACAATTAAACATTGGTTGAAAGGTGCACCCGAAATATGGGTTGGGTTGCATGACCAACGTCGGAATGATGATTCAATAATCAATAGTCTAAGAATGAACGGCCGACCATTAACTTCAAAGCAATAGGGTTGCTAGAAGGGCAGAATCCAAACAGCACCGCTCACTTGTTGGTCCCCCGGTTGGAATCAACACGAGGACCCAATAAGAATGGTGATGGTGAAAGGTTTCACCATACCAAGAATTCTTAAGAGGTGGTGAAATTCCCACGACATTCTTGACATAAAAGGTGGTAATATTTCAAGGTAAAGAAGAACAATGCTAGGCAACAAGGAACTCAAGGTACAACAGAAAACATGAACAAGTTTGTGTTGGGGGAAGGCAAGAATGTTGTCGATGATAACACAAATCATCGAGGGGCAAGGATGGTTTTTCTCATCACAGATTCGATTGATATCCTGGAAGAGCTCAGAATGTTGATGATCACGACACATTTGTCGAGAGATTTCATGAAGATGTAATCAATCAGCGACGACATCAAGTCAAAGGAATGAGGTAGCGGAAGGTTATTGGAACCATGGGTAGGACACAAACTTGTAATCAAGATTGTTGTTCAAGGCGAACTGATATGACAAGGAAGATCGACGTAAGCTTAGCTCATCGTCGAAAATTTTTGTGCTCCGGGAAGAAGGACCAGGTAGGATAGTTAAAATCGGCACGACAAGGATATAGCCAAACAGGCTAGGAATGACATGATTGGGTACAAACTCGTAAGTAAATAATATCAGTAGGACTTGTTGAACCGTAATGCAGACTCGGTTCAATTCTCGGTGTCTTTGAGTGTTTCATAACTCAGAGCTCGTGAAAAATTGGAATCAGTGAAAATGTAGTACTTGATGAAGATCTCATGAGAAGTTATGCAGTTCCATGATAATCTCAAGATACAAGGGGGTAATACTCGATGACAGATCAAAGTAGAGGTTGGACTGGGGTATTGCTCTGCAGAAGACCAGTGCTTAAACTTGCACGAGAAATGGTATTTAAAGGTGAACATGGTCAGGACCACGATTGCAAAAGACCAGATCCCAGATATAAGATGAACTTATACCAAGGGAATAGTTATTATTACAAGAAGCTTCCATGGTAGGATCTACATCGTGTCCATGGGCATGAACACAAAGGTTCAAGGTCGACTCCCACTTCCTTAATGCATAACCTTCCATTCACTTCTCTTTTTTGGAGAAGTTGTAATGTTTAAATTTTATCTAGCAAAACACTAGAAGTGTATGACTCGTGAAAATTTTTGCGTTCACACATATTAAGGAAGGCATAGGTTCAACCCATCAAGGCATCTTAGGAATGTATACCATCAACTTCAGGGGGTAAATAACTCTAGCTCGGAAGTAGAGCATGGTTGACAAAGCAGAGGATACAATTTACCAAAGACATTATGTATCAGGGGAAGGACTCACAAAGTTATTGAATATGAAGGACGCTGTCGGGTAAAATCGAACAAAGGACCTGATGGTCCATAAGGGATCTGAGGTGGGTATCGGTACTCAACCAGAAGAAGAGAGAATGCAAGGAGATCGGATCGTAGAAACAACTGACTAATTCAGAGCTCAAAATGTAAAGGAATTAAGATTTTCCAAATCAAGGGATCAAAAGCAAACGCTCTGATTAAGGATGAATAAGCTGAATAGACTTAGGGGTACAACCGATGGCAATTGATTGGTCGAGAACCATCTCATGTTCAAAAATGACGTCTGAGCCGGAAGGAGGAATTCTAATTGCGACTGATGATTGCGAGCATCCACATCATATTAAATCAACGGTCTCAAAATGATAGTGACAAAGGATGCCAATGAATAATGCCAGGCATTTGGAATTAACCATAATGCAGACAGACAAGAATTTCAAGAGCCATAGGCTGTAGAGGAGTCTCGAAAGATCGGATAACAATTCGAAGAATTTTGTGAAACACCTGAACAACTAGGGAGAAACAAATCATCGGTAAGTGTGAGGATTAATTTGTAGTGGTACTCAGGCGACAAGGAACTGCAAGGCAGTAGGCACAAAGGATTCTCGGAACAATAGAGAGAATTTCGGGGTATCTTGTAATATCAAGATCAATGGGGAATGATTTTATGAATGGCAAGTGTATGCAGTTTTCATAGGGGTTGACGGTGGAAGGAAATCGCAAATGCGATGGCATAAAGACTCGAGAGAACATCGTAGAGTAACTTCAGAATCTTCTAGTGCAGCAGGCGATTATCTGAAGTGAGAGGCTCTCCGGGAGAAAGTATTTTCGAGAACCTAAAGTTAGTTTTTTTTGGCAAAATCATTTAACCTGAATAAGGGAGAGATTAGAAGCCATGAGTAAAGACCGAGGAGTAAAAGATCCTAGTACCACCCAATGGCGACGTGGGCCCGTAAGCCGCACAGCCATGTTAGTAAAAAACCTTTTCAATGACTAGACTCAACTTCGGCCAAGGAGTTGGAAAGGGGGATTCCTACAGGCAGTCGGCTCTGATACCAACTTGTGACGCCCCCGATTCAATCATACACTAATCATGCACGCAAATGTGTACGATCAAGATCAGGGACTCACGGGAAGATATCACAACACAACTCTAAAACATAAATAAGTCATACAAGCATCATAATACAAGCCAGGGGCCTCGAGGGCTCAAATACAAGTGCTCGATCATAGACGAGTCAGCGGAAGCAACAATATCTGAGTACAGACATAAGTTAAACAAGTTTGCCTTAAGAAGGCTAGCACAAACTGGGATACAGATCGAAAGAGGCGCAGGCCTCCTGCCTGGGATCCTCCTAACTACTCCTGGTCGTCGTCAGCGGGCTGCACGTAGTAGTAGGCACCTCCAGTGTAGTATGGGTCGTCGTCGACGGTGGCGTCTGGCTCCTGGACTCCAGCATCTGGTTGCGACAACCAGAAAGAAAGGAAAGGGGGAAAAAAGGGAGGAGAAAGCAACCGTGAGTACTCATCCAAAGTACTCGCAAGCAAGGAACTACACTACATATGCATGGGTATATGTGTAAGGAGGCCATATTAGTGGACTGAACTACAGAATGCCAGAATAAGAGGGGGATAGCTAGTCCTATCGAAGACTACGCTTCTGGCAGCCTCTGTCTTGCAGCATGTAGAAGAGAGTAGATTGAAGTCCTCCAAGTAGCAACGTATAGCATAATCCTACCCGGCGATCCTCTCCTCGTCGCCCTGTTAGAGAGCGATCACCGGGTTGTATCTGGCACTTGGAAGGGTGTGTTTTATTAAGTATCCGGTTCTAGTTGTCATAAGGTCAAGGTACAACTCCGGGTCGTCCTTTTACCGAGGGACACGGCTATTCGAATAGATAAACTTCCCTGCAGGGGTGCACCACATAACCCAACACGCTCGATCCCATTTAGCCGGACACACTTTTCTGGGTCATGCCCGGCCTCGAAAGATCAACACGTCGCAGCCCCACCTAGGCACAACAGAGAGGTCAGCCCGCCGGACTAAATCCTATGCGCGCAGGGGTCTGGGCCCATCGCCCGTTGCACACCTGCATGTTGCGTGGGCGGCCGAAAGCAGAACTAGCCCCCTTAATACAAGAGTAGGCTTACGTTCCAATCCGGCGCGCGCCGCTCAGTCGCTGACGTCTAGAAGGCTTCGGCTGATACCACGACGCCGGGATACCCATAACTACTCCCGCGTAGATGGTTAGTGCGTATAGACCAAATGGCCAGACTCAGATCAAATACCAAGATCTCGTTAAGCGTGTTATTATGAAGCAACCGCGGACGCCGACCAGGGCCAGGCCCACCTCTCGCCTAGGTGGTCTCAACCTGCCCTGTTGCTCCGCCACAAAGTAACAGTCGGGGGCCGTCGGGAACCCAGGCCCACCTCTACCAGGATGGAGCCACCTGTCCTTTCAGCCCCCACATCGGAATCACTTGCGGGTACTCAACAAGCTAACCCGACTTTAGTCACCATCTGTATAGTATGTATGTATGTATAGTATATACCCGTGATCACCTCCCAAGTGATCACGCCCCGATAGTATAGCAAGGCAGACTGACAAGAATGTAGGGCCAATGATAAACTAGCATCCTATACTAAGCATTTAGGATTGCAGGTAAGGTATCAACAGATGTAGCAACAATGTCAGGCTATGCATCAGAATAGGATCAACGGAAAGCAGTAACATGCTACACTACTCTAATGCAAGCAGTTTAGAGGAGAATAGGCGATATCTGGTGATCAAGGGGGGGGCTTGCCTGGTTGCTCAGACAAGGAGGGGTCGTCGGTGACGTAGTCGACCACAGGGGCATCAGCATCGTCACGGGGCCTACCGGAGAGAAGAGGGGGAGAAACAGTAAATACATAGCAAGCAAGTGCATAACAGGACAACAAGCAGAGCAAGAAGTGTTCTAACGCGGTATGAGGTGATACCGGTGAAGGGGGGAAACATCCGGAAAAGTATCCCCGGTGTTCCGTGTTTTCGGACAGATGAACCGGAGGTGAAATGTTGCAGGTTCACTATGCTAGGGACGCGTGGCGGATGAACGGGCTGCGTATCCTGATCCGTCTCATTGTTCTGAGCAACTTTCATGTACAAAGTATTTTCATCCGAGCTAAGGATTATTTTATATTAATTTTTAAAGATTTAATTCATTTTTAGAATTAATTTAATTAGAAAATGCAATTATGACGTCAGCATGATGTCAGGGTGATGTCATCAGTCAACCAGTCAGTTGACTTAGTCAAACTGACAGTCGGGTCCCACTGCCATAGTCCAAGACTAACTAAACATGTTTAATTAGTTTAGCTAGAGATTAGGTTAATCTAAACAGGATTAATTAAGTTAATTAGTTACTTAATTAATTAATTAATATTTATTTTTATTTATTTATTATTATTATTTTAAATTCCTTTTTTTAAATTTAACAAAAACGTTCTGGGGTGGGGGCCTTTGTCATAGACCCCTGGGGGCCTAGCGGGTCGGGCTCTAGCGAAACGGGGCGGGCATAGGCGCACCTGAATGGGCGCTCGCCCGTAGAGGGCGCAGCGGAACAAGGCCGCAGGGGAGGCGCGAGCGCTCGCGCGCGGCAGTGGCCGGCGGAGGTAGCAGCGGGCGACGCAGGAGCAGCGAATGAGGTCGACGGGTGGGGAATGTCGACGACTGAGAGACGGGGCGCGAACGGGCGGCTGGGCGCGGTAGTGGCGGACGAGGTCAACACGGTGGCGCGAGGAGCGGGACAGTGGAGCGCTTGGCCCAGGAGCTGGGGCGCGGCGCGCGGGTGCCGTGTGCGTGCACGGGACGAGGGAGCCGCGGGAGAGGAGGGGAAGAGAGGTCGCGGCCACGGTGCGTGCAGTGACCGGACGAGGAGAGGGGGAGCTCACGGGGTAGTGTAGGGGTTCGAGGCAGCGTTGCTTCGGGAGGAGGCCGGGGACGTTGCACGCGAAGAGGAAGCAGGCCGGTGAGGACGCGCTCCGTGCGGCGACGGACGAAGGCGAGGCGGTGACAGGGTTGGCGCCGGCGACGGGCGACGGTAGGGGTCGAGGAGGAGCTCCAGTGGACGCGACGGGGGGGATCGGTTGATGTCTCCGACTTGGGGCCGCTCTAGTCGGCCTCTGGCATGAGGTCGTGGATGACGTCGAGGAAGCCGTAGGGCTGCACGAGCAGCTCGGGAAGGCCGTTGGTCATGGCCATGGCGAGGTGGTGGCTGCGCTCGGCCAAACGAGGAGGAAGAGGGGCGCGGCAAGCTGCTGGGGAGGACAGAGGGAGGAAAGATGACCGGGCGACGGGGTCAGAGATGGGTGACGCCGGCGAGAAGGCTTCGGCACCGAGCGAAGGGCGAGCCCCCCGATCTCGATCCAGATCGAGGGGGAGGGGGAAGAGAGCGAGGTGGAGTGAGGGGGTTCGCCTCGATCCAGATTGGATCGGGAGGGGGAGAGGGAGTGGCGTCGTGGGAGGGGGGGGGGAGTGGGTGCGTTGGGGGTTAGGGTTTGGTCGCCCGGGGGGGTATGGGGCAGTGGGGGGGCGGATGGGCTGGTGTGCTGGCCGGCTGGGCCAAGTCCCAATTGGGCCGAGGGGGATCCCTTTTGTTTTGTTTTGTTTTGTTTTCACCTCTTTATTATTCTTTTCTGTTTTCTCTTAGTTCCTAATTATTTTAGTTTTCTTTGAAACACCAAGTTAGCACCTAAATTAGTATTACTAATTAGGCCACTGTCATAATTATTTTGGCACACTACTAATTTATTTATATTATTATGACTTTATCAAAGGCATTAAATTAATTGTTTTGCCCTAAGCTTTGGTTACTTTAGTGAATTTAAAAATTATAAGAAATGTTGGTTTCTCCACCATTATTACTCATGAATTATTCGTCCCATTTAGAACACTTTAGTTATAATGTTTGAAAACTCCTGGTGTTTGTCATATTTGGAATTTGAAATTTGAAACGGTTTCGAATCAACCTGAGATTAGTAACAGTAACCGTGGTGACGTGGCATCGTTAACAGAGGTTTACTGTAGCTTAAATATCCGGGGGCGTCACACTCCTGCCTGGGACCTCCTAACTACTCCTCGAAGTCGAACTCCACATAGAATCATCCTCGGGATCCTCTAGCTCCTGGACTCCATCATATGATTGCAATAACCAGGAAAAGGAGAAAATGAAGTAGCAAAGCAACCGTGAGTACTCATCCAAAGTACTCGCAAGCAAGGATCTACACTACATATGCATTGGTATCAATGAAAAGGATAGTATCTATGGACTGAACTGCAGAATGCCAGAATAAGAGGGGGATAACTAGCCCTATCAAAGACTATGCTTCTGGCAGCCTCCATCTTGAAGCATGTAGAAGAGAGTAGCTGGTAAGTTCACCAAGTATCATCGCATAGCATAATCCTACCCGACGATCCTTCCCTCGCCGCCCTGTGGGAAAGCGATCACCGGGCTGTATCTGGAACTTGTAAGAGGTGTGTTTTATTAAGTATCCAGTTCTAGTTGTCATAAGGTCAGAATACAACTCCGGGTCATCCTTTTTCCGAGGGACAGGACTATTCGAATAGATAAACTTCCCTGCAGGGATGTACCACATAACCCAACACGCTCAATCCCTCTGGCCAAACACACTTTCCTGGGTCATGCCCGGCCTCAGAAGATCAACACGTAGCAGCCCTACCTAGGCACAACAGAGAGGTCAGCACGCCGATCTAAATCCTAAGCGTGCAGGGGTCTGGACCCATCGCCCGTTACACACCTACACGTTGCGTACGCGACCGGTAAGCAGACCTAGCCTCCCTAATACAAGAGCAGGCGTTCCAGTCCAATCCGGCATGGATCGCTCAGTCACTGACGTCAAGAAGGCTTCGGCTGATACCACGACGTCGAGTGCCCATAACTGTTCCCGTGTAGTTGGTTAGCGCACATAGGCCAGTGGCTAGACTTAGATCAAATATCCAGATCTCGTTAAGCGTGTTATTTTAAGTATCCGCACACGCCGACCAGGGACCAGGCCCACCTGTCTCCTAGGTAGTCGAAACCTGCCATGTCGCGCCAACACAAAGTAACCATCAGGGGGTTGCCGGGAAACCAGGCCCACCACTACCTGGGTGGAACCACATGCCCCTTCAGCCCCCATCTCCGAATCATCAACATAAGTATGTAATAGTATAGTATATAGCTGTGATCACCTCCCGAGTGATCACGGCCCAGAAAATATAGCATGGCGGACAGACAAGAGTGTAGGGCCACTGATGTAATACTAGCAACCTATTCTAAGCATTAGGATAGCATGTAAAGGTATCAACAATTGTAGCAACAATCACAGGCTATGCAACAAAATAGGAGCTATCAAATCAACAATAGTAGCAAACCTAATGCAAGAATAAGAGAGAAGAGAGTGGGCGATATCTGGTTGATGATAGGGGGTTTGCTTGCCTGGAAGCTCGGTTGAGAAGGAAGGGTCGACGGTGACGTAGTCGTACTCAGTGGCATCAGTGCCGGTCTCGGGGTCTACCGGAGAAGAAGATGGGGGAAGAAACAGTAAATACTGAGCAAACAAAGCAGCAAAAAATATAACAAGGCAATACGCGGTGCCAGGGGTGATCTAACGCAGGGATAGATGATACCGATGAAGGGAGGAAACATCCGGAAAAATATTCCCGGTGTTTCGCCTTTTCGGACAAACAAACCAGAGGGAACGGTTGCAAATTCGCTATGCTAGGGATGTGCGATGGACGAACGGACTGCGTATTCGGATTCATCTCGTCGTTCTGAGCAACTTTCATGTACAAAGTATTTTCATCCGAGTTACGAATTATTTTATATGAATTTCCAAAGTTTCAATGATTTTCTGAATTTATTATTATTTCAAAATAAATAGTTAAATTGCTAAGTGCACCCAGTATGTGTACACAACAGAGTGTATTAGAGGCTGAGAGGTGGGAACAGTCGACCGTGACTATTGACCGGTCCACTGACAAGTGGGGCCAACCTATCATAGACAGAAACTTTAACTGAAATTAACTAATATTGTTTTAAGTTTACTAATTAGTCAGCGGGTCCCACATGTCATTGGTTGTAGTATTAAACAGAGTTTTAATTTAGCAAGGTTTAATTAGCACGGTGGGGTTCGATTTTAGTGGGAGTTAGTGGCTGGATTAGTGCTTAACTAAACAGTTAATGACCCGGGCCCACGCGTCATAAGACACTGGCCGGGTTCTAACGCGTGCGCCTGGTGGTGCACGCCGACGACCAGCAAAGGCAACAGCGGCCCATCGGAGATGAACTCCGGCGACCGAACGGGCGGTGGCTGCCACCTACATGAGGTGCACGATGCGTCGCCCCCACTAGTGCGAGCGGCTGGAACCGGGGGTGGTCGGAACAACGTCGTCACCGAGCGGAGGCGGTGGCAGTGGTGAGAGCCGGCCTAGGCGACGGGCGCAGAGGGGCGAGGCGCGCCCTGGGTGCGCGCGGGCGTGCGGGAGCCGCGACGGGGTGCGGCCACGCAGAGGCGGGTGCAGCGATGGGACAGCGTAGGGCGCAGCGTTCGGTGGGGGGAGACGGACGGGGGCCGACGGGGAGCTCACCCCCGTTGACGAGAAGAGGGCGGCGAGGCACGGGGAGGACCGGCGAAGGAAAGGCGGGGACGGGGCAGTCCGGCGCGGCGGGGGCGAGGACGAAACAGTCTTGCCGACGGGGAGGCGGCGCCGGCGAGGTGGCGGGCGACCAGGCGAACGGCAGCGAGGGCGATCTGGTGGCGGCGACGGGGATGTGGCGGCGGGGGGCTGGTGTGAGGCGGGGCGGTCCGGCGACGGTGTGGGGGGCGGGCGGCGTGCGCCCCCTGATCCAGATCGGTGGGAGGGGAACCGAGAGAGAGAGAGAGAGAGAGAGAGAGAGAGAGAGAGAGAGAGAGAGAGAGAGAGAGAGAGAGAGAGAGAGAGAGAAGTGGGGTCGAGGGGTTAGGGTTTGTGGGGTGAGGGGGTTATACAGGGGCACCGGGTGGGCCGGCCTGACTGGTTTCGGCCAGCTGGGCCGAGTGGGGAAAAGGGGCTCTCTTTTCTTTTGTTATGTTTTTACTTTTTATTTAATTTTCTTTTAGTTTCCTTTTATTTATTTTTTAGCAAAATACCAAAATGGCACCTAATTTGATGTTACCAAATATGCCACAGCCACACTAACTTGCTACCCAAACTAAAATAGTTTCGTAATTATTTAATATTTAAAAGTATTTAGACAATAGTTTTTGCTACTTTTTATTCGTCTAATAGTATTTAAATATTTTATAAGGTGTGGTTTCTCCACCATAATTACCTATGCATTATTTGGTTCACTCCGAACATTTTAGTTTGACAACAGAAAACTTTTATAGTTTGACTTTATTTTAAATTTGAATTCAAACGAGTTTTGAATCATCGCTAGATTATCAACAGTAACCGTGGTGATGTGGCATCATTAGCAGAGGGTTGCTGTAGCTTAATTATTCGGGCGTCACAACTCTCAACCTTGATCTGGGATTGTGGTCCATGTTGAATATATAGGATGTGTTTGGTTGCTTGCATCCAGCCCAAATAAACCCGATGGATGCAAGAGAAGTCTTTTGATTACATACACGAGAGCCTGACCTACACACGCACGAACGTTAAAGCATCCTAGAGTTTGGCTTAATGATCGAATCTGCCGTTTCCAGCAAGCCAGGCTGAGTCGAGCGCAAAAGAGGGACAGTGTGCGTGGTAGTGCAGGGGCGTGAAGGGAGATGATGGGAGACCGAAATCCGCTAGCACAGATGGCGTAATATGTCTCAACCCACCCCTTTACTCGCTAACCTCTAGCAGTAGGACAAATCTAGCGATAATTCTTGGCACTGGCTGCAACTTAGATCGGCGGTGGCGACAGTGACTTGAATCTCCGGCAACAGGCCATGCTTGTCCCCTTCGTCTCTATATCATACACCTTGTTTTCAGCATGGGTAGGTCATCGACTACACCGGTGGTAAGCACCATAGAACCACCTTCCACAGTTAGATCGCTAAGTAGGGTGCAAAATCAATTATGTCCTTATTTATCGCCACATCGGTTCAACTAGGACGAATGGATGAAGTTGGTTGCTCAAGCAGTAGCACTCATAGCTGTGGCACACAAGAGAGTGGTTCGTCGTGATGATAAGCCTGTGAACCATTACGGTCCATTGTTAGTCCAAGATAGGGAGAGGATGGCAAATCTAAACTACATCTACAAAAGAAATGGCGTCAAGACTATGAACATGCTTCGAATGCAAAGATCACCTTTTGCAAGCTAGTGGAGACGTGTAGGCGGATGGAGTTGCTAGAAGATAGCATCCACACCATTGTGAAGTATGCGATTGGGGAGCTCGGAGTAGGGATGATCAAGGCACCAACTGGGCAAACTCCTACCAAGATTCACACAAGCCCTAGATGGTATCCATATTTCAAGGCGAGTAGCACTTTAGTTCATGTCATGACATGCTTCTATTGTTGTGAGCAAGCCATAACAGTTTTTCACGGTATGGCAGGATTGCATTTGCGCAATAGATGGTACTCATTTGACCGCTAGAGTATCAAGGTCACCAGCTGTAGCATACATGGGTAGAAAGCACTACACAAAACAAGAATGTGCTTGTTGTTGTTGATTTCGATCTGAAGTTCACATATGCGTTAGTTGGCTAGAAAGGATTAGCCCATGATGCTAAACATTCTTGCTGTTGGCATGGCTCGACTTGATGGGATCAATAACCCCAATGGTGAGTTCTACGTAGTAGATGTTGAATATGCATGTCGTCCTGGTGTTCTAGCATCCTTCAGGAAAACCAAGTATCATCTCAGTGAGTTCTCTTCTAGGAACTATCCTAAGACTGCACAAGAACTGTTCAATCTCAGACACTTTAGCCTAAGAGTCACGGTTGAGAGGGCATTTGGTGCTTTGAAGAATAGATTTAAGATCCTGAATCAGAAGGCATTCCGCCCTTTCCCCACCCAAGTTAGGCTTGTTTGCATATTGCATTCTCCATAAGTGGATCTTAGAATAAGGGTTATGATGAGCTTGTGCCAGATAAGGATGTGACAGATGATGATGATCATTGACTCCGACCATGGCGTGGAGGCACATGTTAATGAAACTTGGAGGAGCAAAAGCTTAGAGTGGGCTGAGGCAACATGGGCCAACATAGGTAACACAAGGAGAAGTTCCACCTTCTTCGACATTGATGAACTTTCCTCCATTGGATCATATGACTATTATTTTTTTCTGACATTTGTTATTAACTAGGACTGAAACAATGTTAACTTGACATGGTAAACTTGGATTGATAACATGAGAACAAAAATAAAAAATACATAACCTATTATATTTGATTACATATAGTTGTAACAATATTTATTGAATATAAGTAAAATAATTAAATGAAAAAGAAAAAATCATGCATGGTTGAATGTTGTGGTGGGTCTTTTCCCATGCATGAATGTTGAGGTGTGCCTTATCCCATTCATAATTATATGGTGAGGTGGCATGGGCATGTTTGCATTTTAAGATAAATAAGTTAGCGGGGATGACTCTTAGCTATATATAGAATGTGTTGTAAGGTCACCTTATTAATAAGGGTGCCAGAACATTAGGCCGTGCACAACGAAACACCATGTTTTGCACCTGTGCATAACATGATTTTTTGCATGTATTCCCTCAGCCAGCTAAACTCAGCCACGGATAAAAATAGACCAAAAACGATGTAGATAACCAAACAGGCCATAACATGCAGGAAAGCAACTAGTCCACTTTTCAACTTCCCCGTGGGCTCTTCTAATCCTTTTGATGTTTCTCTTCTGCACATACATTTTGCTAGTATTCCCGTGTCAGACACTCATAAAACGAGGCTACTGCTTATACTCTCAAAATTACCAGTATACCTTTTCGATGGAAAATTACCAGTATATTAGTATTACATAAATCAAGAACAAAACATATTTGAAATGGATTCATCTTACAAACAGAACAGAAGAAATAGCCTGGTGTGCATTTCAGCCAAGTCTTGATTCCCGACATAAAACCTGAAAATGAGCATTTATTCAGAAAAGGTCACCTCAATCAATCTAAAACATTAGTCACAAATACTCCATTTCTTACTGCCTTTCATCTTTCATCTCTACTACAGGTGACAACAAATTTGGGCACTAGCTCATTATATCCTGTTCAGCCGATTACAATCAAACGTCAATTATCTAGAACCTGCCACATATTTCTAAAGAGGATCTCTTCTCGGCTTAGCTAGTAAACACACCTTAACATACACCATGCATGCGACTCATATTTAATAAATACTCTACAACTATAAAATAATAAAATACAACAAATTATATTAGCTCAGTAATTCTCATATTATTAATCCAACTAATGTTTCATACAACCGAATCTCATTGAAATAATTGCAGCCAACTCCCACAACAATGTGTGGGGGTATCATCTACATCTATTTTAGGCACTTAGAGCATCTACAACCGGACCCCTCCCATATCCAGTCCATATATAGCGAGGATATGGGGATGTCCGGGCAGGGCGCCACGTAGGATTTGACCCACCACGGACCACCTTTTCTCTTTCTTTATTCTTTCTTTCTCTTCTCTCTCTTCCTCTCCATCAAGCATATGCTTGTGACCGGACATATAGGGGGAAAGTGGGGGCATGGTTGTGTGCATGGACAAATAGGGGCTAAAAGCGGACATGCCCGGACACTGACCAGACGCATCCGCGGATGTTTGAGGGGCCAAATTTTCCCATTATGGTTGTAGATGCCCTTACTGTTTAGCAGCTTGTACAAAAACAAATAATTTACCTGAATATAGTATCACTAAATCTTCTAGCAAAAGATTTTTACCCAAAGAAAGGAAATCACCCCTTCTGTCTTTCTCAGTTACACAATAGGATATATTCTTCGTTAATGTGCAGCAGAAGTTAAGTAAAACAACACAGTCCTTTACCTCTTCAGCAAATTTAATCAAGATTGTTGTCCTGGGCCTCTGCTGGCCTTCAATTGGCACAAAATGTGCCGTAACTACCGCTGGAAAACCAGCATTGTCCAATACGCCCTGTAAGAAATTTTATGAAGGTTTATACGTTGTGTATCTAAGACACGGTTGACTTAAATATTTGAGCTGGAATTCCCACCCTTACAATCCCTGCAACAAAAGCTCCACAGTTGAATGCACCCATGTCTTTCGGCACGGAAATGAACCTGATCAAATAAAAAGGTTCCCAGGTTTCAGATTTGTATGGGAAGAAAAATATTATGAAGTTAAAGAAAAACGAATTCATCACACCGGTTAACAAGAAGCTCCTTTTCACTAATCATGTATTCATCCTCATGTTCTGTTCCTTTCTCAAGCGAGTCAGCCACCTGGAAACAGTACGAAACCATCTACCAGGATAAGCCATCAAATAAGTCCACTCAGTCCAGCAATCAGAACAGAACGACAGGCGGACTTACTATCAACACATGATAAATGGATGCAAAAATTTCTAGTATAAAACAACTGAGGAAATTGTTTAAAATACGAGAATCATAAATCTTCTTCGGAATTCTGGACAATAGGAGTTTTAGGATCAAGGGTCGTCATGCCAGAAATGTGATGCTGAAAGCTGTGTTAAGTTTGTTAGTCAAATTTGTGTCAGTAAGTGCAAAGAGAAGTTCTCATTAGACCCCAATGCTTCAGACAAGGGAACTTGATCACCAGGTGTTAAATTAGTGCACAAATGCAACATCGACCAAATTGATACCTCAACTCTGACATTACGTAGCTATAATGGTACAAATTAATAAAATTATGTTATAATATCAGTACATGCATGAATATGTGGAATAATCTATGCTAATTGACTCTGCTTTTGTACTAGCAACCAAATTGAAACATGGACAAACAGGTCATATTGTCACAATTTTGCATTGTTCAAAATGGTAATTACTCTAGCAAAGAGTTGCCATTGGATTAAAGTATTTCTCTAATTTCCAGCCTTCGGTGTGATACGTAATTCTGTATTTATTTTCAGCATATGTTATTATATATTTAAATAGGAGAAATTATCTACACACAATAAACAGAAAATAAGGGCAGCCCGGTGCACGTAGCTCCCGTTTGTGCAGGGTCCAGAGAAGGGTCCAAGCACTTTGGGTCTTTTGTACAAAGCCTTTCCCTACATTTCTGCAAGAGGCTGTTTCCAGGACCTCATGGTCACAAGGCAACAGCTTTACCGCTGCGCCAAGGCTTCCCTTCATTCAGAAGAACAAAAACCAAATAAAAATAAATAGGTCTGCTTGGTCAGGCAGTGGCGGAGAACATCAAACACCCCAGAAGTCAGGCCACTAACAAACAAGCTCGGCTCACAATCTTTTGATGGGACAACCTCATTGAACAGAAAAAACGTAATTGTGTTACAAGAACACCTAAATTATGGCAATCACTCCAACTATTGCGGAACGGAGTAGGAATAACAGAAGATTGATATGTAAAATAGATTACCTTTCCGAACAGTACTTTCCATACAGTGCTGTGAATGAATGATAAAATCCCCAGCAGTCGAGTCTCTCGTCTATTCCCCTGGATTGACTATTATTATTAACATGACTATCTCGACAGGATAACAGTTTAGAGAGCACATACACAATAAGTCAATAACGAGGCTAATGATGTAAATTTGGAGAACACCTGGAACCTTAATAAGAGAAATCATAGATGCTGGCATGTCAGATGTTGTGCTATAGATATTGTTGCTATGACTTCCTCTTTAGAAAAAGACATGGGAATACAAAGTTACAAACAGCAAGTTTGAAGTTATGCAAGAAAAACGAGATGACTATGCCATGCCACTCGCAACAAAGAAGCGACGAAGTTTTGACTGTTGTTCGGTTAACTTTATCATCATTTTAAGTATATGAAGCAATAGACGACCAATGAAATCATGGAATAAGAAAAGAACTACGCATCAAACCTTCTCCCTGTGACACAGCAGTTCAAGAACTCTAGCACCAACAGCATAACCAGCGTCCTCCAGCCTGCGTGTAAAACATAAAATGAGAGGAAGGGATGTTATGCTAAGCATCAAAGAATATTAACGCATGAATACGGAGCGGTGTATTTTTAATGAGAAACATTGTCAAATGTCCTTGCATGATTTAGCGCATCCAAAGAGAGAGATGTACGGAAACATTAGAGGTACAAATAATGTTGCAGAAATTAGATCGACCACGTCGCGGAAATAATAATAATTGATCAACCAAATGTTATAGTTGCATCACATCTCAACATGTGAACAAGTTGTTGTAAACCTTTTGCATTATCTGAAATTCCAGATGATACAATAACATACAGTAAGTGGCAAACACATAGCGCCTGAAATATGTGACCCGGATATCAAAGAGTAGCATGTACGGACTAAAAAAGGTTGTACCAGCTACAAGGTACCAATCAAATCAGGACAAATGAAATGCCGCAGGACGGTGAAAACTGTTAAGAGTGGATATAATTAACAACAATACAGTTTCATCAACAATATGAACAGATGCATGAATAAGAACATAGAGGCTACCTTCGTTCCAGGTCAGCAATGTTGTCAACTTGTGTCTGGTTGTATTGAACCACCTCCGAGAACAAGAATGTGAATGCACTCAAACTGACCTATGGAATACAGAACATTTATGAAACATGTATCATAACAAAACAGGAAAATAATATATATTGGCACACGCTAAAAACTACCAACGAAAAGAATGAATGTGCCACTAAATCTCACATCCAAATCCTTTTGCACTTAGGAAGTAACACATCTCACATTGCGATCAGGATAGGATAGACGCAATATATTTAGCTCTAGAAAATTATCCAATCGAAAGTAGCATTACAGTGCATAGTACCTTTCACTTCGATTTATTTTGATGCTATTTATTTTACCCCTTCAATTAATGCAAGAGTCGTTGTTATCTTGTGTTTGGCCCTTTTCACGAAACAATTCCTTCTCATTGCTTACAGGGCAGTAACTACAGTTTAGGTTCACTAGAATGTACTTAGAAACTAATGAGAAATCATTTGGAGTATTTTTCATACTAATGTGATGGCTGTATTATAAGAAATTTGTACGTATGATACAACCTATATTGGAACAAATACAAGTAGATGCTGTCAAAACGTTCAATTTAACTTCAGAAACACAACTACTACCAATGAAAAGAATGAATGGTTGAATACGTTCACATTTTGCAATTAGTCTACAATAATAAATATATTTATCTCTTTAATTTATCCAATTGAAAGTATCACTAAGCTGTCAAGTAACTTCCACTTCAATATATTTTGCTACTATGCAGAATATTAACCCATTTTCCTTCCATTCTTGAAACACGATTATAGAGTAGTGGGTTTGGGCAATAGTTCCTCGGTTCCTCCACGTTTCCAATGGAAGCTATAACTACACCATGCATTCAGCTTCAACTTTCAACAACATTCACATTGCCAACTGCATACTACTCAAATAAACAATACTCCCACAATTTACAGTCGATGAGTAAGAAAACTTCTGCTGCTCAAACTAATTGAGCAGGATTTGAAACACTTTCCGCCCAGCTACTACCCTAACCTGTGAATCTGTCTCAGTTACCTAACCTATGCCTTACTAAGAGAGCTGCCAGAAACAAATATCTGAAGGGGGTTGGATACGGGAAGGACGTGTACCTCCTGTCTGCCACGGCTGAGGGGCTTGTCAAGAACGTTTGCATACTGCTTCGTCTTCCCAACACTGATCATCTTGCCCGCCCTCCTCTGGGTCTCTTTCCTTGGGGTTTCTTCAGAATTCTTGGAATACTGCACAAGCTGAATTCGTTTAGAAGGGGTTCCTGGCTTCTCTATTTCTTCGCTGCAACACTAGAAGTGAGGTAGCTTTTGTCGACCACAGCACCTGAAAGGCGTAAAATCATATATAGTCACACTCTTGGTGACATATCATAACAGTGACGTGCAGTTTGTACCACTGATCAATGCTCATTAGTAGTCACATGGTGAATCAATTTATGTGTTCAGCATGCTGGAAAGGTTCTCTAGAGTAATTAATGGCATGGAGAGAATTGCATGAAACAAACAGCATCAGTAATTGAAGACAACAAATAGAAAACTGAGACGCTGTTGCATCTTCTGAAACATTTGGGAAGAGCTATGCTATACTCGGAAAGAAAAATGTTGCTTTAGAGCTTGTGGCCTAACCTATGAAATTCTAAAGGTGTATGAAATATGTGGCTCCATACAAATCATCCATATTGACCGTTCCTATCAGGAATATTTCATAGAGGAATGGTTACTTCCGATTCAAAGTCAAGAAAAAGGGGATCCAACACAAAATGTTGGCGGTCCCTCAGTCGACGGATCTGTGCAGGTAGTCCGCGCGGAAACGAACCAGTGGCGGCGCTGGACTTTGCGGGAGGAGAAGCGGCCGTCGGAGGAGCAGGACCCGACGATGATGGATCTGGCAGCAACTTCAGAATCCAGCCTCTTTCGTCGCTGGGAAAATCACCGCCCGTCGCCGGGAACAGCCTCCGTGCGCAGTGGGAAGATGGGGAAGAACACAGCGGGGAGGCGGGGGTAATGTGTTTGTTGTGCTTGTGGGGTCTTTGTGCAAAACGAGTGAAGGTAGGGCTGAGGTGGTGGATCTGAGTGTTGGAACATGATCCGACGGGGGAGAGCAGAAGTTTACCAAACTTGCGTTATAGGTGACCGATCACCGTAATCTCTACTTCTAATGGAGCAGTTTTTTTTTTGAGATTAACGTTGCCGCTTTATTTAACCGAAGCTCGGAATGTCATCCGATATTACATCGAGGATAAAGTCTGGGGAACCCCCTCCCACCTCTTACAAAGACTATCACCAACACCTACTTTAGCTAACTTATGCGCTCAATCCTGAAATCGTCAAAGGAAAGCAGCACTCCTTTCACCTCCTGTATCCACGGCCCTACAGCAGCCATGCTTCTCTCCGGGTCCTTCAACATTTGCACTACCGCCAGGTTGTCGAGCTCCACATGCACTTTGTCAGCCCCTCTATCTCTTCCCAGCCTGAGTCCTTCTCTGCACGCCAAAATCTCCACCGTTTCTGGGTCCGCATGGGAGGGGAAGACGGTGCATGCAGCTGCAATGAAAGCTCCCTGGTGATCTCGCAGCACCACCCCCCCACCCCCCCCCCTCCCCCCCCCCCCGTCACCATGCTTCGCAACCGCTCCATCTGAATTCACCTTAATCCATCCCTCTTTAGGCGGTAACCATCTCTGAGCTATGTTTTCTTTCACCCGGCTTCGCTTTGGCTCATGTGTGTTCTTCCATTCCTGCATGTATGCACACACAGACTACTATTTCATGTGGGTGAGCAATCCTTCTTCCTTCCCTGGCCTCGTTTCGAGCCAGCCATAGCCCATACACCGCATGGATCATGGCTTCCTTCTCGTCATCGTCCGCCCCTGAGAACCAGGCAAGTAACCAGCGAGACAACGCGCCCTGGGAGTCCATCGGAATCGGTGGGGATGCCACCGAGACGCCCTTTTCTGAGCACATCAGCTGCCAGAATTGTATGGAATGTGGGCAAGCCCAAAAACGATGAAGGATTGTTTCCTCTCTTCCACAAGCAACACAAAAAACCCTCGGTTTGATATGACGATGATGCAATTCCGCCCCCACCGCCAGTCCATTCCTCATCATTCTCCATACGTGGATCTTAGCTTTCGGTGGCGCATTGGTGCCCCATAGGGCAAGGTAACCCTTATGCTTGTTTACCGTACTGGAGGGACCTGGCTGTCCAGTTCTCCCCTTCCTCATTGCCATGCATAAGTGATAAGCTGATCTCACATTGAACACCCCGTTTTTTGTATGATTCCATGCTAAGTAGTCATCCGTGTTCGGCCCCCCGATGGCCACCTGCTTTATATCATGCGCATCCGATAACGTGAACATCTCATCAATCCGCTCGTTGTCCCAAGACGATCCCGACTCATCCAACAGGTCCGCCATTCTGGTCACACCTGGGATATAAACCTGTCCAAGCGGCTTCATCTCTCCTTGCCTGGGAATCCAATTGTCATGGTGGATCATTACCTTTGAGCCGTCGCCGATCCTCCAAACCAGACCTTGCCGCAGCAAATCTCTCCCATGAATCACGCTTCTGAACGTATAGGAGGCGTTAGAGGGACATGTGGCACTTAGGATTGTGTTATCCTTGTAGTATTTGGCCTTGAGGACTCTAGCCACCAACGACTCAGGGGCCGTGAGCAACCTCCACGCTTGCTTTGCCAACAGTGCTTGGTTGAAAGCCACAGGGTCGCGGAATCCCAGTCCACCATCCCTTTTTGGAGCACACATTTTCTCCCATGAGACCCAATGCACTTTTCTCTCGCCATTCGTTGCACCCCACCAGAATTTCGAAGAGATTGAAGTCAGGTTCCGGCACGTTTTCTTTGTGAGGTGAAAACAACTCATGGTGAACGTAGGTGTGGATTGGGGCCCGGACTTAACCAGCACCTCTCTTGCTGCTTTGGACAACCCCTGGCCCTTCAGTCCAGTCACTTTTCCGTTTGCACTCTCAGTTACATACTTGAAAGTTCCCTCCTTGGACCTGCCAACCAGTGTTGGTAGTCCAAGATATTTCTCGCTTAGGGCCTCCGAATGGACCCCTAAGGCTTGTTTTAGCTCAGCTTTTAATTCCTCCTGACATCCTTTCCCAAAGAAGGTTGAAGATTTATCCAAGTTAACTTTCTGCCCCGAAGCTCTCTCATATGACGCCAAAATCTCCTTTAAGACTGCCATGTTCTCCTTCGAGCCCTCCAAGAAAACAATTCTGTCATCCGCAAAAAAAAGGTGTGTAACATGAGGGCCAGTGCCCCCAAAACCCACACCCTTGATCAATCCATCATCCTGCGCCTTCTTTAGAAGAGCCGAGAAACCTTCCACACAAAACAGGAACAGGTAAGGAGAAAGCGGATCACCTTGCCTCAAACCTCGGGATGGAAAGAAACCTCTGGAGCAACCCCCATTAAGCTTTACCGAGAACGACGCCGTGGTGACACACCGCATAATCATAGTAATCTAGGAGGGTGCAAAACCATATCGAGCCAACATCTGTTCTAGAAAAGACCATTCTACTCTATCATACGCCTTCATCATGTCCAGCTTGACAGCACACAGGCTCTTCTTCCTCTTCCTAGTCCTTATCGCGTGAACACATTCGTAGGCCACTAATACATAATCAGTGATTAAACGCCCCGGAACGAAAGCACTCTGTTCTTCAGATATCAACACTGGAAGCAACACTTTAAGTCTATTAGCTAGCACCTTCGTGGCCACCTTATATAGAACATTACAGAGGCTAATTGGCCTGAATTGGGACATATGCTCCGGTGAGCTAATCTTCGGGATCATAACGATGATTGTTGCATTAAAGTCCTCCGGTGTCACTGCTCCATTCAAAAAATCACGCACCGCAGCGCACACGTCCTCTCCTACCATCGACCAGTGTCTCTGGTAGAATAATGCCGGGAGCCCATCCGGCCCCGGGGTTTTAGTAGGGCCCATTTGGAAAAGAGCCCGCCTAATCTCTTCGTCCTTGATAGGTGCAGTCAACTTTACATTCATCTCCTTGCTGATAACATGAGCAATGTTTTGCAGCAACTCATTAACCCCAGTTGAGCCTTCAGACCTGAACAGTTTCTCATAGAACGATGCAGCCAGCTCTCGCATCTCCTCGTCCACCGTACACCGCGTCCCATCTTCCTTGCGTATTGCTCTAACAGTATTTTTCCTCTTCCGATGGGTGGCTCTACTTTGGAAGTATTTCGTGTTCATATCTCCTGCTTGCAGCCAATCAACGCGAGACCGTTGCCTGTACATTATTTCTTCCTGCTCATAAACCTCACGCAGCTGCTCCTCAATCCCGCGAACCTCCAGTGAGTGTCTGGGCAAGCCTGCTCTTGCTTTGGCATCAACGAGCTGTCCTTTTAGTCTCGCAATCTTCCACCGAATCGATCCAAAGACCTCTCGAGCCCACCTCTGCAAACTACCCGTGAGCAAACTAAATCGGTGCCATACTGCCTTCAGGGATCTGTCCCCCGTAGCGCTCGCCTCCCACGCCTCCTCCACCATCCTATCATACTATGCATGCTTCGTCCACGCCTCCTCAAACCGGAATGGCCTATCTCCCACTTGGCGCGCTCTCGGAGCTGTCTCCATCGCACGCACAAGTAGAGCTTGATGATCGGACTCCTCTGTCATGATATGTTCAACTTGTGTCTCTGGGAAGATATCCAGAAATTTCTCGTTGCAAGTGGCTCTGTCCAGCCGCACTTGTATGTTCTCTCCCCCATCTCTTTTGTTATCCCATGTAAATTGATAACCCGTGAAGCCCAAGTCCGACAACCCGCATTCCGCAAGACAGTCCCTAAAGTCCTCCATTTGATTGAAACACCTCACATTACCCCCTTTTTGATCGGATTGAAACAGAGCTTCATTATAATCCCCCGCACATATCCAGGGGAGATCATCCTGTGCACGAAGATAATGAATAGCATCCCAAGATTTCTTCCTCAGTTCCGTCCTCGGTTCCCCGTAGAAACCAGTGAATCTACAGGTTTTGCCCTCCCAAACCATCTCTGCATCGATATAGTATTGGCACCAAGGCCTAATAGTCACTTTAACATCATCCCTCCACCAAAGTGCTAGGCCACCACTCCTCCCGACACAGTCTACAGTCACACCATGAGGAAAGCCTAAGCTCCACTTGAGTTTTCCATAGCATAACCTTTCTTCAAAGTCTCACAAAGGAACACCACCGCTGGATTGTATGACCTAATAAGGTCCCTCAATTCGCCAACTGTCGAGGCTAATCCCAATCCCCGACAGTTCCAGGCCAAAATATTCATGGCGTCCGGCGGCCCCGTCCCACGGGGTCCGCCGATTCTCCGTTCTTTTCTGAGATGCGATCAAACACAGTGGAGGTTTTGTGCCTCGTGTCACGAATGAAAGCATCAGTTGGAACTTGCCTGTACGAGTCATCCTTCCGGACCCACATCTGCTTCGGCCTTCTCTTCCTACTCTCTAGGTCATCCCTTAAGTCTGCACCGGACCGAGCTGAGTGATAGGCGGGGCGAGGCTTTCTAACGTAGTAACCCTGCCTCCTTCCTCCCCCACCCCTAGCCACCAGGTGATCACGATCACTTGAGAAGTTTCCCTGCTCTACACGGTCCCGAGCCCCTCCTTGCACGTCCTCCTTCCCTTTTCTTTCCCAGTTCTTGTCCCGAATTATCTCATCCTGTTTCTTCTGTTGCAGCAACGTGCTCCGAAATTCCTTCTCTCTACGCTTCTCCAGATCAACCCTCAGGTCATTTTCAGCAGTTTTGTCATTCTCACTTCTGTCTTTTGCTGGGCTCATAACCTCCCCTCTACTTGGCTTGTGTCCCGCACCAGTGTGCGAGTTTGCCGAGCGGGAAAATTCCTCCTGGAGATTCCGTTTGGCCGGATTTTTGTTGATACGCTCCTGATACTGCCCCTCACTACCTCCCACACCCGAGCCATCCTCACTTTTCCAACTGCTCCCAGACATCCCCTGAGAGATCTCCTTGCCACCATTGCTGCGCCCTGGAGAAGCCCGCAACCAACTCCCCCATTGAGAGTTTGAGTCCACCGGTGGATCACACTGGCCGTCCACATGCACTAACCTGCCACAATCAAAACAAAAGTGTGGCACTTTTTCATAAAAGAAGTCAAACCAAGTCTTCTCCTTGTCATGGGGTGACGCTTTCAGGAAGACTCCACGCACCAACGGCTCAAACACTGAAATTTTCGTTCTGACTCGCAGCTGTTGGCCTCTAGCCAGTCCATCTCTATCCACATCAACTCTCACCACCTCCCCCAACCAGTTTCCAATAGCCTCGCCAAAGGTCCTCGTTCGCTTATCCGGGGGAAGGTCTATGATCCTCACCCAGATATCCACCTTGTCGAAGACCATCTCTGACGGCCTAACCTTCCCCTCATACTCCTTGAGGACTAGCACACTGAAGTCAAATTGCCACGGGCCATTATTTAGAGCATGCCTCCAATCCCCCTCACTCCCAAAGTGCACCCCAAAGATGTTGCCCCCCCAAATCTCTGAACTTGGCCGGCTTGTGAAGACCCCAAGCTCGTTGCATGGATCGTTCTAGGGCTGTCTTGTTGATTGGTCGGGGTGAGTACACCTTTCCTACCGCCGCCCACTTGGATAATGCCTTCATCATCGGCTCAGGATCATCAAAGACAAAACCATCGGCTTCCTTGTCCATTAACACCATCCCACCTAGTCTCGCAGAAAGACTCGAGGTTGGATCCGGGGTCTTGCAAACCGCAGGTGATGTGGTTGAAACCCTACTAGCTTCAGCATCTGTCCTTCTCGCCAATGGCGTGGCCGTCAAACCCTCCCTAGTGGTTGGGTTTGGCGCCTTCTTGTTGCGAGCAACCCCCTCCGCCTGTGCGGTCGGGATCGCCATCTTGTCCTTCCCGCCGCCGTCGACGCCTTGTTAGATGCCATCTGCCCCCGATCGCTCGTCGTCTTCCCGGTTGATCTCTCCGCCATCAGCACCGCCGCCTAGCGGAAAGAGAAATCCCGTCGATCGGCGCCCCCGAGCTGCGCAGTCGCCTCCCGAAGCACCACCGAATCCTCACCACCCCCGGCTGCCAAAACCCTAACCCTAGCACAGGGACGCGGTCGCCAGGCGATCGCCCCCTGTCGCCTTAGCGTTTCGCTCCGTGGTGGACCCGAAGCAGTTGGTGAATAGTCTACGCATTTTTTTCGTCCTTCCTCCCACCTCTCAATTCCCCCGCAGTAACAATCCCACCTCTCAGTTTCGTCGATTTTTTTTCGTCGGTTTTTTTTCGTCCCCGCATGCCATGCTGCCCCTCCTCTCGATCCACCGCTCCCGCTGCGACCTCTCTCTCTCCCTCGTCTCCCGCTCCACCGCCGCCGCCCCATCTCCCGCTCCGCCGCCGCCCCTACTGCTCCACCGGACCGACCTCTTCTTCGAGCGCGACGGCAGGAGCAGCTCCACCTCTCCATCACCCCACGCGATAACACTCCAGACCCCCACCCCATGCCCGGCCGCCGCTAGGGTTTCAACCTTCGCTGCCCCGCCGCCACCTCTCCTCACTTCCCCCCACCGCCGCCCCACTGTGCCCCCTGTGCCCCCTCTCATGTTTCGATCTGGAAAACGGGAAGGAGATGATGAGCAGAGCGGTCAAATCCGTGGCGGACGGTGCCTCCCCAAGCTCCCGTCGGGGCGAGGCACTGGAGGCTGCCACCCTCCCCTCTCACATGCATCGCGATTCTGGATCGGCCGCCGGCATGCTTGAGGTGCAGCCTTTCCCCTTCCCCTATCTCTTCTCTCTCTCACTCCTACCACCGCCGCACCCCAATCCTCGATCTGGCTCTTCACCTCACACCGACGGGGTGTATCCCGGCGATGACCTCCTCTTAACGCCCTCGCCCTCATCCTCCTCCTCAAGACGTCACCGTCGCCTCCCTAGCCCGCGTCCATGATGACCGATCTGGCGTTGGCGCCGCAGATCACCCTCTGGTCCATGGCGTCGACCAGGTATGAATCCCTCATCCACTTCTTCTGGTTTGGTTCATGTCCGCATCTGATTCTGGCATGTGTGCAGTTTACCATCTAGCGACGGGGATGCAAGGAGAAGCTGCCGCGGGCTCAAGGGGCTGCGAGGATGCCCCCCATGAAGGTGCTCAACATCAGTTTTTTCGCCTCTCTCTTTTGATTTGGTTGGTGTGGTTTGCTCATGTTTCGATTCTATTCTGAATAATGCTACTTCCTGACTGTCCATTTTTCTATTCCGGGTGCAGCATCTGCGTGCATATATGCAACCAATATTTTTCTCTGGATAAAGTTTCAGGTTACCATTCATTCCAGTCTGTTGATATTTATTGATCCACCTTTGGTCGACGAACGACTGCAACCGTACGCCACTGAATGTACACAGGTCTGAAATTCACCTGAATATTGTTTTATCCTGTTTAAAGACAATCACAATGTAATTTTTGTTGAATGACTGGTAATTTTTTACTCTGTATGTATATGTGATACATTCAATTGTCAAATAAAAGAATATTTGAGGGATGAACAACTCTTCTAGGCTATAGATGTTATTTTCTCTACGGCTTTGGCATAGAAAAACATGGTTGATGATGATGACACTAAGAAGATGCATAATCTGGAGGATTGCATATACCCACTATATTATGTCATATGAAACTATGCGAATAAATGAAAATATTTGTCGAATGAAGTACTTGTATATTCGATGTGATAATCTTGATTCCATGAATCTATTATTATAAAGCTTTTGATTTTTTCAGTGGCAATGCTCATCGAAAAACCTTGCTTCAACTGATGGTTTCACAGTACAAGCTCAAGCTATTTAGAGATGATTCAAGGGATGCACTGATGTTGAGGTTACCATTCATTCCAGTCCGTTGATACTTATTGATCCACCTTTGGTCGACGAACGACTGCAACCTGTACCCCACTGAATGTACACATGTCTGAAATTCACCTGAAGATTGTTTTATCCTGTTTAGGGCATGAGTTTAAGTTCTTGACCTGGTCACAGAATTTTAAGTACAATCATGTCTCTATAGTCAGCACGTCCCGCCCGCCCACCACATTCACTGAAATTTTGGTGATGCAATTTTTCATCATGGTCCAATAAATATACATCGTCTGAGATGGTTTGGGCATATCCAGCGCAGGCCTCCAGAAGCTCCAGTGCATAGCGGATGGCTAAAGCGTGCGGAGAATGTCAAGAGAGGGCGGGGTAGACCGAATTTGACATGGGAGGAGTCCGTTAAGAGAGACCTGAAGGATTGGGGTATCACCGAAGAGCTAGCTATGGACAGGGGTGCATGGAAGCTTGCTATCCATGTGCCAGAGCCATGAGTTGGTTGCGAGATCTTATGGGTTTCACCTCTAGCCTACCCCAACTTGCTTGGGACTAAAGGCTTTGTTGTTGTTGTTGTTGTTGTTGTTGTCCAATAAATATACATGGAATTCATTTTTGTAGTTTCATGACCATGCAGGATTGATGCTCTATGTGTGCGTTTGGGGTTGGTCGGCGGGATTGTGAGGCGGATACGTCATTGACTATATATTAGATATGATTGATGTTGAACCATCAGAATATGTATGCCATACTACACAATTCTTAATTGGGACTATGAATTTACAATCAGGAAAAATTTGAACAGACCTCGTCCACGCTGATAATTTCCAGGTACATTAGGTTGAGCAATTTTGTTTATGTTGTGATTGTGGTCAATATTCTTTTCCATTGGCCATGTATCTCACTTGTGTTGGTTCCCCAGAATATGTTAATGTTTATGTAGTTTCCAAATTTTCGTATATCAATGGACTTTACATGGTTTCTCACAAAATAAAAAATAAAATAGACTCGTATGGCTTTGGCGGATTCTCTCATAGATTATAATAGCCAGTGGCTAAAAAGTATTGTAGTTGCTACAAACATGACAACGGATGAAAGAAGATCATATTTGTACCTTGTTGCTGGCTGACTATAAACAGAAGAACCTTGAAATTCTCTTTACTGCATTATATATATAGCTGCAATAGTATTGATTTTTATTGAAGAAATATGCTTACTGTTTCTTCATTCAGTTTCATGCGCCAATGAGGCACGGTGGACGATGGTGGTGAGTGCATCGTTGGAAGCTCACGGCAGGGAGGCACACAGGTGGAAAAGCACGCTCCGAAAAAATCCTAACCATCCATAGAGCCATTACCAGGGCGACGAGATCAACGCCACCCATCACCACCACCGAGTTGTAGAAGGTGTGTCCTGGTACTTCCCTAGAATCTTTCCTACCTCTTGAGAGACCACAAGGCATTGTGGTGGCAGTTTTTGGCCAAGGCTGGAAGCCAAGAATACTAACTAATATAAGAGTGTTTAGATTACTAACATAGTGATCTAAACGATCTTATATTAGTTTATAGAGGGAGTACTTCTTAAATTTGATCATGGATGTGACATTGTGGTCGGCGGTGCGTGGTGCAGTGTAGAGATTTCTTGCATGGCATATAACAATGTGTGTTCAATGGGGTAGCCTCTTCTCAGGCATGAGCATTAGAGGTGGACCACGACAGCTATTCAGAATAGCTACAACAAAATTGTGACAGGGGCGGTTAGTAGGAGAAGGAACCTGAGACCACAGCCGATTCTGCTGCAAGGGCAGTGTGTAGAAGATAGTTGTAGCAAACATATAAGTCACTCTGGAAAATGTGTTTTGATATCGTTGTACTAGAGATCCATTCCTAGATTTCACTGATATGCATGGTTGAATAGTAGTATGTGTGATACGTGAGAGTAATGTAATATGAAATAAAACATGGTGGACAAGGCTTCGTGACTGAGCTGACGGAGAAGATGTCAGTGGTGTAAGCAGACATGTTGTAGAAGATGTTGGGGGTGTCACCGGATGCTGTAGCAACACGTATTGGGTTCCATTTCAAGCCAGAGAATAACTTATGAACGGTATGTGCGCGATCCATTCATTCTTGCGTTTGATCCTTCCTTATTCCCCTCAACTCAGATTCATTTTCTTTTGCACTTGCACATGGTTTCGATGGATCAATAAATTTAGTGGCATTAATTGCAACTAGAAATGTCATATATCCATAAACTTCACATTGTTGTTTTTCAGCAGAACATCATGTTCTTCTCTTTCTCTTATGGACTTCAATATGGTCGATGGTAGCTTGCTGAATAGGTTAAGAGAGATCCAAGATATAATTTCATGCCCAGAGTTTGACTTGTTTAATTTTGTATGAAAAAATATTTGTTGCTAATAATGATACAAGTTGTGATTTATAAATGCAATATTATCTTCCATGTATACAGATTGAACAAAATATAAGTCAAAGTAGATTGTCAAGCCTTAATTTATACTAAAAATGATATAGGTTTGCTATGTGTAGAATAGGATTTCTTTTCCTTGGAGAATCTACTAGCTGGAGTGATCATTTTCAATATCCTTGTGAAAGATGGCATGATCTTAGCATGAACCAGCTCACAATGCTATCTTGAGCAGTGCTTTATTCACTTAAGTATCTTTTCTCAGCAAAACACTAGGTTAAAAGCCTACATCAAAAAATTTGAACGCAAAATTTACAAGGGTTACATGTATGCAATTTACATGGGGCTATATAGTGTTGAGTTACATGCCTCTAATTAATTGTATTTATGTATTCTAGCTTTATGGATACCAGGAGCATTAGTTATTTTAAAGTACTGCATTTATAAACTTTACTATTCAGATATTGTATATGAAGATATCAAATAATTATAAATGCCATTTATGATCGTGAACAATCTTACCGGATGACTGTTTTCATGGCGTTCGAAGAAAGGATATCCTAGAAGTTGAGCACATCTGGAGTGGCTTTATTAGTTTTGAGCCAAGAAAAGTAGATGGGGCCTGTCGAAGCTATGAATAGTAGATGGGAAAGTGTTGAAATATTTTGTGTTGCCATGGTTCCTAAATGCGAGGTATGTTTAGTAACATGTATGGTTTCAATTGCCTAATTTCATGTGTAATAGTTTGCCAGGGAATTGCAAAATGCAATCAAGTGTCTGGTTGTAGAATCTTGGAATAAGGGAACAAAATCCTACATGTGTTGTCTTTAATTAATGGATAATAACAATAATCATGCTTTCATGAGATGATTGGTCTTAAGTATAAAAATGCATCCATGTGCCACCTATCATTTGTAATGCACAACAAAGAGTTCTATGTTTTTGAACCACTTTCTTTATTTTGTGCATTAGATCTGATAGTATATGTGATCAAATTATATTTTTTTATCGAAATACATTGCAACTGAAGTTGATTTCAATTATTTTTTGCATGTTATTGGCTATCTTTTCTATTCACGTGACATTTGATATGCAATCAGTAACAACCAACCTACTAGGCATAGTAATGACATGAATAGCCCAGGATAATAAATTTTTTTTGAGGCAAAGCCCAGGATAATAATATCAACAAAAGAACGTTCTCAAATTTTTGAAGGCCCGTGGCAACACACGGGCACTCTACTAGTGACCAATAGTATGGCGAATAACTCATAACTCGCATTCTTATAGGGTCCTTATATGTGTTCTGGTCGTTATAATTTATGGAGCTCGTTTCAAAAACAAGCTCGCAGCCTCCATATTTGAAATTTATGGAAGCCTGGTATGGAGTGCACTCCAAATCCAACTGTCATGACATGAACAAAGTTTTGTCTTCTTCCTCTTCACGTCATAGCCCGGTTTTGGAGCACTGTTGTCGTCTTGTACACACACCACCGTCCCTCTGTTGTCCCCTCGCCCCCTTCGTCCTCATCCCGTCAAGGACGAGACCGAACCTGAGCCCGAGGACTCAATCGGGATCAAGCTCGAGCTCTCCGTCCGCAAAGCGGAGGAGCATCTCCATGAGTTTGCCCCCACAACCGATGAAGGGGAGAAGCAGCGATGGATCAATCTTCTCGCTTGTCGCTCCGCTAAGAAGGTGAGCTCGAGGAAGAGTGCGCCCGTCGCTAGAGCCTTGGTCTGTGGATCAACGACGAGGGACTCAACTACCTCAACAAACACCGACAAGGAGGAGGACAAGGATGACGATGAGGACTAGACTGCCTCGGCTAGTAATAACTAGCAACGTCGAATAGCGATGTTGCATATGTTCATTTTGTTGGTTGTTGCAACTGCCGCCTTTTCAAGTCACAAATTATATATAAATACAATGATTTTTTTTCAAGTTCATCAGGAAAGTTCGAAAAGGACCTCTCAGTTTTCACACATAATTGTGATTAATAATGGAAAACCAAAAAAAATACACCAAGCTAATAAAGCTGGAAAAGAAACTAAGGCAACAAAACAAAGCCACCATAATTAGTGTAATATGTACATTATTACAACCTATTGAAGAGCAAAAAGTCTAGGAAGCAAGAGGAAACAAACATCTATCTCTCCAACTTGTTTGCTCATGCAAATCTCCATAGTCACTGGCTTGTACTACCAGCAACACCACTGGTGATGAGGATGTCCTGGTCTTCTTAAGAGGTGACTAAGCGGGGGAGTTGGCCATCTCCAGATGGTGTATTAGGTATATGGGCCTTTAACATCTGAGGCGGCACCGAGGGGGAGCAAGGAAGAGGAAGATTACCATCGACACCTGAATCATCATACATGATCCCAACAATGGGAATTTTTTAACGGAGTTGAATACAACACCCTCAGTGACATAGTCGACCCCACATTCAAAGGATGAGGTGATCTTACCATGTAGAGATTTACTGAACTAGAGAAACTGATGAAGATTTGCAACCTTGTGCGGTATTCTTCGTTCTCAGTGTAAGAAGGATGAGCCATCAAACGTACTTAATGTCAAAACACATTGCATTATAAAAAATGTTTGCATTTTTTGGTTTTGCAAATACACCAAAGAATATGCATATGTCGGTAAATACAACGAATTTTGGTACTAATGTGATAACTACCTATTTCTATTTTAGCTGCATGTTTGTTCTTGCGAATTAACTCTTTGTTACTGAAAAATTAGGGATTACAATCTCGTAGAGCAACATTAAGGACTTTCTCTGGGCCGGACTGCTGGCGTCCTAGGAACCAAGGTACCTAGACTTGCCTGCCTGCGGCTGTGACGCCCCCGATTCAATCGTACAATAATCATACACACAAATGTGTACGATCAAGATCAGGGACTCACGAGAAGATATCACAACACAACTCTAGACACAAATCAAAATAATACAAGCTTTATATTACAAGCCAGGGGCCTCGAGGGCTCGAATACATAGCTTGATACACAAGAGTCAGCGGAAGTAACAATATCTGACTATAGACATAAGTTAAACAAGGATGCCTTAAGAAGGCTAGCACAAAAGCAACACGATCGAAGAGGCAAGGCCTCCTACCTGGGACCTCCTAACTACTCCTGGTCGTCGGCAGTCTCCATGTAGAAGTAGGCACCATCGTGTACTAGTAGACGTTGGCGGTGACATCTGGCTCCTGGGATTTACCATCTGGTTACATCAATCGGAAAGAAGAAAGAAGGGGAGAAAGGGGTAGCAAAGCAACCGTGAGTACTCATCCAAAGTACTCGCAAGCATCAGATCTATACTAAGTATGCATTGGTATCAAATGGAAGGTTTGTATCTGTGGACTGAACTACAGAATAGAGGGGGAAGGCCTAGCCTACCGAAGACTAGCATCTTCAAGCAGCTCCAAGCATCTTGCAGCATGTAGAAGAGTAAAGAATAGCATTTTTATATTAAACAAGCATGTTGTAATATCAATGCCCAGAGATCCTTCCTCAACTCCCCGCGACAAAGCAATCTCGAAGCTACATATCCATCACATATCTCAAGTATCCATTCCTAGTTATATAAGATCCAGATACAAGTCTGAACATCCATTACCGTGGACACGGTATTCGAATATATATCTTCCCTGCAGGTATCGATAAAACTTCGCAGAGTATCTTCAGAATCTTCTGATGAAGCAGGCCATCTGGAATGAAGGGCCTCTCCGGGAGAAAGTATTTACGAGAACCTTGAGTTATTGTTAGCAAAAACCATTTAACCTGAGTAGAAGAGAGATCAGATTCCCAAAGTATAGACGAGGAATAAAAGATCCTAATACCACCCAATGGCGATGTGGGCCCGTAAGCCACACAACCATGTTAGTAACAGAGTTTTTCAGTGACTGGACTCAACTTCGGCCAAGGAGTTGGAAAGGGGATTCCTACAGGCAGTCGGCTCTGATACCAATTTGTGACGCCCCCGATTCAATTATTCACTAATCATACACGCAAATGTGTACGGTCAAGATCAGGAACTCACGGGAAGATATCACAACACAACTCTAGACACAAATCAAAATAATACAAGCTTTATATTACAAGCCAGGGGCCTCGAGGGCTCGAATACATAGCTCGATACAAAAGAGTCAGTGGAAGCAACAATATCTGAGTACAGACATAAGTTGAACAAGGATGCCTTAAGAAGGCTAGCACAAAAGCAACACGATCGAAGAGGCAAGGCCTCCTGCCTGGGACCTCCTAACTACTCCTGGTCGTCGGTGGTCTCCATGTAGAAGTAGGCACCATCGTGTAGTAGTAGACATTGGCGGTGGCATCTGGCTCTTGGGATCCACCATCTGGTTGCATCAACCGGAAAGAAGAAAGAAGGGGAAAAAGGGGTAGCAAAGCAACCGTGAGTACTCATCCAAAGTACTCGCAAGCATCAGATCTATACTAAGTATGCATTGGTATCAAATGGAAGGTTTGTATTTGTGGACTGAACTGCAGAATGCCAGAATAGAGGGGGAAGGACTAGCCTACCGAAGACTAGTATATTCAAGCAGCTCCAAGCATCTTGCAGCATGTAGAAGAGTAAAGAATAACATTTTTATATTAAACAAGCATGTTGTAACATCAATGCCCAGAGATCCTTCCTCAAATCCCCGCGAGAAAGCAATCTCGGAGCCACATATCCATCACATATCTCAAGTATCCATTTCTAGTTATATAAGATCCGGATACAAGTCTGAACGTCCATTACTGTGGACACGGTATTCGAATATATATCTTCCCTGCAGGGGTGCACCACATTACCCAACACGCTTGATCACTCTGGCCGGACACACCTTTCTGGGGTCAATGCCCGACCTCGTAAGATCAACACGTTGCAGCCCTACCTAGGCTCAGTAGAGAGGTCCCCGCCGGTCTACATCCTAAGCACTCCAAGGTCTTGGTCCCATCGCCCGCAGCACTCCGGGTCGTTGTGCGACGAGCCAGGACGAGCACCACCTCATACTGGATGGCACTAGCCTGACAGGCCCATAATGCTGAACTGGACATCTGACAAAGCTTTGGCTGATACCACGACGTCGAGGCACATATCTATTCTCGCGCGGTTGTTAGTGCGTAAAGGCCAAAGGCCAACTCAGAACAAATACCCAAACTTGTTAGTGCATTAGGGGCTCGCGGAGACGAGCAGAGACTGACGATTATGTGACCCCGTCGCCTCGTCTCATGGACTTACGGCAAGGGCCCAGACTACCCGGCCGTGCCACGTAGAAAACTCGCGGGTGCTTAACGGGCTCGCCGACTTTCTCATCAACTCACGGGTACCCCTCAGGGCCGACCCGACTTCAACAATGGTCTCAAGTAATTCAAGGTAACCGTGTGTCCAAACATCAAGGGGAAAACCCGAGGAATCACCCACGGAGGACTCCACTCGATGTAATCGTCAAGGTGAACGTAAGAGAATCCACCCTCGAGGTTCATGCTTGAGGTGTTGCATGACAGAGCTGTATCGGGAGTGGTGAACGAGGAACCACCCTCGTTGACCACGACCGAATAGCTACACCACAGAATTATCATCAGGAGTGCGTTATGAGGGTCACCCTCGATACTCGATAGTAACTCTGCAGAGTCGAGCAACTAAAGGGGCGTGATGTGATGTGAGGTGTCGGGCTCTGGTCGTCGATCACGTTGATCGAGTCGTCGATGATGAAGCAGGGGCAACAAGGACAAGGTAGGGGTCATTGATGGATCACTAACCAACCTATACTAAACAGTTTAGGATAAGCAGGTAAGGTACAACAGCATGTTACAAAAGCAGGCTATGCATCAGAATAGGAGCAAACAATAACAGTAGCAAAATCTAATGCAAGCATAGAGAATTGAATGGGCGATATCGGGATGATCAAAGGGGGGGCTTGCCTGGTTTCTCAAGCGAGAAGGACGGGGTCGTCGTTGAAGCAGTCGATCACAGGGGCATCACGAGCGGTCTCGGGGTCTACCAGAGAGAAGAGGGGGGAAGAACCAGTAAATACAAAGCACATAGATACATTACTAAGCATGACATGACGAAATGCGGTGCTAGGGGGTTTTGTAACGCAGTGCTACACGATACCGGCAAAAGGGGAGAACATCCAAGAATGTTTCCCCAAAGTTTGGCATTTTCGGACAGACGAACCGGAGGGGGAAGGTTGCATGTTTGCTATGCTAAGGGTGTGTGGCGGACGAAAGGACCGCGTTTTCGGATTCGTCTCGTCGTTCTGAGCAACTTTCATGTATAAAACTTTTTCATTCGAGTTACGGATTAATTTATATGATTTTTCAAAGATTTAAACTATATTTTGGATTTATTTAAATTTTCGAAAATAATGCTTAAATGCCAGACGCACCCAGCACAGGGTACACAAAGTGCACCCAGTGGCTGACAGGTGGGCTAGGGGGTCCCAGTTGACCAATCAACATTTGACTAGTCAACAAGGGGTGGGGCCCCTTGTCATAGACTATTTGATTAACTAACCACTACAAAAAATACACTTCCGTGATGATACATGTTTGTCACAATAGGTCGCGTTTTTTGTCATGCATGTACATCCATGACAAATTTATGACAGAATCAAGATAGTCATACCTGTGCTGTCGTAGAAGTGTTCCATGACATTACCAAAATTATCATCACGGAAGTGTCCACTTCCATGACGATAAATCGCGCGTCACAGAAGTGCTTTCGTCAAGGGTGACCGACACGTGGCATCCACCGTAACGGAACGCCGTTAAGCTATCGGGTCGGGTCTTGGATCCGATAACCCGTTAACAGCCCCGACCAATGGGGATTTTCCACGTGTAAAATCATCATTGGCTGGAGGAAACACGTGTCGGCTCACCGTTGGGACAAATGTCATCCACTCATTGGACAGAAGGCGCCTATGATATGTCGACACATGGCACGGCCCAACAGAGGCCCATTCCTGTGAAAAGGCCGGCCCATTTGACTTGGTCAAAAGGTGGCAGGCCGGCCCATGTAAAGCCTGTTAACGGCCTGTTCGCATATAGCCCATTTATAGCCCGCTAACCCAAGGCCCGTTACGCCCTATCCGAATTAGGCCCAGTAGCGTCATCTGGGCCACCCAATATGATTCCAGTCCGTTTTCACTTCTGGCCCATGTATGACCCATGACGTCTTTCGGCCCATATGAGGCCCTATGTAACTCTTGGCCGATTAACGGCCCGTGGTGAAACTGGCCCGTAATGAACAGTGTATTACTTTACACCCATTAACGGCCCATGGTGAAACTGGCCCGTAATGAACAGTGTATCACTTTATACCCATTAAGGGCCCGTTATTCCATTGGGCCATTTCTAGCCCATGTTATCTTTCGGCCTTCTCAGAGCCCATTTATTCTTGGGCTCATTTCCAGCATCCGTTTACTTACGGCCCGTTACTGTCATTTTCTGCTTATGGGCCAAATTCAGCCCGTGGTTACAGTCGGCCCGTTTGTGGTCTGTTAACACGTTGGGCCGTTTTCATAGCGTCATGAAATACGGCCTATTAACGATGGCCCGTTATGGTCGGCCCATGAACGGACGATTCCAACTCTAGCCCGTTTACGGCCATAATGCGGCCTGTTATTGGCCCATGTTTGGCCAATCGATCATACTACCCGTATAAGGCCCATTGATGATACGACCCATAGAAGGCCCATTGTTTCTGCGGCCCGTAGAAGGCCCATTGTTTCTACGGCCCATGGAAGGCCCACTATTTATACGGCCCGTAGAAGGCCCACTGTTTCTATGGCTCGTAGGTCCAGTGTCACTATAGTAAATATTAGCCCATGGTTATTGTGGCCTAGTTTTAAAAAATAGGTTATTGCAGCCACTAGCAAACCGTAGAAAAAGAACTGCACTGACTACAAGCAAACAAATAAACAAGACAACAAGGAAATAAATAAGCAAACAACTTACACTAGGCTATCACGGCTATTACATATATTACATCCACTGGGCATCAAAGTTCGCCACCAGTGCAAATATAGGGAACACAACAACATATAAACGCCGCAGCAAAACAAGTCCAGAACTGAAACCACTTCAGAAGAGCTCAAGAAACAATATCCCGGGTACCCATAATGCTGGCAAGATGCTTAGCAAGCTTATTAACTTTCTCTTGTTTGGCGCTTAAGTCCTCCAGCGCCTGCTGTTGCACCAGAAAGTATGCATCTGAATTCTGCATGGACTTCCTCAGTCCTTCGGCTTCCTGTCGCATAACATCTGATCAATGTCTTTCAACTTGAAGTTGAGACTCAAGAAGCCGAACTGATTCAGGCAACGAGTTCGAAGAGCTGGTGCCAGCAGTGGTAGCAAGTAACTCGAACACTACATCAAGACATGACTTTGGGGTTGTCTCAGTGTCCTCAATATAGTTTTTATCAGCTTTCTTGGAGACCAACAGGGATGTCTCACTATCTTGAACCTTATCTGCATTACTTCCTTTACCATTGCATAATAGGGTACTCTTCTCCAATATTTTATCCGCGTTCTAAAAGGGAAACAAACAAACACATCTCAGGTTTACAATGTAGTATATGAAACTCATTTTGGTAAACCAGTTCAGTAGTAAGGTGGACATGATAACAGCATGGAACAAACATATATCTATGTAGTATGGTCACTGTATGGTCTATATCATTCTAGTTTATGTTGCCAAATCAAGATAGATACAGTTTGAATCATATCTATTTAAGACAAAGCAGCATAGATAGAATATAAGTGTGGGAAACTACACAGCAATAACAACACTTGTAATGTGCATGGCATGAGAACATAACTATTTATTCAATTGAAACTGAAATCAACATAGAGCAAGTTACAACAGCAAACAGCCAAACACGTTGAAGAAACAGGTTTGGAACATACCTGTTGCGCCATTGGAGTTTCAATTGCATCCTTCAAATTTGAAATTGGTTGGTATCAGTAAATACAGTGATGCAAGAGCAAAGTAGTATGAACCATAGCTACGGAACCTGACCTGAGAACAATTCTTCTTCTGCTTTAAGCATTGACTTCGGGTTCGGAGTGGTGGTCCTCATGATTTGGGCACTGCAGTTGCCTTACTAACTGCTCGTGTTTGGGTGCTCTGTGGTGGAGACGGTGCTGTGTCAACGGGAACTAGGTGTCTATCTGCTGGGGTTGGGGTTAGAAGGGGTGTAGCTGGTTCTCTGTCCAACTGGGTAGGGATACAATCTGCATGAGTGTGGGTTATGTGTGGTGGGGCTGATTCTTGGGCAAGTACAACCGTGGTTCTATCTGCATCGATAGGTAGCACGATCTTTTCTGAAGACCGTGTTTTTACTCCCACAGATACTGCCATCACTCCCTCCAATTGAAATGGCTGATAAACAAGAAAAGTAATTGAATGTACAGACATTGTAATATAGGCAGGTGCAATGGATAGTAGGGAAGAAAACAGGGCATGAAATAATTCACATTTATGTTGTCTAAGCAAACATAATAGCAGGACATAATTTCACATATATGATGGCTAATTAAACAGGATAGCATGACACAATTTCACATGTATGATGGCTAACTAAACAGGATAGAATGACATACTTCAAAATATGATGACTATGTAAACAGGATGACATGATATAACTATACGGTGTGTCTATTAAAGTGGTTGGCATGCCATAAATCACAAACATGCCGTCGATGGAAACATGATGGCATGATATAATTCAAGGATAGAATGACATAATTTAAAATATGATGACTATGTAAACAGGATGAGATGATATAACTATATTATGTCTTTAGAAAATGGGTTGGCATGCCATAATTCAGATACATGTTGTCTATGTAAACATCATGGCATGACATAATTCAAATATATGATTTATATACTAAGGAAGTGAGCAGAGGGCAATTGCATATATGACGTGTCAACTAAGGAGATGGCATTCAATATTGTGTATATGATGTAAAAAATAAGCATTGCAATACAACATATGCATTATATGAGTAATATAACCCTGCCAAGTTTGAGCATACACCTCAGGGGGATAATAGGACTGGTCATCTGCCTCCGAATCCTCCTCTGAAGAGCTATCTGTAACCAGCAAGATATCTGCTTCAGCAGGTAGCATTGTCTGCTCTGAAGACCTTGTTTTCACTCCAGATTTCTCCATCACCAATTCAAATGGCTGATGCATAGGAAGAGCAGTTGAATATACAAACCTTGTTGACAAAAGCAATGAGAAATACAAAAAAAGGACGACATGATATAATTCACATATATGACGCTTGCCTAAACAGCATGGCATTGCATAATTCACATACATAATGCCTTGCAACAAGATAACATTGCATAATTCACATATATAATGTCTTGCAACAAGATGGCATTGCATAATTCACATATATGGTAATTAGACACTAAACAGGTGGCATTCACACAAAGCATGTCTAAACTACGCAAATAACATAGCAATGCAAGATACCATACGCACGATATGAGTAACATAACCCTGCCAAGTTAGGGCATGCACCTCAGGGGGGAAATATGACTGGTCATCTATCTCTGAATCCTCCTCTGAGGAGCTATCGGTAACCAGCAAGACATGCGCTTCGTCAGATAGCATTGTCTGCTCTGAAGACCTTGTTTCCACTCCAGATTTTTCCATGACCGCGCCGAATGGCTGATGCACAGGAAGAGTAATTGAATGTACTAAAATTGTTGACAAATTTAACACATAATAAAAAAATGATGGCATGATATAATTCACATATAAGATGACTGGCTAACCAGGGTGGCATTGCAAAATTCACATATATGATGCCTGGCTAGACAAGATGGCATTGCATGATTCACATATATGATAAAAAAACAAAACAGATGGCATTGACACAAAGCATGTCTAAACTAAGCAGGTGACATCTTTAATGTATACAGTAAGCAATGCAAGGCACCATATGCATGATATTACCAACAGCAGCATGCCAAGTTAGAGCGAAGACCTCATGGGGTAAATAGGAGTGGTCTTCTCCTTCTGAATCCCCCTCAGAACAGTTATCTTCCTCTTGATTATGATCCGAAATGGGTGGAGGGGGGGGGGGGGGGGGCTGCCTTTGCGCCCACCATGGAACGACGTCTGCATGAAATTTTATTGCCACACAAGGCTCGTCTCTTTTGCTCTACATGATCAGTTCCATTGTGTACAATAACTGGCATGCATAGGAATAAAACATAGTGAGATTATGTAAGGAGTGCATGCACAAATCCAGAGTGATGGTAGCAAACTGTGGATAGATCCAAAACCAATGATAGCAGGCAGATAATAGCTTTAGTTAAAAAATACAGATAATGGCTCCTTTAATGTTTGTTTGCACCCAACATGAAACTTATAGTATACACCGGAGATTAACCAGATAGTAGACAGATAGTACTGATTGCTGCCCCAATATGTACCCCACAACCATTTAAAAACTCAAGTTTCAGCATTAGTTTGGACCTGACTCGGAGTCTAATAGGTGAACACGACGATAATGTAGCATGTCATCATATTAGGCGACGCATAACGTAAGCAGACACGAAAGAGTGCGACCTCTCTTGCGGACCCGTGTAGTCCTCAAGGTCATCTGCTCAGTTGATGATGGTAATGCAGTTGTCGTGGCTGCCGGCGGTGGGGAAGAAGATCTGAAGCGGCGAAAGACAGTCTGGAGAGTGGATCCCTGCTGTGGTGAACCCTTCCATCGTTGGAGCAGCTGAGCTGGGGTGGAACACAGCGCCGCAGGAGCAAGACAAACCACACAAGGTTTCCTTTGACACATTTGTAATAGAAGTAATTGAGTAAGGGCTTGTTTGAATTTGAGGATTAACAATGCAGGGATAGGAAATAGACATGAATAGGATAGGAATGCACGTGCAAAACAGAGAATTTAAAAACACAGGATTTCTGCCAATCTGGGTGTTTGATTCACAACAATTGGAAGATCACAGGATGCAAAAAAGCATGGTGAGATTAAGTCAAACCACAAGAAAATGTACGGTTATAATGCTATTATGCTACTATCTCTTAGTCTTGTGCTTGATGAATAGGAATATGAAAAGGAGGAGAAGTGGAAATTAGAATTCCTACGGTTTTTCTTTCAAGGAGACACTAAAGGAACAAATCCTACAGTTTTCCTTTGCTCCATTCCTTTGCACCAAATTCATGAAAAGTAGTACCATAGGAAACTTTCCAATTCCTATGTTTTTCATTCACTTTTCCTTTCAAGCACTGGCGATTCTAGTAGGCAGGCTTAGCAAGGAAAATCCTACACTAAAAAAATATTTTTGTGCTACTTCTATTACTTTGGACCCAGGCCACTGCCATACTAGCTCAACTCCCAGGCCCATCGACAAATGCACAGCTCAAACGCGCAGAGATAAATAATGATGGCGTTCAAGAGAGTCCATCACGGATAGCTAAGTTGCCTGGTACCTCACTGCTTGTCATATAGTAGGATAAAATAATCGTATTTCCCGTTACTATGAGTGCTCAGTGGACAATATATATTACATGTAGAGTAAAAAAGAGATGCAACAAGTGTACAACCTCTTTGGCGAAGCCATGTCGATCTCAGCGTGATTGGGTTGGCCGGTGAGGATGCTCCGGCTGACTTTGCTGTCAGAGGAGGGGAAGAAGATTAATACGTCTCCAACATATCTATAATTTTTGATTGCTCCATGCTAATTTATCTACTGTTTTAGGCAATATTGGGCTTTATTATCCACTTTTATATTATTTTTGGGACTAACCTATTAACCGGAGGCCCAACCCAGATTTGTTGTTTTATGCCTATTTCAGTGTTTCGAGGAAAAGGAATATCAGACAGAGTCAAAACGGAACGAAATCAAATGGAGAAGTTAATTTTGAAGGAAACCAATCTATTGGGCTTGGAGTGCACGTCAGGGGATTCCCGGGCTGCCCACGAGGGTGGGGGGCGTGCCCCTCCCCCCTGGGTGCGCCCCCTACCTCGTGAGCACTCCGAGGGTCCACCGACGTACCCCCTGCACCCATATATACCTACATACCTAAAACTTCCAGAACAGAAGATATATCGGGAGTTCCGCCGCCGCAAGCCTCTGTAGCCACCAAAAACCAAACGGGACCCTGTTCTGGCACCCTGCCGGAGGGGGATCCCATCACCGGAGGCCATCTTCATCATCCCGGCGCTATCCATGACGAGGAGGGAGTAGTTCACCCTCAGGGCTGAGGGTATGTACCAGTAGCTATGTGTTTGATCTCTCTCTCTCGTGTTCTCTCTCGCGTTCTATCTATGGCACGATCTTGATGTATCCCGAGCTTTGCTATTGTAGTTGGATCTTATGATGTTTCTCACCCTCTACTCTCTTGTGATGAATTGAGTTTCCCCTTTTGAAGTTATCTTATTGGATTGAGTCTTTTATGAACACTTGATGTATGTATTGCGTGGGATAACCGTGGTGACAATGGGTTATTCTATTGATCCACTTGATGTATGTTTTGGTGATCAACTTGCGGGTTTCCTGACACTTGGGAACCTATGCATAGGGGTTGGCACACGTTCTTGACTCTCCGGTAGAAACTTTGGGGCACTCTTTGAAGTACTTTTATGTTGGTTGGATGAATCTGAGATTGTGTGATGCATATCGTATAATCATGCCCACGGATACTTGAGGTGACAATGGAGTATCTAGGTGACATTAGGGTTTTGGTTGATTTGTATCTTAAGGTGTTATTCTAGTACGAACTCTTTTATAGATCGATCCGAAAGAATAGCTTTGCGGTGGTTTCGTACCCGACCATAATCTCTACGTTTGTTCTCCGCTATTAGTGGCTTCGGAGTGACTCTTTGTTGCATGTTGAGGGCTTGTCATATTATCTATCTATGTTATTATTGTTGAGAGAACTTGCACTAGTGAAAGTATGAACCCTAGGCCTTGTTTCCTATCATTGCAATACCGTTTACGCTCACTTTTACCGCTTGTTACCTTGCTGTTTTTATTATTTCAGATTACAAAAACCTATATCTACATCTATTTTGCACTTGTATCACCATCTCTTCGCCGAACTAGTGCACCTATACAATTTGCCATTGTATTGGGTGTGTTGGGGACACAAGAGACTTTTTGTTATTTGGTTGCAGGGTTGTTTGAGAGAGACCATCTTCATCCTACGCCTCCTACGGATTGATAAACCTTAGGTCATCCACTTGAGGGAAATTTGCTACTGTCCTACAAACCTGTGCACTTGCAGGCCCAACATCGTCTACAAGAAGAAGGTTGTGTAGTAGACATCAAGCTCGTTTCTGGCGCCGTTGCCGGGGAGGCTAGGTAAGTGAAGGTATATCTTTAGATCTTGCAATTGAATCTTTTTGTTTCTTGTTTTAGCACTAGTCTAGTTTATAAAAGAAAACTACAAAAAAACGGAGTTAAGTTTGTCTCAAACGCTTCACCTTTTTAATATCTTTCGTGAGTATGATGGAAAGGATAATTGTGCTCAAGTGCTAGAAGAAGAAATCTATAGAATGTTTGGTACTAAATCTTTGAACGATGAGCATGATTGCAATGTTGTTAGTATGAATTCCTTGAATATCCATGATGCTAATGATATGCAAAGACACAAGCTTGGGGAAGCTATGTTTGATGAATATGATATATTTTGTCCCCCAAGCTTTGATGAGCAAATTTACTATGATGAAATCATGCCTCCTATTTATGATGATTATTGTGATGATACGTATGCTATAAAGAAGAAGTTTGCTTATGTGTAGAGTAGAAAATTTTCTATGCTTGTAGATCATGAAAAGAATGCTTTAGGTGCTGGTTATATTGTTGAATTCATTCATGATGCTACTGAAAATTATTATGAGGGAGGAATATATGCTTGTAGGAATTGCAATAATATCAAGTTTCCTCTCTATGTGCTTAAATTCTTGAAGCTATGCTTGTGTTACCTTCCTATGCTTGTTGATTATTGTTCCCATAATTTGTTTGCTCACAAAATCCCTATGCATAGTAAGTGGGTTAGATTAAAAGTGCTAGTCATATGCTTCATGATGCTCCCGTTATGTTTCAATTCTTATCTTTTACGTGAGTATCATTGTCATCATCATGCCTAGCTAAAAGGCATTAAAGAAAAGCGCTTGTTGGGAGACAACCCAATACTTATCCTTACTGTTTTTGTGTGTTCACATGATTATTCTATTGTATTAATCATGTTTTATAGCTTTTGTTTCAATAAAGTGCCAAGTAGAACCTTTGGGAAGACTTGGGTGAAGTTTATGTGATCTTGCTGTGAAAAACAGAAACTTTAGCGCTCACGAGATTAGCTGCCATTTTCTAATGGAGAGTGCTTTTAGGTTGATTCTTTTTGCAGATGATTAATAGACAAATTTCTCAGGTCCAGCAATTTATTTCATAATTTTTGGGGTTCCATAAGTATACGTTTGATACAGATTACTACTGACTGTTCTGTTTTTGACAGATTCTGTTTTCTATGTGTTGTTTGCTTATTTTGATGAATCTATGAGTAGTATCGGAGGGTATGAACCATAGATAAGTTGGATTACAGTAGATATTACACCAATATGAGTTTATAATGAGTTCATTACAGTACCTAAGTGGTGGTTTTATTTTCTTATACTAACGGAGCTTACGAGTTTTGTTTTGAGTTTTGTGTGGTTGAAGTTTTCAAGTTTTGGGTAAGGATTCGATGGACTATGGAATAATGAGTGGCAAGAGCCTAAGCTTGGGCATTCCCAAGGCACCCCAAGGTAATATTCAAGGACAACCAAGCAACTAAGCTTGGGGATGCCCCGGAAGGCATCCCCTCTTTCGTCTTCGTCTATCGGTAACTTTACTTGGAGCTATATTTTTATTCACCACATGATATGTGTTTTGCTTGGAGCGTCAATTTATTTTGTTAGTTATTGCTTGCTGTTAGTTAGAATAATGTTTTGCATCTTTAGTTTCAATAAAAAAGTCAAGGATAGCCTTTGCCATGCTTATTTTGCTAGTTTGCATGTTGCTGTTTGAAAACAGAAAGTTTACCGCTGTTGCAAAAATTCTCTAGAAAAGTAAGAGCATGGTATAACGTTGAATCTTTTTGCATACTGAGCTCTGATAAATTTATTACAATGGGAATTTTAGTTCATAATTTTTGGAGTCAGGGAAGTATTTATACTCTTGCATTCTTTACAGACTGTACTGTTTTGGCAGATTGCTGTTATGTTTGCATTGTTTGCATATGTTTGCTTGTTTAATGATTCTATTTGATGATAGGAGTATTAAATATGAAGAGGAATTTAGTATTCAATGTGTAATAATAATTTAAGTGATTTTCTACAGTATAATATGATAAGGTTTTGCATTGGTTTATACTAACCTATCTCACGAGTTCTTGTTGAGTTTGTTGTGAATGAAGCTTTTGATAAAAAGAGAAACCATGATATGAGAGGAATTAAGGAGACACAAAAGCTCAAGCTTGGGGATGCCCAAGGCACCTCAAGATAATATTTCAAGAAGTCTCAAGCATCTAATCTTGGGGATGCCCCAGTAGGCATCCCACCTTTCTTCTTCAACAACTATCGGTTAGTATCGGTTGAGCCTAAGGTTTTGCTTCTTCACATGAGTTGTGCTATCCTTGCATTGTAGTTTTCTTTAGCTTTGCTTGCTGTTTGAATGAAGTATCAAGATCTGAAATCCTTTAATGAGAGAGAGCCTTACATGATTTGGAATTTGTTAGAATACTCTATGTGCTTCACTTATATCTTTTTGAGCTTGATAATTTTTGCTCTAGTGCTTCACTTAGATCTTTTAGAGCATGGTGGTGGATTTGTTTTAAAGAAACTTGATCTCTCATGATTCACTTAGATTATTTTGAGAGTCGTTAATAGCATGGTAATTCGCTTAATGTTAATATACTTGGTGTTCAAGATTTGTGAAATTTTCTTTTGAGTGCGTTGAATACTAAGATAAATTTAATGCTTAATAATTGTTTTGAGATATGGAGGTAATAATATCAAAGTCGTGCTAGTTGAGTAGTTGTGAATTTGAGAAATACTTGTGTTGAAGTTTGCAAGTCCCGTAGCATGCACGTATGGGTAAAGTTGTGTAACAAATTTGAAGCATGAAGTGTACCTGGCTTGTGCATCCTTATGAGTGGCAGTCGGGGACGAGCGATGGTCTTTTCCTACCAATCTATCCCCCTAGGAGCATTGTGCGTAGTACTTGATTTTTGATGGCTTCTAAATTTTTGCAATAAGTATATGAGTTCTTTTGACTAATGTTGAGTCCATGGATTATACGCACTCTTACCTTTCCGCATTTTCTAGCCTCTTTGGTACCGTGCATTGCCCTTTCTCACATTGAGAGTTGGTGCAAACTTCGCCGGTGCATCCAAACCCCGTGATATGATACGCTCTTTCACACATAAACCTCCTTATATCTTCCTCAAAACAGCCACCATACCTATCTATTATGGCATTTCCATAGCCATTCCGAGATATATTGCCATGCAACTTTCCACCGTTCCGTTCATCATGACATACTTTACTTTTGTCATATTGCCATTGCATGATCTTGTAGTTGACATCGTATGTGTGGCAAAGCCACCATGCATTATTTTTCATACATGTCACTCTTGATTCATTGCACCATCCCGGTACACCACCGGAGGCATTCATATAGAGTCATATCTTGTTCTAGTTTCGAGTTGTAATATCAAGTTGTTGTAATAAAAGTGTGATGATCATCATTATTAGAGCATTGCCCCAGTGAGGAAAAGGATGATGGAGACTATGATTCCCCCACAAGTCGGGATGAGACTCCGGACAAAAAAAATAATGAAAAAAAGAGAAGGCCCAAAAAAATGAGAGAAAAAGAGAGAAGGGGCAATGTTACTATCCTTTTACCACACTTGTGCTTCAAAGTAGCACCTTGTTCTTCATGTAGTGAGTCTCATATATTTGTGCTTCAAAGTAGCACCATGTTTTTCATATAGAGAGTCTCATAAGTTGTCTTATTTATACTAGTGGGAATTTTTCATTATAGAACTTGGCTTGTATATTCCTACGATGGGCTTCCTCAAATGCCCTAGTTCTTCATGAGCAAGCAAGTTGGATGCACACCCACTAGTTTTCTTTTGTTGAGCATTCATAGCTCTAGTGCATCCGTTGCATGGCAATCCCTACTCCTCATGTTGACATCAATTGATGGGCATCTCCATAGCCCGTTGATTATCCTCGTCAATATGAGACTTTCTCCTTTTTTGTCTTCTCCACACAATCCCCATCATCATATTCTATTCCACCCATAGTGCTATATCCATGGCTCGCGCTCATGTATTGCGTGAAGGTTGAAAAAGTTTGAGATTATTTGAGTATGAAACAATTGCTTGTCTTGTCATCGGGGGTATAGAAGTTGGGAACATCTTTGTGTGACGAAAATGAGGCATAGCCTAACTATATGATTTTGTAGGGATGAACTTTCTTTGGCCATGTTATTTTGAGAAGACATGATTGCTTTGATTAGTATGCTTTAAGTATTATTATTTTTATGTCAATATGAACTTTTATCTTGAATCTTTCATATCTGAATATTCATACCATGATTAAGAAGATTTACATTGAAATTATGCCAAAGTATCACTCCACATCAAAAATTCTTTTTTATCATTTACCTACTCGAGGACGAGCAGGAATTAAGCTTGGGGATGCTTGATACGTCTCCAACGTATCTATAATTTTTGATTGCTCCATGCTACTTTATCTACTGTTTTAGGCAATATTGGGCTTTATTATCCACTTTTATATTATTTTTGGGACTAACCTATTAACCGGAGGCCCAGCCCAGATTTGCTGTTTTATGCCTATTTCAGTGTTTCGAGGAAAAGGAATATCAGACGGAGTCAAAATGGAACGAAATCAACTGGAGATGTTAATTTTGGAAGGAAACCAATCTGTTGGGCTTGGAGTGCACGTCAGGGGATTCCCGGGCTGCCCACGAGGGTGGGGGGCGCGCCCCTCCCCCCTGGGCGCGCCCCCCTACCTCGTGAGCACTCCGAGGGTCCACCGACGTACCCCCTGCACCCATATATACGTACGTACCCTAAAACTTCTAGAACAGAAGATAGATCGGGAGTTCCGCCGCCGCAAGCCTCTGTAGCCACCAAAAACCAATCGGGACCCTGTTCCGGCACCCTGCCGGAGGGGGATCCCATCACCGGAGGCCATCTTCATCATCCTGGCGCTATCCATGACGAGGAGGGAGTAGTTCACCCTCGGGGCCGAGGGTATGTACCAGTAGCTATGTGTTTGATCTCTCTCTCTCGTGTTCTCTCTCGTATTCCATCTATGGCACGATCTTGATGTATCCCGAGCTTTGCTATTGTAGTTGGATCTTTTGATGTTTCTCCCCCTCTACTCTCTTGTGATGAATTGAGTTTCCCCTTTTGAAGTTATCTTATTGGATTGAGTCTTTTATGAACACTTGATGTATGTCTTGCGTGGGATAACCGTGGTGACAATGGGTTATTCTATTGATCCACTTGATGTATGTTTTGGTGATCAACTTGCGGGTTTCGTGACACTTGGGAACCTATGCATAGGGGTTGGCACACGTTCTTGACTCTCCGGTAGAAACTTTGGGGCACTCTTTGAAGTACTTTTATGTTGGTTGGATGAATCTGAGATTGTGTGATGCATATCGTATAATCATGCCCACGGATACTTGAGGTGACAATGGAGTATCTAGGTGACATTAGGGTTTTGGTTGATTTGTATCTTAAGGTGTTATTCTAGTACGAACTCTTTTATAGATCGATCCGAAAGAATAGCTTTGCGGTGGTTTCGTACCCAACCATAATCTCTACGTTTGTTCTCCGCTATTAGTGGCTTCGGAGTGACTCTTTGTTGCATGTTGAGGGCTTGTCATATTATCTATCTATGTTATTATTGTTGAGAGAACTTGCACTAGTGAAAGTATGAACCCTAGGCCTTGTTTCCTATCATTGCAATACCGTTTACGCTCACTTTTACCGCTTGTTACCTTGCTGTTTTTATTATTTCAGATTACAAAAACCTATATCTACATCTATTTTGCACTTGTATCACCATCTCTTCGCCGAACTAGTGCACCTATACAATTTTCCATTGTATTGGGTGTGTTGGGGACACAAGAGACTTTTTGTTATTTGGTTGCAGGGTTGTTTGAGAGAGACCATCTTCATCCTACGCCTCCTACAGATTGATAAACCTTAGGTCATCCACTTGAGGGAAATTTGCTACTGTCCTACAAACCTGTGCACTTGCAGGCCCAACATCGTCTACAAGAAGAAGGTTGTGTAGTAGACATCAAAGATCTTAGGTGTCTGGAGATGGAGCCTGAGGTACTCCTCCGCTGTGATGGAGGGTTTCGTCGTTGGAGCAGCTCCGGTGAGTTGTATGACGCCGAGGCTGAAGCAGGACAAGAGAGACAACGGACAACGTTAACCTGAGTGGAATTCTAATAGCATCTCCAATACATGACGTAAAATACATAACCACAAAGTGCTAGATGTAAAATACATCAGCCTCTCATCTCTGAACTTAACTGTCGAAACTGAACTTAACTGTCGAAACTAAACTTAACTGTCGAAACTGAACCTAACTGTCGAAACTGAATTTTGCTGTCGAAACTGAATTTTGCTATCGAAACTGAATTTTGTTGTCGAAACTGAACGCACTAGCAAGGTGAGTCTACACGTCAGTCGACTGACTTTTTTATCTCTGGTCAGTCGATTTTGCAGCCGTTGGATACGAAATCAAGGGCGTGCGGTTCATCTTCAACCTCCACCCCCTGAGCCGCCAGCCACCACCGGCCAAACAGCAGCCCCCCGTCGCCCGCGGCCGGCGGCGCCGCCCCTCCCGCCCCGAAAACAAGCCCCACTGCCGGTCCGCCGCTGCCCCGGCCATCCCTCGAGGCCCCCCCGTGCCGCGCTTTTTCTCCGGCGATCCCCACGCCACCACCCCGCCAACGCCCCGCCACCGCCGGCGACCACCGCCCCCATCCTGAACCCTAAGATAGATAGTGGGGTGCCTCTCCGGCGAGCCCCCCTCCCCGCTGCGGCTGGTTCTTCCTTCACCCCGGTGAGCCCACCCCTTGAAAATCGACTGACCTGAAAGTCAATTTAGTCGACTGAAGTGTAGCCAAATCGGAGCAGCATCACAAGCAAGAGAAAGAGCGAGAGCAGCAGCACGAGCAAGAGCAATAGCAAGAGCAGAGCAGGAAGGGGACCGAGAGCAAGAGCAGAGCAGCAGTGCGAGCGAGAGCTAAAGGAGCAGCAGCTCCTACTGATGTGGACGTTGCCGCCGAGGGAGTGACACCGTGGAGGAAGTGGCCGGTGACGCCGCCGTGGATGGAGCCGCGCCGTGTCGGCTCGGGACCGAGCGCCGGCAGCACCGTGAGACCGAATCAAGAAGAAAATGCGGCGATTAGTGTACAACCTCTTTGGTGGCGCCGATTTGGCCGCAACTTCATCCAAGGAAACAGTGATGATGATGCTCTTCCGGTGGTGCAGGTGAAGATGGCGGTGTGGGAATGAAGGTGGCGCGAAAGACAAGGGAAACATCGGGGCAGCTCCTTGGAGGTGGAGGACAGGGTGGCTGAACCGGCGGGATGATGAGATCGACGACGGATCCTCATCCGGTACGGTGGATGAGGGACGTCGAGGTGTTGCTGTGGACGACGTCGTCGGTGAAGAGGCTCCATCTGGGTGGTGGACGGAGCAGGGTGTGGGGTTTCGTCGTGGGTTTTCGCGGCCTCGGTGTACGAATGGGTGGGCGGATGGGATGGCAGTGGGGAACCATGGCTTAGAGATGCACTTGTCCGAAATGTGGGGTAAGTTATGAAAGTACCCCCACCGATTTGAGGCGGTTCTTTCGGTTCAGGGGTACCACGGGCATTTCGCGTGTTGGGATTTCACAGGAGGTGGGAGTTTTCACGCATGTTGTAATTTCGGAATAGCAAGGCGCGGGTTGAGATGGAGGGAGTTGTCGGAGCACAACGAGACAAAGATATATCTTAAATATTTCGGGCTAACAAGGCGCGGGTTGAAGAGGCGGGAGTTTCGCAGCACGATAGACAGAGATGCTAGCTTCAATTTTCGGCATAACAAGGCGCGACCTGAAATTTCGGAAGAACAAGCTTAACGTGTACCCCCCCAAAAAAAGACAATTTGCACCTCAACACGCACAACACACACACAAACACCATTTAGACTAGAGTAAGGTACACGTGCATTGCATGCATGAGATTTGGCAACCAAATTATGAATAAATACCACATTATAGCATGCAAGCTTTTTTGGAAATATGCCCTAGAGGCAATAATAAAATGGTTATTATTATATTTCTTTGTTCATGATAATTGTCTATTGTTCATGCTACAATTGTATTATCCGGAAATCGTAATACATGTGTGAATACATAGACCACAACAAGTCCCTAGTGAGCCTCTAGTTGACTAGCTCGTTGATCAACAGATAGTCATGGTTTCCTGACTATGGACATTGGATGTCATTGATAACGGGATCACATCATTAGGAGAATGATGTGATGGACAAGACCCAATCCTAAGCATAGCACAAAGATCGTGTAGTTCGTTTCGCTAGAGCTTTTCCAAATGTCAAGTATCATTTCCTTAGACCATGAGATTGTGCAACTCCCGGATACCGTAGGAGTACTTTGGGTGTGTCAAACGTCACAACGTAACTGGGTGACTATAAAGGTGCACTACGGGTATCTCTGAAAGTGTCTGTTGGGTTGGCACGAATCGAGGCTGGGATTTGTCACTCCGTATGACGGAGAGGTATCTCTGGGCCCACTCAGTAATGCATCATCATAATGAGCTCAATGTGACCAAGTGTCTGGTCATGGGATCATGCATTACGGTACGAGTAAAGTGACTTGCCGGTAACGAGATTGAACAAGGTATTGGGATACCGACGATCGAGTCTCGGGCAAGTAACGTACCGATTGACAAAGGGAATTGTATACGAGATTGATTGAATCCTCGACATCGTGGTTCATCCGATGAGATCAACGAGGAGCATGTGGAAGCCAACATGGGTATCCATATCCCGCTGTTGGTTATTGACCGGAGAGGCGTCTCGGTCATGTCTGCATGTCTCCCGAACCCGTAGGGTCTACACACTTAAGGTTCGGTGACGCTAGGGTTGTGGAGATATGAGTATGCAGTAACCCGAAAGTTTTTCGAAGTCCCAGATGAGACCCCAGACGTCACGAGGAGTTCCAGAATGGTCCGGAGGTGAAGAATTATATATAGGAAGTCAGGTTTCGGCCATCGGGAAAGTTACGGGGGTCATCGGTATTGTACCGGGACCACCGGAAGGGTCCCGGGGGTCCACCGGGTGGGGCCACCTATCCCGGAGGGCCCCATGGGCTGAAGTGGGAGGGGAACCAGCCCCTGGTGGGCTGGTGCGCCCCCCCTTGGCCCCCCCTGCGCCTAGGGTTGGAAACACTAGGGGTGGGGTCGCCTCCACCTGGCTTGGGGGGGGGGGGGGGGAGTTTCCCCTTGGCCGCCGCCCCCCTTGGAGATGGCATCTCCTAGGGCCGGCGCCCCCCTAGGGGGCCTATATAAAGAGGGGGGGGGGGGGGGGGGAGGGAGGGCAGCCGCACCCCAAGTCTTGGCGCCTCCCTCTCCCCTTGCTACACCTCTCCCTCTCGTAGAAGCTCGGCGAAGCTCTGCCGAGATCACTGCTACATCCACCACCACGCCGTTGTGCTGCTGGATCTTCATCAACCTCTCCTTCCCCCTTGCTGGATCAAGAAGGAGGAGATGTCTTCCTCAACCATACGTGTGTTGAACGCGGAGGTGCCGTCCGTTCGGCGCTAGGATCTCCGGTGATTTGGATCACGACGAGTACGACTCCCTCAACCCCGTTCTCTTGAACGCTTCCGCACGCGGTCTACAAGGGTATGTAGATGCACTCCCCTCTCACGTTGCTAGATGACTCCATAGATTGATCTTGGTGAACGTAGAATTTTTTTATTTTATGCAACGTTCCCCAATAGTGGCATCATGAGCTAGGTCTATGCGTAGTTACTATGCACGAGTAGAACACACTTTGTTGTGGGCGTAGATGTTGTCAACTTTCTTGCCACTACTAGTCTTATTTTGCTGCAGCGGTATTGTGGGATGAAGCAGCCCGGACCGACCTTACATGTACGCTTATGTGAGACAGGTTCCACCGACTGACATGCACTAGTTGCATAAGGTGGCTAGCGGGTGTCTGTCTCTCCCACTTTAGTTGGAGCAGATTCGATGAAAAGGGTCCTTATGAAGGGTAAATAGAAGTTGGCAAATCACGTTGTGGCTTTTACGTAGGTAAGAAAACGTTCTTGCTAGAACACCTATAGAAGCCACGTAAAAACTTGCAACAACAATTAGAGGACGTCTAACTTGTTTTTGCAGCAAGTGTTTTGTGATGTGATATGGCAAAAGGATGTGATGAATGATATATGTGATCTATGAGATGATCATCTTCTTGTAATAGGAATCATGACTTGCATGTCGACGAGTTGTCTTTATTTTTGTATGACCTGCGTGTCATTGAAGAACGCCATGTAAATTACTTTACTTTATTGCTAAATGCGTTAGCCATAGAAGTAGAAGTAGTCGTTGGCATGATAACTTCATGAAGACACGACGATGGAGATCATGGTGTCATGCCGGTGAAGAAGATGATTGTGGCGCCCTGAAGATGGAGATCAAAGGAGCAATATGATATTGGTCATATCATGTCACTATTTGATTGCATGTGATGTTTATCATGTTTTACATCTTATTTGCTTAGAACGACGGTAGCTTAAATAAGATGATCCCTCGAAATAATTTCAAGAAAAGTGTTCCCCCTAACTGTGCACCGTTGCGAAGGTTCGTTGTTTCGAAGCACCATGTGATGATCGAGTGTGATAGATCCTAACGTTCGAATACAACGGGTGTAAGCCAGATTTACACACGCAATACACTTAGGTTGACTTGACGAGCCTAGCACGTACAGACATGGCCTCAGAACACGGAAGACCGAAAGGTCGAGCATGAGTCGTATAGTAGATACGATCAACATGAAGATGTTCACCGATGCTAGCTAGTCCGTCTCACGTGATGATCGGACACGGCCTAGTTGACTCGGATCATGTTTCACTTAGATGACTAGAGGGATGTCTGTCTAAGTGGGAGTTCATTGAATAATTTGATTAGATGAACTTAATTATCATGAACTTAGTCTAAAAACCTTTGCAAAATGTCTTGTAGATCAAATGGCCAACGCTCATGTCCACCTCAACTTCAACACGTTCCTAGAGAAAACCAAGCTGAAAGATGATGGCAGCAACTATACGGACTGGGTCCGGAACCTGAGGATCATCCTCATAGCTGCCAAGAAAGATTATGTCCTAGAAGCACCGCTAGGTGAAGCACCGATCCCAGAGAAACAATACGTTATGAACGCTTGGCAGTCTCATGCTGATGATTACTCCCTCGTTCAGTGCGGCATGCTTTATAGCTTAGAACCGGGGCTCCAAAAGCGTTTTGAGCAACACGGAGCATACGAGATGTTCGAAGAGCTGAAAATGGTTTTCCAAGCTCATGCTCGGGTCGAGAGATATGAAGTCTCCGACAAGTTCTTCAGCTGTAAGATGGAGGAAAATAGTTCTTTTAGTGAGCACATACTCAAGATGTCTGGGTTGCACAACCGCTTGACTCAGCTGGGAGTTAATCTCCCGGATAACGCGGTCATTGACAGAATCCTCCAGTCGCTCCCACCAAGCTACAAGAGCTTTGTGATGAACTTCAATATGCAGGGGATGGAAAAGACCATTCCTGAGGTATATTCAATGCTGAAATCAGCAGAGGTAGAGATCAAAAAGGAACATCAAGTGTTGATGGTGAATAAAACCAATAAGTTCAAGAAAGGCAAGGGTAAGAAGAACTTCAAGAAGGACGGCAAGGGAGTTGCCGCGCCCGGTAAGCCAGTTGCCGGGAAGAAGTCAAGCAATGGACCCAAGCCTGAGACTGAGTGCTTTTATTGCAAGGGAAGTGGTCACTGGAAGCAGAACTGCCCCAAGTACTTAGCGGACAAGAAGGTCGGCAAAACCAAAGGTATATGTGATATACATGTAATTGATGTGTACCTTACCAGTGCTCGTAGTAGCTCATGGGTATTTGATACCGGTGCGGTTGCTCACATTTGTAACTCAAAGCAGGAGCTGCGGAATAAGCGGAGACTGGCGAAGGACGAGGTGACGATGCACGTCGGGAATGGTTCCAAGGTCGATGTGATCACCGTCGGCATGCTACCTCTACATTTACCTACGGGATTAGTTTTAAACCTCAATAATTGTTATTTAGTACCAGCTTTGAGCATGAACATTGTATCAGGATCTCGTTTAATTCGAGATGGCTACTCATTTAAATCCGAGAATAATGGTTGTTCTATTTATATGAGTGATATGTTTTATGGTCATGCCCCGTTGGTGAATGGTTTATTCTTAATGAATCTCGAGCGTAATGTTACACATATTCATTGTGTCAATACCAAAAGATGTAAAGTTGATAACGATAGTCCCACATACTTGTGGCATTGCCGCCTTGGTCACATTCGTGTCAAGCGCATGAAGAAGCTCCATGCTGATGGACTTTTAGAGTCTCTGGATTATGAATCGTTTGACACATGCGAACCATGCCTCATGGGCAAGATGACCAAGACTCCGTTCTCTGGAACAATGGAGCGAGCAACCAACTTATTGGAAATCATACATACTGATGTGTGCGGTCCAATGAGCATTGAGGCTCGCGGAGGATATCGTTATGTTCTCACTCTCACTGATGACTTAAGTAGATATGGGTATGTCTACTTGATGAAACACAAGTCTGAGACCTTTGAAAAGTTCAAGGAATTTCAGAATGAGGTAGAGAATCAACGTGACCGAAATATAAAGTTCTTACGATCAGATCGTGGGGGAGAATATTTAAGTCACGAATTTGGTACACACTTAAGGAAATGTGGAATCATTTCACAACTCACGCCGCCTGGAACACCTCAGTGAAATGGTGTGTCAGAACGTCGTAATCGCACTCTATTGGATATGGTGCGATCTATGATGTCACTTACCGATTTACCGCTATCATTTTGGGGATACGCTCTAGAGACAACTACATTCACTTTAAATAGGGCATCGTCTAAATCCGTTGAGACGACACCGTATGAATTATGGTTTGGGAAGAAACCTAAGCTGTCGTTTCTAAAAGTTTGGGGATGCGATGCTTATGTCAAGAAACTTCAACCTGAGAAGCTCGAACCCAAGTCGGAAAATGCGTCTTCATAGGATACCCTAAGGAAACCATTGGGTATACCTTCTACTTAAGATCCGAGGGCAAGATCTTTGTTGCCAAGAACGGGTCCTTTCTAGAGAAAGAGTTTCTCTCGAAAGAATTAAGTGGGAGGAAAGTAGAGCTTGATGAAGTACTACCTCTTGAAACGGTAAGTAGCGCAACTCAGGAAGATGTTCCTGTGGTGCCTGCACCGACAAGAGAGGAGGTTAATGATGATGATCAAGATACTTCGGATCAAGCTCCTACTGAACATCGAAGGTCCACAAGGACACGTTCCGCACCAGAGTGGTACGGCAACCCTGTCTTAGAAATCATGTTGTTAGACAACGGTGAACCTTCGAACTATGAAGAAGCGATGGCGGGCCCAGATTCCCACAAATGGCTTGAAGCCATGCAATCCGAGATAGGATCCATGTATGAAAACGAAGTGTGGACTTTGACAGACTTGCCCGATGATCGGCGAGCAATAGAAAACAAATGGATCTTTAAGAAGAAGACGGACGCGGATGGTAATGTTACCATATATAAAGCTCGACTTGTCGCTAAGGGTTATCGACAAGTTCAAGGGATTGACTATGATGAGACATTCTCTCCCGTGGCGAAGCTGAAGTCCGTCCGAATCATGTTAGCAATTGCCGCATACTATGATTATGAGATATGGCAAATGGACGTCAAAACGGCATTCCTTAATGGTCACCTTAAGGAAGAACTGTATATGATGCAGCCGGAAGGTTTTGTCGACCCTAAGAATGCTAACAAGGTATGCAAGCTCCAGCGCTCCATCTATGGGCTGGTGCAAGCATCCCGGAGTTGGAACATTCGCTTTAATGAGATGATTAAAGCGTTTGGGTTTATGCAGACTTATGGAGAAGCCTGCGTTTACAAGAAAGTGAGTGGGAGCTCTGTAGCATTTCTCATATTATATGTGGATGACATACTTTTTATGGGAAATGATATAGAACTTTTGGACAACATAAATGCCTACTTGAATAAGTGTTTTTAAATGAAGGACCTTGGAGAAGCTGCTTACATATTAGGCATCAAAATCTATACAGATAGATCAAGACGCCTCATAGGTCTTTCACAAAGCACATACCTTGATAAGATATTGAAGAAGTTCAATATGGATCAGTCCAAGAAGGGGTTCTTGCCTGTGTTGCAAGGTGTGAAATTGAGCTCGGCTCAGTGCCCGACCACGGCAGAAGATAGAGAAAAGATGAGTGTCTATCATGTATGCCATGACCTGTACCAGACCTGATATAAACCTTGCCGTAAGTTTGGTAGGAAGGTACCAAAGTAATCCCGGCATGGAACACTTGACAGCGGTCAAGAACATCCTTAAGTACCTGAAAAGGACTAAGGATATGTTTCTCGTATATGGAGGTGATGAAGAGCTCGTCGTAAAGGGTTACGTCGACGCTAGCTTCGACACAGATCTGGATGACTCTAAGTCACAAACCGGATACGTGTATATTTTGAATGGTGGGGCAGTAAGCTGGTGCAGTTGCAAGCAGAGCGTCGTGGCGGGATCTACATGTGAAGCGGAGTACATGGCAGCCTCGGAGGCAGCGCATGAAGCTATCTGGGTGAAGGAGTTCATCACCGACCTAGGAGTCATACCCAATGCGTCGGGGCTGATTACAGTCTTCTGTGACAACACTGGAGCTATTGCACTTGCCAAGGAGCCCAGGTTTCACAAGAAGACCAGGCACATCAAGCGTCGCTTCAACTCCATCCATGAAAATGTTCAAGATGGAGAAATAGATATTTGTAAAGTGCGTACGGACCTGAATGTAGCAGATCCGTTGACTAAACCTCTCCCTAGAGCAAAACATGATCAACACCAGAATGCAATGGGTGTTCGATACATCACAATGTAACTAGATTATTGACTCTAGTGCAAGTGGGAGACTATTGGAAATATGCCCTAGAGGCAATAATAAAATGGTTATTATTATATTTATTTGTTCATGATAATTGTCTATTGTTCATGCTACAATTGTATTATCTGGAAATCGTAATACATGTGTGAATACATAGACCACAACAAGTCCCTAGTGAGCCTCTAGTTGACTAGCTCGTTGATCAACAGATAGTCATGGTTTCCTGACTATGGACATTGGATGTCATTGATAACGGGATCACATCATTAGGAGAATGATGTGATGGACAAGACCCAATCCTAAGCATAGCACAAAGATCGTGTTGTTCGTTTCGCTAGAGCTTTTCCAAATGTCAAGTATCATTTCCTTAGACCATGAGATTGTGCAACTCCCGGATACCGTAGGAGTACTTTGGGTGTGCCAAACATCACAACGTAACTGGGTCTGGGTGACTATAAAGGTGCACTACGGGTATCTCCAAAAGTGTCTGTTGGGTTGGCACGAATCGAGACTGGGATTTGTCACTCCGTATGACGGAGAGGTATCTCTGGGCCCACTCGGTAATGCATCATCATAATGAGCTCAATGTGACCAAGTGTCTGGTCACGGGATCATGCATTACGGTACGAGTAAAGTGACTTGCCGGTAACGAGATTGAACGAGGTATTGGGATACCGACGATCGAGTCTCGGGCAAGTAACATACCGATTAACAAAGGGAATTGTATATGGGATTGATTGAATCCTCGACATCGTGGTTCATCCGATGAGATCATCGAGGAGCATGTGGGAGCCAACATGGGTATCCAGATCCCCCTGTTGGTTATTGACCGGAGAGGCATCTCGGTCATGTCTGCATGTCTCTCGAACCCGTAGGGTCTACACACTTAAGGTTCGGTGACGCTAGGGTTGTAGAGATATGAGTTTGCAGTAACCCGAAAGTTGTTCGGAGTCCCGGATGAGATCCCGGACGTCACGAGGAGTTCTGGAATGGTCCGGAGGTGAAGAATTATATATAGGAAGTCAGGTTTCGGCCATCGGGAAAGTTGCGGGGGTCACCAGTATTGTACCGGGACCACCGGAAGGGTCCCGGGAGTCCACCGGGTGGGGCCACCTATCCCGGAGGGCCCCATGGGCTGAAGTGGGAGGGGAACCAGCCCCTGGTGGGCTGGTGCGCCCCCCCTTTGTCCCCCCTGCGCCTAGGGTTGGAAACCCTAGGGGTGGGGGCGCCTCCACCTGGCTTGGGGGGAAGTTTCCCCCTGGCCGCCGCCCCCCCTTGGAGATGGCATCTCCTAGGGCCGGCACCCCCCCTAGGGGGCCTATATAAAGAGGGGGGGGGGGGGGAGGGAGGGCAGCCGCACCCCAAGTCTTGGCGCCTCCCTCTCCCCTTGTTACACCTCTCCCTCTCGTAGAAGCTCGACGAAGCTCTGCCGAGATCACTGCTACATCCACCACCACGCCGTCGTGCTGCTGGATCTTCATCAACCTCTCCTCCCCCCTTGCTGGATCAAGAAGGAGACGTCTTCCTCAACCGTACGTGTGTTGAACACGAAGGTGCCGTCCGTTCGGCGCTAGGATCTCCGGTGATTTGGATCACGACGAGTACGACTCCCTCAACCCCGTTCTCTTGAATGCTTCCGCACGCGATCTACAAGGGTATGTAGATGCACTCCCCTCTCTCGTTGCTAGATGACTCCATAGATTGATATTGGTGAACGTATAAATTTTTTATTTTATGCAATGTTCCCCAACAAGCTTTGAGTCATATATGCATGATGTAGATGTTCGTTTAATTCTTATAGTTCATTTCATTCAAAATCATCTAGTTTTTATAAGAAAGCTAATCTATTTTAAGATTCATGGAATTGTGCGTTGTAAGACATAAAGTAAAAACAAATAATGGCAAATCATGTAGAAAAACATTTGGGCAATTCTGATACGGAAGATTCTAGAACAAATAAGAAGTGCTTGTGTTTTGATGTTTGTGTATTATGCTTAAGTTCAACCATGGAGTCTTCTAGATTATACATGTGGCGAAATCTGGTGCAATCTAGATGATATCCAACGGCCAATAGTGCTCAAATTTGCCATCTTTGGACTATCGGATTCGCCTCATCCAACGACCATCTTTCAAAGTTAAAGTTACCCGCACACAATTTAATATATATATAATAATATATATATATATATAGGGGTATAGATATAGATATGTGATGCGAAAGCCGCCCATCATCTCCAATTACATGCACGGATGCGACATGGGCAAATGATGTCTGCCATCGGTATCTCAAATTCAAATCAGTCTGACCTTGTTCAATGTGTATACATTGCAACATGCTCGTTTCCAAACCACACCGCGCAGATCTCCGTTATATTCATGCATGCATGGGTTTCAAACATCAGGATATCTTATTCAAATATTTGAATTCAACTTTACATTGATTATGACCTCACCTATTATTTTACACCCACATAGTAGTCTTCTCTTTATAATTGTACCACTAACTTTCTCTTCGTGCATGCATGCACACACACTACCAGTCGGCATTATCTATCGCACACATGCAATCTTTTTCTTCAGGTCGGTCTCCCATGAAGGCACACACCCACACACATCCCCCTCTCCATCATACCGGGCATTCTTTATCTCTCACGCGTGCATGCGCAATGATCGATGTTCCTCTATGTATGTGTGTATATAGCTAGGTCTTTCATAGTTTTCCACACAAACCGATCAATCGATATATCTAGTGAGGTCTCATCCTCTTTCCCACGTCCACATCGATCAATCTATACCTCTCCCATGTCCACATCGATCAATCTATACCTCTCTATATAGGATTAACATAAATAGCTAATACACCCACATTAATTATATATCCAATGTCCCCCTCTCATCATCCATGCCTTCCGCTTCATCTCTCAGATGCGTGCACAATGGTGAAGACATGGGGCAGTAAGGGCCCTGCCCCCCCTAACATCACTATATATCGAGGCTAATATGAATGTGATCATTAGACAATTGCTGCTAAAAAAGGTTTAATTTCATAAATTGACCCTCCTCGTAAAGGATCAGCAATGCTTGCCCCCCTAGCTCATTTATTTTTCATGGCTCCGCCACTGCGTGCAACAATGCACGTGTTCGCCCCCTCTCTCTAAATATCGATCTCGCACTTGTGCATTCCTTCATAGTCTCCCTCCACTCGGCCCCTCGCACCATCTTCTAGCCCCCCACTGGATTTTGCCACATGTACAATCTAGCAGACTCCATGGTTGAACTTAAGCATAATGCACAAACCTCAAAACAACAGTGGTTCTCTTTTGTTCTAGAATCTTCCGTATCATAACTTCCCAAACTTTTTTTCAGTTGAATTGCCATTATTTGTTTTTACTTTATGCTTTACAACGCACAATTCCATGAATCATAAAATAGATTAAGGGCTTCTTTGATTCAAAGGATTCTCAAAGGAATTTTGGAGGATTCTAATCATTAGGAATTTTTCCTATCTTGGTTGTTTGATTCGTAGGATTGTAAACCATAGGAATTTTTCCATATGATTCATTTGCACTAGATTTAATAGGAAGCATCCCATCCACTCAAACCTCTTTGAAAGAATTCTGCGTTTTTTCTATGCACAATCAAACACTCGTACAATCTGTAGGATTCAAGACGACATTCCACTATAATCCCATGTTTTTCCTATTCACGCGTTCTTAGCTTTTTTATAAAAACTAATTTGATTTTGAATGAGACGAACTATAAGAATTAAACGAAGGGCTACATCACGCAATATGACTAAGAGCTTACATGCTATAGTGTGGTATTTATTCATAATTTGGTTGCAAAATCTGATGCTTGCAATGCACGTGTAAATTACTAGTACTTCGAGTATGTGCAAAACACGTAAATTAGAATACCAATGGCACGCTACACAGTGTCTCTCTTACAGTTCATGAAGCCACGTGGCACATGTGGAGGCGTTGTCGCGACCTCCTTGCGTGGATTGATCACAGTGACGTGCTGCTGGTTCCAGAAGAATGTACTCGTCCTCCCTAAGCCATACTGGCGGTACATGCACGAAGCGAAGATGTGCACGCACGCCACGCACACACTCATTCCCTCGCACGCACACGCGGGTACATGGGCAGACTCAATTTTGTACCAAGATCCACCCCATGTGATAATTTGACGCGTGTAAAGTCATTCACTTCATTGATGGTCAATTAATACAGCGCATGCAAATTGAGTGGACGTGAGGGCGGAAGAAAGACATTATTACTCCATTGCGCGCATACGAGTAGTTAAATCGTGGGTTGCTAGTAGTACTTCCATTTGGTCTCCTTCGTATTTTGTGCCAATTTTTGACAGTAACATAATATTTACGCATTTGAGAAGTGTAGTCTACTTGAAATTTATGTTCCACTAAACTCATCGGGAGCCGTTTCGGGCCTCGAAACCAAAACCATCAATTAATCTTTACCTTGTTCCCATCACATTCGAAAGCCTGCTCACACCTACTAGTACTACGTACCAAACCTGAACGTGTTCGCACTATGCAGGTATTAGTACTACTAGTGCTAGTACTTAAGTTATAAAAAGGGGAACTACCTAACCGAAAATTACTGTAACTTTCCTCCTCATAAGTGCTTCTTCTTCGTCCGTCGTTGCCATGGCTGGTGAGCAGAGCTCTAGGTCGAGAACTACTCGTAACAAGGGAGCGGCAACCAAGGCTGCGGAAAAAAAAGAGAGGGCTCGCCGCCACGCAGAGACCTCGAAAGATCTCTCACGGGCAAGCAATGGCTCCCAGGAGCGCTCTAGCCGCGGAGGCGAACATGCCGAGCCGGCGGAGCTGGAGTCGTTATCCCTCGACGGCATGCCCGATCAGCTCAATAAGCACCTCAATAAGCAGAAGGAGTTCATCCAAGGCTTGATGGAGTTGCTGAAGGAGAGCCTCGACAACATGCCCGCCGAGCTCAGTCAGCAGGGGGAGTTGACCGCCGGTTTGGTGATGCTGCTGAAGAAGAGCATTGCCTCAGAGAAGAAGGTGACGGCGAAATCCTGCGACTTCAGGAGGACAAGGCGAAGCTCCGCCACGAGATCGACCTGTTGAAGGAGAAGAACGCCGGCTAGAAGAAGATGCATGAGAATAGTAGTTCCTCGATGAAGATGCTGCAGGCCCTCGTCATGAAACAGAAGGAGTTGGCGAAGCTCCGCATCGAGCACCTGGCTGCTGTCAAGGTACGTAATGCGACCGTGGAACAGATGATGAAGGCTCGCATCGAGAAATCCCGCGTCATGGACAGAATGAAGAAGATGGCGGAGGAGACGCGCAAGGAGATGGAGGTCGTGGAGGTGATGAAGAAGCAGTTATGACTCCCCGGCGAATTAGATCATTCGGGGTGATAATCTTCCTTCTTCTTTTGCTGCTGTGTTTCATCTTTTGCTTCGGGTGTTTTGCCGCACGTGTCACGTTCTCTTCGAGGCATGAATAGAACAATGGTTTTTGTTTTTTTGAGGGAATGAATAGAACAATGCTAACAATGAGATGACTAGCAAATTAGATCATTTTTATCGCCATATGGCACTGGGCTGCCGTGTTTCGTGCTCCTCCCTCGCAATACTACTCCAGTGGAAAACTTGAGTATACCGCACGGTTCTTTGCTCCTCCTCGATCAGGTCGTCGGCGCATTTATATGAGCAGTCAAATCACAAGGCCCCGCCTTCCAGCAGTAATGAGCCGTCAAATCACAAAGGCCCTCGCCTCTTGTGAAACTGACCAAGCTAGACTGCCCCGCCCTATAGCCTTTTAAAAAATGTATACTTTTGTACAACAGTAGTATCGATGGATTGCGCCATGGAGCAAAACTTGGAATTAAAAAAAGGTGGTACATATAGAGAGCGCTCGTCACAATAATGGTGTCCAGCACAACCCACCCCTCAAATAAAACTAAGCACCTTGGAATTCTTTGACAAAACTAAGCACCCTGAAATTCTTTGACAACTAAACTGCTGGCTATATGATGTTGGCCATATATATTGTACGTATATAATGTGAATAAACGAGTGGTAGTACTATACCAACTAAAAGATGAAATGTAAGAAATACTAGTATGTACTTACTGAAGAGTTAAAGTAACAAGAAGAAACATAACATAGTCCTGCTGGGAGCTCAACACAACACACTCCTCAAATTAAATTAAGCACACCTAAAATTAAACTTTGCAACTATTCCAGTAGACACTGCATTAGAACCACCATGAGCAACGACACTGCCACCTTACTCGGAGTCCTCGTCCACATCCTCGACTTCGTCCTTATCCCTCTTCCTGTTGGCCGATACTTCTTTGCTTGAACTGCCAACTTGGCTGTTGCTCTACATCCAACCCTTGTAGATATTGAAGCAAAGGTAGACATCCATTGCAGCGTACTGGATGTGGTCTATATCTAGTACATTCCGCTGCCATGCATGACGATGAAATGTGTATGGAGGTTTCTCCAGTTTACCGTACGAAGGATGAACCATGGCTCCTGCCAGGGTCAGCATTGAAGGCTGACGAGAGGACACCAGCCGATTCTTTTGGAGGTCGAAGGTGTTGCCTACAATGAGGCCTATCCGGCACAGGACTTCTTTGTCATTACCAAAGTCTACAATAACGAATTTGACTAGGTTGCTCTCGAGGAAGTCCTTAAAATCCTGGCACTCAACGTCGGCATGGCATATGTGGTAGACCAAGCATAAGTCATGCACGCAAACCTGGATCACGGCGGGCTTCTTCCTCTCTTCTTCCTTTAGATCCTTCTCTCGCCCCACGACTGTGGTGTACTCAACATCTAGCCCGGCGACCAACTCATCATCTGAGTCTTCGAACATGCGTCTGAAGCGAGAAAGGCATCCTATCACCGTCGCGGAAGAACGGGTGTAGATGACGTCGAACTCATCGCCGGTCATGGTTCTAACCTTGTACTCACCGCCGATCAGGGAGATTTGGGACGTCATGGATTTGGGAGGAGGGTTAGGATTAGTGGAACTGCCATACTGTGAATGGAAGGGACGACTAGGAGCGAACCGCCGTAGTATTAAAGGACGTGTGGGGACGAGTAGGAGCGAACTGCCAGCGTGCAAACGGCAGGGTAGTGGCTTTCCATTCTCCCATGATACAGGCTTCCGAGAGCCCTTGGATCGGAGATCGAACGGTTGCATGGCGTGATTCTAGACCAATGGGTGAATATCCTATCCTGGAGGGTTATTCTGCAAATTTTCAGCAACTTAGCGTGCGACCGTTTGATCTCAGATCCAAGGGCTGCCAGCAGCCCGTATCATGGTCGCGCCTACCACGACCGTCGCATCGCTCGCACGGTCGCGCCGTTGGAGATTTAACATGGTGCGTTAGGCTATCTGATGTTGGCATGTCATACATAGTCATCACTTAGTCACTCATACTACAACAAGGTTGGCTATAAGGTTGGCTGTAAGTGTATTTTTTACTCCTCTCTATCTCTTTCTTCGTACTCCCTCCGTCCCATAATATAAGAACGTTTTTGACACTAGTGTAGTGCCAAAAACGTTCTTATATTATGGGACACATGGAGTACTAGTATTTATTGCATTTGCCAAGGAGTGACCTCTCACAATGAAATGGCGTTGCTAAGTTTGCTTCATTTAATTAGCTATAGACTCAAAATTTGTCTTTTCACGTAGGTACACGCACTTAGCACCGTTTCTTCCTTGGGTCACCAAACTAGTCTGTCGGTGTACTAAAGTAGGGGTACCTTAGTACCCCGAACTTGGGCACGGGCAGTCGCAGCATCCCGCGGCAAGGCTTGCCGGGCGTCCGCCAAGATCCTCCGCTATTCCTATTTACTGGCATTGAAGAACAAAGTGTTAACCGAGAAGACAAGGCCCCGGCAAGAGAAGCTTGCCGGGAAGGATGAGACCCCGACAAGAGGAGCTTGCCGGGAAGGCCAACCAAGACACTTCAGAAAACTTGCCGCGATGCTCCGCGCGTCCCGGCAAGACCCGACGAGCGGCAAGCTCGCGGGTGCGACAAGACAATAACCGCGGCAAGGCGCTTGCCGCGGTCGAAGCCACCACACTGCATCCACGCTCCAGCGCATCCAACGACGTGTCGCCCCAAGATCGTTCCTGGCGCACATGTCGGGCGGCTGTGCAGCCGAGCGGTGCGAGGTGGCGGATGGAGCTGACAAGGAGGCCATCGTGGCGATCGGTGGCGCCCCTAACGGTCGTTTCCTACACTGTTGGAGCGACCGGACGGGCATTAAATGCCCTTGTCCCCTGCCGTCAGAGTTAGGTAGGGGGGCACTGTTGATAGTGGTTGTACCAACCTGCGTTTTTACTCTTTTACCCATCTCTCTACGCTGCCACCTGTCGGTGACCCCTTTAGACTATAAAAAGGAGGCCCATGCGCACGTACAAAGGGTTCCGTTCGGTTCGACTCATTCGACACCACAACACACCCACGCTCTCGAGCAAGAACAGAATAGAAACACAAAGAAGCAGTAGGAGTTTTATCTCTCCGGAGAGCTCCGAAGCTGGGTAAAATCCCCCGCGTGCCTTCGCCTCGATCTACTCTGCGTGCGCCCTCCGCTCCCTTACCGGACCAGAAAGGGGCCCTGCCCCATAGGTGCTCGTTCCCCCGCGACATCTTTGGCGCGCCAGGTAGGGGGCGTCGAGGTCGTGCGTATCTGATCCGGCGTCTGCGCGCGCTACATCAACGTCTTCATCGACATGCCACCGAAGAAGAAGACTTCGGAGGTGGCCGCTCCGTCTGCGACTATCCTACCGCCACTGGAGCAAACGGGCGGTGGGGTGGACGCCGGCGGAGGAGCGGGCGCTGACGGTGGGACTCACGTCGTCACCAGGTCCAAGGACAAGGCCCCGCAAGGTTCAGCGTCTGCACATCCACCGCACCCTTCCCAGGAGGTGCAGGGTCGACAGTGCCACGGTGCTCCTAGCACCGTGCTCGCGTTGGAAGAAGGCCAAGATGGTGGGTCGCGGGACGCTCAAGGCCAACATACACGTCAACACGCTGGCACGAGCGCAGTGCGGTCGCCTGGACGAGATGTTGCTCCTTCTAACACTGTTAGGAGTTTGAGAATGTCCCGCACCTCGCGTCGCTCACCACCGCCACCCAAGACTCCAGAGGAAGCGCTGGCCCGAGCCCAGCTGCTTCTAGATTACCCTCCAGCGCCGGACAAGATCGACGACTGGAGGGCCGCCATCTATAGCCTCATTGGCTTCGCCAACGGCGACAAGCCCCGGCAACCGAGCACATCGAATCCCCGGCAAGACGCCCAGGCGCAAGCCGACGCCGACAAGACCGCTGGGGGTGCCACCACCGTGCACTCCCCGCCCCGAAGGCCAAGATCGCCGACTCGCCGGGCCAACCTCGACACCGACTCCACCGCGTCGTCGGACCCGCGAGCTCGCCGCGATCAACGCCAAGTTCTCCAAGAACGAAGACACGAAGACGCTCGTACCCGTATCGAGCGCAGAAGAGAAGCGCGGCGTCAATCAGACCAGCGCGCTGGGCCCACTGTCGATATGCATGCGCCAGGGGAACCTGGTGACTTGCCGTACGCGGTAGGTTGCCCTGCGTTCACCCGTGAGCTGCGGCAGGTCCAGTGGCCCAATACCAAGAACTTCAAGCCAGACGTGCCCGAGAAGTATGATGGCAGGATACATCCGTCAGAGTTCCTCAGCGTCTACAACATCGCGGTGCAGGCTGCCGGAGGGCGCGACGAGAAGATCCTTGCCAACTACTTCCCGCTGGTGCTCAAGCCCAATGTTAGATCTTGGCTCATGCACTTGCCGGACAACTCCATTTCTTCATGGGCGGACCTGTGCCATCAGTTTGTCAGCGCCTTCACAGGCGGCCACAAACCCCATGGCCAGGAGAACGATCTTCATCTGCTCGTCCAGAAGGACGGAGAACCCCTGCGCAAGTACATACAAAGATTCAGCCAGGTGCAGCGCAACATCCCAGACATCCACCCTGCCGCGGTTATCAGCGCGTTCCATCAGAACGTACGCAACCGCAGGATGAGGGAGGAGATGGCGATGTGCAAGATCAGAGATGTCAGCGAGCTATATGCTCTGGCCGACATGTGTGCACGTGCTGAGGAGGGGAGGAGACTCCCCGGAGAGAACGCAGGAGCCGAAGAATCTGACAGTGAGGACGCCCCTCCGGCAAAGAAGAACCGGAGGCGGAACAACAGAAAGAGAAAGGCTAAGGATGTACTAGTTGTCGAGCAGTCCGGCGACGGAGGCGGTTCCGAGAAGGCCAAAGCTGGTGACTCCGGCGAGGCTGTGGCAGCCGCCGACAAGCAGGACGGCTCCGGCAAGCAGTACTACAAGATCCACCGCACCAAGGGCCACGACCTCCAAGCCTGCAAGAAGGTTGAACAGATGGCAGAGCTACAGAAAGCTGAATACGAGTGTCACGACAAGGAGAAGGCCCAGGAAGGTGGCGGAGGATCCGGCAAGAAGCGTCCCGCCCGGGGAGGGCGCCGCGGCAAGGCCAAGCAGCGGCAAGGAGACAGACCTCCCCGTGGCCGCGACAAGGACGAAGACGAAGATGAGGATGATGAGATGGATGAGGATGAGACCGACGACCAAGAGTTTCAGAAGGCGACGGAGGTTTTGTGCATCGACGGCGGTGCTTCTCTGCACACCTTGCACCGCCAACTCAAACAGTGGGTGCGGGAAGTGAACGCAGCAGAACTGTCCGTCGAATCGCACAAACCCCTGAAGTGGTCCAGCACGCCCATCATTTTTGATGTTGAGGATCACCCTGATCGCATCACTGCGGTCGGGTGCTTGCCGATGTTGGTTTCGCCAACAATCCGCAACCTCAAGGTCACGAAGATGTTGGTTGACGGCGGGGCCGGCCTAAATCTGATCTCTTCTGCGGTGCTCAAGAAGCTCCAGATCCCCGACAGCGAGCTTGAAGAGACCGGCACTTTTCAAGGAATCAACCCGGGAAGGAGCAAGCCGAAGGGGAAGATCACACTGCCAGTGACGTTTGGCAGCGAGCTGAATTTCAGGACAGAGAGAGTCACATTTGATGTTGCTGATTTCCCATTGCCCTACAATGGGATACTCGGCCGTCCAGCACTTGCCAAGTTCATGGCAGCCTCTCACTACGCTTACAATGTGCTCAAGATGACTGGTCCGATAAGTGTTATTTCTGTCCATGGCGACAAGAAAGATGCACTTATCTGTACCGACAAGATCTACCGGGAAGCAGCAGCCGCAGCAGAATGCAAACCACTTGCCGCTGAAGCTCCCGGGGGGAAGAAGAAGACCAAATCCGGCAGGAGTAGCTCTGATGCCCACTCCGGCAAGCGCACCTCTTCGGAGTGCTGCGCTACCGTCGAGGACACACCATCGAGCTCAACCGGCAAGTGCAAGAAGGCAAAGACAGCAACACCTGAGACTAAGAAAGTGGCCGCCAAGGAGGACGGCAATGGTGGTACCTTCACCATCGGTGCCATGCTTGACCCTAAATAGGAAAGCGCGCTCGTTGCTTTCCTGCGGGCGAATGTCGATGTGTTTGCATGGCAACCATCTGACATCCCCGGTGTTCCCAGGAAAGTAATTGAGCACCACCTTGCCGTCTGCCCTCACGCACGGCCCGTCAAGCAGAAAATCAGAAAACAAGCAGTAGAACGTCAAGAGTTCATTGCAGAGGAGATCAAGAAGTTGGAAGCAGCCGGCCTGGTCCGAGGAGTACTCCATCCAACGTGGTTAGCCAATCCAGTAGTCGTGCACAAAGCAAATGGGAAGTGGAGGCTTTGTATTGACTTCACTGATGTTAATAAAGCTTGTCCCAAGGATCCATTTCCCTTGCCGCGCATTGACCAGATTGTCGACTCCATGGCAGGATGTGATCTGCTTTCATTCCTTGATGCATACTCAGGATATCATCAGATCTTCATGGCAGAAGAGGATGAAGAAAAAACCGCATTCATTACTCCATGTGGCACGTACTGCTTTGTACGGATGCCGTTCGGATTAAAGAATGCTGGTTCAACATTTGCAAGAGTAGTTAGTCATGCTTTTGAGCCACAACTGCACAGAAATGTAGAAGCTTACATGGATGACATAGTGGTCAAGAGCAGAGACAGAGCAACTTTGATCCAAGATTTGGATGAGACTTTTGCAAATCTGCGCAAGATCAATCTCAAGTTGAACCCCGAGAAGTGCGTGTTTGGAGTTCCTTCCGGCAAGCTTCTCGGGTTCTTTGTGTCCCAGAGGGGGATCGAAGCCAATCCCGACAAGATTAAGGCCATTGAGCAGATCGAAGCACCGAAGCGCGTCAAGGATGTGCAAAGACTTGCCGGCTGTGTTGCTGCTCTCAGTAGGTTCATTTCCAAGTCTGCTGAACGCGCCCTGCCGTTTTTCAAAATTTTGAAAAAGGTAGGTCCAATGAAATGGACTCCGGAAGCGGAGGCTGCGCTGTAGGACTTGAAGAGATATCTATCCTCCACTCCAACACTTGTCGCACCTAAACCACAAGAGAAGTTGCTGCTATATTTGGCGGCAACCAATCAAGTGGTTAGTGCTGCATTAGTAGCGGAGAGGGAGGCGGATGATGAGCCAGCAACCGCGGCAAGCGAGTCTAGCGACAAGCGGGGGGCTTCCCCGACAAGTTCTGGCTCCGGCAGGGATGGATCTGCGCAACCACAAGAAGAGAAACAGAAGAAGATGGTGCAGCGCCCAGTTTACTTTGTCAGTTCCCTTTTGCAGGGGGCTAGATCAAGGTACTCTGGTGTGCAGAAGATGCTTTTCGGCCTTCTCATGGCCTCGAGGAAGCTGCGCCATTACTTTCAAGCACATGAGGTCACAGTTGTCACTCGCTTTCCGTTGAAGAGGATATTGCAGAATCCAGAAGCAACAGGCAGGATTGTCGAGTGGGCACTGGAATTGTCAAGCTTTGGCCTCAAGTTTGAAAGTACTTCAACTATTCAGAGCCGAGCATTGGCAGAGTTCATAGCAGAATGGACGCCAACACTCGATGAAGAAACTCCGGAAAGGAGCATCCCCGTCAAGGAAGCAAGCAAAGAATGGATCATGTACTTTGATGGTGCCTTCTCGCTGCAAGGCGCTGGTGCGGGCGTACTACTTGTCGCCCCCACCGGAGAGCACCTGAAGTACGTGATCCAAATGCACTTTCCCAAGGAGCAAGCAACAAACAATACTGCAGAGTATGAAGGCTTGCTTGCCGGACTCAGGATCGCGGCAGAACTTGGGATCAAGAAGCTTATTGTCAGGGGTGACTCACAGCTTGTCGTCCGTCAAGTGAACAAAGATTATCAGAGTCTGTTGATGGAAGCATACATTGATGAAGTGAGGAAGCTAGAAGAACATTTTGACGGCCTACAGATGGAACACGTTCCAAGAGCTCAGAATGACATTGCAGATGGCCTGTCAAAGTGTGCCGCACTCAAGTTACCTGTGGAACCAGGGATTTCTGTGCTCAAGCCGACTCAACCATCCATAACACCATCAACCGGACAGAGCAAGAAGAGGAAGTTGGTTACTGGTGACTACTTCCCGGCAAAGCTCCCCGAAGCCACCGTCAAGAAAGTCCCCAGGATCAACACAGAAAGTGCTGAGGAGCAGTCTGCTCCGACAAGCCCTAGGGTTTGTTTCGTTGAAGCAGGCGCTCCCGACAAGCTGTGTCCCGACACGCTTGCCGGGGGGCGTCACGCTCCGGCAGGATCCCAGATTCTTGCCATAGAAGCGGATGTTCCCGCAGCAGCATTTGCGCCTTTAGTCCTTGTTGTCGAGCCACAAGCTCCGGCATGGGCACAACAGATCGTCCAATTCCTTCAAACAGGAGAACTTCCCGAGGAGCAAGAAGAAGCAGAGAGAGTAGCCCGGCAATCAAGTATGTACCAGTTTGTCGATGACATACTGTACAGAAGAAGATTCAACGGAGTGAAATTGAAGTGCATTTCCCGGGAAGATGGACAGAGGCTGTTGGCGGAGATACATGGAGGCATATGTGGTCACCACATTGGCGCAAGAGCACTTGCCGGCAAAGCCTTCCGGCAAGGTTTCTTCTGGCCGACAACCCTCCTGGATGCAACTGCACAAGTAACCAAGTGTGAAGCGTGCCAGTTCCACTCCAAACAGATTCATCAACCAGCTCAAGCTCTCCAAACAATCCCTTTATCCTGGCCATTTTTGGTCTGGGGGCTCGACATTCTCGGCCCCTTTTCCCTCGTATACGGATCGCCTCGAGTGCTCGCTTATGATGAGCTAGAGCAAGAGCAGCTGCGGCAAGATGACGCGCTGCTCCTCAAGGAAGATCGTCTTCAGGCTGCGGTATGAGCTGCTCGCTACCGGCAAGCTTTGCGCCGCTACCATAGCCGCAAAGTTAACGCCAGAAGCTTCGAGAGGGAGAAGATAATGAAGTGGATATGGCGTCGTTCAAAGAAGTACAGCTTTGCCAGGGCACAGACGACAAAAAAGCTAAGTTGTCAAAGTTTGAGCACAGTCAGTTTTTAAATTTTTATGTTATATTCCTTGAACGACCGTGCCTTGTATGGAAAACCTGTGCGCGGAGGAATCGACTCGTGGCTAAGTTGCGCCCTTAAATTGTTTCGAGTCTGCTCAACAATGAAAGTGTGCTGCAACTAGCCCCGACAAGGTTTCTTGCCGGAAGCAACACCGCCGGCAGGCTGCTGATGTTCCGCACTCAGCGCTCGCGGCAAGCGTGCTTGCGCCGACAAGTTCCCTAAACGCGTAGGGTAAAAACATACAAGGGACGGAATTGAGTAAAGGATATAACATAGCAAGCATCTCCCTTTTATTAAAAAACATCCCACTTTGGTACAGTCCATAGAGGATGAAAAACATGAAAGAGAGGATTACAAGTTCTAGATGCGGCTAAGGCCCGAAGGCTTACAAATTAAAAAGATAAGATGCCCGTAATCCCTTTCCTGTCCCTCTTTTCAGGAGGTAGGTCAAGGAGGCGAAAAGGGCAAAAGGGGCGCCTAGGCGAGCTACAGGTGCCAGAAGACACCAAGAGAACATCCCGGGGGCCGTCCGGGGGCTAGACGGTGATGGCGGCGCCGGAAGCGGGGCTCGAAGACGGGGCGGCAGGACGTCAGCACGCTGTCGAGGGCACTACGCCCTCGTACTCCGACTTGACAGCCTTGTCGCCAGCCCTCTTCCCCTTCCGCAGCCTCCCTACGCCAGCCGCCCAAGGAGACGACCCCGGGGAGTTCAAGGAGCCGGCGACACGGATGATGGGGTCACCGGTGACGCGCGAAGCGGCGCCCGACACCTAGTCGGGCCCGCCATCCCGCCGCCCGCTACCCTCATCGTCGCTGTCGCTCTCCTCCTCGTCACTCTCGCTCGAGGGGGAGCCTTCGCTATTGGAGGAGCTGTCCACGCATCACTTCGCCCGAGTGCCGAAGTCCCCGAAGACCTTGACGGAGAGGAGATCGCCCTCCATTAACTTAAAATGGAGGGTAAACCCCTGCATCAGGCTGTGGATACGGGCGAACGTCTTCCACCCTCGATCAAGATACATCACATTAGGGGCTGGGAATACAACGCGGACTCGCGTGCCGCTGATCCCACATCCCCTCATGTGCAATCTCAGTGTCTCAGGCGGGTCCGACTCCATCGTGCTAGCAAACGGAGCCGGAAGCTGGAGGCGATGACGAGGTGCCCGACGCAGCTTGACGAAGAACTCGCAAGGGTCGTCCCCTGTATGGACCGCCGCGGGGAGAGGAACCGCCGGCGGAGGCGAAGCTGGCGCGCCGCCCCGTCCGCCTCTTCCCCGAGCGCCTCGACCTCGTCCTCGACCTCGTCCACGACCTCGCCCCCTCCCTCTTCCCCTTATGGCTGGCTCTGCCACCACAGCCGCGGGATGGGGAGGGATGCACTGTCTGGCAGCGGCCCTCGCCGCCACCGATGAAGGGCCAGGGTTCCCTTCCTCCATGGCGAATGAAAGAAAGGGGAGCAGAAGCTGAAGAAAGGAGAATATGAGAGAGTGCGGGCTTCTGCGCTCCCCTCCTGCTCTTCTTAAAGGAGCGAGGTGGGGGCTCGGCCGCCCTGCTCAGCGAATCAGAGCACGGGAAGAGCAGGGAGTCGGGGCCGACCCGCTGCCTCTGCCCGTGACGGCCCGGTTTCCCACTTCCACCGTCCGCGACCCCAAGCGCATGGGAGCCGCGTGGCGGGGATGCAGAACCGAGGCGAACGTTACGCATTTCCTGAATTAAGAATTGCCCACGATCTCTCCCACGATGCCGCGATTGACGCGTGCCGTTACGGGAGGACGCGGTGGATACGGAGTGGATTTGGTTTGGACCCAGGCCGCGCGTGCCCGTGCCCTGTTTTGGGCCTGGCCCAACAGCGCTCGGCACCGTGTGTGGCCCAGGCCCGGGGGCTCCTGTCGGTGTACTAAAGTAGGGGTACCTTAGTACCCCGAACTTGGGCACGGGCAGTCGCAGCGTCCTGCGGCAAGGCTTGCCGAGCATCCGCCAAGATCCTCCGCTATTCCTATTTACTGCCATTCAAGAACAAAGTGTTAACCGAGAAGATAAGGCCCCGGCAAGAGAAGCTTGCCGGGAAGGACGAGACCCCGGCAAGAGGAGCTTGCCGGGAAGGCCAACGAAGACACTTCAGAAAACTTGCCGCGACGCTCCGCGCGTCCCGGCAAGACCCGACGAGCGGCAAGCTCGCGGGTGCGACAAGACAATAACCGCGACAAGGCGCTTGCCGCGGTCGAAGCCACCACACTGCATCCACGCTCCAGCGGATCCAACGACGTGTCGCCCCAAGATCGTTCCTGGCGCACGTGTCGGGCGGCTGTGCAGCCGAGCGGTGCGAGGTGGCGGATGGAGCTGACAAGGAGGCCATCGTGGCGATCAGTGGCGCCCCTAACGGTCGTTTCCTACACTGTTGGAGCGACCGGACGGGCATTAAATGCCCTTGTCCCCTGCCGTCAGAGTTAGGTAGGGGGGCACTGTTGATAGTGGTTGTACCAACCTGCGTTTTTACTCTTTTACCCATCTCTCTACGCTGCCACCTGTCGGTGACCCCTTTAGACTATAAAAGGAGGCCCATGCGCACGTAGAAAGGGTTCCGTTCGGTTCGACTCATTCGACACCACATCACACCCACGCTCTCGAGCAAGAACAGAATAGAAACACAAAGCAGCAGTAGGAGTTTTATCTCTCCGGAGAGCTCCGAAGCTGGGTAAAATCCCCCGCGTGCCTTCGCCTCGATCTGCTCTGCATGCGCCCTCCGCTCCCTTGCCGGACCAGAAAGGGGCCCTGCCCCATAGGTGCTCGTTCCCCCGCGACATAGTCTCTCTCTTCTTGATTAACTTGCCACATCAGACTTTATGCCTATGTGGCAAGCTTAAGCACCTGTAGGAGCAAGTAAGGTGCCCGTCCGTTGCACGGAAGAGTGAAATGCATTGATTGGGGTGTTGTTTATTTTGACAAAGGATGTGGGGGTCATCTCATGTGCAACCGGGTCGACGTGTCAAGCACCAAATAACAGTGCAGAACAGCAGGGGGACGCACCCCACTCGTACCGACCCAGTGTTAGTAATGAGCAATGAGACGTCAAATCACAATGCCGCACCTTCCCAGACGGACGAAGCAACCATTATTTCACACTTCGGTTCGACATCATCTCTAACCATGTACTAGTATTGCTTCTGCCTCAAGAGGGACACGCGCATCGCCTTGGTACATCATGACACGTGGGACCGCATGACAGGCCATGCTCCCCCGCCGATCGCTCGGTAAAATCACCTCATTTTTACTATACTTCCTCCGGATCGGTTTACTACATGGCATGCACGTCGTTCTAGGTTGAGAATTTAACTGGCTATATATATGTGTGTGATGAACAGTACGCTAGCCTTTTAAAAAATGTATACTTTTGTACAGTAGTACTCCACTATCGATGGATTGCGCCATGGAGCAAAAATTGAAATTAAAAAAAAAGGTGGTACATATAGAGAGCACTCGTCGCCAAATTATGCATATAGTACTATTAAAAAAGCTAGTACGTGCTTAATTAGGGTGCTAAATTATATTAAAGAAATACTAGTACTAGTATGTATATACTGAAGAGTTAAAGTAACGAGAAGAAACATAACATAGTTCTGCTGGGGGCTCAGCACAACACACCCCTCAAATTAAACTAAGCACACCTGAAATTAAACTATGCAACTAATCCGGTAGACACTGCATGAGAAGTTTAGAACCGCCATGAGCAACGACACTGCCACCTTACTCGGAGTCCTCGTCCACGTCCTCGACTTCGTCCTTGTCCCTCTTCCTCTTGGCCGATACTTCTTTGCTTGAACCGCCAACTTGGCTGTTGCTCTTCATCCAACCCTTGTAGATATTGAAACAAAGGTAGCCATCCATTGCAGCATACTAGATGTGGTCTATATCTAGTACATTCCGCTGCCATGCATGACGATGAAATGTGTAATGAGGTTTCTCCAGTTTGCGGGACGAAGGATGAACCATGGCTCTTGCCGAGGTCAGCATTGAGGGCTGACGAGAGGGCACCAGCCAATTCTTCTGGAGGTCGAAGGGGTTGCCTACAACGAGGCCTATCTGACGCAGGACTTCTTTGTTGTTCTTAAAGTCTATAGTAACAAATTTGACTATTTTGTCCTCAAGGAAGTTCTTAAAATCCCGACACTCAACGTCGGCATGGCATATGTGGTAGACCAAGCATAAGTCATGCACGCAAACCTAGATCACGGCGGGTTTCTTCCTATCTTCGTCCTTTAGATCCTTCTCTCATCCCACGACTGTGGTGTACTCAACATCTAGCCCAGCGACCCACTCATCATGTGAGTTTTCGAACATGCGTCTGAAGCGAGAAAGGCATCCTTTCACTGTCGCGTTAGTACAGGTGTAGATGACCTCGAACTCATCGCCGGTGATGATTCTAACCTTGTACTCACCGCCGATCGGGGAGATTTGGGACGCCATGGATTTGGGAGGAGGGTTAGGATTAGTGGAACTGCCGTAATGTGAATGGATGGGACGACTAGGAGCGAACCGCCGTAGTATTAAAGGACGTGTGGGAAAGAGTAGGAGCGAACTGCCAGCGTGCGAACAGCAGGGTAGTGGCTTTCCATTCTCCCATGATACGGGCTTCCGAGAGCCCTTGGATCTGAGATCGAACGGTTGCATGGCGTGATTCTATACCTATGGGTGAATATCCTATCCTGGAGGGTTATTCTGCAAATTTTCAGCAACTTAGCATGCGACCGTTTGATCTCAGATCCAAGGGCTGCCAGCAGCCTGTATCATGGTCGTGCCTACCACGACCGTCGCGTCGCTCGCGCGGTCGCGCCCTTGGAGATTTAACATGGTGCGTTAGGCTATCGGATGTTGGCATGTCATACATAGTCATCACTTAGTCACTCATACTACAACAAGGTTGGCTATAAGTGTATTTTTTTACTCCTCTCCATCTCTTTCTTCGTACTCCCTCCGTCCCATAATATAAGAACATTTTTGACACTAGCTAGTGTAGTGTCAAAAACATTCTTATATAATGGGACACAGGGAGTACTAGTATTTATTGCATTTGCCAAGGAGTGACCTCTTCCAATGAAATGGTGTTGCTAAGTTTGCTTCATTTAATTAGCTATAGACTCAAAATTGTCTTTTCACCTAGGTACACATGCTTAGCACCATTTCTTCCTTGGGTCACCAAACTAGTCTCTCTCTTCTTGATTAACTTGCCACATCAGACTTTATGCCTATGTGGCAAGCTTAAGCACCTGTAGGAGCAAGTAAGTACAATAGTGCGCTTTACATGGCATTTTTGCATATGTGGAGGAAAGAGAGGCAAGGAAAAAGTGGAGAAGTGGGCTCTCATGCAAGAGCCAGCCTCTACTACTACATGGTGGAGCATTGGGAGAGGCACCTGTATGGAGGTGGTCAGGAATCGAGAGACTCACGCTGGTCATAGCGCCGCAGTTAAAATGATAATGGCAAGTCAAATCATGTGGCCCCACCTGTCTAGCAGTAACTCGCTGTCAAATGACACAACCCTACATTTGCAGCAGCCTACTCCCTCGTCTTCTTGCGTCTCTGTCGAACCGACTAGGCGGAACTGTCCCGCCGCCTACCGGGCAGGAAAAGCCCCGCCCTCGACTTTTAAGTAGTATACAGTATACTAATTTTGTATCCATGGATTGCGCCCGCGCCATGGAGCAAAGCGTCTAGAAAATGGCGGTACACATGTACGGAGTATACAGCATGCCCGTCGCGTTCGCGTCACACCGCAGACGGTCGGTCGGTCTGGCACGCTGCTCTCCGAATGGAACGTGCATCATATTGCGTTCGCACACATATGTGGGACGACAATTGAGAAGCGACCATAGGCACACTCCCCGCCCCCGGAAGTCGGGTGACTTAATAGAAGAGGGAGACGAGCGATAGTACTAGAGAAGTGTTGTACTACATTGGTGCCTGGACGATCCCCGCAAGACGCGGAAGATTAGTTCGTCCATGCATGTGACCAGACTCCAGCAGACACGCCTGGATTGGCTATCGTCTACATATCATGCAAGCTGTGTTGCACATGGCTGTAGTTGTGGTGAGAAATCTAAAAAAAGGTTTCTTGTCAACTCGCAATTATGTGTCATGTGCTTCGGATCACTGCGAGGGTTAAACAGCGACAACTGAGTTGGGCTAGTCATTGGGGGCACATGCACGAACAGTGACTACTCGGCTGCCATCTAGGTCAAGCCGGCTATGTTAATTAGGACATCTATCGACGGACCCCTTTTCTACGAGTTTATCTTTAATTTGAGCTTTGTTCCTCATCTAGTTTGTCCGTCGGGATTCATGTTGTCTCCTTTGGGCAGTGAGGTTATGATTTCTTGTCATGTGGCATTTTTTCGTGTTATATGTTATAATCCGGCGCTTCAGATCAAAATGACGACAACTGCGCCTCCGGGCCACGTGCATGAAGACTTCTCGACAGTCATTGACGAGGTCAAGCTGGCTCCGGTAGACAAAGGAAAACTAAGTACAACTCCACTATATAGGCAGGAGCCTCCGCACTTGCTTGCTAGTGTTGCTCTCTTCACACTGTCTCAGCCTCTCCAGATCTAAACACGACAGCGGTGGCCACACACTCTCTCTCTGCTCACCGCTGGTCATAGATCCAGCCAGATCCTCTCCGCCGGGGAAGGTGAGAAGGTGCAACGTTCATTCGGTCATCCTCGGCGACGGCTCTTACCCACTGCTGGGCGCGTCCCGATCAGCCTGCCTTGCCGTTCTCTCCCAAGCACCTCTGGCGAGGGAGGGCCTCCGACCCCTTCTTCCTCGCTGCCGTAGTGTGGGCAGATCCGGCCTCCCGCCGCCCACCTAATGACATCCCGGCGACCATCAGGTATAACTTCCTTTGAAACCGACCTTGCTCTACTTCCCGAGCTCCTGACGTCGCTGCATTTGTAACTTTTACTATTTCTCAGCCCCCCTCGTAGATAGGATCGATCTGCTGTTCAAAAACCACCTAATTTTTTTTACGTTTAAGAGGTAAAACTAGTTCATGCACTCGAATCTAGTACTACTTGGTTCAAACAAGGAAGAAAGGGGGTGGGGGGTGGGGGAGGATTTGTTACCTGAATCTAGGACTTGGTCGAAAGAGGAAATAATGGGGGCGAAAAGTAGTAGAGACTGGCTATCCAACTGGTCTCTAGGTCTAATAGGGAAATAAAGGGAAACGCGGTACAAACTCAATATAAACCCGATCTATTGGTTGAAAAAGGAAAGAAAGTTGGTATTGGGGGACAAGTCAATAGAGTAAGTCCAACACTAGATTTGCCAGCCTCACACAGTATAAGGTGGCTATAGCGAACAAAAATGGGACCAACCCAGATATCCTGTTCTGATACTTGTTGCCTCGAGCCACTCTTATGTAATGCCACTGGTAAAATGTAGCAGTCGCACTGTTAAAAGTAAGGACACGTTAAACCAATGTTGTTTTGAATGTAATGCCTCCAGTAATATGAATCAATGGCACTTCTTTACATGTCCTGCTAAAATTTCCCATTAAGATAAGTTGGTTCTTTTTGTTAGAAATGCAACTGTCCTGGTCCACCTACTCTCCCGTGCCCAAAGTAATGTCGTATTTAACGGTTGTCATAGTTAATCCTAATGCCCACACTAATATCTAGCAGTGCCACTGCTTTAGAAATTGCTACTGTCCTTGTAGGATTGCCATTCAGATAAGGAACATGCTTCTTTTCATTTGATGCATGTTTCATCACTTGTTAGTCACCCTCCTTTCCACCTTTTTTGTGCAAACAGAGATATACATTTCATGCTCGATCTTAGTTGAACTGCACAGATGATATTCAAATTATAGTTGAGCATTCCAGGAGCTTCACAACCAACCTTGATGTTGCTTTGCAACTAATGGAGAAGAAGCTCTGTGGGTTTCGTTTTCTCATGGAAATGGAACCGGGGCTGGAGCCCTTTTCTTAATTTTTTTTGAAGAAGCTGCTAGCTCACGGGACATTGCTTCATTTTAGGTGAACTGCACCAAAAGGTCCCATGAATTGAATCATCCATGTTGGTGACTGAAAGAGCCAGCTTCAGCATCCCAGTCTAAGCACCCCCGGCCTCCATCCTTGCGATGCACGGTACACCTCGTTTGCCACCTGCTCGACCCTAGTGTCACTGATAAAATGAAGTAATAATATAGTTAAAATAGAGCGAGTGTCATCTCTATCATTTCAGTTCCAATGTAGATAAAGAAAGTGCTTCTCTTTGTTAAAGTATGTTTCATCAACTAGTCCCATTGTTAATGTTTAAGCGTTTTTGCAAACTGGGGTGCTTAATTTTAGTTGATATGTACAAAAATAGAGATTTGAATGTCTCAAGGCGCCTCCTTGTACTACTGCTGTACACTGATGTTCATCACTGGCAGAAGGTGTATCTGGGAGACTTGGGACGATGTCCAGTATGAGGCGTACCGTATGAGGTGTCGCAGGGCCCATCTCGCCCTCGCAGCATGGCATACTATGATACTATTGCAGTATTTTCTTCTATTTATTTTGTGTGTTTCATCAACTGGTGCCACTATAATGTAATCACGCTTTTTCATTATCTGTGCAAACAGGGTTATTCAGCTGCATTTTGGTGGAACTGCACAAATGTACATATGGAACCAGCATATATGCAGAGTGCGAGGTGTGCCAAGTAAAAATTACCGACACCAACCATGTTGCATGCATGCATTGGCATCCACCACAACCAGTGGGTTGTGTGGCGCTCTCTGTGGACGGATCTTTCTCGGCAGCGAATCCTCTAACCAAATACTAGTAGCTTATATTGGCAGTTTTCTAGGGAGTACTCTTTTCTGAAAGAAGCACCAATCTATTTTTCTTTATTTGTACATTGTGTCACAACTTTGACCCAAAGGTCCAGAGCTATTTTAGGGTGATTGGTGTAGTACTCGGAGACTGATTGTAAGCATGATTTTCATTAGCTGTCACACTGATTGTAAGCATGAGCAGGTGGAGGATTAGGTTAGTGCGAAGCTTACCCTAAACCCTACCGCCGCCGTTGAAACGAGGCGAGCGTCGAGGGAACCGTGGAGAACATCGGGGAAGCAACGTCGCGCCATCCGGCCTCCTCTTGCGTGGGAGAACGAATACTCCTGTGGCTTCGGCTGGCTCTACACCCTCACGAACGGCACACCATACTCGATCGATTCGTTATCCTCTGGGTGCTCGACCTTCGACCTGTACACCCACCACCTCCACCTGACTGTCGCCTCGGGTGAATCTGTCTGCTCCATCGCCCATAGGAGATACTCGATGAACTCGGAGGACTGCGGCGTGACTGCCGCCAAGGAGTACATGTACATCGCCGCCCTCATCGCCACCGTCTCGCTCTTTCGCATACATTGCCACATGGCCCGCACCGTCCTCGAAATATCCCACTCATTGTCAAACCAACTAAGGATCTCCTTCAACCTGGCTAACTTTGCCTGGTCGCCGCTGGCGATCTGCCTGATTCGCTGCTGCATCCTCTCCATAGATGTCATTTTGAGTGGTCCGGTGCTAGCTTTGGAAGATGGGAGGAGAGACTGTGGTCTTGCAATAGAGAAGAGGGAGAGGAGAGGAGGTGGTTTTGGAATGGAGATGATGGAGAGGAGAGGAGGTGGTTTTGCAATGGAGAGAAGATCAGAAGAGGGAGAGGCAAGATGGTGGTTTTGGAATGGAGATGATGGAGAGGAGAGGAGGTGGTTTTGGAATGGAGATGATGGAGAGGAGAGGAGGTGGTTTTGCAATGGAGAAGATCAAAAGAGGGAGAGGCGAGATGGTGGTTTTGGAATGGAGATGATGGAGAGGAGAGGAGGTGGTTTTGCAATGGAGAAGAGGGAGAGGAGCGTGCGGCAGTGATTTAGTATTGGGCGAGAGGGCCGGCGCGCTGTGACTGGATGAAAATCAAAATCAATTTACCCTTCAATTAAGAAAGCAACCCCACATTAACTAGTCTCCCTTTTATTCGGGGTCATAATTGACCATGATTTTCGCACATAAAATATATGTTATACGTTGCAAAAATAATATAATTTGAAAGTACATTCAGATACAAACCAAACGATACAATTTTTGGTGACATGCATTCACATTTTGCTTGTCACATACAGTACGTGGTCAAACTTTGACCCAAAATACGCAAAACAACAAAAAAATACTTCCAAGACCAGCGCCACTCTTCCGCTCTTCTCCTCTTAAACCACTGCTGCTCCTCTCCTGTTCCAATCTAAATCCAGCGCCGCTCCTTTCCTCTTCCATTTTAAAACCACCGCCCCTCCTCTCCTGTTCCAGTCCAAAACCAGTGTCGCTCCTCTCCTGTTCTAATCCAAAACCAGCGCCGCTCCTCTCGTCTTCCATTCAAAAACCACCGCCGGCGAGTGAAGGTGCTGCGGAAAAGTAGATCGATGGAGGAGTACAACCGATACATGAGGATCGCAGACGGCGACTGAGGGAGTCCTGGACTAGGGGGTGTCCTAGGAGGATGGTGTGATTCAGATCTAGATCCCCGTCCCTTTTATAGGCGGCTCATTTGCGCAGCTAGGGGGGAAAGTGTAAAAATACCCTGGCTTTTCGCATTCGTTCGACACATGGAAGATGTCCATTATTGGGTGTGGAAGCCAAGGAGCGCAACATTTATAAGAAGCCGGACACTATTCGACAGGTACATGGAATTAGAAGAACCCGCCTCGCAATGCCGAAGACAATCTATGCGCCGGACTCATCGTCATTGAAGCCTGGTTCAGGGGCTATTGAGGGAGTCCTGGACTAGGGGGTGTCCGGATAGCCGAACTATCATCGTTGGCCGGACTCCAAGACTATGAAGATACAAGATTGAAGACTCCATCCCGTGTCCGGATGGGACTTTCCTTGGCGTGGAAGGCAAGCTTGGCAATACGAATATGTAGATCTCCTACCATTGTAACCGACTCTGTGTAACCCTAGCCCTCTTCGGTGTCTATATAAACCGGAGGGTTTTAGTCCGTAGGACGAACAACAATCATACCATAGGCTAGCTTCTAGGGTTTAGCCTCATTGATCTCGTGGTAGATCTACTCTTGTACTACCCATATCATCAATATTAATCAAGCAGGAGTAGGGTTTTACCTCCACCGAGAGGGCCCGAACCTGGGTAAAAACATCGTGTTCCTTGTCTCCTGTTACCATCCGCCTAGACGCACAGTTCGGGACCCCCTACCCGAGATCCGCCGGTTTTGACACCGACATTGGTGCTTTCATTGAGAGTTCCTCTGTGTCGTCGCCATCAGGAAGGATGCTTCGTCCCGTCTTTAAAGACGGAACCGTTGCTAAAGGAGCTTTAGCCATCGGCCAAACTCTCCGACTAGGCGGTTTTCTTATGACCGTCTGTTCGGCTGCCGCGCCAATGATGACTTCTCGGGTCATCGAAAGCAATCTTCACGTTAACACGGAACTTGCCGAGCAGCTAGATCCGATGGAGCTCTCCTCCTTAAACGAGCTCTTGGATTGCACCACCGCCCTGGGAGTCGCTACAGACTACGATCAGATTGGGCCTAAAACTGATCTGAGAGAGATCAACTCTCCCCAGGCTACCCACCACGTTGCTGTGGTAGAGGAATAGTACGGCGACCCTTCTTCTATATTAAGGACTAGCTATGTCTGGATTCCCGACCCCTCCATGCCGGGCTCGCACGGAGGGACGGACGTCGATCAAGTCCTGAACCTAAAGTCAGGCAGCGGGCTGGATTCATTGGACAATATCCAAAAACCCAAGCTTCCAAGTTCGGAAACTTTTCGGCCCCTGAGTCTTAGATTGGACGGGGTTCCGAACTTTATTCCACCCGCCCACCCAGACATAAGCGATCTATCCCGATTCTGGCAAGAGCCCACCAAAACAGTACACCATTACTGGGCTAGATTCCTCCTGGTTATGGACAGGATAAAGGACTGCCGCGAGGAAGACACAATTTCTCACTTTTCTGCAATAATTGCACGGACAAGGGAATCCTAAATGCCATAAGTTGTCGTGAAATTACATGCTTTGCCGACTTGGCATCCATAGTACGAAAGTACTGTGCGATGGAGAGCGCCTGGAAAACCAAAACCAAATTTTGGGATAATCCGGCCCCGAATACAACCCTAGTCCGAAATCAAAGGGTGCATCATTGCCAGGCACCTGGGTTAAATACCAAAAAGCAAAAACCCCCTAAAGGGCACGGAACCGTACTGGAGGGATGGCTCAATGGATCCTGCAAAATTCATAGTATAGAGGGCGCCACTCCAACTCATAGCCTTCGAGCATGTTGGATACTACGGCAGGTGGCCAAAAGTGGCGAAGAGCTTCTAGCCCCAGAGAACTAGCCCAACAACACCTGTACGGTATTAACAGTCTTCGAGACTTTTGCATCAAATAATATGCAGAAATGAACACTCCACAGCCTTGCCGAAGTCTACCAAGTAGCAACAATAAATCCATGGAGTGACACGGCTATTACCTTTAACGCCAGTGACGAACCTAAATTCCGAACAGCCCGAGCACCAGCTGCATTGGTCCTCAGTCCAATAGTAGACGGCTTTCGCCTTACCAAGGTACTCATGGATGGCGGCAGCGGATTAAACCTCATTTACGATGAAACCCTTCGAAAAATGGAAATAGACTGGAGCCGCATTGAGCGAAGCAGCACAACCTTTAGAGGAATAATCCCTAGTCGGGAAGCACGCTGCACAGGAAAAATTACACTGGATGTGGTGTTCGGCTCGCCGGACAATTACAGGTCTGAGGAGGTCACGTTCCAAGTGGCCTCGTTCAGCAGCGGATATCATGCTTTATTAGGGCGAGAGGCATTCACAATTTTTCAAGCTATACCCCATTACGGGTACATGAAGCTCAAAATGCCCGGGCCCAACGGAATCATCACTCTTGCCAGTGATCCGGACATAGCACTCCGCACCGAAAATAAGACAGCCGCACTAGCCCTCGAGGCACTATCCGAAGCCCTAGCTGCCAAGGAACTCAATGCGCTGTGCTCCACGGTGAACAGGGACGATGTGATACTCGACAAGAGATCCAAGTCCACCTCTTTTAAGCCAGCGGACGAAATAGTCAAATTCCAAGTCCATCCAACGGACCCTACAAAGACGGCATCCATTGGGGCACAGTTAAACCCCGACGTAGACGCCGCACTACGAGAATTCCTACGGGAAAATTGGGACATTTTTGCCTAGCACCCTTCAAACATGCCAGGAATCCCACGCCGGCTGGCCGAGCACAGCCTAAACATCCTAAAAGGATTCAAGCCAGTCAAACAGGCTCTTCGGTGATTTTCCAAACCCAAGAGACAGGCAATGGGAGAGGAGCTAGCCAAACTATTGGAAGCCGGATTCATCAGAGATATAAAACATCTGGACTGGCTAGCAAACCTGGTGATGGTACCAAAGAAAGATAAATCCTGGCACCTATGTGTCGACTTCAAGGACCTTAACAAGGCTAGCCCAAAGGATCCCTTCCCCCTCCCCCACATCGATCTAATTATCGATGCTACCGCTGGGCACGATTCATTGTGCTTCCTCGACGCATACTCCGGCTACCACCAAATCAAGATGGCGGAACCAGACCAAGCCGCAACGTCATTCATCACTCCATACGGCCCATTCTGCTTCAACACAATGCCCTTCGGGCTCAAAAACACTGGCGCAACATATCTGCGCATGATTCAGACATGTCTGGCAAACCAGATCGGCAAAACAGTGGAGGCATACATAGATGATGTGGTCGTCAAATCCAAGCATGTCAAAACTCTAGTAGACGACTTGAGACTCACATTCAACAATCTCCGAACATACGACATTAAGCTGAATCCGGAAAAATGCGTCTTCGGCGTACCAGCCGGAAAGCTCTTGGGCTTCATTGTATCCGGTAGAGGAATTGAAGCAAACCCAGCCAAGATCCGAGCTCTGTCATAATTGGATATCCCAAAAGACCTCAAACAAATTCAAAAATTGACAGGATGCGTGGCGGCTCTAAGCCGCTTTATCTCCCATTTGGGTGAAAAGGCATTACCCCTTTATCGCCTCCTCCGGCGCACCGAACACTTTGAGTGGACGGATGACGCCACGGCCGGACTCGAAGAAATAAAAGCCATATTGGCAACAAATCCGATCCTGGCCGCGCCCAATATGGGCGAACCAATGTTATTATATATCTCGGCAGCACATCAAGTTGTAAGCGCGGTGCTCGTCGTCGAACGAGAAACGTACGGACACAAGTTCCCCCTTCAAAAACCAGTTTACTACGTGTCCACTGTCCTAACTCCATGCAAGTCCCGGTATCCACATTATCAAAAGATAGCATACGCGGTGTTCATGGCATTCCGGAAGCTGCGACACTACTTTCAAGAGTGTTCGATAACAGTAGCCTCCAAAGTACCTCTTAATGATATTATAAACAACCGCGACGCAACTGGCCGGATTGCAAAATGGGCCATTGAGCTCCTCCCATTTGACATAACCTATAAACCACGGCGAGCTATCAAGTCGCAAGTTTTGGCTGACTTCGTCACCGAACGGACTGAAGCCGAACTCCCTAAAGAGTACGGTGCATATTCCAATTGGATCATGCACTTCGACGGCTCCAAAATGTTGGCCGGCCTGGGGGCTGGCGTCGTCCTGACATCCCCAACCAGAGACACAGTCCAATACGTACTCCAGATAATGTACATGGACTCCAACAACGCAGCCGAATACGAGGCCCTTCTACATGGCCTCCGGATGGCGGTCTCCATGGGCATTAAACGCCTAGAGGTGCGGGGGGATTCGAACCTTGCAATATCCCAAATAAATGGAGACTTCGACGCCAAGGATCCGAAAATGGCAGCTTATCGTAACGCCGTCCTAAAAATGTCAGCTCGGTTTGAAGGTCTCGAATTTCACCATATAGCCCGGGATAATAACCAGGCGGCGGACATATTGGCACGCATCGGCGCAAAGCGCGATGCCGTCCCTCCCAACATCTTCCTGGAACGGCTTTTCAAGCCATCCGTACTATGGGAAGGGGAGTCTGGAAACAACAATCCGGACCCAACCACACCGCCCGACACCGAACATTCTGACACAATCAGTGGCTCTGCCAATGAAATAACACATTCAGCCCATGAAATAATGGCAGTCATTGCCCCGTGGACGAAACCATTCCTAGCCTACTTAACTAGGCAGGAACTTCCCGAGGACCAAAACGAGGCCCGCTGCATAGTACGACGATCTAAAGCCTATAAGGTCCATGAGGGAGAGCTTTATAAGAAAAGCACAATCGGAGTCCTTCAAAGGTGTATCTCCGAAGAGGAAGGGCGAAATCTTCTGGCTGAAATCCATGCCGGACTCGGTGGGCACCACGCCGCAGCCCGGGCCCTTGTAGGCAAGGCCTTCCGTACATGATTTTATTGGCCGACGGCCCGGGCAGATGCTCAGGACTTAGTCCAACGATGCGTCGGTTGCCAGCTCTTTGCTAATCAAAGCCACATGCCACCCACCGCCCTCAAAACTATACCCATCACTTGGCCGTTCGCGGTCTGGGGGCTTGACATGGTTGGACCCCTTAAAGGAGGAACACACAAGCAAAAATACCTATTGGTCATGGTGGATAAATTCACCAAATGGATAGAGGCCAAGCCAGTTAAGATGGCCGAATCCGGACCCATGATAGACTTCATATCAGGGGTAGTACACCGTTACGGCGTCCCCCATAGCATCATCACTGATAACGGCACGAACTTCACGGCCGACGAGTTTAAACTCTGGTGCAAAAACATGGGCATCAAGCTCGACTACGCTTCAGTCTATCACCCTCAAACTAACGGTCAAGTCGAGCGAGCAAATGGTCTAATCATGAGCGGCATTAAACCCAGACTAGTGCGGTCCCTCAAGGAATCGAACACGCACTGGGTAGAGGAGCTCGACTTCGTACTCTGGGGGCTGCGGACCACGCCGAATCGCACCACCGGATTCACACCATTTTTTATAGTATACGGCGCAGAGGCAGTTTTGCCCTGCGACATAATTCATGACTCACCTCGCATGCGCATGTAGGAAGAAAGAGAAGCCGAGTTGGATCGGCAGGACAGTTTGGACGCCTTAGAGGAGGAGCGCGACGTTGCAAAAGTTCGTTCCGCATTCTATCAACAGCAGGCTCGAAGATATCAAAGCAGAGAAGTGCGGGCCAAAGCTTACAATGTTGGCGAACTAGTTCTACGCCTGCCGGACAAGAAAAAGGACAAACTCAAGCCCAAATGGGAAGGTCCCTTCATCATCGATCAAGTCCAGACCGGCGGAGTGTACCGCCTGTGAAACGCATCGGATAACCGACTCAAGCCGAATCCATGGAACGCAGCCTGTCTCCGAAGATTCTACGCCTAGCGCCGGATTCTGAGTTCGTCTCCTTCCTCCGTCTACATTTTATACTTTAGCTGTCTTTTTATTTCTCTCCTTCCCCCTCCTTTTTCTTAAAGCCTTTGGAGGCTTGTCTACACATTGTTCGCACACACTTGACGTGCTACTAGCGCTCATTATACCTGGGGGCTTCTTTAATAGAAGCTTATTTATACGGGCCTTATGCCCAACACATGCGTCAAACTTCCGCATGTAACTTTTGTTCGCCATTATATGCATTGATATGACTTAAGTTTTGGCCAAGCTGGGTTGCCTGGCTCCTGTGCTTACCCCTACGTTCCCGATTGTTCGGCTAGGTGGTAAAGGGAGCACCTCTGCGATTGTTACTGCCGGTTCAGCCGGATGTGTACCTCAGACTGGGTGAAGCCGAAAGCTACCGTTCTTAAGGGAATATTCAGTCGGTGAACTAAAAGACGATTTATTACCTATTCATTTATCTGCCCCCAGATGCTTTTTTGCTTTTTTCGCAGTCCGGACATGCACTTTAGGGCATGCCTCCCAGGGAAAGGAACCCCTAACGAAACTATTCTCCCTGGAAGATGTTTCTTACTAACCATGTAATATAACATAACTAGTTGGGCACTTGTCTGATAAAGCACTAATGACCCCTATGCCTGGTCTCCACGCATGCCCTGGTTCTTACATAACCGCGAGGGTATTCGGACACACTTCGGACTGTCGGGTCCCGAGGTTGAAGTGAAAAGGTCCGCTACGACAAACGATCTACAATACGGCTAGAAGGCATTTTACATGTCATTTTAAATTACATAGTCAAATTGACTGATCGTATTCCTCTTCAATACCATCTAACAGGCTGTCTAGTTTACAGTCCCGCTGGGAATACTTTGCGGCCAACTCTACTTGGCCGTATACTAAGCTCGCAGGGATCTCCTTCCCATCAGGCCCCACAGGTCCGACCTCGGCCATGTGGTTTGGGTCAGCCTTCGTGTACCGCATCTTCACCATGGCCCAGGCCTCCCTGGCGCCTTGACGGCAGGCCGATATCTTCCATAGCCGGAAGCACCGCCGTGCTCCCTGAAGCTTCTCTGCAAGCTCTCCAAGGCCTTCGGGTAGGGAGATGGATGGCCACAAGGCCTGGGCGACACCTCTCATCGCCTGCCAAACTCGTTCGGGCAGTTGTAGCAGCTCGGGAAGAAGGTCACCCGTTGAACCGGGCATTTCCTCTGCAGGACGACCTGTGAGCATACCTACAGACATATTTCTGTTAGTCGACTTCCTCGCCGAACTCTTTTTTAAGGTTCGCTCAAGCACTTACTAGCCACGACGAAGCCGCCGATTCTCCTTAACGGAGCCAGACAGCTGGGCTCGAACATCTTTTAGTTCCTCGCCCAGCTGGGTGTTGGCATCTTGGAGGTTATTTTTCTCTTGCTGCACCCTTGTAAGCACTTTCTTGCCGGCTTTTAACCGGCGCAGGAGCTGTTGCTTGTCCGGATCTAGTCCGGGCGCCATCTGCAAAATTATTGTCAGACTTATACACACGCCGCATTTAGCAAATTACTTCTCTTTAGAAGCATATATTACCAGAGGGGGTCTCTGCGGCTTCCCCTGCCGCGGCTAGCGCGGCCTCAAGTTGGGCCTTGCACTCTTGAAGTTCCTGGGACAGTCGGGTATTCTTTTCTGTAAGATCCTGCATAACAAATGATCCTTAAATCAGTTATTCTAACTATTTTAAGTCTCGGGGGCTACTGGCATATATAACTGTCAAAATTTCTCACCCGTATGTCTTTCACATACTGCTCCATGGCTCTGGCTAGACCATCTTGAGCGGCACGGAGGTGCACATCTCCCGAATTAAAGGCATTCAATGCCACTGGGGAGAAACACATGTCACGAAGAACTGTCCGGCGGCACCTGTGATTCATGGCGCTCTCCACCTCAGATCGGGTGGCGGACAACCTGTCGGCATCCTCCGTTGGAGGAGCATCTGACGCGCGCCTTATGTTAGCCTCCCCCTCCGGACCTGGCGTTGGAGCCTGGCTAGCGAAGGCTCGATTGGCAACCTCTCCGGACACAGTCCGGCGAGCGCTCTTTTTCCTGAAAAGGTCACGAACGTTAGTATGCCTTCCAGGAATCTTTCCTTGAAACACGGTGGCACGCCATACCGTTGCGGCGACGTCTCGATCCGCACCGTACTTCTTTTCCGCCTGCTGGGCCGAGCTGCCCCTTGTTGGACAGCCGCCGCGGGCTCGGCCTCCCGCCTTAAAGGCACCTCCTGCGAAACACCATTGGTATGCGGTGATTAGAAATAAGCACGGATGGATCATGGTATCAGGACTTCGGTCACAGTTACCTGGGAAGCTGGAAATATTCCAGGGTAGTCAGCCGTAATGGCGCTCTCCACCTTTATATCCGGATCCTCTTAGAAGGCCGGATCGAGGGACCGTTCTGGGTCCTCGGGTTGTGGAGGCGGGCTGTGTATATCCTCTACAGCCCGGTGCAGTTCCTGCGTCGAAATCACAAAATGAGATACTTAACCATGGGAATGGGGATCGGATAGGCAAAAAAGAAGTGTCCGCTTACCCAGCTTCGAGGATTGTTCATAGAAAATCCGCTCAGTGGACTAACACGGAAAAAATCCTCCTTTTCTCCTTTGTATAGGCCGGACAAAATCTTCACTAGATCGGTGACCGATCCCGGCCCCTTATGGCCGTGGCGGGTGGCATCATCCTTCCCGTTGAAATCCCACATGGGGTGGCCCCTATACTGGAGCGGCTGCACCCCCCGCATAATGCATGTGGCCATGACTCCAATCATGGTCAATCCGGAGTGAGCCAATAATCTTATTCGGCCCATCAGGTAAAGGACGTCCCTGTCATTCTCCCGTTGAGGACTCCGCGGACGCCAACTTAGGCATTTCTTCAGAAGAGCATTACTGAACTCCGGGAGGCCGATCCGAACTGGGTCCGGTAGCGGGGCATCCTCTATATAAAACCATTCCGAAGGCCAGTCTTCAGACGCCTTCTTCGGGGTTCCTGATAGATATCTGGTCCCAACGATGCGCCATAGTTCGGCTCCGCCCACTTGATATATTGACCCCTCATGAGAACGGGGTACAAGGCAGAATAATCTCTTCCACAGTGCAAAATGAGCCTCGATGCCCAAGAACAGCTCGCAAAGGGCCACGAAGCCCGCGATGTGCAGAATGGAGGCAGGCGTAAGGTGGTGCAGCTGGAGGCCGTAGAACTCCAGGAGCCCCCGGAGAAACGGACGTATTGGAAATCCAAGTCCTCTTATTAGATAAGAGACAAAGCATACCCGCTCTCCTTTGGAGGGATTGGGGACGCTCTCCGCCTGCTTTCCACCCTTGTAGGTGGCGAGTCCGGCTCGAACCGGGACCATGAAGGCCGGGGGAAGAAATCCCTTGGTTTGAAGCGTCGCTAGCTCGTTGTGCAGGACCGAGCATCTCTCCCAATCTCCAGGCTAAGGGCTGGGAGCGCGAGAGGAGGAGCCGCGTCGACTGTCCATGATGGAATGAATTTTTTGTCAGAGGCGCTCCGATGAATGATCGCGGAGGGAGGATGGTGTGATTCGGATCTAGATCCCCGTCCCTTTTATAGGCGGCTTATTTGCGCAGCTAGGGGGGAAAGTGTAAAAATACCCTGGCTTTTCGCATTCGTTCGACACGTGGAAGATGGCCATTATTGGGTGTGGAAGCCAAGGAGCGCAACATTTATAAGAAGGCGGACACTATTCGACAGGTACATGGAATTTGGAGAAGAACCCGCCTCGCAATGCCGAAGACAATCTACACGCCGGACTCATCGTCATTGAAGCCTGGTTCGGGGGCTACTGAGGGAGTCCTGGACTAGGGGGTGTCCGGATAGCCGAACTATCATCGTTGGCCGGACTCCAAGACTATGAAGCTACAAGATTTAAGACTCCGTCCCGTGTCCGGATGGAACTTTCCTTGGCGTGGAAGGCAAGCTTGGCAATACGGATATGTAGATCTCCTACCATTGTAACCGACTCTGTGTAACCCTAGCCCTCTCCGGTGTCTATATAAACCGGAGGGTTTTAGTCCGTAGGACAAACAACAATCATACCATAGGCTAGCTTCTAGGGTTTAGCCTCATTGATCTCATGGTAGATCTACTCTTGTACTACACATATCATCAATATTAATCAAGCAGGAGTAGGGTTTTACCTCCACCGAGAGGGCCCAAACCTGGGTAAAAACATCGTGTCCCTTGTCTCCTGTTACCATCTGCCTAGACGCACAGTTCGGGACCCCCTACCCGTGATCCGCCGGTTTTGACACCGACAGCGACCCTGTGAATCTAGCTAGGATGTTGGATATACAGTCTTGGTTTGACAACAAGGACCAACTAGCGGCGACGGCGACATCCATGGCCAAATATCTGCAACAAAGCGAAAAGGCGGCGATACTCCCGGAGGGAGTCGTGCCGGAGTACATAGAGCTACTCCTCTGGGCCATGGAGCAAACAGATTCACCGAATCCGATCGTGAGGGAGCAGTGGTGGGAGTATCGATCCCAGATGGAGCATCCACCAGAGATTGAAGGATCGAGCATCTATGGGGTGCCGTTTGTGAGGGTGTCCTGCCAGAGCGAGCCGGTGGAGTCTTCGTCGACCGAACCCAACTACAAGAGGATAAAAGCAGTTGGCCCGATGACACTTCCCCGCCATCGTCTCCCTCGCCGTTCACATCGTCTCACGGGGCGGCTGTCTGCCGCCGAGGAATAGGAGGGGACTGCCTCCCAGCCCAATAGTCGGGCAGGTTGTGAATTGTCAGGAGGCGCTTAGGGTTGTCAGTATTTGCAGGTTGTGAATTGTGTTTTGTGTTGTGTATTTTGAGAGTACTTTCAGATATTAATGTCTTTTGAATTTCATATTTGCAGTATTGAGCATATGAAGAATTTTATGAATTCTAGAGATCTATTTTTAGCACTTAAAAAAATGTAGTTTCATAGGAGTATAAAAGTGCAGACGAGAAGAAACTGCAAGTTTCAGTTTCAGATAAGAAGCTGCAAGTTCAGTTTCAGATAAGAAACTGCAACTTTCAGAGGCAGAGCATTTATATTAAAACGGCCTTTTCAAACAGGGTTAACATCATGTTGGAAAATTTTATTCTTGGTCGAAAATGGAACTACCGGCCAGTTAACATCATGCTGATCAACATTCATGCATAGCACATCTTCATATGATACACAGTCAAAATGCCCACACAATGTTTAGTGTGCGAAACACAGAGAAAACGAGGGATGAAGTTTTGGCAAGTGTTGGACGTGGTTTTGGGCTGCCCCGTCTAGGCTTTCATTTTTACATGCACAACCCACGACCTCGGATGGGAGGGCCTGTTTGTGTTTTCTTAGGGTCGTCATGTATCGACCGGCGTATGGACCTCCCATCCGAGGTTTTATTTTTGGCAGCCCAATTTATGTATTTTTTTGAAGAAAACGCAGAGGTCTGTTCTATTTTTCTATATAAGAATAGGAACGCCAGGTACAACTTATGTTTCCCTTCTAACTATATTATATATATTTAAATTATTTTATATGTTATTATATATTATTTTTATTGTCGTCATATATTTAGCAGATACTTACATATGTAAGAAAACAATATCCCACATCTTATTAACTTATAAAAATAATTTCTTAACAAATAAAATCCTGGATTGTTTTGGCACGAAAATCCTAGTGATTGTGTACAAAAGCTTGGTAAGATTTAAGGACGAATGTAATAATATCACTTATTATTTAAATATATTTATAACAAAATGCTCAGCCCTTTTTTATTTTTTGATAACATTGCTGGCCCAACCCAACATTATAATTAGAATCAGCCCAGCAAAATCGTGTATCTAGATAAAGTGCAAATGGCCTGTAAATTTTTAGGAAATAAAATAGATGGGCCGCATGAAAGCTACATTAATTGTTCACCCAGCCCAGCTAATGGCTGTAATTCAAGAAAAAAAAGAGATCAAATTGATTGTAAATTCTACCGCGCAAAAAAAAAGACTGTAAATTCTGAGAAAATGGGTTGAATACGTGCCACATTTTTGGAGGCTGAAATGTGGGCCAATAGGTCGAAGCCAACGCAAGTCTTGTCAATTTAGTCAACAAATGACTCTGACATGTTAGCCGTTGGATTTACATCCAACGGCCGGCATCCATCTTCAATATCTCGTCTTCTTCCTCCAGTGCCGCCGGGACCACCTCCCGCCTCCTGCTGCTAGCAGCTTTGCTTAGCACGCTTCGCTATGAAGTGCTACTCCACTGTTGGCCAGGCCATCCCTCCACCCCTCCACACCTCCTATTCTTCTCCACCGACTGCCGAACCACACCGCACTAGAACCAGTTAACCCTCGTACACCTCTCCGTTTGCGACTCTATTCCCGCGTCTTCCCATCTCCGGCTCGTTGCTCTCCGGGGCCTCGCCGTCGTCCACCACCTTGGATGCGCTCGGCGCAGCGTGGTCAATGTGGTCAACGAACGACACCATCGGAAGTAGACTATGCGTGGAGAGGCTGACAGCTGGGTCCACGACCGCACACAAGGAAATGCCTCCTTATTACGCGCAAAATAATGATTCCTCCACCTGACATCTGGGACCCACCGGAAGGGCCTCTGTATTTCGCGAAAAAACGTGCCCCCGCTGACTTGTCGGACCCACCAGCTATCTTCGCATGCAAGGAAGTTCCTCCTTATTACGCACAAAAAAAGAATACTCCCCCTGCCAGCTGGAACCCAGCATACTGGGAGGCTGACTTGTGGGCCTACCAAGTTGACGGGGACAGAGGGCTTTGTCAACTTAGTCAATATGAACGATTCTAGCTCCTGTTACCGTACGATGTTCATCCAACGATTGTAGTGCTTCTTCAACCGCTGGTCTTCTTGCTCCAGCCGCCCAAACCAGCGCCAGTCGTGCCACGTGCTCCTGCCTCCCATGGCCGGCTGTGATGCCGCGGAGGCCACACCGCCACCTACTACTCCCACTGCTGGCCAGGCTATCCCTCTACTCACCCACACCCCCTGTTAATCTACGGTGATAGCAGCCTCACACCGCAGACAAACCAGTGAACCCTCGTACTCCGCTTCGCGTGGGCCTCGCCGTCGTCCACCGCCGTGGTGCTCTCGGTGCGGCATGGTCAACATGGTCAAGGAACGACTTCCATCGGACGTGGACTGTACGTGGAGAGGCTGACAGCCGGGTCCACGGCCGCAACAAGGAAGTGCCTCCTTATTATGCGGAAAATAATGATTCCTCCACCTGACAGTGGGGACCCACCGGACGGGCCACCGTATTTCGCAAAAAAAAGTTTCCCCCTGACTGCTGGGACCCACCAGCTACATCTTCGCACGCAAGGAAGTGCGTCCGGGCAAAAAAAAACAATTTGCCCCCCTGACTGCTAGGACCCACCAGCTACATATTCGCACGCAAGGAAGTGCGTCCGGGCAAAAAAAAACGATTCGCCCCCCTGACTGCTGGGACCCACCAGCTACATCTTCGCACGCAAAGGAAGTGCGTCCGGGCAAAAAAAAACGATTCGCCCCTCTGACTGCTGGGACCCACCAGCTACATTTTCGCACGCAAGGAACTGCTTGACAGTCAGGACCCACCTGGTCGAAGCGTACGTAGTGTTGTCATTCTGGTCGCGAACGTGTACATACATATATACTAGTCGATGTAGAGGCGCACATGTGTCGTAGTAGAGGCGTGTACGTGTCGTAGTAGAGGCGCGCACGTAGCATGTACACGTACGTACAGCGGCCAGGGTGCAAGAAAGAAAATACGGCCACATATGTGTACATACGGGCGGGGTCTCGAATGCCTACTCGCGCATACGTACGGCGAGGGCTTGTGTTCATGGGGAGGCAATGGAATGCATCGTGTTCATGGGGAGGCAACGGAATGCGTCGTGTTCATGGGGAGGCAACGGAATGCGTCGTGTTCATGGGGAGGCAACGGAATGCGTCGTGCTCATCGGGAGGCAACGGAACGCGTGGGAGCCAACCAGCTTGGACGGAACAGGCGATGGAAACGAGGCCTGGCGTACCGCACACCGGAGGAAACGGACGTCCTACGGCCGAAACGGGGGTCCTGTTGATCGGGAGGGGTGTGGCGTACCGCAAAACGGAGGAAACAGACCTCCTATGGTCGAAACGGGGGTCCTGTTGATCGGGAGGGGTGTGGCATACCGCAAAACGGACAAAACGGACTTGTGTTGGAGCGCTACGGTCGAAACGGGGGTCCTGTTCATCGGGAGGGGTGTGGCGTACCGCAAAACGGGACTCCATGGGATACTGTTCATCTCCACCGTCGACCTCCTCTAGCCTCCACGACCTACCGTCGACCTCCTCCAGCCTCCACGGGCTCCTGTTCATCCAGCCTCCACCGCGCGGTACTCCACCGGCTACTGTTCAACCACCCCTCCACCTTCTACTGTTCATCCAGCCCTCCACCGTCTACTGTTCATCCAGCCCTCCACACCACTGGGTCCTGTTCAACCACCCCTCCACGGCCACCCCTCCACCGTCTACTGTTCATCCAGCCCTCCACACCACAGGGTCCTGTTCATCCAGAGGCAACGCCACCGCTCACTTTTCATCCAACCCCCCCCCCCCCCCCCCCGCAACGCTCACTGTTCATCCAATTGATCGGCTTCAGTTAGTAGTAGTAGCGAAGGAATCGCTCCATAGGGTTCAGTTAACAGCCATCGATCGATCGCTCGGGTTCAGTAACGCGTAGCCTGCAGTGCAACCGCTCGGGTTCAGTTAGAGCCCAACGCCTCACTCGGGTTCAGTTAGAACCAACGCCTCACACACACGCGCGTACCTGTACGAGAGAAACGCGCATTGCTCTCCCACCGTAACCGGCAACTCCCCAAAATTTTCCTCCCCCTCGCTTCTACCACGGTTTTTTCCGTCATGGACGGCCCAAAGAATGTCATGCAGCTGCGTCTCTGGCCTGCCCAGGACGAAAAGCACATTTTCTGTCATGATTTTTTGTCATAGAAGTAGCAGCCCACCACATCTATGATGATACCGGGTTTTGTCACAATTATCGTCATAGAAGTGTCATATGTATGACAGAAAAAAATTTCGTTCGGCCCAAAATGTCACGGATGTGTCTTTTTTTGTAGTGAACTAGTGTAATTAGTTAAACTAGGTAATTATCCTAATTAAACTAGATTAAACTAATTAATTTAATCATTATTATTATTACTATTTTTTTATTGCCAGGGCGTTGGGCCCAGCAGCCAATGGCCCAGAGGCCATAGCGGGGCGGTGGGCTATCGGCTACGGGCGTTGGGCACGGGCGCCCGTATGGGAATCTGGGGCGCAGACGAAGGTCATCGGGGCGCAGCGGGGCGCCAGAGGCCGGCGAGGTAGTTGGAAGGGCGGGCCAGCGCTGGCGAGTGGCGAGGCCGGGCCGACCACACGACAGGGGAAGAGGCCCCGAGCGCGGCCATGGCCAGCCAGGCGTGAGTGGGGCAAGCGGGCGCGGCTTGGGCGTCGCGGGGAGGCCGGAGGGCTGCAGCGGGAGGGGGGGGGGAGCAGTGAGCGATGTGGAGAAGTGTGGTAGGCGGGTACGGGCGGTGGGCGGCAGTAGGAGCAACGCACGGGGCTACGAGCAGAAGGGCGCGGGCGTGCGCATGCAAGGAGACATCCGGTCATGGCGACCACGATGAGTACGGGAGCGGTGGCTGGGTGAGCTGGAGGTGACGAATCGAGCAACGAGGAGAGGGGAAAGATGTGGGGGCTCACAGTGCTCCTGCAGATGTGCTCAAGCGTGCTCGAGGAGGGCTCGGTGCGGCGGAATCGACAGCGGAGCTCGTCGGAGCAGAGGAGGAAGACGACGACAACATGGGCCCTGCGGTGGCTCCGAGCTCCAACGCGATGCGCCAAGCGAAGTAGCGGACGACGGTGATCCACGGGGACACATTTGGACGGCGAGAGGGGCACGGTGGCTGTGGCTAGGCCATAGCCATGGCGATGCAGCAAGCTCACGAGCTCGGGAAAGGGGATCTGCCGAGGGGGAGAGAGGCTGAGAGGGAGGAGGGAGTGGGAGTGGCAGGGGGAGGACTCGAGGAGACAAGTGGGGAGAGGGAAGACAAGGGGAGCCCGAGGCATCGCCCTTATCCCCTCGGGGCGGCGCCGACAAGGCTTGTCCGACGGGGACGAGCTCCTGTTCGGGCACGGTCGTGAACAGGAGAAGACGACCGGGGGGGGGGGGGGGGGAGATGGGCTGGTCTTGGTTAGGTCAGAGGCCAGCTCGGTCGAGGCCCAACGAGGGGGAGGGTTGCCCCTTTTTTATTTTCTTGTTTTAGTTTTTACCTTATGTTTATTTTCTTTGAGCCACTAAAAGAGTTTTGTTTAATACAAAACTTAGCACAAAATACAAGGCAATAACCTGGGTTGGTACAAAAAGTTTCAAAGCATTTGGGAGTGTTCAACTATTTTTAGAAATTGAAAAGCTCAAATAATTGGATGTTGGTTCACTGAATAAATTTTCGGGGGCTTTGTGGGAATCCAAAAGAGGTTGGTTCCAACATGACAATGATCAGGTGAATTTATAGAATATTGTGAACATTTTAGATTTGACATCTGAAAACTTTTATTTTTGATTTTGTTTTAGATTTGAATTTGAACCGGTTTCAAACCAACGTGAGTTTAACAATAGTAATCATGATGATGTGGCGTCATTAGGAGGGAATTAGTGTAGCTTAATTATCCGGGCGTCACAATTCTCCTCCACTACAAGAAATCTCGTCCCGAGATTTAAGGGGGAGTAAGGAGGGAAAGACTCGGGAAGGACGGAGCTCAACACATGGTAGGTACCAGGGGGCTATCTCAGTGAACGTGGCATAGATGCATCTCTCAAGTTATAAGAAGGTGCAATAAAAAGTTTCAACCGGGTAGGCAATCGTTCGTTGCCTGAAACAGAGGGTGAACGGGGTTCAGAGCAATGGGAATAAGTATTGCGCCTGATACCAGAATAGATCACTAGGAATGTGGCTCGTGATTTACATACGAAGCCAAGTGCGAGGAACAATTTTGGAAAACAGGGATGTACAGGAGAGTCAGGTTTCGATCCTGTGGAACTGTGGGTTATGGGCCCACCATGTGGGTTAACACCGGGAAGGCGCTAATCATTTTGCACGGTGTCAGAGGATAGCCTGTCAATTGTGTTGGCAACAACGTTGGTACCAAGGGCGAGGGACGAAGAGAACCATTTTCGTGCTCGTTAAGACGAGGCGGACCAATAGGCAAAGTTCTCGTCCATCGGTGGCTACCGGAATGTCATCAACAATAGTAACAAGGTCTTACTGACAGAGTTGTACATCGAGGCATTTACATAAGCAGTGAGTTATCACTGCTCATATATGTTACGTTACAAGAGAGCTTAAGCAAAATAATGGAAAGGAAAGTGTAGACATCGAATCAGTTATCGGTGTTGTCGAGTGTCTAACAACTCAGAACCCGTAGAAACTTGGAATCAGCGAGAATTAATAGTTCATGAAGAACTCATAAGATGTTATGTAGTTCCGTGATATTCTCGAGATACCAGAGGGTAATACTCAAAGGTAGAACATGATAGAGGTTGGACAGGTGAAATGAGCTGAAGAGGACAAGTACTCTAACTTGTCCGAGACATGGAATCAAAGGAGAACAATCATGGTCGGAACCACGGTTGCAAAGCACAAATATAGGTGTTAGATGAACTTATCACAAGAGGATTATTATTATAACAAGAAGCTTCCATGATAAGTTCCACATCGCATCCATGGGCATGAACACAAAGGTTCAAGGTCGACTCCCACTTCATCAATGCATAACCTTCCATTTACTTCTCGTCTTTGACGAAGTTGTAGAGTCACACTTCATGAGTAGATAACTCAAGCTCGGAGTAGAGCATGATTGAGGAAGCAGAAGATACAATTTACCAAAAGCATTATGTATCCAAGGAAAAGCTCACAAGGTTACTGCATATGAAGGATGTTGTCAGATAGAACCCCACAAAGGATCTGGTGGTTCACAAGGGATCTGATGTGATCATCGATACTCCACCAGAAAAAGAAAGAATGCAAGGATATCAGATTATAGAAACAACTGACTAATTCAATGCTCGAATGCAAAGGGAATTATGATTTCCAAAACAGGGGATCAGAAGAAGAGGCTCTGATCAAAGACAAGTAAGTTGAATAAACATAGATTGAAAATTAATCAAGGTTTGATTTGTCGAACACCAGCTCGTGTCCGGGGTGACGTCTGAGCCGGAAGGACAATTCCAGGGAACAATTGACGATTGCGTGCATTCACACACATGTTGAAACAATAGGGTAGGGATGTCAATCGCAAAGGATTTTAATGAATATTGCTAGACAAATGGAAGTAACCATAATGTAAGCAGGTAAGGAGGAACAAGAGTAATAGGCTACTGAGGATTTTCGAAAGATCGAATAGCATTCCAAATAATGTTGTGAAACACGTGAACAACTATGGACGAATGAATACTCGGCAAGCGCGAGTAATTATCCGTAGGGGTATTCATGCAGCAAGGAACTGCAGGGTAGTAAGCATAAAGGGTTCTCGGAACATCAGAGAGTATTTCAGGACATCTTGTAATAACAAGAGCAACTGGGGATGAAGGTATGAACGACAATATAGGTAGTTACCCATAAGGATTTATCGGTGGTAGGGATCGCAACGGCAAAGGGCACAAGGGTCTCGATAAAACTTTAGAGAGTATCTTCAGAATCTTCTGATGAAGCAGGCCATCTGGAATGAAGGGCCTCTCCGGGAGAAAGTATTTACGAGAACCTAGAGTTATTGTTAGCAAAAACCATTTAACCCGAGTAGAAGAGAGATCAGATTCCCAAAGTATAGACGAGGAATAAAAGATCCTAATACCACCCAATGGCGATGTGGGCCCGTAAGCCACACAGCCATGTTAGTAACAGAGTTTTTCAGTGATTGGACTCAACTTTGGCCAAGGAGTTGGAAAGGGGATTCCTACAGGCAGTCGGCTCTGATACCAATTTGTGACGCCCCCGATTCAATCGTTCACTAATCATACACGCAAATGTGTACGGTCAAGATCAGGGACTCACGGGAAGATATCACAACACAACTCTAGACACAAATCAAAATAATACAAGCTTTATATTACAAGCCAGGGGCCTCGAGGGCTCGAATACATAGCTCGATACACAAGAGTCAGCGGAAGCAGCAATATCTGAGTACAGACATAAGTTGAACAAGGATGCCTTAAGAAGGCTAGCACAAAAGCAACACGATCGAAGAGGCAAGGCTTCCTGCCTGGGACCTCCTAACTACTCCTGGTCATCGGCAGTCCCCATGTAGAAGGCACCATCGTGTAGTAGACATCGGCGGTGGCATCTGGCTCCTACGATCCACCATCTGATTGCATCAACCGGAAAGAAGAAAGAAGGGGGGGAAAGGGGTAGCAAAGCAACCGTGAGTACTCATCCAAAGTACTCGCAAGCATCAGATCTATACTATGTATGCATTGGTATCAAAGGAAGGTTTGTATCTGTGGACTGAAGTGCAGAATGCCAGAATAGAGGGGGAAGGCCTAGCCTACCGAAGACTAGCATCTTCAAGTAGCTCCAAGCATCTTGCAGCATGTAGAAGAGTAAAGAATAGCATTTTTATATTAAACAAGCATGTTGTAACATCAACGCCCAGAGATCCCTCCTCGACTCCCCGCGTCAAAGCAATCTCGGAGCCACATATCCATCGCATATCTCAAGTATCCATTTCTATTTATATAAGATCCGGATACAAGTCTGAATGTCCATTACCGTGGACACGGTATTCGAATATATATCTTCCCTGCAGGGGTGCACCACGTTACCTAACACGCTCGATCACTCTGGCTGGACACACCTTTCTAGGGTCAATGCCCGGCCTCGTAAGATCAACACGTCGCAGCCCTACCTAGGCTCAGCAGAGAGGTCCCCACCGGTCTACATCCTAAGCACTCCAAGGTCTTGGTCCCATCTCCCGGAGCACTCCGGGTCGTTGTGCGACGAGCCGGGACGAGCACCACCTCATAATGGATGGCAGTGGCCCGACAGGCCCATAATGCTGAACTGGACATCTGACAAAGCTTCAACTGATACCACGACGTCGAGGCCCATATCTATTCTCGCGCGGTGGTTAGTGCGTAAAGGCCAAAGGGCAACTCAGAACAAATACCCAAACCTGTTAGTGCATTAGGGGCTCGCGGAGACGAGCACAGACTCACGATAATGTGACCCCGTTGCCCCGTCTCATGGACTTACGACAAGGGCCCAGACTGCCCGGCCGTGCCATGTAGAAAACTCGCGGTTGCTCAACGGGCCCGCCCAACTTTCTCATCAACTCGCGGGTACCCCTCAGGGCCGACCTGACTTCAACAATGGTCTCAAGTAAGTCAAGGTAACCATGTGTCCAAACATCAAGGGGAAAACCCGAGGAATCACCCACGGAGCATTCCACTCGATGTAATCGTCAAGGTGAACATAAGAGGATCCACCCTCGAGGTTCACACTTGAGGTGTTGCATGACAGAGCTGTATCGGGAATGGTGAACAAGGAACCACCCTTGTTGACCATGACCGAATAGCTACACTACAGAATTATCATCAGGAGTGCGTTATGAGGGATCACCCTCGGTACTCGATAGTAACTCTGCAGAGTCGAGCAACTAAAGGGGCGTGATGTGATGTGAGGTGTCGGGCTCTGATCGTCGATCATGTTGATCGAGTCGTCGATGATGAAGCAGGGGCAACAAGGACAAGGTGGGGGTCATTGATGGATCACTAACCAACCTATACTAAACAGTTTAGGATAAGCAGGTAAGGTACAACAGCAGGTTACAAAAGCAGGCTATGCATCAGAATAGGAGCAAACAATAACAGTAGCAAAATCTAATGCAAGCATGAGAGAATGGAATGGGCGATATCGGGATGATCAAAGGGGGGGCTTGCCTGGTTGCTCAAGCGAGAAGGACGGGGTCGTCGTCGAAGCAGTCGATCACAGGGGCATCAGCAGCGGTCTCGGGGTCTACCGGAGAGAAGAGGGGGGGAAGAACCAGTAAATACAAAGCACATAGATACATTACTAAGCATGACATGACGAAATGCGGTGCTAGGGGGTGTTCTAACGCAGTGCTACACGATACCGGCAAAGGGGGAGAACATCCAGGAATGTTTCCCCGAAGTCTGGCATTTTTGGACAGATGAACCAGAGGGGGAAGGTTGCATGTTCGCTATGCTAAGGGTGTGTGGTGGACGAAAGGACCGCGTTTTCGGATTCGTCTCGTCGTTCTGAGCAACTTTCATGTATAAAACTTTTTCATTTGAGTTACATATTAATTTATATGATTTTTCAAAGATTTAAACTATATTTTTGATTTATTTAAATTTTCGAAAATAATGCTTAAATGCTAGACGCACCCAGCACAGGGTACACAAAGTGCACCCAGTGGATGATAGGTGGGCCAGGGGGTCCCAGTTGACCAGTCAACATTTGACTGGTCAACAGGGGATGGGGCCCCTTGTCATAGACTATTTGATTAACTAACTAGTGTAATTAGTTAAACTAGGTAATTAGCCTAATTAAACTAGATTAAATTAATTAATTAATTAATTAATTAATTAATTAATTAATTTAATCATTATTATTATTACTATTTTTTTATTGCCAGGGCATTGGGCCCAGCAGCCAGTGGCCCAGAGGCCATAGTGAGGCGGTGGGCTATCGGCTACGGGCGCCCGTATGGGAACCCGGGGCGAAGGGTCACCGGGGCGCGGCGGGGCGCCAGAGGCCGGCGAGGTAGGGGGAAGGGCCGGCCAGCGCCGGCGAGCGGCGGGGCCGGGCTGACCATGCGACAGGGAAAGAGGCCCCGAGTGCGGCCATAGCCAGCCAAGTGCGAGGGGGGCAAGCGGGCGCGGCCTGGGCGTCGCAGGGAGGCCGGAGGGCTGCAGCGGGGGGAGCAGTGAGTGCCGTGGAGCAGCGTGGCGGGCGGGCATGGGCGGCGCGCGGCAGTAGGAGCAACGCGCGGAGGTAGCAGGCCGCGGGCTGGGCGCGGGGCTACGAGCAGAAGGGCGCGGGCGTGCGCGTGCAAGGCGACGTCCGGTCATGGCGACCACGACGAGTACGGGAGCGGTGGCTGGGTGATCTAGAGGCGACGAATCGAGCAACGAGGAGAGGGGAAAGATGCGGGGGCTCACAGTGCTCCTGCAGATGTGCTCAAGCTTGCTCGAGGAGGGCTCGGTGCGGCGGAATCGACGGCGGAGCTCGTCGGAGAAGAGGAGGAAGACGACGACGACGTGGGCACTGCGGTGGCTCCGAGCTCCAACGCGATGTGCCAGGTGAAGTAGAGGACGGCGGTGATCCTCGGGGACACAGTGGGACGGCGAGTGGGTCACGGTGGCTATGGCTAGGCCGTATCCATGGCGATGCAGCGAGCTCACGAGCTCGGGAAAGGGGATTTGCCGAGGGGGAGAGAGGCTGAGAGGGAGGAGGGAGTGGGAGTGGCAGGGGGAGGACTCGAGGAGACAAGTGGGGAGAGGGGAGACAAGGGGAGCCCGAGGCATCGCCCTTATCCCCTCGGGGCGGCGCCGGCGAGGCTGGTCCGACGGGGATGAGCTCCTGTTCGGGTGCGGTCATGAACAGGAGAAGACGACCGGGGGGGGGGGGAGATGGGTTGGGCCTGGTTAGGTCATAGGCCAGCTGGGTCGAGGCCCAACGAGAGGGAGGGTTGCCCCTTTTTTTATTTTCTTGTTTTAGTTTTTACCTTATGTTTATTTTCTTTGAGCCACTAAAATAGTTTTGTCTAATACAAAACTTGGCACAAAATACAAGGTAATAACCTGGGTTGGTACAAAAAGTTTCAAAGCATTTGGGAGTGTTCAACTATTTTTAGAAATTGAAATGCTCAAATAATTGGATGTTGGTCCACTGAATAAATTTTCAGGGGCTTTGTGGGAATCCAAAAAAGGTTGGTTCCAACATGGCAATGATCAGGTGAATTTATAGAATATTGTGAACATTTTAGATTTGACATCTGAAATTTTTTATTTTTTATTTTGTTTTAGATTTGAGTTTGAACCGGTTTCGAACCAACGTGAGTTTAAAAACAGTAATCATGATGATGTGGCATCATTAGAAGGGAATTACTATAGCTTAATTATCTGGGCTCACAGCGGCACATGGCGTGGCTCCTTCGACGGCCTGGTACGGCCGCCTCCAAGACTACCAAGACAAGACCCTCGCAAGGGGCCAAGCCTCGCGAGGCGGAAGACACCAAGACCGCCTGAGGGAGTGGCCTCCCTAGGCTGCCTCCCGAGGAGCGGAGATTTCTATGCAGGTACCCAACCTCCTGCTTTTGCAATGACGCAAGCCATGACGACCAAGGCAGATAGGCGCCAGCGGGCGCAGTGAAGACAGTTTCGTCTTTGGTGTTAAGGAGGCAAGCACAGGTGTGGGTTCCCGAGAAATCAGGCAAAGGTTTCCATTCCTATGCAACAAGACCAAGACCGCTAGGACGGATTTCATCATCGAGCCCACCGCAGCGTCATGAGCAGAGGCTGTGCAGGCGAAGACCACCTTTTGTCACGATAATATGTACTACTTGTCCCCTTTCAAACTGCCCACTGTCGGATCCCTTCCCGCCTACGTTTTGGGGGAAGAGGACCAAGGGCACTATAAGTATAGGTTAGCCACCATCGTAGAGAGGGATCCGAACCTCGTCGACTCCTTTCCTCAACCCCAGGCCTCTTGAGGTTGTTCATCCCTTGTACTAGTTCATCATCAGCCCCTCGTGAGGCCAATCCACCCCAAAGTAGGAGTAGGGTCTTACACCGCAAGGTGGCCCGAACCAGGGTAAACTGTCGTGTCCATCTTCTTCCTTGTTCTTGCGATTGAGCTAGGCTGTCGGCGGCGGGCTGGTTGGTTGGATAGGTTGAGTTCTTCACACACACCCCAGAGTTTGAACCTTTCTTGGGTCTGAGGAGCCCTGAATCCGAAATTTGGCGCGCCAGGTAGGGGCATGTCGAAGCTCGACCTCTTCATCAACCACGTTCCTCCCTCACTTCGTCGCACCCATGGCGGAGGCTCCCTGATCTCGCGCTGAGTGTTGGGCCACTCGGACCACCCGGGTGGCGCCACTTGGCCGCGGAGCTCATCGTCACCACATGCTCCCGTGGCTAACGATGCTGCTGGCGTTGTCGGCCATCGGTGACGGGGGCCGCCACCGTCTGCTCCCGCGCGGCGCCGCAATCATGCCGCCGCGCGGTCCTCCGACCATGCCGTGGCGTCGTCCTTGCATGTTCGCCGGGGGCTGGTGAACATGCGGGCAACGCTCCTCGTAGCACGAGAGTTGCTGAGATGCCGGCTAGTAGAAGGCAGCCAAGACGCCTTGCTTGGTTGGGTCACTGAGCTGATCGATGCCGCCTGCTGATACGTCTCCGTCGTATCTATAATTTTTGATTGTTCCATGCCAATATTATTCACTTTCATATACTTTTAGGCAACTTTTTATACTATTTTTGGGACTAACATATTGATCCAGTGCCCAGTGTCAGTTCCTGTCTGTTGCATGTTTTTTTGTTTCGCAGAAACCCAATATCAAATGGAGTCCAAATGGGATAAAAACGGACGGCGATTTTTTTTGGAATATTTATGATTTTCTGGAAGTAAAATCAACGCGAAACGGTGTTTAGGGTGATCACGAGGTAGGGGGGCGCACCCTACCCCCCCAGGCGCGCCCTTGACCCTCGTGGTCCACCCGTAAGGCGGTTGACGCTCTCCTTCTGGCGCAAGAAATCTAATTTTACAAGGAAGATCTGAGCGAAAGATTCACCCCAATCGGAGTTACGGATCTCCAGATATAAAGGAAACGGTGAAGGGGTAGAATCAGAGAACGCAGAGAACACAGAAACAGAGAGATAGATCCAATCTTGGAGGGGCTCTCGCCCCTCCCACGCCATGGGAGCCAAGGACCAGAGGGGAAACCCTTCTCCCATCTAGGGAGAAGGCCAAGGAAGAAGAAGAAGAAGAAGGGGGGCTCTCTCCCCCTTGCTTCCGGTGGCGCCGGAACGCCGCCGGGGGCCATCATCATCACCGCGATCTTCACCAACACCTCCATCATCTTCACCAACATCTCCATCACCTTCCCCTATCTATATTCAGTGGTCCACTCTCCCGCATCCCGTTGTATCCTCTACTTGAACATGGTGCTTTATGCTTCATATTATTATCCAATGATGTGTTGCCATCCTATGATGTCTGAGTAGATTTCTATTGTCCTATCGGTGATTGATGAATTGCTATGATTTGTTTGAGTTGCATATTTTATTATTGGTGCTGTCCTATTGTGCCCTCCGTGTCGCGCAAGCGGGAGGGATTCCCGCTGTAGGGTTTGCAATATGTTTATGATTTGCTTATGGTGGGTGGCGTGAGTGACAGAAGCACAGACCCGAGTAAGTAGGTTGTTTGCGTATGGGATAAAAGGGGACTTGATGCTTTAATGCTATGGTTGGGTTTTACCTTAATGAATCTTTAGTAGTTGCGGATGATTGCTAGAGTTCCAATCATAAGTGCATATGATCCAAGTAGAGAAAGTATGTTAGCTTATGCCTCTCCCTCAAATAAAATTGCAATAATGATTACCGGTCTAGTTATCGATTGCCTAGGGACAATTTCACAATTCCTACCACCACTTTTCCACACTCATTATATTTACTTTAGTTGTGTCTTTATCTAAACAACCCCTAGTTTTTATTTATGTGTTCTTTACTTTCTTGCAAACCTATCCAACAACACCTACAAAGTACTTCTAGTTTCATACTTGTTCTAGGTAAAGAGAACGTCAAGCGTGCGTAAAGTTGTATCGGTGGTCGATAGGACTCGAGAGAATATTTATTCTACCTTTAGCTCCTCGTTGGGTTCAACACTCTTACTTATTGAAAACTGTTGCGATCCCCTATACTTGTGGGTTATCAAGACCTTTTTCTGGCGCCGTTGCCAGGGAGCAATAGTGTGGGGTGAATATTCTCGTGTGTGCTTGTTTGCTTTATCACTAAGTAATTTTTATTTGCTGTTCTTAGTTGTTTTCTATCTTTAGTTATGGATATGGAACACAAAATACCAAAAAAATTAGGTGTACTTGCTACTCATGAGGATGGGGTAACTCCTAGAACCCTCGATTTCCATCATGAGAAAAATATTTTGTACTACTTTGATAATCCTTAGAAAACCCCATTCACTTTATAATGGGAGTAACGTTGGATCAACGTGAATACATTAGGGATTATTGCTCGACACAAAAAGGAAAACTATTATGGGATCAAATTAATATGTTGAAGTGGTATGCTAGACAACTATGCTCGGAATATGATTATACTTGTTGCTCTAGGATGAATGCTCCACACCTCCCCTTTTCATGCAAATTTAATGTTAATGAAACCCTAGCTTCTTATGCTAATGGTATATATGATTACTATGATGTGGAACAAATAGAAGATTTTGTTGCTTTTAAGGCTGCTTATGAAATTGAAGCTTTGTTTAAAAAGTATGAAGCTTTAGATGATGATGTTTATAGGCCTGAAAATCTTGCTATACTTAGATATTGCTATGCAAATTATAAATACAATTACTACATTAATGCATTTATTAAGAAAGTCTCCGCTGTCCAAGAAGAGACTAATATTTTGCAGGAAGCTATGGAAGAAGAAATTTATGAAACTGTGAGCTCATTGGATGAAAAAGATGATGAGGAGAGCGAAGAACAAAAGGAGGAGGAGCGGATTAGCTACCCGTGCCCACCTTATGATGAGAGTAACCGTCCAACTCATACATTATTTAATTCCCCTTCGTGCTTACCGAAGGATGGTTGCTATGATGATTGCCATGATGATTGCTATGATGATTGTTATGATCCCGTTGATTCTCTTGAAATATCTCTTTTTGATGATGCTTGCTATGCTTGTGGCCAAGATGCCAATATGAATTATGCTTATGGAGATGAACTTGCTATAGTTCCTTATGTTAAACATGAAACTGTTGCTATTGCACCCACACATGATAGTCCTATTATCTTTTTGAATTCTCCCGACTACACTATATCGGAGAAGTTTGTGCTTATTAAGGATTATATTGATGGGTTGACTTTTACTACTACACATGATGATTTTGATGAATATAATATGCATGTGCTTGCTGCTCCTACTTGCAATTATTATGAGAGAGGAACTATGTCTCCACCTCTCTATGTTCCCAACACGATAGAATTGCCAGAAACTGCTTATACTATGTGTTGGCCTTTACTATGTGTGCATGAATTGTTCTCTTATGACATGCCGATGCATAGGAAGAGAGTTAGACTTCGTTATTGCATGGTATATGTTACTTTGTGCTCACTACTAAATTACAAATCATTGTTAATTAAAATTGGCTTTGATATACCTTGGGATCCGGGTGGATTCATTACTTGAGCACTAAATGCCTAGCTTAATGGCTTTAAAGAAAGCGCTGCTAGGGACACAACCCGGAAGTTTTAGAGAGTCATTTATTTCTATTGAGTGCTTTCAAATAGTTTAAAAACAAAAAAAATAAAGAGGGGAACCTAAAAACTTTTCAAAAAGGAAAGTGAAAGTAAGAAAGACAAGCATTGTTGAAGTGGGAGAGCTCCTTGAACTTTGTTCATGCCCACGGAAACTTTGTGAATCTTGATTACAGAAACTTTTCAAAAAATAATAATTATCCCCTTGTACAATTCCATTGTATTATAAAAATAATGTGCCAAGGTTTGCCTTTAGGATGTTTACAATGCTTGTTGGTTTGTACGGTGCAGGATAGAAACTTTGGCTGTAGTGCGCGATGTTACATTTTTAACTAGAATGTCAATTGGTTCTGATTCTTTTTGCAATGTCTTTATATACAACTTGTTTATTTTTCCTAATTTTGGTAGAAGTTTTGGGGTACCAGAAGTATGGTGGATGTTCAGATTACTACAGACTGTTCTGTTTTTGACAGATTCTGTTTTTGATGCATAGTTTGCTTGTTTTGATGAATCTATCAATTTCTATCAGTGGATTAAGCCATGGAAAAGCTATATTACAGTAGACACAATGCAAAAAAAATATGAATTGGTTTGCAATAGTACTTAGAGTGGTGATTTGCTTTATTATACTAACGGATCTTACCGAGTTTTCTGTTGAAATTTTGTGTGGATGAAGTGTCTAAACGAGGAGGTCTCGATATGAGGAAAAGGAAGAGAGGCAAGAGCTCAATCTTGGGGATGCCCGAGGCACCCCAAGTAAATATTCAAGGAGACTCAAGCGTCTAAGCTTGGGGATGCTGGAGAGGCATCCCTTCTTTCTTCAACAAGTATCGGTATGTTTTCGAATTCGTTTCGTTCATGCATTATGTGCAAGTCTTGGAGCGTCTTTTGCATTTAGTTTTCACTTTTCTTTTATGCACCATGCTGGCATGAGATAGTCCTTGGTTGATTTATAGAATGCTCATTGCACTTCACTTAAATCTTTTGAGTGTGGCTTTATAGAATGCTTCATGTGCTTCACTTATATCATTTGAAGTTTGGATTGCCTGTTTCTCATCACATAGACAACCGCCATTTGTAGAATGCTCTTTTGCTTCACTTATAATTGTTAGAGCGTGGGCATATATTTTGTAGAAAGAATTAAACACTCTTGCTTCACTTATATCTATTTAGAGAGATAACAGGAATTGGTCATTCACATGGTTAGTCATAAAATCCTACATAAAGTTGTAGATCGCTAAATATGATATGTTTGATTCCTTACAATAGTTTTGCAATATAAAGATGGTGATATTAGAGTTATGCTAGTGGGTGGTTGTGGATTGTAGAGACACTTGTGTTGAGGTTTGCAAGTCCCGTAGCATGCACGTATGGTAACCGTTGTGTGACAAATTTGAAGCATGGGGTGTTTCTTTTATTGTCTTCCTTATGAGTGGCGGTCGGGGACGAGCGATGGTCTTTTCCTACCAATCTATCCCCCTAGGGGCATGCATAGTAGTACTTTGCTTCGAGGGCTAATAAATTCTTGCAATAAGTATATGAGCTCTTTATGACTAATGTGAGTCCATGGATTATACGCACTCTCACCCTTCCATCATTGCTAGCCTCTTCGGTACCGTGCATTGCCCTTTCTCACCTCGAGAGTTGGTGCAAACTTCGCCGGTGCATCCAAACCCCGTGATACGATACGCTCTATCACACATAAGCCTCATTATATCTTCCTCAAAACAGCCACCATACCTACCTATCATGGCATTTCCATAGCCATTCCGAGATATATTGCCATGCAACTTTCATCATCATCATATACATGACTTGAGCATTCATTGTCATATTGCTTTGCATGATTGTAAGATAGCTAGCATGATGTTTTCATGGCCTGTCCGTTTTTTGATGTCATTGCTACGCTAGATCATTGCACATCCCGGTACACCGCCGAAAGCATTCATATAGAGTCATATCCTTGTTCCAGTACCGAGTTGTAATATCGAGTTGTAAGTAAATAAAAGTGTGATTGTCATCATTATAGAACATTGCCCCCCCCCCCCCCAAAAAAAAAGAAAAAAAAGAAAGGCCAAAGAAGCCTAAATAAAAAAGGAGCCAAAGAAGCCCACCAAAAAAGAAGAAGAAAAGGGGCAATGTTACTATCTTTTTTTCCACACTTGTGCTTCAAAGTAGCACCATGTTCTTCATGTAGTGAGTCTCATATCTTGTGCTTCAAAGTAGCACCATGTTCTTCATATAGACTGTCTCCTATGTTGTCACTTTCATATACTAGTGGGAATTTTCATTATAGAACTTGGCTTGTATATTCCAACGATGGGCTTCCTCAAATGCCCTAGGTCTTCATGAGCAAGCAAGTTGGATGCACACCCACTTAGTTTCTTTTGTTGAGCTTTCATACACTTATAGCTCTTAGTGCATCCGTTGCATGGCAATCCCTACTCCTCACATTGATATCTATTAATGGGCATCTCCATAGCCCGTTGATACGCCTAGTTGATGTGAGACTTTCTCCTTTTTTGTCTTCTCCACCTAACCTCCATCATTATATTCTATTCCACCTATAGTGCTATATCCATGGCTTGCGCTCATGTATTGCGTAAGGGTTGAAAAAGCTGAAGCACGTTAAGAAGTATGAACCATTTGCTCGGCTTGTCATCGGGGTTGTGCATGATGAGGGCATTTTGTGTGACGAAAATGAAGCATGGCCAAACTATATGATTCTGTAGGGACAAGCTTGATTTGGCCTTGTTGTTTTGAAAAGACATGATTGCTTTATTGGTACGCTCGAAGTATTATTGTTTTTATGTCAAATGATAGACTATTGCTTTGAATCACTCGTGTCTTAATATTCATGCCATGATTATACATATGATCAAGATTACGCTAGGTAGCATTCCACATCAAAAATTATTCTTTTTTTATCATTTACCTACTCGAGGACGAGTAGGAATTAAGCTTGGGGATGCTGATACGTCTCCGTCGTATCTATAATTTTTGATTGTTCCATGCCAATATTATTCACTTTCATATACGGTGTCCAGGGTGGTCACGAGGTAGGGGGCGCACCCTACCCCCCCAGGCGCGCCCCTGACCCTCGTGGTCCACCCGCAAGGCGGTTGACGCTCTCCTTCTAGAGCAAGAAAGATAATTTTACAAGGAAGATCTGAGCGAAAGATTCACCCCAATCGGAGTTACGGATCTCCAGATATAAAGGAAACGGTGAAGGGGTAGAATCAGAGAACGCACAGAACGCAGAAACAGAGAGATAGATCCAATCTTGGAGGGGCTCTCGCCCCTCCTACGCCATGGGAGCCAAGGACCAGAGGGGAAACCCTTCTCCCATCTAGGGAGAAGGCCAAGGAAGAATAAGAAGAAGGGGGGCTCTCTTCCCCTTGCTTCCGGTGGCGCCGGAACGCCGCCGGGGGCCATCATCATCACCGCGATCTTCACCAACACCTCCATCATCTTCACCAACATCTCCATCACCTTCCCCCATCTATATTCAGCGGTCCACTCTCCCGGATCCCGCTATACCCTCTACTTGAACATGGTGCTTTATGCTTCATATTATTATCCAATGATGTGTTGCCATCCTATGATGTCTGAGTAGATTTCTGTTGTCCTATCGGTGATTGATGAATTGCTATGATTGGTTTGAGTTGCATATTTTATTATTGGTGCTGTCCTATTGTGCCCTCTGTGTCGCGCAAGCGTGAGGGATTCCCGCTGTAGGGTTTGCAATATGTTTATGATTTGCTTATGGTGGGTGGCGTGAGTGACAGAAGCACAGACCCGAGTAAGTAGGTTGTTTGCGTATGGGATAAAAGGGGACTTGATGCTTTAATGCTATGGTTGAGTTTTACCTTAATGAATCTTTAGTAGTTGCAGATGCTTGCTAGAGTTCCAATCATAAGTGCATATGATCCAAGTATAGAAAGTATGTTAGCTTATGCCTCTCCCTCAAATAAAATTGCAATAATGATTACCGGTCTAGTTATCGATTGCCTAGGGACAATTTCACAACTCCTACCACCACTTTTCCACACTCGTTATATTTACTTTAGTTGTGTCTTTATCTAAACAGCCGCTAGTTTTTATTTACGCTTTCTTTACTTTCTTGCAAACCTATCCAACAACACCTACAAAGTACTTCTAGTTTCATACTTGTTCTAGGTAAAGCGAACGTCAAGCGTGCGTAGATTTATATCGGTGGTCGATAGGACTCGATAGAATATTTATTCTACCTTTAGCTCCTCGTTGGGTTCGACACTCTTACTTATCAAAAACTGTTGCGATCCCTTATACTTGTGGGTTATCACCTGCAAGGGCGCAGAGCCCTTTCGTATCCTGCCTACGGCACGGACGCCGCCATGGGCTCGTGCCTGCTCCGCTGCATCTGCTCGCCCTTCCAGAGGGAGTCTAGAGGGTCTCACGGTGGTGATCCCGCACACGACGCTGCTACTTCTTGAGATTGCGTTGGTTTTTCCCTTGAAGAGGAAAGGGTGATGTAGCAAAGTAGAGTAAGTATTTCCCTCAGTTTGAGAACCAAGGTATCAATCCAGTAGGAGAAAATGCACAAGTCACCGAATACCTGCAAAAACAATCAACAAACTTGCACCCAACGCGATAAAGGGGTTGTCAATCCCTTCACGGTTACTTGCAAAAGTGAGATCTGATAGAGATAGATAAACAATAAAGTAAATATTTTTGGTATTTTTGGTTTATAGAACGGAAAGTAGAAGATTGCAAAGTAAAGGAGCGGCGACAGAAATTGGCAACTTGATGGAAAACTAATATGATGTAAAGTAAACTCGGGGGCCATAGGTTTCACTAGTGGCTTCTCTCAAGATAGCAAATATTATGGTGGGTAAACAAATTACTGCCGAGCAATTGATAGAAGAGCGCATAATTATGACGATATCTAAGGCAATGATCATGAATATAGGCATCACGTCCGTGTCAAGTAGACCGAAACGATTCTGCATATACTACTATTACTCCACACATCGACCGACTCCTGCTTGCATCTAGAGTATTAAGTTCATGAAGACCAGAGTAATGCATTAAGTAAGATGACATGATGTACAGGAACTAACTCAAGCAATATGATGAAAACCCCATCTTTTTATCCTTGATGGCAACAATACATTCCTTACTGCCCCTACTGTCACTGGGAAAGGACACCGCAAGATTGAACCCAAAGCAAAGCACTTCTCCCATTGCAAGAAAAACCAATCTAGTAGGCCAAACTAAACCGATAATTCGAAGAGACTTGCAAAGATATAAAATCATGCATATAAGATTTCAGAGAAGACTCAAATAATATTAAAAGATAATCTGATCATAAATTCACAATTCATCGGATCTCGACAAATACACCGCAAAAGAATATTACATCGAATAGATCTCCAAGAACATCGAGGAGAACATGGTATTGAGAATCAAAGAGAGAGAATAAGCCATCTAGCTACTAGCTATGGACCCATAGGTCTCAGGTAAACTACTCACGCTTCATCGGGAGGGCAATGGTGTTGATGTAGAAGCCCTCCGTGATCGAATCCCCCTCCGGCAAGACCCCAGAAAAGGTCCCTAGATGGGATCTCACGGGTACAGAAGTTTGTGGCGGTGGAAAAGTGTTTTCGTGGCTCCTCCTAATGTTTTTGGGGTATAAGAGTATATATAGGCGAAGGAACTAGGCCAGGAGATCTCCGAGGGGTCCACGAGGTAGGGGGCGCGCCCTACCCCCCTGGGCCCACCCTCCACCCTCGTGGCCGCCTCATTGTGTCTCCGACTTCATCTCCAAGTCTCCTAGTTTGCTTCTGGTCCACGAAAGATCATCGCGAAAGTTTCATTCCGTTTGGACTCCATTTGGTATTCCTTTTCCGCGAAACTCTAAAACAGGCAAAAAAAACAGAAACTGACACTGGCTCTAGGTTTAGGTTAGTCCCAAAAATAATATAAAATAGCATATAAATGCATATAAAACATCCAAAACAGATAATATAATAGCATGGAACAATAAAAAAGTATAGATACGCTGGAGACGTATCAAGCATCCCCAAGCTTAATTCCTGCTCGTCCTCGAGTAAGTAAATGATAAAAACAGAATTTTTGATGTGGAATGCTACCTAACATATTTATCCATGTAATTCTCTTTGTCGTGGCATGAATGTTCATATCCGAAAGATTCAAAATAAAATTTCAATATTGACATAAAAGAATAATACTTCACGCATACTAACAAGGCAGTTATGTCTTCTCAAAATAACATGGCCAAAGAAAGCTTATCCCTACAAAATCATATAGTCTGGCTATGGAGCTCCATCTTCATCACACAAAATACTCAAATCATGTACAACCCCAGTTTCAGCCAAGCAATTGTTTCATACTTTAGTATTCTCAAACCTTTCCAACTTCACGCAATACATGAGCATGAGCCATGGACATAACATTATAGGTGGAAAAGAATGGTGGTTGTGGAGAAGACAAAACGAGGGAGATAGTCTCACATCAACAAGTTGTATCAATGGGCTATGGAGATGCCCGTCAATAGATGTCAATGTGAGTGAGTAGGGATTGCCATGCAACGGATGCACTAGATCTATAAGTGTATGAAAGCTCAAAAAGAAACTAAGTGGGTGTGCATTCAACTTGCTTGCTCATGACGACCTAGGGCATTTGAGGAAGCCCATCGTTGGAATATACAAGCCAAGTTCTATAATGAAAAATTCCCACTAGTCTATGAAAGTGTCAAAATAAGAGAGTCTCTATCATGAGGATCATGGTGCTACTTTGAAGCACAAGTGTGGAAAAAAGGATAGTAACTGTCGTGGAATAGTCACGTCAGATGTCCTCGTGAAAGGACTTAGTTGTGGAGTCATCGCAACTAGGAAGCTTGAAGGGGTTAAACTGGGACAAGGGACACGAGAGGGTTTATACTAGTTCGGCCCCTTACGGTGAAGGTAAGGCCTACGTCTAGTTGGGTTGGTATTGATGTTTCGATAACCAGGGAGCGAGATACGCTATGCCCGGCTCTCGATGAGTTTTTTATTGCCCTAAGTCGCCGCAGGTCGTCCCCTTATATACACGGGTCGACACCTGCGGCTTACAGAGTCCCGGCCGGCTTATAAACAGAGTCCGGCTCAGTGACCAGTTAAATCTACCTTTCATTACAAGTCATGCCATCATGGCGGTTTACTACAATGGGCTTAAGCCGCCCGTGCGCCTTAAGCTCTTTATTGAACCGCCATCTTCATGCTTGGCCTCGGGCTTCCTCCGATGAAGACTCTTTGCGTAACCCAGCCTCTCCTGGGCGGCTTACACAAATAGTCATATCCCAAACATTAGGCCCCGGATTGACTTGAACCTGTTCATGTCAATCTAAAAAATATTTGTAAAGAATTAAATCTTCAGTCTTCTGACTATATAGAGGGTTTTTGTTAACCCGCTATGACGTCATCCTCTGGATCCGTCTTAACTCGGCGTGACGTCATACTTCCTTTAACTCATTTTTTATTCCACTGAATCCTTCAACGGATCTCTTCTTTACTGACTGTTTCGAAAATCGAGGCGTCGGGGCCGCTGGATAATAATTGTTATCTCCTCATTTCCCGCGCCGTCTCAGTCATCTTCTCATTATAAATAGCCATGACTTAGGTCATTTCCCTTTTACCCTTTCAGTCGTCTTCTTCCTGTCCTCTCTGCCGCTCAAGCTCCGTCGCCGTCACCTTCGACCCCCTCGCCTTCGTCGACTCAGGCCGCTGCATCGACCTGACTTTCGACCAGAGATCGACGGCGAGCCTCCGCGGTTCATCTTCATCCGTGAGTTCCTTCCTTAGATCTATCTTGACGCTCTGCCAAGTTCGTCGGGTTCATCACCGCCCGATGCAAACCCTTGATAGTTCATACTTCTGCAGCCTGTTTTAGATCGTAAGAACTATGCAGAACTGCTGCGGTAGTTGTTCGTGTTGATATTGTATAGAAATAGAACTCATTTTTCTTGTTTGGAGACCTCCTTTGAGTGCATGAACTTCTCTGCCCTGCTTCTAGGTCTAGAATTTTTTTCCTTCAGAACAATATTTTGATCCATAACAAAGGCTGTTGTCCGTGAAACTTGTTTCTATCACCCGGAAAGCTTCTTCTGAAAAACTTACTTTATCACCACTGTCTAGGTGTCCGGTTTAAAAAATCCTTGAATGACTGTTGATCCTGATAGCGGTTTAATCTTTACTGCACAATCACCCTTATATCATTAGGCCCCTTGCTTAAACTGCTATTTTAAATAAATTTGAATATTTCCCCCGGGTTAAATTTGAACCGGAACCTTTTACTTTGTCGTAGGCCGCTGTCGTTATGGCTCCTAAGGCGGCCAAGCCCCCTGTGACTTGCAGCTGGGTTCCATCCACAGTCACGAAAAGCAAACTTGCCGAGTTTGTAGCGTCTGGCCATCTGCAAAAAAGGAGGTCATGTCCTATCGTGCCCCTCACCCGTCTGAAGAGATACCTCAACCCAAAGATGGAGAGGTAGTAGTTTTCACAGACCACATGAACCGGGGGTTTGCCCCTCCCAGCTCAAAATTCTTCAGGGAAGTTCTGAATTTCTTTGACCTGAGGCCTCAAGACATTGGACCCAATTCCGTGTCCAATCTGTGCAATTTCCAAGTCTTCTGCGAGGTTTACTTAGGAGAGGAACCAAGCCTGCTACTGTTCAGAGAGCTTTTTTACTTGAACCGGCAGAATGAACGCGCCAACGGGCCTAGTCTTGAGCTTGGCGGCATCTCAATCCAGCGACGGAGAGACTGCCTTTTCCCGTACGCTGAGCTGCCGAGTCACCCCAAAGACTGGAACCAGACATGGTTCTACTGCCAAGATACCTCTCCGGCTAACGAGAAGCCTCTGCCCGGCTTTCGCACCCTACGTCTTGAGTCCAAGCATCCTTTGCCGTACAAGTTAACTGCTATTGAGCGCCTGCCTCTTAACCCACCATCAGAAAGATCAAGGCCTTCTTAGGCAACGGGTTAACTGGCATTGATTTGGTCCGGGTCTGGGTCACCTGGCAGATACTACCATTAAGCCGCCGCTCCGGCTTAATGTGTACTTACACAGGCAAAAAGGATGACTCAATGCGCCATAATCCTGAGGACTTACCAGATGATGTGGCAGATGTTACAGTCCAATCACTATTGAAGGAAGGCATTGTAACCAGTAATACTTTCAGTTTGCTTCCCTTCTGCAAGAAGAATCCAGCTCCTGCAGTAAGTTACTAGTCTTCACAAATACTCTTTAATATGTTACCTTTTGGTACTTATGATTATTTATCTTTTTCCACAGGACGATGATAATTTCTGGATGGTCAAGTATGACCATGAGGCTGCAAAATTGGCCCGGGCAGCCAAGAAGACCGAAAGGAAAACCGCCAGGACGGGCACCTCTAAAAAGAAGAAACCTAGCGCCTCTGACATGCTTAAATTGGACGACTCCTCGTCAGATGAAGAAGAGGTAATCTTTTTTGATTTTCCTTAACTTCTTTGCAGTTATCTTACTGACCTTTGATCCTTTCAGGAGGATACTGGGAACAGCCAAGCAGCTGGCGAAGAGGTAACTATAATTTCCTCCGACTCAGAGCCTTTGCCAACACAAAGAATCCGAAGGGTGACACAGAAAGTAAGGTTTTCACACCCTCTCGCTTACCAAGATCCTCAATTTCTTTTGAAGCAACAACAGCTTGAGAACCGGCGACAGACTCGGGCCAACCAGGACACGGAGCTTTCCTCCGGCTTACCCGATGTAACCAGGAAGCGTCGGACTGAGGTTATCTCCGACTTACGTTTTGTTTTACCCTTGATGGGTTTGATTCGCCAACCTCTCAATTCATCTGACCCCTTCTTCTGATGAATCGATGCAATTGAACATGCCGACTTTCAAAACCGCTCCCGGGTAATATAACCTTTCTTACTTTGAACTTATCCATACTTATGCTTTGATACTTATCCTTCCACTTTGATTGACAGTGGGCAAGTAAAGCCCAGCAAGAGGGCAAAGAAAGATAAGCCGTCCCAAGACCCGGTGGTTACTGAACCGGTGCTTGACTCATCCATTCCAAACAGCTCCGCTCCTCAGCCACCGCCTGAACCGGCCTCTGACATTCCGGAGCCAACTTCCGACCCGCCTGCAGAAGACGTGATTCACAACTCGGATGACCCGGAAACTCCTAGCCCGGCCAAGACGGTTGACCCGGAGGTTGAAATTGTGAAGAGCCAATACGTTGAACCGGGCCAGCCTACTGCCCTTGCCCAATGCACTGCCAAGGAGGAATTTGCCCAGCGCCGGAAGTCCAAACAAGATATCACCAATTACTCTCACTTAAGTATTGGTGATATAGTCTCGGGCTATCTGAGCCAAGTACACAGTAGTCGTGACCTGGAAATTGACATGGTGAAGCAAATACAGCATAAATCTGAGGTAAAATTTAAGCTTTCACTCTGAATCTTACTTACTGTACCAGCCCCCAAGTCTATTGCTTATGAAAGGGTATGCTGTAGACTTAATAATCTGCTAGCTATTAGTTTCGTCCGGTTTAAATTGAATATGTTTAACCCGGAGATGATATGAGACGTTAAATTTGGGTCACATTAGCCCCAAGTGTCAAATACTTTTACTTGTAAAGTGCTTGAGACTTAATATGTGTAACTTGGTAAAGCAGACTAAAAATTCTTTAAACATACATTAGCCCCCAAGTGCCAAGTATCTTTACTTGTAAAGTACTTGGGACTTAAATGTTGTCTTACCAAGTTTCTTACCATAACCTGATGTCAATGCAGGCCGCCGTAAGTCAATTTGAGGCGGAGATTGCTGACTTGAAGAGCCAGTTCAAAACCCAAGAGCTCGAAGCTCAAAAAGCCAATTCCAAGTTTGAATTCAGTATCTCTGAACAAGATAAGCTGAAGAAGAATTTTGAATCGGAGAAGAAGGCTTGGGTTGATGAGAGGGCTTCATTGGTGACCCGGGCTAAGACAGCGGGGGCCTCTCTTGCCGAAGCAACAAATGAGCTGTCCGACTTAAAGCGGCACATATCCCAAATGGTCTCAGCTATCTTTGGTAAGCCGCTCATAAACATCGTAAGCCTTCAAGAGTTATTGTAATAATTGCCTCTGGCTTACTGTCATACCTGTGAATATGCAGGCCCCAGGAGTACCAATCTGAAGGAAAACATGCTTGTCAAGCTTAAGGAAGTGTACACCCTGACAGAGCAGCTGTACTCCGGGTCACAGTGTGCGTTGACCGCTGTGGCTTTATCAAATACCTCTCCCCAGCTTCTGCAAGACGTGTTGAGACATCTGTCGGTGCTACCTCAACGCATTCAAGACTTAAGGCGGGCATCTGGAAGAACTGGAGCCGTGGCTGCGTTGAGTCGGGCAAAAGCATGGGTGCCATAGCTTGACCTTGCTGACCTCTCTCTTGGATATCCAAGTCTTAAGGAAGACGACACTGCTTTTGGCGAACAGGACTTCACTGCCTGTGTCAAAGTCGTATGCCCTCTGGCGACTCTCATTGGGGAGGATACTAACCTCACCAAGTATTCGCCGGGTTATGATAGCGAGAACCGGAGAATCCCAAATGTCCCATATGACCAAATCAGCCTGCTCCCTCCAACGCGTAAGCATACCTTTGCCCCCGAAGTGGACCCGGCCAGTTTAATAGATGATGAAGCTGAATTTGAAGCTTTGAGCGGCATTGACTGGGCCTCGTCCACCTTCCAGGACACAACAACCGAAGGAGAGGCGGGGAAGGATAACCCGGAGTCATCAAGCCAGCCGAAGGAATGAGCCGCCAACCGGGTTATAACTTGGCAAAGAACAATGCTCCACTTATTCAGACTCGGGGAGTCTTGTAATAGGATAGAAAAAACTCCTTAATGCTTGTCATGCCTTACGGTACTTATTGCTTTTGCTAAGCTGCCAGTACTATTTCCATCTTGCTTATGTTAATCAAGTGGTTCCTTGCTATTTCTCCTTGCTCCGTTTTAATCTGCACGTAAAACAGGCAAGGCTTCCTGGACAGTTTTACTGCACCAACGGGTTATAGAATATTGATAACCCAGACATGATCAAAAAATCATGTGTATAAGCCAGTTCATGATTAGTTAAGACATAATCATAACAGCATACCTGCGACTCTTTCAGATAACTTCTCCGGCTCATATAAGTTTTTACCTGGCACTTGATAGAACCTAAAGTAACTAATATAAAACCGGAAAGCTCAAGAACCATCTCCTCAAGAAGGTTTCAATGATAGTGAAAATAATCATACTTACAAATGTTCACAGGCTCCTGATTCGAATACGATCAGAAAATCGTTCCAAAGGGGTTAAGCTAAGATTCGAATACGATCATATAGCCCCCAGTGGCTTTGGCGATGCCGATCAAGTGGGTATCGACAGCTATGTTCTCTTTGGTTCGAATATGACCTATGTTTGAACAGGAAGCCCCCAAGTGAACATAAGAGTTGTTTAATGACGCTGATTCGAATACGATCCACGTCAGACCCAAAGGGGTTAAGCTATGATTCAAATTTGATCAGGAAGCCCCCAAGTGGGTTTGGCAATATGCCCATCAAGTGGGTATCGACAGCTATGTTCTCTTTGGTTCGAATACGACCTATGTTTGAATAGGAAGCCCCCAAGTGACCAAGTCTAGATTCAGATATGATCATAAGACGGACCAAAGGGAAAGCCGGATTCAGATATGATCCATCCCCTGTTGGCATTGTCCATCACCTGATAAAGAAAACATGAAACATTCTTTATGGGAAAAAGGACAGAGGTCCTGCTTTATTGCTTTATATAATATGTACATTATATAAAGTATCTTAAGAAGTAACTTAAGTATAGTAAGGCCGGAGATGAGCTATATTCCACGGCCGGCGGGTCTCCTCCTCTGATTTAAATGAGTCCTTGCGCTCTCGAATATCGATGAGATAATATGACCCGTTGTGCAGATTCTTGCTAACCACAAAGGGTCCTTCCCAAGGCGGGGATAACTTGTGCATATCAGACTGATCCTGGATGAGCCGGAGTACCAAGTCGCCTTCCTGAAAGGTTCTACTCTTAACCCGGCGGCTGTGATAGCGGCGCAGGTCTTGCTGGTAAATCGCCGAGCGGGCTATTGCCAAGTCTCGCTCCTCATCCAACAAATCGAGTGCATCCTGACGAGCCTTTTCGTTATCCGCATCAACGTAAGCCGCCACACGGGGTGAGTCGTGCCGGATGTCACTTGGCAGGACTGCCTCTGCTCCATAGACCATGAAGAAAGGTGTGTATCCCGTGGACCTGTTAGGCGTAGTGTTGATGCTCCATAACACGGAGGGTAACTCCTCCACCCAACAACCCGGAGTCCACTGTAAAGGGACCAAGAGCCGGGGCTTAATGCCTTTCAGGATCTCTTGATTAGCTCTCTCTGCTTCACCATTAGATTGAGGATGAGCAACAGCCGAAACATCAAGCCGGATATGTTCTCTTTGACAGAACTCTTCCATGGCACCCTTAGAGAGATTAGTGCCATTATCAGTTATAATGCTATGTGGAAAGCCGAAACGAAAGATCACCTTTTTCATGAACTGAACCGCCGTGGCTGCATCACATTTACTGACCGGCTCTGCCTCAACCCACTTGGTAAACTTGTCTACTGCCACCAGCAGATGTGTCTTTTTGTCCTTAGACCTTTTGAAAGGTCCAACCATGTCAAGCCCCCAAACTGCAAACGGCCAGGTGATTGGGATCATCCTCAACTCTTGAGCCGGCACATGAGCTCGTCGTGAGAACTTTTGACACCCGTCACATTTACTGACTAGATATTCCGCACCAGCGTGAGCCGTCAACCAATAGAAACCATGACAAAAAGCCTTGTCCACGAGGGATTTTAACCCAGCATGATGGCCACAATCTCCCTCATGGATCTCACGGAGTATTTCTTGGCCTTCTGCAGGTGACACACAGCGTTGAAACGCCCCTGTGACGCTGAGGTGATGTAACTCGCCGTTAACAATTGTCATGGATTTGGAACGCCTGACAATTTGTCTCGCCAACATCTCATCCTCCGGCAACTCACCCCGGGTCATATAAGCCAAGTACGGCACCGTCCAATCCGGGATAACATGAAGAGCCGCCACCAGTTGTGCCTTCGGGTCTGGTACTGCTAAATCTTCCTCGGTAGGTACCTTGACAGAAGGGTTATGTAACACATCAAGAAAGGTGTTGGGCGGCACCGGCTTACGTTGGGATCCCAACAGGCTTAAAGCATCGGCCGCCTTGTTCTTCCTTCGATCAATGTGCTCCACTTGATAACCCGTGAAGTGACCAGCCACAACATCTACTTCACGTCGATAAGCCGCCATGAGGGGGTCTTTGGAATCCCACTTGCCTGACACTTGTTGAGCCACCAAATCTGAGTCGCCCAAGCATCGTGCCTGGCTTAAGTTCATCTCCTTAGCCACCCGGAGACCATGAAGTAATGCCTCATATTCAGCTGCATTGTTAGTACATGGAAACATAAGCCGGAGTACATAACGAAATTTGTCACCTCGAGGGGAAGTTAACACCACTCCAGCCCCCGAGCCTTCTAGCTGCCTAGACCCGTCAAAGTGAATAGTCCAGTATGTGTTATCCGGCTTCTCCTCAGGGGCTTGCAACTCTGTCCAATCATTGATGAAGTCCACCAAGGCCTGAGACTTAATAGCCGTCCGGGGCATGTATTTCAAGCCATGTGGCCCAAGCTCAATAGCCCACTTGGCGACTCGTCATGTGGCCTCCTTGTTCTGAATAATGTCCCCCAAAGGGGCGGAACTTACCACAGTTATAGGATGGCTTTGAAAATACTGCTTCAACTACCGGTTTGCCATGAACACCCCATAAACAAGCTTTTGCCAGTGTGGGTACCTTTGCTTGGATTCAATGAGCACCTCACTGATGTAGTAAACCGTTCGTTGAACCGGATGCTCCTTGCCGGCTTCCTTATGCTCCACTACGATGGCAACGCTGACGGCTCGCGAATTGGCAGCCACATATAATAGCAAAGGCTCTTTGTCAATTGGAGCTGCAAGAACCGGCGGCTCAGACAATTGTCTCTTTAAGTCCTCAAAAGCAGCATCAGCGGCCTCACTCCAAACAAAAGTGTCAGCTTTCTTCATCATCTGATACAATGGGAGTGCTTTCTCACCGAGCTGACTTATGAACCGACTTAAGGAGGCGACATGACCTGCCAGTCGCTGAACATCATTGATGCACGCCGGTTTAGCCAGAGAGGTAATCGCCTTAATCTTCTCTCGGTTAGCTTCGATGCCTCTGTTGGACACCAGAAAGCCCAAAAGCTTGCCTGCAGGAACACCAAACACATATTTGGCCGGGTTAAGCATCATCTTGTAGACCCGGAGATTATCAAAGGTCTCCTTTAAGTCGGAGATCAAGGTTTCCTTTTCTCTGGACTTCACCACAATGTCATCCACATAAGCATGGACATTACACCCGATTTGGTCGTGCAAACAGTTCTGCACACACCGCTGATAAGTTGCCTGGGCACACTTGAGCCCAAATGGCATAGACACATAATAGAAGGCTCCAAACAGAGTGATGAAAGCCGTCTTCTCCTGGTCCTTAACCACCATCTTAATCTGATGATAACCGGAGTAAGCATCCAAAAAGCTCAAACGCTCATAACCCGCCGTAGCATCAATTATTCGATCAATACGGGGGAGAGCAAAAGGGTTAGCCGGACAAGCCTTGTTTTAGTCCGTGTAGTCCACACACATCCGCCAGGTGCCATTCTTCTTGAGGACGAGCACCGGGTTAGCCAACCACTCCGGGTGAAAAACTTCAATGATGAACCCGGCCGCTAAGAGCCGGGCGACTTCTTCTCCAATAGCTTTTCGTCGCTCTTCGTTGAAACGGCGAAGAAATTGCCTGACCGGCTTATACTTTGGATCAATATTGAGAGTGTGCTCAACGATTTCCCTCGGTACACCCGGCATGTCAGAAGGTTTCCATGCAAAGATGTCCCGGTTCTCACGGATGAACTCGATGAGCGCACTTTCCTATTTGGGATCCAGGTTGCTGCTGATGCTGAACTGTTTAGAAGTATCACCCGGGGTGAAGTCAACAAGCTTCGTCTCAGGCGCCGATTTAAACTTCAGCGCCGGGTCATGCTCTGTAGTTGGCTTCTTCAGGGATGTCATGTCCGCCGGGTCAACATTATCTTGATAAAATTTGAGCTCCTCTGCTGCACAGGACGACTCAGCATAAGCCGCGTCACCTTCTTCACACTCCAATGCCACCTTACGACTGCCATGTACAGTGATGGTGCCCTTGTAACCCGGCATCTTGAGTTGTAGATAAATGTAACACGGTCGGGCCATAAACTTAGCGTAAGCCGGCCGTACAAACAGAGCGTGGTATGGGCTCCTGATTTTGACCACTTCAAACATCAACTTCTCAGCTCGGGAGTCATGTTCGTCTCCAAAGGCCACCTCTAGTTCAATCCTGCCAACTGGGTAAGCCAATTTACCAGGGACAACTCCATGGAAAACAGTGTTGCATGTTCTCAGATGTTTATCAGTCAACCCCATGCGCTGAAAGGTCTCGTAGTAAAAGATGTTGATGCTACTACCCCCATCCATGAGCACCTTGGTGAATTTATACCCACCAACCTGAGGCGCCACTACCAAAGCCAACTGACCCGGGTTATCGACCCGCGGAGGATGATCCTCCCTGCTCCATATGATGGGCTGTTTTGACCACCTTAAATAACGGGGGATTGCCGGCTCAACAGAATTCACAACCCTCTTATGAACCTTCTGGTCACGTTTGCACAAGCTAGTGGTAAACACATGATACTGTCCACCACTCAATTGCTTCGGATGGCTTTGATAACCCGACTGTTGTTGCTGCTATCCGCCTTGACCAGACTGCTGCTGACTGTTGCCACCCGGATGCCCCTGAAAACCGGAATTTGAGCCGCCGTCCGGGCCATGAAAGCCGCCGGCCCCTGAGCCGCCACCAGATCCTTGACCGCCGTCAAAGGTGTTGGAATTTTTAAATGCTTTCATGATCGCACAATCCTTCCATAGATGTGTGGCCGGCCGCTCCCGGGTGCCGTGTCTCGGGCAGAGCTCATTGAGTAATTGCTCCAGTGACAGGCCTGACCCGCCGGATCGTGGCGGCTTACCCTTACGTCTCGGATTGTTACCTTGTACGTTGGCATTGGCCACAAACTCCGGGTTACCGTCCGCCTTACGCTTATTGCCGCCTTGATTCCCCGGGTTATGCTGCTGACCCTTTCCATTGCCGTTCCGTTTTCCCTTCCATGTCAGAGTCGGCATACTTGACTAAAGCCGCCATCAGCGTACCCATATCTGTGAGGTCACACTTAAGGCGCCCCAGTTTCATGCTCAGTGGCTAAAAACGGCAATTTTTCTCCAGCATAAGAACTGCAGACCCGACGTCCATCTTATCAGACGAATGAATTATCTCCTTGACCCGGCGTACCCAATGGGTGGTGGATTCACCTTCCTCTTGCTTGCAATCCGTCAAGTCCATAATTGAAATAGATTGTTTACAGGTGTCCTTGAAGTTCTGGATGAACCGGGCCTTTAACTCGCCCCATGAGCTAATGGAATTGGGTGGCAAGCCTTTCAGCCACGACCGGGCTGTTCCATCTAACATCATGGTGAAATATTCAGCCATTGCCGTGTCACTGACTTCCAGCAACTCCATGGCCATCTCATAACTCTCGATCCACGCCCCAGGCTGTAAATTGGCCATGTAGTTTGGTACCTTTTGAGGTCCCTTGAAGTCCTTGGGTAGACGTACATCGCGCAGAGCCGGCACCAGGCAAGGGACACCACTGGTTCTAGTGGTTACTTCCGCCTCAACAGATGTCATTGGATACTCCGGGTGATCATCCTCCTAACGTACTTGGTCCTGCGCCGGGTTATAGCCCCCAGGTTGGTTACGTCGTTGGGCATTGCTTGACAAGGCTTCGGACTCCATGCTTCCACTGTAACTCGGGCTCCGGTTCTGGCGAGGTGGTGCTACCCAGGGCGGGGGAGTTGAGTGAATCCTGTCCCGGCTGTAAGAATAGGTCTCCTGCTGAGCTAGGGCTGTCTGGAGGAGCTCTCTGACCCTCCAGGTTTCCACCGCCGTCAGGTCATCACCTTCCATGGGAAGAGTCGCTAAGCGCGCTGAAGCTGCGATTAAGTTCTCTATGGGGTTGGAAAAGTGACCCGGTGGAATCGGCACATGACGCGGTGGTGGCATGCTCACGTGAGGCGGCACCATATCCCGAGGCTGAGCCGGTCCTCCTGTTCCAGCTGTCATAAGCCGATCGGCCTCTGGCGGGTTACTAGGGCCGGCTCCAGGTGTAGCAAAGAGAACTCAGGGGTCGTAATTCGGAGGTAAACGGGACTGCGTTTTTTGATGTCTCCTCCTCATCACCTCATTGGATGCGTTTAAGCTCATCCTGAGCTGGTAAGCTTCTGACTGCAAGTGCTGCGCCCGGGCATCGAGAGCCGCCCGCTCCGCAGCTAGTCTGGTATCCTCAGCTGCCAAAGCCTCCTTGGCCTGAGCTATCTCCTCACGCACTTGAGCTATCGCTGCGTCATGCTCATCCTTATCTACAGGAATAACTGTGGCAGTTAACAGGGCCGTAAGCTTGTCCATGAGATCTATCAGCACCTGAGCCGGTGGGCGCACGGGGCCTCCTGCCCCGGCTGCTCCTGACCTGGACGTGATCGCTGCTGCCGCTATAGAATTTGAACTGGGCTGAGTTCCAGCCATGAAGATTCCGGCCCATCTTGGCGGCTCAATGAGGTCCGGAATACTGATGCCATCGAAACAGCCCCTGAGCGCGCTGTCTTGTATCTGGTATAACGAATCTGTTGAGCCGGCAGACGAGTCACCGTCTGAGGGGACGGCCGTCTCACCCCCATCTTCAGATCCAGAAAGTTCTTCTCCGTGGACACAGCCCACGAAGGCACGCCTTATGACCGGCTGAGTCCGGGTCTTCCTCGCATGCTGAGCCGTCTCGACAAGGTCGGTGCAGTTGTCCAGCTCAGGGCCCGGCTCACCGATCCGGCCGATGAAGACATGGATTCCGCCGAAGGGGACCCGGTATCCGTACTCAATTGAGCCGGTGTCGGGACCCCAGCCTTCGTCGTCGATGTAGATCTTGCCGCGACGAGTCTTGGTCATCCGGCCCACTACGTACCCCTTGAGCCCTTCAAAGTTTCCCTTCAAGAACTCAAATCCACCATGCGCGAGCCCCACGGTGGGCGCCAACTGTCGTGGAATAGTCACGTCAGATGTCGTCGTGAAAGGACTTAGTTGTGGAGCCATCGCAACTAGGAAGCTTGAAGGGGTTAAACCAGGACAAGGGACACGAGAGGGTTTATACTAGTTCGGCCCCTTACGGTGAAGGTAAGGCCTATGTCTAGTTGGGTTGGTATTGATGTTTCGATAACCAGGGAGCGAGATTCACTATGCCCGGCTCTCGATGAGTTGTTTTCTTGCCCTAAGTCGCCGCAGGTCGTCCCCTTATATACACGGGTCGACACCTGCGGCTTACAGAGTCCCGGCCGGCTTATAAACAGAGTCCGGCTCGGTGACCAGTTACATCTAGCTTTCATTACAAGTCATGCCATCATGGTGGTTTACTACAATGGGCTTAAGCCGCTCGTGGGCCTTAAGCTCTTTATTGAACCGCCATCTTCATGCTTGGCCTCGGGCTTCCTCTGATGAAGACTCTTTGCGTAACCCGGCCCCTCCTGGGCGGCTTACACAAATAGTCATATCCCCAACAGTAACATTGCCCCCTCTCTCTTTTTCTCTCATTTTTGTTCTTTTCCTTTTTTTCTTTTTCTCTTTTTTTTCTTGGCTTCTTTGGCCTCTTTTTTTATTTTGGCTTCTTTGGCCTCTTTTTTTTCTTTTTTCTTTCCTCACATGGGACAATGCTCTAATAATGATGATCATCACACTTCTATTTACTTACAACTCGATACTTAGAACAAAAATATGACTCTATGTGAATGCCTCCGGCAGTGTATCAGGATGTGCAATGAATAAAGAGTGATATGTATGAAAGAACTATGAAAGGTGGCTTTGCCACAAATACGATGTCAACTACATGATCATGCAAAGCAATATGACAATGATGAAGGGTGTCATAATAAACGGAATGGTCGAAAGTTGCATGGCAATATATCTTGGAATGACTATGGAAATGCCATAATAGGTAGGTATGGTAGATGTTTTGAGGAAGGTGTATGGTGGGTGTATGGTACCGGCGAAAGTTGCGCGGCACAAGAGAGGCTAGCAATGGTGGAAGGGTGAGAGTGCGTATAATCCATGGACTCAACATTGGTGATAAAGAACTCATATACTTATTGTAAAAGTCTATAAGTCATCGAAACCAAGTACTACGCGCATGCTCTGTAGCGACCAGACCTCAAACAGTCTGATCTCTGTGCATCAGTGTCATCCCTAGATCGGTAATGCTGACACGCACAGTACTCGAGAATTTATAACAGAGTAGCAATCACACACTTATTACATCAAATGTCTCAAAAGAGAACCTTTTACAATAATATGGCTTAAGGCCATCTAAAAACGATAACATCGGAAGGCTTGGAAATAAAGTGAGTCCATCAACTCCAACGGCATCACTGAGTGAAAGACAACGACCTATGGCACCTTACTTGTCGTCTGAAAAGTCTGCAACATGAACGTTGCAGCCCGAAATGGGTCAGCACATGGAATATGCTGACAATGTAACACAGAGAGTAATGAACAGAATGAATGCTATCACTACATGCATATATGGCTGGTGGAAAGCTCTATGGTTACAGTTTTGCATAAAGCCAATTTTTCCCTACAACAAAGGAATAAATTTTATTTAACTATCATGGTGGTTGTTAAACATTGAGAAGGTTCCTCCAACTCAATCCCAATTAAGCATCATCATTAAACCCAATCAAATTAATTCAGAGTGATGAGATCAACATGATAATCCAAGAACTAAATACTCAAAACGTCCATAACCGGGGACACGGCTAACCATGATTAGTTTGTACACTCTGCAGAGGTTTGCACACTTTTCCCCACAAGACTCGAATACATCCATGGTCGGAGATTCGATACACAGTCTTTCTGAAGCATTAACTCTCTACTCTGGATAGAAAGTACCACCTACAACCCACTACATCTGCTAGTCTACCTCTTCAAGAGCTTCTAGCAACTTACTCAACTATGCTAGAGCCCATAGTGGCTTGTGGCTGCACACGGAAGTTTCTAGCATGAATAATCTTATGATCTCTTTGAGCCTCGGTGGCGGACCGTAGGTTGATCCCACGGGTACTCCGGGATATCCTAGGACAACATTGGATTCTCCAGGTGCCCTGACAACCACTGGGTACTCCAGGGTGCCCTAAGCAATCCACCCAGATGTGTATTTAAGTAGCCACCTTAAGTTAACCATTAATTAACAATACTCACATATGTCATGGATACGCTCACCCAAACCACGTCCACAAGCATAGCATAGCAATATAAGCATAACGTAGAAGTAACTCCCAAAGGTTTGATAATAAACAGAACAATAGGTTCTACCTCAATCTACTTCCCAAAACCCACATGTTAATCAGGTCCTAACATGCAATTGTTTGAGGATTGATCTAATGCATAAAAACTGGGTAGTAAAGAGGTATGATCAAAGTGTTACTTGCCTTGTCTATGATCCGTGAAACCTAGAGACTCGTAGTAGCACGCTTCGCACTCCGGGTACTCTATCACAAACAAACAAAGCATACAATGAGCACTCAACTAGAAGCACGGGTAAAACTCAAATAAGAGATCTAACCAGAAAGTTCAACTTAAGAACTCCGGTTTGCAAAAAGAATCAAATCAAACGAAGCAACGAAACTCAAAAAGCGAAAGAAACAAGATCCGTTTACTAATCTGGGCTTAAGTCAAATTTTACAGTACCAAAATCTTGTTCAAGTTGATTAAACAGAAAGAGGGCTTCGAGACAAAGATCTAGGCGCTTGAATCGCCTAATTCCGACAAAGGAGCGAAAAGATAAACTAAAACGAAAATCAGGGCAGAAATGCAATCGAAAATAATTACGGAAAAACCTTGGAAAAAGAAAAACTGACGAACAAGCTAACGAACGAACATTCACTGTCTGCGGCTAACGGGTGAACTTCGTTCGTTAAAACGAACGTACGAACGAGCGTTCGTTAAATAACTAAACCGGTTAAAAAATCGATCTAATAAAAACAAAACTAGGGTTTTCTAAAAAAACATACGGTTTTCTAACGAAAACTAGCGACTACCTCAGGATGGGTGGCGGTGGCGGGCAACTCCGGCGGGGCGGCTCCGGCGACGGCGGCGAGGCGTCGGGGCGGCGGCGGGCTCCGGCGGCGGCGGTGGCGGCGAGTCTGGCGGCGGCGACGCAGATCCGGTGGCGGGGTCGGGCGGCTAGGGTTAAGGGGCGGGGGTGGCGGCTCGGGCCTTCGCGGGTTTAAAGGGCCGGCCGGGCTAGTGTCCTAGGCGGACACGGCCCGGTTAGGTTGGCGGGATTTTTTTTAATATTCCAACACGCAGAAAAATGAAGAAAAGAAATACTAAACGGACTCCAAAAATCCTGAAATAAATTTTCCCCGTCCTCTAAAAATGTAGCAGACAAATTGAATATTTATTTGGGTCTCTAATGCAATTTTGAAAAACGCGTTTTTTTCCTAATTGAAATAAAATAGTAATAAATATCCGAATAAAATACTTATTTGATTTTAATATTTTCCCTTCAATATTTCTTTATTTTGGGGAAGTCATTTTATCTCCTCTCTTTTATTTTCATATAAGAAATATTAGGAGAGAGAAATAATTAAAACCAAATGATCCTCTTTTCAAAATTTGAGAAAACTCAAATATGAAAATAACGAAGTCCCCAACTCTCTCTATGGGTCCTTGAGTTGCGTAGAATTTCTAGGATCAACCCAAAATGCAATAAAATATGATATGCAATGATGATGTAATGTATAAAATTTCAAATTGGAAATTTGGGATGTTACATGCTCCTAGGGGAAGGGTTGGTAGGAGTTAACCATCGCGCGATCCCGACCTCCACACAAAGGATGACAATCAAAAAATACTTCATGCTCCAACTTCGTTACATAACGGTTCACCACACATGCATGCTATGAGACTCACAAACCTCAACACAAGTATTTCTCAAATTCACAATTACTCCACTAGCATGACTCTAATATAACCATCTTCATGTCTCAAAACAATCATAAAGAATCAAACTTCTCATAGTATTCAATGCACTTTATATGAAAGTTTTTATTATATCCCTCTTGGATGCCTATCATATTAGGACTAAATTTATAACCAAAGAAAATTACCATGATGTTCGAAAAGACTCTCAAATTAATATAAGTGAAGCATGAGAGTTCATAAATTTCTACAAAATAAAGCCACCGTCGTGCTCTAAAAAGATATAAGTGAAGCACTGGAGCAATATTGCCTAGCTCAAAAGATATAAGTGAAGCACATAGAGTATTCTAATAAATCATGATTCATGCGTGTCTCTCCCAAAAGGTGTGTACAACAAGGATGATTGTGGAAAACTAAAAAGCAAAGACTCAAATCATATAAGACGCTACAAGCAAAACACATATCATGTGGTGAATAAAAATGTAGCCTCAAGTAAAGTTACCGATAGACAAAGACGAAAGAGGGGATGCCTTCCGGGGCATCCCCAAGCTTAGGCTTTTGGTTGTCCTTGAATATTACCTTGGGGTGCCTTGGGAAGCCCCAAGATTAGGCTCTTGCCACTCCTTATTACATAGTCCATCAAATCCTTACCCAAAACTTGAAAACTTCAAAACACAAAACTCAACAAAAAATCTCATGAGTTCCGTTAGTATAAGAAAATAAATCACCACTTTAAGGTACTGTCTCATTCTTTATTTATATCAGTGTAATATATACTGTATTCCAACATTTCCATGGTTCACCCCCCTGATACTACCCATAGATTCATCAAAATAAGCAGACAACACGCAAAAAACAGAATCTGTCAAAAACAGACTAGTCTGTAGCAATCTATAACTCTCGAATACTTCTGTAACTCCAAAACTTATGAAAAATTAGGAAAACCTGAGAAATTTGTGTACCAATCCGGAGCAAAAAAGAATCTAATGAAAATCACGTTTCTGTGAATTTTGATAATTATTTTTCTGGGCACAAAAGTTTCTAATTTTCAGCAGGATCAACACAACTATCACCGTAAGATATCCTAAAGGTTTAACTTGTAAAAAACATTAATTAAAATGTAAAACCACATATAACCAGAGGCTAGATGAATTATTTATTACTAAACAGGAACAAAAAGCAAAGAATAAAAATAAAATTGGGTTGCCTCCCAACAAGCGCTATTGTTTAACGCCCTTAGCTAGGCATAAATCACGAATAGATCTAGGTATTGCCATCTTTGGTATGCAATCCATAAGTGGCTCTCATAATAGATTCATATGGAAGTTTAATTTTCTTCCTAGGAAAGTGTTCCATGCCTTTCCTTCATGGAAATTGGAATCTAATGTTTCCTTCTTTCATATCAATAATTGCACCAATCTTTCTAAGGAAAGGTCTACTAAGAATAATAGGACATGTAGGATTGCAATTTATATCAAGAACAATGAAATCTATGGGCACATAATTCCTATTTGCAACAATAAGAACATCATTAATCCTTCCCATAGGTTTCTTAATAGTGGAATTCACGAGATGCAAATTTAAAGAACAATCATCAAATTCACGGAAACCTAACACATCACACAAAGTTTTCGGAATCATGGAAACACTAGCACCCAAATCACACAAAGCATGACATTCATAATCTTTAATATTAATCTTGATAGTAGGTTCCCACTCATCATAAAGTTTTCTAGGGATAGAAACTTCTAACTCAAGCTTTTCTTCAAAAGATTGCATCATAGCATCAACGATATGTTTAGTAAAAGCTTTGTTTGATTATAAGTATCAGGAGAATTCAACTCGGATTGCAACAAGGAAATAGAATCTATTAAATAACAATTATCATAATTAAATTCCTTTAAATCCAAAAGAGTGGGTCCATTGCTACTTAAAGTCTTGACCTCTCCAATCCCACTTTTATCGATTTTTGCATCTAAATCTAAAAACTTCGAATCATTGGGATGCCTTTTAACTAAAGTTGACTCATCTCTAGTCCCATCTTTATCAGCATTAATATTGGAAAACAAATATTCAATAGGAGTCACATCAATCACTTTTAGATCATCATCATTATTATCACAAAAACTAGACGAACATGCTTTTACAAACCAATCTTTTTTATCACACATCTTAGCGGTTATTTCTTTGCACTCATCAATGGAAATTCTCATGGCTTTGAGAGACTCATTGATATCATGATTAGGTGGAATAGATCTAAGTTTCAAAGAATCAACATCAAGAGAAATTCTATCCACGTTCCTAGCCAAATCATCAATCTTGAGAGATTTTTCTTCAATCAAAGCATTAAAATTCTTTTGTGAACTCATAAATTCTTTAACACTATTCTCAAAATGAGAGGGCATATTATTAAAATTTCCATAAGAATTGTTATAGGAATTACCATAATTATTAGAGGAATTACTAGGAAACGACCTAGGATTAAAATTGTCTCTATACGCGTTGTTACCAAAATTGTTCCTACCAACAAAATTCACATCCATAGATTCGTTATTATTCTCAATCAAAGTGGACAAAGGCATATCATTAGGATCATAAGAAGCACTCTTATTAGCAAATAATTTCATAAGTTCATCCATCTTTCCACTCAAAACATTAATCTCTTCAATCGCATGAGCTTTTTTACTAGTGGATCTTTCGGTGTGCCATTGAGAATAATTAACCATGATATTATCTAGGAGCTTAGTAGCCTCTCCTAAAGTAATCTCCATAAAAGTGCCCCCCGCGGCCGAATCTAGAAGCAAAATTCAATCCGACATAATTTTTTTGTATAATCATCCACAAATTTAAACCATGCGTAGGGCAATTTCGTATCAAAATTTCATACTCTCCCAAGTCTATGCAACATGCTTATGATCAAGTTGCTTAAAATTCGTGATATCGTTCCTAAAGGAGATGATCTTAGCGGGAGTAAAATACTTAGAGATGAAAGCATCTTTACACTTATTCCATGAATCAATACTATTTTTGGCAAATATGAAAACCAAGTTTTAGCATGATCTCTAAGCGAAAATGGAAATAGCTTCAGTTTAACAATATCATTATACACATCTTTCTTCTTTTGCATATCGCACAAATCAACGAAATTGTTTAGATGGGATGCGACATCTTCACTAGGAAGGCCAGAAAATTGATCTTTCATAACAAGATTCAGCAAAGTGGCATTAATTTCACAAGATTCAGCATTAGTAGTGGGAGCAATGAGAGTGCTAATAAAATCATTGTTGTTGGTGTCGGAGAAGTCACACAATTTAGTATTATCTTGAGCCATCGTGACAAAGCAAACAATCCAACACACGAGCACACAAGAAGCAAGTGATACGTCTCCAATGTATCTATAATTTTTGATTGTTCCATGCTATTATATTATCTGTTTTGGATGTTTTGTATGCATTAATATGCTATTTTATATTATTTTTGGGACTAACTTATTAACCAAGATCCCAGTGCCAATTTATGTTTTTTTGCCTATTTTAGAGTTTCGCAGAAAAGGAATACCAAACAAAGTCCAAACAGAATGAAACTTTCACGATGATCTTTCTTGGACCAAAAGCAAACCACGAGACTTGGAGATGATGTCGGAGACGCAACGAGGCGGCCACGAGGGTGGAGGGCGCGCCCCTACCTCATGGGCCCCTCATGGGTCTCCTGACCTAGTTCCTTCGCCTATATATACTCTTATACCCTGAAAACATTTAGGGGAGCCACGAAACCACTTTTCCACCGCCGCAACCTTCTCTACCCGTGAGATCCCATCTAGGGACCTTTTTCGGCGTCCTACCGGAGGGGGATTCGATCACGGAGGGCTTCTACATCAACACCATTACCCTTCCGATGAAGCGTGAGTAGTTTACCATAGACCTACGGGTCCATAGATAGTAGCTAGATGGCTTCTTCTCTCTCTTTGGTTCTCAATACCATGTTCTCCTCGATGTTCTTGTAGATCTATTCGATGTAATATTCTTTTGCAGTGTGTTTGTCAAGATCCGATGAATCGTGGATTTATGATCAGATTATCTATGAATATTATTTGGTTCTTCTCGGAATTCTTATATGCATGATTTGATATCTTTGCAAGTCTCTTCGAATTATCAGTTTAGTTTCGCCTACTAGATTGGTTGTTCTTGCAATGGGAGAAGTGCTTAGCTTTGGGTTCAATCTTGCGATGTCCTTTCCTAGTGACAGTAGGGGCAACAAGGCACGTATTGTATTGTTGCCATCGATGATAAAAAGATGGGGTTTTCATCATATTGCTTGAGTTAATTCCTCTACATCATGTCATCTTACTTAATGCGTTACTCCGTTCTTTATGAACTTAATACTCTAGATGCATGCTGGATAGCGGTCGATGTGTGGAGTAATAGTAGTAGATGCAGAATTGTTTCGGTCTACTTACACAGACGTGATGCTCGGTCTACTTGACACAGACGTGATGCCTATGTTCATGGTCATTGCCTTAGATATCATCATAATTATGCGCTCCTCTATCAATTGCTCGGCAGTAATTTTTTCACCAACCGTAAAATTTGCTATCTTGAGAGAAGCCACTAGTGAAACCTATGGCCCCCGGGTCTCTTTTTTATTATTTTGAATCTCTTTTACATCATACTAGTTTCCAATCTACTATTTTGCAATATTTTACTTTCCGATCTATAAACCAAAAATATTTACTTTACCGTTTATCTATCTCTATCATATCTCACTTTTGCAAGTAACCGTGAAGGGATTGACAACCCCTTTATCGCGTTGGGTGCAAGTTGTTGTTTGTTTGTGCAGGTATTCAGTGACTTGTGCGTTGTCTCCTACTGGATTGATACCTTGGCTCTCAAACTGAGGGAAATACTTACTCTACTTTGCTGCATCACACTTTCCTCTTCAAGGGGAAAACCAACACAAGCTCAAGAGGTAGCAGGAAGGATTTCTGGCGCTGTTGCCGGGGAGATTTACGCCAAGTCAAGACTAGTCTCCTGTCAACTTGCCGATTTTCTGGCGCCGTTGCCGGGGATATCTACGTCAAGTCAAGCCATACCAAATACCCATCATAAACTCTTCTCTCTTGCATTACATTATTCGCCATTCGCCTCTCGTTTTCCTCTCCCCCACTTCTAAAACAATTTTCATTTTTTTGCCTTTTCTTCGCCCCTCTTCCATTCGTCTTTTTTGCTTGCTTCTTGTCTGCTCTTTTTTTAGATTGGTTTGTTGCCACTATGTCCGAAATTGGGGAGGTTATTGTTGAAAAGGATAGTAGTAATGATGGGGGGAACTTTGATGCTTTTGATAATACTAATCCTCATGAAGAACCTACTATTTTGCACACTAAAAAGTTCCGCATTGGTAGTGGCAATATTATTGGAAAAGGGGTTATTCAAGATTTCTTTACTTGTGCTGGTGCTTTACCCACTATGGGTGGGTCTATTCTCCATAAAACCAGTAGTCTTGCAGACGCTATATCTTTGCTCGTAGTTGAACTTGAAAGACAATTTATTCACATGCATCCCTCCATACAAAGAATTTTTCTAGAGTTTTCTAATATCGAGCATTCTTCTGTTAAGCGTGCAACTACCATATTTCTAGCACATGAATTCAGATTTATTTGGGCATTATAGGGTGGACGCTGGTCGTCCTCCCATAGAAGCAATTCTCTTTAACCAAGAAGACATAATGCATTTACGATCCTTAGATCATGTTGCTTATAATGAAAATTTAAGAAAGAGGGTTCCTACCGATGTTCTAGTTGATAGGATTTCCGAACTTAATGATTATTTCGCTATTCAGAACAACGGGTTGGGTTTCTCTCTTGAACAAAAGCTCATGACTTTTTGCCAAAAGAACGCTTATAATGATGAGTTGGTTATACAATATGAAGAGCCAAAGGAGGAACCAATTCCTCCCAAGCTTGATCTTGGGGATTTTCGTCCCATTAAATTTAGCCCTTTTGATTACTTTTGCTTGCCACAAAGGAAACTTGCTGCTGAACGTAGAGAGTATGAGATGAGTTTTCGAGATCTGCCCTATCATATTATGGCAATACCTAGATCTATTCGCGTTTTTATGCCTAGCTAAGGGCGCTAAATGATAGCGCTTGTTGGGAGGCAACCCAATTTTATTTTTGTTCTTTGCTTTTTGTTCCTGATTAGTAATAAATAATTCATATAGCCTCTGGTTAGATGTGGTTTTATGTTTTAACTAGTGTTTATGCCAAGTTAAACCTTTAGGATAGCTTACGGTGATAGTTGTGTTGATCCTGCTGAAAATCAGAAACTTTTGCGCCCAGTAAATTATTTTGATAATTCACAGAAATGTGATTTTGATCTAATTCTTTTTGCTCTGGATTGGTACACAAATTGATCAGGTTTTCCTAATGTTTCTAGAATTTTGGAGTTACAGAAGTATTGAAGAGTTACAGATTACTACAGATTGTTCTGTTTTTGACAGATTCTATTTTTCACGTGTTGTTTGCTTAGTTTGATGAATCTATGGGTAGTATCGGGGGGTATGAACCATGGAAAAGTTGGAATACAATAGATATTACACCAATATACATAAATAATGAGTTTGCAACAGTACCTTAAAATGGTGATTTATTTTCTTATACTAAGGGAGCTCATGAGATTTTCTGTTGAGTTTGTGTTGTGAAGTTTTCAAGTTTTGGATAAGGATTTGATGGACTATGGAATAAGGAGTGGCAAGAGCCTAAGCTTGGGGATGCACAAAGCAACCCAAGGTAATATTCAAGGACAGCCAAAAAGCCTAAGCTCGGGGATGCCCCGGAAGGCATCCCCTCTTTTGTCTTCGTCTATTGGTAACTTTACTTGAGGCTATATTTTTATTCACCACATGATATGTGTTTTGCTTGGAGCGTCTTGTATAATTTGAGTATTTCTTTTTATTTGACCACAATCATCCTTGATGTACACACCTTTTGGGATAGACACGCGTGAATCGTGATTTATTAGAATACCCTATGTGCTTCACTTATATCTTTTGAGCTAGGCAATATTGCTCTAGTACTTCACTTATATCTTTTTAGAGCACGGCGGTGGCTTTATTTTATAGAAATTGTTGAACTCTCATACCTCACTTATATTCTTTTGAGAGTCTTTTAGAACATCATAGTAATTTGCATTGGTTATAAATTTAGTCCTAATATGATGGGCATCCAAGAGGGATATAATAAAAACTTTCATATGAAGTGCATTGAATACTATGAGAAGTTTGATTATGTATGATTATTTTGAGATATGAAGATGGTGATATTAGAGTCATGCTAGTGGATTAGTTGTCAGTTTGAGAGATACTTGTGTTAAAGTTTGTGATTCCCGTAGCATGCATGTATGGTGAACCATTATGTGATGAAGTTGGAGCATGATTTATCTATTGACTGTCTTCCTTACGAGTGGTGGTCGGGGATGAGCGATGGTCTTTTCCTACCAATCTATCCCCCTAGGAGCATGCACGTAGTACTTTGTTTTGATAACTAATAGATTTTTGCAATAAGTATGTGAGTTCTTTATGACTAATTTTGAGTCCATGGATTATACGCACTCCCACCCTTCCACCATTTCGAACCTCTCTAGTACCGCGCAACTTTCACCGGTACCATACACCCACCATATACCTTCCTCAAAACAGCCACCATACCTACCTATTATGGCATTTCCATATCCATTCCAAGATATATTGCCATGCAACTTTCCACAATTCCGTTTATTATGACATGCTCATTCATTGTCATATTGCTTTGCATGATCTTGTAGTTGACATTGTATTTGTGGCAAAGCCACCTTTCATAATTCTTTCATACATGTCACTCTTGATTCATTGCACATCCCGGTTGAAAGTGCAATCTTGCTCTTAAAGATTATTTTTGATATTGATGACAAATCTACATATAGGGGACTAACCGTGTTTGCTAAGTATATACATAGGTCGTCAGTCCTCTGGTTTTTCCAATGTGCATCATGATCACATCATATGAGATATTACTCAAGCAAATTATCAATGAGGAAAGGAGAAAACAAAGATGAAGTATCGTGATCTTTTATATTTCTTGAGTAATAGGAATCCCGCACTATTAAGAGGGGATCCGAGGTGTAGGTTCAAGGCTTGCTCACGTTTTGTCTCACAAGTATTTTTTCACAAAGGACCAAAATCCCTAGAAAAACCCCTTAGCCAAAACCTACTACTCCTCTTCATTTCTCCCACTACTCCTAGCCAGATCATCCGGACGGTGCCCCAGATCATCCGGGCTAAACCTGGATCGTCCGGACCCTGCTCCGGATCATCCGAATAATGTGCGCCCTTCATCACAGAACTCTGGTGGTTGAAGCCGGATCGTCCGAACGTTCATCCGGATCATCCGAGAAACCTTGCCCCTATTTTTACAGGACCCTGATGGTTGTAGCCGGATCATCCGGCTAGGCATCCGAATCATCCGGGATCTGTCCATATCGTTCGAGGTGGCCTTCGGTCTGTCCGGGCTGCTGGCAGCTCTGTTGCTACCATTTGCATCCGGGCCTTCAGCCAGATTATCCGGACAATGTCCAGATCATCCGGATGCTATCCCAGATCATCCGGGCAGGTCAACTTCTGTCCAAACGGCTTAATTTTGTATGTGGTATAAATAGTCCCTTACTTCTTCGAGATAAGGTTGAACACTTCACACAAACATGCCTCAAGAACACCAGTGATCCCTCTCTCTTGCTCACACACTAAATCATAGATCCTGGCTTGATTCGTGAGAGTTTCGAAGAGTTGTTCCAATAAAAAGAAAGATCTTCTCCCTCTCCTTCTTGTGACCAAAGCAAATCGTGATTTGAGCAAGCCTTGAGCATTTCCCCTTGGATCTTGTTACTCCTAGGTGGTAGGAGTCATTTGTGGAGGAATCAACCATTGTGATTACCCCCGGAAAGTTTGTGAGGGTTTGGAGACCATCCCCAAGGTCTACCACTAGTGGTTGAGAAACACCTTCGTGGTGTTGTCTCAAAGAGAGAATAGGGTGAGCCTTCGTGGTAACATCCACCTCTCAAAACAGCGACGTAGCTTCCCTCCAAGGAAGTGAACATCAGCATACATCCTTGTCTCTCGGAGTTGTGATTATCCCTAACCCTAACTCCCTACTTGTGGTTATTTGTCTCTTAGTCTTACTTATATCATAGTGTACTTACTTACTCTCCTACTTGTGTTACTTGTTTACCTTGCTTAGCTCATACCATCATACTTGCAATTGTTAGGCTAAACTTCATATTCCGCATTATTGCCTAAAATTGCTAAGTAACAATTAAAATTTGTAATTGTACCTATTCACCCCCCTCTAGGTCTATCTTGATCCTTTCAATTGGTATCAGAGCCTCGTGCTCTATTCTTGTGGCTTAACCGCCCTAGAGCGAGATGAACCCCGATGGGACTCCCCTTGTTGCAGATCCGAAGAGTACGGGCGGGGATTCTTCGGAAGCCAAGTCCTTCACTTCAGAGGATCTGGAACGAGCTCTTGATAAGCAAAAGGAGGAGCATGATGCCTCTCTTGAGGTCTTGGTCCAAATGAGAATAGCCACACTAACCACGATGCTTGCACCACTTTCTGGTGGTGCAACCTCGAGGCCAACTGTGCCTACTCCCTCAATTGGCCAACAACCTCCTAGTAATGAACACTCCAGTGTTCCTTGGCTTTATGCAAGACCTCAAATAGATAAACCTAAGTATAACCCTCAAGGCAAACCTCCTTTACTTGATGACACTACCGATTTTGCTTTGTGGAGAGTTGCTATGCAGGATCATTGTCGATATGGAAATGAGGAGATGTTGGAGATCTTGGAGTATGGCTACCAAGCTGTTGACCCAAAGAATCTTACTCCAAGAGAGGTTTATGACAAGAATCTCAATGATACATCAACTATTTGCATAAGAAGAGGTATGACTGACAAGCAAAGGATACCATATATACATATCACAAGTGCTAAGGAATTATGGGATATCATTGAGGACCAAGACAGGTACTTCCACTCTCCGGTTTGCTGAGTATGAAGTTGCCAAGGGTCAATTGCAAAACTTTTGTATGGAGAAAGGTGAATCTCCCAAGCAACTACTTGAGCGTCTCATGACTCTCACCGCCGACATTGAGTCATGTTAATGTGACAAGACTCAAGATGGATTCAACTCAACTAAGCGATTCCTTGTGGATAAGTTGCTTCATGCTCTTGCTCCATATCATCACCAAATGGTGTGGGACATAAGACAACACCATGGATTCAAGGAAATGACTCCATATGACATCATATCCACTTTCCAACTATTTGAAGAGTCAAAGGCAAATGCCACAAAACATCTTGCCATGCATGGTACCTCAACATCAAAGATCAATCTTGCATTGAAGGCCAAGCATGTATGTGAAGAAGAAGATGATGATGATGAGGATGGTGATGAGATTGACTCAGATGAGAGCCCGTCATATGAAGACATTGCTCTCTTTGTCAACAAGTTTAGCGTGGGAAAATTCAAAGGAAGGTTTCAAAAGAAGAAAGTGAGGAAATGCTACAATTGTGAAGAAACCAACCACTTCTTCAACGAGTGCCCCTATGAGAAGAGAGAAGATAAACCAAGGTTTCCCAAGACCTTTCCCAAGAAGAAATTGCGAAATCCTTTGAACTCCAAGCTCAAGAAGAGAGATGGGAAAGCAATGGTTGCTCATGAAGAATCCGATCCGGATGATGTTAGTGGTGTTGCCGGAGTTGCTCAAGATTCTGAAAACACTTTGAGGCTAGTTAACAAGAGTGGTGATGTGGTCACCTACAACTACATGAAAGACTACAAGGGCAATGCTCACAAGTGCCTAATGGCAAAGGCCGTGGTAGAAGATGGAGAGGACCGAAGCTCTCCTGACAAGGTCAAGGTAACCCCACGATCAAATCCTCCTCTTTTCACTCCTTCCACTCCTAGTGATGAGTATCTTGATGCGGAGGATAATTATGAGGATGATGATCTAGATGATCCTATGCTTGCTAAACTTAATAGTTTCATGTGCTCCCTCAAAGGAAAGAAGATCACTATGTTTCGTATGCTTATGGAGATGGTGAGTAAGCACACCATCACCATTAAGGAACTCGAAACCCTCGTCACCGAGGAAAAGGAAAAATATGAAATCCTTGAGCGGAAAGTCCAATATGAGGAAGCACGAAATGATGAACGATGCTTAAAAATTGGTGCAAACATTGATGTTCATGCTAAATATCTTGCGTCCTTGAAAAAGGCTAAGGACTCTTGTGAAGAGTTGATGAATGATAAAAGTAAGCTTGTGAATTCTCATGCTTCTCTCTCTAAGGATTGCGAGCTCCTATCTGTGTCACTCAAGACTAAGGAAGAAGAGCTCACCCTTCTTACAAAGAGTTTTGAGTCACTCAAGCTTACTTATCTTGAAACTCTAGCCAAGGCTTACTCTTCTCCTATTATTAATGTTGAGGCTTGTACTACTAACTCTAGTAGTGATCTAGCATCTATTCTTGAGGAGAATCGTTTTCTCAAAGCTCAAAGTGAGAAAGGTCTCATGACATGTGCTCAAGGACAAAGGAACCTCAATAAGGTGTTAAGTCAACACAATGAGGTGTTTGCCAAGGAGGGGCTCGGGTTTGACCCAAGCACAAGCAAGAAGAAGTTGTCCTCTCAAAAGTGCACAACCCCTCTAAAGGAAACATTTGTACGAGAAGGGCACAAGGAGAAAGGTAAGGTTGTTAGTGGGAAGGCCACAAGGGGCATGCCCACTCTCAACAAGCCAAAAGAGTTCATGCCTCGATCCTATGTACTTCGTAAGACTAAGGATGGAGAAGTTTATGAAAAATTTGTTGGTCGTCAAAATGCATTCCGATTCTATGTTATTTGGGTACCTAAGACCCTTGTGACTAACTTGAGAGGTCCCATTGCAAAATGGGTGCCTCTAACCAAGTATAATTGTGTGTAGGTTGCTTTCTCCGGTGGAGTAAAATGGGTGATTGATAGTGGATGTACCAATCATATGACCGGAGATAGCAAATTGCTCTACGATTTCATGGAAGCTATTCAACCATTTATGAGCATTATGTTTGGTGGAGGTTCAAAAGGACAGGTACTCGGGTTGGGCAAGGTGGCTATCACAAATGACATGTCTCTAGCAAATGTCATGCTTGTTCATTCTCTTAAATATCATTTGCTTTCTGTTCACCAATTGGCTTCTGTTGGTTATGATACACTCTTTGGAACAACGAATGTGAAAGTCTTTAAGAGAGATACTCTTGAAGTGGCCTTTGTTGGAGAGTTGGATGGCAACCTTTACACGGTTGATTTCTCGAAAGAGAGCACATTCCATGCAACTTGTCTAATGGCCAAGGCCGATAAGGGGTGGCTATGGCATCGCCGGCTAGCCCATGTTGGCATGAGAAATCTTCAACATCTCTTAAAGGGTAATCACATCCTTGGACTAACCAATGTCTATTTTGAGAAAGATCGTGTGTGTAGTGCATGCATAGCCGGGAAGCAACATCAATCAAAGCACCCACCCAAGAATGTCGTGTCTACTTCAAGGCCTTTGGAGCTCCTTCATGCGGATCTTTTTGGGCCTCCTTCATGGGATAGTCTTGGTGGGAAAAAGTACGGGCTTGTCATTGTTGATGATTACTCAAGATATACATTGGTGTTTTTCCTCAAGTCCAAGGACGAGACGAAGATCACCTTCATTGATTTTGCCAAGCAAGCACAACGCAAGTTTGACAAAGAAATCTTGGCAATAAGAAGTGATAATGGCTCTGAGTTCAAGAACTATACCTTGGAAGAATTTCTTAGTGATGAAGGGATTGAGCATCAATATTCAGATCCATACACTCGTTAGCAAAATGGTGTAGCTGAAAGGAAGAACCGTACACTTGTGGATATGGCAAGGTCCATGTTGGATGAATACAAGTCACCACATAGTTTTTGGGCCGAGGCTGTCTACACTGCATGCCATGCATCAAATTGGATCTTCCTCCGCACCATATTGGAAAAGACTCCATATGAGCTCTTAACTGGGAACAAGCCAAATGTCAAGTACTTTCGTGTATTTGGGTGCAAATGTTTCATCCTCAACAAAAGAGAATGGTCAAGAAAATTTCAATCCAAAACAATTCATGGCATATTTGTTGTCTATGGATCAAACTATCACACCTATAGAGTCTACAACAAATCCAATGGATGTGTTGTAGAAACTTGTGATGTGGTGTTTGATGAATTTAATGGCTCCCATGGGGAGCAAGTTGATCTAAGTGATGTAGGTAAAGAAGATTCTTCTCAAGATATTTTGACCATGGGTGTTGGTGCACTTCTTCCAATGGAACAAGAACCTCATGATGATGAAGAAGAAGATGGAAGCTTCACACATCATCAAAATACTTCGACACCCATACCACCACAAGCTCCTATTTCTCAACCAATGCCCTTAGTCCAAGTACAAGAAGATGATCAAGTCCCTCTTCATGATAATCTTCAAGAACAAGATCATCATCAAGGGCAAGAACAAGGAAGTGCAATCATTGATGATGAACCTCAACAAATGCAATATGAAGAAGAAGATCTTCCACCACACATTAATGATCCATATGTTGAGGACGTGGATGATGGACATGAAGTTGAATCTCGAGAAACCCTAACCTCCATCATGCCTCGAGGCCTGTCGTGTTGATGTTGACAAAATTCTCATCGACGTATCGAAAGGTAGAGTCACTCGTAAACATTTGACAAAATTTTGTGCTCACTTCTCGTTTGTGTCTAGTGTTGAACCTCTCAAGGTACAAGATGCATTGATGGACAATGATTGGCTCGTTGCTATGCAAGAAGAGTTGAACATCTTTGAACGCAACCAAGTGTGGTCATTAGTCAAGAGGCCAACTACGGAACACAATGTCATTTGAACAAAATGGATTTTCAAGAACAAGCAAGATGAGAATGGTGTAATCATCCACAACAAGGCAAGATTAGTGGCACAAGGGTACTCACAAGTTGAAGGTTTGGACTTTGGTGAGACCTTTGCCCCCGTTGCCCGTCTTGAATCCATTCGCATCTTACTTGCTTATGCTGCTTTCAATGGGTTTACATTACATCAAATGGATGTGAAGAGTGCTTTCCTTAACGGTCCTCTACAAGAAGTATATGTGTCACAACCACCTGGGTTCGTTGATCCCGATCACAAAGACTATGTGTATAAACTTCATAAGGCTTTGTATGGCCTCAAACAAGCACCTCGTGCTTGGTATGATCATCTTAAGAAGTTTTTACTCGATGATGGTTTTGTGAGAGGGGTGATCGATCCCACTCTTTTTACTAAGAGGGATAAGGGTGATTTGATCTTATGCCAAATCTATGTAGATGATATCATTTTTGGTTCTCCTAACATTCATTTGTGCAAGAAGTTTGCAGCTTCCATGACCAAGAATTTTGAAATGTCACTCAATGCGGATTCGAAGTTCTTTCTCGGATTTCAAATTCAACAATTTCAAGAAGGAATTTTCCTGTCTCAAGCAAAATACCTCAAGGATATCCTAGAGAAGTTTGGCATGACTGATGCTAGTCCATGTAAGACACCCATGCCAACCAAAATTGTACTCACTGAAGACACCAATGGTATCCCTTTCGACCCATCTAAATACCGCTATGATTGGCTCATTGCTTTATCTTTGTGCATCTAGACCAGACATCATGTTCAGTGTGTGTGCATGTGTGCTAGATTTCAAGCTTCCCCTAGGGAAAGTCATCATAAGGCGGTTAAGCATATTCTTAGATTCCTTGTTCACACCCCAAAGTTGGGTCTATGGTACCCCAAGGATGCTAAGTTTGATCTCATTGGGTACACGGATGCAGATTGGGCTGGAGACAAAGTGGATCGTAAGTCCACCTCCGGTGCATGTCAATTTTTTGGTCGCTCCTTGGTAAGTTGGTCCTCGAAGAAACAAAAATGTGTTGCTCTCTCCACCACCGAAGCTGAATACATTGCAACCGCCAGTTGTGCAACCCAATTACTCTGGATGAGGCAAACTTTGAAGGATTACGACATCACCTATAGACATGTGCCTCTTCTATGTGATAATGAAAGGCCATCAATATTGTTGAGAACCCCAAAGATCATACCCGCACCAAGTACATTGATATTAGGTATCATTTCTTGAGAGATCATGTGGAAAAAGGTGACATTGATATTGCTCATGTTGGCACAGATATGCAACTAGCAGACATTTTCACCAAGCCATTGGATGAAGCAAGGTTTTGTCAACTTAGGCGTGAACTTGGTATCTTGGAGCTTGACAACATTGTAACGCCCTCGATGCGGCTATATCTCCCATGTGTCGAAGCACGACTTAGAGGCATAACCGCATTGAAAGTAATGTCGCAAGTGAGGTAATCTTCACACAACCCATGTAATACGTAAGGGAAAGAGATACATAGTTGGCTTACGATCGCCACTTCACACAATACATGAATAAAGCATTACATCATCCAGATACAATCAAGGTCCGACTACGGAACCAAAATAAAAGAACCCCAAATGCGACAAAGGTCCCCGATCGACCCCAACTGGGCTCCACTACTGATCAACTAGAACGAAACAACACAAAGGGCAAGATCTTAATCGAGCTCCTCCTTGAGCTTGGTTGCATCACCTGCTCGGTAACATAGGCACCTACAAACTGGTTTTGGAAATATCTGGTGAGCCACGAGGACTCAACAATCCCATTACCATGGGTATCAAGACTAGCAAAGCTTAATGGGAAAGGAAGGGGTAAAGTGGTGAGGTTGCAGCAGCGGCTAAGCATGATATGGTGGCTAACATACGCAAAGAAGAGCGAGAAGAGAACAAGCGGAACGGTCGTGAAGCTAGCAATGATCAAGAGGTGATCCTGAACACCTACTTACGTCAAACATAACCCAGAAACCGTGTTCACTTCTCGGACTCCGCCGAGAAGAGACCATCACGGCTACACACGCGGTTGATGCGTTTTAATTCGGATCTGGCGTCAAGTTGTCTACAACCGGACATTAACAAATTCCCATCTGCCACATAACCGCGGGCACGGCTCTCGAAAGTTTATACCCTGCAGGGGTGTCCCAACTTAGCCCATGACAAGCTCTCGCGATCAACGAAGGAATAGACCTTCTCCCAGGAAGACCCGATCAGTCTCGGAATCCCGGTTTACAAGACATTTCGACAATGGTAAAACAAGACCAGCAAGACCGCCCGATGCGCCGACAATCCCGATAGGAGCTGCACATATCTCGTTCTCAGGGCAACACCGGATAAGCGAAGCGTACAGGTACCGACGAATCCAAGTTGCCAAGGAATGGTCCCGCACGGTGCTCTAGTTTGGACCAACGCTTAGACAAGCACTTGCCCGGGGGGGCTATAATAAAGATGACCCTCGAGAGAGCGACTCCCAAGGGAAAAGTAGGTGGTGGTGAGGCAAATGGTAAAAGTCAATGTTGGGCCTTGCTGGACAAGTTTTATTCAAAGCGAACTGTCAGGGGGGTCCCATAAATCACCCGACCGCATTAGGAACGCAAAATCCGGGAACATAACACCGGTATGACGGAAACTAGGGCGGCAAGAGTGGAACAAAACACCAGGCATAAGGCCGAGACTTCCACCCTTTACCAAGTATATAGATGCATTAATAATATAAGAGATATTGTGATATCCCAACCAAAATCCTGTCCACCATGGAGAAATCTTCAACTTCACCTGCAACTAGCAACGCTATAAGAGGGGCTGAGCAAAAGCGGTAACATAGCCAAACAGTGGTTTGCATAGGAAAGGTGTCAAAGGATTAGAGGTTCATGGCAATATGGGATGGCTTGATAAACAGGTAATAGGTAGCGCAGCATAGCGATAGAACGAAGCAACTAGCATAGCAATGATAGTAGTGAGATCCACGGTAGCGGTCATCTTGCCTGAAATCCTGCAAGGAAGAAGAACGAGTCCATGAAGAAGATGAAGCCACGAAGACGAACCACACGTAGACGAACACATCCTCACGATCGCAACAAAACGGGAACTATAGAGAAGAAGCACACAACATGGTAAACACACCACACATGAACAAGGCATGATGCACAACAAGCATGATGCATGACAAAGCTACATGCAGCTATTCATGGCAAGATATGATGCAAACAAGAACAACACACCAAGGCAAGTTTAAATGAGGCCGGGAACAACATATAACGATTCCGGTAAGTCCTCATATGCAAATTTCGAAATGGGTCCAGAACTGAATAAACATTAAGTTGAAGTTGTTAAACAGCAAGTTAAAGATCACCAAGATGGTCTACACGAAATTCTAGTCAAGTTACATATAAAGTTCATTAGATTCGGAGCTACGGCCTAGAAGATATGAGCAAAACAAGTTAAGCATGGCATTGATGCAAAATGCACACAAACATCAAGCAAACACCTCAAAACAAGGATGCAACATGATAATATGAAGCTACATGCAAAAACAAGCAAGTTTCATATAGAGCACACTCAAAACGGAGCAACGGTGCAACACATACACTCTATACAAGTCATAACAACAATCTGTCCAAAACAGCAACTAGGCATCTTACAAGCATCAAAACAACATGCTACAGCACCCCAACATAATAACAAAAGGCATGGACATGAATTACAGGTAAATCATAACAAAACATGAACACTGAGCTATCTCCAGAAACAACTAGAACATGCTCCAAAACACATGGAGATATTGCAAATAATAACAGTTTCAGACTTTAGCAGAAATAACATCAGGTTGCAATGTTTAGAGCTATCAAACAACATGTTACAGGAACTTATCATGGCAAAAAAAGGCATGACATGAATCTACTAAATGCATAGATCAAAAGACCCTTACTGACCATGAGCCAAAAAGGCACAGAAAATATGATGGCACCCATGTAAACATGGCAAGTTATATTACAGATTCAAACATGGCAGGAACAACAATAAGTAGGCATGTTCGTGAGCTTGAACCACTCACCACAGAGCAATACATGGCATGGCAAGGCAACCAACAGTAAGAAGGCATGTTTATGAAGCTAAGCATGGCAAGAGCAAGGTCATAGGGTGCATGGATCACTAGGAAAACACATGGGAACAAGTGAACTTAATGTTAACAGGCTGACAGCAACATTTTCAAGCAAATTTGGAGCAAGATACGAACAATTTACAGCAAGCTATAAATGCAACCAAGGGCATGAATGGATAGAGCATGACATGTAGATCAAAACATGTTTATAGAGCATCTCCAGATTATGCATAGAATGATTTGTAGAAGCTTGTTAACATAGCAACAAAATATAACAGAATCTGTCAGGAAAACAGCAACAACAACTACCCTACTTAACAAGCTCGATACACTCAGCACACAACTCACAAAAATACATGGTTGGCACCCCTGGAAAGATGGCATGGCATAGATCAACATACATGTAGACATCAACCTCATAGGATGCACACATCAATCATGGCAAAAATGATAAAACAGCAAGTTATAACAGTTTTAGCAGATTAACATCAACAAGCACTCTTCCAACAGCATTTCGGGCATCAAGATGAGCTCAAATGAAAATGATGCAATGGAATGAAATGAAGTACTGGTCGAGACGAACAATTTGACATATTATACGCACGAAACGGAGCTACTGATGCAGAGATGCAATGCGATGAACATGCTAAGATAATGCAAAATATATGGGACTTAGTGAAATCGGGGGGGTCAACCTGCGGGCACGGATATCGATGCACGCCGGAAAACTTCGCCGGAGATCGCGGGATCTCGCCGGAGAGGATGGAGAGGGTGGATCCGGGGCTGGGGAAGGCGGATCTGGGCGTGGGATCCCTGGATCCGGCGACGGTGGTGCCGGGCGGGCGTTCCGGCGGAGCCGCGGTGGCTGGGGACGGCGCCGGCGGCGGGGCCGGCCGGAGGTGGCGCCGGCCTGCGGCGGAGATGGCAGACGGCAGCGCGCGGCGGTCGGTGGCGGGCTGGGGCAGCGGCGCGGGTCGGGGCGCCGGGGCGAGGCCACGCCGGCGAGGAGAAGACAAGGTAATATGGGCTCTTTATTAGATCAACAATAATTCATATGAGAGCCACTCAACATTTTCATCGTGGTCTTGTCCTCTCGACCCCCAAAGAAAAGAAAAGAAATTCAAAGAAACACACTGAAATGTTTTTGGAGTTTTTGTTTTTCAGCAGAAAGTAAAACAGGAACGAGAAAAACAATTTACACGGGAAAGCTCCCAACAAGCAAAAGAAGAACGAGAATTTTTTTTGGGTTTTATTTTTAATACTACTACTACATAGACATGGAAAGTAAACTAGCTAGAAGCTACAACTATTTTTTTGGTTTTTCTCAAAGTTTTTCGAACACACAAGAAGAAAGCAGAAAAAGAAAATAAACTAGCATGGATAATACAATGAAAAAGTATGAACACCGATAACTAGAATGAGTGTGTGAACATGAATGTAATGTCGGTGAGAAATACATACTCCCCCAAGATTAGGCTTTTTCCCTAAGTTGGTCTAAGCCCATGGATCAAAGTGGTCCTCTCCGGTGTACCGAGGAGGGTCCTCGGAGTTCCACTAGTTAGCGAGCTCCTGCGGATCCCACTGATAAATAGACTCCTGATATGGATCAGGAGATGGCTCAGGCTCAGGCTCCGGGGATCACGTTCGCTCCCAGTATGTGTAAATGTCGTTGAGCAGGATGAGGTATGTGCCTGAAAGAATGTTAAACAAAGAAGGTGCAGGCAAGGTAATAATCTGACAAGTATTTTCACTAAATAACAAGTTATAAATGAGTCTTTTCTCCTTATCTTTGGAAATGAAATCATGTGCTACCATACTTTTATAGCCTAAAAAATAGTGGGCAGCACCTTCTCTTCTTTCTCTTAATGCCTAATAGGTATCTCAAAATATTTAGCAAGACGCGAAGCAAAGATACCTCCAAAATGGGGACCTTTGTACGGTTTAGACTCAACCGTTTAGCAACCATAGCGCCTAAACTGAAAGTTCTATCATGAAGTAAAGCATGGCACAAAATGGAAATGTCAGGAGCACTGAGGCCCCCACTGTTCCCGCGACCAATTAAACATCTACTAGCAAATATTGCATAGTAACGCAGAACAGGATAATGTATACTAGTAGTTCTTGCATCTGATACTTTTCTCTTTTTCCCTACAGTAACTTCATCAATAAATTCTGCCACATCACTAGGATGTGGTTCCTCGACGATGCCCTCAAAAGGCAACTTGCAAACCGCACAAAAATCATAGAGTGACATCTCCTTAAACTCATCATATAAATAAAAATCTACCAAAGGTGGTGATCTCCTAGCACGGAAATGAAAGTTTTGCACAAAAATATTAGTGAGTAGGAGGTATTGATCACACTTATCGTGGATGAATTCAGTGATGCCTGCATTCTCAGCCAAGTAATAGAAGTCTTCATAAATTCCAGCGGCCTTCAAGAATGCATCACAAGGCCATTCACATGGCCGAACCTCCGTGGTGCAGGGAAGGTTGTACTTGGGCTTTTCATTCTCTTCATTCTGCTTTTCCTTCGAACCTCAGCTCGAGGAGCCTCTCAACAATCTCTTCAACATTTTCTTCCTCTGAATTTTTTTTGAAATTTTTAGTGACTCAAAATAAAAGTGAATCAAGCTCAACAAGATTGATGGCGACTACTCCCACAAGTGCCTAGAAGCTATATCATACATTAAAACTACTTTGGACCTTATAAATTTGACATGCAAGCTCAAGAACAGGGTCACCTCAGCAGCAAAAATTTGCAATGAATAAAGCACTAGAACAAAAACTAATTGGACCATTGGAGGAGTCACATACCGAAGAACAATCCCCCAATGCAGTTTTGTGAATGGAGCTTTGAGCAAGGAGATCGAAAATGGCAGCAAAACGAGCAAGAACACAAGTTTGAGCTGCAGGATGATTTTTTCTGGAGGAAGACAAAGTGTGTGGGTGCTGGAATAAGTGGAGGGTGGCCACATGGGGCCCACGAGGCAGGGGGCGCGCCCAGGGGGTAGGGCGCGCCCTCCACCCTCGTGGCTAACTGGTGGGTCCCCCTAGTGTGTTCTAAGTGCCAGAAATTCTCAAATATTCTATGAAAAATCAAACTAAATTTTCAAGGCATTTGGAGAACTTTTATTTTCGGGGTATTTTTTATTGCAAGGATAATTCAGAAAATAGATAGAAAATACTTTTTTTGCATTATTTAATCTGAATAACAGAAAGTAAAAGGTGGGTATAGAAGGTTGTGCTTTCTAACTTCGTCCATCTCATGTTCATCAAAAGGAATCCACTAATAAGGTTGATCAAGTCTTGTTAACAAACTTCATCCGAATAACATGAAACCGGAGAATTTTCGAATAACACTAGGTTACCTCAACGGGGATATCCATGTCCCCAACAATAAGAATATCATATTTCTTTTTGATAGTAGGAAGAGGGAATTCAAAACCTCCAATAGTAATAGTTGAAAACTTTCCAATAGAGTTGATACTATGAACTTGAGGTTGTTTCTTCGGAAAGTGTACCGTATGCTCATTACCATTAACATGAAAAGTGACATTGCCTTTGTTGCAATCAATAACTGCCCCTGCAGTTCAGAAAGGGTCTACCAAGGATGATCGACATACTGTCGTCCTGGGGAATATCAAGAATAACAAAGTTCGTTAAAATAGTGACGTCTGCAACCACAACAGGCACATCCTCACAAATACCGATGGCTATAACAGTGGATTTATCAGCCATTTGCAAAGATATTTCAGTAGGTGTCAACTTATTCAAATCGAGACTATGATATAAACAAAAAGGCAGAACACTAACACCGGCTCCAAGATCATATAAAGCAGTTTTAACATAGTTTTTTTAATGGAGCATGGTATAGTTGGTACTCCTGGATCTCCTAGTTTCTTTGGTATTCCACCCTTAAAAGTATAATTGGCAAGCATGGTGGAAATTTCAACTTCCGGTATATTTCTTTTATTTGTAACAATATCTATCATATACTTAGCATAGGGATTCATTTTAAGCATATCAGTCAAACGCATACGCAAAAAAAGACAGGCCTAATCATTTCAGCAAAGCGCTCAAAATCCTCATCATCCTTTTGCTTGGATGGCTTAGGAGGAAAAGGCATGGGTTTCTGAACCCATGGTTCTCTTTCTTTAACGTGCTTCCTAGCAACATAGTCTCTCCTATCATAACATTGATTCTTTGATTGTGGGTTATCAAGATCAACAACAGGTTCAATCTCTACGTCATTATTATTACTAGTTTGAGCATCAATATGAACAACATCATTAACATTATCACCAGGTTCATGTTCATTACCAGATTGTGTTTTAGCATCAGAAATAGAAATACCATTGGGATTCTAAGGTGTGTCAATAACATGTTCACTAGAAGCACGCAAAGTCCTATCATTATTCTTTTTCTTTTTCTTAGAAGGACTGGGTGTATCAGTATTAATTCTCTGAGAATCTTGCTCAACTCTCTTAGGATGGCCCTCGGGATACAAAGGTTCCTGGGTCATTTTGCCACCTCTAGTCATAACTCTAACAACATTATCAACTCATTGAGCAAATCATCTTGTGCTTTAAGTACTTGTTCTACTTGAGTTGTAACCATTGAAGTATGTTTACTAATAAGCTTAAGATCACTTTTAAATCTAGACATATAATCACTCAAGTGTTCAACCATATAAGCATTTCATTTCAATTGCCTACCAACATAAGCATTGAAGTTCTCTTGTTTAACAATAAAATTATCAAACTCATCCAAGCATTGACTATCAAACTTAGTAGATGGGATTTCACCCTTATCAAATCTATAGAGAGAATTTACCTTTACTACCCTATCGGGTTATCAAGACCATGTATTTCTTCAATAGGCGGTAAATTCTTAACATCTTCAGATTTTGTACCTTTTTCTTTCATAGATTTCCTTGCCTCTTGCATATCTTCATGACTGCGAAATAGAATACCTCTTTTCTTCGAAGTTGGCTTAGGAGTTGGTTAAGGAAGTGTCCAATTATTATCATTACTCAATATGTTATTCAATAGCAATTCAGCTTGCTCAATAGTTCTTTCCTTGAAAACACAACTAGCACAACTATCCAGGTGGTCTCTAGAAGCATCGGTTAGTCAATTATAAAAGATATCAAGTATTTCATTTTTCTTGAGAGGATGAACAGGCAAAGCATTAAGTAATTGGAGAACCCTCCCCCAAGCTTGTGGGAGACTCTCTTCTTCAATTTGCACAAAATTAAATATTTCCCGCAATATTTTGCAGAGAAGTAATAAATCATATCCTGGGGACTACGCACACAACCAGTAGCAAGAGAATTAAAGCATATCTTAGCATCACCCTTTAACGAGAAAGGAAACAATTTAAGAATATAGTAATAGCGAATTTTTCCTCATGAGTGAATAGGGTGGCTATATCATTTAGTTTAGTATGATGTGCCACAATAGTTTCAGATTCATAACCATAGAAAGGATCAGATTCAACCAAAGTAATTAACTCAGGATCGACAGAGAATTCATAATCCTTATGAGTAACACAGATAGGTGAAGTAGCAAAAGCAGGATCATATTTGATTCTAGCATTCAAAGACTTTTCTTTCAGCTTAGCTAACAGTTTCTTAAGATCATATCTGTCATTGCAAGCAAAAAAGCCTCTAGCAGTTTCTTCATCCATAACATAACCCTTAGGTACAACAGGCAATTCATATCTAGGGGGAGAATCTTCATCATCACTTTCATTAATATCACCGGTTTTAGTAATTTCATTCTCTCTAACCCTAGCAAGTTGTTCATCAAGAAATTCACCTAGTGGCACATTATTATAAAGCAGAGAAGTAGTATCATCATAAGCATCATGCATAACAGAAGTGGCATCATCAATAACATGCAACATATCAGAATCAATAGCAGGTGTAGGTGTTGCAAGTTTACTCAAAACGGAAGGTGAATCAAGTGTAGAGCTAGATGGCAGTTCCTTACCTCCCCTCGTAGTTGAGGGATAGATCTTGGTTTTGTTGCCTTCCAGATTATATAAATCCCAAGTGACTTAGAGAATAGAGTTATGCTCCTCGGCAATGGCGCCAAAAAAGGTCTTGATAACCCACAAGTATAGGGGATCGCAACAGTTTTCGAGGGTAGAGTATTCAACCCAAATTTATTGATTCGACACAAGGGGAGCCAAAGAATACTCTCAAGTATTAGCAGCTGAGTTTTCAATTCAACCACACCTCAAAGACTTAATATCTGCAGCAAAGTATTTAGTAGCAAAGTAGTATGGAAGTAACGGTAACGGTGGAAAAAGTAATAATAGCAGTTTTGTAGCAATTGTAACAGTGGCAACGGAGAAGTAACTTAGCAAAGATCAATATGAAACAAGCTCGTAGGCAATGGATCAATGATGGATAATTATGTCGGACGGCATTCATCATGCAACAGTTATAACATAGGGTGACATAGAACTAGCTCCGGTTCATCAATATAATGTAGGCATGTATTCCAAATATAGTCATACGTGCTTATGGAAAAGAACTTGCATGACATCTTTTGTCCTACCGTCCCGTGGCAGCGGGGTCCTATTGGAAACTATAAGGGATATTAAGGCCTCCTTTTAATAGAGAACCGGACCAAGGCATTAGCACTTAGTGAATACATGAACTCCTCGACGGTCATCACCGGGAAGTGTCCCGACTATTGTCACTCTGGGGTTGCCGGATCATAACACGTAGTAGGTGACTATAAATTGCAAGATTGGATCAAGAACACTCATATATTCATGAAAACATAATAGGTTTAGATCTAAAATCATGGCACTCGGGCCCTAGTGACAAGCATTAAGCATGGCAAAGTCATAGCAACATCAATCTTACAACATAATGGATACTAGGGATCAGACCCTAACAAAACTAACTCAATTACATGGTAAATACCATCCAACCCATCACCGTCCAGCAAGCCTACGATGGGATTACTCACACATGGTGGTGAGCATCATGAAATTGGTGATGGAGGATGGTTGATGATAACGATGGCGACGGATTCCCCTCTCCGGAGCCCCAAACGGACTCCAGATCTGCCCTCCGCAGGAAGAGCAGGGCTTGGCTGTGGCTTCATATCATAAAACGTGATGAATCCTTCTCTCTGAATTTTTTCTCCCCGAACGTGAATATATGGAGTTGGAGTTGAGGTCGATGGAGCTCCAAGGGGCCCGCGAGGCAGGGGGCGCGCCTAAGGGGGTAGTGCGAGCCCCCACCCTCATGGGGAGGGTGTGGGCCCCCTTCCATTGATTCTTTCGCTAGTATTTTTTAATAATTCCAGAAAGTGCCTCCGTGAAGTTTCAGGTCATTCCGAGAACTTTTATTTCTGCACAAAAATAACACCATGACAATTCTGCTGAAAACAACATCAGTCCGGGTTAGTTCCATTCAATTCATGCAAGTTAGAGTCCAAAACAAGGGCAAAAGAGTTTGGAAAAGTAGAGACATGTAGACGTATCACTGGACGCGGCTATTTTTGCCTTCTCTTGTAGCTAAATCTGCTATTTCTTGGAATGAACTTGCAACTCTTTTTTTATTGAAAAGGGGGGGGGGTCCTGGTTTTTCCTTCTCTCAACTGTTTTTCCTTCACTTTGTTACCGTTTCTGCGAAAGATGGCGGGCACCTGTGGTTTGCTCCGTCGCACCTCACGAGCGAGGGCTAGGCGTGGTGCGCATGCCGGCGCTATAGACGTCCTAAGGGCCCAGTGAAAGAACTTGCGGTGCCCCCATGTTTGGTTTTGGTAATTGATGACAATCTCTATGGACTAATGGTTGTCTTGAGTTATATTTGAAGGATTTGTCCATAGGAATTTCTTGAAGTCCATTTGTTGGTTTCAGGGAGTTTATATGTTGACCAATGTGCTATTCACGGAATTATCCAAAGAGTGGTCATGTAGAAGACACGATACAAGGTTGATCAAGGCTAAGTCAAGAGCAAATCAAGTTGATCAGCACACAAAGCATACAAGATGTACCGAGAGGGATCAAGTGATCCCTTGGTATGGGAAGCATTGTCCATTACGCTTTGTGTACTAACCTGTGGTCCATGTGAGAGTTGTTTGTGGGGTTAGGTATGTTTGCATGGTCGTGCATCAAAAGGAAGATATCATACAACCCATGGCAGATGACATCAAGTGGTGATCATCATCAAGATTGTGGTGTGCAAGTTCAAGTGGAGCATCAAGAAGAGATCATGCTTGAAGCTTGCCGTCCATTGTGGTAACAATGAACTTGTGAAGATGTGCCAAAGAGTGGCTCACCCATAGTGGAGTATGAGGGAGAAATGTACTTCTCTTCATCAAGCCAATGCAATCAAGAAAGGCGGTCCAAGTTGAGGAGGTCAAGATCTTCATCATCTATCTCAAATGGATTGTGCATAAGGCAAAGGTTTGTCCTTGATAGGTTTCGATTTTACCGGTCTCATGGTGTTAGTTGGGAGACCGGATTATAGGATCGATAGCCATACTATCAAGGGGGCTCTCGAGTGAGTAGCTTATTCGTATCGTTCATAGAGAGCTCAAACCTTTGCAACTTTGGCATCATATTTCTTGGTTCCTGTTTGGCTTTTATCTTTGTGAGGTTTCAGAGCTTGTGATTATCTTTGTGACAATCTCTAGTTCATCAAAAACCGACTTCCTATGCATCTTCTTTTGCGTTTTCAGTGTTGGAGTTTTTACCGGACTAATTTGAGAAAGGGTTCTCACCATTTTATTTTGGGTATTTTCTCAATTGCTATTTCTTGATATTTCTATCAAGATTGTGTTAGCCTTTGTCTTTAGCTTTACAACATACTTGGTTTCATCATATTCGGAGTTCGTTGCTAAAGTTGTGGCAGTTTCAATTTCACCAGTTCCCGCATCTCTTTGCCTAGTGTGGGTGCCCGGGGTCCTTGACCTCTGGGTGCCTGGGGTTACCCGAGCCCCTCCTTGGACAGCTCTTTGATGGGTTCGGGGTCATCCGGGCCGCTCCCTCACCTCCTCTTCCATTCTCTGTCCGGTGCGGGTGCTCGGGGTTTGGGTCCCGGGTGCTTGGCCCCTCCCCACCACCTCCTCATCCCTCCCTGTACGGTGTGGGTGCCCGGGATTTGGGGCCCCTGGGTACCCGACCCATCCCAGCAGCCCCTCTCGGCCTACCATGGGTGCCCGGGGTCTTGGACCCCCGGGTGCCCGGTCCCCCTGCCCTGTTGCTTTCCTTGTATGTCCGGGTGCCTGGGGTTGTATGGCATTTTTCTCTCTTGGGTCCGGGTGCCCTGGGTGGCGGCTGTGTGCAACAGACACATTTTTCTTGGGGGGTATTTATACCCCTTATTCCACCTTCAACCCCAATCCTGTTGCAAGCCCCCCCCCCCACCATTGTTGATCTCTTGGAGCTTGCTAACTCTTGATTCCTCCTATGATTCTTGATTCTTTTGGAGGGAAAAGAGAGAGGCGATCTAGATCTATATTTCCACCAATTATTTTCTCCTCTAAGTGAGGGGAACCTTGTGGATCTAGATTCTGGAGTTCTTCTGTGTTCTCCTTGTTCTTCCACTCATGTTCCTCCATAGCTTTTGTTGCTTTGGTGGGATTTGAGAGTAAAGGACTTGGGCACTCCGTGTGCCCTTGCCATTGCATTAGTTGCATCGGTTTGAGTTCTCCAAGGTGATACGTGGAAGTGAAAAGTTGAGAAGCTTATTACTCTTGGGTGCTTGGTACCTGATACGTCTCCGCCGTATCTGTAATTTTTGATTGTTTCATGCCATTATTATACAGCTTTCACATATTTTTGGCAACTTTTTATATGATTTATTGGACTAACCTATTGATCCTGTGCCCAGTACGAGTTCCTGTTTTTGCATGTTTTTTGTATCGCAGAAAATCCATATCAAATGAAGTCCAAATGCATAAGAATTTACGGAGAATTATTTTGGAATATATGTGATTTTTAGGAGGTGGAATAAATGCAAACGTGGGCCCATAGTGCCCACAACCCACCAGGGCGCGCCACCAGGGCCCAGGCACGCCCTGTTGTCTTGTGCCCTCCTCGAACGTCGGTTGGAGCCCTTCTTCTGGCGCAATAAGATATTTTATGGAAAAAAATCGTGCAAAAATTCAATGCAATCGGAGTTATGGATCTCCAGGAATTTAAGAAACCGTGAAGGGCCAGATCTGGGGAACGTGAAGCAGAAGAGAACAGAGAGGGAGATCCAATCTCGGAGGGGTTCCCGCCCCTCCGCCGCCATGGAGGCCATGGACTAGAGGGGGAACTGTCCTCCCATCTAGGGGGGAGGCCAAGGAAGAAGAAGGAGGGGGGCTCTCTCTCCTTCTCTCCCGGTGGTGCCAGAGTGTCGCCGGGGCAAGGATCGTGACGGCGATCTACATCAACAATCAAGCTACCATCAACACCAACTCTCCCCCTCTATGCAGCGGTGTAACACCCCTTCTCCCCGCTATAATCTCTACTTAAACATGGTTCTCAACTCCATATATTGTTTCCCAGTGATATTTGGCTATCCTATGATGTTTGAGTAGATCCATTTTGTCATATGGGTTAGTCATGATCTTAGTTGGTATGATTGTATATTTTATTTATGGTGCTGTCCTATGGTGCCCTCCGTCTCATGAAAATGTGAGGGGCCCCCGTTGTAGGGTGTTGCAATATGTTCATGGTTTGCTTATTGTCAGTGTTGCGGGGGTGACAGCAGCCTAAACGCGGATACGTGGGTTATGGCGTATGGGAGTAAGGAGGACTTGATACTTAATGCTATGGTTGGGTTTCATGGCCTTAATGTTCTTTAGTAGTTGCGGGTGCTTGCTAGAGTTCCAATCATGAGTGCATATGATCCAAGTAGAGAAAGTATGTTAGCTCATGCCTCTCCCTCGTATAAAATTACAAGAATGATTAGCGGTACTTGTTATCGATTGCCTAGCAACAGATAACTTTCTTGTTGACAAAAGCTATCCACTTTTATTAACTTGCAATTTATTCGTAGTTTTATTCTTGCAAAGTACTCGTAGTTTCATTCTTGCATAATAGTTTCGTACTTGTTTTAGGTAAAGCAAACGTCAAGTGTGTGTAGAGTTGTATCAGTGGTCGATAGAACTTGAGGGAATATTTGTTCTACCTTTAGCTCCTCGTTGGCTTTGGCACTCTTATTTATCGAAGAAGGCTACAAACAATCCCCTATACTTGTGGGTTATCAAGACCTTTTTCTGGCGCCATTGCGGGGGAGCAATAGCGTGGGGTGAATATTCTTGTGTGTGCTTGTTTGGTTTATCACTAAGTATTTTTTAATTCCTGTTCTAAGTTGTTCTCTATCTCTAGTTGTGGATATGGAACACGAAACACCAAAAAATTAGTTGTACTTGCTACTCATGGAGATGGGGAACCTCCTAAAACCCTCGATGCTTGTTATGTGAGAAATATTATGCACTGCTTTGATAATCCTGAGAAAACCCCATTCAACTTGATAATGGGAGTAACGTTGGATCAACGTGAATACTTTAGGGATTATTGCTTGACTCATAAAGGGAAATTGTTATGGGATCAAATTCATATGTTGAAAGGGTATGCTTGGAATTTATGCTCTATATATGATTATACTTGTTGCTCTAGGATAAACGCTCCACATCTTCCCTTTTCATGTGAATTTAATGATCCTGATACATTGGCTTCTTATGCTAGAGGTATATATGATTACTATGATGTGGAACGAATGGAAGAGTTTGTTGCTTTTAAGGGTGCTTATGAAATTGAATCTTTGTTTGAAAATTTTGAAGATTTTGATGATTCAGTTTATATTTGCTATGCATAAATATTGCTATGATAATTATAAATACAATTCCGATATTGATGTATTTATTGAGAGAGTCTCCGCTGTCCAAGAAGAGACTTATATTTTGCAGGAGTCTATGGAAGAAGAAAATGATGATATTGTGAGCCCATTGGATGAAAAAGATGACGAGGAGAGCGAAGAACAAAAGGAGGAAGAGCGGATTTATCACCCGTGCCCAGCTTCTAATGAGGGTAACTCTTCAACTCATACGTTGTTTAATGTCCCTTCATTCTTACTGAAGGATGAATGCTATGATAATTGCTATGACCCCGTTGATTCGTTTGAAATATCCTTTTTTGATGATGCTTGCCATGCTTGTGGCCATGATGACAATATGAATTATGCTTATGGAGATGAACTTGCTATGGTTCCTTATATTAAGAATGAAATTGTTGCTATTGCACCCACACATGATAGTCCTATTATCTTTTTGAATTCTCCAAACTACACTACCAGATAAGTTTGTTCTTATTAAGGATTATATTGATGGGTTGCCTTTTACCGTTGCACATGATAATTTTGATAATTATTATGAGAGAGGAACTACATCTCCACCTCTTTATGTTTCCAACACGATAAAATTGCAAGAAACTACTTATGCTATGTATTGGCCTTTACTTGATGTGCATGAATTGTTCTTGTATGACATGCCGATGCATAGGAACAGAGTTAGACTTCGTCATTGCTTGATATATGTTGCTTTGTGCTCACTACTAAATACCAAATCATTGCTAATTAAAATTGGCTTTGATATACCTTGGGATCCGGGTGGATCCACCACTTGAGCACTTTATGCCTAGCTTAATGGCTTTAAAGAAAGCGCTGCTAGGGAGACAACCCGGAAATTTTAGGGAGTCATTTTATTCTATTGAGTTCTTTTATAAAGTTTGAAAACAAAATAAATATAGAGGGGAACTTAAAACTTCACAAAAAGAAAAGTGAAAGTGAGAAGGACGAGCACCGTGGAAGCGGGAGCATGCCTTGAACTTTGTTCATGCCCATGGGAACTTTGTGAATCTTGAATTACAGAAACTTTTCAACAAAAATAATTGTCCTCTTGTACAATTCCATTGTATTATAAAAATAATGTGCCAAGATTTTCCCTTAGGATGATTAGATTGCTTGTTGGTATGGGCGGTACAGAAACATAAACTTTGGCTGTAGCGCGTGAATTTTCCTTTTTTACTGGAACATCAAACGTTTTTGAATTTTTTTGCACAGTCTTGCTATTTAAATTGTTTACGTTGTCCTAATTTTTCAGAATTTTTGGAGTTACAGAAGTATGGTAGTGTTCAGATTACTACAGACTATCCTGTTTAAGATAGATTCTATTTTTTGACGCATTGTTTTGCTTGTTTTGATGAAACTATCGATTCTATCGGTGGTATAAGCCATGGAAAAGTTATATTACAGTAGCTACAATGCAAAAACAAAATATGAATTTGTTTGCAACAGTACTTAGAGTATTGATTTGCTTTCTTATACTAACGGATCTTACCGAGCTTTCTGTTGAGTTTTGTGTGGATGAAGTGATCAAAGATCAAGGAGGTCTCGATATGAGGAGGAGAGGAAAGAGCTCATGCTTGGGGATTACCAAGGCACCCCAAGTAAATATTCAAGGAGACTCAAGCGTCTAAGCTTGGGGATGCCCCAGAAGGCATCCCATCTTTCTTCAACAAGTATCGATATGTTTTCGTCTTTGTTTCGTTCATGTGATATGTGCAAATCTTGGAGCGTTTTTTTGTTTAGTTTTCATTTTTCTTTTATGCACCATGCTGGTACGAGATAGTCCATGGTTGATTTATAGATGCTCATTGCACTTCACTTATACATTTTGAGTACGGCTTTATAAAATACTTCATGTGCTTCACTTATATCATTTGAAGTTTGGATTGCATGTTTCTCTTCACATAGAAAACCGTTGTTTGTAGAATGCTCTTTTGCTTCACTTATATTTTTTAGAGCATGATATATTTTTAGAAAGAACTAAACTCTCATGCTTCACTTATATCTATTTAGAGAGTCAAAAGGAATTGGTCAATTGCATGGTTAGTCATAAAATCCTACATAAAACTTGTGGATCACTGAATATGATATGTTTGATTCCCTGCAATAGTTTTGTGCTATAGAGACAATAATATGTGGGAGGTACTACTAAACTGTTGTGGTTAGTAGGAATATTGGTGTTAAAGTTTGTGATTCCCGAAGCATGCACGTATAGTCTCTCATAATGCTATGAAGTTGGAGCATGGTTTATTATTGATTGTCTTCCTTACGAGTGGCGGTCGGGGACGAGCGATGGTCTTTTCCTACCAATCTATCCCCCTAGGGGCATGTGTAGTAGTACTTTTCTTCGAGGGATAATAAACTTTTGCAATAAGTATATGGGTTCTTTTATGACTAATGTGAGTCCATGGATTATACACACTCTTACCTTTCCGCAATTTGGTAGCCTCTACGATACCATGCATTGCCATGTCTCACCTCGAGATGTGGTGCAAACTTCGTAGGTGCATCCAAATCCCGTGATAGGATATGCTCTGTCACATATAAGCCTTATTATATCTTCCTCAAAACAGCCACCATACCTACCTATTATGGCCTTTCCACAGCTATTCCGAGATATATTGCCATGCAACTTCCACCGCTTCCATTTTAATGACTTGAGCATTCATTGTCATATTGCTTTGCATGATCATATAGCTGACATAGTAGTTGTGGCTCAGCCACCGTTCATCATTTTTCATACATATTATGCTAGGTCATTGCACATCCTGGTACACTACCAGAGGCATTCATATAGAGTCATATTTTGTTATAGGTATCGAGTTGTAATTTTTATTCTTTTGAGTTATAAGTAAATAGAAGCGTGATGATCATCATTATTCATTATTAGAGCATGTCCCAGTGAGAAAAGGATGATGGAGACTATGATTCCCCCACAAGTCGGGATGAGACTCCGGACAATGAGAAAAAGGGGAAAAAGAAGAAAAAAGAAGAAGAAAAAAGAAGAAGAAAAAAGAAGAAGAAAAAAAAGAAAAGAAAAAGAAAAAAGAAAAAAAGAGAGAACGGGCATGCTAGTTCCACACTTGTGCATCAAAGTAGCACCATGTTTTTCATATGGAGAGTCTTCTATGTTGTCACTTTCATATACTAGTGGGAATTTTACATTATAGGATTAGATGCACACCCACTTAGTTTTCATATTGAGCTTTCATACACTTATAGCTCTCAGTGCATCCGTTGCATGGCAAGCCCTACTCCTCACATTGATATCAATTGATGGGCATCTCCATAGCCCGTTGGTTAGCCGCGTGGATGTGATACTTTCTTACTTTTTTGTCTTCTCATATTTACCCCTATCATCATACTCTATTCCACACGTAGTGCTATATCCATGGCTCGCGCTCATGTATTGCGTGAGGGTTGAAAAAGCTGAAGCACATTAAAAAGTATGAACCAATTTCTTGGCTTGTCATCAGGGTTGTGCATGATAAATACTTTGTGTTAAGAAGAAGACATAGCATGGCAAGACTATATGATATTGCAGGGATAACTTTCTTTAGCGTTAATATTTTGAAAGACATGATTGTTTGTTGGGATGCCTGAGTATTAATGTCTTTATGTCAAATTATAGACTATTGCTTTGAATCACTTATGTATTAATATTCATGCCATGATTAGATATATGATCAAGTTTGTGCTAGGTAGCATTCCACATCAAAATTTATCTTTTTTATCATTTACCTACTCGAGGACGAGCATGAATAAAGCTTGGGGATGCTGATATGTCTCCGTCATATCTCTAATTTTTGATTGTTTCATGCCATTATTATACAACTATCACATATTTTTGGCAACTTTCTATATGATTTATTGGACTAACCTATTGATCCAGTGCCCAGTGCCAGTTCCTGTTTTTTTGCATGTTTTTTGTAACGCAAAAAATCCATATCAAACGAAGTCCAAATGCGATAAAAATTTATGGAGAATTATTTTGGAATATATGTGATTTTTAGGAGGTGGAATCAACGCAAACGGGGCCCCACAATGCCCACAACCCACCAGGGCGTGCCACCAGGGCCCAGGCGCGCCCTGGTGTCTTGTGCCCTCCTCGAATGTCGGTAGGAGCCCTTCTTCTGGCGCAAGAAAGAGAATTTATGAAAAAAAGTGTAAATTTTTTTGCGCAATCAAAGTTACGGATCTCCGGGAATTTAAGATACCGTGAAGGACCAGATTTGGGGAACACGAAACAGAAGAGAACAGAGAGGAAGATCCAATCTCGGAGGGGCTCCCGCCCCTCCGCCGCCATGGAGGCCATGGACCAGAGAGGGGGAACTCTCCTCTGTAGGATCGAAAGTATGTCTAGAGGGGGGGGGTGATTAGACTACATGACCAAATAAAAACTTATCCTTTTCCCAATTCTAGTCTTTGGCAGATTTTAGCTAACTTAGCACAAGTCAAGCAATCTTAACACAATTCAAGCAAGCATGCAAAGAGTATATGAGCAGCGGAAAGTAAAGCATGCAACTTGCAAGAATGTAAAGAGAGGGGTTTGGAGAATTCAAACGCAATTGGAGACACGGATGTTTTTGTCGTGGTTCCGATAGGTGGTGCTATCGTACATCCACGTTGATGGAGACTTCAACCCACGAAGGGTAACAGGTGCACAAGTCCACGGAGGGCTCCTCCCACGAAGGGTCCACGAAGAAGCAACCTTGTCTATCCCACCATGGCCGTCGCCCACGAAGGACTTGCCTCACTAGCGGTAGATCTTCACGAAGTATGCGATCTCCTTGCCCTTACAAACTCCTTGGTTCAACTCCACAATCTTGTCGGCGGCTCCCAAGTGACACCTAGCCAATCTAGGAGACACGACTCTCCAAGAAGTAACAAATGGTGTGTTGATGATGAACTCCTAGCTCTTGTGCTTCAAATGATAGTCTCCCCAACACTCAACTCTCTCTCACAGGATTTGGATTTCGTGTAAAGAAGATTTGAGTGGAAAGCAACTTGTGGAAGGCTAGAGATCAAGATTCATATGGTAGGAATGGAATATCAACACAAGTGTAGGTGGTTCTCTCTCAGAAAATGCAAGTTGGAAGTGTAGGTTCATTCTGATGGCTCTCTCCACGAATCAAGAGGAGGTGGAGGGGTATTTATAGCCTCCACACAAAATCTAACCGTTACACACAACTTGCCAATCTCGGTAGGACCGAATTGACAAACTCGGTCGGACTGATTCAGCAAATCTAGTGACCGTTAGAATTTTCGGTGGAACCGACATGCAACTCGGTAGGACCGATATGGTTAGGGTTAGGGCATAATGTAATCTCGGTGAGACCGATTATACAAACTCGGTGGGACTAATTTTGGTAATAAGCTAACCAGAGAGTTGGTCAGGTAAACTCGGTGGGACCGGTTCGCTCATTTCGGTGAGACCGAAATGTTACAAAAAGGAAGCAGAGAGTTTACATTGCAATCTCGGTGGGACCGATCGCTCATCTCGGTGGTACCGAAACATTATGAAGGAAAACAGAGAGATTACAATCCCATCTCGGTGAGACCGAGATCCCTATCGGTGAGACCGATTTGCCTATGGTTTATGGTAGTGGCTATGACATCTGAACTCAGTGGCGCCAGATAGAAAGAATCGGTGGGGCCGAGTTTGACTTTTGGTTTAGGTCACATGTGGATATGAGAAAGTAGTTGAGGGCTTTGGAGCATATCACTAAGCACTTTGAGCAAGCAAGCCATTAAGCAACACCTCATCCCTCCTTGATAGTATTGGCTTTTCCTATAGACTCAATATGATCTTGGATCACTAAAATGTAAAATGTAGAGTCTTGAGCTATGAGCTTGATCCAATCCTTTTGTCCTTAGCATTTTGAGGGGTCCACTTTTCTCATCCATGCCATGCCAATCATTGAGCTTTCCTGAAATATTTATCTTGAAATAGCATTAGCTCAATGAGCTATATGTTGTTAGGAATTACCAAAACTACCTAGGGATAGTTGCACTTTCGGTCTCCCCCTTTTTGGTAATTGATGACAACATATATATCAAAGCTTCGACAAATGATAATAAGATTGAAAAACATTGTCGCTTTGAGAAGTATGTGAAATGTAAGAGCTCCCCCTAAATTTGTGCATAGTTTAAGATTTCTTTGGACTGCAAATGCACAATGAGTTAAGATCATGAGTTACTCTTCCATGTCACATACATCTTGGTGGAGCACTCAAAATGATAATAATTAAATACATGCACTCATCACCAAGCAAAGTGAATGATCATATAGAGATAAAAAATAATGTCATCCAACAAGCATTAAGGTATCATATGATCAAACACATGATCATCCAAGTATCTCACAAAAGCATAAAGTATCTCAAACAAGCAAATAAAGTTCAACCACCAAAAATCAAGACAAGAGAGAACAAAAGCAACACTCTCTCTTGAAGCCTATGATCTATACATTTTTCTCCCCCTTTGGCAACAAGTTACCAAAAAGTTCATAGAAAATGCATAGCGCTTGGTCTTCAGGTGGTGGTGTAGAGATGGCTCCTTGGACGAAGACTTATGTTGATGTAGATGGAGCTGGTGGAGTAGGTGCTGGAGCTGGATGTATAGAAGCTATAGCTGGTGCGGATGAAGTTGCTCTGGTGTCTGGAACAGGCACTGTAGCTGATCTCTGACTCCTGGGCACTCTAGCAAAAGCATCACTGGTAGGCTTGCCCTTCCTCTCTTGCATGTCATCCTGAAGTTGCTGAACAACTGATTGTATCTCAGTGACCTTCACATCTAGGTCATAGAACTTCTGCTCCATGATCCTCTCCAGGCTCTCCTGGTTTTGAGTCAGGGTGGCCAATCCCTTCTCAATCCTCAGAGTGGAGGCAATCAAGTAGACAAGCTGATCCTGCTTGCTCTTCAAGAAGTACTGAGATGCCTCATCAATGGTTGGCATCTTTGCAGCCTTTTCAGTCCTTTCCTTCTCCTTCTTTGCTTGTGCTTGCACAGAAGATGGTTCATTTCCATCCATAACCACTCTGTTGTCCTCAAAATCTGGATAGATGGGCATGTGTTCCTTGTCCAAGAGGTATGTGCCAGTGCCCATCTTGGAGTTGATTAGCTCCTGGATCTGTGGGGCATACCCACAACTTCTCTTTTGGTCAGATGTTCTCTTGATAGTTTCCACTATGAGGCTCACAACCTTGAACTTTTGAGGCACATCAAATATGTGAAGTAGGTTGATAGCATGGCCTCTGATCATCTTGTGATCACCTGACTTAGGCAAAAGAGTGTGCCTGAGGATCCAGTTAATTGTTGGCAATCCTAACAGAAGGTAATGTACTGATCCAAACTTGTGTGTCTCAACAACAACATCTGGGATCTCTCTATACATATGTGCCATAGAGTTGTGATCCTTCTTCTTCTTGGCATAGACATCCAAGTCATCCTCATTTTCCTTAGGTGCATTGATCAATTTTGCCCATTCTTCAACTGATGATTGGTACCTAGTACCTTCAGACATCCAGACAATCCTTCCATCTGCATAGAAGTGAGCTATGGAGTAGAACTGCATAATAAGCTCATCATTCCACTTTGTGAGCTTCTTCCCAACAAAGTCATCCACTCCACAAGTATTGAAACTATCATACACTCCTGTATAATGCTCTTCATTTTTCCTGATGTACTCCCAGTCCACCCATCTCATATCACAGACTATTGGCTTCTTGTCAAGCAGCACTGTCTCATAGAAGTCCTGATGTTCCTTTGTATGGAACCTGTAGTCCATAGCAGTTCTCCTCCTGACTGCATAGGGATCAGTCAACCTCCACTGTCTGAGTCCTGCATCCTTCCTCAGCTTCATATCCTCAGCTACAGGATGAACATCATTGTGATCTTGAATTTTGGGCTTCAACTTTCTCAAGACATGTTCCTCCTCATCTTCTTCTTCAACAGCAGCTTCAGGCACTGGGGCCTTGTTCTTCTCTCCAGCAGGAATGTTCCTTGTATTCCTCTTGGGTGCAGCTTTGGGCTTTGGAGCAGCTGCCTTGGGAGCTCCTTTGGGCTTTGATGAAGCAGCCCCTGACTTGATGGCATCACCCATAAGCTTTTGAGCTTTGGGTGCTGGTGCAGCAACCTCTTCCTCTTCCTCTTCTTCCATCATGGAAGGCTTTCCAACAACCCTGGCCATGGTCTTCTTGACCCTTTCCTTCCTCTTCTTCCCTTCTGCAGCAGCCTCTTTGGGTTCAGATTCCAAAGATACTTGAGTGGAGGCTCTGGCTTTAGACATGGGAATTCTTCTTGCAGGTGCTTTGGTCCTCATACCAGGCTTAGTGGCAGTAGCTGTGCCATACTCCTTCTTGAGCACCTTCTTCTTGGAAGTGGCCTCATCCTCAACAGCCACATAGTCCTCATCCTCAGACTCTGAGGTTCTCTTCTTTCTGGCCCTGGTGGCTGCCTTGGGTAAGTTGCTGGGTGTGCTCCTGCTTCCATCATCATAGCTGCCAGAGGGACTAGTGCCCTCACTCATCTGAACCTGCTCCTCAAACTTGTTCTGACTGTCACTTTGATTAGACATGTTGCAAACACTGACAGCAGACCCTGTGAATAGATATAGATGAGGTAGAGTAGATGGGCATCACAAAATACAGAGGTTTTTGCAAAAGAATGAGTCAAAAACTTAGTTTTAGTTTTCCACAGAAAGCATTTTGTATCTACCGATTTGTGAACTCTGTGATACCGAAGCAGCTTTTGGAACCTAAACTAGTGAACTCGGTCAGACCGAGTCACAGTTTGGTGGCACCGAGACTGCTAGGGTTTCACAAAGTCCTTAACTCGGTCACACCGATTTGCAATTCTATGTCAGACCGAGAATCACATGTGCAATGGCCTTAGCCGAATCGGTGGAACCGGGTTCTACAACTCGGTTGGTCCGAGATGGTTTCGGCGGAAACCTAACCCTAAATTTTCGATTCACAACTAAACTACGGAGTGTTTTCACTCGATAAGATGATCTCAATCGTGGCAAGATACATGGCAAAACAATGTGCTAGGAATTCGGAGTGGAATTAGCACAAGGATCAAGTCCATACCCTAGTTCGGCGATGGACTTGCTACGATGGCAACGGCGGAGACGATTCCCGTTGACAGCGGCGGAGACCAGCGACGGGAGGCAGCTGGCGACGAGGAGGACGATCCGGAGACCCAGGGAGGCAGAGCAGGCTGAGCGCGGGCGAAAGAGTTTGGAGAAATTTCCAAATTTTGGAACGTGGATATATATATATATATATATATATATATATATATATATGTATATATATATATATATATATATATATAGCCTGACCCTGTCGGTGTGACCGAGTGGAACAACTCGGTGGCACCGAGATGCATAACTACAAGCAGTTACTGCAACTCGGTGTGATCGAAAAGTTCAAATCGGTTGCACCGAGATTGAAAACCTAGATCGACTTAGTGGTCTCGGTATGACCGAAATGGAGGAATCGGTCAGACCAAAACGCACAAAGAAGTTTTGGAAGTTTAAGTCTACGACGAATCGGGGACTCCGAGTGCTGCTCACATAGAGTGGTTTGAATCTGACTTGATCAAACTTTGTGATGTAGCATGAATAGAGTTTGAGACAAGAAAAGCATAGATAGCTAGAGAGGGTTCTTAGGCATTCTTGTCCATCCACTTGGCAAAAGAAAAGGAACCAAACAATCAAAACAACAGGTGGATGTCCTCGAATGAGTAAAATATGCAACCAACATGCTCACACAATAAAATGGCAAATGAAATATGTGGCAAAGCATGCACAACCATTCCAGCATCTATCAAGCAATTGGCGATGACCAGGTCATCTATATATGAGTATATTGACTTAGGAATCAAATGAGAACATTTGATCATAGGTCATACTCATCGTTTAAGCTCAAGCGGGGTTACCACTTTTACATAATGCATTGTTGTGTTCACACCATTAGAGTTGCTTTGACTCAATTATTAAAGTAAAGCTCCCCCTAGATGTGAGATCCCCCCTAAGAGGGATGAACTAACCTTGGGTTTTGTCGATGATGACTTCATGTAGGTGTTGAAGATGTGGATGCTCAATGTTGATGTAGATCGTTTGGAGCAATCCTTTGGAGTGAGTTGCACTTTCAATACCTACACGGGTTAGTCCCACAAGGAACAAACAAGGATATCCATAAACATAGAGTGATGCACACACAAGATGATGTCCATGAAAGCATTAGGCTACCTTGTCCCTTGTCTTACCAACAAGAGGGTTTGTGACTCCTTGAACTAGTGCAAGATGTGGAAGTTGATTGCACTTGTCCTTGCCAAAATGATAAGAGTGAAATATGTTGGCGGAGTCACCCTCAAGAACTCTCTAGTTCTTCTTCTTCGGGATCCACATCATCTTGATGGGAATCCTTGGAGTTGTAGTCGTACTTGATGAAGTAGAACTTGATGTAGTCTTGGGAACCCACTTGACCAAGGACTTAGGAGCTTCTTCAAATGCATCAATCTCCTCTTAAAGCTTATCCTTGCCTTTTTGCTTGTGGTCTTGTGGTGGAAGATCATCTTGAGCTTGTGTCCCTTTGAAGGAAGTAGGATCATACTTCTCTTGTTGAGGAACAAACTTCGTCTTGGGGTATTGATCTTCTTCCCACTCAACTCCATTGGCATTGAACTTTCATTCAAAACCAACACCTTGGTTCTTCCGGTGCCTTCCTTGCTTGCGTACAATTTCCTCGAATTGCTTACTCCCGGCAAGGCTCTTGTAAACACCTTTCTCTATAATTCCCTTCAATAAGCTATTTTATTGCTCAAGTGTAACTTGGCTAAGAGAATCATTAGTGGAATCAAGAGAACTACTAGAAGCAACAATATTGGATTTAACATGATTATTGTTACTACTAGAGGAAGAATCTTTCTTGTTCTTGTTACTAGACTTGACTTAAGCAATGTAAGTGGATAAAAGTAAACGCTTGGCAATGTAAGAAGAACTTTTCTTACGAAGATCATCATTGATTGCCTTTAATAACTCATGCTCTTGCTCAAGGTTGAACTTTTCAAAACGTAACTTCTCATGAGTCCTTAAAAGTTCTCGATGATCTTCTAAGATAGTTTCATGAGCTAACTTAAGAGTGTTTAGTTCTTTAGTTAGAAGCTCAATCTTCTCCTTATCATTGTCATTCATTTTATCTTGATTAGAATGATTAATTGACGTTTCATCATAGTATTCATCACTAGAGTTGTCAACAAGTAAATCATCATCACCTAACAAGTCATCTTCATCATTATTGAAATCAACATACTCGGGATGTGATACCTTTGGGCCTTTAGCCATGAAGCATCTTCCAAGTCCTTCATTTGGTGAATCAAATATGTCGTAGGAGTTGGTTGACACAAGTGCTAGACCGGCAACACCTTCATCTTGAGTATATTCGAAGTCGGAGTGATATCTTCTCTCGGAGTGATTGTCGGAGTCGGAGCCGGATACCCATTCACCAACATGAGCTTGATGTCTTTATTTTGTGCAGCTCCTTGATGACTTGTCCTTCCTTTTCGAATCCTTGCTTCTCCGGGATGTTCTTCGTTCATAACGATCATCTCTACTCCTTCTCTCTCTTGGTGGTGATTCTTCTCTTCTACTTCTTCTCTTAGGTGATTCTTCTCTTCTTTTGTAGGGAGTCGTACACTCATTGGAATAGTGTCCGGGTCTTCCACAATTGTAGCAATTACGCTCTCGACTAGAAGATCTTTTGTCATTGTAAGACCTTGACTTGGAACTTCTCTCTTTGCTTCTACTCTTGTCAAACTTGTTGAAGTTCTTCACCATTAGGCTCAATTCTTCATTGAAGGTTTGTTTCTCACTTGATGATGTGGGAGCTTCACATGAGGCTTTGTAAGCACCACTTGACTTGTTGTGGAGTTCCTCCTTGTCCTTGAGTGACATCTCATGAGCAACAATTCTTCCAATGACTTCCGTTGGCTTGAGATCTTTGTAATTGGGCATCATTTGGATCAATGTGCACACGGTATCATATTTTCCGTCCAAAGCTCTTACGATCTTCTTGATGATGAATTTGTCGGTCATCTCTTCACTTCCTAAGCCGGCAATCTCATTTGTGATAAGAGCAAGCCTAGAGTACATTTCAGCGACACCTTCACCATCCTTCATTTTGAACTTGTCAGGCTAACTTTGAAGCACATCTAACTTGGATTCCTTGACGGAGTCGGTACCTTCATGCATATCAATCAAAGTATCCCAAATTTCCTTTGCATTCTCAAGACGGCTGATTTTGTTGAATTCTTTGGGGCACAATCCGTTGAAGTGGATATCACAAGCTTGCGCGTTGTATTGCAACATCTTAAACTCTTCCGCGCTAGCTTCACGGTTCGGTTCTCTCTCATCAAAGAATTCACCTTGCAAGCCAATACACACAATAGCCCAAACGGCGGGGTTATGTCCAAGAATATGCATTTTCATCTTATGCTTCCAACTAGCAAAATTAGTACCATCAAAGTAAGGACCTCTACGGTGATAGTTTCCCTCACTAGACGCCATACTCTCCTAGGTTGTGAAACCAAGGCTATGACTACCAAAAGCTATGGAAATCAAAGCAAATGGAGACCAAAGCTAAAAGCTCTGATACCACTTGTAGGATCGAAAGTATGTCTAGAGGGGGGGGGGGGTGATTAGACTACTGGACCAAATAAAAACTTATCCTTTTCCCAACTTTAGTATTTGGCAGATTTTAGCTAACTTAGCACAAGTCAAGCAATCTTAACACAATTCAAGCAAGCATGCAAAGAGTATATGAGCAGCGGAAAGTAAAGCATGCAACTTGCAAGAATGTAAAGAGAGGGGTTTGGAGAATTCAAACGCAATTGGAGACACAGATGTTTTTGTCATGGTTCCGATAGGTGGTGCTATCGTACATCCACATTGATGGAGACTTCAACCCATGAAGGGTAACGGTTGCGCGAGTGTACGGAGGGCTCCACCCACGAAGGGTCCACGAAGAAGCAACCTTGGCTATCCTACCATGGCCGTCGCCCACGAAGGACTTGCCTCACTAGCGGTAGATCTTCACGAATTAGGCGATCTCCTTGCCCTTACAAACTCCTTGTTTCAACTCCACAATCTTGTCGGAGGCTCCCAAGTGACACCTAGCCAATCTAGGAGACACCACTCTCCAAGAAGTAACAAATGGTGTGTTGATGATGAACTCCTTGCTCTTGTGCTTCAAATGATAGTCTCCCCAACACTCAACTCTCTCTCATAGGATTTGGATTTGGTGGGAAGAAGATTTGAGTGGAAAGCAACTTGGGGAAGGCTAGAGATCAAGATTCATATGGTAGGAATGGAATATCTTGGTCTCAACACAAGTGTAGGTGGTTCTCTCTCAGAAAATGCAAGTTGGAAGTGTAGGTTCATTCTGATGGCTCTCTCCACGAATCAAGAGGAGGTGGAGGGGTATTTATAGCCTCCACACAAAATCTAACCGTTACACACAACTTGCCAATCTCGGTAGGACCGAATTGAGAAACTCGGTCAGACCGATTCAGCAAATCTAATGACCCTTAGGATTTTTGGTGGGACCGACATGCAACTCGGTAGGACTGATATGGTTAGGGTTAGGGCATAACGTAATCTCGGTGAGACCGATTACACAAACTCGGTGGGACCGATTTTGGTAATAAGCTAACCAGAGAGTTGGTCAGGTAAACTCGGTGGGACCGGTTCACTCATTTTGGTGAGACTTAAATGTTACGAAAAGGAAACAGAGAGTTTACATTGCAATCTCGGTGGGACCAATCGCTAATCTCGGTGGTACCAAAACATTACGAAGGGAAACAGAGAGATTACAATCCCATCTCGATGAGACCGAGATCCCTATCAGTGAGACCGATTTGCCTAGGGTTTGTGGCAGTGGCTATGACATCTGAACTAGGTGGAGCCGGATAGAAAGAATCGGTGGGGCCGAGTTTGAATCTTGGTTTAGGTCATATGTGGATATGAGAAAGTAGTTGAGGGCTTTGGAGCATATCACTAAGCACTTTGAGCAAGCAAGCCATTAAGCAACACCTCATCCCTCCTTGATAGTATTGGCTTTTCCTATAGACTCAATGTGATCATGGATCACTAAAATGTAAAATGTAGAGTCTTGAGCTATGAGCCAATCCTTTTGTCCTAGCATTTTGAGGGGTCCACTTTTCTCATCCATGCCATGCCAATCATTGAGCTTTCCTGAAATATTTATCTTGAAATAGCATTAGCTCAATGAGCTATATGGTATTAGGAATTACCAAAACCACCTAGGGATAGTTGCACTTTCATCCTCCCATCTAGGGGGAGGCCAAGGAATAAGAAGAAGGAGTTGGGATCTCCCCCCCTCTCTCTCGGTGGCGCCGGAGTGCCGCTGGGGCAAGGATCGTGATGGTGATCTACATCAACAATCTTGCTACCGTTAACACCAACTCTCTCCCCCTCTATGCAGCGGTGTAACACCCCTTCTCCCCGCTGTAATCGCTACTTAAAAATGGTGCTCAACTCCATATATTGTTTCCCAATGATATTTGGCTATCCTATGATGTTTGAGTAGATCCGTTTTTTCCTATGGGTTAATCGTGATCTTGGTTGGTATGATTATATATTTTATTTATGGTGTTGTCCTACGGTGCCCTCCGTCTCGCGCAAACATGAGGGCCCCCCACTGTAGGGTGTTGCAATATGTTCATGGTTTGCTTATTGTCAGTGTTGCGGGGGTGACAGCAGCCTAAACACGAATAATTGGGTAATGGCGTATGGGAGTAAAGAGGACTTGATACTTAATTCTATGGTTGGGTTTCACGACCTTAATGATCTTTAGTAGTTGCGGATGCTTGCTAGAGTTCCCATCATAAGTGCATATGATCCAAGTAGAGAAAGTATGTTAGCTCATGCCTCTCCCTCATATAATTACAAGAATGATTACCGGTACTTGTTATAGATTGCCTAGGGACAAATAACTTTCTTGTTGACAAAAGCCATTGATAACCCACAAGTATAGGGGATCGCAACAGCTTTCGAGGGTAGAGTATTCAACCCAAATTTATTGATTCGACACAAGGGCAGCCAAAGAATATTCTTGAGTACTAGCAGTTGAGTTGTCAATTCAACCACACCTGGATAACTTAGTATCTGCAGCAAAGTGTTTAGTAGCAAAAGTGGTATGATAATAATGGTAACGGTAGCAAAAGTAAAGATAAATGTTTTTGGGTTTTTTTAGTAGTTGCAACAGTAGCAACGGAAAAGTAAATAAGCGAAGAACAATATATGAAAAGCTCGTAGGCAATGGATCAGTGATGGATAATTATGTCGGATGCGATTCCTCATGCAATAGTTATAACATAGGGTGATATAGAACTAGCTCCAATTTATCAATGTAATGTAGGCATGTATTCCGTAAATAGTCATACGTGCTTATGGAAAAGAACTTGCATGACATCCTTTGTCCTACCCTCCCGTTGCAGCGGGGTCCTTACGGAAACTAAGGGATATTAAGGCTTCCTTTTAATAGAGAACCGGAACAAAGCATTAATACATAGTGAATACATGAACTCCTCAAACTACGGTCATCACCGAGAAGTATCCCGATTATTGTCACTTCGGGGTTGTCGGATCTTAACACATAATAGGTGACTATAGACTTGCAAGATAGGATCAAGAACACACATATATTCATGAAAACATAATAGGTTCAGATCTGAAATCACGACACTCGGGCCCTAGTGACAAGCATTAAGCATAGCAAAGTCATAGCAACATCAATCTCAGAACATAGTGGATACTAGGGATCAAACCCTAACAAAACTAACTTGATTATATGGTAAATCTCATCCAACCCATCACCGTCCAGCAAGCCCATGATGGAATTACTCACGCACATCGGTGAGCATCATGAAATTGGTGATGGAGGATGGTTGGTGATGACGACGGCGACGAGTCCCCCTCTTCGGAGCCCCGAACAGAATCCAAATCAGCCCTCCCGAGAGAGATTAGGGCTTGGCGGCGGCTCCGTGTCGTGAAACGCGATGAAACTTTCTTCTTGATTTTTTTCTCCCCGAGACGGAATATATGGAGTTGGAGTTGAGGTCGGAGGAGGTCCAGGGGGCCCACGAGATAGGGAGCCGCGCCCTAGGGGGGGCGCCGCCCTGTCTCGTGGATAGGCCGTGGGCCCCCTGGCACTAATTCTTTCGCCAAAAATTCTTATTAATTCCAAAAAGTGCCTCGTGGATTTCCAGGACATTCCGAGAACTTTTCTTTTCTACACATAAAACAACATCATGGCAGTTCTGCTGAAAACAACGTTAGTCCGGGTTAGTTTCATTCAAATCATGCAAGTTAGAGTCCAAAACAAGGGCAAAAGTGTTTGGAAAAGTAGATACGTTGGAGACGTATCAACTCCCCCAAGATTAAACCTTTGCTTGTCCACGAGCAATTCAGTTGATAAACTGAAAGTGATAAAGAAAATTTTTTACAAACTCTGTTGCTCTTGTTGTTGTAAACATGAAAAGCCAGCATTCAAGTTTCAGCAAATATTATGAACTAACCAACTAACAATAACACACAGGTCTCACAGTTACTCATATCAATAACATAATCAACTAGCGAGCCATAATAATAAAACTCGGATGACAACACTTTCGCAAAATAATCATAACATGATATACAAAATGGTATCTCACTAGCCCTTTCTGAGACCGCAAAACATAAATGCAGAGCACCTTTAAAGATCAAGGACTAACTAAACATTGTAATTCATGGTAAAAGAGATCCAGTCAAGTCATACCCAATATAAACCAATAGTAATGAATGCAAATGACAGTGTGCTCTCCAGCGGGTGCTTTTTAATAAGAAGGGTGATGACTCAACATCAAAGTAAATAGATAGGCCCTTCGCAGAGGGAAGCAGGGATTTGTAGAGGTGCCAGAGCTCGATTTTAAAATAGAGAATGAATAACATTTTGAGCGACATACTTTCGCTGTCAACGCAACAACTATGAGATGGCTGTATCTTCCATACTACATGCATTATAGGCAGTTCCCAATCAGAATGGTAAAGGTTTATACTCCACCAACCACCAACAAGCATCAATCCATGGCTTGCTCGAAACAACGAGTGCCTCCAACATACTACAACCCTGGGGGAGTTTTGTTTAGTTATTTTGGTTTGCTTTGATCGTTTTGGATCATTGGACTGGGCATCCCGGTTACTGGCTGAGGGAGTCCTGGACTAGGGGGTGTCCGGACAGCCGGACTATCAATATCCGCCGGACTCCAAGACTACGAAGATAGAAGATTGAAGACTCCGGCTCGTGTCCGGAAGGTACTTTCCTTGGCGTGGAAGGCAAGCTTGGCAATACGGATATGTAGATCTCCTACCATTGTAACCGACTCTGTGTAACCCTAGCCTCTCCGGTGTCTATATAAACCGGAGGGCCTTAGTCCGTAGGACGAACAATACATCTCAACATTCATACCATAGGCTAGCTTCTAGGGTTTAGCCTCCTTGATCTCGTGGTAGATCTACTCTTGTACTACCCATATCATCAATATTAATCAAGCAGGACGTAGGGTTTTACCTCCATCGAGAAGGCCCGAACCTGGGTAAAAACATTGTGTCCCTCGTCTCTTGTTACCATCCGCCTAGACGCACAGTTCGGGACCCCCTACCCGAGATCCGCCGGTTTTGACACCGACATTAGTGCTTTCATTGAGAGTTCCTTTGTGTCGTCACCGATAGGCTCGATGGCATCTTCAACCATCAACGCTGTCCAGGGTGAGACTTTTCTCCCCGGACAGATCTTCGTATTCGCGGCTTTGCACTGTGGGCCAATTCTCTTGGCCATCTGGAGCAGATCGAAAGCTACGCCCCTGGCTGTCAGGTCAGATTCGGAAGCCGAAACTTCACGGCCGATGTCCGTGGAGACTTGATCTTCGACGGACTCGAGCCACAGCCAAGCGCGCCGCACTGTGACGATGGGCATGATCTAGCTCTGCCGCCGGACAGTGCTTTGGTGGCCGCACTCGGATCTGCTTCGGCCATTAGCCCGGAGCCGATTGCCCATATCGAGGGCCGGTGGATAGACGCCGCCCTGGGGGCTTCAACATCCACGGCGATGGAGCCGAATACTAATCTTGTCCCCTGCGAAACTCGTGATCCCGAGGCGCCGGACTCCTTGTTGGTCTCCGAGCCTCCCGCGCCCCAGCCAACTAATTCGGATTGGGCACCGGTTATGGAATTCACCGCCGCTGACATCTTCCAACACTCGCCTTTCGGCGATATCCTCAATTCACTGAAGCATCTCTCGCTATCAGAAGAGTCCTGGCCAGACTGCGGCCAGGATGGTTGGAGTTCGGACGACGAAGAAATTCAGAGCCCACCCACCACCCACTTTGTTGCCACTATCGAGGATTTAACCGACATGCTAGACTACGACTCCGAAGACATCGACGCTATGGACGACGATGCTGGAGATGAACAGGAACCAGCGCCTACAGGGCACTGGAAGGCCACCTCGTCATATGACGTATACATGGTGGATACCCCAAAGGAAGGGGATGGCGAAGAAGCAGCGGAGGTAGACTCTTTAAAGAAGCAGCCCAAACGCCAGCGTCAGCGGCGCCGCTCTAAATCCCGCCACAGCAAGAATGGAGATTCCGGCACAGGAGACAACAATACTCCAGAGAGCGCCGAAGACAATCCCCTCCTGCACGACTCAGCGCAGGAGGAGGCAGAAGCAAGCCCCCACGAGAGGGCGACAAACGAAGGGGTTGAGGACGATAACTATATGCCTCCCTCTGAAGACGAAGCAAGCCTCAACGATGATGAATTCGTCGTACCTGAGGATCCCGTCGAACAAGAGCGCTTCAAGCGCAGGCTTATCGCCACAGCAAACAGCCTAAAGAAAAAGCAGGAGCAGCTTCAAGCTGATCAGGACCTGCTGGCCGATCGATGGACTGAAGTCCTCGCGGCCGAAGAGTACAAACTCGAACGTCCCTCCAAAAGTTACCCAAGACGCAAGCTGCTCCCCCGATTAGAGGAGGAAGCATACATACCTTCTTCACCAACGCACGACATGGCTGACCGACCACCCCGTGGTCGCGACAAAGAGGCATCGAGGCCCCCAGCCAAGACCGTATCCCGGCATCGCTCCAAGAGTACGAAGCCAAAAGGGAACGTGCCGGACTTGCGAAACATATTGGAGGACAAAGCAAGAGAATCTAGATCCATCTATGGATCACGTGGGCGCCCTACGACCCACGACGAATACCGTCGTGCCAGACATAACGCCGGCCGGGCCGAACATAGCAGACAACGCTCCCTCGAGCTGCGTCGCGATATTGCTCAATACAGGGGCGCCGCACACCCGTTATGCTTCACTGATGAAGTAATGGATCATCAGATCCCCGATGGGTTTAAACCCGTAAACATCGAATCTTACGATGGCACAACAGACCCCGCGGCGTGGATCGAAGATTACCTTCTCCACATCCATATGGCCCGCGGCGACGATCTCCACGCCATCAAATATCTCCCACTCAAGCTTAAAGGACCAGCTCGGCATTGGCTTAACAGCTCGCCCGCAGAGTCAATTGGGTGTTGGGAAGACCTGGAGGCCGCGTTCCTTGATAACTTTCAAGGTACATATGTGCGACCACCAGACGCCGATGACCTAAGCCACATTATTCAGCAGCCAGACGAATCGGCCAGGCAATTCTGGACACGGTTCTTGACGAAGAAAAATCAAATCGTCGACTGTCCGGATGCGGAGGCCCTTGCAGCCTTCAAACATAACATCCGAGACGAATGGCTAGCACGGCACCTGGGGCAGGAGAAGCCGAAATCAATGGCAGCCCTCACATCGTTAATGACCCGCTTTTGTGCGGGAGAGGACAGCTGGCTAGCCCGCAGCAACAATCTCCACAAACATTCTGGCAGTCCGGACACTAAGGACAACAACGGCAGGTCACGTCGAATCAAAAACAAACGCCGCATTAACGGCGACGATAAGGAGGATACGGCAGTCAATGCCGGATTCCGAGGCTCCAAACCCGGTCAACGGAAGAAGCCATTTAAAAGAACCACTCCAGGTCCATCCAATTTGGACCGAATACTCGACCGCTCATGCCAGATACATGGCACCCCCGAAAAGCCAGCTAATCACACCAATAGAGATTGTTGGGTGTTCAAGCAGGCTGGCAAGTTAATTGCCGAACACAATGACAAGGGGCTAAATAGTGATGACGAGGAAGAGACCCGGCCGCCGAACAATAGAGGACAGAAGGGTTTCCCCCCACAAGTGCGGACGGTGAATATGATATACGCGACCCATATACCCAAGAGGGAGAGGAAGCGCGCACTACGGGACGTCTATGCGATGGAGCCAGTCGCCCCAAAGTTCAATCAATGGTCCTCCTGTCCGATCACTTTCGATCGAAGAGACCATCCGACCAGCATACGCCATGGCGGATTCGCCGCATTGGTCTTAGACCCAATCGTCGATGGATTTCACCTCACACGAGTCCTGATGGACGGCGGCAGCAGCCTGAACCTGCTTTACCAGGATACAGTGCGCAAAATGGGCATAGACCCATCCAGGATTAAACCTACAAAGACAACCTTTAAAGGTGTCATCCCAGGTGTGGAAGCCAACTGTACAGGCTCAGTCACACTGGAAGTGGTCTTCGGATCCCCGGATAATTTCCGAAGCGAAGAATTAATCTTCGATATAGTCCCGTTCCGTAGCGGCTATCATGCCCTGCTCGGACGAACCGCGTTTGCAAAATTCAACGTGGTGCCGCATTATGCATACCTAAAGCTCAAGATGCCAGGCCCTCGTGGAGTCATTACGGTCAATGGGAATAGGGAACGCTCCCTCCGAACGGAGGAACATACAGCGGCTCTCGCGGCAGGAGTACAGAGCAGCCTTCTCAGGCAATTCTCAAGTCCGGCAACTAAAAAGCCGGACACAGCAAAACGCGCCCGGAGTAATGCCAACCAAGACCACCTGGCGCGATCAGAGCACGCGTAGCAATGTGGCCCCAACCCTCGCCCGCGCATGATCGCAAGAATAACACTCCGCGTACATCATTACGCTTTGGAGATACCATGGGCGCAGGGAAAGGGGCACAAGGAACCAAGAGTGCGGCTCGACCACACCAGGGGCTCACACTAACGCCCCCCTTGTTTTTATTTTTATCTTTTCTTCTTTTGCGTATACAGGACTACATTAACCAGAAGCCCTGTCCGATGGCGAACTCGCCGAACTCACGATGCAACAGTCAGGGATTAAAAAAGTCTGCGACGAATATTCAGGTGGTCTCAATTACGAGCATTAAATTCAATTACATACACCAAGTCTGCAGCTCATCCCTGGAGGGGGACATGTTCATTTAGTCCAAATCCCTTGCTTACCGCACTATTTGTATCAGTCCGCTTTATTAGCAGACCTTCTTTCATAAATAACGCAGCACTTCCTTTTTTGCAAGTACATTACCTTTTCATTGCAATTGCGTTATCTTTTATATATGTTCATTATATGACATCTTGCACCCGTATACTTTGGTACGGCCGAATACGCCAGGGGCTTCTATTCCCCAGGTTATGGTGTGATTAAGTCCGAACACTTTCACAAGTGCGGCACCCCGAACTTATAGCATTATATGAATCAGCTCCGAATCATGTCTTGGGTCAATAGTTGGGTTTTCCCGGCTCCCATGTTTTGGTACCTTACGTTCCGTTCCGTCGGCTAAGGTAGCACTGGGAGAACCACTGCGATTGCGCCCCGGTTGAGCCGGGTTAACGCCTCAGTGGAGAAAGCTAAAACTGACTGGCATGATAAGGCGAGAGACTGGTCGCTGTTCGAGAGGTTCTTTCGGGTCCCTAAAGACTCATGCCGCTTCGAGCGAAGTTCCGGATGATGTCCGACGAAGGCGTGGATAGCGCCCCGGATTCGGTCTTCCGAATACCAGGGGCTTCGCCGAAATTTAAAATTATAGAATTCTATGGCTAAGTGAGAGTGTTCAAGCATTATAAGTCCGGTTGCCTTGTTCGTCGTGTTGAGCGCCTCCCTAGATGGACCCAATAATGGGAACAAGAGTGCTCAAGTTTATCACCGAACACCCCAGCACTTGTAGCTTGGGGGCTGAAGCCAACAACTTGCCATCTCTCAGATTTTACAAACGGCCGCACAGAAGGTAATATTTTAAATTAAATAAGCGTTGCTCATGGCGCACATAAACGAAGTTTTCAGCGCCCAGGATAAATACACAGCGAGTTCATTCAAAAATTACATTTCGGGAGCACTCATCTGCGATATCGCAGGCTCCCTTCAGGACAACCTTATAATACCGCTCCGGCGTACGATGCTCCTTGCCCGGCGGCGGCGGATCCGTGAGAAGCTTCTCCGCATCTAGTTTGCCCCATTGCACCTTTATGCGGGCAAGGGCCCGACGAGCACCTTCAATGCAGGCAGAGCGCTTGATTACATCTAGCCTGGGGCATGCATTCATTAGCCGCCGCACCAGGCCAAAGTAGCTTCTGGGCATGGCCTCTCCAGGCCACAGCCGGACTATGAGACCCTTCATGGCCTCCTCAGCTACCTTGTGGAGTTCGACCAGCTGCTTCAGCTGGTCGCTTGGGGGCACCGGATGGCCGGCCTCAGCATACTGAGACCAGAAGACCTTCTCCATCGAGCTCCCCTCCTCGCCACGATAGAATGCGGCGGCATCAGACGCACTACGCGGCAGATCTGCAAACGCCCCTGGAGAGCTCCGAATTCGGGTAAGTATTCGGTAATCCACATTAACATGCCTGCTTTGCATGAAAAATGCCTTACCCGCAGCTATCTTCTTCATGTCCTCGATCTCCTGAAGGGCCTTCTGGGCCTCGGCCTTGGCGGACTTGGCACTTTCGAGAGCCGAGGCAAGCTCGGACTCTCGAGTCTTGGAGTCACGCTCCAAACTCTCATGCTTTTCCATGAGAGCCTGGAGCTCTTGCCGAACTTCCGCCACCAGTGCCGCTTGCTTTTCTCGCTCAGCCCGTTCCGTGGCCGCATTGCGTTCGGCCACGGATACGGCATCCTTCAGGGCTGCCACCTCGTTAGTGGCCCCTGCAATACACACATTATCCTTGTTAATCTTTTTTGCAACCAAAACCCTTTTCTGTAAGGTACTTATTTAAAGTGGTGTTATTCACCTTATTTTTCCTTGAGCTGCCTCTTGGCATGGCCGAGCTCTTGCTCCGATCGCTCAAGGTCCTTCTTCAGCACCTCGACCTCCACCGTTAATGAGGCAGAGGTCAGCAGCGCAGCCTGCAAACCCATATTGACATATTTTTAGAAACCCTGCGTATATCTTGTTAGATCCTCAGTCCGGCTTTTCTTTCCGAACACCGAACTAAGCATCAGGGGCTACTGTCTATGCGGTATTACACTACATAATTTTAAACTTCTTACCTCAAAGCCTGTTAGAAGGCTGCTGCAGGCTTCGGTCAGCCCGCCCTTGGCGAGCTGGACCTTTTCAATCACAGCACTCATAAGAGTGCGGTGTTCTTCCTCGATGGACGCGCCTTTAAGCGCCTCCAGCAGGTTATCCGGCGCCTCCGGTTGGACGGAGGCCGCCGGCGTCACGGTCCTGCCCTTCTTTCGAAGGGGCCGCTTGCCAGACTCTGGACCCGCTACGGGTTCCGATGTAGGGTCCGGCACAAAGTCCGGGAGGACGCCTGACGGCGCCTCTGGAGCCTCCTCCTGATGGGTCCCCTCTTGGGATCCCACCTCGGCGTCCTCGTCGCCGCGTGGGGTAGAGGCGGTTGGGACGGAATTTACTTCCGACGAGGCCAACGACCCGCTCATCGAGTCGGGAAGATCCTCCCTGGCCGGACTGCGGACAGAATGCAGAGTTAGAAGGATACTTCGTGGCATGAAAGGTACGGCATATAGATGATCTGAATACTTACGATCCGGCCGGACGCCTGGCCCTTGGAGGCCACTCATCCTCGCCAACGCTGTTGTTGGCGAAATTGTCCGGAGGGATAGTTCTCCCCCTCTTGGACCCATCGGCCGCCCCGATTGGGGAAGCCTTCCTCTTCTTCTCTCCCTCCTCCGGGAGAGAGTACTCCTCCTCCTCCTCGTCTTCAGGGGAGGAGTCCTCGTCGTCGTCAGACTCCTGATTACGGGAACTCTTTCGAGTCCCCGTGGCCACCTTCTTGGCCTTCTTCTCCGGCACCACGTGCGGTGCCGGAACCAGCAGCCCTGCTAAGCGGGCATCCACTGGTTCTTCTGGCATGGGAGCCGGGCTGATGAGCAGCTCGGCCTTCTCCATCCATTCCTGTCAAAGGAAGAGGCAGATTAAAAACCTCGCTAGAGTCAATCTAATTATCACAAGTGTCCCGTAATGGGGTCGAATCACTTACCTCGTCAGTCGGAGACTGCGAGCTGAATCCGCGATCTTCGGTCGCGGATGCGGGGGCTTCGGCGCCCTTGAACAGCACCCTCCAGGCACCTTCATGTGTTGTATCGAAGAGCCCGCTCAATGTCTGGTGCTGTTCCGGATTAAACTCCCACAAATTAAATGCCCGTTCTTGGCATGGGAGAATCCGTCGGAGGAGCATGACTTGGATCACATCGACAAGCCGGAGCCTATTGCTCACCATCTTCTTGATGCAGGCTCGGAGTCCCATCACCTCCACCGGATCACCCCACTACAAGCCCTTCTCTTTCCAGGAGGTCAGCTGCGTGGGGATTCCAGATCTAAATTCGGGGGCCGCCGCCCATGTAGGCTTGCGCGGCTCGGTGATGTAGAACCACCCCGATTGCCACCCCTTGACGGAGTCCATGAAGGTCCCTTCTAGCCAAGGGACGTTGGGCAGCTTACCCAACATGGCGCCTCCGCATTCCGCTTGCGTCCCCTTCACAACCTTCGGCTTGACGTTGAAGGTCTTGAGCCACAGGCTGAAGTGGGGCCGGATGCAGAGAAAGGCCTCGCACACGACGATAAACGCCGAGATGTTGAGGATGAAGTTCGGCGCCAGATCGTGGAAATCCAGGCCGTAGTAAAACATGAGCCCCCGGACGAATGGATGGAGCGGAAAGCCCAGTCCGCGGAGGAAGTGGGGGAGGAAGACGACCCTCTCATGAGGTCCCGGGGTAGGGATGAGCTGCCCCGTGTCGGGCAGCCGATGCGCGATATCGCTGGAAAGGTATCCGGCGTCGGGCAGCTTGGTGATGTCCTCCTCCTTAGTGGTGGAGGCCATCCATTTACCTCCCGCTCCGGACATGTTCGGAGAAAGGTCGAGGTGAGATGCACGAGCTTGGGCGTTGGAGCTTGAGTTCGCATGGATGGATAAGCAAAGGAGGAAGAAGGCGTAGGTGAGAAGGTAAATCCTTATCCCTTATATATAGGCGGACAAAACTATGTGTCCCTCATCGGCCTGGTAAAACTCGCTTATCTCCCAAGCGCCACCATCAATGGCGCGGTTGGGTTACCCACACACGTATTGATGAGGATCCCGGAATAAGGGGAACACGATCTCTGCTTCGACAAGACGTGCCAAGGAAACCGCTTCGCTAAACGTGATGAGGTGGAATAGTAAAAAACGGTTCAAACAAGGGCTTGGCTGCGGTGTGATGTCACGCCGCATAATACGTCAGCAGATTGAGCTAGTGTATATATTTTATTCTCTCTACGTTGGAATGTGGAATTTATTTTGCAGAGCCGGACACTATCCTGGTGTTCATTATCTTCTCCGGATTATTCAAGGGAGGAACCCGCCTTGCAATGCCGAACATTGTGCACGCCAGACTTATCGTCATTGAAGACTGGTTCAGGGGCTACTAAGGGAGTCCTGGACTAGGGGGTGTCCGGACAGCCGGACTATCAATATCCGCCGGACTCCAAGACTACGAAGATAGAAGATTGAAGACTCCGGCTCGTGTCCGGAAGGTACTTTCCTTGGCGTGGAAGGCAAGCTTGGCAATACGGATATGTAGATCTCCTACCATTGTAACCGACTCTGTGTAACCCTAGCCTCTCCGGTGTCTATATAAACCGGAGGGCCTTAGTCCGTAGGACGAACAATACATCTCAACATTCATACCATAGGCTAGCTTCTAGGGTTTAGCCTCCTTTATCTCGTGGTAGATCTACTCTTGTACTACCCATATCATCAATATTAATCAAGCAGGACGTAGGGTTTTACCTCCATCGAGAGGGCCCGAACCTGGGTAAAAACATTGTGTCCCTCGTCTCTTGTTACCATCCGCCTAGACGCACAGTTCGGGACCCCCTACCCGAGATCCGCCGGTTTTGACACCGACACCGGCCCTTTCTCGTGAATGACGAGCGGAGTCCACTCCTCTTGAGAATAACCCACCTAGCATGGAAGATATAGGCAGCCCTAGTTGAAACATGAGCTGCTCGAGCATACAAAACAGAATTTCATTTGAAGGTTTGGAGTTTGGCACATACAAATTTACTTGGAACGGCAGGTAAATACCGCATATAGGAAGGTATAGTGGACTCATATGGAACAACTTTGGGGTTTAAGAAGTTTGGATGCACAAGCAGTATTCCCGCTTAGTACAGGTGAAGGCTAGCAAAAGACTGGGAAGCGACCAACTAAGAGAGCGAAAACAGTCGTAAACATGCATTAAAATTAATTTACACTGAGTACAAACATGAGTAGGATATAATCTACCATGAACATAAATATCGTGAAGGCTATGTTGATTTGTTTCAACTACATGCGTGAACATGTGCCAAGTCGAGTCACTCAATTCATTCAAAGGAGGAGACCATCCCATCATATCACATCATAATCATTCTAATAGCATGTTGGCACGCAAGGTAAACCATTATAACTCATAGCTAATCAAGCATGGCACAAGCAACTATAATCTCTAAATCTCATTGCAAATATGTTTACTTCATAATAGCTGACTCAGGAGCGATGAATCATCATATTTACAAAAACAAGAGAGGTCGAGTACATACCAGCTTTTCTCATCCCAATAAGTCCATCATATATCGTCATTATTGCATTTCACTTGCACGACCGAACGATGTGTATAATAATAAGAGTGCATGTGCATTGGACTAAGCTGGAATCTGCAAGCATTCAACTCAAGAGAGAAGACAAAGTAATATGGGCTCTAAGTTAAATAAACAATCATGCATATAAGAGCCACTAAGCATTTTCAATATGGTCTTCTGGACCCCCAAAAGAAATAAAAAGAAAATAAAACTATTTACACGGGAAAGTTCCCAACAAGTAAAAGAAGAACGAGAAATCTTTTTGGGTTTTCATATTAATTTCTACTACAAGCAAGGAAATTAAACTAACTAAATTTTTTGGTTTTTCTTAAGGTTTATCAAACACACAAGAAGAAAACTGAAAAAAAAGAAATTTAAACTAGCATGGATAATACAATGAAAGAGTATGAGCACCGACGACTAGTGTGTGAACATGAATGTAAAGTCGGTGAGAAATACGTACTCCCCCAAGCTTAGGCTTTTGGCCTAAGTTGGTTTAATACCAGTGACCGCCTGGCTGATATCCATAAGTGAAACTGGGGTAGTACTGAGATGAAGAGGCGACCGCCTCCTGAGCAGCAGTGTGTTGGCGAGCTGCCTCCATTCCCCTCTCATATTCAGTGGCTTCTTCCCTAGTGACAACATATCTTCCTTTTGTCTGATAATCAAAAAGGTAGGGGCAGGAAGAGTAACAGGGACGACGTTGCGTCTGTTATAGGTTAGTCGATAATGGAGGAATTGTTCATTCCTCTCAAGAAAATGATGATCAAACATAGCTTCGTTATCCAAATAAACAGGAGGTACAATCATATCCCCCTCTCGTGGGGCTATATTAAGAAAATTAGCCACACGGGTTGCATAAATTCCTCCAAAGATATCACCCCTTCTACTATTATTCTGCAACCTACGTGCAACTATTGCCCCCAAGTTATAACCTCTATAACCTGACACAACACTCTTGAGGACACAAAGATCAGGAGCACACATGTGACATACCTCTCCCTTACCACTAATGCATCTACCAATAAAGAGAGCAAAATAATGTATAGCAGGAAAATGAATGCTCCCTATGGTAGCTTGTGTTACGTCCCTAGATTCTCCCACGGTAATACTAGCAAGAAAATCTCTAACTTCAGATTTCAGAGGATCATTAACATTACCCCACTGCGGGAGTTTGCAAGCAGTTGTGAAATCCTCTAAATCCATGGAATAAGATGTATCATAAATATCAAACATAACACTAGGAGAATTACGCGCAGAAATATATTCGAACCTCCGCACAAAAGAATCAGTCAATTGATAATATTGAGGACACTTATCTTGTAGGAAGTCCTCCAGCTCGGCACTACGCACATACGCATCAAATTCCTCCTTGAAGCCCGCTTCGACCATAAAATCATCGGACGGCCACTCGCAAGCCCGTACATTTGCGTCCCTCTACAAATTAACATCTTGTTCACGTATAGCAATCCTTGGCCCTTTCTTTGCCGAGGAACCACCTTGGTACATTCTTCTAAGCATATTTCTTTTTCTGAAAATTTCTAAAATTTTAGTAACTTCAAAATAAAAGTGAATAAAACTAAACAAGATTGATAGCAACTACTCCTACAAGTGCCTAGAGCCTATATCATGCATTGGAATTACTTGGGACCTCAAAAATTTAACATGCAAGCTCAAGAACATGGTCACCTATGCAGCAAAAATTTGCAATGAATAAAGCACTAGAACAAAAACTAATTGGACCAATGGAGGAGTCACATACCAAGCAACAATCTCCCAAAGCAGTTTTGCGAATGGAGCTTTGAGCTAAGAGATCGAAAATCGCAGCAAAACGAGCTAGAACTCGGGCTTGAACTGGATGGGGATTTTTTGGGTAGAAGATGAAGTGTGTGGGTGCTGGCATAAGTGGAGGGGACCCACCAGGGGCCCACGAGACAGGGGGCGCGCCCTACAGGGGGGCGCCCTCCTCTCTCGTGGCCTGGTGCTTGGCCCTCTTGCAGTATTTTCAGTGCCTAAAATCCTCAAATATTCTAGAAAAAATCATACTAAATTTTCAGGGCAATTGGAACACTTTTATTTTCGGACTATTTTTTAGTGCACGGATAATTCAAAAAACAGACGGATAATACTATTTTTGCTTTATATATTCTAAATAACAGAAAGTAAAAAGAGGGTACAGAAGGTTGTGCCTTCTAGTTTCATCCATCTCGTGATCGTCAAAATGAACCCATTAACAAGGTTGATCAAGTCTTGTTAACAAACTCATTCCGAATAACATGGAACCGGAGAAATTTCCAATAACACTAAGTTACCTCAACGGGGATATGAAAATCCCCAACAATAAGAATATCATACTTTTTCTTGACAGTAGGGAGAGGAAATTCGAAACCTCCAAATATGATAGTTGGAACTTTTTCAATAGAATTGATGCTATGAACTTGAGATTGTTTCCTCGGAAAGTGTACCGTATGCTCATTACCATTAACATGAAAAGTGACATTGCCTTTGTTGCAATCAATAACAGCCCCTGCAGTATTAATAAAAGGTCTACCAAGGATAATAGACATTCTATCGTCCTCGGGAATATCAAGAATAACAAAGTCCGTTAAGATAGTGACATTTGCAACCACAACAGGCACACCCTCACAAATACCGACAGGTATAGCAGTTGATTTATCAGCCATTTGCAAAGATATTTCAGTAGGTGTCAACTTATTCAGTTCAAGTCTACGATATAAAGAGAGAGGCATAACACTAACACCGGCTCCAAGATCACATAAAGCAGTTCTAACATAATTTCTTTTAATGGAACATGGTATAGTTGGAACACCCGGATCTCCAAGTTTCTTTGGTATTCCACCCTTAAAAGTGTAATTAGCAAGCATGGTGGAAATTTCAGCTTACGGTTTCTTTCTTTTATTTGTAATGATATCCTTCATATACTTAGCATAAGGATTTACTTTCAGCATATCAGTTAAGCGCATACGTAAGAAAATAGGTCTAATCATTTCAGCAAAGCGCTCAAAATCCTCATCATCCTTTGACTTGGATGGTTTAGGAGGAAAGGGCATGGGTTTCTGAACCCATGGTTCTCTTTCTTTACCGTGCTTCCTAGCAACAAAATCTCTCTTATCATAACTTTGATTCTTTGATTGTGGGTTATCAAGATCAACAGCAGGTTCAATCTCTACATCATTGTCTTTGCTAGGTTGAGCATCTACATGAACATTATCATTAACATTATCACTAGGTTCATGTTCATCACCTGATTGTGTTTCAGCATCATAAATAGAAATATCATTGGGATTCTCAGGTGTGTCTACAGTAGGTTCACTAGAAGCATGCAAAGTTCTATCATTTTTCTTCTTCTTTTTAGAAGAACTAGGTGCCTCTAAATTATTTCTCTGAGAATCTTGCTCGATTCTCTTAGGGTGGCCTTCAGGATACAAAGGTTCCAGAGTCATTCTACCAGTTCTAGTAGCCACTCTAACAGCAAAGTCTTTTTTATTATTTAATCCATCAAGCAAATCATTTTGAGCTTTGAGTACTTGCTCGGCTTGAGTAGCAACCATAGAAGCATATTTGCTAACGCGGTGAAGTTCATTTTTAACTCTAGCCAGATTATCACCTACGCGTGCTATCTCGAAAGCATTATTCTTTAACTCTCTACCAACATAAGCATTAAAACTTTCTTGTCTAGCCATAAAGTCATCAAATTCATCTAAGCATGGGCTATGAAATTTAGTAGAGGGTATTTCAACTTTATCATATCTATAGAGAGAATTTACCTTCACTACCTGTGTCGGGTTATCAAGACAATGTGGTTCTTCAGGCGGTAAATTAAGACCATGTATTTCTTCAATAGGAGGTAAATTCTTAACATCTTCAGCTTTAATACCTTTTTCTTTCATTGATTTCTTTGCCTCTTGCATATCTTTAGGACTGAGAAATAAAACACCTCTCTTCTTCGGAGTGGGTTTAGGAATAGGCTCAGGAGTTGGCTCAATTGGTTCATGAATTGCTTCAGGAACTAGCTCGGGAAGAGTCCAATTATTTTCATTAGTCCAACATATTATTCAATAGTATTTCAGCTTCGTCGACTGTTCTTTCCCTGAAAACACAACCAACACAACTATCCAAGTAGTCCTTAGAAGCATCGGTTAGTCCATTATAAAAGATATCAAGTATTTCATTTTTCTTAAGAGGATGATCAGGCAAAGCATTAAGCAACCGGAGAAGCCTCCCCCAAGATTGTGGGAGACTCTCTTCTTTGATTTGCACAAAATTATATATTTCCCGCAAGGCAGCTTGTTTCTTATGAGCAGGGAAATATTTAGCAGAGAAGTAATAAATCATATCCTGGGGACAACGCACACAACTAGGAGCAAGGGAATTATACCAAGTCTTAGCATCACCCTTTAATGAGAATGGAAATATCTTAAGGATATATAAATAGCGAGACTTCTCATCATTAGTAAACAGGGTGGCTATATCATTCAACTTGGTAAGATGTGCCACAACAGTTTCAGATTCAAGGCCATAAAAAGGATCAGATTCAACTAAAGTAATAATATCTGGATCAACAGAGAATTCATAATCCTTATCAGTAACATAGATAGGTGAAGTAGCAAAAGTAGGATCGGGTTTCATTCTAGCATTAAGAGACTGCTGCTTCCATTTAGCTAATAATTTCTTAAGATCATTTCTATCATTGCAAGCAAGAATTTCCATAGCAGCTTTTTCATTCATAGTATAACCCTTAAGAACAACAGGTAAAACATAATCATTGGGGGGACCTTCATCATCACTATCATCAGTAATAGGATCTTCAGTAATTTCATTCCCCCTAAATCTAGCAACTTGTTCATCAAGAAGTTCACCTAATGGCAAAGTAGTATCACGCACAAAAGTAGTTTCACCATGCATAGCAGAAGTGGCATCATCAATAACATGCGACATATCAGAATTCATAGTAGTAGCAGGTTTAGGTGTCGCAAGCCGACTAAAAACGGAAGGAGAATCTAGTGCAGAGCTAGATGGCAGTTCCTTACCTCCCCTCGTAGTTGAGGGCAAAATAGTAGTTCGATCTCTTTCAAGTTCTTCATAGTGATCAACAGATATAAATCCCAAGTGACTCAGAGAATAGAGCTATGCTCCCCGGCAACGGCGCCAGAAATTAGTCTTGATAACCCACAAGTATAGGGGATCGCAACAGCTTTCGAGGGTAGAGTATTCAACCCAAATTTATTGATTCGACACAAGGGGAGCCAAAGAATATTCTTGAGTATTAGCAGTTGAGTTGTCAATTCAACCACACCTGGATAACTTAGTATCTACAGCAAAGTGTTTAGTAGCAAAAGTGGTATGATAATAAAGGTAACGGTAGCAAAAAGTAAAGATAAATGTTTTTGGGTTTTTGTAGTAGTTGTAACTGTAGCAACGAAAAAGTAAATAAGCAAAGAACAATATATGAAAAGCTCGTAGGTAATGGATCAGTGATGGATAATTATGCCGAATGCGATTCCTCATGCAATAGTTATAACATAGGATGATATAGAACTAGCTCCAATTCATAAATGTAATGTAGGCATGTATTCCGTAAATAGTCATACATGCTTATGGAAAAGAACTTGCATGACATCTTTTGTCCTACCCTCCCGTTGCAGCGAGGTCCTTACAGAAACTAAGGGATATTAAGGCCTCCTTTTAATAGAGAACCGAAACAAAGCATTAACACATAGTGAATACATGAACTCCTCAAACTACGGTCATCACCAAGAAGTATCCCAATTATTGTCACTTCGGGGTTGTCGGATCATAACACATAATAGGTGACTATAGACTTGCAAGATAGGATCAAGAACACACATATATTCATGAAAACATAATAGGTTCAGATCTGAAATCATGGCACTCGGGCCCTAGTGACAAGCATTAAGCATAGCAAAGTCATAGCAACATCAATCTCAGAACATAGTGGATACTAGGGATCAAACCGTAACAAAACTAACTTGATTACATGGTAAATCTCATCCAACCCATCACCGTCCAGCAAGCCTACGATGGAATTCCTCACGCATGGCGGTGAGCATCATGAAATTGGTGATGGAGGATGGTTGGTGATGACGACGGCAACGAATACCCCTCTCCGGAGCCCCGAACGGACTCCAGATCAGCCATCCCGAGAGAGATTAGGGCTTGGCGGCGGCTCCGTGTCGTGAAACGCGATGAAACTTTCTCCTTGATTTTTTTCTCCCTGAGAGGGAATATATGGAGTTGGAGTTGAGGTCAGAGGAGGTCCCGGGGGCCCACGAGATAGGGGGCCGCGCCCTAGGGGGGGTACCCCCCTGTCTTGTGGATAGGCCGTGGGCCGCCTGGCACTAATTCTTTCGCCAAAAATTCTTATTAATTCCAAAAAGTGCCTCCGTGGATTTCCAGGACATTCCGAGAACTTTTCTTTTCTACACATAAAACAACATCATGGCAGTTCTGCTAAAAACAGCGTCAGTCCGGGTTAGTTTCATTCAAATCATGCAAGTTAGAGTCCAAAAGAAGGGCAAAAGTGTTTGGAAAAGTAGATACGTTGGAGACGTATCAGCCATCTACTTTTATTACCTTGCAATTTATTCGTATTTTTATTCTCGCAAAGTACTCGTAGTTTTATTCTTGCAAAATAGTTTCATACTTGTTTTAGGTAAAGCAAACGTCAAGTGTGCATAGAGTTGTATCGGTGGTTCATAGAACTTGAGGGAATATTTGTTCTACCTTTAGCTCCTCATTAGGTTTGACACTCTTATTTATCAAAGAAGGCTACAAACGATCCCCTATACTTGTGGGTTATCAGTACCCTAGAGCTTGTTCCTCTTGGGTGCTTGGGCGCCCTAGACTGTTGGTGATGCTTTGGAGCTCAATCATTGTGGTGTAAAGCTCCGGGCAAGCGTCGAGGTCTCCAATTAGGTTGTGGAGATCGCCCCGAGAAATTTGTACGGGTTTCGGTGACCGCCCCAAGGGTTGCCAAAGTGTACGGGGTTCGGTGACCACCCCCAAGGGTTGCCATTTGTACGGGTTCGGTGACCTCCCTCAAGGGTCCCTTAGTGGAATCACGACATCTTGCATTGTGCGAGGCATGAGGAGATTGTGGTGGCCCTAGTGGCTTATTGGGGAGCATTGTGCCTCCACACCACTCCAAATGGAGATTAGAATCCGCAAGGGTGTGAACTTCGGGATACATCATCGTCTCTACATGCCTCAATTATCTCTTACCCGAGCCCTTTACTTATGCACTTTACTTTGTGATAGCCATAGTATGACATGTTATATATCTTGCTATCACTTAGTTGTTTATCTTGCTTAGCATAAGTTGTTGGGCACATAGGTGAGCCTATTTGATTTAGGTTTTGTGCTTGACAAATTAAATGCTAGTTTTATTCCGCATTTTTTCAAGCCTAAACCGTAATTATTTTAAAGCTCCTATTCACGCCCCCCCTCTAGGCGACATCCACGATCTTTCAATTGGTATCAGAGTCTTATCTCTCTTTATTAGGCTTAACCGCCTAGATAGTAAAGATGCCGACTAGGGGATTAGGATTCTCTGAAACTCTTAGTTTCATGGCACAAATTTTGATGTTTGGGTAATTCACAAGCTTAATCTCTTTAGGGCCATTGACCCAAATTTAGAGCTAATTGTAGATATGGGTTTTTCTCCTCCAAAGAATCCCCAAATATTATCTTTAGAGGATGAGAAAAACTCTTATCTCAATGCTCAAGCTTCTAATGTGCTTTTTGATGCTTTGAGTGAAGGAAATATGCCCTAGAGGGAATAATAAAGTTATTATTTATTTCCTCATATCATGATAAATGTTTATTATTCATGCTAGAATTGTATTAACCGGAAACATGATACATGTGTGAATACATAGACAAACATAGTGTCACTAGTATGCCTCTACTTGAACTAGCTCATTGATCAAAGATGGTTATGTTTCCTAACCATAGGCATGTGTTGTCATTTGATTAATGGTATCACATCATTAGGAGAATGATGTGATTGACTTGACCCATTCTGTTAGCTTAGCACTTGATCGTTTAGTATGTTGCTATTGCTTTCTTCATGACTTATACAAAGTTCCTGCAACTATGAGATTGTGCAACTCCCGTTTACCGGAGGAACACTTTGTGTGCTACCAAACGTCACAACATAACTGGGTGATTATAAAGGTGCTCTACAGGTGTCTCCGAAGGTACATGTTTAGTTGGCATATTTCAAGATTAGGTTTTGTCACTCCGATCGTCGAAGAGGTATCTCTGGGCCCTCTCGGTAATGCACATCATTATAAGCCTTGCAAGCAATCTGACCAATGAGTTGGTTACGGGATGATGCATTACAGAACGAGTAAAGAGACTTGCTGGTAATGAGATTGAACTAGGTATTGGATACCGACGATCGAATCTCGGGCAAGTAACATACCGATGACAAAGGGAACAACATATGTTGTTATGCGGTTTGACCGATAAAGATCTCCGTAGAATATGCGGGAACCAATATGAACATCCAGGTTCCGCTATTGGTTATTGACCGAGAATAGTTCTAGGTCATGTCCACATAGTTCTCGAACCCATAGGGTCCACACGCTTAACGTTACGATGACAGTTTTATTATGAGTTTTTGATGTACCGAAGGTTGTTTGGAGTCCCGGATGAGATCGGGGACATGACGAGGAGTCTCGAAATGGTTGAGACATAAAGATTGATATATTGGATGACTATATTCGGACACCGGAAGTGTTCCGGATGTTTTCGGAGAAAAACCGGAGTACCGGAGGGTTACCGGAACCCCCCCGGGAAGTAATGGGCCTTGATGGGCCCTAGTGGAGAGAGAGAGGGGCCGGCCAGGGCAAGAGGCGCGCCCCCTCCCCTTGAGTCCAAATAGGACAAGGAAGGGGGGGGGGCGCCCCCCTTGCCTTCCCCCTCTCCCACTCCTTCCTTCCCCCTCCTTCTTGGAATAGGAAAGGGAGGGGGCAAACCTACTTGGAGTAGGTTTCCCCCTCCTAGGGCGCGCCTCCCCCTTGGCCGGCCCCCTCCTCCTCTCCCCCTTTATATACGGGGGCGGGGGGCACCCCATAGACACACAAGTTGATCTACGGATCGTTCCTTAGCCGTGTGCGGTGCCCCCCTCCACCATATTCCACCTCGGTCATATCGTCGCAGAGTTTGGGCGAAGCCCTGCGCCGGTAGAACATCATCATCGTCACCACGCCGTCGTGCTGACGGAACTCATCCCCGACGCTTCGCTGGATTGGAGTCCGGGGGACGTCATCGAGCTGAACGTGTGCTAAACACAGAGGTGCCGTACGTTCGGTGCTTGGATCGGTCGGATCGTGAAGACGTATGACTACATCAACCGCGTTGTCATAACGCTTCCGCTTAACGGTCTACGAGGGTACGTAGACGACACTCTCTCCTCTCGTTGCTATGCCATCACCATGATCTTGCATGTGCGTAGGAAATTTTTTGAAATTACTACGTTCCCCAACATTGAGCAATGTAGTTATATTTCAACTCCTGTCGTTCCGGGATGCTCATGAGTTGTGGAAAAAGCTTCAAGATTAATATGGTGTGTCCATGATTTGTGGAAATGATTATTCTCCCTCCACCTCCGGCCTTGTTGCCTTCTCAACTTCTTCTACTTCACCTACATGTGGATTGCCACAAGGTAGTGCTTTGGTGAGTAGTGTTGGTCATTGCAATGATGATAGTGTGCTTGTTCTTGATGATCCTTCATCACTATCTTATTGCAATGGTCCTTCTTTGGACCTTAACACTTCGATCACTCTAGATGGTTCATATGCTAGTGTTGATAGTCCTTGCATATCATGTAGAAATTGCTTGACTAAATCGCATGATGATATGCTTGCTATGTCTTGTTGCGATGATAAAAATGCTTCTATTTCCTCGAGTTGTTGTGCTCACAATGTAGAGGAAACTCAAGACTCCATGGAACAAGATGTGGTCTTGTATGATCACCACAAAAAAAAGACACATCCATGACATTTTGGGCCGAACGAATTTTTTTTGTCATATTTATGACACTTCTGTGAAGATAATTATGACAAAACCCAGTATCATCATAGATGTGGTGGGCTCCTACTTCTTTGACAAAAAATCATGACAAAAAATGCGCTTTTCATCCTAGGCGTGCCTGAGACGCACCTGCTTGACATTCTTTGGGCCGTCCTTGACGGAAAAATCATGGTAGAAGCAAGGGCGAGGAAACTTTCCGGGAGTTCCCGGTTACGGTGGGTGGTCGGGGCCGAGCGATGCACAGAGGTTTGCGCGTTTCTCTCATACACGTACGCGCGTGTGTGCGAGGCGTTGTGCTCTAACTAAACCCGAGAGATTGCAGTAGCTATGTTGCTGAATCCCGATCGATCCCTTGCTATTAACTGATCCCGAGTGATTCCTTCGCTACTGCCGCTAACTGAAGCCGATCGAACCTGCTGCCCCTTGATGAACAATGAACGTGGAGTTGGTTGAACGAGTTGAGACATACGTGGTTGGGGTTGGTTGAACAGTTCCCGGTGGGGGTTGGATGAACAGGATCCCGTGGTAGTAGAGGTCGTTGCCGCTGGATGAATAGGACCCCGATCGATGAGGTGGGGTGGATGAAAAGTAGCCGATGGAGGGAGCCCGTGGAGGGCTGGTTGAACAAGACCTCGTGGAACGGCTGGTTGAACATGACCCCATGGAGAGTTGGATGAACAGTTGCTGGTGGAGTCTGGAGGAAGTTGACGGTGGATGAACAGTAGCAGGTGGAGGCTGGAGGAAGTCGAGGTGGATGAATAGTAGCCTGTGGAGTCCCGTTTTGCGGTACGCCACACCCTTCCCAATGAAGAGGACCCCCGTTTTGACGGTAGGAGGTCGAAGAGAAGTCCGTTTCCTCTATTTTGCGTATGCCACGCCCCTCCCGATCAACAGGACCCCGTTTCGACCGTAGGAGCTCGAACAGAAGTCCGTTTCCACTGTTTTGTGGTACCAGACCCTTCTGGATGAACAGGACCCCATTTCGACCGTACGTGGTCGAACAGAAAGGCTGTTTCCTCTGTTCTGCAGTACGTCAGGCCTCGTTTCGGTTGTTCCGTCCAAGCCGGTTGGCTCTCGATGAACACGATGAGTTCCAACCCAGTGGATTCGCTCCCGATGAACAGGACGCATTCCGACCCAGTCACTTGGCTCTCGGTGAAGACCACGTTGTTTCCTCTGTTCTAACCCAGCCAGTTAGCTGCCGACGAACAGGACGACGTCGCTGCCGTTCGTTGCCTCTCCTTGTACACGAGCCATGGGCGTACGTTTGCACGAGTACGCATTCGAGACCCGGGCCGTATGTACGCATGTAGCCGTATTTAATTTCTTGCAGCATGGTTGTACGCACATGTACATGATATATATAGACGGGACTGCGTCACATGCCACGTCCGTGCCTCTACTATGACAGGTGCATCTCCTTACTCGAACACGGTTCATCGCTGCAGAGAGACCGACCGACCCATATGTACGTGCACGATCACGACCAGACAGAGAACCGAACATACGATTCGACCTGGTGGGACCTAGCTGTTAGGGAGGATAAGGAGACATTTCCTTCCGTGCAAAGATATAGCTGGTGGGTCCCAGCTGTCAGGGAGGATAAGGAGGCACTTCCTTTCCTGCAAAGATATGGCTGGTGGGTCCCAACTGTTAGGGGGAAGAATAATCTTTTTGCCCGTAATACGGAGGCACTTCCTTGCGTACGAAGATGTAGCTGGTGGGTCCTAGCTGTCAGGGAGGATAAGGAGGCACTTCCTTTCGTGCGAAGATATAGCTGGTGGGTCCCAACTGTCAGGGGGAAGAATCATTTTTTTGCCTGTAATACGGTTGCACTTCCTTGCATATGAAGATTTAGCTAGTGGGTCCCAGCTGTCAGGGGGGAAACGTTTTTTAGGCCCTTCCGGTAGGTCCCGCTGTTAGGTGGTGGAATCATTATTTTGCACGTAGGCACTTCCTTGCTGCAGCCGTGGACCTAGCTGTTAGCCTCTACATGTACAGTCCTCTTCCGATCAAAGGCGTTCCTTGACCACGTTGACCACACCGCGCTGAGAGCACCAAGGCCGTGGACGACGGCAAGGCTAAGATGGGAACAATCTGGAGTCATGGAACAAGGGGTACTGGAGTTCCTGGCAGAGGGGAGTACGAGGGACTGGTTCGACTGTCGGGTGAGGCTGCCTTCGCCGGAGAATAACAGAAGGTGTGGGTGAGTACAAGTATGACCTGGCCACCGTTGGGAGTAGAGTGGGTGCGGCAAGGCCTGCACGGCAGCACAGCCGGCCACGGGAGGTAGATGAAGGCGCTCCAATAGGCGATGGTTTTGGCGGCTGCAGCAAGAGCAACTAGATCAGAGATTGAAGAAGCAGGATCGCCGTTGGATGTCAATCGAACGACTACAGATGTAAGAATAATTTTTTGACTCTTTTTTTGACCATTAAATCGTTTTGTTCACTAAATGGACAACACCTTGCGCAGGCTTCGTCTAGTGGGCTAACAAAGTCAGCTTCGAAAGCTGTGCCAGAATGCAGCCCATTTATCTAGGTTTTATAGTTTGTTTGCCAATACATCTATTACCTGGGCTATGACTCAAAAAATAATCTATTTCCTGGGTTAGATAAAAACAATAATAATAGCCGATTTTCTGTTTATGATAATTGTTTCTCCAAAAAATACTATTTATGATATTTTACAACGCATTTGATTATTTATTTGAATACACCTATTTACTTAGCTGGGTCAAAAATAATATCGCGTACATGCAGTGCATTTATAATTTCTGATAATTTACAAGCCTTTTGATTTTAGTAGAAATGGACCGATTTTTTGGGATGGGTGAAAAAGCAATGATGGTTTGGACTGAGTATTTCGTATAAAAATAATATTGAGGTATGAATATTATTAAAAAAATAAGTTGGTCTAGGTAATCTTATTATATAAAAAATGAATTGGGCTGTGCATTTTATTAAAATAAAGATAGGCTAGGATGCGCTTATTTTAGGATATTGTGTACAACTGTCGGCCTAGTTGCATTGCTGATGTTCAAACAAAAGGCCCGTGTAGTACAATACAACTTTACATGGCTACTCAGCCCACATTCAACGACGCCAGAAAGGCCCAAACAAGGCTTCTATAAAGTTTTTTGAAGTCACTGAGCTCAATTAATAACTTAAGAAAAAAGTTAGAGTATAGTGGAACCTAATTAAAAGTTGTCAAGAGCGAAGAAATAATTCAACGGGTTCCACTTGTGTGTGTGTGTGTGTGTTTGAGAGAGATAGAGAGAGAGAGAGATCCACCGGTCGATGCTCGTAAAATACATCTTTTAGCCATATGCATTAATTGCTGATGCTCAGTATAAACTTATATAGTTGACACAATAATATAGGACATCATAGCACACTGAACTTGCATACAAAAATTACACGCAGGTGGCACAATCAGGGTGGAAGCAGTGGATCGCTATGGGTAGGGCTATGTTGAAACCAATGAACTCCTACATAACGGTTCATCGTCTTTATCAATGATGGGGAAATATCTTGAATGTTGACAACACAATAAGTTCTGCCAACACATTAAGTTGACGTACAACCCTTTCTAAAATAGTTCAGGTACAAAAATAGAACAGACCGCAATCAAATGTACTGGCACATCTGTGCTTCACACCGATAGCTCGGATTTAACTAGTATCTAACAAGATTTAGTTGTTACCTCAAATTAGAGCACATCCAGGCAGCCAGCCCTGCCTCTTCTCCCAAAGAAGCAGTGGCCTCCGCCGCGCGATGGAGTAGGCCCTATGCCATTCATCGTTCCGGGCAACACGGGGAAAGTCTGACGTTTACTCCTGTAATGGACGTCGTTGACGGACCCTGGCACCAACGGCGGTGACAAGACTTCGATTGATGGATTGACGACTTCTTCGACATGCACGAACACTCGATACAGGTACATCCCTAACATGGTCTGTGGCGGCCTTGGTGGCGACGAATAGTACAACCCCGGTTCCTGCACCGGTATCTCAACACCAATCACCTTCGGTATGGTGGACGGCTTCTTCATCCATGCCATAACCGTCACAGCCCAGCTCTCTGGAGGAACAAACATACTTACGAGCTCACCTCCAAGGTCGTTGACAAGCTCATTCATGGACTCGCTGTTCCAAGCACGTCGAGGCATGCCGTGGAAGGTAAGATTTGTTAAAAACTCAAGCTCAGAGGGCACCGAGCCCCATCCTGGGTGCCACCGATCAAAGCTCACCAACGCGCCATCTCAGAACAAATGTTGGGAAGATTCAAACACACAACTGCAGTTGAAAGTTGTCCAGAACCTGACAAAGAAATCAGCCGGTGGCGGACAGACTTTGACAAGCAAGTCACTTATTTGGATGTCGTGCACAATGCCAAGAGCTTTGACAAAGTCGTCCGGCTAGACGGGAGGCCGGTCGTAGTTGATGGTTACCATCAGCACTTTTCTCGCAAACTGGTCGTCAAGCGTCGCCATGCCACTGTTGAGCGACAGCATGCAGCGCCCGAAGGCAGGACGGACCTCAGGATCTCTGGCTCGGAGATCCGCGTTGACTGATGACATGATAGTGTGCTTGAGTACAGGGAGTGCAGGAGGGGGATTTGGGGGAACTGGAGTAGGAATCGAGATTCCAGAGGTGGGGTAGGGGTGGGAGATTAGGGATGAAAAGGTAGCATGAATTTCAAACACGCGCCAATATGCTCTCGGCACGCAAGCGCACGTAAACACCGGTGGCGCCCACAGGTCGGCCTAAGTGTCCTTATTCTTTCTTTTTTTGGGAGCCCGACCTTTTTTTGAGGATCTTTTGAGAGCCCAGCCTGAGAGTCATAATTGACCTGTTGGCATTGCGTTACTACTCGACCCATATTCAACGACACCTCGTTGGCCCAAACAAATGTACATCATCGAAAAGACACTGAGCTCAAATTATAACTTGAAAAAAGGAGATATACTCTGAACATTGGAGAACAAACCAGAACTTCGAGACAATAAACAGTTCGAAACAATGATGTATACAACATTCAAACACTGACTAGTGACTACTACTGACATAAACATCAAGACATGATAATTCATAAGAAGTCTTGCTACACCACCAAAATGCACCTATCTGCAGCGCTCAGACTCTCGTGATCCAGACGAGAATGGCATTCTAAATATGGGCAACTATTACATAGTAAGAGTGACATAGACGAGGATGACCAAATGACAAGGAATATGCATAATAAAAGAGAGAACTAGCCATCCAGAACAAGCAACAAAGACAACAAGTCATTCGAAGAGGGATGATCCAACACCATCATAATTTGCGGCCCCGCTTCAGCCACCAGTGATCCAGAGACACCAGTACTCCACTCTTTCGATGCAACAACCCAATTACCTATCAACCTGAAGACTTGAACCACATCACTGCCTGTCGGACTTGAGACATCCAAGGATCAAAGTTAATCTATATGCCTGTGTCATTCTCACCTTCTATTGGCTGCAGGCTGTATCATTGACAAGCAGGGGAGTTTTCTCCCGAACTCCTAGGGCTCGTCGTGTAGACACAGTTTTCCATAGCAAACAGAGCCTCTCTGCCATCAAGGTCCTTGACAACAGTGATCTCCTGGTTAATCGGATAATTGAGTCCGAGAAACAAAGAGTGTGAACCAAGGCTGTTTACCCGCCTTCAAGTCAAAAATCCTGAAGGCCCCAACAAGCTGGTATCCTGCTCATAGACGTAACAACCACTGTCCGGATACTCACGTATTTCACGGTGCTTGTACATAGTGGGGTTTTTGCAATATAACTTTTTCGGCTCATGTGTGCGAATGATCATCAGTATTTTGTCGTCGTCTGATCAAGCGAGGAGCCAGTTGTGCTTCCCTATTTTTAGCAAAGGTGGTGTCATTACAAAGGGCAGTAACTGTAGGGGCACTACATCATATCAAAAAGGACAGACACTGTTTATGTAAGATCAGCATTGTTCAGAATATGAGTAGGATAATGCAAGAAACATCATTTATATGTCCCTGTTGGAACTGAGAGGAAAATACAGGGAAATGCATAATGGGTTCGAAAATATAGAAGTGCCATGCATGGTTATACTCATGTTATCTCGCAATCGATTCTTCACAGGAAATCCATGTCATGCATGTTATGTAATCATGTTCTGTCCTCACAAACAAATTCTTCAAGGAAACTAACAGACCATGCATTGTTATATACTCATGTTCTGTGCGAATTTTTTTTGTGAGGATATTATTCTGTCCATTGATTGTTGAAGGGCGAATATAGGTATGTACACATAGTAAGCATTACATGATTTCACTACTTCCAAATATAGACATTTATCCATATGCACATTTACTTCCCTAATGTATGGTTAGATGAAACCAACAATGTGATGCATGTTTCTACATCAAGAAAATGAGGAAACTAACATGGCTATTGATACACACTCATATTTAGTAGTATATAGATTACTTCTCAAATTCAAGTGTACAAAGATATTCAAGGAGAATATCCATATGTTCCTAACTGTTTGATTATTCAAGGGTACAAATTGGCTGTAATGACATGGTCACAATCGCATGAATTAACTCATTCCAAATATAGCTGATTTAAGGCGTCTCTAATACATTGCCATAGTTCTACTCAAATTCTGCTCAAACATGGATATGCCAATCATCACAAAAAGTTCAAATAGTGTCATGGTGTTATCATTAACATCAGACGAAAAAAACTTACACACGCCGTCCCAGCAATACATGGTGCCATCTGCTTTGTCGATCGTGTAGATGATGCCATTATGTTCAATAGCATCACAGAATAGTGTATCAGCTTTGACGATCCACTGCGAGCTGAGTTGTCTCCAGCTAAAGAAGGCACAGACGTAAAGATAGGTGAGTCCGCGGTCAAACAAGGCAATTAGCTTGAAGTCTACATAATCCGCATGTCGTGTGGGCACTTGGAAGATTACAATCTTCTACAAAACAAGGTCCGTACAACTGACGTGGTAATCTAGATGACTTGGACCGCGACGGTAAAACCCTATATAATCCAACGGAGGAAGGATAATCTCATGGGAGGTCTGGAAGTTCACGAGCACCAACTTTCTCCCGTCCTCTCCGACGGCAGCCATCCAGTGGGAGTTCATGCCGACCCAGTACATACCTGCCAAGAAGTTTCGGGCGATGGTGACCGGATCGAAGTCGAGGGAAATGATGTACGGCGACCCCACTACATACCTGCAAAGAAGTTCTGGATAATTAGAGGTTGGACTGAACTCGAGGGGCATCATGTATGCCTCCGTGTCATGGTGAGCCAATCTCGCAAGGCCAGATAGCAGCAAGCATGGTGTATTGAAAAGCTTAGGCCTCGCTTCGAGCCGTGTGCATGTCCCTCGAGCATGGAGCCAGCCGCATGGCGCTCAACATATCCATACACGAACAACAGAGGTCAAGGATGTCACTGGGGAGATTGCTCCAATCGCGGCTCATATGGATGTTGTGCAGTTCGCTTTCGGCCATGGTGGAGTTTGGAAGGTGGGGTTTTGGGGGGCTTGATTTACGGGCGAGAAGGTCGTCGGTGCTGGGGCGGCTAGCGAGGGAATAGTGGTACTGGGGGAGGCGAGCGAGACGATGGTACGCAGGGGCACAGTGAGATGGAGATGGAGATGGAGTGGTGCTGGGTGAGAGGGAGAAGAGGCGAGGCATGCGAATGTGCTATACAATGGCGGTGACAGACTGCACAGTGCACAAGGTGAGGCTGACTTTGGTAATCCGAACATGCTGCCTGGACTACTGTCAGGCGCAGGGTGTTGTCACTTCACTGTGAGGACCAGATGAATAGTATTTTGACCATCAAGTGTACCCCAGTAGTAGTAGTAGTAGTAGTAGTAGTAGTAGTAGTAGTAGTAGTAGTAGTAGTAGTAGTAGTAGTAGTAGTAGTAGTAGTAGTAACATGAGTACTCCAGTACTGTATAGCGAAATAGGTCTCCCGTGCTAGCATGCCTCTGCGTTCACTTCATCCTCCAGGTATCATCCATATTGCGAGCAGAACCAAATTCTCGTGCATGCGGAAGCGCGAAGATGGGCCTTTTCTTTTTTGAGGATAACCGTCTATTCCTTAACTAGAGAATGTTGTGTTTCCCACGCATGTGCCAATATTCATCTGAACTAGCTACGACACATTTTTTATCTGTTTGCATAGGTCCCACCTATGAGGAAAGGTGCAGAAATAAAAACGAATCATAAAATGTCTCGCCATGGTGATTCGAAAGAGTGACCTCAACTAGCCAGTGGCACATGTAGCACTAGAAGGATGGGCACGTTCATGAACAGGTACGACTGTTTAGTCTACCCGCATAGCCTTTTCGTTTAGTCTACCTAGCCGTCTAATCAACTGCGTGCATGCCACTTCTCCCATTAACTTCTCCATCGGGAACCGATTTTCCTCGGCTTCTTCACCTCTCCTTCGTCTTCATTTGCATCCAAACCCCACTGTATTCACATTGTCTTAACCTCTTCACATAATCCTGGATTAATTCTGAAGCCCCTTTAAATAATCATGTTCTTCAGTTAGACTAGCCATCTAATCCTAATTCTCCAAACCATAGCCCTCCGGTCCAGCGGTTCCAAATGGCGAAAGAGATCCAGATGCAGGTTTTTAGCATCCAACATGTACTCGTCGAAGGCTCGTTGAGCATAGTTGCCACCGTCACCGACCACCCAAGGGTTGTTCGGAAGTGGATCAACAATGTAACCAACTCCCTCAAAAAGGTAGAGATGAAGGTCATCGATCTCGACGCAGAGTACACGGAGCGTGCCACTGGGAAGATCCAACGCGCCGTCGTCCTTCAGTTGTGCCTCGAAGATGATGTGTTGGTGTACCACAGCGTACACGCGCCCTCCATACGATGTGAGCTCCATGATTTGTTCTCTCGGGAGGATATATATTTCTGTGGGGTAGCCATCGAAGGGGACAAATAGAAGTTGGCACCGGACAACCTTGATTTGAAAAGCATCGCTGACCTACAAACCAGAATCAAAATTCCTATAGAAGATTGTGATAAACAGACACCATCCCTATTTGACGTAGCAAATTTTGTGTTTTGGTACAAATCTTCAGAAGAGTGACGAGACGCTGGCATTAAGGTCGTCTGGATGGGAGAATTATCCCTTGACGTACGAGCAGATAAAATATGCTACCCTCGATGCCCTTGTGAGTTTCAAAATAGCTGCAAGGTCCAAAGAGCTTGTTGCGAAGCCGTCTCCCACAGAAAATGAGAAGAAGAATAAGAATAAGAATAAGAATAAGAATAAGAATAAGAAGAAGAAGAAGAAGAAGAAGAAGAAGAAGAAGAAGAAGAAGAAGAAGAAGAAGAAGAAGTTGCACCAGCAGCAGGGCATTATGGATGGATGAACTATTTCCTCTCTTGTAAAAAATTATTTCCTCTCTGTGTTTATTGATATAGATGAACTATTTCGATTGTGTGCATGTCTTTGGAACAAGTAGAGTAGCAGCGTAGGTCTACTTAACTATAAGGAATTTTTTATCCTCCTAGCTTTCTCTACTACTCCTTCCAGTGATCGGTATGTAATGCATGTGTCAGTAGATATGACAACTTGTCCATGGAAGTTGAATTACGGCGACCATCACATTTCATACACTCCCACTCGTGATTCCCATGACACCGCTCCAGCTCATGGCACGCACCACATCCCCCGGCGTGCGCCTCACCCCTCTCGGCCGCACCGCCCCTCTACCTTTGTGTGCATGACATGTGGGCCAACTGAAATGCTGCGAGCATCAAGGTTCCACAGCCACACGCGATTCCCACAACGCCACTCGAACACCATGACACCACACCACACATCCCTGACCTGCGGCTCACCCCTCTTGGCCCCACCGCCCCTCTGCCTTCGGGAGCATGACATGTGGAGCAGCCACCTATCGGGTCCACTGAAGCTTGGTCCCATGGGCCCCGAGAGGGAAATGTAACTCCTGCGCCAGGCCTTGTGGTGCTACCACTACACGAACTCATGCCAAACTCGAGATTTGTTTCTTACTAGCAAAATGCCCATGCGTTGCACATAACATCAAGATGCATTCATATGAGTAGTTTATCTTGTGGGAGAAAAGGATGAACAAGGGAAGGACTTATTTGGAAATGCGGAGAGGGGTGTGGGTATCTTTTTGGAAAATTGCCATGGTTTCCTTCCATGGACATCTATGCCTCATAACACCCCCGATGTCCAGCTGTGGCACCCTTGCCACGACCAGGCCACCACCGACTGGTTCAACTCGAACGAGTGAGTCGCAAACGCCGCCACGACAACGGCCAGCTGGGCATCTTGAACCACACCGATGCCGCATCCCCATAGCCGACCTACGCTGGCACGTGGTCGCACACCTTTGAGCCGCGCATTAACGTATGACAGCAGGAACGCCTCCAGGCTCGGGCTACATAGAGTACATCACGTTCACAAACTGGTATTCATTGAGCAGGTTCCTCCCGCCCACGAGCACACGCCTATACGTATCCAGCATTCCAGCCTCATCGCTGAGTGGTACATCCTAGGGACGATGCAAGCATTTGGAATCTCGAGCCCAAGTTGAAGCTATGTGCCCCGGGTAGATCACTGGCTCCCGCCCGAGCTCCCACCTGGCCGTCGTTGCCGTCGCAGCACTGACGGTCGGGAGCAGCACTCTGCCGCTCATCCGGAGCGCAAGCTAATAAACATTGTGCGGCACGTCACAATAGTCAAGCACCTCGACATGCGTTGGCCAGGCAGAGGCTTTTCTTGGCCACAAGCTCCATGGTCTCTTCCATGATCGATGTGGTACTGCAGTCGAACATGCGGGTAAAATACTACAGGAGCCACTGCATGTGCATGGCCCAGATGCTGATGTTGGCGTGGAGGAGGTGGCACTCGCTCGCGCCGTAGCGTGCTACATGGCTTAGGCAGGCACCTGTTGCGACGCTCTAGCATTGGCACCGCCATTGTCAACACAGCTGATGATCCGAAGGAGGACGAGCAGGAAAGGAAAGGGTCTTGCATGCGTGTACAGATTCATGCAGGAAATTATTTCCTAGAAATACATACTTTGTTTACCTTTCTTTTAGGATATAGATGACCCACACGAGGAAATCTATTAGTATTACCGTTGGATGAAATTTAGTGGTGCAGGAGTACGGACCGGAGCATGGGAGGGGAGCAGGCAAGCCTCATCCGCCGACTTGCGCCTCACTCCTCTCGGTCCCACCACCGCTCGGCTTTCATGAGAATGACATGCGGGCTAGCCGCATTTAAGGTCCACAACTCATTGACTCATAGGCCGGTGCACTAAGCCACTAAAGCTCAGTCTTGTGGGCCCCGAGAGGGGTAAATGTCACTCCTGCGCCAGGCCTTGTGGTGCTCCCGCAGTACGAACTCATGCCAAACCCGGAATTTGTCTCTTACTACTACCAATGTGCCGGCTCGTGCGTTGCAATGGATCCAAAGTATCTATTTAGTGGAGTGCACTCTAAACACATTAACTATTTATTTTTCTCTAGCCTTTCCTAGCCATGCAACCAAGCCACATAAGCTTCATGGGTGCCCCCACATCATATTATTCATACTACGTTGACTGAAAAAAATATAAATCACCCTAAAGAAGATCCTCCCGGTTTTTGTTCCTACGATGTTGTGTCGTGCACGTACCTAGTTGTATAGTGGTAGTACTAGTTGTAGTACAAACTTCGTACTAGTAGGAGTACCAGTATGGTGTGCTCCTACTCTTTTTTTGCGGGGAAGGAGTGCTCCTATTCTATCAACGAGCCCCATCTGACACCAAATTTCTTGGCTTCCGTGCTATAGCTAGATCTTCCCCTCGTTGTTGTTTTCCAACGCGGCGGGCGGGGTGCAGTTTGCCGTGGCCCAGTTTGCTGATAGTCGGTTTGCTCAACTGCGGTCCCACATGAAACTGAAAATGCTGGGCAACACGCCTTCCCTAGCTATGTGGCGTGCCGGACGGGCCATGGAGTACTCCCGATTCTCGGGCGTGTGGGGGTGCGATGCGGACGTGACATGACTTTTTCTTTTACTAGCAATGTGCCCGTGTGATGACCCACAAGTATAGGGGATCACAACAGTTTTCGAGGGTAGAGTATTCAATCCAAATTTATTGATTCGACACAAGGGGAGCCAAAGAATATTCTCAAGTATTAGCAGTTGAGTTGTCAATTCAACCACACCTGAATAACTTAGTATCTGCAGCAAAGTATTTAGTAGCAAAGTAATATGATAGTAATGGTAACAGTGACAAAATTAACAGTAGCAGTTTTATAGTAATTGTAACAGTAGCGACGGTAAAGTAAATAAGCAAAGCACAATATGTGAAAAGCTCGTAGGCATTGGATTAGCGATGGATAATTATGTCGAATGCGATTCCTCATGTAATAGTTATAACATAGGGTGACACAGAACTAGCTCCAGTTCATCAATGTAATGTAGGCATGTATTCTGAATATAGTCATACGTGCTTATAATATAGGGTGACACAGAACCGGACCAAAGCATTATCACTTAGTGAAAACATGAACTATTCAAACTACGGTCATCACCGAGAAGTATCCCGATTATTGTCACTTCGGGGTTGTCGGATCATAACACATAATAGGTGACTATAGACTTGCAAGATAGGACCAAGAACTCACATATATTCATGAAAACATAATAGGTTCAGATCTAAAATCATGGCACTCGGGCCCTAGTGACAAGCATTAAGCATAGCAAAGTCATAGCAACATCAATCTCAGAACATAGTGGACACTAGGGATCAAACCCTAACAAAACTAACTTGATTACATGGTAAATCTCATCCAAACCATCACCGTCCAGCAAGCCTACGATGAAATTGGTGATGGAGGATGGTTGATGATGATGACGGTGATGAATCCCCCTCTCCGGAGCCCCGAACGGACTCCAGATCAGCCCTCCCGAGAGAGATTAGGGCTTGGCGGCGGCTCCGTATCGTAAAACGCGATGAAACTTTCTCTCTGATTTTTTTTATCCATGAAAGGGAATATATAGAGTTGGAGTTGAGGTCGGTGGAGCACCAGAGGGCCCACGAGGCAGGGGGCGCGCCCAGGGGGAGGGGGTGCGCCCCCACCCTCGTGGACAGGGTGTGGGACCCCTGGCCTTGATTCTTTCGCCAGTATTTTTTATATTTTCTGAAAAGTTCCTCCCTGGATTTTCAGGTCATTCCGAGAACTTTTTAGTTCTGCGCAAAAATAACATTATGGCAGTTTTGCTAAAAACAGTGTCAGTCCGGGTTAGTTTCATTCAAATCCTACAAGTTAGAGTCCAAAACAAGGGCAAAAGTGTTTGGAAAAGTAGATACATTGGAGACGTATCAACTCCCCCAAGCTTAAACCTTTGCTTGTCCTCAAGCAATTCAGTTGATAAACTGAAAGTGATAAAGAAAAACTTTTACAAACTCCGTTTGCTCTTGTTGTTGTAAATATGCAAAGCCATAATTCAAGTCCATATTCACAATAACACTTAGGTCTCATGTTTACTCATATCAATGGCATAATCAACTAGCGAGCAATAATAATAAATATCGGATGACAACACTTTCTCAAAACAACCATAATATGATATAATAAGAAGGTACCTCACTAGCCCTTTCCGAGACTGCAAAACATAAATGCAGAGCACCTTTAAAGATCAAGGACCGACTAAACATTGTAATACATGGTAAAAGAGATCCAGTCAAGTCATACCCAATATGAACTAATAGTAAGGCATGCAAATGACAGTGTGTTATCCAGCGGGTGCTTTTTAATAAGAAGGTGATGACTCAACATAAAAGTAAATAGATAGGCCCTTCGCAGAGGGAAGCAGGGATTTGTAGAGGTGCCAAAGCTCGATTTTGAAATGGAGATGAATAACATTTTGAGTGATATACTTTCACTATCAATGTAATAACTATGAGATCTCGATATCTTCCATGCTACATACATTATAGGCGGTTCCCAAACATAATGGTAAAGTTTATACTCCCCCACCACCAACAAGCATCAATCCATGGCTTGCTCGAAACAACGAGTGCCTCCAACTAGCAGCAACCCTGGGGGAGTTTTGTTTAATGATTTCAATTTGCTTTGATCTTTTTGATCATGGGACTGGGCATCCCGGTTACTAGCCATTTTCTCGTGAATGAGGAGCGGAGTCCACTCCCCTTGAGAATAACCCACCTAGCATGGAAGATACAGACAACCCTAGTTGAAACATGAGCTGCTCGAGCATACAAAACAGAGTTTCAATTGAAGGTTTGGAGTTTGGCACATATAAATTTACTTGGAACGGCAGGTAAATACCGCATATAGGAAGGTATGGTGGACTCATATGGAATAACTTTGGGGTTTATGGAGTTTGGATGCACAAGCAGTATTCCTGCTTAGTACAGGAAAAGGCTAGCAAAAGACTGGGAAGCGACCAACTGAGAGAGCGACAACAGTCATGAACATGCATTAAAATTAATCAACACTGAGTGCAAGCATGAGTAGGATATAATCCACCATGAACATAAATATCGTGAAGGATATGTTGATTTGTTTTCAACTACATGTGTGAACATGTGCCAAGTCAAGTCACTCGAATCATTCAAAGGAGGATACCACCCTATCATACCACATCACAACCATTTTAATAGCATGTTGGCACGCAAGGTAAACCATTATAAGCTCCTAGCTAATTAAGCATGGCATAAGCAACTATAATTTTTAATTGTCATTGCAAACATGTTTATTCATAATAGGCTGAATCAGGAATGATGAACTCATCATATTTACAAAAACAAGAGAGGTCGAGTTCATACCAGCTTCTCTCATCTCAATCAGTCCATCATATATCGTCATTATTGCCTTTCACTTGCACGGTCGAACGATGTGTATAATAATAATAGTGCACGTGCATTGGACTAAGCTGGAATCTGCAAGCATTAAATTCAAGGGAGAAGACAAGGTAATATGGGCTCTTGGTTAAATCAACAATCATGCATATGAGAGCCACTAAGCATTTTCATTATGGTCTTCTCCTCTCGACCCCCAAAGGAAAGAAAAGAAATAAAACTATTTACAAGGGAAACTCCCAACAAGTAAAAAGAAGAACGAGAAATATTTTTGGGTTTTCTTTTTAATTACTACTATAAGCATGGAAATTAAACTAACTAATTTTTTTTGGTTTTTCTTAAGGTTTATCAAACACACAAGAAGAAAACTAGAAAAAGAAATTAAACTAGCATGGATAGTACAATGAAAGAGTATGAGCACCGACAACTAGAATAGGTGTGTGAACATGAATGTAGTGTCGATGAGAAATACGTACTCCCCCAAGCTTAGTCTTTTGGCCTAAGTTGGTCTATGCCCAAGGATCGCGGCTACTCTCCCCGGTGTACCGAGGGGTGTCATCTGGGTACCACTGGCTGGCGATCTCCTCCGGATCCCACTGATAATAGGATAGACGATAAGGGTCCAGTGGCGGTTCCGGCTCAGGCTCTAGAGCAGATGTCTGGCCTCGGTGCGCATACATGGCCTTCGGCAAGACGAGGTAATGGCTTACGGTTAAATCAAACAAAGAAGGTGCAGGCAGGGTAATAATTTCATTGTGTTTCTTATTAAATCTCAGGTTATACAGGAGCATCTTATCATCATTGTCAATAATAAATTCATGCACTACCATGCTCCTGTAATCTAAAAAGGTAGGGGGCAGCAGTGTCTCCTCTTTCTCATAATGCCTAATAGGTATCTCAAAATGTTTAGCAAGGCGTGCAGCAGAGATACCTCCAAAGATGGGGCCCTTTGTACGGTTTAGGCTTAATCGTTTAGCAATAACGACACCCATACTAAAAGTGTTCTCACCAAATAAGGCATGGAGCAGAATAATAATATCAGGAACACTGAAGTTTCCGCAATTTCCACGACCAATTAAGCATCAACTAGCAAATACAGCAAAGTAGCGTAAAACAGGAAAATGTATGCTAGTGATTCTCGCATCGGAACCCTTCCTCGATTCCCCTACAGTAATAGTGTCTATAAAACCATCCACATCTTTATGATGTGGTTCATCTAAGCTGCCCTCAAAGGGTATTCTACAAGCCGCGCAAAAATTACGTAATGAAATTTCCTTAGCCTCATCATATAAATGAAAAGACACTAAAGGAGGTGAATTCTTAGGATAATAATAAAATTTTTGCACGAAAGTATTGGTGAGTAAGAGATAACTGTTCGCTCCGGTCGTGGAGGAAGTCGGTGAGGCCCGCATTTTCAGCCAAAGAATAAAAGTCTTCATAGATCCCTACTGCTCTCAAGAAATTGTAACAAGGCCATTCACACGGCCTTACTTCCGCTACGCGAGGAAGATTATACTTGGCCTTTTCTTTCTCCTTAGTTTGTTTATCCTTGGAGCTTTGGCTAGAAGAGCCTCTCAAGAACAATCTCTTCATCTTTTTCTGGAAATTTCTGAAATTTTTAGTAACTTCAAAATAAAAGTGAATCAAACTCAATAAAACTGATAGCAACTACTCCCACAAGTGCCTAGAGCCTATATCATGCATTAGAATTAATTGGGACCTCATAAATTTGACATGCAAGCTCAAGAACAGGGTCACCTAGGCAGCAAAAATTTGCAAAGAATAAAGCGCTAGAACAAAAACTAATTGGACCATTGGAGGATTCACATACCAAGCAACAATCTCCCAAAGCAGTTTTGTGAATGGAGCTTTGAGCAAGGAGATCGAAAATCGTAGCAAAATAAGCTAGAACTCGTGCTTGAGCTAGATGGGGATTTTTTGGGAGGAAGATGGAGTGAGTGGGTGCAGGAATAAGTGGAGGGGGGCCGCCGTGGGCCCACGAGGCAGGGGGCGCGCCTAGTCAGAGTGGGTGCGCCCTGGACCCTCGTGGCCAGGTGCTTGCCAACCTTCTGTGTTCTTAGTGCCTAAAATCCTCAAATATTCCATAAAAAATCATACTAAATTTGCAAGGCATTTGGAGAACTTTTATTTTCGGAATATTTTTTATTGCATGGATAATTCAGAAAACAGACAGATAATACTAGTTTTTGCTTTATTTATTCTAAATAACAGAAAGTAAAAGGAGGGTACAGAAGGTTGTGCCTTCTAGTTTCATCCATCTCATGATCATCAAAAGGAATCCTCTAACAAGGTTGATCAAGTCTTGTTAACAAACTCATTTCAAATAACATGGAACCGGAGAAATTTCGAATAATACTAGGTTACCTCAACGGGGATATGAACATCCCCAATAATAAGAATATCATATTTTTTCTTGACAGTAGGAAGAGGAAATTCAAAACCTCCAATAACGATATTTGGAATTTTTCCAATAGAATTGATGGTATGAACTTGAGGTTGTTTCCTTGGAAAGTGTACTGTATGCTCATTACCATTAACATGAAAAGTGACATTGCCTTTGTTGCAATCAATAACAGCCCCTGCAGTATTCAAAAAGGGTCTACCAAGGATAATCGACATACTATCATCCTCGGGAATATCAAGAATAACAAAGTCCGTTAAGATAGTGACATTTTGCAACCACAACATGCACATCCTCACAAATACTGACTATGTATGGCAGTTGATTTATCAGCCATTTGCAAAGATATTTTAGTAGGTGTCAACTTATTCAATTCAAGTCTACGATATAAAGAGAGAGGCATAACACTAACACCGGCTCCAAGATCACATAAAGCAGTTTTAACGTAGTTTCTTTTAATGGAGCATGGTATAGTTGGTACTCCTAGATCTCCAAGTTTCTTTGGTATTCCACCTTTAAAAGTATAATTAGCAAGCATGGTGGAAATTTCAGCTTTCGGTATCTTTCTTTTATTTGTAATGATATCCTTCATATATTTAGCATAAGGATTTACTTTAAGCATATCAGTTAAGCGCATACGTAAGAAGATAGGTCTAATCATTTCAGCAAAGCGCTCAAAGTCCTCATCATCCTTTGTCTTGGATGATTTAGGAGGGAAGGGCATGTGTGAACCCATGGTTCTCTTTCTTTACCGTGCTTCCTAGCAACAAAGTCTCTTTTATCATAACGTCGATTCTTTGATTGTGGGTTATCAAGATCAACAGCAGGTTCAATTTTTACATCATTGTTATTGCTAGGTTGAGCATCAACATGAACATTATCATTAACACTATCACTAGGTTCATGTTGGTCACTAGATTGTGTTTGAACATCAGAAATAGAAATATCATTGGGATTCTCAGGTGTGTCTCCAATGGGTTCACTAGAAGCATGCAAAGTCCTATCATTTTTTTCCTTCTTTTTAGAAGGACTAGGTGCATCTACATTATTTCTCTGAGAATCCTGCTCGATTCTCTTAGGGTGGCCTTCAGGATACAAAGGTTCCTGAGTCATTTTACCAGTTCTAGTAGCCACTCTAACAGCAAAATCATGTTTATTATTTAATTCATCAAGCAAATCACTTTGAGCTTTAAGTATTTGTTCTGCTTGAGTGGTAACCATAGAAGCATATTTGATAATGAGTTTAAGTTCACCTTTAACTCTAGCCATACAATCACTCAAGCGTCCTATCATGAAAGCATTACTCTTTAATTCTCTACCAACATAAGCATTAAAACTTTCTTGTCTAGCCATGAAGTCATCAAATTCATCTAACCATTGGCTAGGAAACTTAGTAGACGGAATTTCAACTTTATCATATCTACAGAGAGAATTTACCTTTACTACCTGTGTCGGGTTATCAAGACAATGTGTTTCTTCGACAGGTGGTATATTAAGACCATGTATTTCTTCAATAGGAGGTAAATTCTTAACATCTTCAGCTTTAATACCTTTTTCTTTCATAGATCTCTTTGCCTCTTGCATATCTTCAGGACTGAGAAATAGAACACCTCTCTTCTTTGGAGTAGGTTTAAGAATAGACTCAGGAGCTGGCTCAATTGGCTCAGGAAGAGTCCAATTATTTTCATTAGTCAACATATTATTCAATAACAATTCATCTTGGTCAACTGCTCTTTCCCTGAAAACACAACCAGCACAACTATCCAAATGGTCGTTGGAAGCATCGGTTAGTCCATTATAAAAGATATCAAGTATTTCATTTTTCTTAAGAGGATGATCAGGCAAAGCATTAAGTAATCGGAGAAGCCTCCGCCAAGCTTTTGGGAGACTCTCTTCTTCGATTTGCACAAAATTATAAATTTCCCGCAAGGCAGCTTGTTTCTTATGAGCAGGGAAATATTTAGCAGAGAAGTAATAAATCATATCGTGGGGACTACGCACAGAACCAGGATCAAGAGAATTAAACCAAGTTTTAGCATCCCCCTTTAATGAGAATGGAAATATCTTAAGGATATTATAGTGGTGGGATTTCTCATCATCAGTGAACAGGGTGGCTATATCATTCAATTTAGTAAGATGTGCCACAAGAGTTTCAGATTCATTGCCATAAAAAATGATTAGATTCAACCAAAGTAATTATTTCAGGATCAAGAGAGAGTTCATAATCCTTATCAGTAACAAAGATAGGTGAAGTAGCAAAAGCAGGGTCATATTTCATTTTAGCATTCAGATATTGCTGCTTCCATTTGGCTAATAACTTCTTAAGATCATATCTATCATTGCAAGCAAGAATAGCTCTAGCAGCTTCTTCATCCATAACATAACCCTCAGGAACAACAGGTAATTCATACTTAGGGGGGAGAACCATCATTATCACTATCATCAATAATTTCATCTTCTATAATTTCATTCTCTTTAACCCTAGCAAGTTGTTCATCTAGAAATTCACCTAATGGAAAAGTAGTATCAAGCATAGAAGTAGTTTCATCATAAGTATCATGCATAGTAGAAGTGGCATCATCAATAACATGTGACATATTAGAATTCATAGCAGTAGCAGGATTAGGTTTCGCAAGCTTACTCAAAACGGAAGGAGAATCTGGTGCAGAGCTAGATGGCAGTTCCTTACCTCCCCTCGTAGTTGAGGGAAAAATCTTAGTTCTTTCGTCTTTCAAGTACTTCATAGTGATCAGCAGATATAAATCCCAAGTGACTCAAATAATAGAGTTATGCTCCCCGGCAACGGCGCCAGAAACTAGTCTTGATGAACCACAAGTATAGGGGATCGCAACAGTTTTCGAGGGTAGAGTATTCAGCCCAAATTTATTGATTCGACACAAGGGGAGCCAAAGAATATTCTCAAGTATTAGCAGTTGAGTTGTCAATTCAACCACACCTGGATAACTTCGTATCTGCAGCAAAGTATTTAGTAGCAAAGTAATATGATAGTAATGGTAACAGTGATAAAAGTAACAGTAGCAGTTTTGTAGTAAGTGTAACAGTAGCGACGGTAAAGTAAATAAGCAAAGCACAATATGTGAAAAGCTTGTAGGCAATGGATCAGCGATGGATAATTATCTCGGATGCGATTCCTCATGTAATAGTTATAACATAGGGTGACACAGAACTAGCTCTAGTTCATCAATGTAATGTAGGCATGTATTCCGAATATAGTCATACGTGCTTCTGGAAAATAACTTGCATGACATCTTTTGTCCTACCCTCCCATGGAAGCGGGGTCCTAATGGAAACTAAGGGATATTAAGGCCTCCTTTTAATAGATTACCGGACCAAAGCATTAGCACTTAGTGAATACATGAACTCCTCAAACTACATTCATCACCGAGAAGTATCCCGATTATTGTCACTTCGGGGTTGTCGGATCATAACACATAATAGGTGACTATAGACTTGCAAGATAGGATCAAGAACTCACATATATTCATGAAAACATAATAGGTTCCGATCTGAAATCATGGCACTCGGGCCCTAGTGACAAGCATTAAGCATAGCAAAGTCATAGCAACATCAATCTCAGAACATAGTGGATACTAGGGATCAAACCCTAAAAAAACTAACATGATTACATGGTAAATCTCATCCAACCCATCACCGTCCAGCAAGCCTACGATGGAATTACTCACGCACGGCGGTGAGCATCATGAAATTTGTGATGGAGGATGGTTGATGATGACGACTGATACATCTCTGACGTATCTACTTTTCCAAACACTTTTGCCCTTGTTTTGGACTCTAACTTGCATGATTTGAATGAAACTAACCCGGACTGACGCTGTTTTCAGTAGAACTACCATGATGTTGTTTTATGTGTAGAAAAGAAAAGTTCTCGGAATGTCCTGAAAATCCACGAAGGCACTTTTTGGAATTAATAAGAATTTCTGGGCAAAAGAAATACACCAGGGGCCCCAGGGCCTGTCCACAAGACAGGGGGGCACGCCCCCCCTGTAGGGTGTTCCCCCATATCTCGTGGGGCCCCTGGACCTCCACCGACCTCAACTCCAACTCCATATATTCACGTTCGGGGAGAAAAAAATCAGAGAGAAAGTTTCATCGTGTTTCACGACACGGAGCCACCGCCAAGCCCTAATCTCTCTCGGGAGGGCTGATCTGGAGTCCGTTCGAGGCTCCGGAGAGGGGGATTCATCGCTGTCGTCATCATCAACCATCCTCCACCACCAATTTCAAGATGATCACCGCGGTGCGTGAGTAATTCCATCGTAGGCTTGCTAGACAGTGATGGGTTGGATGAGATTTACCATGTAATCAAGTTAGTTTTGTTAGGGTTTGATCCCTAGTATCCACTATGTTCTGAGATTGATGTTGCTATGACTTTGCTATGCTTAATGCTTGTCACTAGGGCCCGAGTGCCATGATTTCAGATCTGAACCTATTATGTTTTCATGAATATATGTGTGTTCTTGATCCTATCTTGCAAGTCTATAGTCACCTATTATGTGTTATGATCCGACAACCCCGAAGTGACAATAATCGGGATACTTCTCGGTGATGACCATAGTTTGAGGAGTTCATGTATTCACTATGTGCTAATGCTTTGTTCCGGTTCTCTATTAAAAGGAGGCCTTAATATCCCTTAGTTTCCGCTAGGACCTCGCTGCCATGGGAGGGTAGGACAAAAGATGTCATGCAAGTTCTTTTCCATAAGCACGTATGACTATTTACGGAATACATGCCTACATTACATTGATGAACTGGAGCTAGTTCTGTGTCACCCTATGTTATAGCTATTACATGAGGAATCGCATCCGGCATAATTATCCATCACTGATCCATTGCCTAAGAGCTTTTCATATATTGTTCTTCGCTTATTTACTTTTCCGTTGCTAGTGTTACAACTACTACAAAAACCCGAAAACATTTATCTTTACCTTTTGCCACCGTTACCTTTATTATCATACTACTTTGCTACTAAATACTTTGCCGCAGATAGTAAGTTATGCAAGTGTGGTTGAATTGACAACTCAACTGCTAATACTCAAGAATATTCTTTGGCTCCCTTGTGTCGAATCAATAAATTTGGGTTGAATACTTTACCCTCGAAAGCTGTTGCGATCCCCTACACTTGTGGTTATCAAGACTAATTTCTGGCGCCGTTGCCGGGGAGCATAGATCCATTCTCTGAGTCACTTGGGATTTATATCTGTTAATCACTATCAAGAACTTGAAAGATGACCGAACTACTATTTTGCCCTCAACTATGAGGGGAGGTAAGGAACTGCCATCTAGCTCTGAACTAGATTCTCCTTCCGTTATTAGTAGGCTTGCGACACCTAAACCTGCTACTGTTATGAATTCTGATATGTCACATATTATTGATGATGCCACTTCTGCTATGCATGATGAAACTACTTCTGTGCGTAATACTACTTTACCATTAGGTGAATTTCTTAATGAACAACTTGCTAGAGTTAGGGGGAATGAAATTATTGAAGATGCTAGTATTGATAGTGATGATGAAGGTTCTCCCAATGATTATGTATTGCCTGTTGTTCCTAAGGGTTATGTTATGAATGAAGAAGGTGCTAGGGAAATCTTTGCTTGCAATGATAGATATGATCTTAAGAAATTATTAGCTAAATGGAAGCAGCAGTCTCTTAATGCTAGAATGAAACCTGACCCTGCTTTTGCTACTTCACCTATTTGTGTTACTGATAAGGATTATGAATTCTCTGTTGATCCTGAGATTATTACTTTGGTTGAATCTGATCCTTTTTATGGCCTTGAATCTGAAACAGTTGTGGCACATCTTACCAAGTTGAATGATATAGCTATCCTATTTACTCATGATGAGAAGTCTCGCTATTATTATATCCTTAAGATATTTCCGTTCTCATTAAAGGGTGATGCTAAGACTTGGTATAATTCTCTTGCTCCTGGTTGTGTGCGTAGTCCCTAGGATATGATTTATTACTTCTCTGCTAAATATTTCCCTGCTCATAAGAAACAAGCTAACTTGCGGGAAATATATAATTTTGTGCAAATCAAAGAAGAGAGTCTCCCACAAGCTTGGGGGAGGCTTCTCCGGTTACTTAATGCTTTGCCTGATCATCCTCTCAAGAAAAATGAAATAATTGATATCTTTTATAATGGACTAACCGATGATTCCAAGGACTACTTGGATAGTTGTGCTGGTTGTGTTTTCAGGGAAAGAACAGTCGACGAAGCTGAAATATTATTGAATAATATGTTGACTAATGAAAATAATTGGAATCTTCCTGAGCCAATTCCTGAACCAATTGAGCCAACTCCTGAGCTTATTCCTAAACCCACTCCGAAGAAGAGAGGTGTTTTATTTCTCAGTCCTGAAGATATGCAAGAGGCAAAGAAATCAATGAAAGAAAAAGGTATTAAAGCTGAAGATATTAAGAATTTACCTCCTATTGAAAAAATACATGGTCTTAATATACCGCCTGTTGAAGAACCATATTGTCTTGATAACCCGACATAGGTAGTAAAGGTAAATTCTCTCTATAGATATGATAAAGTTGAAATCCCCTCTACTAAATTTCATAGCCCATGCTTAGATGAATTTGATGACTTTATGGCTAGACAAGAAAGTTTTAATGCTTATGTTGGTAGAGAGTTAAAGAATAATGCTTTCGAGATAGGACGCGTAAGCGACAATCTGGCTAGAGTTAAAGATGAACTCAAACTCGTTAGCAAATATGCTTCTATGGTTGCTACTGAAGCTGAGGAAGTACTTAAAGTTCAAAATGATTTGCTTGATGAATTAAATAATAAAAATGACTTTGCTGTTAGAGTGGCTACTAGAACTGGTAGAATGACTCAAGAACCTTTGTATCCTGAAGGCCACCCTAAGAGAATCGAGCAAGATTCTCAGAGATAATTTAGAGGCACCTAGTTCTTCTAAAAAGAAGAAAAAGAAGAACGTTAGGATTTTGCATGCTTCTAGTGAACCCACTGTAGACACACCTGAGAATCCCAATGATATTTCTATTTCTGATGCTGAAACTCAATCAGGTGATGAACATGAACCTAGTGATAATGTTCATGTTGATGCTCAACCTAGCAAAATCAATGATGTAGAGATTGAACCTATTGTTGATCCTGATAACCCACAATCAAAGAATCAACGTTATGATAAGAGAGATTTTGTTGCTAGGAAGCACGGTAGAGAAAGAGAACCATGGGTTCAGAAACCCATGCCCTTTCCTCCTAAACCATCCAAGTCAAAGGATGATGAGGATTTTGAGCGCTTTGCTGAAATGATTAGACCTATTTTCTTACGTATGCGCTTAGCTGATATGCTCAAAGTAAACCCTTATGCTAAGTATATGAAGGATATCATTACAAATAAAAGAAAGATACCCGAAGCTGAAATTTCCACCATGCTTGCTAATTACACTTTTAAGGGTGGAAAACCAAAGAAACTTGGAGATCTGGGTGTACCAACTATACCATGCTCCATTAGAAGAAATTATGTTAGAACTGCTTTAAGTGATCTTGGAGCCGGTGTTGGTGTTATGCCTCTCTATTTATATCGTAGACTTGAATTGAATAAGTTGACACCTACTGAAATATATTTGCAAATGGCTGATAAATCAATTGCTATACCTGTCGGTATTTGTGAGGATGTGCCTGTTGTGGTTGCAAATGTCACTATCTTAACGGACTTTGTTATTCTTGATATTCCCGAGGACGATAGTATGTCTGTTATCCTTGGTAGACCTTTTCTTAATACTGCAGGGGCTGTTATTGATTGCAACAAAGGCAATGTCACTTTTCATGTTAATGGTAATGAGCATACGGTACACTTTTCGAGGAAACAATCTCAAGTTCATAGCATCAATTCTATTGGAAAAGTTCCAACTATTATTATTGGAGGTTTTGAATTTCCTCTCCCTACTATCAAGAAAAAGTATGATATTCTTATTGTTGGGGATTTTCATATCCCCGTTGAGGTAACTTAGTGTTATTCGAAATTTCTCCAGTTCCGTGTTATTCAGAATGAGTTTGTTAACAAGACTTGATCAACCTTGTTAGTGGATTCATTTTGATGATCATGAGATGGATGAAACTAGAAGGCACAACCTTCTGTACCCTCTTTTTACTTTCTGTTATTTAGAATAAATAAAGCAAAAATAGTATTATCTGTCTGTTTTCTGAATTATCTGTGCATTAAAAAATATCCCGAAAATAAAAGTACTCCAAATGCCCTGCAAATTTAGTATGATTTTTATGGATTATTGGAGGATTTTAGGCACTAAAAACACTGCAAGAGGGGCAAGCACCAGGCCACGAGAGTGGAGGGTGCGCCCCCCTATAGGGCGCACCCCCCTGTCTCGTGGGCCCCTGGTGGCCCCCCTCCACTTAGGCCAGCACCCACACACTTCATCTTCTACCCAAAAAAATCCCCATCCAGTTCAAGCACGAGTTCTAGCTCGTTTTGCTGCGATTTTTGATCTCCTTGCTCAAAGCTCCATTCACAAAACTGCTTTGGGAGATTGTTGCTTGGTATGTGACTCCTCCATTTGTCCAATTAGTTTTTGTTCTAGTGCTTTATTCATTGCAAATTTTTGCTGCATAGGTGACCATGTTCTTGAGCTTGCATGTTAAATTTATGAGGTCCCAAGCAATTCTAATGCATGATATAGGCTCTAGGCACTTGTAGGAGTAGTTGCTACCAATCTTGTTTAGTTTTATTCACTTTTATTTTGAAGTTACTAAAATTTCAGAAATTTTCAGAAAATGTTAAGGAAACTTTTGAGGGGCTCTTCTAGCCAAAGCTCTCAGGAAAAACAAGCCAAAGAGAAGGAAAAAGCCAAGTATAATCTTCCTCGCTTAGCGGAAGTACGGTCGTGCGAATGGCCATGTGAGGATTTCTTGAAAGAAGCTGGAATTCATGAAGATTTTTATTCTTTGATCGAGACTGCAGGCCTCACCGGTTTCATCAACGACCGAATTGATCAGTATCTCTTACTCACCAATACTTTCGTGCAAAACTTTTATTATTATCCTAAGAAGTCACCGCCTACAGTATCATTTCATTTATATGATGAATTAAAAGAAATGTCTTTATGTAATTTTTGTGCGGTGTGTAGGATATCTTATGAGGGAGAATTAGAGGAACCCCATCGTGAAGATGTGGGTGGCTTTGTTAATACTATAGCTGTAGAAGAGCCAAAGAAGGGCTCTGAGGCAAAGGTCTCTAGCATACACTTTCCTGTTTTACGCTACTTTGCCATATTTGCTAGTAGATGCGTGATTGGTCGTGGAAATAATGGAAACTTAAGTGTTCCTGATATTATCATTCTTCAACATGCTTTGCTTGGAGACAATACTTTTAGTATGGGTGCCGTCGTTGCTAAACGGCTAGCCCTGAATCGTACAAAAGGCCCCATATTTGGATGTATCTATGTTGCAAGTCTTGCTAAACATTTTCAGATACCCATTAGGCACCATGAGAAGGAGGAGATAAAATTGCCTCCTCACATTTTAGATTACAAGAGCATGGTAGCACACAAGTTTATTGTTGACAACGAGGAAAAGATGCTCTTGTATAAACTTAGATTCAGTAAGAAACACTTTGAGATTATTATTTTGCCTGCGCCTTTGTTGTTTGTTTTGCTTGCAGAAAATTTTCTTGTCACACCAGAAGTGGTGAACAATCATCGAGCCCAAGCTTTTACTCTAGAACCTGAACCTGAGCCGGAACCTGAACTGGACCCTTATCGTGCATCATCTGTCCAGTGGGATCCAGAGATGACCAGCCAGTGGTATCCTGATTACACCTCTCATTACACTGGGGAGAGTAGCGGCGGTCCTTGGTACTAGACCAACTTAGGCCAAAAGCCTAATCTTGGGGGAGTACGTATTTCTCACCGACTTTACATTCATGTTCACACACTAGTTATCGGTGCTCATACTCCTTCATTGTATTATCCATGCTAGTTTAAATTTCTTTTTCTAGTTTTCTTCTTGTGTGATCGATAAAATTTAAGAAAAAACGAAAAAAATTAGTTAGTTTAATTTCCATGCTTGTAGTAGAAATTAAAATGAAAACCCAAAAAGATTTCTAGTTCTTCTTCTTACTTGTTGGGAGCTGTCCCGTGTAATTTTTTTATTTTCTTTTCTTTCCTTTGGGGGTCGAGAAGACCATATTGAAAATGCTTAGTGGCTCTTACATGCATGATTGTTTATTTAACTTAGAGCCCATATTACCCTGTCTTCTCTCTTGAGTTGAATGCTTGCAGATTCCAGCTTAGTCCAATGCACGTGCACTCTTATTATTATACACATCATTCAGTCATGCAAGTGAAAGGCAATAATGACGATATATGATGGACTTATTGGGATGAGAAAAGTTGGTATGAACTCGACCTCTCTTGTTTTTGTAAATATGATGAGTCCATCGTTTCTGAGTCAGCCTATTATGAAGTAAACATATTTGCAATGACATTTAGAGATTATAGTTGCTTGTGCCATGCTTGATTAGCTATGAGTTATAATGGTTTACCTTGCGTGCCAACATGCTATTAGAATGATTATGATGTGGTATGATGGGATGGTATCCTCCTTTGAATGAATTGAGTGACTCGACTTGGAACATGTTCACGCATGTAGTTGAATCAAATCAACATAGCCTTCACGATATTTATGTTCATGGTGGATTATATCCTACTCATGCTTGTATTTGGTGTGAATTAATTTTAATGCATGTTTATGACTGTTGTCGCTCTCTCACTTGGTCGCTTCCCAGTCCTTTACTAGCCTTCACCTGTACTAAGCGGGAATACTGCTTGTGCATCCAAACTCCTTAAACCCCAAAGTTGTTCCATATGATTCCACTATACCTTCCTATATGCGGTATTTACCTGCCGTTCCAAGTAAATTTGTATGTGCCAAACTCCAAACCTTCAAATGAAATTCTGTTTTGTATGCTCGAGCAGCTCATGTTACAACTAGGGCTGCCTATATCTTCCATGCTAGGTGGGTTATTCTCAACAGGAGTGGACTCCGCTGCTCATTCACGAGAAAGGGCCGGTAACCGGGATGCCCAGTCCTATGATCCAAAAGATCAAAGCAAATCAAAATAATTAAACAAAACTCCCCCAGGGCTGTTGTTAGTTGGAGGCCCTCGTTGTTTCGAGCAAGCCATGGATTGATGCTTGTTGGTAGTTGGGGGAGTATAAACCTTTACCATTCTGTTTGGGAACTGCCTATAATGCATGTAGTATGGAAGATACAGCCATCTCATAGTTGTTGCATTGACAGTGAAAGTATGCCGCTCAAAATGTTATTCAATCTCTATTTTAAAATCGAGCTCTGGCACCTCTACAAATCCATGCTTCCCTCTACGAAGGGCCTATCTATTTACTTTTATGTTGAGTCATCACCCTTCTTATTAAAAAGCACCCGCTGGAGAGCACACTGTCATTTGCATTCATTACTATTGGTTTATATTGGGTATGACTTGACTGGATCTCTTTTACCATGAATTACAATGTTTAGTCAGTCCTTGATCTTTAAAGGTGCTCTACATTTATGTTTTGCAGTCTCAGCAAGGGCTAGCGAGATACCATTTGGTTATATCATGTTATGATTGTTTTTAGAAAGTGTTGTCATCCGAGTTTTATTATTATGGCTCGCTAGATGATTATACTATTGATATGAGTAATTGTGAGACCTAGGTGTTATTGAGAGTATGGTTAGTTCATAATATTCGCTGAAACTTGAATGCTGGCTTTTCATGTTACAACAACAAGAGTAAATAGAGTTTGTAAAAGTTTTTCTTTATCACTTTCAGTTTATCAACTGAATTGCTTGAGGACAAGCAAAGGTTTAAGCTTGGGGGGAGTTGATATGTCTCGAACGTATCTACTTTTCCAAACACTTTTGCCCTTGTTTTGGACTCTAACTTGCATGATTTGAATGAAACTAACCCAGACTGACGATGTTTTCAGCAGAACTGCCATGATGTTGTTTTATGTGTAGAAAAGAAAAGTTCTCGAAATGTCCTAAAAATCCACGGAGGCACTTTTTGGAATTAATAAGAATTTCTGGGCGAAAGAAATACACCAGGGGGACCAGGGCCTGTCCATGAGACAGGGGGCGCCCCCCCCTGTAGGGCGCGCCCCCTATCTCATGGGCCCCTGGACCTCCACCGACCTCAACTCCAACTCCATATATTCATGTTCGGGGAGAAAAATACAGAGAGAAAGTTTCATCGCGTTTCATGACACGGAGCCGCCGCCAGGCCCTAATCTCTCTCGGGAGGGCTGATCTGGAGTCCGTTCGGGGCTCCGGAGAGGGGGATTCATCGCCGTCGTCATCATCAACCATCCTCCATCACCAATTTCATGATGCTCACCGCCGTGTGTGAGTAACTCCATCGTAGGCTTGCTGGACGCTGATGGGTTGGATGAAATTTACCATGTAATCAAGTTAGTTTTGTTAGGGTTTGATCCCTAGTATCCACTATGTTCTGAGATTGATGTTGCTATGACTTTGCTATGCTTAATGCTTGTCACTAGGGCCCGAGTGCCATGATTTCATATCTGAACCTATTATGTTTTCATGAATATATGTGTGTTCTTGATCCTATATTGCAAGTCTATAGTCACCTATTATGTGTTATGATCCAACAACCCCGAAGTGACAATAATCGGGATACTACTCGGTGATGACCATAGTTTGAGGAGTTCATGTATTCACTATGTGCTAATGCTTTGTTCCGGTTCTCTATTAAAAGGAGGCCTTAATATCCCTTAGTTTCCGCTAGGACCCCGCTGCCACGGGAGGGTAGGACAAAAGATGTCATGCAAGTTCTTTTCCATAAGCACATATGACTATTTACGGAATACATGCCTACATTACATTGATGAACTGGAGCTAGTTCTGTGTCACCCTATGTTATAGCTATTACATGAGGAATCACATCCGGCATAATTATCCATCGCTGATCCATTGCCTAAGAGCTTTTCATATGTTTTTCTTCGCTTATTTACTTTTCAGTTGCTAGTGTTACAACTACTACAAAAACCCAAAAACAATTATCTTTACTTTTTGCCACTGTTACCTTTATTATCATACTACTTTGCTACTAAATACTTTGCTGCGGATACTAAGTTATCCAGGTATGGTTGAATTGACAACTCAACTGCTAATACTCAAGAATATTCTTTGGCTCCCCTTGTGTCGAATCATTAAATTTGGGTTGAATACTTTACCCTCGAAAGTTGTTGCGATCCCCTACACTTGTGGGTTATCAACGACGGCGATGAATCCCCCTCTCCGGAGCCCCGAACAGACTCCAAATAAGCCCTCCTGAGAGAGATTAGGGTTTGGCATCGGCTCCGTATCATAAAATGCGATGAAACTTTCTCTCTGATTTTTTTTCTCCGTGAAAGGGAATATATAGAGTTGGAGTTGAGGTTGGTGGATCACCAGGGGGCCCACGAGGTAGGGGGCGCACCCAGGGGGAGGGGGCACGCCTCCCACCCTCCTGGACAGGGTGTGGGCCCACTGGCCTTGATTCTTTCGCCAGTATTTTTTATATTTTCTAAAAAGTTCCTTCGTGGATTTTTAGGTCATTTTGAGAACTTTTTATTTCTGCACAAAAATAACACCATGGCCGTTCTGCTGAAAACAGCGTCAGTCCGGGTTAGTTTCATTCAAATCATGCAAGTTAGAGTCCAAAACAAGAGCAAAAGTGTTTGGAAAAGTAGATACGTTGGAGATGTATCACCGTGCGTTGCGATGGATCCAAAGTAGAATAGTACTTGTTCACAAACTTGAAAGAAAACACTCTTTTATAGGAGGAGAGAAATGTATAAATTGTACCATTTGGTTCGGCTTCTTGGCATGATCGATAGATTGAAATAACGATTGGAAACGCTAGGGCAGGGCTTTTTCCGCCAGATAAGCTGGGTAGTAGCTAGGTTGGCGCAACATCGGTTTGGTCACATGCGGTTCGACATGTTGTAGTGTTTCTAGCAAGATGCCCATGCATTGCACGAAGTTGATTGAAAAGGTAAGCACAACTTCTAAATTAACGGATGGAGTACTAGTTACAGTGACGCATATAATTACCTCCAAATGTGAGCAAAAGGATCACACATGTCTGTATTGACTGGAACGAGAATGCAATAGCGCAATAAGAATCAAGGCCACGATGATGCGATCACAGTGGTGGTTATAGGAGGCAAGAAGAAGATGCATCCATCAACGTACGACCTCCTACTCCTCGACTCAGTGCGCCGGGCCATCGACCGGCGGCTTAGCAGTTGCGGCTTTTGTGGCGAGGTCAAGGTGCTTCTCAGCAAAGGCATGATGTCTACAACACAACCTTCTTCTTCTAGACGTTGTTGGGCCTCCAAGTGCAGAGGTTTGTAGGACAATAGCAAAATTCCCTCAAGTGGATGACCTGGTTTATCAACCCGTGGGATGCGTAGGATGAAGATGGTCTCTCTCAAACAACCCTGCAACCAAATAACAAAGAGTCTCTTGTGTCCCCAACACACACAATACAATTGTAAATTGTATAGGTGCACTAGTTCGGCGAAGAGATGGTGATACAAGTGCAATATGAATGGTAGATATAGGTTTCTGTAATCTGAAAATATAAAAACAGCAAGGAAAACTAATGATAAAAGTGAGCGTAAACGGTATTGTAATGCTAGGAAACAAGGCCTAGGGTTCATACTTTCACTAGTGCAGGTTCTCTCAACAATAATAACATAACTGGATCATATAACTATCCCTCAACATGCAACAAAGAGTCACTCCAAAGTCACTAATAGCGGAGAACAAACGAAGAGATTATGTAGGGTATGAAACCACCTCAAAGTTATCCTTTCTGGTCGATCTATTCAAGAGTCCGTAGTACAATAACACGACGCTATTCTTTCCGTTCGATCTATCATAGAGTTCATACTACAATAACACCTTAAGACACAAATCAACCAAAGCCCTAATGTCACCTAGATACTCCAATGTCACCTCAAGTATCCGTGGGCATGATTATACGATATGCATCACACAATCTCAGATTCATCTATTCAACCAACACAAAGTACTTCAAAGAGTGCCCCAAAGTTACTACCGAAGAGTCAAGACAAAAACGTGTGCCAATCCCTATGCATAAGTTCACAAGGTCACTGAACCCGCAAGTTGATCACCAAAACATACATCAAGCAGATCACGTGAATATCCCATTGTCACCACAGATAAGCACATGCAAGGCATACATCAAGTGTTTTCAAATCCTTAAAGACTCAATCCGATAAGATAACTTCAAAGGGAAAACTCAATCCATTACAAGAGAGTAGAGGGGGAGAAACATCATTGGATCCAACTATAATAGCAAAGCTCGCGATACATCAAGATCGTGCCAAATCAAGAACACGAGAGAGAGAGAGAGAGTGAGAGATCAAACACATAGCTACTGGTACATGCCATCAGCCCCGAGGGTGAACTACTCCCTCCTCGTCATGGAGAGCGCCGGGATGATGAAGATGGCCACCGGTGAGGGATCCCCCCTCCGGCAGGGTGCCGGAACAGGGTCCCAATTGGTTTTTGGTGGCTACAGAGGCTTGCGGCAGCAGAACTCCCGATCTAGGTTTATTTCTGGAGGTTTCTGTATTTATAGGAATTTTTGGCGTAGGTCTCACGTTAGGGGGGTCTCCGAGTCGTCCGCGAGGGTGGAGGGCGCGCCCTACCCCCTGGGCTCACCCTCCTATCTCGTGGATGGCTCGGGACTCTTCTGGCCCAACTATTTTACTCCGGGGGCTTCTTTTGGTCCATAAAAAATCATCAAAAATTGGCACGTCAATTGGACTCCGTTTGGTATTCCTTTTCTGTAGAACTCAAAAACAAGGAAAAAAACAGAAACTGGCACTGGGCTCTAGGTTAATAGGTTAGTCCCAAAAATCATATAAAATAGCATATAAATGCGTATAAAACATCCTAGAGGGATAATATAATAGCATGGAACAATCAAAAATTATAGATACGTTGGAGACGTATCAAGCATCCCCAAGCTTAATTCTTGCTCGTCCTCGAGTAGGTAAATGATAAAAACAGAATTTTTGATTTGGAATGCTACCTAGCATATTTGTCAATGTAATTTTGTTTATTGTAGCATGAATTTTCAGATCCAAATGATTCAAGATAAAAGTTCATATTCACATGAAAACAAGAATACTTCAAGCATACTAACAAAGCAATCATGTCTTCTAAAAGTAACATGGCTAAAAAAAAGCCATCCCTACAAAATCATATAGTCTGGCTATGCTCTATCTTCATCACACAACTAAATCATGCACAACCCCGATGACAAGCCAAGCAATTGTTTCATACTTTGATGTTCTCAAACTTTTTCAACTTTCACGCAATACATGAGCGTGAGCCATGGACATAGCACTATATGTGGAATAGAATGGTGGTTGCGGAGAAGACAAAAGGATAAGATAGTCTCACATCAACTAGGCGTATCAACGGGCTATGGAGATGCCCATTAATAGATATCAATGTGAGTGAGTAGGGATTGCCATGCAACGGATGCACTAGAGCTATAAGTGTATGAAAGCTCAACAAAAGAAACTAAGTGGGTGTGCATCCAACTTGCTTGCTCACGAAGACCTAGGGCATTTTGAGGAAGCCCATCATTGGAATATACAAGCCAAGTTATATAATGTAAAATTCCCACTAGTATATGAAAGTGACAACATAGGAGACTCTCTATCATGAAGATCATGGTGCTACTTTGAAGCACAAGTGTGGAAAAGGATAGTACCATTGTCCCTTCTCTCATTTTCTCTCTTTTTTGCGGCCTTCTCTTTTTTTGGCCTTCTTTTTTTTCATTTATTTATTTATTTTTTCGTCCGGAGTCTCATCCCGACTTGTGGGTAATCATAGTCTCCATGATTCTTTCCCCACTTGGGACAATGCTCTAATAATGATGATCATCACACTTTTATTGATTTACAACTCAAGAATTACAACTCAATACTTAGAACAAAATATGACTCTACATGGATGCCTCCAACAGTGTACTGGGATATGCAATGAATCAAGAGCGACATGTATGAAAGAATATCAAGGTGGCTTTGCTAAAAATACGATGTCAACTACATGATCATGCAAAAGCAATATGACAATGATGGAGCGTGTCATAATAAACGGAACGGTGGAAAGTTGCATGGCAATGTATCTCAGAATGGCTATGGAAATGCCATAATAGGTGGTATAGTGGCTGTTTTGAGGAAGGTACATGGTGGGTGTATGGTACGGATGAAAGTTGCACGACACAAGAGAGGCTAGCAATAGTGGAAGGATGAGAGTGCGTATAATCCATGGACTCAACATTAGTCATAAAGAACTCATATACTTATTGAAAAAATCTACAAGTTATCGAAACGAAGTACTATGCGCATGCTCCTAGGGGGATAGATTGGTAGGAAAAGACCATTGCTCGTCCCCGACCGCCACTCATAAGGAAGACAAACAATAAATAAATCATGCTCCAACTTCATCACATAACGGTTCACCATACGTTCATGCTACGGGAATCACGAACTTCAACACAAGTATTCCTAAAATTCACAACTACCCAACTATCATGACTCTAATATTACCATCCTCATATCTCAAAACAATCATCAAGCATCAAACTTCTCATAGCATTCAATGCACTCTATATGATAGTTTTTATTATACCCAACTTGGATGCCCATCATCTTAGGACCAATTTTATAACCAAAGAAAATACCATGCTGTTCTAAAAGACTCTCAAAATAATATAAGTGAAGCATGATAGTTCATCTATTTCTACAAAATAAAACCACCACCGTGCTCTAAAAAGATATAAGTGAAGCACTAGAGCAAATGACAAACTACTCCGAAAGGTATAAGTGAAGATCAATGAGTGGTCAAATGATTATGCAACTATGTGAAGACTCTCTAACATTTAAGAATTTCAGATGTTGGTATTTTTTTCAAGAAGCAAGAAAAACAAAACAAAATGACGCTCCAAGCAAAACACATATCATGTGGTGAATAAAAATATAGCTCCAAGTAAAGTTACCGATGAACAGAGATGAAAGAGGGGATGCCTTCCGGAGCATCCCCAAGCTTAGGCTCTTGGTTGTCCTTGAATATTACCTTGGGGTGCCTTGGTAATCCCCAAGCTTAGGCTCTTGCCACTCCTTATTCCATAGTCCATCGAATCTTTACCCAAAACTTGAAAACTTCACAACACAAAACTTAACAGAAAACTCGTAAGCTCCGTTAGTATAAGAAAATAAATCACCACTTAGGTACTGTTATGAACTCATTATAAATTCATATTGGTGTAATATCTACTGTATTCCAACTTCTCTATGGTTCATAGCCTCCGATACTACTCATAGATTCATCAAAATAAGCAAACAACACATAGAAAACAGAATCTGTCAAAAACAGAACAGTCTGTAGTAATCTGTAACTCTCGAATACTTCTGTAACTCAAACAATTATAAAAAATAGGAAAGACCGAGAAATTTACGTACCAATCCCGAGCAAAAAGAATTAGATCAAAATATCGTTTCTGTGAATTATCAAAACTAATTTACTGGGTGAAAAAGTTTCTGATTTTCAGCAGGACCAACACAACTATCATTGTAAGCTATCCTAAAGGTCTTACTTGGACTTTATTGGAACAAAAGCTATAAAACGTAATTACTACAGTAGCATAATCATGTGAACACACAAAAACAGTAAAGGTAAATATTGGGTTGTCTCCCAACAAGCACTTTTCTTTAATGCCTTTTAGCTAGGCATGATGATGACAATGATGCTCACATAAAAGATAAGAATTGAAACATAACGGGAGCATCATGAAGCATATGACTAGCACATTTAAGCCTAACCACTTCCTATGCATAGGGATTTTGTGAGCAAACATCTTATGGGAACAAGAATCAACTAGCATAGGAAGGTAAAACAAGCATAGCTTCAAGATTTTCAACACATAGAGAGGAAACTTGATATTATTGCAATTCCTACAAGCATATGTTCCTCCATCATAATAATTTTCAGTAGCATCATGAATGAATTCAACAATATAACCAGCACATAAAGCATTCTTTTCATGATCTACTTGCATAGAAATCTTACTACTCTCCACATAAGCAAGTTTATACTCATCAATAGTAGTGGGAGCAAACTCAACAAAATAACTATCATGTGAAGCATAATCCAATTGAAAATTAAAATCATGATGACAAGTTTCATGGTTATGTTTATTATTTATGGCATACGTACCATCACAATAATCATCATAAATAGGAGGCATGCTTTCATCATAATAAATTTAGTCATTAAAACTTGGGGGACAAAAAATATCATCTTCATCAAACATAGCTTTTTCCCCAAGCTTGTGGCTTTGCATATCATTAGCATCATGGATATTCAAGGAATTCATACTAACAACATTGCAATCATGCTCATCATACAACGATCCAGTACCAAACATTTTAATGCATTCTTCTTCTAGCAATTGAGCACAATTTTCCTTTCCATCATTTTCACGAAAGATATTAAAAAGATGAAGCATATGAGGCAAACTTAATTCCATTTTTTTGTAGTTTTCTTTTATAAACTAAACTAGTGATAAAACAAGAAACTAAGGGTTTCGATTGCAAGATCTAAAGATATGCCTTCAAGCACTCACCTCCCCGGCAACGGCGCCAGAAAAGAGCTTGATGTCTACTACACAACCTTCTTCTTGTAGACGTTGTTGGGCCTCCAAGTGCAGAGGCTTGTAGGACAGTAGCAAATTTCCCTCAAGTGGATGATCTAAGGTTTATCAATCTGTGGGAGGCGTAGGATGAAGATGGTCTCTCTCAAACAACCCTGCAACCAAATAAAAAAGAGTCTATTGTGTCCCCAACACACCCAATACAATGGTAAATTGTATAGGTGCACTAGTTCGGCGAAGAGATGGTGATACAAGTGCAATATGGATGGTAGATATATGTTTCTGTAATCTGAAAATATAAGAACAACAAGGTAACTAATGATATAAGTGAGCGTAAACGGTATTGCAATGCTAGGAAACAAGGCCTAGGGTTCATACTTTCACTAGTGCAAGTTCTCTCAACAATAATAGCATAACTAGATCATATAACTATCCCTCAACATGCAACACAGAGTCACTCAAAACTCACTAATAGCAGAGAACAAACGAAGAGATTATTGTAGGGTACGAAACCACCTCAAAGTTATCCTTTCTGATCGATCTATTCAAGAGTCCGTAGTAAAATAACACGAAGCTATTCGTTCTGTTCGATCTATCATAGAGTTTGTACTAGAATAACACCTTAAGACACAAATCAACCAAAGCCCTAATGTCACCTAGATACTCCAATGTCACCTCAAGTATCCGTGGGCATGATTATACGATATGCATCACACAATCTCAGATTCATCTATTCAACCAACACAAAGTACTTCAAAGAGTGCCCCAAAGTTTCTACCGAAGAGTCAAGACGAAAACGTGTGCCAACCCCTATGCATAAGTTCACAAGGTCACTGAACCCGCAAGTTGATCACCAAAACATACATCAAGTAGATCACGTGAATATCCCATTGTCACCACAGATAAGCACATGCAAGGCATACATCAAGTGTTCTCAATCCTTAAAGACTCAATCCAATAAGATAACTTCAAAGGGAAAACTCAATCCATTACAAGAGAGTAGAGGGGGAGAAACATCATAAGATCCAACTCTAATAGCAAAGCTCGCGATACATCAAGATCGTGCCAAATCAAGAACACGAGAGAGAGAGAGAGAGAGAGAGAGAGAGAGAGAGAGAGAAAGAGATCAAACACATAGCTACTGGTACATACCCTCAGCCCCGAGGGTGAACTACTCCCTCCTCCTCATGGAGAGCGCCAGGATGATGAAGATGGCCACCGGTGAGGGATCCCCCCTCTGGCAGGGTGCCGGAACAGGGTCCCGATTGGTTTTTGGTGGCTACAGAGGCTTGTGGCGACGGAACTCCTGATCTAGGTTTATTTCTGGAGGTTTCTGTATTTATAGGAATTTTTGGCGTAGGTCTCACGTCAGAGGGGTCTCAGAGTCATCCACGAGGGTGGAGGGCGCGCCCTACCCCTTGGGCTCGCCCTCCTATCTCGTGGACGGCTCGAGACTCTTCTGGCCCCACTATTTTACTCCGGGGGCTTCTTTTGGTCCATAAAAATCATCAAAAAGTTGGACTCCGTTTGGTATTCCTTTTCTGTAGAACTCAAAAACAAGGAAAAAACAGAAACTGGCACTGGACTCTAGGTTAATAGGTTAGTCCCAAAAATCATATAAAATAGCATATAAATGCGTATAAAACATCCTAGATGGATAATATAATAGCATAAACAATCAAAAATTATAGATAAGTTGGAGATGTATCAAGGCGTCCAATGCTTCCAGCCGGTTGAGGAAGGCCAATGTCGTAGCGTCCTCACCGGCCTTGTAGATACCTATGTACACGACTAACTCATACACGTGGATGTGTAGGTCGAAGGGCCGTCGTTGCGTCGGCGGGCAGTCGCAGGGCTGCCAGTGCTTGAAAGAGGTTCCAGCCATGGAGTCTGATTAGGGTGGCAGGCAATGAGGAGCCTGGGCGTGCGGGCTGGAGGAGTACAGCGATGTCGTCCGTGAGCTTCTTGACGACGGTGAACTTATTGATGGTGGCATATATCATCTGGTCCAACTGCGAGTCATAGCTGGTGTCGACGCTGACCATCCACCAGCCGGTCGCCAACACCGTCTGGAGACGATCCTCGGCGCCATGCCGCAGGCCAGTGTCGTGGACCATCTGGCACAACCACTGGCCGCTCGCGCGCATTGCCACCATAGGTCTAGAGTGAGCACTTTTGTGCTTAGTGTAGGTGCTTAGGTGTGTACTGGTAGATGCGTTGGAACGGAGGGGCGCCTTTATATGAGTGCAAACTGCGTTGCATTCACACTGTGCTGCCTCTTTTCCCGGTCCTCCTCCCATTACTTCCCTCATGCATTCACGATGCTAATTGAAGGAGGATGCACCACTGGCCATTCAATATTTTGGGAACCGCTACCCTCTCCCTCGTATGCATTAAACCTGTATCGGGAACTGCATCGCCCGCTGTCAAATCGAATAGTACTGAGCTGCTTGTTGCACGCCCGGCTAAACACGCCTCCTCGCCTCCATCAAACGCCACCGAGAAAGCTAAAACTGCTAGATAGACAGCTGGCAAGAATCGCACCCCTCCGCCGCTCCCCCATCTCCTCCTTCGCCATTTTCTCCACTCTTTCGATGGCTTCCGCGGAGACGTTCTCCGGCATACTACCTGGCTGGGTGGCCCGCCGAGCCCTTCGGATACAAGCGAGGCTGCTCGGTGCTTCACCAACCTTGCTTGGCCCGACGGAGCCAGTTGCCGCCCTAAGCCAGCGCATGGTTCAACAACTCGCCGTCCAGTTCAGCTCGATGAGGAGTGTCGAGTTTCTCCATGCCGGCATGGCGGCGAGCACGGAGGCACGGGCGTCGTCGCTGCCGTGTCGTACCGCAGACACTGGGGCGCGCCTCTCGTGCCCGCGGCAGCGCCATGCAGGAAGAGATAGAAGATGGGTGCATGGAGAGCAACGAGTCGGTTGCCAGGTTCTCCGTGTCCGCCACCATCATCGAGGAGAAGTAGAACACGGGAGGCTGCCACCACTTGGGTCCCATGAAGGCCATTGTTGAGGCGATGATTGCGTATACAAGTGGTTTCTTTGCTGCTTCGTCTCTTCTGAGGACCTTCATCGACCCCACAAGTGTCTATCGAACATGAGGAAGACAAAGGGATCCGCGGTAGCCATTTAGATTAGGTATTAATTATACCACGAGAGCCGGATTAGCACCGCTTAGTTCATGTAAATGTAATGAAATCCGTCATGTTTATATGAAGACCCGGCTCTTTTATATGAAATCCTTCATGCTTATATGAAATCAGTCCGTGTTTGCATGAATTTCCTCTGGTTGGTTAGAGTTGTGAAAATGTATGCCGCTGGAGTTGGATGTCGTTCACCACGGAAGGAAGCGGGAGGAAATAATAGAATCACATCCAATCCATTCGACTTAATTGCGTGTATGATTCTCCCTCTATGAAAAGTTAATTGCATGTATAGTGTAAATGACTTGCAGGGTGGCTACACCTTCGTACAGAAAGTTAAAAAGAAACAAATCATCCTTAATCTTGTATTCTAAGTACTCTGTGGGTTCCACTGTCAGTACAATATCGAAAAAAGTATATATTAAATAATAGTATATCTCTGCTCTGTACTTCTCTCTCTACTCTTATAAAAAAACAAAGTTGGTGATGATGGTGTGCCTGCCATCCTGCAATATAGGCCATCCAATTTATATCTGACGCATAGGAAGTAAACTATGGCAATTTTGCAAAAGGATACCCACACCCCTCTCCACATTTGCAAATAAGGCCTTCCCTCATTCATCCTTTTCTCCCACAAGATAAACTACTCATACAAATGCATCTTGATGTTCCGTTCAACGCATGGGCATCTTGCTAGTAATATAAAAATCTAAAGTTAAAGACATAATTCAAACTCAGGTCATCGTGTTGCGAGCATCCGACGCTAACCAGTCCAGCACATGTTCGTTGTGGACGATGCTGGAGATATATCTCTATGTCTACTCCTATACTCCCTCCATTCCTAAGTATTTGTCTTTTTCAAAGTTGAAATGGGCTACCACATACGGATGTGTATATAGACATAGTTTAGAGTGTAGATTCACTCATTTTGCTCCGTATGTAGTCACTTGTTGAAATGTCTAAAAAGGCAAATATTTAGGAATGGAGGGAGTAGAAAAACAGAGTTGGTGATGATGGTGTGCCTGCCATCCTGCAATATAGTCAATCAGATTTATATATAACAGATAGGAAGGAAACTATGGCAATTTTGCAAAGAGATACCCACACCCCTCTCCGCATTTGCAAATAAGGCCTTGCCGCGTTCATCTGTTTGTCTCACAAGATAAACTACTCATACAAATGCATCTTGATGTTTCGTGCAACGCACAGGCATCTAGCTAGTTTATTTTAAAATAGTTACTGTGATAATTGGGTTGAAGTGATATATTGTATGTCTGCCCCAAATGATATCAGATTCACTAGTAGAAACAAAGAAAAGGTTACCTTGTTAATTAATAGAAAACAGGGTGAAAACTATCACATGAGGCCGGTAAAAACAAGGAACACTGGGTTCAGCCTCATCGTCACTACAGCAGTGCACGCGCAAGAAGTCTACATATCGAGGGGGCTACGGATAGAAAGATGTGTCGAGCGTGTGTGAGAGAGGCACATAGACACAACTAGCGTGTGTTGTGTGCTTGATAGAGAAACCAATTGATGGATTAAGATCAAGATCGAGTTGTCACCCTTCTACTGTCATTGTTGGGGGGTGGAGAAACACGTATCAAGAGTGTGCGCGCGGTAGGCACAGAGGCACACCTAGCGGGTGTGTGTGTGTTTCAGAGAGAAGCGAGTAGATAGATTACTATCAAGATCGAGGTGCCACCCTACTCCTTTGGTGTAGAGTAGTGTGTGTGTGTGTGTATGTGTGTGTGTGTGTGTGTGTGTGTGTGTGTTTGAGAGAGAAGCCAGTAGATAGATTAGTATCAAGATCGAGGTGTCACCCTACTCCTTCGGTGTCGGGAAGTGTGTGGGGGGTGGGGGGCAGTGACACTTAGATATATGGAGAAGGAGTTTGTGTGACACATGTCTATATTAAGTGATAGGTACATAGCATGTGTGCGAGGCATACTTAAAGCATCACATAGATAAACAAGCGGTGTGCATGCAAGTGCTGGAAAAATATTGAAGAGAGAAACAATGTCTACACGTGTGTGGGGGGGGGGGGGGGGGGGGGCGAGAGAGAGAGTGCGAAATCTCAAAACAAAAGGTGCTCTGCTGGATCCCATCGCATGTATTCATATGGTTCCGGGACTCAAAATACGATGGAGGTTTTGGCCTTCAAGTCAATAATAACCTCCGTCGTCTTTTGAGTCCCGAAACCATATGAATACCTACAATGGGATCCAGCTCAAGTTAACCATAGGCATATGTGTGCGAGACATTATTATACTTTGAGACATTAGTAGCGGTGGGTGGGAGGAATTAAAGGGGTGGGCGTGTTCGACAGAGAGAGCGTGTGTGTTTCTGTGTGAGAGACTTGTAGGACGGGGTAGAAAGACGAATTCTAACCTTTACAGAGGGAGAGAAATACACGAAGTGCGCGTGTGTGATTCCGATGCCCACGGAGAAATGAGATATGTATGCGTGTGAGAGAGATTGCACAATTCATTCACATATCACTATCTAGCGATCGTGGACGTGTATCGCTTCAACATAAATCAATATCTACTTCATATAGTGGCCAAAGATACAATATCGATTAAACGCTATAAAGATTGGAAACTCATATATCACATTTTTTTCTAAATAATCCTTTTCAATTGTGCATGCCAAAGTTACACTGATGTTACTTCAAACAACCAATGTAGCTATCATGTACATGCACCACTGTTAGTCTTGCATTCAGATTCGTTAGTCTTGGATGATTTAAGGTTCTATTATGAAGTAATATATGTAATATTCATATATGAATTCAACGGGTATGCAATTTATGAAATGGAGGCTATGTAATCATATGAGGTAACACTTTTAAGTAGCGGCCTACAATAGCCATTTCTTTTGTGTGACTACAATATCCATTTCTTTTTGTGCGCCTCTACAATAACACATCAATGCATTATGTTTAAAGTAAATAACCAATGGCACTAAATTATATATTTACACGAGAAATACATAGGCTGAGCGTTTGATCCTTTTTTGTGAATGCGCCTCTACACCTGTACGATTGGCCATGCGTGTGTGAACGTCCAAGTTATCGGTGCATCATCCCGAGTTATTGTCTTTTTTTTCTGGGGTGGACTTCACACCAGTTATTAACTACCGATGTGTGCCCCATGTACACAGTCTCGCATGACCTTCCAGCTAGCACTGTCCAAAATTAGTTGAAACTGGATACGAATGATCCCGCGGGCGGCAAAATCTCCCACCCTTCTAAAATTTTCAGCGCCTAGTCTTTAGCATGCGGAATTCCCCTTTTGTCCTTGGTGCACGGAGAACAACAGTAACAATACGACACTCATTTACATAATAGGTCGGGGCTGCTTTGGTAACTTCCGATCCCCCCCACCACACGTCACCCCATATCCTCTCCCCCTCCCGCAAAAACGACTAACTCCGCAGCACCAGAGCATCTTACATCACGCCGTCCATACTTCATCGGCCTTTCTACCCCTCCCCTCTCGAAACCCTAGACTGCTCATCCACCGGCGTACCAGAGCCCATTCACTTCTAGCGGCGTCCACCTCGCCGGATCTGCTTCTACGGCCGCATCTACCCCTCCCACCTCCCCTAGAAACAAGTAGACTGCTCATCCATCACAGTACCACAACCCATTCAGTGCCGGCCTTGTCCATGGCGCCGGATCTGCTTTGCCGGTACTCTCGTCAACCGCAGCGCATCTGCAACGGCTCCTTCATACTCCCCACCGGAGATGCTTCATCCACACCCCCTGGAGCCGCCCCCCGTCGACGGCCTCTGATCCTCTTCGCCGACACCTTCCTCAAACCTACCGGAGCTGCTTCACCAACACCATCATCAACCCTCCCGGAGTAGCTTCGCCTATACCATTATCAACCCTACCGGGGCCGCTTTGCAAACGGGCAAGTCCACGGCCTCAGATCCGCTTTGTCGCACCCCCGTCCAACCTATCGGAGCAGCTTTTGACGCCCCATCCACGACCGTAGATACGCATCATCGACACCATCATCAACCCTATCGGAGCCGCTTCGCCAACACCATCATCAACCCTATTGGAGTAGCTCCGCCTATACCATTATCAACCCTACCTGGGCCGCTTTGCCAATGCACAAGTCCACAACCTCAGATCCGCTTCGTTACACCCTCGTCCAACCTACCAGAGCAGCTTTTGACGCCCCGTCCACGGCCGCAGATCCGCATAGTCGACACCATCCTGAACCCAACCACCAAAGCAGCTTCACCGACACCCTCGTCCACGGCTTCAGATTCGCTTCGCCCACACCATAGTCCACCCTACCGGAGCCGCTCCACAAACACCCTACTCGATGGTTGTAGATCTCCTTACCGGACCCCGACAGCCAGCGCAACATCATCACCCTTACGTTTCTAACCTGATTCCCACCGTCTGGCAAGATGCCAAGCAGCCGCCACAGCCTAGGTAGTTGTCAGCTTTAAACCCGTCCAACATCACCTGCCAGATGTACTTCAAATATACTAACAGGTCGCTGTTACATGTTATGCAGTTGGCAAAAACTACAAGGACAATGTTTCTTTTGGATCTAACAACTTGGCCAACCAACATCCTGGACTGAGGCATTGCTATGATCTTGTAAGTGCGTCTCTCTCTCTTGTATTGTTGTATGCCTGCCAGCGTGCTTTGCTAGGATTTTCGATCAATAATCCCTTTGTGCAGACAATGATTTCTACTACTGGCTGTTAAATTAGATATGTAGATGTCATACATGATACTCACTGGAACAGAGGTAGTATATTACACAAAATCATAGGTGGCATGTAGGAATTCCAGTGCACTACATTAGGCTCCCTTAGATTGCCTGCTAGTCCAGCACACAGAGTCATGGCTAGTTTATGTATGCACACAATCCTTAATTGGTGGTTTAAATATGCGCAAGGGATATGCAATATATTATCATGTACAGATGTATGAAATTAGCCGTGTCAACTTGCAGATAGGGTTACGCAATGAAAAAGTCCAAGATGTATGTGGCAATTTCATGGAACATCGCAAAAAAATGAGAGGCAGCGGTGAGCCTATACAATGTGCTATGGTAGGTCACCCTGGCCCAGTTCTCTTGCGGGATTCTCCCATTGCAATCATCATGACATGTTATTTGTATGTCAGTTCTATTGGCCAGTTTCTTAGGGATAGTTATTTCGAGTTATCCTAAGAAAATAAGCACCTTTGAATATAAGCTCCAGGTAATAAGCCAACCAGTTCTTTTCATTGCTTGCCTTTTCAGCTTATCTGTGGCATGATCAGTGAGAAGTCTAGATTGCATTATATTTTGTCATTTTGCTGTCCATATGAAAATCAATTTGACTTGCAAACATCAGAAATTGAACCCAGTGCAGTAATTAATATGGTAGGAAAATAGACCATAAATATTTTGTTCAAAATGCAAATACAAAGATACCATCTACTTGGCATAATCTACTTTGGTCAATGTCTTCCATAGAGATCCCATTGCCTAATTTAAATGAAGAACACATGACCTAAATTTAAATGAAGAACAACTATTTATCGAAATTCGATTGTCCAAGTGGCTAGTTATTATCATATAGCAGCACCACCTGAAGGCATCATATAGCAACAGCAGCAGCTCATAGCAACTCATCATACAGCAGCAACAGCTGCAGCATCATGCAATTCATCATATACCAGCAGCAGGTCATAGAAATTCATCATATAGCAGCAGTAGCTCATAGCAATTCATCATATAACAGCAGCAGGAGCAGCTCAAAGCAATGCATCATATAGCAGCAACAGAAGCAGCTCATAGCAATTCATCGTATAGCGGATCAGAATGAAAATTTGGCAAAAAATCATAGGAGATCCTCACCTTGTTGGATGAGCTCATCCTTCAACAGCACCTCAAGGCCACGTCCTGGGAGGAGGGGAGGGGGAAGGAGGTGCCTTCTACCGTAGTGTGGCATCGGCCATAGTTGTGTGGCGCCCGCCGGAGTAGTGTGTTGGATGGACCACAACGGAGCAGCTGCTGGAGACCATGAGAATGAGGGGCGGCTCCAGAGGGAAGAGTAGCCGGGGAGATTTGGCCCTACCCGCCGGCCATGTAGCCTAGCTAGATAGAGCATCGTCGAGGACCAGGCCAGATGGGACCAGTGGCGACAGCTTGATGGAGAAACCCTAGCGTTGCAGGCAGAGGATCGAGGTAGAGGGAAAGGGGAGAGGAGATGCAAGTGGGCAAGGCAATGAACGCTTGTGTGTTTGTTTTTACTTGAGGGTCAGGTGTGATGCAGGCCTGAGCAATTGCATTTTGAGTGTAATATAGGCAGACAACATAATCATTTCACTATTCCCCTTCCCTTCAATTTTTAGTGAGCTTCTACCAGAAACACCCCCCTCTAAAGTGAAATAAGTTAAGCCCAAGCCCATAACTCAAAAATGACTTCTTTACATCTTTTATGGCTTATTTTGACAATAAGCTCTGAAAAAGCAAAATAGAACTCGCCCTTAACCTGCAATTCAATTGTGCGTGCAATGATGAATCACTCCTGCCTGCTATAGTGTACATTTAGGCATCATCATGCATGGCATAACCTAATACATGTGCATTTCATTATAGAATCTGAAATATGCAATGTTTATGTTAGTTCATACGTTGCACATGATGTTTAAATGCCCCTTAAATCTGGTCAGTCAAGTGATGGTCTTTAAGCCTCCTTGTCGGTGTCAAAACCGGCGAATCTCGGGTAGGGGGTCCCGTACTATGCGTCTAGGCAGATGGTAACAGGAGACAAGGGACACAATGTTTTTACCCAGGTTCGGGCCCTCTCGGTGGAGGTAAAACCCTACTCCTCCTTGATTAATATTGATGATATGGGTAGTACAAGAGTAGATCTACCACGAGATCAAGGAGGCTAAACCCTAGAAGCTAGCCTATGGTATGATTGTTGTCCGTCCTACAGACTAAAACCCTCCGGTTTATGTAGACACCAGAGAGGGATAGGGTTACACAGAGTCAGTTACAATGGTAGGAGATCTACATATCCGTATACCCAAGCTTGCCTTCCACACCAAGGAAAGTCCCATCCGGACACGGGACGAAGTCTTCAATCTTGCATCTTCATAGTCTTGGAGTCCGGCCAATGATGATAGTTCGGCTATCCGGACACCCCCTAGTCCAGGACTCCCTCAGTAGCCCCTGAACCAGGCTTCAATGACGACGAGTCCGGCGCGCATATTGTCTTCGGCATTGCAAGGCGGGTTCCTCCTCCGAATAATCCATAGAAGATTGTGAACACCAGGATAGTGTCCGGCTCTGCAAAATAAATTCCACATACCACCGTAGAGAGAATAATATTTACACAAGTCCAATCTACTGACGTATTTCGTGGTATGACGTCACACCACGGCCAAGACTTTACTCGAATTGTTTTTATTGTTCCACCTCAGCCCGTTTAGCAAAGCAGTTTCCTTGGCACGTCTTGTCAAAGCAGAGATCATGTCCCCTTATTCCGGGATTCTCATCAATACGGACGTGGGTAACCCAACCTCGCCATTGATTGCGGCGCTTGGGAGATAAGCAAGTTTTACCGGGCTGGTGGGGATCCACCTTTTTACCTATGCCTTCTTCCTCCTTTGCTTATCCATCTCCGTGCACTCGAGCTCCAGCGCCCAAGTCCGCCATTTCACCTCAACCTTCTCCGACCATGTCCGGAGCGGGAGGCAAGAGGATTCCTCCGTCACGGAGGGGCACATCAAAAAGCTGCGCAAGGCCGGATATTTGTCCAGCAATATCGCGCACCGGCTCCCCGACGAAGGGCAGCTCGTCCCCACCCCCAGGCCCCATGAGAGGGTGGTGTTCCTTCCCCATTTCCTCCGCGGACTGGGCTTCCCACTCCACCCATTTGTCCGGGGGATCATGTTCTACTATGGCCTGGATTTCTGTGATCTAGCCCCGAATTTTATCCTCAACATCTCGGCATTTATCGTCGTGTGTGAGGCCTTCCTCTGCATCCAGTCCCATTTCGGCTTATGGCTAAAGACTTTTAATGTCAAGCCGAAGGTAGTGGGTGGCCGCCAAGCGGAGTGCGGAGGCGCCATGGTGGGCAAGATGCCCAGTGTTACCTGGCTCAAGGGCGCCTTCGTGGAAACCATCAAAGGGTGGCAATCGGGGTGGTTCTATGTCACCGACCCGCGTGACCCTAAATGGGCAACGGCCCCCGAATTCAGATCTGGCATCCCCACGCAGCTCACCTCCTGGAAAGAGAAGGGCCTGTCGTGGGGCGATTCGGAGGAGCTGACCGGACTCCAATCCTGTCTCCAAACCCTGGTGAACAAGAAGCTCAAGCTTGTCAACGTAGTCCAGGTCATGCTCATCCGCCAGATTCTCCCGTGCCAACAGCGGGATTTCAACCTGTGGGAGTTCGATCCGGCACAGCACCAGAACTTGAGCAGGCTCTTCGACACTACGTACGAAGAGGCCTGGAGGGTGCTTTTCAAGAGCGCCGAGGCTCCCACATCCGCTACTGAAGATCGCAGATTCAGCTCGCAGCGTCCGGCTGGCGAGGTAAGCTATATTATCCTTTATGGGACACTTGCTTTCCATAGTTTGATTCTATGTGGGATCTGAACTCCCATTACCTTTAACAGGCCTAAAAGAGGACGTCCGGACAGGTTAACTATCCGGCTCCCCTTCCAGAAGAACCAGCGGATGCCCGTTTGGCAGGGCTGCTGGTCCCGGCGCCTTACGTGTTGCCGGAGAAGAAGGCCAAGAAGAAGGCCACGGGAACCCGGAGGAGTTCCCGGCGCCAGGTGTTATTGGACTCATCGTCCGATGACTCCAAGGCAGACTCCTCCCACGAAAACGAGGAGAAGAAGAAAGAAGCCTCTCCCCCAGTGGGGGGGGGGGGGAGAAGAAGAGGAAAGCCTCCCCAACGGGGGAGGCCGAAGGGTCCAAGAAGGGAAGGACCCTTCCTCCGGACTGTTCCACCAACGCCGACGACGGCGAAGAGGAGTGGCCCTCGAGGGCCAAGCCCCTGGCGAGATCGTAAGTGTCCGGATTCCAGAATAACTCATGATTCTTCTTTCGTCGCATAGTGTCTTCTAACGCCGAATACAACCATGTAGTCTGCCCAAGGACGATCTCCCCGCTTTGTCGAGCGGGTCCCTGGGTTTGTCGGATGTGAATAGCGCTTCACTTCCGACAGCCTCCTCCCCCCGTGACGTAGACGACGCCGTGGTGGGGTCCCAAAAGGGGACCAGCCAGGAGGAGGAGGCCCCGGAGGTGCCGCAGGGCACCCTCCCAGACTTTGGACCGGACTCCGCACCGGAACCTTTGGTGGTTCCGGAGTCCGGCGGGCGGCCCCTTCGTGAGAAGGGCGAGACAGCGATGCCGGTGGCCTCCGTCCAACCGGAGGCGCCGGATAACTTGCTGGAGGCTCTCAACGGCGCTTCCATCGACGAGGAGCACTGCACTGTCATGAGTGCGGTGATTTAGAAGGTTCAGTTTGCCAAGAGCGGGCTGACCGAAGCCTGTACCAGGCTTCTAACAGGCTTTGAGGTATGTGATTAAGATATGTAAATTAGTACCGCATAGACAGTAGCCCCTGATGCTCGGTTCGGTGTTCGGAAAGAAAAGCCGAACTGAGGATCTAAAAAAATATACGCAGGAGTCTAACACAAATATGTCAATATGGGAATGTAGGCTGCGCTGCTGACCTCTGTCGCACTGACTGCAGAGGCCAGTGCCTTGAAGCAGAGCCTGGAGCGGTCCGAGAGTGAGCTCGGCCGTGCCAAGAAGCAGCTCGAGGACAAGGAAGGTAAGTAACACCTTATTAAAGTTGTACCTTATAGAAAAGGATTTTGGTTGCAAAAAATGACAGGAATAACATGGGTACTCTAGGGGCTACGAACAAGGTGGCGAACCTGAAGGAGGCGGTGTCCGCGGCCGAACGCAATGCGGCCGCGGAACGCACCGAGCGAGAGAAGCAGGAGGCGCGGGTGGTGGAGGTACGGCAAGAGCTCCAGGCTCTCGTGGAAAAACACGAGAGTTTGGAGCGTGACTCGAAGACTCAAGAGTCCGAGCTCGCGTCGGCTCTTGAGAGTGCCAAGGCCGCTAAGGCTGAGACCCAAAAGGCCCTCCAGGAAATCGAGGCAGTAAAGAAGATAGCAGCGGGTAAGGCATTCTTCATGCAAAGCAAGCATGTAAAAGTGAATTACTTGTTACTTACCCGAATTCGGAGCTCTCCAGGAGCATTCGCAGATCTGCCTCGTAGCGTGTCCGATGCTGCCGCGTTCTACAGAGCCTAGGAGGGGAGCTCGACGGAAAAGGTGTTCTGGTCTCAGTATGCTGAGGCCGGACATCTGGTGCCCCTGAGCGACCAGCTGAAGCAGCTGGTCGAGCTCCACAAGGTGGCCGAACAGGCCATGAAGGGCCTCATAGTTCGGCTTTGGCCCAAAGAAGCCATGCCTGGGAGCTACTTCGGTCTGGTGCGGTGGCTGGTGGACGCATGTCCATGGGTTGAAGTCATCAAGCACTCCGCCTATATGAAAGGTGCCCGTCGGGCCCTTGCCCGCGCTAAGGTGCACTGGGGCAAGATGGACGCCGAGAAGCTTGTGACGGACGCGCCACCGCCGGGCAAGGAGTATCGCACGCCCGAGATGTATTATAAGGGTGTCCTGAAGGGTGCCCGCATTATTGCGGGTGAATGCTCCAAAGATGTAATTTTTTAGTAGACTCGCATTTTGTTATCCTGTGCGCTGAAAACTTTGTTCATATGCGCTAAGCAACATTTGTTAATTTAAAATATTACCTTCTGTGCAGCCATTTATCAAATCTGAGAGATGGCAAGTCGTTGGCTTCAGCCCCCATGCCACGAGTGCTGGGGTGTTCGGGATAAACTTGAGCGCTCTTGTTCCCATTTTTGGGTCCTTCTAGGGAGACACTCAACACAACGAATGAGGCAACCGGACTTATAATGCTTGAACACTCTCACTTAGCCATAGAATTCTATAATTTTAAATTTCGGCGAAGCCCCTAGTGTTCGAAAGGCCGAATTCGGGTCACTATCCACGCCTGGGGCCGGACAAAGCCGGCTCCTCGCTCTAAGCGGCATAAGTCTTTAGGGACTCGAAAAGACCTCTCGACCAGCGACCAGCTCTCGCCTTATCATGACGGTCAGTTTTAGCTTTCTCCACTGAGGTGCTCGACCCAGCTCAACTGGGGCACAATCGCAGTGGTTCTCCCAGCGCTACCTTAGCCGATATAACGGAACATAAGGTACCAAAACATGGGAGCCGGGCAAACCCAACTATTGACCCAAGACATGATTCGAAGCCGATGCATATAATGCTAGAAGTTCGGGGTGCCGCACTTGTGAAAGTGTTCGGACTTATTACACCATAATTTGGGGAACTTAAGCCCCTGGTGTATTTGGCCGTACCAAAGTGTACGGGTGCGACATGTCATAAGTGAACATATATAAAAAGGAATGCAATGATAGGCAAAAAGCGATGCATTGTTTATTCAAAAAAATACTGCAATGGAGGCAGAACGATACAAATAGTGCTATACGCAAGGGGTGGGACTATTAAACATGTCCCGCTCCAGGGGTAGGCTGCGGAATGGTATGTAAAACAGGTATAATGCTCGTAATGGATTCCACCTGGGTACTCGTCTAGCCTTTCTGCTTCCCTGGCTGTTGCATCGTGAGTGCAGTAGATCTACTGCCGGACAGGGCTTCTGGAAAATGGAGTCCTGAGAATAAGAGAGAAAGAAAAAAAAGGAATGACAAATTTGGGAGCCCCTGGTGTGGTTGATCCGCACTCTGCGCATGCCGTGGTCGTGCCCCTCCCCCTATGCCCATGGTATCTCCAGAGCGTAGTGATGTACGCATGGTACTGGTCTCGCGATTTCGCGAGGGCTTGGGTTGGGGCCGCATTGCTACGCGTGCTCGGAACGTGCCAGGTAGTCTTGTTGTAGGTTACTCCAGGCACGCTTGACGGTGTCCGATCGCTTAACAGCCGGACTCGAGAATTGCCTTAAGAGGCTACTCTGTACTTCCGGCGCGAGAGCCGATGTATGCTCCTCCGTTCGGAGAGAGCGTTCGGTGTTTCAGTTGACCGTGATGACTCCTCGAGGGCCTGGCATCTTGAGCTTGAGGTATGCATAGTGCAGCACCGCATTGAACTTTGCAAATGCGGTTCGTCCGAGCAGTGCATGATAGCCGATGCGGAACGGAACTATGTCGAAGATTAACTCCTCGCTTCGGAAGTTATCTGGGGATCCGAAGACCACTTCAAGTGTAACTGAGCCTGTATAATTGGCCTCTACACCTGGTATGAAGCCTTTGAAGGTCATCTTTGTGGGTTTAATCCTTGAGGGGTCTATGCCCATCTTGCGCACTGTTTCCTGGTAGAGCAAGTTCAGGCTGCTGCCGCCGTTCATCAGGACTCTAGTGAGGTGAAATCCGTCGATGATTGGGTCTAGCACCAATGCGGCGAATCCGCCATGGCGGATGCTGGTGGGGTGGTCCCTTCGATCAAAGGTGATCGGGCAGGAGGACCACGGATTGAACTTTGGGGCGACTGGCTCCATCGCGTATACGTCCCTGAGGGCACGCTTCCGCTCCCTTTTGGGTATGTGGGTTGCGTATATCATGTTCACCGTCCGCACTTGTGGGGGAAACCCTTCTGTCCTCTATTGTTCGGCGGCCGTGTCTCCTCCTCGTCATCGCTATGCAGCCCCTTGTCATTGTCTTCGGCGATTAACTTGCCTGCCTGTTTGAACATCCAACAATCTCTGTTGGTGTGATTAGCTGGCTTTTCGGGGGTGCCGTGTATCTGGCACGTGCGATCGAGTATCCGGTCCAAATTGGACAGGCCCAGAGTAGTTCTTTTGAATGGCTTTTTTCGCTGACCGGGTTTAGAGCCTCTGAATCCGGCGTTGACTGCCGTATCTTCAGTATTATCGCCGTTAATGCGGCACTTGTGCTTATTGTGACGCAACCTGCCATTGCTGTCTTTGGTATCCGAACTACCAGAGTTTTTGGTTAGGTTATTACTGCGGGCTAGCCAGCTGTCTTCTCCCGCACAAAAGTGGGTCATGAGTGATGTGAGGGATGCCATTGATTTCGGCTTCTCCTGTCCTAGGTGCCGGGCAAGCCATTCATCACGGATGTTATGTTTGAAGGCTGCATGGGCCTCTGCATCCGGACAGTCGATGATTTGATTTTTCTTGGTTAAGAACCGTGTCCAGAATTGTCTGGCCGATTCGTCTGGCTGCTGAATTATGTGGCTTAGGTCATCGGCGTCTGGTGGTCGCACATATGTGCCCTGGAAGTTATCAAGGAATGCTGCTTCCAGGTCCTCCCAACACCCAATTGATTCTGCTGGCAGGCTGTTGAGCCAATGCCGAGCTGGTCCTTTAAGCTTGAGTGGGAGGTATTTGATGGTGTGGAGATCATCACCGCATGCCATGTGGATATGAAGGAGATAATCCTCGATCCAAACCGCGGAATCTGTTGTGCCGTCATAGGATTCAATGTTTACGGGTTTGAAACCTTCGGGGATTTGATGATCCATTACTTCATCTGTGAAGCATAGTGGGTGTGCGGCGCCTCTGTATTGGGCTATATCACGACGCAACTCAAGCCAGCTTTGTCTACTGTGTTCGGCCCGACCGGAATTGCTGTATCCGGCATGGCGGTTGTCGTCGCGTATCGTGGGGCGCCCACGTGATCCGTAGATCGATCTTGTTTGTCTTGCCTTATCCTCTAATATGTCTCGCAAGTCCGGCACATTCCCCCATGGCTTTGTACTTTTAGAGCGGCGCCGGGGTATGGCTTTAGTGGAGGGCCTAGAGGCCTCTCTGTCGCAGCCACGAGGTGGCTGGTCGGCCGTATTGTGCGCTGGTGATGTAGGTTTATGTGCTTCCTCCTCTAATTGGGGCAGCAGCTTGCTTTTGGGGTAGCTTTTGGAGGGGCGTTCGAGTTCATACTCTTCGGCCGCAAGGACTTCAGTCCATCTGTCAGCTAGCAAATCCTGGTCAGCTCTAAGCTGTTGCTGCTTTTTCTTGAGGCTGCTTGTCGTGGCCATAAGCCTGCGTTTGAAACGCTCTAGTTCGATGGGATCCTCAGGCACGACAAATTCGTCGTCGTCGAGGCTTGCCTCGTCTCCGGAGGGAGGCATGTAATTATCATCCTCTACCTCTTTGTCTGCCACTCTCTCACGAGGGCTGGCTTCTCCATCCTCCTGTGCTGAATCTTGCTGGAGCGGTTTGTCTTCGGCACTGTCCGGGGTGTTATTATCTCCGGTGCCAGAATCTCCATACTTGCTGTGGCGGGATTTGGAGCGGCGTCGCTGGCACCGGCGCTTAGGCTGTTTTTTGGAGGGGTCGTCCTCCGTTGTTCCATCGCCATTCCCATCCTTTGGGATGTCCACCATGTATATGTCGTATGATGAGGTGGCTTTCCAGTGCCCCGTAGGCGCTAGTTCTTGGTCGTCTCCGTCATCGTCATCCATACCGTCGATGTCTTTGGAGTCGAAGTCTAGCATGTCGGTTAAGTCATCGACAGTGGCTACGAAGTGGGTGGTGGGTGGGCTTTGAATTTCTTCGTCATCCGCATCCCAACCGTCCTGACCGTAATCCGGCCAGGGCTCTCCTAATAAAGAGAGACACTTTAGCGAATTCAGGATGTCGCTGAAAGGCGAGTGCTGAAAGATGTCCGCAGTGGTGAACTCCATGATCGGCGCCCAATTAGATTCGATTGGCAGGGGCGCGGAAGGCTTGGGGTCCGGAGAGGAGTCTGGTGCCTTGGAGTCACGAGCTTCACAAGGGACAGGGTTGGTGTTTGGCTCTATCGCCGTAGAGGTAGCAGCCCCCGAGGCGGTGTCCATCCACCCATCCTCGATCAGCGCAGTCGGTTCCGAGCTAAGGGTCGGAGCGGACTCTTGTGCGGCCTCCAGGGCACTGTCCGGCAGCAGAGCTAAATCATGCCCATCGTGACAATGCGGCGTGCTTGGCCGTGGCTCGAATCCGTCGAAGATCAAGTCTCCGCGGATGTCAGCCGTATAGTTCAAACTTCCAAATCTGACCCGATGGCCAGGGGCGTAGCTTTCGATCTGCTCCAGATGGCCAAGTGAATTGGCCCGCAGTGCAAAGCCGCCGAATACAAAGATATGTCCGGGGAGAAAAGTCTCACCCTGGACCACGTCGTCGTTGACGATCGAAGGATCCATCAGGCCTATAGGTGATGACACAGAGGAACTCTCAATGAAAGCACCAATGTCGGTGTCAAAACCGGCGGATCTCGGGTAGGGGGTCCCGAACTGTGCGTCTAGGTGGATGGTAACAGGAGACAAGGGACACAATGTTTTTACCCAGGTTCGGGCCCTCTCGGTGGAGGTAAAACCCTACTCCTGCTTGATTAATATTGATGATATGGGTAGTACAAGAGTAGATCTACCACGAGATCAAGGAGGCTTAACCCTAGAAGCTAGCCTATGGTATGATTGTTGTCCGTCCTACGGACTAAAACCCTCTGGTTTATATAGACACCGGAGAGGGCTAGGGTTACACAGAGTCGGTTACAATGGTAGGAGATCTACATATCCGTATCGCCAAGCTTGCCTTCCACGCCAAGGAAAGTCCCATCCGGACACGGGACGAAGTCTTCAATCTTGCATCTTCATAGTCTTGGAATCCGGCCAATGATGATAGTTCGGCTATCCGGACACCCCCTAGTCCAGGACTCCCTCACTCCTTCTATGCTTCTTTTCTTGATATGTAAGATTTGCTCACACATCTGTTCAATTGCTTATTTGTATCAACCAGCCATACTTGTACTATTTGCTTTGATTACTTGTTGTTCTTGACCTAACAGAGCTTGTCAATGATTTAAAAACTAAGGACTGTTGTAGTGGGGGCTTGTATAACTCATAGGTGACATAAAGGTTTGGCTGTACACTAAAGTAGGCTCTCCAAGAGTACCTGGAGATCCAGTTCGATGGTATGCCTAGTTTTTACATAGTGCACACATAGTAAATGCTCATTTCATTGTGTGCAAGAGATGTGGCATGTTTCATTATGTGGTGTTGTTTTGTTATAATATCATCCTTTTTTGTTGTTCACAACTGGAAAGTATGCATATTATTCTCATTTCATTGTGTGCAAAAGATGTGGCATGTTTCATTATGTGGTGTTGTTTTGTTATAATATCATCCTTTTTTGTTAACACAGACTAGAAAGTATACATATTTATCTTCCAAGGAGACCAATAAATAGTTTGTGTCACCTTGCAGGGGGGTGCAATGAAGATACATATTTATCTTCCAAGGAGACCAATAAATAGTTTGTGTCACCTTGCAGGGGGGTGCAATGCAGATAAGATTGAGGATTTCCATGTACAAGATGCTAGGAAGGAGCCTTACAAGAGAAGAAGGAGCAGCGCTGAGCCTGTTCAACCAGTTAAGGTAAGTCACATTGTATTACAATTACCAGGACATCCTATTTTTCTGACACCATGCTTGCGTAGGGTTCTTCACATGTAACCCAATCATTGGGCCATTGATTAAAACCCCCTCCACTCATTACTATATGATGTTCTAAAAATTTTGTAACTCAGATGTATGTAAACACATTTTAATGTGTCTGTTCACTCATTACGGAGTCTACTTTTAAATATCTAAAACATCTTATAGAAGTGAACAATGTGAAACTGCTTCCTGCCATGGTAGAGTTGTCGATGTCATAAATGTCATAACCAAATGCATATTCACATCATTAGCCTCCCTATCATTACTAGGATATTGATTACATACTAGTCGAGATACTTAATGGGGGGCAAACAATATTACATTACTTGTTACTTTATATAGTAAATGTAGCCAGGCCATGGATGTTATTGAGGCGTGCATGTATGCTTGCTGCCAACTCAACAGTTCAATTGCTTGTTTGTTTCAGGCATAGTTAAATTGCTCTTTTCAATTGCTTTATTTGTCCTCATTTAATGAGATGCCCAAACAATGATGCCTGATGTTGTGTACTTGTATAAATATTAGTTGACATAATTAAAGGCCTTAGCATTTAATTACTCTGGTGAAGTGTGCATGAAGCTTTGAAGTCTATTAACCAACTATTACTGCATGAGGCTCACAATCTTGTTTATACTAGGCTAATGATTGCATAGTTTTGCTTGCTGCAGTAGGTTTATATGAGTCCCTCTGCTATTCATTATGCTCCCTAAGACTTTAGTTGAGCTATAGAATGGCCAATTGGTTGCTTATACACAACATGCTGTCTAAATTTGTAACATGTCTGTGTGACATGTCTGTGTTTTGGATTTGCCCCAACATCATGCTCCTCACGTGAGCTAAGAGAGATTTCTGTATGTGGGCTACACAGACTACCATTTTTATAAATTTTAAAATATCACCTGCTTATGCTTCATGACGTCTAACATTATTGTTAGTCCTATTTTGCCATGTACAAAATAGTCTTGTCTTGCTTGATTCATTGTTGTAACTATATTTTTGCCCTAGTCATGTGTACTTACAGAAACATTTCAGGATGAAGTGACATCAACACAAAGATCTGCGAGCAGTGTGGCATGGCCATTACCAAATGATTATGGATCGGAATTGGAATGTGCTGATGTTCTCGAGCATCAACTAGAGGTGGCAAGACAACGCGTACAAGATTCTGAATGTGTAATCAACAATTAGAGACTGGACTTGCAGGTATTAGATGCAGGAGTCAAGAAAATGAAATGAGAGACTGAGGTAACCATGAAGGAATTGGAGATTTTACAAACTGAATTTGTGCTATCTGAATCTGGCCAATCCTATTTTCTGAAGAGATTATAGTTCAAATGGTACGTTATGTTGATGCGCGTCCATGATGTATGAGCTGTATTTGCCCAGTGAATGTAATTTGCTGTTTGTGTGTGCTTTATTATCACTGGTGCCGAATCACAATGCCCAGTGGGTATAATCTGCTGTAATTTCTTTATTGTATAGTTAGGATTATTTTGTGTTTCTATGCCTTAGTATCTTTACTGTATAGTGTATGTTTCTTAATGGTGATAGTATAGAGTAGGGTAATTCTTTGAATATGCTATATTATTCAAACGAGGGCCAACTCGCCAGAACTTTGTAGTGACCATGGCCCTCCATGGGTCGTACGATCCATGGGCCATACGATCCATGGGCCAACTACGGGACGTACGATCCATGGCCTTCTATGGGCCGTCGAATCCCTGGTCCTTCAATGGGTTGTCGGATCTGTGGGCCTTCTACGGGCGGACGGATCCATGGGCCTTCTACGGGTCATATAATCGTTTCGCCAAATGTGGGCCATACCATCCATGGACCAATAACGGACCGCCAAATGGGTCATAAACGGGCTAGAGTGCAAGTCGTGTGTTTTATGGCCCAACCATAACGGGCCATTAGTAGGCCGTATTTGATGACGCTATGAAAACAACCCAATGGGTTAACGGGCCACAAACAGGCTGACTGTAACCACGGGCTGAATTTGGCCCACAAGCAGAAAAGGCTAGTAATGGGCCGTAAGTAACTGAATGCTGGAAATGAGCCCAAGAATAAATGGGCCCTGAGAAGGCCAAAAGGTAACACGGGCTGGAAACGGCCCAATGGAATAATGGGCCACTAATGGGTATAAAGCAATACACTGTTCATCACGGGCCGGTTTCACCATGGGACGTTAATGGGCCAAGAGTTACAAAGGGACTCATATGGGCCGAAAGACACCATGGGCCATACATGGGCTAAAAGTTACAATGGCCTGGAATCATATTGGATGGCCCAGATGACGCTACTGGGCCTAATTCTGGTAGGCCATAACGGGTCATGAGTTAGCGGGCTATAAATGGGCTATATGCGAACATGCCGTTAACAGGCTTTCCGTGGGCCGGCCCGCTACCTTTTGACCAAGTCAAACGGGCCGGCCTTTTCACCGGAATGGGCCTCTTTTGGGCCATGCCACGTGTCGACGTATCATAGGCGCCTTCTGTCCAATGAGTGGATGACATTTTCCCGACGGTGAGCCGACACATGGTTCCTCCGGCCAATGAGAAATTTACACGTGGAAAATCCCCATTGGTCGTGGCTGTTAGCGGATTATCGGATCCAAAACCGAACCCGATAGCTTAACGGCGACCCATTACGGTGGATGCCACGTGTCGGTCACCCTTGACGAAAGAACTTCCATGACGCGCGATTTACCGTCATGGAAGTGGACACTTCCGTGATGATAATTTTGGTAATGTTGTGGAACACTTCTACGATAGCATAGGTATGACTATCTTGATTCTGTCATAAAATTGTTATGGATGTACATGCATGACAACAAACATGACCTACTGTGACAAACACGTATCATCACGGAAGTGTATTTTTTTTGTAGTGTATGCTTCAAGGGATCCTACATCATCATCTATTTTTTCTCACTTATGCCTTATGTCTAAGGCTTTGAAGGTATCTCCTACTTCAAATCCCAATATATCTCTTGTTGATGATGTTGATGATGATAATAATGTTGATAATGATGAAGAGAATGATAATGTTGCCTCCTTCAAAATTAAGGGGAAAATGATTTTTAAAGCTCTTCATAAAAATAAAATTGCTCGTTCCAACTTCATGGAAATCATGTCCATTGCCATTGAGGGCAAGAAATATATTGAGGAGTTGGAATCTCATCTCGAGGTGCATGAGGTCACCATTGATAAAATGGAAGTTCATGTGCGTGATTACGCTAATGATATTGCGACCTCTCCCAAGCTCTTGAACTTGAACAAACCACCAAGGAATCTCTTGAGGAGACTTTTGCTCTAGAATTATCTAGAGTAAGGGAATCTCATGATAGAGCTCTTGAGGTGGCCAATGATTTTCAAAACTAAAAATGAGAAGCTTGAAGTTGTGCATGCTAAACTCCTTGAGGACTTTGGGCACCTCAAAAATGGCTCAAGGGTCATTAAGAGTGAGCTCATCAAACTCACCTATTTGCATGCTCAAGTTAAAGCTTCTTATTCAGAAGAGCTTGCAAAGTTGCCTTCTCCTCTTGTTGCTAATGATGATGCTTGTGCTACTAACTCTATTTCTTGTGAAGCATCCATTTTGAAGGAGAATGTTGAGCTAAGGGCTCAACTTGAGTTTCTATCTAGCAATTATGAGAAATTGGAAGAAAGACATGTAAAGCTCACAAGCTCTCATGATGATCTTCTCGTATCCCATAATGGGATAAAGATAACTCATGAGGCTATGATAACTAAGGTAACATCTAGTGAGCCTCATGTGGATACTAGCACTACTTCAAGTCAAACTGCTATATTGCCTTGTGCTAGTCCTCGTAATTCATCCACTCATAATGTTGCTACATCTTGTGATGAATTACTTTCCTTGCCTTGTTGCTCTAACGTTGAAGCTTATACTTCATCGAGTACTTTTGTTGAGACTAACCATGTAGAGGAAATCAAAGAGCTCAAGGCCCAAGTCACTTCTTTGAATAAAGACTTGCAAAAGTGTCATGAAGGGAAGTTCACACTCAACAATATGTTGAGTGTGAAAAAATCCCCCAATGACAAAGGTGGACTTGGATTAAACTCTAATAAGAAGAAGAAGTCCAAGTTCAACAAGAAGAAGGGCCAAGAACAAGTCAAGAATTCAGCCAAGATTGTTTGCTTGAAGTGCAGAATTGAAGGACATCATGTTAGATCTTGCCCATTGAAGAAGAAGGCTATTAGTGACAAGCAACAAGGGAAGAGGCCACAAGTTAAATCTTATGCTCAACCACAAGTTGAAGAAATGCCACTTCCCAACAAGACTCAAGGCAATGATCTTCAAGTTGAGAAGTCAACTAAGAACAAAGAAAAGAGTAGACGTTGCTACTTATGCCGTGAGAAGGGTCACCTTGCTTCTTCATGCACGAATGGTACCTTATCCAACCCAATTCTCATTGATGATATTTATTCTCTTAGTAAGGATAAGGTTGGAAATGTGTTTGCCAAGTTTGTTGGTACTCAAAGTGGTGTCAAGAAAAGAACGATTTGGATTGCCAAGCCTATTGTGACTAACCTCTTAGGACACAACTTGGTTGGGGAACAACTATATCAAACTTGATAATAGGTGTTGTTGGAGGTCATTGGAGACTTGGCTACATTATGAAGAATTAAGGGGACTTCATCATTCTTATTGTATCAAGCCAAGTCAATTGGGTTATCAAGTTTCTATCTTATATCTAATATGCCTCCTTGCGGTAACTTGTACTTAAATTGTTTACATTGAAAGTTACTTGCCCCTTTGCATGTTTTGGTTTTGTTCCTTGCATGTGTGTGTATATGTTGTGCTTCCAATTTTCTTGTTGGTTTGCACACAATGTACATTTGAGTATTGTCTTGAGCCTTTTTGCATCTTGTTTGTATCTTAGTTGGCTCTTGTGAGAGATTAATGGAACATCCCATTTTGGGGGAGTGATGTGCTTTGTGCACTTCACAATCCTGTAAATGTGTGTACATGATGAATACCACCTAGTATTGATATTACAATATTATCTAGACTCTATGTGGTATGTCTTCTCATGAGAAATTGAAATTCTAAATAGTCCATTAATTATCTCTTGTTGGATTATTATTGCCTCTTGTGAAGTTTTCTTTGGTATCACATTGTGGGGGAGTAATGTGCTATGTACAAATTACAAGCCTAGAAAATGTGTACATTTGAGATATTGTCACCTAGAATTGATATTGTAAAGTATCTTGTTCCTAGGTGGCATGTTAGCTCTACAAGTTGCAATTTGCTTTTCTGTTTGGTGTGAAGATGATGATGGATATCTTTGAAATCTACCACTGGGAATTATTTCCAAATACTTCGTGTCTCTTGACAATTGGTAATCATTTATGTGGTAGAAATTGTTGATCATCTTAACATTGGCCTTTGCTTTTATTTGCCTTATCTTCCCTAGGATTGTGTCAGCTCCCATTATATTCCATACCACTTGTGGATCTTGTTATTTCCTTGAGATTGTCTAGTGTTTTTATAGATATAGTGAAAGTGGTGATCCCATCTTGTGCATTTTGTATTCAAATGCAAATTCTCTATAATGCACAATGCTTGGGGGAGCTATCCTATTTTTCTTAGAACACTCACCTTGTGATCCTTATCAAGTGTGTATTGGTGGAAGACAAACCATTTCTTTTTGGTACTTTGTGCCATCATGAAACTTTATAGAGCGTTTGGTTTGTTTGGAACCATTGTCTCTTTTGGGAGTTCGACATCTTTCTTTTTGCATGTATCAATGGATGTCTCATTCCTTGATGTAAATTTTAATTGATATCTTCCAAGTGATGATTTCTCCACATGGTATCGTTTTCACTTGGTTTTCCTTTTTCATTTGGCATTGGTTCTTGAAAGTCTTTAGCATGCATATTTACTTCATGTATTTTCCTTGGCATGCTTTCTTTCTTTGACCCGATATATAGGGGAAACTCCACCAAGTCTCGAATTGGATGAAATGTGCATGATATTTATTTTCATTTCTATGTGCACATATTTATGTGGAGTTTGTCCTATGTATTGGTGTTTCTAACTCTTTGGTCCCAATGAGTTTGGGTAGCATTTTGTTTGTGTTGTTGTTCTATGAACAATTGGAGATGCATTGGATGCTCGGCTCACTCACAAGGAAGGTGGTGTCACCATGTTCTTATTGGAGTCAAGCTAGGATCTTCAATGAACTACTATCTAATACCTTCAATTGGTATCTTCTACATCCTTCCAATGCTATCTCGGTAACAAGTATCTATTCATGCATTCCTCTCTTGCATTCAACCTTGTGTAGGTTGCATCTTGGCATGATATTCATTTCATCTTGTGATACTTGTTCCTTTCTCAAAGCATCCCAACGATCTCTTGTTGCTAGTTGTGATGTCTTTGATGGAGGTGTGGTAGGAGTTCATTTATATACAATAAGACCATATCTAGCCATGTGCTATGCTTTCAAGCAAACATCCTATTGGTATATTTATGACTTCCTTGTGGATATCTTATCCTTTCCTTTGTGTAACTATTCCGTGTGTTCATCCTTCTTTGTGGATTGATATCATCATGATTTTGATCTACCTAGAATCCTATACACTTGAAAGAAGTTACATCTCTAGTTGATATCCTTATTCTTTGACGTCGACCTTTTTCCTTGGTGGTTGCGTGAAAGGATTTATCTTGAGTCGGGTCTTACATCATTGCACCTTGATGTACTCTTTTGTGGTGAAGATTCTTTTTCTCTTGCTTGTCCTTACGAGGCTTTCCATTTTGGTATCCCTCCTCTTGACAAAACCATCATTGTCTATCTTCACCATGGGTCGTCAAAAGCTTTGGTTTTTAAGTTGCTTTTTGGAGAGCTTGTGAACCCATTTGCTAGTTGAGTGTGTGTGTGTGGGAAGGACATGTCTTGCACCTTGTATATCATTATTTAAAACTATGTTGATGCTTAATGCTCATCGATATATTAGTCTTATCAAGTGCTTTTCCATGACTCACACACATCCTTTTGGTTGATCCCATTCGTAAGTTGCCTCTTTTACATGTTGCTGAACCATGTGCTTCTTGCCAGAGCTATGCCTTGTCTCTTATCTTAGGCCACTTGCACTTGTTGTGAGTTTCCATTGTTTTTTGGGGAGTGATGATCCTATTTTGTGCACTTGGTATCATAATGCAAATATTCTAAGTAGTGCACAAATCATGGGGAGCTTCACTAGTGTCTTTAGAACACTCCGTTGCTCTCTTGCAAGTGTTAGACTGAAATTTTATATTTGCTCTCTTGCACTTATTGTGAGGTTCTAGTGATTTTGGGGGAGTTATGATCCTATTTTGTGCTCGTTGTATCCAAATACAAAACTAAATAATGCACAAAACATGGGGAGCTTCTCTGGTTTCTATAGAAAACTTATATGCTCTTATCACAATATCTTTTTTTTCATGTGGCTCGTAGGATCATTTGTTTAGTTGGTTCAATTGGTATCTTTTGATTGCTTGTTTCAATTGGTATCTTTTGATTGCTTAATTGCTTGTTTCTCTCTTTGTTATGTCTTTGTGGCATATCATCCTTTTGCAATCTTTGGATCCTCAATATAGTTTGTCTTCCTCCAAGTGTTTATATTTGGGTATGTGTATTGCATTCCTCTCTTCTTGTGAAATACATAGTTTATGGAGGAACACTTTTTATATTGGCCTTCTAAGATTTTCGCCCATTTTGGCAATCGATGCCAATGGGGGAGAAGTTTCAGAGAGTTTTGTGGAGAAGTTTACAGAGTTATTTCTTCTTGCTCTGGTTTTGTTCCTCAGCATTTGCATCTCATACGCATGCATCATTGGTTGTTGCATTGCATGGTTGGTGATGCATAATTCCTTGTATAAACTCTCTTGAAAGTGATTGTCATCAATTACCAAAATGGGTGAGATTGAAAGAACATGCGGTGCCCCCATGTTTGGTTTTGGTAATTGATGACAATCTCTATGGACTAATGGTTGTCTTGAGTTATATTTGAAGGATTTGTCCATAGGAATTTCTTGAAGTCCATTTGTTGGTTTTTAAGGAGTTTATATGTTGACCAATGTAATACTCAAGGAATTATCCAAAGAGTGGTCATGTAGAAGACACGATACAAGGTTGTGTTGGAAATATGCCCTAGGGGCAATAATAAAATGGTTATCATTATATTTCCTTGTTCACGATAATTGTCTTTTTTTCATGCTATAATTGTATTAACTGGAAACCGTAAGACATGTGTGAATACATAGACCACAACATGTCCCTAGTGAGCCTCTAGTTGACTAGCTCGTTGATCAATAGATGGTTATGGTTTCCTGACCATGGACATTGGATGCCATTGATAACGGGATCACATCACTAGGAGAATGATGCGATGGACAAGACCCAATCGTAAGCATAGCACAAGATCGTGTAGTTCGTTTGCTTAGAGCTTTTCTAATGTCAAGTATCATTTCCTTAGACCATGAGATTGTGCAACTCCCGGATACCGTAGGAATTCTTTGGGTGTACCAAATGTCACAACTTAAATGGGTGGCTATAAAGGTGCACTATAGGTATCTCCGAAAGTATCTATTGGGTTGGCACGAATCGAGACTGGGATTTGTCACTCCGTATGACAGAGAGGTATCTCTTGTCCCACTCGGTAATGCATCATCATAATGAGCTCAATGTGACTAAGGAGTTAGTCATGGGATCATGCGTTACGGAACGAGTAAAGAGACTTGCCGGTAACGAGATTGAACGAGGTATGGGGATACCGACGATCGAATCTCAGGCAAGTAACATACCGATGGACAAAGGGAATTGTGTACGGGATTGATTGAATCCCTGACATAGTGGTTCATCCGATGATATCATCGTGGAACATGTGGGAGCCAATATGAGTATCCAGATCCCGCTATTGGCTATTGACCGGAGAGGTATCTCGGTCATGTCTGCATGGTTCCCGAACGCGTAGGGTCTACACACTTAAGGTTCGTGTTGGGGAACGTTGCAGAAAATAAAAAATTTCCTACGCTTCACCAAGATCAATCTATGGAGTCATCTAGCAACAAGAGAGAGGAGTGCATCTACATACCCTTGTAGATCACGCACGGAAGCGTTCAAGAGAACGGAGTTGAGGGAGTCGTACTCGTCGTGATCCAAATCACCGAAGATCCTAGTGCCGAACGGACGGCACCTCCGCGTTCAAAACATGTACGACTGGGGAATATGTCTCCTCCTTCTTGATCCAGCAAGGGGGAGGGAGAGGTTGATGGAGATCCAGCAGCATGACGGTGTGGTGGTGGAAGTAGCGGCGATCTCGGTAGGGCTTCGCCAAGCTCAGCGAGAGGGAGAGGTGTTACAGAGGGAGAGTGAGGCGCCAGGAGCAGGGGTGCGCAGCCCTCCCTCCCCCCTCTTTATATAGGGGCCCTGGGGGGGCACCGACCCCCAGAGATCCAGTCTCAAGGGGGGCGGCGGCCAAGGGGGGAACTTGCCCCCAAGCCAAGTGGGGCGCCCACACCCCTAGGGTTTCCAACCCTAGGCGCAGGGGGAGGCCCAAGGAGGGATGCACCAGCCCACCAGGGCTGGTTCCCCTCCCACTTCAGCCCATGGGCCCCTCCGGGATAGGTGGCCCCACCCGGTGGACCCCCGGGACCCTTCCGGTGGTCCTGGTACAATACCGGTGACCCCCGAAACTTTCCCGGTGGCCGAAACTGGACTTCCTATATACAATTCTTCACCTCCGGACCATTTCGGAACTCCTCTTTACGTCTGGGATCTCATCCGGGACTCCGAACAACTTTCGGGTTACCGCATACTAATATCTCTACAACCCTAGCGTCACCGAACCTTAAGTGTGTAGACCCTACGGGTTCGGGAGACATGCAGTCATGACCGAGACGACTCTCCGGTCAATAACCAACAGCAGGATCTGGATACCCATGTTGGCTCCAACATGCTCCTCGATGATCTCATCGGATGAACCACAATGTCGAGGATTCAAGTAATCCCGTATACAATTCCCTTTGTCAATCGGTACGTTACCTGCCCGAGATTCGATCATCGGTATCCCAATACCTCGTTCAATCTCGTTACCGGAAAGTCTCTTTACTCGTATCGTAATGCATGATCCCGTGACCAAACACTTGGTCACATTGAGCTCATTATGATGATGCATTGCCGACTGGGCCCAGAGATACCTCTCTGTCATACGGAGTGACAAATCCCAGTCTCGATCCGTGTCAACCCAACAGATACTTTCGGGGATACCTGTAGTATACCTTTATAGTCACCCAGTTACGTTCTGACGTTTGGTACACCCAATGCACTCCTACGGCATCCGGGAGTTACACGATCTCATGGTCTAATGAAATGATACTTGACATTGGAAAAGCTCTAGCAAACAAACTACACAATCTTGTGCTATGCTTAGGATTGGGTCTTGTCCATCACATCATTCTCCTAATGATGTGATCCCTTTATCAATGACATCCGAATGTCCATAGTCAGGAAACCATGACTATCTGTCGATCAACGAGCTAGTCAACTAGAGGCTCACTAGGGACATGTTATGGTCTATGTATTCATACATGTATTATGATTTACGGATAACACAATTATAGCATGAATAATAGACAATTATCATGAACAAGGAAATATAATAATAATCATTTTATTATTGCCTCTAGGGCATATTTCCAACAGTCTCCCGCTTGCACTAGAGTCAATAATCTATTTACATTGTGATGAATCGAACACCCATAGAGTTCTGGTGTTGATCATGTTTTGCTTGCGGAAGAGGTTTAGTCAACGGATCTGCGACATTCACATCCGTATGCACTTTGCAAATGTCTATGTCTCCATCTTGAACATTTTCACGAATGGAGTTGAAGCGACGCTTGATGTGCCTGGTCTTCTTGTGAAACCTGGGTTCCTTGGCAAGGGCAATAGCTCCAGTGTTGTCATAGAAGGGAGTGACTGGCCCCGACGCATTGGGTATGACTCCTAGGTCGGTGATGAACTCCTTCATCCAGATTGCTTCATGCGCTGCCTCCGGGGCTGCCATGTACTCCGCTTCACATGTAGATCCCGCCATGATGCTTTGCTTGCAACTGCACCAGCTTAGTGCCCCTCCATTCAAAATATACACGTATCCGGTTTGTGACTTAGAGTCATCCAGATCTGTGTCGAAGCTAGCGTGGACGTAACCCTTTACGACGAGTTCTTCATCACCTCCATATACGAGAAACATATCCTTAGTCCTTTTCAGGTACTTCAGGATATTCATGACCACTGTCCAGTGTTCCATGCCGGGATTACTTTGGTACCTTCCTACCAAACTTACAGCAAGGTTTACATCAGGTCTGGTACACAGCATGGCATACATGATAGACCCTATGGCCGAGGCATAGGGGACGACACTCATCTTTTCTCTATCTTCTGCCGTGGTCGAACATTGAGCCGAGCTCAATTTCACACCTTGCAACACAGGCAAGAACCCCTTCATGGACTGATCCATATTGAACTTCTTCAATATCTTATCAAGGTATGTGCTTTGTGAAAGACCTATGAGGCGTCTCGATCTATCTCTATAGATCTTGATGCCTAATATGTAAGCAGCTTCTCCAAGGTCCTTCATTGAAAAACACTTATTCAAGTAGGCCTTAATGCTGTCCGAAAGTTCTATATCATTTCCCATCAAAAGTATGTCATCCACATATAATATGAGAAATGCTACAGAGCTCCCACTCACTTTCTTGTAAACGCAGGCTTCTCCATAAGTCTGCATAAACCCAAACGCTTTGATCATTTCATTAAAGCGAATGTTCCAACTCCGAGATGGTAGCACCAGCCCATAGATGGAGCGCTGGAGCTTGCATACCTTGTTAACATTCTTATGATCGACAAAACCTTCTGGCTGCATCATATACCGTTCTTCCTTAAGATGGCCGTTAAGGAATGTTGTTTTGACGTCCATTTTCCATATCTCATAATCATAGTATGCGGCAATTGCTAACATGATTCGGACGAACTTAAGCTTCGCTACGGGAGAGAAAGTCTCATCGTAGTCAAGCCCTTGAACTTGTCGATAACCCTTAGCGACAAGTCGAGCTTTATAGATGGTAACATTACCATCCGCGTCCATCTTCATAAAGATCCATTTGTTTTCTATCGCTCGCTGATCATCGGGCAAGTCTGTCAAAGTCCATACTTTGTTTTCATACATGGATCCTATCTCGTATTGCATGGCTTCAAGCCATTTGTTGGAATCTGGGCCCACCATTGCTTCTTCATAGTTCGAAGGTTCACCGTTGTCTAACAACATGATTTCCAGGACGGGGTTGCCATACCACTCTGGTGTGGAACGTGTCCTCGTGGACCTACGAGGTTCAGTAGTAACTTGATCCGAAGTACCTTGATCATCATCATTAATTTCCTCCCTAGTCGGTGCAGGCACGACAGGAACATCTTCCTGAGCTGCGCTACTTTCCGGTTCAAGAGGCAGTACTTCATCAAGTTCCACTTTCCTCCCACTTACTTCTTTCGAGAGAAACTCTTTCTCCAGAAAGGACCCGTTCTTGGCAACAAAGATCTTGCCTTTGGATCTGAGGTAGAAGGTATACCCAATGGTTTCCTTAGGGTATCCTATGAAGACGCATTTTTCCGACTTGGGTTCGAGCTTTTCAGGTTGAAGTTTCTTGACATAAGCATCGCATCCCCAAACTTTTAGCAACGACAACTTAGGTTTCTTCCCAAACCATAATTCGTACGGTGTCGTCTCAACGGATTTAGACGGTGCCCTATTTAAAGTGAATGTAGCTGTCTCTAGAGCGTATCCCCAAAATGATAGCGGTAAATCGGCGAGTGACATCATAGATCGCACCATATCCAATAGAGTGCGATTACGACGTTCGGACACACCGTTACGCTGAGGTGTTCCAGGCGGCGTGAGTTGTGAAACGATTCCACATTTCCTTAAGTGCGTACCAAATTCGTGACTTAAATATTCTCCCCCATGATCTGATCATAAGAACTTTATCTTTCGGTCACGTTGATTCTCTACCTCATTCTGAAATTCCGTGAACTTTTCAAAGGTCTCAGACTTGTGTTTCATCAAGTAGACATACCCATATCTACTCAAGTCGTCAGTGAGAGTGAGAACATAACGATATCCTCCACGAGCCTCAACGCTCATTGGACCGCACACATCAGTATGTATGATTTCCAATAAGTTGATTGCTCACTCCGTTGTTCCGGAGAACGGAGTCTTGGTCATTTTGCCCATAAGGCATGGTTCGCATGTGTCAAATGATTCATAATCAAGAGACTCCAAAAGTCCATCAGCATGGAGCTTCTTCATGCGTTTGATACCAATGTGACTAAGGCGGCAGTGCCACAAGTATTTTGGACTATCGTTATCAAATTTACATCTTTTGGTATTCACACTATGAATATGTGTAATATCACGTTCGAGGTGCATTAAGAATAAACCATTGACCAGTGGGGCATGACCATAAAACATATCTCTCATATAAATAGAACAACCATTATTCACGGATTTAAATGAGTAGCCATCTCGTATAAACGAGATCCGGATACAATGTTCATGCTCAAAGCTGGCACTAAATAACAACTATTGAGGTTTAAAACTAATCCCGTAGGTAAATGTAGAGGTAGCGTGCCAACGGCTATCACATCGACCTTGGAACCATTCCCGACGCGCATCGTCACCTCGTCCTTTGCCAGTCTCAGCTTATTCCGCAGCTCCTGTTTTGAGTTACAAATATGAGCAACGGCACCGGTATCAAATACCCAGGAGCTACTATGAGTACTGGTAAGGTACACATCAATTACATGTATATCACATATACCTTTAGTGTTGCCGGCCTTCTTGTCCGCTAAGTATTTGGGGCCGTTCCGCTTCCAGTGTCCCTTTCCCTTGCAATAAAAGCACTCAATCTCAGGTTTGGGTCCATTCTTTGGCTTCTTCCCGGCATCTGGCTTACCGGGCACGGCAACTCCCTTGCCCTCCTTCTTGAAGTTCTTCTTACCCTTGCCTTTCTTGAAACTAGTGGTTTTATTGACCATCAACACTTGATGTTCCTTTTTGATTTCCACCTCTGCTGATTTCAGCATTAAAAATACTTCAGGAATAGTTTTCACCATCCCCTACATATTGTAGTTCACCACAAAGCTCTTGTAGCTAGGTGGGAGCGACTGAAGGATTCTGTCAATGACCGCCTCGTCCGGGAGGTTAATGTCCAGCTGGGACAAGCGGTTGTGCAACCCAGACATTTTGAGTATGTGCTCACTGACAGAACTATTTTCCTCCATCTTACAACTATAGAACTTGTCGGATACTTCATATCTCTCGACCCGGGCATGAGCTTGGACAACCATTTTCAGCTCTTCGAACATCTCATATGCTCTGTGTTACTCAAAACGCTTTTGGAGCCCCGGTTCTAAGCTGTAAAGCATGCCGCACTGTATGAGGGAGTAATCATCAGCACGTGACTGCCAACCGTTCATAACGTCTTGGTTCTCTGGGATGGGTGCTTCACCTAGCGGTCCTTCTAGGACATATGCTTTCTTGGCAGCTATGAGGATGATCCTCAGGTTCTGGACCCAGTCCGTATAGTTGCTGCCATCATCTTTCAGCTTGGTTTTCTCTAAGAACGCGTTGAAGTTGAGGTTGACATGAGTGTTGGCCATTTGATCTACAAGACATTTTGCAAAGGTTTTTTAACTAAGTTCATGATAATTAAGATCATCTAATCAAATTATTTAATGAACTCCCACTCAGATTAGACATCCCTCTAGTCATCTAAGTGATACATGATCCGACTCAACTAGACCGTGTCCGATCATCACGTGAGACGGACTAGTCATCATCGGTGAACATCTCCATGTTGATCGTATCTTCCATATGACTCATGTTCGACCTTTCGGTCTCTTGTGTTCCGAGGCCATGTCTGTACATGCTAGGCTCGTCAAGTCAACCTAAGTGTTTTGCATGTGTAAATCTGTCTTACACCCGTTGTATGTGAACGTTAGAATCTATCACACCCGATCATCACGTGGATCTTCGAAACAACGAACTTTCACAACGGCGCACAGTTAGGGGGAACACTTTCTTGAAATTATTATAAGGGATCATCTTATTTACTACCGTCGTACTAAGCAAATAAGAAGCAAAACATGATAAACATCACATGCAATCAAATAGTGACATGATATGGCCAATATCATATTGCTCCTTTGATCTCCATCTTCGGGGCGCCATGATCATCTTCGTCACCGGCATGACACCATGATCTCCATCATCATGATCTCCATCATCGTGTCTTCATGAAGTTGTCACGCAAACGATTACTTCTACTTCTATGGCTAACGTGTTTAGCAATAAAGTACAGTAATTTACATGGCGTTATTCAATGACACGCAGGTCATACAAAAAATAAAGACAACTCCTATGGCTCCTGCCGGTTGTCATACTCATCGACATGCAAGTCGTGATTCCTATTACAAGAACATGATCAATCTCATACATCACATATATTTCATTCATCACATCCTTTTGGCCATATCACATCACAAGGCATATGCTGCAAAAACAAGTTAGACGTCCTCTAATTGTTGTTGCATGATTTTACATGGCTTCTATAGGTTTCTAGCAAGTAAGTTTCTTACCTACGTAAAACCACAACGTGATATGCCAATTTCTATTTACCCTTCATAAGGACCCTTTTCATCGGATCCGATCCGACTAAAGTGGGAGAGACAGACACCCGCTAGCCACCTTATGCAACTAGTGCATGTCAGTCGGTGGAACATGTCTCACGTAAGCGTACGTGTAAGGTCGGTCCGGGATGCTTCATCCCATGATGCCACCGAAACAAGATAAGACTAGTAGTGGCAAGAAAATTGACAACATCTACGCCCACAACAAGATTGTGTTCTACTCATGCATAGAAACTACGCATAAACCTGGCTCTGATACCACTATTGGGGAACGTTGCAGAAAATAAAAAATTTCCTATGCTTCACCAAGATCAATCTATGGAGTCATCTAGCAACGAGAGAGAGGAGTTCATCTACATACCCTTGCAGATCAAGCGCAGAAGCGTTCAAGAGAACGAGGTTGAGGGAGTCGTACTCGTCGTGATCATAATAACCGAAGATCCTAGTGCCGAACGGACGGCACCTCCGCGTTCAACACACGTACAGTTGGGGAAGACGTCTCCTCCTTCTCGATCCAGCAAGGGGGATGGAGAGGTTGATGGAGATCCAGCAGCACGACGGCATGGTGGTGGAAGTAGCGGCGATCTCGGCAGGGCTTCGCCAAGCTCAGCGAGAGGGAGAGGTGTTACAGAGGGAGAGGGAGGCACCAGGAGCAGGGGTGCGTAACCCTCCCTCCCCCCTCTTTATATAGGGGCCCTGGGGGGGCCTCCGGCCCCCTAGAGATCCCATCTCAAGGGGGGGGGGGGCGGCCAAGGGGGGAACTTGCCCCCCAAGCCAAGTGGGGCGCCTCCCACCCCTAGGGTTTCCAACCCTAGGCGCAGGGGGAGGCCCAAGGGGGGGCGCACCAGCCCACCAGGGGCTGGTTCCCCTCCCACTTCAGCCCATGGGGCCCTCCGGGATAGGTGCTCCCACCCAGTGGACCCCCGGGACCCTTCCGGTGGTCCCGGTACAATACTGGTGACCCCCAAAACTTTCCTGGTGGCCGAAACTGGACTTCCTATATACAATTCTTCACCTCCGGACCATTCCGGAACTCCTCGTGACATCCGGGATCTCATCCGGTACTCCGAACAACTTTCGGGTTGTTGGGGATATTACCACTGGGCGTGAACCGGCCTACCTGGGCCGGGTTAACTTCATTAGTAGTATAAAGGTGATTAAGCAGATGAAGGCCCAAGGCCTGTAGTCGATTTAGAACCTGTAGCCGTAAACCGACTTGATATGTAAACTTGTGTTGTAAGTTAGGAATAGAGAGAGACCAACCGGGATACGAATATGAACCGGTGTGGGACTCTATGGACCGACGGGCGTCACCCGTGTATATAAGGGGACGACCCGGCGGCGGTTCAGGGACAGACAACAACAACTCGAGGCCTAGGCGAAGCTTGTTTGCTCCCTAGTCATCGAAACCACATCAATTCCATCACAACTAGACGTAGGCTTTTACCTTCATCGAAGGGGCCGAACTAGTATAAACCCTTGTGTCTTCGTGTCCGCTTTAACCCCTTCAAGTTAACCCATAGCGATAGCTCCACGACTAAGTCCTTTCACAAGGACATCTGCCATGAAAAATCCACGACAGTTGGCGCCCACCATGGGGCTATCGCACGCCGGTTTGATGATCTTGGAGGGCAAGTTCGAAGGACTCGAAGACTATGCTGTGGGCCGGATGACCAAGATTCGTCGCGGCAAGCTCTACATCGACGATGCAGGATGGGGTCCCGAAGCCGACTCGATTGAGTACGGGTACCGGGTCCCCTTTGGTGGCATACACATTTTTATCGGCAAGATTGGTGAGCCTGGGCCTGAGCCGGACATCTACACCGACCTCGTCGAGACGGCTCAGCGTGCGAGATCTACCCAGGTTAAACCGGCCGTGAAGCGTGCCTTCGTGGGAGTCATCCACGGAGGAGAGCATGAGGACGAGTCAGAATACGGTAGTGAGACCGTCGTCTATTCTAGCGACGAGTCCTTAACCGGGGATACCGAATCATTGTACCAGCTACAAGACGACCAGATTAGGGGATGTTCCGATGGCGACAGTATTCCGGACCCCCCTGATCAGATCAACCGGGTTGGAATATTCATGGCCGGCATGCAGGCGGCGAATCACTCTTCGACCGCAGCAGCAATGCTCTCCGGATCAGCGGTGGCAGCGGCAGCAGGGGCAGGAGGCCTTGTGCGCCCACCGGTTCAAGTTCTGTCTGACCTGTTTGATGCACTAGCTGTACTTATGGCAGAGGCCAATCCGGCGGATCAGGGGGCCCATGATGCAGAGGTTGCAAAGGTGAGAGAGCAGATCGTATAGGCCAAAGCCGACCTGGCAGCGGAGAAGGACAGGATGGCCGCAGAGCGGGCCGCTTTGGACGCCCAGGCCTATAAGCTCATGCTCGACCAGAACGCATCACATGAGGTTTTGAAGCGGAAGCACAGATCATGCCTGCCGTTAGGGTTCGACCCTAGAAATCTCTTTCACACTCCGGAAGCTAGAACCAGCAACCCGCCAGGGCACTTGGAGGTAAACCGGGTCGAGGCACCAGGGCCAGGAGCAACGGTCCAACCCCGCCTGATGGAACCTCCTCGGCAGAAGTTGTGATTCCTCTGCCGGTCCAGACACCTCTGGGTCATTATTCTAATCCTATGGACAATCTTGTCGCAGCTCCTGCGCGATTAGAAGCTATCCCGATCGAAGGAGACTCCCCGCAAGAAATAGAGACGCGTCGGGTTAAGGAACTTCTCCGAACCGCTTTGATTCAGCAGGAGGCATATTCATACAGCCGCGATCGGTTTCATTCCACACCTCGTCCAAGCCGGAGCTATAGTAGGCGCATGGATGAACCGGCCGTATGAAGCAATGCGCCGAGCTGTGAAGCGGCCCATGGCAATAACCCGGCAGGTGGTGTTCGCGACGCTCAGGATGTAGTGGACCGGGTCTGGGCACGAAGGGAGGCCGAGTTAGCAGCACAGAACGAGGCGGGTCAGCTTACACCGGTTCGTCCTACCACCTCTGCCGGGCCAGGGGTCGCATCTAGCTTGGGAGTGCCCTGTTTAGTCCCCGCTTTACGTAATGTATGCCTACCCAAAGACTTCAAGGGTCCGCGCAAGGTGCCGAATTGCAAAGCTGATTTATCTCCAGAAGCGTGGGTAGAGAGTTATGAGATGGCCATGGAGATGCTGGATGTGGATGAGACCGCGTGTGCAAAGTACTTCACCATGATGCTTGAAGGCACGACCTGTAGTTGGTTGAAGGGCCTGCCGCCTAATTCTATCAGTTCATGGGCCCAGTTCCGGACCCGGTTTATCCAGAATTTCAAAGATACGTGTAAGCAACCTAAGTCCATAGTAAACTTGGTGGCTTGTGTTCAGGAGGACGGAGAGTCAACAACCCATTGGGTACGCCGCGTTTCGGAAGTCTTGCACTCGTCTGACAGGATCAATGCTGACTCTGCGATCTTAACCCTGGAGGGCAACTGCCGGTTTAAGCCTTTAAAGTTGAAGTTGGGGCGTATGAAGCGGTTCTGTAACGACATGGGAACTCTCATGGCCGATTTGGTGAAGTATGCTGATTCTGATAGTACCAAGGATCCCGAGACTAATGATGATGAAGCAGGGAAGGGAAAGAAGAACAACAACTCCAAGGGGCATCAACACAAACCGGCGGGCCATGGGAACGGAGGCAAGCGTAAAGCGGATGGCAGTATGGACTTTGTGGCTAACACTAATGCGCAGGACAAGGGTCAGCGGCGCAGAGGTAAAGAGGCAAATCGTAGTGGGGCTCCGAATCCTAACCCGGATCACTTAAACTATTTGTTGAATCAGCCTTGTCCAAAACACGGGACAAAGGAGGCGCCGGCTAACCACCTTTGGAAGGATTGTTACATTATGCAGGAATTTAAAAACTCTAATGCCTTCCCGTATGACCATGGGTCAGGTGGTGGCTCAGGATCCTGTTTCCATGGGTCGAGTCACGATGGAGCTTCCGGTTCAGGTTTTAATCAGGGCGGTCATAATAACCAGAATAATCAGAGCAGTCAAGGGGGTTACAACCAACAGCAGCAGCATCAGCAGTCGGGTTATCAGAGCCATCCGAAACAGTTGAACAATGGGCAGTATCACATTTTCACAACTAGCTTGGATAAGCGCAACCAAAAACTTCATAAGCGAGCGGTGAACTCTGTTGAACCGGCCGTACCACGTTACTTACGCTGGTCGGAACAACCTATCGTGTGGAGCAGGGAGGACCACCCACCCCGGGTTGACAATCCGGGCCAGTTGGCATTAGTGGTAGACCCTCAGGTGGGAGGTTATAAATTCACCAAGGTGCTCATGGATGGAGGGAGCAGTATTAACATCCTGTACTATGAGACATTCTGCCGCATGGGGCTAACAGACAAAAATCTCACACCGTCTAATACGGTGTTCCATGGTGTGGTGCCTAGCAAATAAGCATATCCTGTTGGTAAGATAGCCCTGGAGGTGGCTTTTGGGGACGAGCATGATTCCCGATCCGAAACACTAACCTTTGAGGTGGTGAAAATCCGGAGCCCGTATCACTCCTTGTTTGGGCGGCCGGCTTATGCCAAATTCATGGCACGGCCTTGTTATATCTATTTGCAGCTCAAGATGCCGGGTCACAAAGGGACAATAACGGTTCATGGGAACCGCAAGATTGCTTTGGAATGTGAGGAAGGTGATGCGGCCTATGCAGAGTCGGTTTGTGCCACGGAGGAGTTGAAATATTATAGGGATAATGTTGATCCGGCGGACATGACCCCTTTGAAGAAGCCAACTACGGAGCATGATTCAGACCTGAAGTTCAAATCAGCGGCTGAGACCAAGCTTGTTGACTTCGTGCCCGGCGATTCGTCCAAGCAGTTCACTATCAGTGCCAACTTGGACCCTAAATAGGAAAGCGCGCTCATCGAGTTCATCCGTGAGAATCGGGACATTTTTGCATGGAAGTCTTCTGACATGCCAGGTGTACCGAGGGAACTCGCTGAGCACACTCTTAATGTTGATCCCAAGTATAAACCGGTAAAGCAATTTCTCCGCCGGTTTAACGAAGAAAGGCGCAAGGCTATTGGAGAGGAAGTGGCCAGGCTCTTAGCAGCTGGCTTTATCATTGAAGTGTTCCATCCAGAGTGGCTTGCTAATCTGGTGCTGGTTCTTAAGAAAAACGGCACTTGGCGTATGTGTGTGGATTACACGGATCTTAACAAGGCTTGTCCAGCGGATCCTTTTGCCCTCCCCCGCATTGACCAGATTATTGATGCCACGGCGGCTTGTGAACGTTTGAGTTTTTTGGATGCGTATTCTGGGTATCATCAGATTAAAATGGCGGTTAAGAACCAGGAGAAGACGGCGTTTATTACTCCCTTTGGAGCCTTCTGCTATGTATCTATGACTTTTGGGCTCAAGAGCGCCCAAGCCACTTATCAACGGTGTGTACAGAATCGCCTACATAAACAGATCGGCCGCAATGTGCACGCCTATGTGGATGATATTGTAGTCAAGTCAAGGCAGAAGGAGACGCTGGTTGATGATTTGAAGGAAACCTTTGACAACTTGTGGTTTTACAAGATTATGCTTAACCCGGCAAAATGTGTCTTTGGTGTTCCGGCAGGCAAGTTACTGGGCTTTCTTGTGTCCAACAGAGGAATTGAGGCTAATCCGGAGAAGATTATGGCTATCACCTCCCTGGCTAAACCGAAGTGTATCAACGATGTTCAGCGTTTGGCGGGTCGGATTGCCGCGCTGAGCCGGTTTATCAGCCGCCTCAGAGAGAAGGCCATCCCTTTATACCAGATGCTGAGAAAGACAGATCAATTCATCTGGAGTCCGGCTGCTGATGAAGTGTTGGAGGACTTGAAGCGGCAATTAGCCAATCCGCCCGTTCTTGCAGCTCCGGTCGACAAGGAGCCGTTATTGCTATACGTAGTGGCCAATGCTCGCGCAGTTAGCGTTGCTATTGTGGTAGAACGCAAGGAGGCGGGCAAGGAGTATCCGGTTCACCGGCCGGTTTACTATATCAGCGAGGTGCTTATTGAATCCAAGCAAAGGTATCCGCATTGGCAGAAGCTGGTATATGGAGTTTTCATGGCAAGCCGGAAGTTGAAGCAGTATTTCCAAGGGCACCCCATCATAGTGGTCAGTTCAGCTCCCTTGGGCGATATCATACAAAACCGGGAAGCGACTGACCGGATTGCCAAGTGGGCTATAGAACTTGGGCCACACGGACTGAAATACGTACCCCGGACGGCGGTGAAGTCTCAAGCACTTGTTGATTTCATCAATGATTGGACTGAGTTAGAAGCACGAAAGGAGAAGCCGGATCACACACATTGGACTATCCATTTTGATGGATCCAGGCAATTGGAGGGCTCGGGGGGCTGGAGTCGTGTTAACTTCCCCACGAGGTGATAAGTTTTGTTATGTTCTCCGCTTAATGTTCCCTTGTACTAATAATGCAGCTGAATATGAAGCTTTGCTCCATGGTCTCCGGATGGCTAAGGAGATGAATCTAAGTCGGGTTAAGTGCTTCGGTGACTCGGACCTCGTGGCTCAACAGGTGTCTGGCACTTGGGATTCTAAGGACCCGCTTATGGCTGCATACTATCGTGAGGTGGATATTGTTGCGGGTCACTTCAAGGGTTATCAGGTGGATCACGTGGATCGTCGAAAAAATGAAGCGGCGGACGCTTTAAGCCGGTTGGGCTCTCAACGTAAACCGGTCCCGCCTGATGTCTTTCTTGATGTGTTGCACAACCCGTCAGTCAAGCTCCTGGGTGAAGCGGATTAGGCTATTCCTGATCCGGAGGCTCAATTGGTGGCAGCCCTGCATGTTATTCCGGATTGGGCAGTTCCTTATCTTGCGTACATGAACCGGGGAGAGTTGCCAGAGGATGAGACTCTAGCCAGGCAGATAGTCCGGCGATCCAAGTCTATGACCATTATCAATGGCGAATTCCATCATTGCAGTGTATCAGGGGTGTTTCAATGCTGCGTCTCTCCTGAGGAAGGCTGTGAAATTTTACGTGAAATCGATGAAGGGATTGTGGTCACCACGCCGGTTCAAAGTCTCTGGTGGCTAAGGCGTTTCGTCACGGGTTCTACTGGTTGACAGCTCATGCTGATGCGGAGGACTTGGTTAAATGGTGTGATGGCTGTCAGAAATTTTCACGGCGTGCTCATGTGCCGGCTCAAGAGTTGAGGATGATTCCAATTGCTTGGCCGTTTGCAACATGGGGGCTGGATATGGTCGGACCTTTTAAAAGGTCCAAGGATAAGAAAACCCACCTTTTGGTGGCAGTTGACAAATTTACCAAGTGGGTTGAAGCGGAGCCTGTTAGCAAGTGTGATGCAGCTACAACGGTGCAGTTCATTAAAAAGGTGATTTTCCGGTTTGGCTTTCCACAAAGTATCATTACTGACAGTGGTACCAATTTGTCCAAGGGCGCTATGAAGGAATTCTGTGAGCGTGAGCACATCCGACTTGACATATCGTCAGTGGCTCACCCCCAGTCCAATCGGCAGGCAGAACGAGCTAATCAAGAGATCTTGCGAGGCATCAAACCCCGGCTTATGGTTCCATTGCAAAGAACACCGGGTTGTTGGGTTGAAGAGCTACCGTCTGTGCTATGGAGTATCAGTACTACGCCCAACCGATCTACAGGATACACGCCGTTTTTTATGGTCTACGGAGCAGAGGCGGTTCTCCCTAGTGATATCCGGCATGATTCGCCTCGTGTAGCGGCTTATGTTGAAGCGGACAATGAGACAGCACGGCAAGACGCTTTGGACCTATTGGATGAGGAGCGTGACATAGCAGCTACCCGCTCGGCGATTTATCAACAGGATCTTCGTCGCTATCACAGTCGCCGGGTCAGAACCAGTGCTTTTCAAGAAGGAGATTTGGTGCTTCGACTCATCCAAGACCAGGCGGATATGCACAAATTATCCCCACCTTGGGAGGGACCTTTCGTGGTCAGCAAGAATCTGCACAACGGGTCGTACTATCTGATTGATATTCGAGAACATAAAGACTCACGCACATCAGAGGAGGAGACCAACAGGCCGTGGAACATAGCTCATCTTCGGCCTTACTACACCTGAGCCATGGGCTCTATCTATGTACATATTATGCCAGTGTATATATTATCTTTGATATAATAAAACCGGAGCCTCAGCTAAAGCGGGGTCTCTGTCCTTTCATATCATGTGTGGTTACATGGAGTTGTTCTATCTTAAAGCGGCCTCCGGTTTACCCCTTGAAATTTGCTTTTCAAAAAAAGCTTTGTGATATCACTTGGGGGCTTGGTCGTGTCCGAACCAATGCAACACCTCTTGATAGGCGAAAGCCACCAGATCACTTGGGGACATGGTCAAGTCTGAACCAGTCACGCCTCTTGATCGGCCTAAAGGCCATAGAATCACTTGGGGGCTTGGTCGAACCCGAACCATTGCCATGCCTTTTGATCGACATAAATGCCACGGTTTCATTTGGGGATCTGGCTGACTTGAACCATCGCCACACCTATTGGGGGCTTGGTCCTGTCCGACCATGGTAACACCATCTGATCAGCTCAGTAAAGCATGTTTTTGCAAACGGTTTTATTACTACCTTTGCTTCCATGATTCTTTTATGACTATTCTTCGATTTTTGTTGCGTTTTCTTTAAACCGACAACACTTTTTTAACCGGATCAGCTGACGGAATTTGGTTCATTTTTAATCCGGAGGAATGTGCCCGGTTCAACTTTCCTGTTAACATCATGGAGTAACAGGGGGGCTTACAATGACCCAGCACGGTTTACATGGTAAGCCAGCATTTTAACACACGGGAGTTGTTTTTTCCCCTTTGATGGTAATGGTTTATAAAACCTCCATTTCAAGCCTGGCTAAGCCAACTTCATGCCCAGCGATGGCAGGTATTTTGTATCGCACATTTGATTATATGTCTTAAATACATTGATGATATATATATATAAAGGTCATAAACCGGTTGGCGGTATAACCGCCACCGCAGTTCAAGATTTTCTGATTGCAGGAAATATAAATTGAGGATTTCAAGCAAAAGCATCAGTACTTATGCACGAAGGCATATTTAAAGCAACAGTATTTGCTATTCTATTACAAGGCAACGCGGTGCCCAAATAAGATCATTGTTGTTCTGGTAGATCATAATAAAGCATCTATTTAAACCGGCTTCCGGTTCAAGCCTGCTCATTGCCCCGATCTGATGGTTGTGGGTCGTCTCGCGCCGCTTCAGCTTCCTCATCTCTATCCATTGGCTGGAAATCAACAGTGGTCTAGTCGATTCCCATTAAAGCTTGAAAGACAGCCTCTTCATGGATCAGAGAAGACGGTTCAATATCAGGAGCGTAAGTATGCTTACGGATTGGAGGAATCAGATTCTCCGCTTCAGGAATTGGTGCAGCCACTCGTTTGTTCTGGTCATTATACTGAGCTTGATAATGCAACAAGTCTGCCTCTTCAGCCAATTGGCAAGCCAGAGGGCGCACTATACGGTTTATCATCCTCAGATCATCTTCATTGAACTCTGAACTGTATTCCTTCAAGCTGGGATAGCCTTGAGCTGCCTCAACAGGATCAAAATCCGGCACCCATGCTTTTGCCCGGATCAAGGCATTAATGGCTCCGGTTCGAGCAGCAAATTTTTTCAGTTCCTCAATCCGAGCAGGAAGCATTGACAACCTCTTCAGAGAATCTTGGATCAAAGTGGGTGCCGGATTGTTATGAGATGCAGTGGTGATGATCCGTTGCGCTCCGGTATACAGCTGTTCAATTAAAGTGTAGGCAGCCTTCAACTTCTTCCGAACATCTGACCCTAAGTGACCAATGCGTGTACCTGCAGCAATACAGGAAAGATCACAAACCGGGTCTATTATAAGAAGGCCAAAGTTGTCAAAGAAACCAAAAGGAGCTTACCAAAGATAGCAGCGGTCATGGCATGTACTTGCCGCTTTACGACAGTCAGCTCATCTACCACCGGTATAAGGGCAGCTTCAGCGTTTTCAGCTCTTTTTATTAAAGCAGCCTTCTCAGTGGCCCAATCAGCCCGCTCCTTCTTGAAGCCCTCCTTCAACTGTTCCGTGATACTCAAAGCGCTGGTTAATTCCTCCCTTGCTTTGTCGGTTTCGGCTTGTTGGGTTTTCAAAGTTTCTTGCAGATCAGTAATCCGGTCCTCTTTGATCCTTAGTTCAGCCTGCATAAAGACAGTGCTTGGCTTTAAACAAACGGTACAAGAATTTGAAGTACCAACCACATAACAAGTTATGCGCTTGATACTTGGGAGCTAATGCATCTTCAATCTTCATCTATTACTAAATCGCAAAGTCCCAAGCTCAATACAGGTATTCAACTTGGCACTTGGGGGCTAATGGCTATTTGCTCAATTATGTTCTGATGTTAGAATCTTTATTGGCGTCCCGGTTTAACTATACTATAAGTTGAACCGGCCCTTGGGGGCTAGATTGATGGATTTCAAAGTATTAAGGGCTATATTAAAGTCCCGGCTTGAAGAAGGTTACAAACCAGCCCTTGGGGGCTAGGAGGATTAATAGAGTGGCAGTAATTACAGAAAGAAGAAGCACAAGGAAGTTACCTCAAATTTATCTCTCATCATCTTTACCAGACCAGCTTCACAGTCACGACTAGTATATAGCCGGTTCAAGTAACCAGAATGAAGATCTTGGGCATTCAGAGCAGCATACGTTTCCAGATCAACATCCCATTTGCCTTTGTTCATGGCAGAAAAATCTTCTTTGACAGTATGCTTAGTTAAAGTGACAGGATTCCCTGGTTCAAAGCGGCCTACGCCGGTAATTACAACGTCATCGTCCTTGGACTCGCCGGTTTGCATTGGCGCTATCGGTTTATCGACAGGTTTTGAAGGACTGCGGGATCTTTCAATCCAGACGGGGCTGGCAGGCCGGTCAACAGGGACTGGAGTATTGATAGGCCTTTTTTCTGTAATAGCATCATCTTGCAAGGGAGGATCATTGGGAACATCTTCATGAACGAACGCTTCAAGATCTGGTGCTTTCTCCTGTTCAGGGGCAACATCCTCCTCGGCCGCTTTATCCATGCGGGCTTTCTTGCTCGGTTTAGGTTTAGCCCTGAAAGTGAAACAAAGAGTCAAGGAATAGCATAAGTTATAACGCAGTATACCAGAAGCATATGTTCAGCCTAGCTTACCCAAGAACCGTTTTCAGTGGTGGCAGCTGAGTGGCCGATGATTCACCAGAGGATGAATGAGAAGTAACCTGATAATCGGAGTCGGACGGATTAAGAGGTTGACGGATGAAACCCGCTTTAGGATAGAAATTAATAAAAAGGTCGGAGACCTCTGAGCGGCGTTTTCAAACCGGACTGTTTGGTAAACCGGCGGAGGTAACTACCTGGCCGTTGTGCCGGGTTGTGCGGCGAGCTTCATGTTGCTGAGTCTTCATAAGAAATTTGGGATCCAAGTAAGCAAGAGGATGAGAAAATTTAACTTACCGGTTTGCCTGGCGAAGTTTTGGCAAAGGCAAAGGATCTGAATCGGAAGAGAGAATAGTTACCTCAGCGACATCAGCATTACTGGCTTCAGCGTCGTCCTGACAAGTATCATCATCAATAAGGCGTGTAAAAAGTAAGCCTAGTGAATCGAGTTCTACCTCAAGGTCCGAGTTACCCACATCATCATCAACAGCCGGATCAGATGAAGCGGTGGTTTTCCTCTTTTGAGCAGGCCTCTTAACAACCTTAGTCTTTGGCCGGGTTGACCGTTCCGTTTTCTCTGGTTTTTCTTGTGGAAGCTTCTTGCTCCAAAACGGATTATCACCCTGAGTAAGCAGCAGTTGATGTTAGACAGAAATAGCAATAACAGGTTCAGTAAAAAATGCAATCAAAATCTTACAGCTGGCGGTTTGTTGATAGCACAGAAAGGGAGCAGGCCGGTTTGAGCGCAGAGGTGTTCCGGTTCGTTCAACATTTTCTTCACAGCCTCTATAACTTCATCATCTGAGAGCTGGATGTTGGTGTGTCGGAGTGGGTCATCAACGCTACCAGTATACTTGCACATTAAACCGGAGCACCGGCTGAGAGGCAGTATGCTCCATGATATCCAACAGCGTGCGAGATCTATTCCTGTTAAACCATTGGCCATGAAGGCCCGGAGTTTGGATAGTTGCGGAGCGTATTTACTTCTCTCCTTGGCACTTAGCCTTTGTGGGAAGGGGTGTGTATTGCTGAGCCGCTCCGGACGAAAGCCAGACAAAGGATTTTCATTGTCAGGGGAGGTATCTTTGCAGTAGAACCATGTTGAATTCCACTCCTTGGGGTGACTGTGTAGTCTGGCGTGGGGATAAGTGATCTCTTTCCTTTTCTGAATTGCCATACCGCCCAATTCGGTATTGGGACCATCAGTGAATTCCGTGCGGCGGTTCAGGTGGAAACAGTCTCTAAACAATTCAACTGTGGGTTCCTCTTGAAGGTATACCTCACAGAGCACTTGGAAGTGACATAAGTTGGTAACAGAGTTGGGGCCAGTGTCTTGTGGGCGGAGTTGAAAATTGGCTAACACATCCCGGTAAAATTTAGAACCGGGCGGTTTGAAGCCCCGGGCTAAATGGTCCGCAAAGATCACAACCTCTCCCACTTGAGGTGTGGGAGGACATTCATCGCCAGGAACCCTCCAGTGGATAGTATCTTTGCTGTCTAAAGCGCCGATCAAGACTAAATTATCCAACTGAGTTTCTGTGACGCGAGAAGGGACCCAGTTGCACTCATATACTTGTTTGACCATGGTGAGATCTACAAGAAATAGGTGATTCCGGTTCAAGAATATGTTGGATAAAAGAAGGCGCTGCTATGAACAATGTTAAACCGAAGGCAGTACATCTAAACCGGATTTCTATGAGGAGGCATAACCTGGCTAAAGAATTCTGGCGGTTCAACAAGGGGACTAATGGTGTATACCGGTTTGCTAAGTTTTTCTATATTAAGTTAAACCGCCGGATCTAAACATTGAAGGAGATTGAGGTTGTGTAAGTGTACAGAAACAGGTTTCACGTAATCTCTCTATAATAATGGATCTACAGCTAGTTTAGAAAAAAAGGGAAAAATGTCTACAAGCTTGATGCAGAACAATATGGATTCAAGAAGCAGGAAGATTGATGAGATTTATGGATTTGAGTATAAATCTACAAACTGATGTTAAAAGGCCGCCGATAATCACAGTAGGGTTTCAAAGACCTATCCAGAGCTTCGGCATGAGCAGGAACAGTACGCAAGAACAGCGGCAGGAACATGAAACCCTAGAACAGATCTAGATCCGTAAAAGCAGAGATCTTACCGGAGCTCAGGAAGAAGCGGAAGGGCGCCGCGGTTCTCTGGTACGGTCAGGGTGATGCAGCGGCCCAAGCTGGTGCAGAGGTCAATGACGGTGGCGGAGCTTCGAGGTTGGCGATGCGAGGAAGACGAAGAGAAAGAGACGAAGGGGAGAAAAGGAAATGACCCTTCGGTCCTATTTATAAGGCAAAAGACGTGTGTCAGGCGCGCGAATCCAGGAGCCAAAGTTTCGGAAGTGGAGCTGCTTCCTTTGGTATCGCAGATCTATTAATAAAAGAAGGCGTCATAAATGTTAACTTCGTGATGACGTCATGCCGGTTTACAGCAACCAGAGTTGATGATGACATGGCGGTTTACCAATTACCAGAAGATGTTGAAGACAAAGATTTTTGTGAAGGATTGACATGAACCAGTTCAAATCAATCTGGGGCCTAATGTTGGGGATATTACCACTGGGCGTGAACCGGCCTACCTGGGCCGGGTTAACTTCATTAGTAGTATAAAGGTGATTAAGCAGATGAAGGCCCAAGGCCTGTAGTCGATTTAGAACCTGTAGCCGTAAACCGGCTTGATATGTAAACTTGTGTTGTAAGTTAGGAATAGAGAGAGACCAACCGGGATACGAATATGAACCGGTGTGGGACTCTATGGACCGACGGGCGTCACCCGTGTATATAAGGGGACAACCCGGCGGCGGTTCAGGGACAGACAACAACAACTCGAGGCCTAGGCGAAGCTTTTTTGCTCCCTAGTCATCGAAACCACATCAATTCCATCACAACTAGACGTAGGCTTTTACCTTCATCGAAGGGGCCGAACTAGTATAAACCCTTGTGTCTTCGTGTCCGCTTTAACCCCTTCAAGTTAACCCGTAGCGATGGCTCCACGACTAAGTCCTTTCACAAGGACATCTGCCGTGACAAATCCACGACAGGTTACCGCATACTAATATCTCTACAACCCTAGCGTCACCGAACCTTAAGTGTGTAGACCCTACGGGTTCGGGAGACATGCAGTCATGACCGAGACGACTCTCCGGTCAATAACCAACAACAGGATCTGGATACCCATGTTGGCTCCCACATGCTCCTCGATGATCTCATCGGATGAACCATGATGTCGAGGATTCAAGTAATCCCGTATACAATTACCTTTGTCAATCGGTACGTTACTTGCCCAAGATTCGATCGTCGGTATCCCAATACCTCGTTTAATCTCGTTACCGGCAAGTCACTTTACTCGTACCGTAATGCATGATCCCGTGACCAAACACTTGGTCTCATTGAGCTCATTATGATGATGCATTACCGAGTGGGCCCAGAGATACCTCTCCATCATACGGAGTGACAAATCCCAGTCTCGATCCGTGTCAACCCAACAGATACTTTTGGGGATACTTGTAGTATACCTTTATAGTCACCCAGTTACGTTGTGACGTTTGGTACACCCAAAGCACTCCTACGGCATCCGGGAGTTAGACGATCTCATGGTCTAAGGAAATGATACTTGACATTGGAAAAGCTCTAGCAAACAAACTACACGATCTTGTGCTATGCTTAGGATTGGGTCTTGTCCATCACATCATTCTCCTAATGATGTGATCCCGTTATCAATGACATCCGAATGTCCATAGTCAGGAAACCATGACTATCTGTCGATCAACGAGCTAGTCAACTAGAGGCTCACTAGGGACATGTTATGGTCTATGTATTCACACATGTATTATGATTTCCGGATAACACAATTATAGCATGAATAATAGACAATTATCATGAATAAGGAAATATAATAATAATCATTTTATTATTGCCTCTAGGGCATATTTCCAACAGTTCGGTGACTCTAGAGTTGTTATGGGAAATAGCATGTGGTTACCGAAGGTTGTTCGGAGTCTTGGATGAGATCCCGGGCGTAACGAGGAACTCCGGAATGGTCCGGAGGTGAAGATCGATATATTGGACAAAGGGTATTGGAGTCCGGAATTGTTCCGGGGGTACCGGGTGATGACCAGTGTGACCGAAAGGAGTTTGGGAGGCCCCCATAAGTGTTGGGGGGCCATATGGGCCAAGGGGAGGGGGCACACCAGCCCACTAATGGGTTGTGCGCCCCTTCCACCCCATCTCACGTACCCTGCAGAGGTGGGGGCGCCACCCCTAGGGCAGGCGCCCCTCCCGGCTTGGGGTGCCAGTTTCCTAGGGGTGGGGGCGCCCAAACCAATCTAGGGTTTCCCCTGGCCGCCGCTCCCTCCTCTAGATCCATCTAGAGGGGCTGGCCCCCTCTCCCCTTTCCCCTATATATAGTGAGGGGGTGGGAGGGCCGCCACACCCTTCCCCTGGCGCAGCCCCTCCCTCCTCCAACACCTCCTCCTCCTCCGTAGATCTTGGCGAAGCCCTGCAGGAAAACCGCAAGCTCCACCACCACGCCATCGTGCTGCCGGAGCTCTCCCTCAACTTCTCCTCCCCCCTTGCTTGGATCAATAAGGAGGAGACGTCCCTGGGCTGTACCAAGGTAGTCAGAGTCGGGATTCGGAGTCGGATCGATTTTCATCACACTGAATCGAGTCGTAAGATCGAGTCGTGGAATCGAGGATTCTACTAGATTTACTCAAATAAGATATTTTGTATGCACACAACTAATTTATATGGGTTCTATAGAGTTTTGACACTAAATATGGAGCAAAGAACGTACACATCAATGCTAGTTGTATTCCACTTCTTTTTATGGCTAACCTACCATCTAGCTCGCATGTATGGAACATATATGAGAGGGAAATATATAGAACATTTAAACCTTCAATGCACGAAATTTACTTAGGTTCTTTTTAGAGTGCGTGAATAGTCGATCACTTGTCTATTTGAGCTGCAGTGCTAAACCTTGAAGGGTCTTCCTCTCCTTCTCCGATCAATCTTGAAGCATCCTCCTTTTCACGCCAATTCCATCTGTTGACAAGCCTGATCCTCAATTTTGATCTAGGGTTTCTGAGAGCTAGATCAAAGGTGTCGGCGGTTGAGCGTTTGGGCTTGGGAGGGGAATTAAGGTAAATGAGGTATATGAAAAGGGGTTTGGATGATTGCATACTATTCTGCTACAACTAAACAAACAGTTTAGATAAATTAGTAGAATCGGACATAGTCCATAGCATAGTCGGGATTGTACGGTTTTGTATAGGATTCTATGATTTGGATCGCGACTCAACATGGATTCTACTTGATCCGGATTCATAGTGGGATTTGGATCGACATGCTTCTATAGGGTCGTGAAGTCGTAGGATTCTAGCAGTCGAGTCGGGATTCTGACTACCTTGGGCTGTACGTGTGTTGAACGCGGAGGCGCCATCCATTCGGCGCTAGATCGGATCTTCCGCGATTTGAATCGTCGTGAGTACGACTCCATCAACCGCGTTCTTGTAACGCTTCCGCTTAGCAATATTCAAGGGTATGAATATGCACTCCCTATCTCTCTCATTGCTAGCATCTCCTAGATTGATCTTGGTGACACGTAGGAAAATTTTGAATTATTACTACGTTCCCCAACAGTGGCATCATGAGCTAGGTCTATGTGTAGATTCTATGCACGAGTAGAACACAAATAGTTATGGGCGATGATTTGTTCAATTTTCTTACCATTACTACTCTTATCTTGATTAGGCGGCATTGTGGGATGAAGCGTCCCGGACTGCCTTACACGTACGCTTACGTGAGACAGGTTCCACCGACTGACATGCACTTGATGCATAAGGTGGCTAGCGGGTGTCTGTCTCTCCCACTTTAGTCGAATCGGATTCGGTGAAAAGGGTCCTTATGAAGGGTAAATAGCAATTGGCATATCACCGTTGTGGCTTTTGCGTAGGTAAGAAACGTTCTTGCTGGAAACCCATAGCAGCCACGTAAAACATGCACCAACAATTAGAGGACGTCTAACTTGTTTTTGCAGGGTATGCTATGTGATGTGATATGTCCAAAAGGATGTGATGAATGATATATGTGATGTATGAGATTGATCATGTTCTTGTAATAGGAAACACGACTTGCATGTCGATGAGTATGACAACCGGTAGGAGCCATAGGAGTTGTCTTAATTTATTGTATGACCTGCGTGTCAATGAAAATGCCATGTAATTACTTTACTTTATTGCTAACTGTTAGCCATAGTAGTAGAAGTAATAGTTGGCGAGACAACTTCATGAAGACACGATGATGGAGATTATGGTGTCTTGTTGGTGATGAAGGTGATCATGTCGCGCCTCGAAGATGGAGATCAAAGGTGCAAGATGATATTGGCCATATCATGTCACTTTATGATTTGCATGTGATGTTTTATCATGTTTACATCTTATTTGCTTAGAACGACTGTAGCATAAATAAGATGATCCCTCACTAAAATATCAAGGAATGTGTTCCCCCTAACTGTGCATCGTTGCGAAAGTTCGTTGTTTCGAAGCACCACGTGATGATCGGGTGTGATAGATTCTAACATTCGCATACAACGGGTGTAAGCCAGATTTACACACGCGAAACACTTAGGTTGACTTGACGAGCCTAGCATGTACAGACATGGCCTCAGAACACGAGAGACTGAAAGGTCGAACATGAGTTGTATGGTAGATACAATCAACATGGAGATGTTCACCATTGATGACTAGTCCGTCTCACGTGATGATCGGACACGGCCTAGTCGATTCAGATCATGTATCACTTAGATGACTAGAGGGATGTCTATCTAAGTGGGAGTTCATTAAATAATTGATTAGATGAACTTAATTATCATGAACATAGTCAAAAGGTTTTGCAAATTATGTCGTGGCTTCCGCTTCAGTTCTACTGTTTTAGATATGTTCCTAGAGAAAATTTTAGTTCAAAGTTGACAGTAGCAATTATGTGGATTGGGTCCGTAAACTGAGGATTGTCCTCATTACTGCACAGAAGGATTATGTTCTTAATGCATCGCTCGGTGTGTTGAACCTCGAGCGTCGTCTGTGGATGTTGCGAACATCCGACATACACGTTTTGATGACTACGTGATAGTTCAGTGCGTAATGCTAACGGTTTAGAATTGAGGCGCCAAAGGCATTTTTGAAACGTCGCAGAACATATGAGATGTTTCAAGGGCTGAAATTGGGATTTCAGGCTCGTGCCCACGTCAAGAGGTATGAGACCTCCAACAAGTTTCTTAAGCCTGCAAACTAAGGAAGAAAAGCTCAATCGTTGAGCACGTGCTCAGATTGTCTGAGTACTACAATCGCTTGAATCGAGTGGGAGTTAATCTTCGAAATGAGATAGTGATGGTTCTCCAAAGTCACTGCCACCAAGCTACTAGAGCTTCGTGATGAACTATAACATATCAGGGATAGATATGATAATCCTTGAGCTATTCGCGATGTTTGACACCATGAAAGTATAAATCAAGTAGGAGTGTCAATTGTTGATGGTTAGTAAAACCACTAGTTTCAAAAAGGGCAAGGGCAAGAAGGGATACTTCATGAAATGGCAAATCAGTTGCTGCTCTAGTGAAGGAACCCAAAGTTGAACCCAAACCCGAGACTAAGTGCTTCTGTAATGAGGGGAACGATCACTGAAGCAGAACTACCCTAGATACTTGGTAGATGAGAAGGCTGGCAAGGTCGACAGAAGTATATTGGATATACATTATATGAATGTGTACTTTACTAGTACTCCTAGTAGCACCAGGGTATTAGATACCGATTCAGTTGCTAAGTGTTAGTAACTCGAATTAAAAAGCTACGGAATAAATGGAGACTAGCTAAAGGTGAGATGACGATATGTGTTGGAAGTGTTTCCAAGGTTGATGTGATCAAACATCGCACGCTCCCTCTGCCATCGGGATTGGTGTTAAACCTAATAATTATTATTTGGTGTTTGCATTGAGCATAGACATGATTGGATTATGTTTATCGCAATACAGTTATTCATTTAAGGAGAATAATGGTTACTCTGTTTATTTGGATAATACCTTCAATTGTCTTGGACCTAAAATGAATGGTTTATTGAATCTCGATCATAGTGATACACATGTTCATGCCAAAAGATATAAGATAGTAATGATAGTACCACCTACTTGTGGCACTGCCATTTGATTCATATTGGTATGAAATGCATGAAGAAGCTCCATGTTGATGGATCTTTGGACTCACTCGTTTTTTTCTGAAATGTTTGAGACATGCGAACCATGTCTATTGGTATATACGCATGAAGAAACTCCATGCAGATGGATCGTTTGGGCTCACTTGATTTTGAATCACTTGAGACATGCAAATCATACCACATGTGCAAGATGACTGAAAGGCCTTGTTTTCAGTGAGATGGAACAAGAAAGCAACTTGTTGGAAGTAATACATTTTGATGTGTGCGGTCCAGTGAGTGTTGAGGCACGCAGTGGATATCATTATGCTCTTACTTCATAGATGATTTGAGTAGATGCTAAGTATATTTACTTGATGAAACAAAAGTCTGAATTATTGAAAGGTTCAAGTAATTTCAGAGTGAAGTTGAAGATCTTCGTGACAAGAGGATAAAATGTCTATGATATGATCATAGAGATGAATATCTGAGTTGCGAGTTTGGTACACAATTAAGACATTGTGGAAATTGTTTCACAACTAATACCGCCTGGAACACCATAGTGTGATGGTGTGTCCGAACATCATAGCTGCACCCTATTGGATATGGTGCATACCATGATGTCTCTTATCGAATTACCACTATCATTTATGGGTTAGGCATTAGAGACAACCACATTCACTTTAAATAGGGCACCACGTAATTCCTTTGAGATGACACCATATAAACTATGGTTTAGAGAAACCTAAGCTGTCGTTTCTTAAAAGTTTGGGGCTGCGACGCTTATGTAAAAAAGTTTTAGCCTGATAAGCTCGAACCCAAAGAGGATAAATGCATCTTCATAGGACACCCAAAATAGTTGGGTATACCTCTTATTTCAGATCCGGAAGCAAAAGTGATTGTTTCTAGAAATAGGTCCTTTCTCGAGGAAAAGTTTCTCTCGAAAGAATTGAGTGGGAGGATGGTGGAGACTTGATGAGGTTATTGAACCATCGCTTCAACTAGTGTGTAGCAGGGCACATGAAGTTGTTCCTGTGGCGCCTACACCAATTGAAGTGGAAGCTGATGATAGTGATCATGAAAGTTCGGATCAAGTCACTACCAAACCTCGCAGGTCGACAAGGACGCATACTACTTCAGAGTGGTACATAATCCTGTCTTGGAGGTCATGTTGCTAGACAACAATGAACCTACGAGCTATGGACAAGCGATGGTGGGCCTGAATTCCGACGAATGGATCGAGGCCATAAAATCGGAGAGAGGATCCATGTATGAAAACAAAGTATAGACATAGGAAGAACTACTTGATAGTTGTAAGGCTGTTGGGTACAGATGGATTTTAAAAGGGAAGACAGACAATGATGGTATGTGTCACTGTCGGTGTCAAAACCGGCGGATCTCGGGTAGGGGGTCCTGAACTGTGCGTCTAGGCGGATGGTAACAGGAGACAAGGGACACGATGTTTTTACCCAGGTTCGGGCCCTCTCGATGGAGGTAAAACCCTAGTCCTGCTTGATTGATATTGATGATATGGGTAGTACAAGAGTGGATCTACCACGAGATCAAGGAGGCTAAACCCTAGAAGCTAACCTATGGTATGATTGTTGTAATGGTTGTCGTCCTACGGTTTATATAGACACTGGAGAGGGCTAGGGTTACACAGAGTCGGTTACAATGGTAGGAGATCTACATATCCGTATCGCCAAGCTTGCCTTCCACGCCAAGGAAAGTCCCATCCGGACACGGGACGAAGTCTTCAATCTTGTATCTTCATAGTCTTGGAGTCCGGCTAACGATGATAGTCTGGCTGTCCGGACACCCCCTAGTCCAGGACTCCCTCAGTAGCCCCTGAACCAGGCTTCAATGACGATGAGTCCGGCGCGCATATTGTTCGGCATTGCAAGGCGGGTTCCTCCTCCAAATAATTAATAGATGATTGTGAACACCAGGATAGTGTCCGGCTCTGCAAAATAAATTCCACATTCCACCGTAGAGAGAATAATATGTACACAAGTTCAATCTGCTGACGTATCTTGTAGCATGACGTCACGCCACTACCAAGCCTTTACTTGAATCGTTTTTTATTATACCACCTCAGCGCGTTTAGCGAAGCGGTTTCCTTGGCACGTCTTGTCGGAGCAGAGATCGTGTTCCCCTTATTCCGGGATTCTCATCAATACGGACGTGGGTAACCCAACCACGCCATTGATGGTGGCGCTTGGGAGATAAGCGAGTTTTACCAGGCCGGTGGGGATGCATAGTTTTCGTCCGCCCATATATAAGGGGATAAGGATCCACCCTTTTTACCTACGCCTTCTTCCTCCTTTGCTTATCCATCTCCGCGCACTCTCGAGCTCCAGCGCCCAAGTTCGTGCATCTCGCCTCGACCTTCTCCGACCATGTCCGGAGCGGGAGGCAAATGGTTGGCCTCCTCCGTTACGGAGGAGCACATCACAAAACTGCGCAGCGCCGGATACCTTTCCGGCGACATCGCGCACCGGCTGCCCGACAAGGGGCAGCTCATCCCCACCCCCAGGCCCCATGAGAGGGTCGTATTCCTTCCCCACTTCCTCCGCGGACTGGGCTTCCCATTGCATCCCTTTGTCCGGGGGCTCATGTACTATTACGGCCTGGATTTCCATGATCTGGCGCCAAACTTCATCCTCAACATCTCGGCGTTTATCGTCGTGTGTGAGGCCTTCCTCTGCATCCAGCCCCACTTTGTCTTGTGGCTCAAGACCTTCAACGTCAAGCCGAAGGTGGTGAGGCGCACTCAAGCGGAGTGCGGAGGCGCCATGTTGGGCAAGATTCCCAACGTCATCTGGCTCGAAGGGGTCTTCGTGGAGTCCGTCAAGGGGTGGCAATCGGGGTGGTTCTACATCACCGAGCCGCGCGACCCTAAGTGAGCGGCAGCCCCCGAGTTCAGATCTGGTACCCCTATGCAGCTCACCTCCTGGAAAGAGAAGGGCTTGCTATGGGGTAGTTCGGAGGAGCTGACAGGACTCCAGTCCTGTCTTCAGACCCTGGTGAACAAGAAGCTTAGGCTTGTCAATGTGATCCAGGTCATGCTCATCCGCCGGATCCTCCCCTGCCAACAACGGGCCTTCAATCTGTGGGAGTTTGATCCGGCACAGCACCGGACTCTGAGCGGGCTCTTCGACACGACGTATGAAGCCGTTTGGAGGTTTCTGTTCAAGGGCGGAGAAGCCCCTGCGTCCGCAACCGAGGATCGCAGATTCAGCACCAAGCGCCCGGCCGGTGTGGTAAGCATTGTTATCCTCTACGGGACAGCTGTTTTCTTTCATAGTTTGACTCTATGTGGGATCTAAAACTCCCAATGCCTTTGACAGGACTGGCAGAGGACGTCGGGACAGGTAGACTGTCCGGCTCCCCTTCCAGAATACCAAGCGGATGCACGCTTAACGGGGCTGCTGGTCCCGGCACTCTATGTGGTGCCGGAGAAGAAGGCCAAGAAGAAGGCCACGGGAACTCGAAGAAGTTCCCGGTGCCAGGTGATATCGGACTCATCGTCCGATGGCTCCGAGGCGGACTCCTCCCCCGAAGACGAGGAGGAGAAAGAGGACTCTCTCCCAGAGGAGGGAGAGAGGAAGAGGAAGGCCTCCCCAACCGGGGAGGCCGAAGGGTCCAAGAGGGGAAGAACTATTCCCCCGGACGGCTCCGCCAACGCCAACGTTGGTGATGAAGAGTGGCCCTCAAGGGCCAGGCCTCCGGCAAGATCGTAAGTATCCGGATTCCTGAATGATTTGTAATTTCTTCTGTGTCACAAAGTGTCCTTCTAATGCCGCACACTGCCTGGAGTCCAGCCGATGATGATCTCGCCACTTCGTCGAGCGGGTCGTTGGCTCTGTCGGATGTAGATTCCATCCCGACTGCCTCCACCCCTCGCCGCTGAGGACGCCGAGGTGGGATCCCAGGAAGGGACCCATCACGAGGAGGCTCCGGAGGCGCCACAAGGCAGCCTCCCGGACTTTGCGCCGGACTCCACGCCGGAACCCGCAGTGGTTCCGGAGTCCGGCAGGCGGCCCCTTCGCAAGAAGGGCAAGACCATGACGCCGGCGGCCCCCGTCCCACCGGAGGCGCCAGACAACTTGTTGGAGGCGCACAAAGGCGCTTCCATCGAGGAAGAACACCGCACTATTATGAGTGCGGTGATTCAGAAGGTTCAGCTCGCCAAGAGCGGGCTGACCGAAGCCTGCAGTAGCCTTCTAACAGGCTTTGAGGTAAGAAGTTAAAATTATGTAATGTAATACCGCATAGACAGTAGCCCCTGATGCTCGGTTCAGTGTTCGGAAAGAAAAGCCGGACTGAGGATATAAAAAGATACACGCAGGGTTGCTAAAAATTATGTCAATATGGGCTTGCAGGCTGCGCTGCTGACCTCTGCCGCACTGACTGCGGAGGTTGGTGATTTGAAGCAGGACCCTGAGCGGTCCGAGCAAGAGCTCGGCCGTGCCAAGAAGCAGCTTGAGGACAAAGAAGGTGAGTAACACCACTTTGAATAGTTACCTTACAGAAAAGGATTTAGGTTGCAATAAAAATAACAAGGATAACGTGGGTACTGCAGGGGCCACGAACGAGGTGGCAGCCCTGAAGGAGGCTGTGTCCGCGGCCGAACGCAATGCGGCCGCGGAACGGGCAGACCGGGAAAAGCAGGAGGCGCGGGTGGCGAAAGTGCGGCAAGAGCTCCAGGCTCTCACGGAAAAGCATGAGTGTTTGGAGCGCGACTCAAAGACTCGAGAGTCCGAGCTTGCCTCGGCTCTCGAAAGTGCCAAAGATGCCAAGGCCGAGGCCCATAAGGCCCTTCAGGAGGTTGAGGATGTGAAGAAAATAGCGGCGGGTAAGGCATTTTTCATGCAAAGCAAGCATGTTAATGTAAACTTCCTGATACTTACCCAAATTCAGAGCTCTCCAGGGGCGTTTGTAGATCTGCCTCGCAGCGTGTCCAATGCCGCCGCATTCTATCGAGCCGAGGAGGGGAGCTCAACGGAGAAGGTCTTCTGGTCTTAGTACGCTGAGGCCGGCCATCCGGTGCCCCCTAGCGACCAGCTGAAGCAGCTGGTCGAGCTCCACAAGGTAGCCGAGCAGGCCATGAAGGGCCTCATAGTCCGGCTGTGGCCTGGAGAGGCCATGCCTGGGAGCTACTTCGGCCTCGTGCGGCGGCTGGTGGATGCGTGCCCCTGGGTGGAGGTCATCAAGCGCTCCGCCTGTATTGAAGGCGCTCGTCGGGCCCTTGCCCGCGCAAAGGTGCACTGGGGCAGGCTGGATGCGGAGAGGCTTATCACTGACGCGACGCCAGCGGGCAAGGAGTATCGTACGCCCGAGATGTACTATAAGACTGTCCTGAAGGGTGCCCGCAAGATTGCGGATGAGTGCCCCAGAGATGTAATTATTGAGTAAACTCGCTATATGTTATCCTGTGCGCTGAAAACTTTGTTCATATGTGCTAAGCAACACTTGTTTGATTTAAAATATTACCTTCTGTGCGGCCGTTTATAAAATTTGAGAGATGGCAAGTCGTCAGCTTCAGCCCCCATGCCACTAGTGCTGGGGTGTTCGGGATAAACTTGAGCACTCTTGTTCCCATTTTTGGGTCCATCTAGGGAGGCGCTCAACACAACGAACAAGGCAACCGGACTTATAATGCTTGAACACTCTCACTTAGCCATAGAATTCTATAATTTTAAATTTCGGCGAAGCCCCTAGTATTCGGAAGACTGTGTTTGGGGCACTATCCACGCCTTGGCCGGACATTATCTGGTTCTTCGCTCGAAGCGGCATAAGTCTTTAGGGACTCGAAAATACCTCTCGAACAGCGACCAGTCTCTCGCCTTATCATGCCAGTCAGTTTTAGCTTTCTCCACTGAGGCGCTCGCCCAGCTCAACCGGGGCGCAATCGCAGTGGTTCTCCAAGTGCTACCTTAGCCGACAGAACGGAACGTAAGTTACCAAAACATGGGAGCCGGGCAAACCCAACTATTGACCCAAGACATGATTCGGAGCTGATTCATATAATGCTATAAGTTCGGGATGCCGCACTTGTGAAAGTGTTCAGACTTATCACACCATAATGCGGGGAACATAAGCCCCTGGTGTATTCGGCCGTACCAAAATATACGGGTGCAAAATGTCATTAATGAACATATATGTAAAGTAATGCAATTATAGGCAAAAAGTGCTGCATTATTTATTTAAGAAATTCTGCTATGAGTGCGGAATGATACAAATAGTGCGGTAAGCAAGGGATTGGACTAATTAAACATGTCCCCCTCCAGGGGTGGGCTGCGGACTGGTTTATATAATTAATTTTAATGCTCGTAATAGAGACCACCTGAGTGTTCGTCGCAGCCTTTTTCCCTCCCTGGCTGTTGCATCGTGAGTTCGGCGGGTTCGCCGCCGGACAGGGCCTCTGATGAACGGAGTCCTACGTATAAAAAGAAGGAAAATAAAAGATAAAAATAAAAGGAGCGACACACTTGGGAGCCCCTGGTGTGGTCGAGCCGCACTCTGGGTCTTTTGTGGTCGTGCCCCTCCCCCTATGCCCATGGTATCTCCAGAGCGTAATGATGTACGTGGAGGGCTGGTCTTGCAATCATGCGAGGGCTGGGGTTGGGGCCGCATTGCTACGCGTGCTCGAAACGTGCCAGGTGGTCTTGATTGATATTGCTCCAGGCGCGTTTGGCCATGTCCGGTCGTTTAACGGCCGGACTCGAAAATTGCCTTAGAAGGCTGCTCTATACTTCTGCCGCGAGAGCCGCTGTATGTTCCTCCGTTCGGAGGGAGCACTCCGTATTTCCGTTGACCGTGATGACTCCACGAGGGCCTGGCATCTTGAGCTTGAGGTATGCGTAATGCGGCACCGCGTCGAATTTTGTGAACGCGGTTCGTCCGAGCAGAGCGTGATAGCCACGAGGACTATGTCAAAGATTAACTCCTCGCTCCGGAAATTATCCGGGGATCCGAAGACCACTTCCAGTGTGACTGGGCCTATACAATTGGCCTCAACACCTGGTATGACGCCTTTGAAGGTCGTCTTTGTAGGTTTAATCCTTGAGGGGTCTATGCCCATCTTGCGCACTGTATCCTGATAAAGCAGGTTTAGGCTACTGCCGCCGTCCATCAGGACTCTCGTGAGGTGAAATCCATCGATGATTGGGTCCAAAACCAATGCGGTGAATCCGCCATGGCGGATACTGGTCGGATGGTCTCTTCGATCGAAAGTGATCGGGCAAGAGGACCATGGATTGAACTTCGGGGCGACTGGCTCCATCGCGTATACGTCCCGCAGTGCACGCTTCCGCTCCCTCTTGGGTATATGGGTTGCGTATATCATGTTTACCGTCCGCACTTGTGGGGGAAAACCCTTCTGTCCTCTACTGTTCGGCGGCCGGGTCTCTTCCTCGTCGTCGCTGTGCATCCCCTTGTCATTGTTTTCGGCAATTAACTTTCCTGCCTGCTTGAATACCCAACAATCTCTGTTGGTGTGGTTAGCTGGTTTTTCGGGGGTGCCATGTATCTGGCAAGAGCGGTCGAGTATTCGGTCCAAATTGGACGGACCCGGAGTGGTTCTTTTGAATGGCTTCTTCCGCTGACCGGGTTTAGAGCCTCGGAATCCGGCGTTGACTGACGTATCCTCATTGTTGTCGCCGTTAACGCGGCGTTTGTTTTTGCTTCGACGCGACCTGCCATTGTGGTCCTTAGTATCCGGACTGCCAGCATTTTTACTGAGGTTGTTGCTGTGAGCTAGCCAGCTATCCTCTCCTGCACAGAAGCGGGTCATTAGTGATGTGAGGGCTGCCATGGATTTCGGCTTTTCCTGTCCTAGGTGCCGGGCCAGCCATTCGTCGTGGATGTTATTTTTGAAGGCTGCGAGGGCCTCTGCATCCGGACAATCGACGATTTGATTTTTCTTTGTTAAGAACCGTGTCCAGAATTGCCTGGCCGATTCATTTGGCTGCTGAATTATGTGGCTTAGGTCATCGGCGTCCGGTGGTCGCACGTATGTGCCCTGGAAGTTGTCGAGGAATGCGGCTTCCAGGTCCTCCCAACACCCAATTGACTCTGCGGGCATGCTGTTAAGCCAATGCCGAGATGGTCCTTTAAGCTTGAGTGGGAGATATTTGATGGCGTGGAGATCGTCGCCGCGGGCCATATGTATATGAAGGAGATAATCTTCGATCCAAACCGCGGGGTCTGTTGTGCCATCGTAGGATTCAATGTTTACGGGTTTAAGCCCTTCAGGGATTTGATGATCCATTACTTTGTCAGTGAAGCATAGCGGGTGTGTGGCGCCTCTGTATTGAGCAATATCACGACGTAGCTCAAGAGAGCGTTGTCTGCTCTGTTTGGCCCGACCGGAGTTGTTGTATCCGGCGCGACGATATTCGTCGTGGGTCGTGGGGCACCCACGTGATCCATAGATAGATCTGGATTGTCTTGCCTTGTCCTCCAATATATCCCGCAAGTCCGGCGCGTTCCCTCGTGGCTTCGTACTTTTTGAGCGATGCCGGGGTACGGTCTTGGTGGAGGGCCTAGGTGCCTCTCTGTCCCGACCGCAGGGTGGTCGGTCTGCCGTATTGTGCGCTGGTGATGAAGGTATATATGCTTCCTCCTCTAGTCGGGGGAGCAACTTGCATTTTGGGTAGCTCTTGGAGGGGCGTTCGAGTTCATACTCTTTGGCTGCGAGGACCTCGGTCCATCTGCCGGCCAGCAGGTCTTGATCAGCTTGAAGCTGCTGCTGCTTTTTATTTTGGCTATTTGCTGTGGCCATTAGCCTGCGTTTGAAACGCTCTTGTTCGACGGGATCCTCAGGCACGACTAATTCGTCATCGTCGAGGCTTGCCTCGTCTCCGGAGGGAGGTATGTAATTATCATCCTCGACCTCTTCGTCTGCCGCTCTCTCGTGAGGGCTTGCTTCTGCATCCTCCTGCGCTGAATCTTGCTGGAGGGGATTGTCTTCGGCACTTTCTGGGGTGTTATTATCTCCTGTGCCGGAATCTCCATTCTTACTGTGGCGGGATTTAGAGCAGCGCCGCTGACGCCGGCGCCTGGGCTGTTTCTTTAAGGAATCTGCCTCCACTGCTTCTTCACCATCCCCATCTTTTGGGGTGTTCACCATGTATATGTCATATGACGAGGTGGTCTTCTAGTGCCCTGTAGGCGCTGGTTCTTGGTCGTCTCCGGCATCGTCGTCCATACCGTCGATGTCTTCGGAGTCGTAGTCTAGCATGTCGGTTAGATCATCGACAGTGGCTACAAAGTGGGTGGTGGGTGGGCTTTGAATTTCTTCGTCGTCCGAATCCCAACCATCCTGGCTATAGTCCGGCCAGGGCTCTCCGGATAGCGAGAGATGCTTTAGCGAATTTAGGATGTCACCAAAGGGTGAGTGCTGAAAGATGTCCGCAGCGGTGAACTCCATGATCGGCGCCCAATCGAATTCGATTGGCAGGGGCGCAGGAGGTTCGGAGTCCGGCAGGGAGTCCGGCACCTCGGAGTCACGAGCTTTATAAGGGACGAGGTCAGTGTTCGGCTCCATCGCCGTGGAAGTTGCAGCTCCCGAGGCGGTGTCCAGCCACCTGTCCTCGATCTGCGCGATCGGCTCCGAATTATGGGTCGGAGCGGATTCGTGTGCGGCCTCCAAGGTACTGTCCGGCCGCAGAGCTAGATCATGCCCATCGTGACAGTGCGGCACGCTCGGCTGCGGCTTGGATCCATCGAAGATCAAGTCTCCGCGGATATCCGTCGTGAAGTTTAGGCTTCCAAATCTGACCTGACAGCCAGGGACGTAGCTTTCGATCTTCTCCAGATGGCCAAGTGAATTGGCCCGCAGTGCGAAGCCGCCGAATACGAAGATCTGTCCGGGGAGAAAAGTCTCACCCTGGATGTTGCGGGGAACGAACACCTATGGGGCAAGGCCCCTTTCGGTCCGGCAGGGAGCGGAGGGCGCACGAAGAGCGGATCGAGGCGGAGCACGTGAGCGATTTTACCCAGCTTCGGAGCTCTCCGGAGAGATAATACTCCTACTGCTGCTTTGTGGTTGTACTATGTTCTTGCTCGAGAGCGTGGGAGTGTTCTCGTTTCGAATGAGTCGAACCCCCTCTACATTGCGCATGGGCGTCCTTTTATAGGCTCAAGGGGTCACTGACAGGTGGCAACGCATGCAGGGGTAAAAGTGTAAAAAGAGCTGCGGTTGGTACAGCTACCTCTACAGTGCACCCTACCTAACTCTGACGGCAGGGGACAAGAGCATTTAATGCCCGTCCGTGTCGCCCAAACAGTGCAGAAAAGCGACCGTTAGGGGCGCCACCGCTTGCCACGATGGCCTTCTCGTCATCTCCGTTCGCCACCTCGCACCGCTTGGCTGCACAGCCTCCCGCCATGTGCGCTTGGAATGATCCTATGGCGACACGTCAACGGATGCGCTAGAGCGTGGGCACAGAATGGTGGCTTCGCCGCGGCAAGTGCCTTGCCGCGGTCGTTGTCTTGTCGCGCCCGGAAGCTTGTCGCTCGCCGGGTCTGGTCGGGACGCGCGGCGCGTCGCGGCAAGTTCCTTGAAATGCCTTGGTTGGCCTTCCCGGCAAGCTCCTCTTGCCGGGGCCTTGCCCTTCCCGGCAAGCTCCTCTTGCCGGGGCCTTGTCTTCCCAGTTAAAACACTTTGTTCTTTAATGGCTCCAATAGGAACTACGGAGGATCTTGGCGGGCACCCGGCAAGCCTTGCCGCGGGGCGCTGCGACTGCCCATGCACAAGTTCGGGATACTAAGGTACCCCTACTTTAGTACACTGACAGGAGCCCTCGGGCTTGGGCCACTCACGGTGCCGAGCGCTGTTGGGTCAGGCCCAAAACAGGGCACGGGCACACGCGGCCTGGGTCCACACTGTATCTAACTCCGTATCCACCGCGCCCTCCCGTAACGGCACGCGTCGAACGCGGTGTCGTGGGAGAGATCGTGGGTGTTTCTTTATTCGGAAAAAGCGTAACATTTGCCTCCTCCTCTTTATAAGCAGGGTAAACAGGGGCAGTTCCCCCACCTTCGCCACTTGTGGTTCCGATTTCAGAAATCTCCGCCGCTCCCCTCCACTTCCCAAAGCCGAAAGAGAGCAGTGCTCCGCCCCCCGTCGCCGCCGTCGCCGCCAACACTCTCGCTCTCCCCCACCGCCTCCGCCATGGCTCCGAAGACCGGGAAGGGTGCAAAGTCGGCCGAGGCGCTGCGGCTTGACGCGCTGCGGAAGGAGCGGGCGCAGCTCGTCGAGGCACGGAAGGCCTTCCTCCTCGAGAAGGCTGAAGCCGAAGAGCAGCAGCGGCTTGCCGCCGAGGAGATGTCCGTGCGAGAAGGCGAGCTGACGCAGCAGAAGGTCAATCTGGACAGCTATGAGGAGGAGCTGGCTGCGCGCGAGCAAGCACTTGGCGGGGCTCTCAAGGAGGCAAAGGATGCTGCCGCAGCTGCTGAGGCCGCCAAGAAGGAGCTGGAAGTGAAAGTGACGCAGCTAGAGGCCGATCTCAAGGCGAAGAATGAAGAGCTTGCCGTGCTCCAACGTGAGCGCGAGAAGGATGCCCTCGCCCACGGCGAGCTGCAGGGTCGCCTCCTTGAGAGGGGCAAAGAGCTGAGCGCCGCCAAGGATTCCAATGCCGATCTTGAGCTGAAGCTGGCAACGCTGACCGGGACGCTGGATGGCGCCAAGAAGCGGGAGGAGGACTTGAAGGAGGAGATCAAGGCCAACGAGGCGCTGCTGACGAGGGCCGCCGAAACCCAGAACACCTTCAGGGATACTGTGGAGCTCTGGATGGAGGGCCTCATGAACATCGCCGCGGTCATTGACGAGGAGCTGACGCAGCTGGAAATGGAGGGTTTCGGGTACTCTTCCGATGAGAACCTCCAGCCCAGTGCCAAGCTCACTCTGTTCTTCAAGGGCGTGGCGACGGCCCTCCAGCAACTCCGGGAAAGGATCCCAAAGTAGCTGGCCGACGAGTCGCGCACGATCTGCGCCAGAGTTCTGGAGAAGGTGTTGGTGAAGGTGGTCTTCTGCAACCCAGGCCTCAACCTCACCAACGTCCTCAAGAAGCTGCGGGTGGGTGCTGATCTTGAAGAGCTCAAGGCCCTTGTCGCACCCATTGTGGACAAGGTGAATGAAGTCAGGAGGGTTGATGGCGGTCGCGTAGATTAGGCCGCGTGTTTTCTCCTTTCCTTGCCGCTGCCATTTATGTTACGAGAACAATTCAGTCAGTGCTGCGACAAGTTACCTTTGTAATATAACTTTATCTTGGGCAGTATTTGCTATGTTATCCCCTTTACTTGATTCCTTCCTTTGTATGTTTTTACCCTACGCTTCCAGGGAACTTGCCGGCGCAGGCACCCTTGCCGCGAGCGCTGAGTGCGGAACATCAGCAGCCTGCTGGCGGTGCTGCTTCCGGCAAGAAACCTTGTCTCAACTAGTCGCAGCACACTTAAGTTGTTGAGCGGACTCGAAACAAAGTAAGGGCGCAACTAGCTACGAGTTGGTTCCTCCACGCACAGGTTTTCCATACAAAGCACGGTCGTTCAAGGAAGATAACTTAAAAAAAATTAAAACTGATTGTGCTCAAACTTTGGCAACTTAGCTTTTCTGTCATTTTCGTCCCGGCAAGGCGATATTTTCTTGAACGACGCCTGGTCCACACCATTATCTTCTCCTTCCCCCCCCCCCCCCCCGGTGAACTTGTGGGCGAAGGAACCTTCTTTTTGAGAAAAAGAAAGAAGAGAAAATAAAGATATGGAGCCTTAAGGCTCGTTATCGCTTAGCGAGGGCAAGTGTTGCACAAAGTGTCAGATAATACATGCAAAGAAAAGAAAGCATGAAATTTGACAAGATGTGCGGAGCATATGATCTTTATTTATGCACGGGATCTGTGCCCGGCTTTGTACAAAGGGTTACATGCAACAGCGGCAAGGCTTGTACAAAAGGTGGTTGCCGGAACAGGTTCCGACAACCGCGCCTTATGGGTAAAACTTACGAAGATGCTCAATGTTCCAGGAGTTGCTCACCGGAGAGCCATCTTCGGTCTCAAGGCGGACAGCACCAGGCCTAATGACTCGTTTCACCCGATAAGGGCCTTCCCACTTCGGCGTCAACTTGTTGGAATTCTTGGCGGATTGAACATGCCGAAGAACAAGGTCGCCTTCCTCGAGACTTCTGGCATTAACTTTGCGGCTATGGTAGCGGCACAAAGCTTGCTGGTATCGAGCAGCTCGTACAGCAGCCTGAAGACGATCTTCCTCAAGGAGCAGCGCGCCATCTTGTCGTAGCTGCTCTTGCTCAAGCTCATCATAAGCGAGCACTCGAGGCGATCCGTATACGAGTTCCGTGGGGAGAACTGCCTCTGCTCCATAAACTAGAGCAAAAGGTGTCTAGCCAGTGGCTCGATTTGGCGTCGTCCTGATCGACCAAAGAACCACCGGCAGCTCCTCAATCCAGTTCTTTCCGCACTTGTGCAGCCTGTCGAAAGTCCTGGTCTTGAGCCTGCGCAGCACTTCAGCGTTTGCCCTCTCCGCTTGACCGTTGCTTCTCGGGTGAGCAACAGAAGCGAAACAGACCTTGGCGCCAAGATCTTGGACGTACTGCATGAAGGTGCGGCTCGTGAATTGTGTGCCATTGTCGGTGATGATCCTGTTAGGGACTCCGAAACGGCAAACAATCGACCTGAAGAACTTGACTCCTGACCGTGCTGTCACCTTCCTCACTGCTTCCACTTCCGGCCACTTTGTGAACTTGTCGATTGCAACGTACAAGTACTCAAAGCCCCCGACAGCTCGGGGAAAGGGGCCGAGGATGTCGAGCCCCCAGACCGAAAATGGCCAGGATAAAGGGATCATTTGGAGAGCTTGAGCTGGCTGGTGTATCTGCTTGGAGTGGAACTGGCACGCTTCACACTTGGTTACTTGTGCAGTTGCATCCTGGAGAGCAGTCGGCCAAAAGAAACCTTGCCGGAACGCTTTGCCGGCAAGTGCTCTTGCGCCAATGTGATGACCACATATGCCTCCGTGTATCTCTGCCAACAGCTTCTGTCCATCTTCCCGGGGAATGCACTTCAATTTCACTCCGTTGAATCTTCTTCTGTACAGTATGTCGTCGACAAACTGGTACATACTTGATTGCCAGGCTACTCTCTCCGCTTCTTCTTGCTTTTCGGGAAGTTCTCCTGTCTGAAGGAAACGGACAATCTGCTGTGCCCATGCTGGAGCTTGCGGCTCAACAATAAGGACTAAAGGCACAAATGCTGCTACGGGAACATCTGCTTCTACGGCAAGAACCTGCGGCTCGGCCGGAGCTTGATGTTCCCCGGCAAGCTTGCCGGAGCAAAACTTGTCGGGAGCGTCTGCTTCAACGGAACAAACCCTAGGGCTTGTCGGAGCAGACTTCTCCTCAGCACCTTTGGTGTTGATCCTGGGAACCTTCTTGGCGGCGGCTTCGGGGAGCTCTGCCGGAAAATAATCACCAGAAACCAACTTCCTCTTCTTGCTTTGTCCAGTTGATGGTGTTATAGATGGTTGAGTCAGCTTTAGCACAAAGATCCCTGGTTCCACAGGTAACTTTAATGCAGCGCATTTTGACAGGCCGTCGGCAACGTCGTTCTGGGCTCTCGGAGCATGCTCCATCTGCAGGCCGTCAAAATGCTCTTCCAACTTTCTCACTTCATCAATGTAAGCTTCCATCAACGGACTCTGATAATCTTTGTTTACTTGGCGGACGACAAGCTGCGAGTCACCCCTAACAATAAGCTTCTTGATCCCAAGGTCTGCCGCAATCCTGATCCCGGCAAGCAAACCTTCATACTCTGCAGTATTGTTTGTCGCTTGCTCCTTGGGAAAGTGCATCTGGACCACGTACTTGAGGTGCTCTCCGGTGGGTGCGACAAGTAACACGCCCGCACCGGCGCCTTGCAGCGAGAAAGCACCATCAAAGTACATGATCCATTCTTTGCTTGCTTCCTTGACGGGGATGCTTGTTTCCGGAATTTCTTCATCAGGTGTTGGCGTCCATTCTGCTATGAATTCTGCCAATGCTCGGCTCTGGATAGTTGCAGTACTCTCATACTTGAGGCCAAAGCTTGACAGTTCCAGTGCCCACTCGACAATCCTGCCTGTTGCTTCTGGATTCTGCAATATCCTCTTCAACAGAAAGCGAGTGACAACTGTGATCTCATGTGCTTGAAAGTAATGGCGCAGCTTTCTCGAGGCCATGAGAAGGCCGAGAAGCAATTTCTGCACACCAGAGTACCTTGATCTAGCCCCCTACAGAAGGGAACTGACAAAGTAAACTGGGCGCTGCACCATTTTCTTCTGCTTCTCTTCTTGTGGCTGCACAGATCCATCCTTGTCGGGACCAGAGCTTGTCGGGGAAGCCCCCTGCTTGTCGCTGGACGCGCTTGCCGTGGCCGCTGGCTCATCATCCGCCTCCCTTTCCGCTACTAACGCAGCACTAACCACTTGATTGGTTGCCGCTAGATATAGCAGCAACTTCTCTTGCGGCTTAGGTGCGACAAGTATTGGACTGGAGGACAAGTATCTTTTCAAGTCCTGCAGCGCAGCCTCTGCTTCCGGAGTCCATTTCATTGGACCTGCCTTTTTCAATATTTTGAAAAATGGCAGGGCGCGCTCAGCAGACTTAGAGATAAACCTGCTGAGAGCAGCCACGCAGCCGGCAAGCCTTCACACATCCTTGACGCGCTTCGGTGCCTCAATCTGCTCAATGGCCTTAATCTTGTCGGGGTTGGCTTCAATTCCCCGCTGAGACAAAAATAACCCGAGAAGCTTGCCGGAGGGGACTGCAAACACGCACTTCTCGGGGTTGAGCTTGAGGTTGATCTTGCGCAGATTTGCAAAGGTCTCGTCCAAATCTTGGATCAGAGTTGCTCTATCGTTGCTCTTGACCACTATGTCATCCATGTAAGCTTCTACAATTCTGTTCAACTGTGGATCAAAAGCTTCGTGAACTACCCTTGCAAATGTTGAACCAGCATTCTTTAGTCCGAAAGGCATCCGTACAAAGCAGTATGTGCCACATGGAGTGATGAATGCGGTTTTCTCCTCATCCTCTTCTGCCATGAAGATCTGATGATATCCTGAATATGCATCAAGAAATGAAAGAAAATCACATCCTGCCGTGGAGTCGACAATCTGGTCAATGCGCGGCAAGGGGAATGGATCTTTGGGACAAGCTTTATTAACATCAGTGAAGTCAATACAAAGCCTCCATTTTCTGTTCGCCTTGCGCACGACTACAAGATTGGCCAGCCACATAGGGTGGAGCACTCCTCTGACAAGGCTTGCTGCTTCCAACTTCTTGATCTCTTCTGCAATGAATTCTTGGCGCTCCACTGCTTGTTTTCTGACTTTCTGCTTAACGGGCCGCGCGTGAGGACAGACGGTAAGGTGGTGCTCAATTACTTTCCTGGGAACACCGGGGATGTCAGATGGTTGCCATGCAAACACATCGACATTCGCCCGCAGGAAAGCAACAAGCGTGCTTTCCTATTTAGGGTCAAGCGTGGCACTGATGGTGAAGGTACCACCAGTGCTGTCCTCCTAGGCGGCCACTTTCTTGGTCTCTGGCAGAGCTACCTTCACCTTCTTACACTTGCCGGTGGAGCTCGATGGTGCGTCCTCGACGGTAGCGCAGCACTCCGAAGAGGTGCGCTTGCCGAAGTGGGCATCAGAGCTCTTGCCGGACATGGTTTTCTTCTTCCCCCCGGGAGCTTCAGCGGCAAGTGTCTTGCGATCTGCTGCGGCTGCTGCTTCCCGGTAGATCTTGTCGGTGCAGATAAGGGCATCTTTCTTGTCGCCAGGGACAGAGATGACACTTATTGGACCTGGCATCTTGAGCACGTTGTAGGCATAGTGAGAGGCTACCATGAACTTGGCGAGCGCTGGACGGCCGAGTATCCCATTGTAGGGCAATGGGAAATCAGCAACGTCAAAAGTAACTTTCTCTGTCCTGAAGTTCAGCTCGCTACCAAATGTCACTGGCAACGTAATCTTCCCCTTCGGCTTGCTCCTTCCCGGGTTGATTCCTTGGAAAGTACCGGTCTCTTCGAGCTCGCTGTCGGGGATCTGGAGCTTGGGGAGTACCGCTGAGGAGATCAGATTCAAGCCGGCCCCGCCGTCAACTAGCATCTTTGTGACCTTGAGGTTGCGGATAGTTGGTGAAACCAACATCGGCAAGCACCCGACCGCAGTTATGCGATCAGGGTGGTCCTCAATATCAAAGACGATAGGCGTGCTGGACCACTTCAGAGGATTGCGCGACTCAACTGGGGGCTCTGCTGCATTAACTTCCCATACCCACTGCTTGAGCTGACGGTGCGAAGTATGCAGAGAAGCACCACCATCAACACACAGAACCTCTGTGGCTTTCTGAAACTCCTGCTCGTCGGCCTCATCATCATCCATGTCTTCGTCGTCGTCTTCATCTTCATCCTTGTCGCGGCCGCGGGGAGGTCTGTCTCCTTGCCGCTGCTTGGCCTTGCCGCGGCGTCCTCCCCGGCCGGGGCGCTTCTTGCCGGATCCGCCAGTACCTTCCTGGGCCTTCTCCTTGTCGCGTCGCTCGTACTCAGCTTTCTGCTGTTCAACAAGCTGCTCAACCTTCTTGCAGCTCTGGAGATCGTGACCCTTGTTGCGATGGATCTTGCAGTATTGCTTGTCGGAGCCGCCCTGCTTGTCGGCGGCCGCCACAGGTTCTGCTTCCTTGGCGCCACCTCCGTTGCCGGACTGCTCAATAGCTACCACATCTTTGCCTTTCCTTCTTTTGTTATTCCGCCACCGGTTTTTCTTTGCCGGGGCGGCATCCTCACTGTCAGATCCTCCTGCTCCTGCATTCTCTCCGGGGAGTTTCCTCCCTTCTTCAGCACGTGCGCACTTGTCGGCCAGGGCGTAGAGTTCACTGACGTCCCTTATCTTGCACATCTCCATCTCCTCCCGCATCCTCCGGTTACGCACGTTCTGATGGAACGCGCTGATGACCGCGGCAGGGTGGACATCTGGGATGTTGCGCTGCACTTGGCTGAATCTCTGAATGTACTTGCGCAGGGGCTGTCCTTCCTTCTGGGCGAGCAGATGAAGATCGCTCTCCTGGCCATGGGGCTTGTGGCCGCCTGTGAAGGCGCCGACAAACTGATGGCACAGATCCGCCCATGAGGAGATGGAGTTGTCCGGCAAGTGCATGAGCCAGGATCTGACATTAGGCTTGAGCACCAGTGGGAAGTAGTTGGCAAGGATCTTGTCGACGCGTCCCCCGGCAGCCTGCACCGTGATGGTGTAGATGCTGAGGAACTCCGACGGATTCAACCTGCCATCATACTTCTCTGGTACATCTGGCTTGAAGTTCTTGGTACTGGGCCACTGGACTTGCCGCAACTCACGAGTGAACGCAGGGCAACCTACCGCGTACGGCAAGTCGCCTGGTTCCCCTGGCGCATGCATATTGACAGTGGGTCCAGCGCGCTGGTCCGACTAACGCCGCGCTTCTCTTCGTCGCTCGATACGAGTACGAGCGTCTTCTTGTTGTCGTTATTTATGAACTTGGCGCTGATAGCGACGAGCTCGTGGGTGTGATGACGCTGTGGAGTCAGTGTCGAGGTTGACCCAGCGAGTCGGCGATCTCGGCCTTCGGGGTGGGGAGTGCACAGTGGTTGCACCCCCGCCGGTCTTGTCGCCATCGGCTCGTGCCTGGGCGTCTTGCCGCGGCTTCGATGTGCTCAGTTGCCGGGGAGTGTCGCCGTTGGCGAAGCCGATGAGGATCTGAATGGTGGCCCTCCAACCGTCGATCTTGTCCGCCGTCGGAGGGTAGTCCAGGAGCAGTTGGGCTCGGGCCAACGCTTCTTCTGGAGTCTTCGGTGGTGGTGGCGAACGGTGCGAGGAGCGGGATATGCTCGGACTTCTAACTATGTTAGAAGGAGCAGGATCCCGTCCAGGCGACCGTATCTTGCTCGTGCCAGCAGGTTGGCGTGCATGCTGGTCTTGAGCATCTCTAGACCCACCAGCTCGATCTCGGTCCAACGAGCGTATGGTACCGCGAGTACCATGACGCTGTCGGTCCCGCGCCTCCTGAGATGGGCGCGGTGCGTGTACGGACGCCGAGGTTTGCGTGGCCTTGTCCTTGACCTGGCGGCAGCTTGAGCTTCTTCGTTGGTGCCCGTTCGTCCGCCGACGTCTACCCCACCACTCGTTTGCTCCGGTGGCGGTTGGATTGACGCGGACGGAGCAGCCACCTCTGAAGCCTTCTTCTTCGGTGGCATGTCGATGAAGATGATGAAATAGATGAAGATCTGGCTCGCGTGAACACCGGATCCGGTTCACACAACCTCGACGCCCCCTACCTGGCGCGCCAAAGATGTCGCGGGGAACAAACACCTATGGGGCAAGGCCCCTTTCGGTCCGGCAGGGAGCGGAGGGCGCACGAAGAGCGGATCGAGGCGGAGCACGCGAGCGATTTTACCCAGCTTCGGAGCTCTCCGGAGAGATAATACTCCTACTGCTGCTTTGTGGTTGTATTATGTTCTTGCTCGAGAGTGTGGGAGTGTTCTTGTTTTGATTGAGTCGAACCCCCTCTATGTTGTGCATGGGCCTCCTTTTATAGGCTCAAGGGGTCACCGACAGGTGGCAACGCATGCAGGGGTAAAAGTGTAAAAAGAGCTGCGGTTGGTACAGCTACCTCTACAGTGCACCCTACCTAACTCTGACGGCAGGGGACAAGAGCATTTAATGCCCGTCCGCGTCGCCCAAACAGTGCAGAAAAGCGACCGTTAGGGGCGCTACCACTTGCCACGATGGTCTTCTCGTCATCTCCGTTCGCCACCTCGCATCGCTTGGCTGCACAGCCTCCCGCCACGTGCGCTTGGAATGATCCTGTGGTGACACGTAGACGGATGCGCTGGAGCGTGGGCACAGAATGGTGGCTTCGCCGCGGCAAGCGCCTTGCCGCGGTCGTTGTCTTGTCGCTCCCGGGAGCTTGTCGCTCGCCGGGTCTTTCCGGGACGCGCGGCGCGTCGTGGCAAGTTCCTTGAAATGCCTTGGTTGGCCTTCCCGGCAAGCTCCTCTTGCCGGGGCCTTGCCCTTCCCGGCAAGCTCCTCTTGCCGGGGCCTTGTCTTCCCAGTTAAAACACTTTGTTCTTGAATGGCTCCAATAGGAACTACGGAGGATCTTGGCGGGCCCCTGGCAAGCCTTGCCGCGGGGCGCTGCGACTGCTCGTGCACAAGTTCGGGATACTAAGGTACCCCTACTTTAGTACACCGACACTGGATGGCGTTGTTGTTGATTGAAGAAGCCATCAAGCCTATCGGTGACAACACAGAGGAACTCTCAATGAAAGCACCAATGTCGGTGTCAAAACCGGCGGATCTCGGGTAGGGGGTCCCGAACTGTGCGTCTAAGCGGATGGTAACAGGAGACAAGGGACACGATGTTTTTACCTAGGTTCGGGCCCTCTCGATGGAGGTAAAACCCTACTCCTGCTTGATTGATATTGATGATATGGGTAGTACAAGAGTGGATCTACCACGAGATCAAGGAGGCTAAACCCTAGAAGCTAGCCTATGGTATGATTGTTGTAATGGTTGTTCCCCCTACGGACTAAAACCCTCCGGTTTATATAGACACTGGAGAGGGCTAGGGTTACACAGAGTCGGTTACAATGGTAGGAGATCTACATATCCGTATCGCCAAGCTTGCCTTCCACGCCAAGGAAAGTCCCATCCGGACACGGGACGAAGTCTTCAATCTTGTATCTTCATAGTCTTGGAGTCCGGCTGACGATGATAGTCCGGCTGTCCGGACACCCCCTAGTCCAGGACTCCCTCAGTCACCATTAAGAAAGCTCGACTTGTCGCTAAGATGTTTTCCGACAAGTTCAAGGAGTTGACTACGATGAGACTTTCTCAATCATAGTGATGCTAAGAGCCTGTTGGAATTATATTAGCAGTTATTGCATTATTTATGAAATCTTGCAGATAGGATGTCAAAACATTGTTTCTCGACAATTTTCTTGAGGAAAGGTTGCATGTGATACAACCAGAAGGTTTTGTCAATCCTAAAAGATGCTAACATGTATGAAAAGCTCAAACAATCCTTTTTTAGGATTGGAGTAAGCATCTCGGAGTTGGAATATACGCTTTGATGAGATGATCAAAGATTTTGGGTTTATACAAAGTTTATGAGAAACTTGTATTTCCAAAGAAGTGAGTGGGAGCACTATAGAATTTTTGATGAGTATATTGTAACACCCCGGATTCGATGCGCCAGGTGTCCGCCAGTTATTCGCCATCTTTGCCATGTCTTTTGCTTGCGTGTTGCATATTATCATGTCATCATGTGCATCGCATTTGCATACATGTTCGTCTCATGCATCCGAGCTTTTCCCCCGTTGTCCGTTTCGCGATCCGGCACTCCTATGCCCTCTGGCGTCCCCCTTTTGCCTCTTCTCTTGTGTGGGTGTTAAACTTTCTCAGAATGGCCCGAGGCTTGCCAAGCGGCCTTGGTATACCACCGGTAGACCGCCTGTCAAGTTTCGTGCCATTTGGAGGTCGTTTGATACTCCAACGGTTAACCGGGTAATCGCAGAAGCCCCTTTTCTTTTGCAGCCCAACGCCCCTTCAAACTGGCCCAAAACCCATCTAACTCCCCTCCATGCTCTCGGTCGTTCGATCACGATCGCGTGGCCGAAAACCGCTCTTCATTTGGACTCTCCTAGCTCCCTCTACCTATAAATAGGCCCTCCCCTTCCATTTTCGTGGATGAAACCCTAGCCTAGCCTCTTCCCCGCCGCCACCGGACATGTCCGCCTCCGCACCGGATGTGTCCACCGCCGCCGCCACGTCGCTCCGACGAATCGCGCGCCGCCACCTCAGCGCCGCCACCTCCGCGCCCAATCCGGAGCCGCCACCTTATCGCCCCCGCGCCCACATCGCCGCCGCCGCCCGGGGCCCAGAACCGGCCCGCCCCAGGTCGAACCGGGCCTCGCCGGACCTCCCCAGCGCCGCCGCCTCGCACCGCGCCGCCGGACGCCGTCCTTCCGCCGCCGGCGTAGCTCGCCGCCGCGCCCGTTGCCGCGCCGCCGCCCCTCGCCCCCCTGCTCACCCGCGCCGGAGGCGCCCGCGAGCGCCCGCGGCCGCCCGACCTCCGCCGCCCTCCGGCCACCCGGCGCCGCCGCGCCCGCGCCCTGCGACCGGCCCCGCCGCCGGCCATCTCCGCGCCGTCTCCTCAAGCTCCGGCGCCCCCTCGCAGCACCGCCTCCCCGGTGACCTCCCCCGTCCACTCCGGCGAGCCGCCGCCCCGTCTCCGGCGAGCTTCGAAGTCCGTGCCCCGATCTAGTACGAGGATGACTTTTCCCCCTTCCCCGATTCTCTCTAAGTCCCAGATTTTTTGTCATTTTCATGCCATGTTCTTCATGCTGTATCTCTGCATCCGTAGCTCCGTTTCGTGCGTGTAATATGTCAAATTGTTCGCCTCGACGAGTACTTCATTTCATTCCACTGCATCATTTTCATTTGAGCTCATCTTGATGCCCGAAATTCTGTTGGAAGAGTGCATGTTGATGTTAATCTGCTGAAATTGTTATAACATGCTCATTTGTCATTTTTGCCATGATTGATGTGTGCATCCTATGACGTTGATGTCTACATGTATTTTGATCTATGATATGCCATCTTTCCAGGGGTGCCATCCATATATTTTTGTGAGTTGTGTGTTGAGTGTATCAAGTTGTTAAGGAGGGTACTTGCTGTTGCTGTTTTCCTGACAGATTCTGTTATATTTTGTTGCTATGTTAACATGCTTCTACTAATCATTTCGTGCATTATCCTGGAGATGTTCACTAAGGATGTTTTGTTATACATGTCTTGATATATTCATTCATTCCCCTGGTTGCATTTATAGCTTGCTGTAGATTGTTCATATCTTTCTCCAAAGTTTGCTAAATGATGTTGCTGTCAGCCTGTTAACATTAAGTTCAATGTTTCCATGATTGTTTTCTAGTGATTCATGCACCCTATGAACTTGTTCTTGCCATGCTTAGCTTCATAAACATGCCTTCTTACTGTTGGTTGCCTTTCCATGCCATGTATATGCTCTGTGGTGAGTGGTTCAAGCTCACCAACATGCCTACTTATTGTTGTTCCTGCCATGTTTGAATCTGTAATATAACTTGCCATGTTTACATGAGTGCCATCATGTTTTCTATGCCTTTTTGGCTCATGGTCAGTAAGGGACTCTTGTTCTATGCCATCAGTAGATTCATTCCATGCCTTTGTTTGCCATGTTAAGTTCCTGTAACATATTGTTTGATAACTCTAAACATTGCAACCTGATGTTATTTCCTGATAAGTTTGGAACTGTTATAATTTGCAATCTTCCCATGTCCTTTTGAGCATGTTCTAGTTGTTTCTGGAGATAGCTCAGTGTTCATGTTTTGTTGTGCTTTACCTGTACTTCATGCTCATGCCTTTTGTTATTATGCTGGGGTGCTGTAGCTTGTTGTTTTGATGCTTGCAACATGCCTAGTTGCTATTTTGGACAGATTGTTGCTATGACTTGTATAGTGTGTGTGTGTTGAACCGTTGCTCCGTTTTGAGTGTGCTCTATATGAAACTTGCTTGTTTTTGCATGTAGTTCCATATTATCATGTTGCATCCTTGTTTTGGTGTGTTTGCTTGATGTTTGGGTGCATTTTGCATCAATGCCATGTTTAACTTGTTTTGCTCATATCTTCTAGGCCGTAGCTCTGAATCTAATGAACTTTATATGTAACTTGACTAGAATTTCGTGTAGATCATCTTGGTGCCTCTTAACTTGCTGTTTAACAACTTCAACTTAATGTTTATTCAATTCTGTACCAATTTCGAAATTTGCATATGAGGACTTACCGGAATTGTTATATTTTGTTTCCGGCCTCATTTAAACTTGCTTTGTTGTGTTGTTCTTGTTTGCATCATCTCTTGCCATGAGTAGCTTCATGTAGACTTTATCATGCATCATGCTTGTTGTGCATCATGTCTTGTTCATGTGTGGTGTGTTTACCATGTTGTGTGCTTCTTCTCGATAGTTCCCGTTTCGTTGCGATCGTGAGGATGCGTTCGTCTACGTGTGGTTCGTCTTCGTGGCTTCATCTTCTTCATGGACTCGTTCTTCTTCCTAGCGGGATTTCAGGCAAGATGACCGCTACCCTGGATCTCACTACTATCATTGCTATGCTAGTTGCTTCGTTCTATCGCTATGCTGCGTTACCTATCATTTGCTCTTCAAGCCTCCCAAATTGCCATGAACCTCTAACCTTTGACACCCTTCCTAGCAAACCGTTGTTTGGCTATGTTACCGCTTTGCTCAGCCCCTCTTATAGCGTTGCTAGTTGCAGGTGAAGTTGAAGATTGCTCCATGGTGGACAGGGTTATGTTGGGATATCACAATATCTCTTATATTATTAATGCATCTATATACTTGGTAAAGGGTGGAAGGCTCGGCCTTATGCCTGGTGTTTTGTTCCACTCTTGCCGCCCTAGCTTCCGTCATACCGGTGTTATGTTCCCGGATTTTGCGTTCCTTACGCGGTCGGGTGATTTATGGGACCCCCCTGACAGTTCGCTTTGAATAAAACTCCTCCAGCAAGGCCCAACCTTGGTTTTGCCATTTGCCTCACCACCACCTACTTTTCCCTTGGGAGTAATTAACCCAAGGGTCATCTTTATTTTAGCCCCCCCCCCCCGGGCCAGTGCTTGTCTAAGTGTTGGTCCGAACTGAGCAGCCTGCGGGGCCACCTCGGGGAAACTCGAAGTCTGGTTTTACTCGTAGCTTGACTTATCCGGTGTTGCCCTGAGAACGAGATATGTGCAGCTCCAATCGGGATGTCGGCGCATCGGGCGGCTTTGCTGGTCTTGTTTTACCATTGTCGAAATGTCTTGTAAACCAGGATTCCGAGACTGATCGGGTCTTCCTGGGAGAAGGAATATCCTACGTTGATCGCGAGAGCTTATCATGGGCTAAGTTGGGACACCCCTGCAGGGTATAAACTTTCGAGAGCCGTGCCCGCGGTTATGTGGCAGATGGGAATTTGTTAATGTCCGGTTGTAGATAATTTGACACCAGGTCCGAATTAAAACACATCAACCACGTGTGTAGCCGTGATGGTCTCTTCTCGGCGGAGTCCGGGAAGTGAACACGGTTTTTGTGTTATGTTTGACGTAAGTAGGTGTTCAGGATCACTTCTTGATCATTGCTAGTTGACGACCGTTCCTTTGCTTCTCTTCTCGCTCTTATTTGCGTTGGTTAGCCACCATATATGCTTAGTCGCTGCTGCAACCTCACCACTTTACCCCTTCCTTTCCTATTAAGCTTTGCTAGTCTTGATACCCATGGTAATGGGATTGCTGAGTCCTCGTGGCTCACAGATTACTACAACAACAGTTGCAGGTACATGTTATGCGATGATCATGACGTGAGAGCGATGTTGCTTGTTTTGGAGTTTCTTCTTCTGCTTCTTCGATCAGGGGATAGGTTCCAGCACTAGTAGAAAACCACCCATTAGTCCCGGTTTGTAAGGGACTTTAGTCCCGGTTCGGGAACCGGGACTAACGGGTCATTACTAATACCTCAACCCATTAGTCCCGGTTCAAACACGAACCGGGACCAATGTACCTCCACGTGGCCCTGTGCACCGAGCCCAGTCAGGGGGCCTTTGGTCCCGGTTGGTGGCTCCAACCGGGACCAAAAGGCATCCACGTGTCTGCATTCCAGTGGCTGGGATTTTTGTTTTTTTTTGAAAGGACGGAGGTTGGGGGTTTTGGGGGGTTAATTTAGGTGTTTCGTATATTGTGTTAGCTAGCTAATTAATAGAGAGAAGTGTCCTCTCTTATGTCCGTGCTTGGTCGACGCTACATAGTATATATACATAAGTGATCGAGAGAACCATTCAGTACAGAAGTTCGTCATGCATACCGAGAGAAGTGATCGATCGACCTCTCCTTCTCCGAGAGATTGGTCGAACAACAAGTTTTACTGGCTACATACATGTAGAATCTATATAAGATCTCTTAATTACAAACCACTAGCATTTGAATTGAAGTTCCACATGGTATTCTCCGGCTTTACTGATGACGTGTTCAAGAAAGAATCCCGCCAATTCCTCTTGAATTGCTTTCATGCGATCTGCTGATAGGAGTTCATCCCGCATCTGCCACGTCTAATTAATTTGAAGAAGGGGGTTAATTAATACATATATATGAATGAAACTCAACAGAAATGATGGTGTAATAAAATGAAATTGTGAATATTGCTTACGCACTTCATATTGTCTTCTAGAGTAGCCCCGCTTGTTTTTCAAAGTCGCGTTGTGGATGAACTCGCACACGTAGTATCCACAGAAATCATTCCCTTCCTCCTGCCACAAGCACTTTACGAGAAATAGAGGTCAATCAAACTGATAATGAAGCATTATATAAATGGCATTGATGAAAGTATAGCTATAGAATCAACGGGAGATGCGCGTCAGTAGTACTTACTTTCGGGTATACATATCGCAGCTCCTTCGGCAGTCCCAGAGCTTGTGCGGTGAACTGTTTCCAAACCCTGCAAGACAAAGAAAATAATTATTATTACTTGAGATATCAGGAAATGAACAAAAAGTTGCCGATATGGTGCGATAATGATCGATTGAACTTACTTGCTGAGCATTTCAGTCATGTCCGCATAGGTGCTGGGATCTTTCCGTCTGGAGTCTAAGACGGTTACTAGTCCACGCTCAGGCTTAATCTCCAGAAGAATATAGTGGTACCTGCACGCATGCATAACTCATCAATTACATTAACCTCGCTCGAGTAATAAGGAAAACCGAATATGCACACGACAGTAACACTCACGGGTCGTTGTAAGGAAAGAGTATGGTATCTTTGTTTTGATTTTTGATCAATGATTGTAGCAAGTTGTCCTCGGCCTCTTCGAAGCGCTTTTTAACCAGAAATACATCTATGATATTTGTGTTAATGAACCCAATATCATAGATTTCATTTTTTTTGCACTCGACGATCTTCAATCTGCATAATATATTGAGGATAATTAATTATAAATACATGCAATGAAAGAGCCGAGCTATATATACAGACTAATGACAGAAATAGTACTTACAGGCAGTAGCAAAAGACCATTAATTTATCGAGGGCCTTTTGATTGAAGAACTCGAAGAACTCCTCAAATGGAATAGACAACACATCATTTGAAACGAGGTCGTGCTCCTCTTTAATTTTCAGATACAAAGTGTTCGTCCCCTCAGACTCTCTGCAGGTTTTCATGTACCAACTATGAAATCTTCACATCATTGTTGTCAGAGACTTTTCATCTTTGACGAGAGGCTTCCCGTACTCGTATCTGAATAAGTCCACCTCCATGAAATCAGGAAGTACATCGTCAGGCAGGTAATCTTCAAGATTGCCATAACCGGCCACCGTCCCCGGAGGATTAGACACATTGAGCGGGGGGCACGATTGCTGTGCTTGTTCGCCGAGCTGGGCAATTTTTTCCCCTTTGCTCGTTGTTCTTTTGACCTTTTATCACTGATAGTAGTTCCCGACCGCTTGGCTTGGAGATATGTCTGTTTAGTAATGCGCTCATAGTTGGTTCTCGGCGGAGACTTTGGTGGTTTCCTCAGGGCATCGAGAGTGCGCTTTGATTTCACCGGATCTACCTTCTCCTCCGGAGGTGGATGTATCTTTGCTTTCACCCCTTCAAAGAACTCCTTCACTTGGGCCTGCACGATCGTATCGTTTTCCTCCTTGGTCCTCTCGTACGGTAACTTCTCTACAGGCTTTAGAGGTGGACCGTATCTGTATTGCCTCTCTCTTCTTGTGCTGCTAGACGCCGGAGCAGACGGAGCGGCTGCGGCATCTGTCTTCTTTCGTGCTTGCTTACGAGGCGGAGGAGAAGGACTACGACGCGTCAGAGCAGCCGGGGCGGCGGCGGGTCTCTTCCGCCCTTGCTGGCGAGGCGGAGAAGGAGGAGGCGGAGTGCCGCCACGCGCCGAAGAAGGAGGCGGAGTGCCGCCACGCGTGCCCTGATCGTCACTCGCCGGAGGAGGAGGCGGTGGAGGAGGCGGAGTGCCGCCACGCGTGCCCTGATCGTCACTCGCCGGAGGAGGAGGCGGAGTGCCCTGACTCGCCGGAGGAGGAGGAGGAGGCGGAGGCGTCTAGTTCAGAAGGTCGATGAGCTCCTTCTGCCATAGGCATGGAGTCTTCAGAGCAGAACCCAGCCTAGTCTCCCCTTCACCGGTAGGGTGCTCAAGCGCGAGGTCCTCAAATCCCTCCGTTATTTCATCCACCATCACCTTAGCAAATCCTTCTGGAATTGGCTGGTAGTGATAAGTTGTGCCGGGTCCACTAGGATAAACTTGGCCAACAGCCGCCTTGACCTTCAAATTCATGCATCGCGCCATAATGTGGCAATTTTGAGACTCCGTGATACCATCCACGGGATAGCTGGCAGGAGCCGTCAAGACATGCTCCGGCTGAAGCAGCTCGGTGGAAGCAACGCTGCTTCTCCGCTGAGATGGCGGGGTAGCTTCGGGGGAAGCTTCGGCATGTCGTTTGTTGCGATCTGCTGCTTCTCGTTCCTCTTCTCGATCCTCTAGCCCCATTACCCATCCAAGCAGCGCCTGCATTTGGTCCTGCTCCAGTTTCTTCCTCCTCTCGTGGGTTTTGTAACCCCTGCGTCCGGAAAACCAACCTTCCACGGAAGGGAGCCTGGTGTGCCTCGTGTCCGTCCAGGGTGCTCGGGATTCCCAAGGGCCATTGTGAGCTCGTCCTTCTCCCTGTTTGGAAGGAACGTACCTCGCTGCGCTGCATCGATATAGTGTCGAAGGTTCTTGACTGGTGTTTGCAGTTGCTCGTCCGTCCACTGACACTGCCCTGTTACAGGGTCCAAGGTTCCGCCAGCCCCGAAGAACCAAGTCCGGCAACGGTCTGGCCAGCGCATTGTCTCTGGTTCGATCCCTTTTTCAAGCAGATCATGCTCAGCCTTGGACCACTTAGGCCGGGCTTTGAGGTAGCCACCTGACCCCGTGAGATGGTGAAGCTTCTTCTTCGCAGCATTTTTCTTGTTTGTCTCCGACATCTTCTTACTCTTTTCCGATGTCTTGTGGGCCACAAATGCGGGCCAGTGATCTTTCATCTTCTCATATTTGCCGATGAATTTTGGTGTCTCTTTTTTCTTGACAAAATGGTTCAGCTCTTTCCTCCACCTCCTCATTAGGCCTGCCATCTTTTTAAGAGCACAAGACTTGATTAATTGCTCTTTAACTGGCTTCTCCGGATCCTCCTCTGCCGGTAGGGTGAAATTTGCCTTCAGCTCATTCCAAAGATCGTCTTTCTGCATATCATTGACATAAGACACCTCAGCGTCTTCATCCTTAGCAGGCTTATACCATTGCTGGATGCTGATCGGGATCCTGTCCCTAACAAGAACCCCGCACTGAGCATAAAATGCCTTCTTTGTCCGGATGGGTTCAATCGGTTCGCCGTCGGGCGCGATTTCTATGATCTCAAACTTTTCATCCGAGCTCAATTTTTCTTCGGGCCTCGTCTCCTTACCGAAGTTGTGCTCGATCCGGAGGGCTAGAAATTATAAGGAAGAAAGACGACAGTAATTAATATGTGTACATATACCAAAACAATGGATCCATCAATTAACTTGTCAGCACGGGCTTAACTAATATATATATACCTGGCCGGACTCGGTTCGGTGACCGGAGCATTCAACACGGTCTCCTTCGTCTTGTACCTCCATTGTGTCACCGGAACCATCATGAACATAGTCCTCCTCTTGTACCGGCATTAATGGGTCGAAGCCATCATAATCATAGCCCTCTTCTTTATCCAGCTGACCAACGGTGTCGATGAGAAATGACGCAACATCATCACTTCCATTTGCGATTATTTCCCCCAACATCGCTTCTGTTTCTTCATCTCGGGAGTGCTCCATAGTTTCTGCAAATATTGACAACATGTCAATTATTATTCAAACATGGTACATAGTGGCAAACGTAGAACTAGCTAGCTAATCACAATAAGGAATCATGTTAGTGGCCTCGACGCTGCTTCTCTAGGGTTTGGGGTCGCCTCGACACAAAGCTTCATGGGTTTGGGGTGGCCTCGACGATAACGCTCTTTTAACTTGATAAATTTGGGTGGCCTCGAGAGAGTATAATTTGTCGGGTAGGGGCGCGGCGGGAGGGGTACGTAGGAGACCTGCAACATCGTTTTCTCTCTAGGGTTTGGGTGTCCTCGAGAGTTTTGGTCGAGCGAGAGGGCCGAGGGGGGTGCTACAGTTGTATCTAGAGGGGATTATATCGACAACGACGTGACATACATATACATGGGAAAATAATGTTATCGGGGAGGGGGTATCGGTACCACCCCCTCGTGTTGAAGTTTCTTCTTTCTCCTTTCCTTTCTTTCTTCTTCTCCTATTCTTTTTCTTCTTCTCCCTCGAGAAAGGAAAATAATTAAGGAAAAGGAAGAAAAGAGGAAGAAGGAAGAAGGAAGAAGAAGAAGAAGTAAAAGAAGAAAAAAAAAGAGGAGAAGAAGAAAGGATTAGAGGAGAAGAAGAAAAAATAGAATTTCTTCTTTCTCCTCTATTCCTTTCTTCTTCTCCTCTTCTTTTTCTTCTTTTTTCCTCTTCTTATTTGTTTCTCCTCTTCTTCCTCTCCTCTTTTTCTCCTTTCTTCCTCTTCTTATTTTCCTTTTTCCTCTCATTCTTTTAGTATTGCTTGTTTTAAAAAAATGTTCAAATAGAAAATTTCGAAAAAAACAAAGGTTTTTCCTAATGCATTGTTCATATGAATATACAAACATTTGCATATTCTACAATAATTAATATCAACAAAAAAAATCTATGAACAGAAAAAAAACCTAACTTTTCTAAAAATCTATCTTTTGCATATATGAAAACATTAATACACATATGAACAATAAATACATATATCAACAAAAACATAATCTGAACAATTTTTAAACATTACATACACATAGCCACATACATACACATATACACATATGAACAATAAATACATATATCAACAAAAACATAATCTGAACAAAAAAACTAAACTAATAAAAATGAAAAAAAAACAGAGCCGCATATATATATAGCCACATACATACACATATATATATACATTGAACAAAAAAATAAAACTAATAAAAATGAAAGAAAAAATAGAGCCGGTGCAGTGCGGCGGCTCACAGTGGTGGCGGCGCGCGGGGGCGGGCGACGGCGACGGGGCAGGAGCTCGGGGCGCGGGGCGCGGGGGCGGGCGGCGGCGACGGCGGAGCCTGGCGGCGACGACGGCGGGCGCGGGCTCGGGGAGGACCGCGCGGGCTCGGGGAGGACGGCGACGACGACGGGCGCGGGCGACGGCGACGGCGACGGCGGGGGCGGCGGGCGGCGTCGGGGCAGCCTGGTGGCGTCGATGTGTTCGGCGTCGTCGGGGGAGCAACTGGTGGCGATGAACTCTGCAAAACTGCGAAGTGCTACTTATATACAAGGAGCATTGGTCCTGGTTGGTGGCACCAACCCGGACTAATGCCCCCTTTAGTCCCGGTTGGTGCCACCAACCGGGACCAAAGGCCTCTTTTTCGGCAGCCCAAAGGGCGGGAAGCTGCGGCCTTTGGTCCCGGTTGGTGGCACCAACCGAGACTAAAGGGGGGCATTGGTACCGGTTCGTGCCACCAACCGGGACCAAAGGCCCCTGTGCTGCCCGCATCGGGGCCAAAGTTTAGTCCCAGCTCGCTAGTTGAGAGGGGAGCGCAGTGGTTTATAAGCCCCACTGCCGCTCCCCTCTTGAACTCCTCTCTACTGCAGGCTTATGGGCCTACTTGCTAGTGCTTTGCCCCATGGGCCTTCTGGGCCTTCTGCGGGCCTGAATCCTGGCCCAAATTAGGGATTCAAGTCGTATTCAGGCCGTGGGGGCCCAGTAGGTGGCACTTTTTTTTGTTTTTTGTTTTCTTTACTTATTGTTGCTATTTTTTTCATTTTTTTGTTTTGTTTTCTGCATTATTTATTTTCTTTTGTTTTTTGCTTTATTTTTTAATTCTTTTTGCTTTTAGTTTTAGGAAAATTATAAACTTTCTGTTAGTGCCATTACTTTTCAAATTTGAAAACTCTTTTTTTTGTTTTCTTTCTTGCTTTATTTATTTTATTTTGTTTCTACTTACAACAAAATACTTATTGTTGTTTTTTTGTTTTGTTTTCTGCATTATTTATTTTCTTTTGTTTTTTTCTTTATTTTTTAATTCTTTTTGCTTCTAGTTTTAGGAAAATTATAAACTTTCTGTTAGTGCCATTACTTTTCAAATTTGAAAACACTTTTTTTTGTTTTCTTTCTTGCTTTATTTATTTTATTTTGTTTCTACTTACAACAAAATACTTATTGTTGTTTTTTTGTTTTGTTTTCTGCATTATTTATTTTCTTTTGTTTTTTGCTTTATTTTTTAGTTCTTTTTGCTTTTAGTTTTAGGAAAATTATAAACTTTCTGTTCGTGCCATTACTTTTCAAATTTGAAAACACTTTTTTTTTGTTTTCTTTCTTGCTTTATTTATTTTATTTTATTTCTACTTACAACAAAATACTTATTGTTGCTATTTTTAATTATTACGAGGGCCGAACCATAAGACATTAAAGCATTTCAATAATAAGTTGGCATGGTATCATAAATTGACCCACACATAGCATGTGCATGTACAAAACGAACAATGGTATCATACTCGTCAGTTACAAAGTTGGCATGGTATCATCATAATAGTTGCGGGAGAAAGTCTTCACTTTTTCTTCGCTTGTGTCATTTGCTTATTGCGCCGTAACCATGGATAATCTTCATTGTTTATCAGGATGTTGGGGTCAGCCTTGACTTTAAAGGGAGGAATTTCGTGAAACTTTTCATAATCTTCAGACATGTCTGTCTTGTCCTCCACTCCCACAATGTCCCTTTTTCCTGAAAGAACTATGTGGCGCTTTGGCTCATCGTATGATGTATTTTCTTCCTTATCTTTTCTCTTTCTCGGTCTACTGGACATGTCCTTCACATAGATAACCTGTGCCACATCATTGGCTGGGACGAACGGTTCGTCAGTATACCCAAGATTTTTCAGATCCACTGTTGTCATTCCGTACTGTGGGTCTACCTGTACCCCGCCTCCTGACAGATTGACCCATTTGCACTAAAACAAAGGGACCTTAAAATCATGTCCGTAGTCAAGTTCCCATATGTCCACTATGTAACCATAATATGTGTCCTTTCCCCTCTCGGTTGTTGCATCAAAGCGGACACGCTGTTTTGGTTGGTGCTCTTTTGATCTTGGTCAATCGTGTAAAATGTATTCCCATTTATCTCGTATCCTTTCCAAATCAATACAGTCAAAGATGGTCCCCTGGATAACAAGTACAGCTCATCACAAACAGTGTTTGTCACCTCTGATACGTGCTTCCAACCAACTGCTGAAAGTCCTAATGTGTTCACATGTAATCCAGTCGTCGCACTGCTCCGGGTGTTTGAAGCGCAGACTGTTCTTGTGTTCATCGACATACGGGGTCACCAAGGTAGAGTTCTGTAGAACTGTGTAGTGGGCATGAGACCAAGAATATCCGTCCCTGCATATTATTGAGTCCTTTCCAAGCGTGCCTTTTCCAGTCAGTCTCCCCTCATACCGCGATTTAGGGAGACCTATCTTCTTAAGGCCAGGAATGAAGTCAACACAAAACCCGATGACATCCTCTGTTTGATGGCCCATGGAGATGCGTCCTTCTGGCCTAGCGCGGTTACGGACATATTTCTTTAGGACTCCCATGAACCTCTCAAAGGGGTACATATTGTGTAGAAATACGGGCCCCAGAATGACAATCTCGTCAACTAGATGAACTAGAACGTGCGTCATGATATTGAAGAAGGATGGTGGGAACACCAGCTCGAAACTGACAAGACATTGCACCACATCACTCCTTAGCTTTGGTATGATTTCTGGATCGATCACCTTCTGAGATATTGCATTGAGGAATGCACATAGCTTCACAATGGCTAATCAGACGTTTTCCGGTAGAAGCCCCCTCAATGCAACCGGAAGCAGTTGCGTCATAATCACGTGGCAGTCATGAGACTTTAGGTTCTGAAACTTTTTCTCTGTCATATTTATTATTCCTTTTATATTCGACGAGAAGCCAGTCGGGACCTTCATACTAAGCAGGCATACAAAGAAGATTTCCTTCTCTTCTTTGGTAAGAGCATAGCTGGCAGGACCTTCATACTGCTTTGGAGGCATGCCGTATTTTTCGTGCAAACGTTGCAGGTCCTCCCATGCCTCAGCTGTATCTTTTGTCTTCCCATACACGCCCAAGAAGCCTAGCAGGTTCACGCAAAGGTTCTTCGTCACGTGCATCACGTCGATCGAAGAGCTGACCTCTAGGTCTTTCCAGTAGGGTAGGTCCCAAAATATAGATTTCTTCTTCCACATGGGTGCGTGTCCCTCAGCGTCACTCGGAACAGCTAGTCCGCCGGGACCCTTTCCAAAGATTACGTGTAAATCATTGACCATAGCAAGTACGTGATCACCGCTACGCATGGCGGGCTTCTTCCGGTGATCTGCCTCGCCTTTGAAATACTTGCCTTTCTTTCGACATTGATGGTTGGTCGGAAGAAATCGACAATGGCCCAGGTACACATTCTTCCTACAGCTTGCCAGGTATATACTATCGGTGTCAAGTAAACAGTGCGTGCATGTGTGGTATCCCTTGTTTGTCTGTCCTGAAAGGTTACTGAGAGCGGGCCAATCGTTGATGGTCACGAACAGCAACGCCTTTAGGTTAAATTCCTCCTGTTTGTGCTCATCCCACGTACGTACACCGTTTCCATTCCACAGCTATAAAAGTTCTTCAACTAATGGCCTTAAGTACACATCAATGTCATTGCCTGGTTGCTTAGGGTCTTGGATGAGAACTGGCATCATAATGAACTTCCGCTTCATGCACATCCAAGGAGGAAGGTTATACATACATAGAGTCACGGGCCAGGTGCTGTGATTGCTGCTCTGCTCCCCGAAAGGATTAATGCCATCCGCGCTTAAAGCAAACCATACGTTCCTTGGCTCACTTGCAAACTCATCCCATTACTTTCTCTCGATTTTTCTCCACTACGACCCGTCAGCGGGTGCTCTCAACTTCCCGTCTTTCTTACGGTCCTCACTGTGCCATCGCATCAACTTGGCATGCTCTCCGTTTCTGAACAGAGGTTTCAACCGTGGTATTATAGGAGCATACCACATCACCTTCGCAGGAACCCTCTTCCTGGGGGGCTCACCGTCAACATCACCAGGGTCATCTCGTCTGATCTTATACCGTAATGCACCGCATACCGGGCATGCGTTCAGATCCTTGTACGCACCGCAGTAGAGGATGCAGTCATTAGGGCATGCATGTATCTTCTGCACCTCCAATCCTAGAGGGCATACGACCTTCTTTGCTGCGTATGTACTGTCGGGCACTTCGTTATCCTTTGGAAGCTTCTTCTTCAATATTTAAGTAGCTTCTCAAATCCTTTGTCAGGCACAGCATTCTCTGCCTTCCACTGCAGCAATTCCAGTACGGTACCGAGCTTTGTGTTGCCATCTTCGCAATTGGGGTACAACCCTTTTTTGTGGTCCTCTAGCATGCGATCAAACTTCAGCTTTTCCTTTTGACTTTCGCATTGCGTCCTTGCATCGATAATGACCCGGCGGAGATCATCATCATCGGGCACATCGTCTGGTTCCTCTTGATCTTCAGCAGCTTCGCCCGTTGCAGCAGCATCGTGCACATCGTCTGGTTCCTCTTGATCTTTTGGAGCATCACCGTATTCAGGGGGCACATAGTTCTCATCGTACTCTTCTTCTTCGCCATCTTCCATCATAACCCCTATTTCTTCGTGCCTCGTCCAAACATTATAGTGTGGCATGAAACCCTTGTAAAGCAGGTGGGTGTGGAGGATTTTTCGGTCAGAGTAAGACTTCGTATTCCCACATATAGGGAATGGACAACACATAAAACCATTCTGCTTGTTTGCCTCAGCCACTTCGAGAAAATTATGCACGCCCTTAATGTACTCGGAGGTGTGTCTTGAACCGTACATCCATTGCCGATTCATCTGTGTGCATTATATATAATTAAGTGTGTCAAAAATCATTACAGAACATCATGAATTAGATAATTAAGTGACCAAATTAATAGAAATTCATCATCACATTAAAACCAAAGTACATACATAGTTCTCATCTAACAACATAAAGCTCTGCAGAGCATCTAAATTAATTAAACCATACACTAAAACTATATAAAACATTTCAATGCGAAAACAAATGCGATCATAATCGCAACCAATGTAACAACTGATCCAACGGCATAATGATACCAAGCCTCGGTATGAATGGCATATTTTCTAATCTTTCTAATCTTCAAGCGCATTGCATCCATCTTGATCTTGTGATCATCGACGACATCCGCAACATGCAACTCCAATATCATCTTCTCCTCCTCAATTTTTCTAATTTTTCCTTTAACAAATTGTTTTCTTCTTCAACTAAATTTAACCTCTCGACAATAGGGTCGGTTGGAATTTCCGGTTCAACAACCTCCTAGATGAATAAAATCTATGTCACGTTGGTCAGCATAATTGTCATAAACAATAAATGAACCAATAGTTATGAAAAGATAATATATACCACATCCGAATCATAGACAGCACGAGGGCCGACGGGGGCGGATACCAAAACCATCGCACTATATAAGATGCAATAATAAAAGTAAGAAAATTATACAAGTATATATCTATCTAAACATACAAATAAGAATATTTTTCCTTTCAGAAAGAAGATAAGAACAAGAGGCTCACCACGGTGGTGCCGGCGATGAGATCGGTGCGGGTGATCGACGACGTTGAAGACGGGGATGGGGCGTGACGGACCGCTAAACCTAGACAAATATGGAGGAAAATGGAGCTTGGCGGTCGAGCTTGGAGAGGAGAAACCCTAAGTAGTGTGGCTCGGGCATTCCATCGAACACCTTGTGTGCATAGGAGGTGAGCTAGAGCACCACCAAGCCCTCTCCCCCTCGGCCAGAAAAAACAGAGCAGTGTTCTCTGCTCTTGCACGAGGTGGGTATATATAGGCACCACCATTGGTCCCGGTTGGTGGCACCAACCGGGACTAAAGGTTTGCCTTCGGTCCCGGTTCAAGCCACCAACCGGGACCAATTGTTGTGGGCCAGGAGTGCGGCCCATTGGTCCCGGTTCGTCCCACCAACCGGGACCAATAGGTCCAGACGAACCGGGACCAATGGCCCACGTGGCCCGGCCGGCCCCCGGGGCTCATGAACCGGGTCCGATGCCCCCATTGGTCCCGGTTCTGGATTGAACCGGGACTAATGGGCTGGACCGGCCTGGACCATTGCCCCCTTTTCTACTAGTGCAGGTCGGCAGCCTGGGCTAGCAGGGTGGATATTGTTTGAGTTTCTGTTTATGATTCATCCGTAGACGGATGTTGTTCTTGTATGTTGTATTATTGTATTCATGTGACATTGTATGTATTGGATGTATCCCCACTATTATGTAATGTTGATGTAATGATATCCACCTTGCAAAAGCGTTTCAATATGCGGGTCTATCCTGGGTGGGACCTTCGAGTTCCTTTTGGATAGGGTCGCATATTGGGCGTGACAAGTTGGTACCAGATCCTCGACCGACCCTAGGAGCCCCCCTTGATTGATCGTGTAGTTTGGCCATTGTTGAGTCTAGAAGAAAACTATTTTCGGAGTCTAGTTATATCGGAGAGTAGGAATTCTTTTACTCCTCAGCCCCTTCGTAGATCTGGTGAGGAATCTTGACGTAGATGTTTTGAATTACTCCTCTTCCCGTTCAAAATTTTCTTTAGGATCACATGGTTAGTTTCGTGAGTTGTCCATCCTCTTTTGTCCAGCGCTTTTCTCGTCAAGTAGATCCGACCCTCTTTGTTTTTGCAAGTTCTATCCTCAGTTGTTTTCTTTTCCCACCCGCCCTCCCTTCTTGTTCTCGGAACCGGAGTCCGTAATCGAGTATCCATCCTACTCGTGTGAAGCCTTTGCTTTCTTTCAACCGGTGTTTTCTCTTCATGATATTCGTCGTTTTCCCCTTCTAGTTGCCTTTGTTTTCCCGCCCTCCCACCCTCTCCTTCCCGGAGTCTGACTCTCTTTCGACCATCAATTTTCATTCGTGCGGAGCCTCTTCAGTCTTCCCTCAATTATCTCAACCGGTGAATTCTCGTCTCGTTCGTCATTCTTCATCCCTTTCTTTTTCCGGTGGATTCAATTCAAGTTTTTTTCGAGTGATTACATTCTTTTCCTCGACTCAAGTGTTCCCTTTGCTTGTTCGCCTCTCGCCATTTAATCATTCCGGAGTTCGGAAGACATCTCAAGAGATTCGTCTATGTTCCAATTAATTCAAGGGTGTCACCTCATTCAAATATTTCAATTGTTTCAGTGCGTCATCTATCTGTTCAACAATCCTTTTCCAACGGTGTTTTTCTCTTTAGTGGGCCCTAACCCACAGGTCTTTTCCTAGGATCTTACCTGACTCTTCTAATTCCCCCGGAGCTATTCTCAAATTCTTTTCAAGTGTGACGTAAGAATGGATTTCATCAGTCAGATGCTTTTCTAAGATTGGTTTCAAATCATTTCATTGTTGGATCTACCTTTTCGGCTTTCATTCTACCGTAGTACCTCAGTAATTTTGGTGGTGTTTCTCGTCGTCTTTTGAAGACCGAAGAAGAGTTTTCCCTCTAAATCTTGTCCGTTCTTCCGAAGATTCATGGTTCTAGCTTCTTGTTATCCTCTCAAATTATTCCGTTTGTCAGATATTCTTTCTTACCCATCCGGAGTATGTCAGGAGTTGTTTTTCCATTTCTTTTCACCGGAGGTCATCATTTCAGTTATCGTTCTCTATTTATCCCGGTGCTTCGCTCAAGTGTTCTTTAATCATCTCATGATCTCTTTGTTCTTTTGCATCTAAATCCCGTCTTGCGTATTGGTTCTTCTTATTCTTCTCGGTGATTAAGTCTCTTTCATCAGTCATTTTTGAATTCTCATGGTGGTTCTTTCAGATTCTTTTCCTTGTTTATCATTTTAATCCACTCGTTCTTTTCAATCCTACCGGTGGTTCATGAAGACCTTCTCAAGTTTGCGATATGTCACTTCTCAATCCTTTTCTAGAAGAATAAGTAGTATGCAAAAATCCATTGCTTGTCATCAATATAATTTGATGAAGGATAAGCATACAATAAATCTTATTCTTATTTTCCTCAAAGTGAGTAACCCCTTTTCTTCGGAGTTTGTTCGTGAGGAATAAATTCTAGTTTCAAGTGTTTCATCTTTTCTTTTCTGGAGTTCAAATTTCCCCGGCCGTCTCTTCGGAACCTCCATCTAAATCATCGCAAGGCTCATCTTATTCTTCCATCCTTCATTCTATCTCATCATCCTTTTGTTACCGGAGTTCTTTATGGTGGTTCTTCATGATTTAATTCATTCTTTCAAGTGTTCATCAAGATTCTTGTTGGTGGAGTTCAAGTATCTTTTCTTCTCACATCTCGAAGTGCAATTAATTCTCCGTATTGTCTTGAAGTGGAGTTTTGCATTTCTTCGTTCATCTCAGATATCCAATCTTTTCCGTTTGTGGCCAGTTATCACCTTATGATCTTGAGATGTTACCTATAAGTCCACGACAAGCTTATTCTTTTCGTTGTTGATTTTCTCAACAACTCCGTTAAATCCTTTCTTCTAAAGATGCTTTCAATTTCATTCGTGGCACAAGTTGTCATTTTCTTCTCCGTTCTTTTCATTCAACTCTTTCAATTCTTTCCAGAGGTTTTGTGTCATGTCTTCATCAAGTACCATTCCATCCTCTCGAGCTCGTGTTCTATTCCCCCATGTTTCAGCCGGAGTCCTGCCTAAATCCTTTCAGTCTTCTCCATTTCTTTTCTCATTCTAACCACTCCGGTTAGAACGAGTGGCTTCATAGTCTATCTGATTCCGTGAGCTTTCGATTCTCGTCATTCTCGCCGTTCCTTTCTTATTCTCGAGTGCTCTCGATTCTTTGCTTCTTCTCTTGAGTTTTTGCTTCACCTCATCCCTTTTTCCCTTCCGTCTCGGTCCTAAGATCTCGGGACGAGATCTCTTGTTAGTGGAGGAGTGTTGTTTGGGCTAGCAGGGTGGATATTGTTTGAGTTTCTGTTTATGATTCATCCGTAGACGGATGTTGTTCTTGTATGTTGTATTGTTGTATTCATGTGACATTGTATGTATTGGACGTATCCCCACTATTATGTAATGTTGATGTAATGATATACACCTTGCAAAAGCGTTTCAATATGCGGGTCTATCCTTGGTGGCACCTTCGAGTTCCTTTTGGATAGGGTCGCATATTGGGCGTGACATATATGTTGTTGACATATTGTTGATCGGAAATGATGTAGAATTTCTGGAAAGCATATAGGGTTATTTCGAAAGTGTTTTTCAATACAAACTTGGATTAAGCTACTTGAAAATTGAGCACCAAAATCTATAACGATAGATCAAAATTGCTTGATAGTACTTTCAAATGAAAACATAGCGTGACAAGATTTTGAAGGAGTTCAAAATAGATCAGCAAAGACGGAGTTCTTGGCTGTGTTATAAGGTGTGAGTATTGTGTAAGACTCAGTACCTACCACGGCAAAAGAGAGAGAGAGAGAGGACAAAGGTCGTCCTCTATGCTTTAGATGTAGGCTCTATAGTATGATGTGTTGTGTACCGCACCTGAAGTGTGCCTTGCCATGAGTCAGTCAAGGGGTACAAGAGTGATCCAGGAATGGATCACAGGACAGCGGTCAAATTTATCCTTAGTAACTAGTGGACTAAGGAATTTTTCTCAATTATGGAGGTGGTAAAAGAGTTCATCGTAAAGGGTTACGTCGATGCAAACTTTGACACTAATCCGGATGATTCTGAGTAGTAAACCAGATTCGTATAGTAGAGCAGTTATTTGGGGTAGTTCCAAATGGCGCATGGTAGCTGCATCTACAAGATGACATAGAGACATGTAAAGCACACACGGATCTGAAAGGTTCAGACCCATTGACTAATAACCTCTCTCACAAGCAAGATATGGTCAAACCCCATGCGTGTTGGATTCATTACAATCACATAGTGATGTGAACTAGATTATTGACTCTAATGCATATGGGAGACTATTGGAAATATGCCCCAGAGGCAATAATAAAATGGTTATTATTATATTTCCTTGTTCATGACAATTGTCTATTGTTCATGCTATAATTGTATTAACTGGAAACCGTAATACATGTGTGAATACATAGACCACAACATGTCCCTAGTTAGCCTCTAGTTGACTAGCTCGTTGATCAATAGATGGTTATGGTTTCCTGACCATGGACATTGGATGTCATTGATAACGGGATCACATCATTAGGAGAATGATGTTATGGACAAGACCCAATCCTAAGCATAGCACAAGACCGTGTAGTTCGTTTGTTAAGCATTAACGGGATCACATCTAATGTCAAGTATCATTTCCTTAGACCATGAGATTGTGCAACTCCCGGATACTATAGGAATGCTTTAGGTGTACCAAATGTCACAACGTAACTGGGTGGCCATAAAGGTGCACTACAAGTATCTCCAAAAGTGTCTATTGAGTTGGCACGAATCGAGACTGGGATTTGTCACTCCGTATGACGGAGAGGTATCTCTAGGCCCACTCGGTAATGCATCATCATAATGAGCTCAATGTGACTAAGGAGTTAGTGACGGGATCATGCATTACAGAACGAGTAAATAGACTTGCCGTTAACAAGATTGAACAAGGTATGGGGATACCGACGATCGAATCTCGGGCAAGTAACATACCGATGGACAAAGGGAATTGTGTACGGGATTGAATGAATCCCCGACATAGTGGTTCATCCAATGAGATCATCGGGGAACATGTGGGAGCCAATATGGGTATCCAGATACCGCTATTGGTTATTAACCGGAGAGGTATCTAGGTCATGTCTGCATGGTTCCCGAACCCGTAGGGTCTACACACTTAAGGTTTGGTGACGCTAGAGTTGTTATGCGAAATAGTATGTGGTTACCGAAGGTTGTTCACAGTCCCGGATGAGATCCCAGACATGAGGAGGAACTCTGGAATGGTTCAGAGGTGAAGATCGATATATTGGACGAAGGGTATTGGAGTCTGGAATTGTTCCGGGGGTACCGGGTGACGACCAGTGTGATCGAAAGGAGTTTCGGAGGCCCAGACAAGTGTTGGCGGGCCTTATGGGCCAAGGGGAAGGGGCACACCAGCCCACTAAGGGGTTGTGTGCCCCTTCCACCCCATCTCACATAACCTGGAGAGTTGGGGGCGCCACCCCTTGGGCAGCCGCCCCTCCCGGCTTGGGGGGCAAGTTTCCTAGGGGTGGGGGCCCCCAAACCCATCTAGGGTTTCCCTTGGCCGCCGCCACCTCCTCTAGATCCATCTAGAGGGGCTGGCCCCCTCTCCCCTTTCCCCTATATATAGTGAGGGGGTGGAAGGGCAGCCACACCCTTCCCCTGGCGCAGCCCCTCCCTCCTCCAACACCTCCTCCTCCTCCGTAGAGCTTGGCGAAGCCCTGCGGGAAAACCGCAAGCTCCACCACCACGCCGTCGTGCTGCCGGAGCTCTCCCTCAACTTCTCCTCCCCCCTTGCTGGATCAAGAAGGGGGAGATGTCCCCGGGCTGTATGTGTGTTGAACACGGAGGCACCGTCCGTTCGGCGCTAGATCAGATCTTCCGCGATTTGAATCGCCACGAGTACGACTCCATAAACCGCATTCTTGTAACGCTTCCGCTTAGCAATCTTCAAGGGTATGAAGATGCACTCCCTATCTCTATTGTTGCTAGCATCTCCTAGATGATCTTGGTGACACGTAAGAAATTTTTGAATTATTACTACATTACCCAACAGGTTGATCAAGGCTAAGTCAAGAGTGAATCAAGTTGATCAACACACAAAGCGTACAAGATGTACCGAGAGGGATCAAGTGATCCCATGGTAGGAAGCATTGTCCATTACGCTTTGTGTACCAACCCATAGCCTACGTGAGAGTTGTTTGTGGGGTTATGTATGTTTCCATGGTCAGGCATCAAAAGGAGGATATCATATAACCCATGGCAGATGACATCAAGTGGTGATCGTCATCAGGATTGCGGTGTGCAAGTTCAAGTGGAGCATCAAGAAAAGATCATGCTTGAAGATTTCCGTCCATTGTGGTGACAATGAACTTATGAAGATGTGCCGAAGAGAGGCTCACCCATAGTGGAGTATGGGGGAGCAATCTACTTCTCTTCATCAAGCCAACGCAATAAAGAAAGGTGGTCCAAGTTGAGGAGGTCAAGATCTTCATCATCTAGCTCAAATGGATTATGTACAAGGCAAAGGTTTGTCCTTGGTAGGTTTCTATTCTACCGGTCTCATGGTGTTAGTTGGGAGACCGGATTATAGGATCGATAGCCGTACTATCAAGGGGGCTCTCGAGTGAGTAGCTTATTCGTATCGTTCATAGAGAGCTCAAACCATTGCATCTTTGGCATCATATTCTTGGTTCTTGTTTGGCTTTTCTCTTTGTGAGGTTTCAGAGCTTGTGCTTATCTTCGTGACAAGCTCTAGTTCATAGAAAACTGACTTCCTATGCATCTTGTTTTGCATCTTCAGTGTTGGAGTTTTTACCGGTCTTATTTGAGAAAGGGTTTTGGTAACCCACAAGTATAGGGGATCGCAACCGTTTTCGAGGGTAGAGTATTCAACCCAAATTTATTGATTCAACACAAGGGGAGCCAAAGAATATTCTCAAGTATTAGCAGCTGAGTAATCAATTCAACCACACTTGAAAGGCTTAATATCTACAGCAAAGTAGTATGGAAGTAATGGTAACAGTGGCAGAACTAACAGTAGCAGTTTTGTAGCAATCGTAACAGTGGCAACAGAAAAGTAACTTAGCAAAGATCAATATGAAACGGGCTTGTAGGCAATGGATCAATGATGGAGAATTATGTCGGATGGCATTCATCAACCAAGAGTTATAACATAGGGTGACACAGAACTAGCTCGAGTTCATCAATATAATGTAGGCATGTATTCCGAATATAGTCATACGTGCTTATGGAAAAGAACTTGCATGACATCTTTTGTCCTACCCTCCTGTGGCAACGGGGTCCTATTGGAAACTAAGGGATATTAAGGCCTCCTTTTAATAGAGTACCGTACCAAAGCATTAGCACTTAGTGAATACATGAACTCCTCAAACTACGGTCATCACCAGGAGTGGTCCCGATTATTGACACTTCAGGGTTGCCGGATCATAACACGTAGTAGGTGACTATAACTTGCAAGATAAGATCAAGAATAGTCATATATTCAAGAAAAAAATAATATGTTCAGTTCTGAAATCATGGCACTTGGGCCCTAGTGACAAGCATTAAGCATGGCAAAGTCATAGCATCATCAATCTTAGAACATAATGGATACTAGGGATCAACCCTAACAAAACTAACTCGATTACATGGTAAATCTCATCCAACCCATCACCGTCCAGCAAGTCTACGATGGGACTACTCTCACATGGCGGTGAGCATCATGAAATTGGTGATGGAGGATGGTTGATGATGATGATGGTGATGGATTCCCCTCTCCGGAGCCCCGAACAGACTCCAGATCAGCCCTCCCAAGGAAGAATAGGGCTTGGCGGCGACTCCGTATCGTAAAATGCGATGAATCCTTCTCTTTTTTTTGTCCCCGAACGTGAATATATGGAGTTGGAGTTGAGGTCGGTGGAGCTCCAGGGGGCCCACGAGGCAGGGGGGGGCGCACCCACCCTCGTGGCTAGGGTGTGGGCCCCCTTCTGTTGATTCTTTCCGCCATATTAATTCCAAAAAGTGACTCCGTGAAGTTTCAGGTCATTCCGAGAACTTTTATTTCTACACAAAAATAACACCATGGCAATTTTGCTGCAAACAGCATCAGTCCGGGTTAGTTCCATTCAAACCATGCAAATTAGAGTCCAAAACAAGGGCAAAAGGGTTAGGAAAAGTAGATACGTTGGAGACGTATCAACTCCCCCAAGCTTAAACCTTTGCTTGTGCTCAAGCAATTCAGTTGATAAACTGAAAGTGACAAAGAAATTTTTTGACAAACTCTTTTTGATCTTGTTGTTGCAAATATGTAAAGCCAGTTGTCGGTGTCAAAACCGGCGGATCTCGGGTAGGGGGTACCGAACTGTGCGTCTAGGGGATGGTAACAGGAGACAAGGGACACGATGTTTTTACCCAGGTTCGGGCCCTCTCGATGGAGGTAAAACCCTACTCCTGCTTGATTGATATTGATGATATGGGTAGTACAAGAGTGGATCTACCACGAGATCAAGGAGGCTAAACCCTAGAAGCTAGCCTATGGTATGATTGTTGTAATGGTTGTCGTCCTACGGACTAAACCCTCCGGTTTATATAGACACCGGGGAGGGCTAGGGTTACACAGAGTCGGTTACAATGGTAGGAGATCTACATATCCGTATTGCCAAGCTTGCCTTCCACGCCAAGGAAAGTCCCATCCGGACACAGGACGAAGTCTTCGATCTTGCATCTTCAAAGTCTTGGAGTCCGGCTGACAATGATAGTCCGGCTATCCGGACACCCCCTAGTCCAGGACTCCCTCAGTAGCCCCCGAACCAGGCTTCAATGACGATAAGTCCAGCGCGTTTTATATTCTTCGGCGTTGCAAGGCGGGTTCTCCCTTAAGTTCCATGTACCTACCAAACAGTGTCCGGCTTCCTTATCAATGTTGCGCTTCTTGGCTTCCACGCCCAATAATGGCCATCTTCCACGCGTCGCACGAATGCGAAAAGCCAGAGTACCTTTTATGTTTTACCCCCTAGCTGTGCAAATAATCTGCCTATAAGAGAGGCAAGAATCCAGATCCAAATCACACCATCTTCCTTCCGTGAGTACTCATCGGAGCGCTTCCGACCAAAAATCCATTCCATCATGGACCGTCGACGCGGCTCCTCCTCTCGCGCTCCCAGCCCTCTGCCAGGAGACCGGCGGAGATGTTCTGTCCCGCACAGCGAGCTGGTGACGCTCCAAGCGGAGGGATATCTCCCTCCGGCCTTCATGGTCCCGGTTCGAGCCGGGCTGGCCACCTACCAAGGTGGGAAGCAAGCGGAGGCTACCCCAAATCCCAACAAAGGGGAGCGGGTATGCTTCGTCCCCTATCTGATAAGGGGGCTCGGATTTCCTATACATCCGTTCCTCCGCGGGCTCCTGGAGTTCTACGGACTCCAGCTCCATCACCTCACGCCCGCCTCTATCCTGCATATCACGGGTTACGTAGCTCTTTGCGAGCTATTTCTGGGCGTCGAGCCCCATTTTGCACTGTGGAAGAGGTTGTTCTGCCTTGTACCCCGTTCTCACGAGGGGTCCATATATCAAGTGGGCGGTGCCGAAATATGGCGCATCGCCGGGACCGGATATCCATCCCGAACCCCTAAGAAGGCGTCCGAAGACTGGCCTTCAGAATGGTTTTACGTAGAAGACGCTCCGCTGTCGGACCCTGTTCGGATCGGCCTCCCGGAGTTCAGTAACGCTCCTTTGAAGAAACGCCTTAGCTGGCGTCCACGGAGCCCCCAGCTGGAGGAAGACAAGAGCGTCCATTATTTGATGGGCCGGATAAGGTTACTGGCCCATTCCGGGTTGACCATGATTGGAATCATGGCAATGTGCATTATGCGGGGGGTGCAGCCGCTGCAATACAGGGGCCACCCTATGTGGGATTTCAATGGGGAGGACGATGCCACCCGTCATGGCCGCAAAGGGCCGGGTTCGGCCGAAGACCGGGCGAAGATCCTATCCGGCCTGTACAAGGGGGAGAAGGAGGATTTCCTCCAGACGAACCCATTGAATGGGTTCTCCATGAATAATCTCCGACGTTGGGTAAGCGAACACTCTATGTGCCCGACCCATGCTTTCGAAGTTTAAGTGTCTTATATTATGTTTTCGACGCAGGAGCTGCGTCGGGTTATGGAGGGCATGCTTAATCCAGCTCTGCAACCCGAGGATCCAGAGAGATCCCAGGATCCAGCCTCCGAAGAGGACCCGGACATAAAGGTGGAGCTAATTGATGGGGTGTTCCACCAGCTCAGCATGGATAATGCTTTAGTCGCCATTACGGCTGACTATCCCGGACTATATCCGGCTTCCCAGGTGATTGTGACCGAAGTCCCGACACCATTATTTCTTCCTCGCTCATTTCTGACCCCCGTATATGATGGTGTTTTGCAGGAAGCGCCTTCAAGGCGGGAAGCCGAGCCCGCGGCAGCTGACCAACAAGGGTCAGTCCGGCCCAGTAGGCGGAAGAGGAGCGCGGCGCGGATTGAAACGTCGCCGCAAAGGTATAGCTCACGGTTTGTCATTTAGAGCAACGTTCCTAGGAAGCGTTTGAGTGCTCATGACTTTTGTAGGAGAAAAAGTGCCCGCCGGACTGCGGGCGTAGAGGTTGCCAACCTAGCCTCTACCAGCCAAGCTCCAGCACCTGGTCTGGAGGGGGAGGCGAGCGCAAGGCGCGAGCCGGATACTCCTCCAACGGAGGATGCCGACAGACTGTCTGCCACCAAGTCTGAGGTGGAGAGCGCCATGAACCACAGGCGCCGCCGGACAGTTTTTCGTGACGTGTGCTTCTCTCCTGAGGCGTTGAATGCCTTTAACGCGGGGGACGCGCACCTCCGTGCTGCTGAAGATGGTTTGACCAGAGCCACGGAGCAGTATGTAAAAGACATACGGGTAAGAGAATTTAATAGTTGTATATGCCAGTAGCCCCCGAGACTTAAAGTAGTTATACGAACTGATTTAAGGATCATTCAAAACGCAAGATCTTACGGAGAAGAATACCCAACTTTCTCAGGAGCTGCAAGAGTGTAAGGCCCAACTCGAGGCCGCACTTGCTGCCGCAGGAGGAAACACAAAGACCCCTCCTGGTAACACATTATTTTAAAAAGATAAGTGGTGTGCGGCGTGCGCGCAAGTCTAATAATCACATTGCAGGTGCTGCCGGACAAGATCCGGACAGGCAAGAACTACTGGGCCAGCTGAAGGCCGGCGAGAGGGTGCTGAATAAGGTGCAGCAGGAAAGGAACAAGCTCTAGGATGCCCACGCCCAGCTTGGAGAAGAGCTGAAAGGTGTTCGGGCCGAGCTGTCTGGCTCCGTTAAGGAGAATCAGCAGCTTCGTCGCGACATCTATAGTAAGTGCTTGAGCGAACTCCTTTGAAAAGAAGAGTTCGGCGAGGAAGTCAATTGACAAAATATGTCTGTAGGTATACTCATAGGTCGCCCTGCGGAGGAGATGCCCGTATCAACGGGTGATCAACTTCCCGAGCTGTTGCAACTGCTCGAACGAGTTCGGCAGGCAATGAGCGGCGTCGTCCAGGCTTTATGGCCAGCCCTCTCCCTGCCCGAGGGCCTTGGGAAGCTTGCGGAGAAGCTTCAGGGAGTGCGGCAGCGCTTCCGTTTATGGAAGATTTCGGCCTGCCGCAAAGGTGCCAGGGAGGCCTGGGCCATGGTGAAGACGCGGTACAAGAAGGCAGATCCCAACCACATGGCCGAGGTCGGACCTATGGGGCCCGATGGGAAGGAGATCCCTGTGAGTTTAGTATATGGCCAAGTAGAGTTGGCCGCTAAATTTTCCCAACGGGACTGTAAATTAGACAGCCTGTTAGACGGGATTGAGGAGGAATACAGTCAGTCGATTTGACAATGTATTTTAAAATGACATGTAAAATGCCTTCTAGCCGGATTGTAGATCGTTTGTCTTTGCCGACCTTTTCGCTTCAACCTCGGGACCCTAGAGTCCGGAGTGTGTCCGAATACCTTCTCGGTTAAGAAACAACCGGGGCATGCATGGAGACCAGGCGTAGGGGTCATTAGTGCTTTATCAGACAAGTGCCCAACTAGTTATGTTATATTACATGGTTAGTAAGAAACATCTTCCAGGGAGAATAGTTCCGTTAAGGGTTCCTTTCCCTGGGAGGCATGCGCTAAAGTGCATGTCCGGTCTGCGAAAAGAGCAGAAAAACATCTGGGGGCAGATAAATAAGTAGGTAAAAAATCATCTTTCAAGTCACCGACCGAATATTCCCTTAAGAACGCTAGCTTTCGGCTTCACCCAGTCTGAGGTACACATCCGGCTGACCCGGCAGTAACAATCGCAGAGGTGCTCCCTTTACCTCCTAGCCGAAGAATCGGGAACGTAGGGGTAAGCACAGGAGCCAGGCAACCCAGCTTGGCCAAAACTTAAGTCATATCGATGCATATAATGGTGAATAAAAGGTACATGTGGCAGATTGACACATGTGCTGGGCATGAAGCCCTTATAATTAAGCTTCTGGTAAAGAAGCCCCCAGGTATAATGAGTGCGGATGGCACATCAAGTGTGTGCGAACAATGCGCAAGTAGGCCTTTAAGGGCTTTTTAGGAAAAGGGTTGAGAGAAGAAAGAGAAACAAAAGACAGCTGAAGTGTAAAAATTTGGACGGGGGAAGGGGACGAACTCTTAGTCCGGCGCTAGGCATAGAATCTTCAGAGGCGGGCTGCGTTCCATGGGTTCGGCTCGAGTCGGTTGTCTGACGCATTTCGTAGACGGTACGCTCCGCCGGTCAGGACTTTATCGATAATGAAGGGGCCCTCCCATTTGGGCTTGAGCTTGTCCTTTTTCTTGTCCGGCAGGCGTAGAACTAGTTCGCCAACGTTGTAAGTCTTGGCCCGTACTTCTCTGCTTTGATATCTTCGAGCCTGCTGCTGATAGAATGCGGAACGAGCCTTGGCGACGTCGCGTTCTTCCTCCAATGCGTCCAAGCTATCCTGCCGATCTAGCTCGGCTTCTCTTTCTTCGTACATGCGCACTCGAGGTGAGTCATGAATGATGTCGCAGGGCAGAACTGCCTCTGTGCCGTATACCATAAAAATGGTGTGAATCCGGTAGTACGGTTGGGCGTTGTCCGCAGCCCCCAGAGTACGGAGTCGAGCTCCTCTACCCAGTGCGTGTCAGATTTCGTAAGTGACCGCACTAGTCTGGGTTTGATGCCGCTCATTATTAGACCGTTCACTCGTTCCACTTGATCGTTGGTTTGAGGATGATAGACTGAAGTGTAATCGAGCTTAATGCCCATATTTTTGCACCATGATTTAACCTCGTCGGCCGTGAAGTTTGTGCCGTTATCGGTGATGATGCTGTGGGGGACACCATAACGGTGTACTACCCCGGATATGAAGTCTATTACTGGTCCGGACTCTGCCGTTTTAACTGGCTTGGCCTCTATCCATTTGGTGAATTTATCCACCATGACCAATAGGTACCTTTGCTTGTGGGTTCCCCCTTTAAGGGGTCCAACCATGTCAAGCCCCCAGACCGCGAACGGCCAGGTAATGGGTATAGTTTTGAGGGCGGTGGGTGGCATATGGCTCTGATTAGCAAAGAGCTGACAACCGACGCATCTTTGGACTAAGTCCTGAGCATCTGCCCGGGCCGTCGGCCAATAAAATCCTGTACGGAATGCCTTTCCTACAAGGGCCCGAGCTGCGGCGTGGTGTCCGCCTAGTCCGGCATGAATTTCAGCCAAAACGTTTCTCCCTTCCTCTTCGGAGATACACCTTTGAAGGACTCCGGTTGTGCTTTTCTTATAGAGTTCTCCCTCATGGACCTTGTAGGCTTTAGATCGCCGGACTATGCAGCGGGCCTCATTTTGGTCTTTGGGGAGTTCCTGCCTAAGCAAGTAGGCTAGGAATGGCACTGTCCACGGGGCGATTACTGCCATTATGTCGTGCGCTAAAGGTGTTGTTTCATTGGCTGAATCGCCAATTATGTCAGATTTTTCTATGTCGGTTGGTACAGCTGCTTCCGGTTTGTTATTTCCGGACTCCTCTTCCCATAGTACGGATGGCTTAAAGAGCCGTTCCAGGAAGATGTTTGGAGGGACAGCGTCACGTTTTGCGCCGATGCGTGCCAATACGTCGGCTGCTTGGTTATTATCCCGGGCAACATGGTGGAATTCAATTCCTTCGAACCGAGCTGACATTTTGAGGACAGCATTACGATAGGCTGCCATTTTCGGATCCTTGGCGTCAAAGTCTCCATTTACTTGGGATATTGCGAGGTTTGAGTCCCCACGCACCTCTAGGCGTTGAATGCCCATGGAGATTGCCATCCGGAGGCCATGTAAAAGGGCCTCGTATTCGGCTGCGTTGTTGGAGTCCGTGTACATTATCTGAAGTACGTATTGGACTGTGTCCCCGGTTGGGGACGTCAGTACGATGCCAGCCCCCAATCCGGCCAACATTTTGGAACCCTTCGAAGTGCATAATCCAATTGGAGTATGCGCCGTACTCTTTAGGGAGTTCGGCTTCCGTCCACTTAGCGACAAAGTCAGCCAAAACTTGGGACTTTATAGCTCGCCGAGGTTTTTAAGTTATATCGAATGGTAAGAGCTCAATGGCCCATTTTGCAATCCTGCCCGTCGCGTCGCGGTTGTTTATAATGTCGTTGAGGGGTACTTCGGAAGCCACTGTTATCGAACACTCTTGAAAGTAGCGTCGGAGCTTCCGGGATGCCATGAACACCGCGTACGCTATCTTTTGGTAGTGCGGGTAATGGGACTTGCAGGGTGTTAGCACAGTGGACACGTAGTACACTGGTTTTTGAAGAGGGAATTTATGCCTTTCTGTCTCTCGTTCTACGACGAGTACCGCGCTTACAACTTGATGTGTTGCCGCGATGTATAACAACATTGGTTCGCCTAGGTTAGGCGCAGCCAGGACCGGATTTGTTGCCAATATGGCTTTTATTTCTTCGAGTCCGGCGGTGGCAGTGTCCGTCCACTCGAAATGTTCGGTGCGCCTGAGGAGGCGATAGAGGGGCAATGCCTTTTCTCGCAAACGGGAGATAAAGCGGCTTAGAGCCGCCACGCATCCAGTCAATTTTTGTATTTGTTTGAGGTCTTTTGGAATATCTAGCTGTGACAGAGCTCGGATCTTGGCTGGGTTTGCTTCAATTCCTCTACCAGATACAATGAAGCCCAGGAGTTTTCCGGCTGGTACGCCAAAAACGCATTTTTCCGGATTCAGCTTGATGTCATATGCTCGGAGGTTGTCGAATGTGAGCATCAAATCGTCTACTAGGATTTCGACGTGTTTGGTTTTGACGACTATGTCGTCTACGTATGCCTCTACTGTTTTGCCGATCTGGGTAGCCAGACATGTCTGAATCATGCGCCGATATGTTGCGCTGGCGTTTTTAAGTCCGAAGGGCATCGTGTTGAAGCAGAATGGTCCATATGGAGTAATGAATGCCGTTGCGGCTTGGTCCGCTTCCGCCATCTTGATTTGATGGTAGCCGGAGTATGCGTCCAGGAAGCACAATGAATCGTGCCCTGCAGTAGCATTGATTATTTGGTCGATGCGGGGGAGGGGGAAGGGATCCTTTGGGAAGGCCTTGTTGAGGTCTTTAAAATCGACACATAGGCGCCAGGATTTATCCTTCTTTGGTACCATTACCAGGTTTGCTAGCCAATCCGGATGTTTGATGTCTCTGATGAATCCGGCTTCCAATAGCTTGGCTAGTTCTTCTCCCATTGCCTGTCTTTTGGGTTCGGAAAATCGTCGAAGAGCTTGTTTGACTGGCTTGAACCCTTTTAGGATATTTAGGCTATGCTCTGCCAATCTGCGTGGGATTCCCGGCATATCTGAAGGGTGCCAGGCGAAAATGTCCCAATTTTCCGAAGGAATTCTCGCAGTGCGGCGTCTACATCAGGGTTCAACTGTGCCCCGATGGAGGCCGTCTTTGTCGGGTCCATTGGATGGACCTGGAATTTTACTATTTCGTCCGCTGGTTTAAAGGAGGTGGACTTGGATCTCTTATCGAGTATCACATTGTCCCTATTCACCGTAGAGCGCAGCATGGTGAGTTCTTCTGCCGCTAGGGCTTCGGATAGTGCCTCCAGGGCTAATGCGGCTGTCTTGTTTTCGGCGCGGAGTGCTATGTCCGGATCACTAACGATAGTGATTATTCCGCCGGGCCCAGGCATTTTGAGCTTCATGTACCCATAATGGGGTACGGCTTGAAAAATTGTGAATGCCTCTCGCCCTAATATAGCGTGATATCCGCTGTTGAACGGGGCCACTTGGAACGTGACCTCTTCGGACCTGTAATTGTCCGGCGAGCCGAACACCACATCGAGTGTGATTTTTCCGGTGCAGCGCGCTTCCCGGCTAGGGATTATTCCTCTGAAGGTTGTGCTGCTTCGCTCAATGCGGCTCCAGTCTATTTCCATTTTTTGAAGAGTTTCCTCGTAGATGAGGTTTAATCCGCTGCCGCCATCCATGAGTACCTTGGTAAGTCGAAAGCCATCCACTATTGGACGAAGTAGCAGTGCGGCTGGTGCTCGGGCTGTTCGGAATTTAGGTTCGTCGCTGGCGTTGAAGGTGATGGCCGTGTCGCTCCAAGGATTTGTTGTTGCTACTTGGTAGACTTCAGCGAGGCTGTGGATTGTTCGTTTCCGCATATTTTTTGATGCGAAAGTTTCGAAGACTGTTGATACCATACTGGTATTGTTGGGGTGGTTTTCCGGGGCTAAAAGCTCCTCGCCACTTTTGGCCACCTGCTGTAATATCCAACATGCTCGAAGGCTATGTGTTGGGGTGGCGCCCTCTGTACTGTGAATTTTACAGGGTCCGCTAAGCCATTCCTCCAGTACAGTTCCGTGCCCTTTATGGGGTTTTTGCTTTTTGGTTTTTGTACCTGGTGCCTGAGTGTAATGCACCCTTTTGTTGCGGACTAGGGTTGTATTCGGGGCCGGATTGTCCCAAAACTTATTTTCGGTTTTCCGGAAACTCTCCATCGCACAGTACTTTCGTACTATGGACGCCAGGTCGGCGAAGCGTGTGATTTCATGACGGCTGACGGCGTTCAAGATTACCTCGTCCGTGCAATTATTGCAAAAAATTGAGATTGCGTTTTCCTCTGGCAGTCCTTTATCTTGTCCATAACCAGGAGGAATCTGGCCCAGTAATGATGTACTGTTTCAGCAGGCTCTTGCCGGATTAGAGATAGATCGCATATGTCTGGGCGGGTGGGTGGAATTGAGTCCGGAACCCTACCCATCTCAAGGCTCAAGGGCCGAGAAGTTTCCGAATTTGAAAGCTTGGAAAGTGGAACGTTGTCCAACGAGTCCGGTCTGATGCCTGACTTTAGGTTCAGCGCTTGATCGAAGTCCGTCCCTCCGTAGGAATCCGGCATGGAGGGTTCGGGCGCCCGGACATGACTAGTTTTCAATATAGAAGAAGAGTCGCCGCGTTGTTCATCTACCACTGCAACGTGGTGGGTAACCTAGGGAGAGTTAATCTCTCTCAGATCAGTTTTAGGCCCAATCTGATTGTAGTCTGTAGCGACTCCCAGGGCGGCGATGCGATCCAAGAGCTCGTTTACGGATGAGAGCTTTATTGGATCCAGCCGCTCGGCGAATTCCAAGCTGACATGAAGATTGCTTTTGACGACCTGAGAGGTCATTGTCGAAGCGGTGGCCGGACAGGCGGTCATAAGAAAACCACCTAGCCGGACAGTTTGGCTGGCGTCCAAGGCCCCTTTGGCGAAGATACCGTCCTTGAAGACGAGAAGAGGCATCCTTCCTATCGGTGACGGCACAGAGGAACTCTCAATGAAAGCACCAATGTCGGTGTCAAAACCGGTGGATCTCGGGTAGGGGGTCCCGAACTGTGCGTCTAGGCGGATGGTAACAGGAGACAAGGGACACGATGTTTTTACCCAGGTTCGGGCCCTCTCGATGGAGGTAAAACCCTACTCCTGCTTGATTGATATTGATGATATGGGTAGTACAAGAGTGGATCTACCACGAGATCAAGGAGGCTAAACCCTAGAAGCTAGCCTATGGTATGATTGTTGTAATGGTTGTCGTCCTACGGACTAAAACCCTCCGGTTTATATAGACACCGGGGACGGCTAGGGTTACACAGAGTCGGTTACAATGGTAGGAGATCTACATATCCGTATTGCCAAGCTTGCCTTCCACGCCAAGGAAAGTCCCATCCAGACACGGGACGAAGTCTTCGATCTTGCGTCTTCATAGTCTTGGAGTCCGGCTGACAATGGTAGTCCGGCTATCCGGACACCCCCTAGTCCAGGACTCCCTCACCAGTATTCAAGTTTTCAGCAAAGACCATCAACTAACCATATTCACAATAACATTTAGGTCTCACATTTACTCATATCAATGGCATAATCAACTAGCGAGTAATAATAATAAATCTCGGATGACAACACTTTCTCAAAGCAATCGTGATATGATATAACAAGATGGTATCTCGCTAGCCCTTTCTGAGACCGCAAAACATAAATGCAGAGCACCCCTGAAGATCAAGGACTGACTAGACATTGTAATTCATGGAAAAAAATCCAGTCACAGTCATACTCAATATCAATTAATGACAATGCATACAAATGAAAGTGGTGCTCTCCAACTGGTGCTTTTTTATAAGAGGATGATAACTCAACATAAAAGTAAATAGATAGGCCATTCGCAGAGGGAAGCAAGGATTTGCAGAGGTGCCAGAGCTCGAGTTTTAAAACAGAGATAAATAATATTTTGAGCGGTATACTTTCATTGTCAACATAACAACCAAGAGATCTCGATATCTTCCATGCTACATACATTATAGGCGGTCCCAAACGGAATGGTAAAGTTTATACTCCCCCACCACCAACAAGCACATTCCACGGCTGGTCCGAAACAACAGGTACCGTGCAACTAACAACAATCCTGGGGGAGTTTTGTTGCAACTATTTTGATTTGATTTGAGCATGGGACTGGGCATCCCGGTTACCAGCCATTTTCTTGTGAATGATGAGCAGAGTCCACTCATCGTGAGAATAACCCACCTAGCATGGAAGATATAGACAACCCTAGTTGATACATGAGCTATTCGAGCATAGAAAACATAATTTCATTTGAAGGTTTAGAGTTTGGCACATGCAAATTTACTTGGAACGGCAGGTAAATACTGCATATAGGTAGGTATGGTGGACTCATATGGAATAACTTTGGGGTTTATGGAAGTGGATGCACAAGCACTATTCCTACTTAGTACAGGTGAAGGCTAGAAAGAGACTGGGAAGCGACCAACTAGAGAGCGACACAGTCATAAATATGCATTAAGATTAACCAACAATGAGTGCAAGCATGAGTAGGATATAAATCACCATGAACATAAATATCGTGGAGGCTATGTTGATTTTGTTTCAACTACATTCGTGAACATGTGACAAGTCAAGCCAGTCGAATCAACTAGAGAGCATGACAAGTCAAGCGACCAACTAGAGAGCGACACAGTCATAAATATGCATTAAGATTAACCAACAATGAGTGCAAGCATGAGTAGGATATAAATCACCATGAACATAAATATCGTGGAGGCTATGTTGATTTTGTTTCAACTACATTCGTGAACATGTGACAAGTCAAGCCAGTCGAATCATTCAAAGGAGGATACCATCCCATCATACTACATCACAACCACTTTAATAGTATGTTGGCATGCAAGGTAAACCATTATAAGCTCTCAGCTAATTAAGCATGTCATGAGTAACTATAATCTCTAATTGTCACTACAAACATGTTTCATTCATAATAGGCTGGATCAGGAATGGTGAACTAATCATATTTACAAAAACAAGATAGGTCGAGTTCATACCAACTTTTCCTCATCTCAATCATTTCATCATATATCGTCATTGTTGCCTTTCACTTGCACGACCGAATGGTGTGGATAATAATAATAGTGCATGTGCATTGGACTAAGCTGGAATCTGCAAACATTTATTCAAAGGAGAAGATGAGGTAATACGGGCTCTTTGTTAGATCAACAATAATGCATATGAGAGCCACTCATCATTTTCATCGTGGTCTTCTCCTCTCGACCCCCAAAGAAAAGAAAAGAATAACAAAGAAACACACTAAAATATTTTGGAGTTTTTGTTTTTCTGAAGAAAGTAAAACTAGAGAAAAACTATTTACATGGGAAAGCTCCCAACAAGCAAAAGAACGGGAAATCTTTTTGGGTTTTCTTTTAATACTACTACTACAAGCATGGAAAGTAAACTAGCTAGAGGCTACAACTATTTTTTTTGGTTTTTCTCAGAGTTTTTCAAACACACAAGAAGAAAACATGAAAAGAAAATAAACTAGCATGGATAATACAATGAAAAAGTATGAACACCAACAACTAGAATGAGTGTGTGAACATGAATGTAATGTCGGTGAGAAATACGTACTCCCCCAAGCTTAGGCTTTTGGCATAAGTTAGTCTACGCCCATGGATCAAAGTGGTCCTCTCCGGTGTACTGAGGAGGATCCTCAGGGTTCTACTGGTTAGCGAGCTCCTGCGGATCCCACTGATAAATAGATTCCTGATATGGATCAAGAGATGGCTCAGGCTCAGGCTCTGGGGATCGTGTCCGCTCCCAGTATGCATAGATTTCATCAGGCAGGATGAGGTATGTGCCTGAATGTATGTCAAACAAAGAAGGTGCAGGCAAGGTAATAATCTAACAAGTAGTTTTACTAAATACCAAGTTACAAATAAGTCTCTTCTCCTTATCATCACCAATAAAATCATGTGCTACCATACTTTTATAGCCTAAGAAAAGTGGGCATCACCTTTTCCTCTTTCTCATAATGCCTAATAGGCATCTCAAAGTATTTAGCAAGACGCCAATGGGGCCCTTTGTATGGTTTCGACTCAACCGTTTAGCAACCATAGCGCCTAAATGGAAAGTTCTATCGCGAAGTAAAGCATGACGCAAAATGGCAAGGTTAGGAGCACTAAGACCCCCACTATTCCCGCGACTAATTAAACATCTACTAGCAAATATTGCATAGTAACGTAGAACAAGAAAATGTATACTAGTAGTTCTTGCATTTGACACTTTTCTATTTCCCCCTACAGTAATTTTATCAATAAAGTCTGCCACATCACTAGGATGTGGTTCCTCAACGTTGCCCTCAAGGGGCAACTTGCAAACCACACAAAAATCATAGAGTGACATCTCCTTAAACTCATCATATAAATAAAAATCTACCAAAGGTGGTGATCTCCTGGCATTGAAATGGAAGTTTTGCATGAAAATATTAGTGGGTAGGAGGTATTGATCACACTTATCGTGGATGAATTCGGCGATGCCTGCATTCTCAACCAAATAATAAAAGTCTTCATAAATTCCAGCAGCCCTCAAGAATGCGTCACAAGGCCATTTGTCGGCGTTCTGGGAACGGGGGTCCCCAGACTTGCCTGCCTGCGGCCTGTGGCGTGGCTCAAAGGGGGGCCCAGCACGGCCCATCTTCATCAACACAAGCTCAAGACCCTCGCGAGGGGCCAAGCCTCACGGGGCGGACGACAAGGAGCTTCCTCAGGCACGGCCTCATCAGGCTGGCTCACGAGGAGGCGGAGAGATCAAGGCGGGGTACCTCGCGAGGTGCCCATGACACAAGCCATGACGACCAAGGGCGCCAGTCGGGCGCACGCTTGCGCAGTGTCCTCCTTTCCTCTTTGGTGCAAAGGGAGCAAGCGCAGGCGAGAGCATCAGGCAAAGGCATCCATTTCAGTGCAACAAGACCAAGACCAGCCCAACGGCAGGAAGGAAGTCATTGTGGAGCCCAAGCAGGCATCACCCCCAGAGCCTTTGACAGGCGAGGACCAACTTTAGTCAGGATAAGTGTACCCGTTGTTCCCCTTCAAAATGGCCAATTGTTGGCGCCCTTCCCGCTCAATATTTGGGAAGAGGCCCACGGCCTTTGCCTATAAATAGGACTAGCCACCCCCAGGGTAGAGGCATCTGGATCCACACCAAGAAACCAGTAGATAGAGCGACTGAACTCCTCCTAGCAGTTCATCGCACCAGCCAAGAACAGACCCTCATGAGGCTGTTCTTCCTTGTATTGTTCATCATCAGCCCAAGAGGCAATCCACCACACCACACACTGGAGTAGGGTATTATACCACAATGGTGGCCTAAACCAGTATAAACTCTGTGTCTCTTGTGTTGTTCCTTTCGTAGTTTAGATCTCAGCGAGCCTGCGAGGAACAGGTAGATAGAGGGTGAAATCTCCGCGCGCACCCCAGTGTTGGAACCTCAAGGGTATGCCGGAACCCGAAATCCGACACTTGGCGCGCCAGGTAGGGGTGCGCCAGAATTCGTCTTCCGTCGCCTTGTTCTTCTCCGACCGTCGCATCCATGTCTGACGCTCGTCGGGCCCGCGCCAAGTGCCGAGCCACTCCTCCTTCCCGCGTCGCCCAGACGGCCCCCGTCGGCGGCCACCCCCGCCGTTCCGCGTCGCCTGCTGTCAACGCCGCCACCGGCTCGGCGGGGAATGAGCAGCAAGCATCGCCCCAGCATCAATCCATGAGGCGAGACGGCCGCACTGCTACACCCTCGCTCACCCCAGCTGGTTCTTTGTCCCGCGCGCCCCGCGCGGCCATGGAGGCTCGAGCTGCGCTCATCGCGGCAAACGAGCTCTTGCGCTACCGCCCAATCGACGACGTCTATGAAGAGTGGCTCAACCGAGTCACCGAGGTTGTCTGCGCTGCTGGGGGCTCCCCCACGCCGTCCTTCTTGCTGCACTGCGCCCCCCCCTGCACGGGCAATGAAGCTCCGGGGGCGCCTCAGCCGCCTCCCCCTCAAGAAGGCGCCCTGGCCCCAAGGCGCATGGCCCCTGGACAGAACCCGCTCCGTCAGGCGCCAGCGCGGCAAGAGCAGAGCTGCCAAGAAGTCCCTCGCCCTTGAGAAGCTGCCTGAGCGCTCCCTACTCCGGCTCGTCGCGAACACGCTCCTGCTCCAGCACGTCAAGACCCCCGCTGCTCCTAGCTATAGCGCATGGGACCCGCAGGACCAAGCTCTTCGTCACCCAAGGCCTCCCGTGGCCACAGCGGGCTGCCGCGCCTTCACCACCGAGCTGCGCAGCGTCGCGTGGCCCGGCAAGTTCAAGCCAGACCTACCTCCTTGCTACGACGGTACGGCTGACCCAGTAGAGTTCCTCCAGCTCTACGAGCTGGGCATCGAGGCTGCCAACGGAGACGAGAAGTTCATGGCGAACTGGTTTCACATGGCGCTCAAGGATGGGGCTCGCACCTGGCTCCTGAACTTGGCTCCAGGCACGATTTCCTCCTGGGACGAGATGCGCACCCGCTTCATCGCCAACTTCCAGGGTACTTGTGACTGGCCACCCGCCGTGAGCGACATGCGCCGTATCAAGCAGCAACCAGGGGAAACCCTGCAGAAGTACATCCAGCGCTTTAACAACGCGCGCCTCAAGATTCCCAAGGTGGCCGAGGAGGCCATCATCTCAGCCTTCTCCGACGGCGTGCACGACGTCAAGATGAAGGAGGAGCTGGCGATGCATGAAGACCTGTGCACTTCCTTGGAGCTGTTCAACTTGGTGACCAAGTGCGCTAGGGCTGAGGAAGGGCATTTCTCCCTCCTCGAGCTGCCTGCCGTAGACCGAGAAGAGAAGAAGCCCAAGGCCAAGGACGTGAAGCGCAAGGGGGCTGCCATGCTCGCGGCAGAACCGGACACCAAGCGAGGCAGAGATCAGCCCGAATCCTCCAAGGGCAGTCGGTACTGCGTGTACCACGACCTCCACACCCATAACACCAATGAATGCCAAGAGCTCCGTGCCGTGCGTGAAGGAAGGGTCGGCCGATGTCCCGACCGCAGCGACCGGGGCTACGGCCGAGGAGGAGGAAGGAACACAGGACGCTGGGAAGACCGCGGCCCTCGCCATGGGTGGCGCGACCAACCTCGCGAGGTTCGCTGGCAGGACCCGCCTCGCGAGGGAGCCTGGAGGGATCAGCCTCACGAGGATCGCCCGCAAGGCAACGCGGGCCTCCCTCCACTGCCGCCGCAGCCAAGGAGAAATGAGGACCGTCATCAGGACGAGGGGGCTGGGGGCTTCCAGGAACCACGTGCGATCGCCTGCATCCTGGGCGGAGCTCAAGCCCCAGCCTCTCAGGGCATCTTCAAGCAGTTCACCCGCGAAGTAAATGCAGTCCTCCCCAAACTCAAGGCCACGCACCCTCTTAGGTGGTCGGCGTGCACCATCACGTTCAGGTCAGCGGATCAGCTCAAGTGCGCGGACCCAGCCGGAGTTCTCCCAATGCTTTGTTCCCCAATCATCAGCAACGTGCTAGTCACCAGGACCCTCATCGATGGCGGGGCAGGGCTCAACGTCCTGTCCGTGGAAACATTCAACAATCTCCCAGTGCCCTACAATCAGCTTCAGCCAACCAAGCCTTTCTCCGGAGTCACCGACGGCTCCACAGTCCCGATTGGGAAGGTCCGCCTCCCTGTCACCTTCGGGGCACGCGACAACTATTGCACCGAGCTCATCGACTTCGACGTCGCCCACATTCGCCTGCCGTACAATGCCATCCTCGGGTACCCAGCGCTGGCCAAGTTCATGGCCGTAACCCACCACAGCTACAACGTCCTCAAGATGCCAGGAAGTGGCGGAGTCATCATGGTGCCCTGCGAAGAGAAAGACGCGGTGTGTTCCCTGGAACGAGCCTTTCAGGCCGCATCACTGGAAGACCCGGATTGCGGAAGCAGGAGGCTTCCCGAGATCGCCCCCAAGAAGAAGAACACATCGTCCGACCCGGCCCCTCAGGAGGCAGGCCCCTCAGGGCCCGTGCCTGCTCAGGGGGAACCTCCTTCCATCGCATAGGGAAGCGTGCTCAGCACCCTCCTCAGGCAGGGCTCGGGGGCTCTCCCCTGGAGGGTCGCCGACCTTGCCAAGGTCATGAGGGAGGCGCTTGGGCACCACTTGGAGGCTTGTTTTGAAGCACGTTTCCCTCAAGAAGGAGGAAGGCAAGGAGGGCCAAACCCTCAGGAGTTCGTCAGCAAGGCCATTCAGGAGCTACAGGAGTCACGAGTCATGAGAGGCAGCCGCCGCTTACCCGCTGTGGCCCCCCATCCAGGCGAGGATGGTGGGCTGCGCGTCTGCATCGACATACCAGGGCTCAACCGAGCCGCATCTCAGGAGCGCCTCTGGCCCTCGCAAGTGGGGCGCTGCAAAGGTCCACCCCACAGCTACGTTCGCATGCCTTATGGCTTGCCGAACACGGCTGCCACACACCAGCGCCTCATGAGGGGATCCTGGAGGCTCAAGAGGTCAGGTGTTCCGGAGCCCTGGCAGAGATGGAGATGGTCCGCGAGGAGCCACTAGCGCCTCCGGAGCCTCCCGAGGCCCTAGGGCCTGGGGGCTTGTGAGGATCGGCTACCACGGCCCACCGAGTCTACTACACCAACACCCCTTCGTTGTCAACACTATCAGGTGACATCTTTCAAGTTCCATTTCCAGCTGGGAGCGCCCTCAGGGATGCATCATTCCCAGGCCGCCTGGGTCCGTCCCTGCAGCGTGTATCCCTTTTGCTCGTGTTCTTAGCTTACTTTGTTGGGAGCGCCCCTCGGGCTGCATTATCCCCAAGTTGCTCGGGTCAGACCCAGTGGCGTGTACCCCTCTTGCGTTTATCTTAGGGCCATGCTTTCGACCCGCCATGCTTGTTATTTGGTGCCTGTCCGTGGCACCTTTTCTTGCTGGATGTCCGAAGCTTGCGCGTTAAAGGGGGGGTACCTGAGCATCGCGACTCAAGGCTCATACCGGCTCTCCAGCCCTCACCCTCTGGTCTTGTTCACGGCATCGCGACCTGGCATACCAGCGATGGCTGAGACCAGCTCGAGGGCCGGGACCCAAGGACGTAGAGTTTCGACATCTAACCATGCTTGCACGTTAAAGGGGGGTACCTGAGCATCGCGACTCAGGGCTCCTACCGGCTCACCAGCCCTCACCCTCTAGTCTTGTCCACGGCATCGCGACCTGGCATACCAGCGACGGCTGAGACCAGCTCGAGGGCTGGGACCCGAGGACGTAGAGTTTCGACATCTAACCAAGCTTGCGCGTTAAAGGGGGGGTACCTGAGCATCACGACTCAGGGCTCCTACCGGCTCTCCAGCCCTCACCCTCTGGTCTTGTCCACGGCATCGCGACCTGGCATACCAGCGACGGCTGAGACCAGCTCGAGGGCCGGGACCCGAGGACGTAGAGTTTCGGTATCTAACCAAATTTGCAGGAACACATCCCAAGATAAGGCCTAGTGCCAGGCGCAACCCGCCTTGAGGTAGGGCCCCGTGAGTCCCGCGCTGGCTCACGGGTGCCCAGATACACCTCGTCAGGCCCTACCGTGCCAGCCACGTGTTAGGGCGGGGCTGTACACGCCCCGGGGGCTCCTCCCGGAGGGGAGCCCCCTCCCACGCACCAGTGGAAGCACCATGCTCCGCGCTAGCTGACGACACTGCCGAGGAGCGGCTATGCCCGTACACATACGGAAGCGCTATGCTCCACGCTGGTGATAAACAACTGAGGGTGGCCCCCGGGCCGCATCAACCTCAGGGAGCACAGAGCTCAGTGTCTAGCCTCATCGTAATGCCTCCCTCGGGAGTGCCGCGCGAGGGGGCTGGGCACGGGACTGCGCCTGGGTCACGCCCAGACGCACGCCACCCAGCCAGGCCCTCGGGCTTGGTTCATCGCACGTCACTCCCCGAGTGGAGCCAAGGTACGAAGGCCGTTTGAGCGTCAAGGGGGACTCCTGAGCATCGCGACTCAGGAGCCTAACTGGTCATGTAGCCCCTCACTCCTTAGTTCCGAAAGGCTGACGGCGGTTGAGGTATGCGCGGGGCCGGGCTCTGCAGACATAGAACGGTAGATCCACCCGCATCTCACCTCCCTAAGGAGTCACCCCCACATCTCACCTCCCTACTTGCTATTCGAGCGCCAAGGGGGACTCCTGAGCATCGTGACTCAGGAGCCTAACTTGTCACGTAGCCCCTCACTCCTTGGCCCCGTCCTGGGTTCCGGTCAGGGCTAACGGCGGCTGAGGTATGCGCGGGGCCGGGCTCTGCCGGTGTAGAACATAAGCAAGTAGGAAGGAAATAGTGCAAATTTAAAGGAATTCAAAAGCAAATATTACAGTCCATACTGTTATCACAGCGCCAAATGAAAGTTTTAACGCCTCCCCGAGGCATGGTACATGCGCAGGAATTAAAAGCAGGACGGGAGCCACAACTAGGGATGGCAATGGGGACAATCCCCAATGGTGATACCTACAACATCCCCATCCCCATCTATTCCCTATCATCCCATCCCCATCCCCATTTACATAAATGGGGATGAAATTTCCCCATACTCGTGCCCCACTGGGGAACGGGGCCCCATTAGGGTCCCCATCCCCATAAACAAATACTCATATACATAATATAACACCCTAAAATCAACATACATACATGGTGTTGTCCTTGTCCTGCTAACCTATCTAGTTCGTATTGACTTCTTGGTCATGGTGGCAGCTGAGGTGAGGATGTGAGATAGGTTTAAGATTGTTTCAAAGCTTTTTTTGTTTTCGCAAGTTTGTTTGTGAATATTTTAAGGTTGACTGCAGTGTCACGGTTACTAACCGGGTCCCCGATGGATATTGGGTCTGGGGAATAGGATATCGTCCCATCCCTGTTGTACCCTATGGGGAATAAATTAGTTTGGTAGATATCCCCATGGGGATGTTTTTCGCCCATACCCACCCCCTAATAGATGAAATCCCCACGGGTTTGGTGGGTATGGGGCCCCATTGCCATCCCTAGCTAGAACGGAGTCACTTGCCGGCGGTGGAGCTGCGCGGAGCAGGTTCGCCTCGTGGAGCTGTAGGGTCGGCAGCGCCCCGCTTCGGCTTGGTGCTGAAGGCCCGGAACTTCCCCAACAGAGCCTCCGCACGACCCTTCACGGCCTCAGCAGCGGCAGCGGCAAGCTCGCCGCTCGCTGGCTCCAGCAGGATGTCGAGGTTGACGTTGGGGTCGCAAATATAGATGTGGGTAAAGACCCGCGTGAGCGCTGTAGAAGACAAGACGCGCGCCTCGGCCTCAGCCGTAGGGCCAAGGCCAAGGGTGACAGCTTCAAGAGCACGAACCAGGAAGGGAAGCAGCTTGGCGGGGCCGTCCTCGTCGCCGGCCAACGGGCTCTCCAGGCCAGTCTCATAAAGCGTCTTCATTGAAGTGCGAGCCTTCTCCTCCATCTCCGCGAAGGCCACACGATCCTCGGCAAGAACCCGTGCCTTGCCGTCCAGCTCGACCTTCCTCGCCTCCAACTCTTTCTCCAGCGCGCCTAGGCGGTCACGGCGCTTCTTGAGCTTGGTGTCCCGGTCCTTGATGGCTGCCTCGCAAGCCTTCATGCCTTCCTCCTGCTCTTGGCGAAGGCGGGTCTCCTCGGCGAGCTGGTCCTGCAGGCCCTTCAACTCGCTCTCCAGTGCCTTGCAGTGACCTTGGACATTAGCCACCTCCCCCAAGGTGGCGTCGCGAGCAGCCTTCGCCCCAAGGAGGGCCTGCTTCTCCTCGTCACAAGCCGTCGAGGCCTGGACCAGCGCCGCCCGAATTGAAGCATCGGAGCAAATCCAGCCAGAAGCTAGCTCCAAGCGCCTGACCACTAAACGAGGGTCGGCGCTCAAAAGATACTGCCGCAGACGGTCCAGTTCAGCAGCAGCACGATCCAGAACAGTAGGAGGAGTCGGGGAAACAGCAGTCGGTGGAGTAGGAGGAGAAGACGGCAGCGTGACCACAGTATCCTGAGGCGGAGCCTGCTGCGCCCCAACGGCTGTGGTGGCGGCATCAAGCAAGGGCACCTCGGGAGTTGCTTGGGCCATGGGGGTTGAGCTCGCCCCAGCCGGCTCAGCCAGGCCTCGCGAGGACGCCCGGGCAGGAGAGGCCCGTGCATCACGGTCACCTTCTTTCACGGGCAGAGGCGCTGCCACGGATGGAACCTCAGGAGCTCCCTTCGACTTCTTTGCCGCGGGCGCCAGCCTAGCCGGGAGATACGAACGTCAAGCCTCAGCAACAGAACAAGAAATAAGACAGGAACCAAGCACTTACAGGTCATCGCTCGCGAGCTCGAGCAGCCTCCGACCGTACTTGAAGCCCGAGAGCCGGCTGCAAGGATCAGCCTCAAGGAGCTCGGGAGCAGGAGGTGCGTCTGTGGATCGCCTCGGGGCCGGGGCAGACCCGCGGAGGATCAGCCCGGTCCTGTCCTTCTTGAGGATCGGGGGCAGGCTCCCGCCGCCCTGCTCGTCATCACCCTCGTCGTCATCACTCAGAGAGAGGCGGAGGGCGCGGGACCTGCGCCGAAGGGGGGAGCCCTTGACTCTCCATTGGTCGCCTCGGAGTCAGCCCCCTTTTCCTGCTCCCCTTCTTCATTCTCTTCGTCGGAGTCGCCGGAGGACACGTCCACCGGGTCCTCGGGAGCCTCCGCGGGCACGGGCCCGTCCCCGTTGAAGATGGGCATGGACCCCACTACCTGCTCCCAGTCCTCGTGGAGGAACAGGGGCGCAGGAGCGCCCTCCAACCTCGCCACGTCGCCCCCAACCAAAGACTGGAGAACCGCAGCCAGATGCTCATCAGCCAAGACCGCGGGGCTCGGGTGGGGCCTCCACATCGGAAGTGAGTACTGACGAAGCGGAGCCAGCTGGTGCTCCAGGAATTCCCTCAGCAGCGATGCGCCAGTCAGCTTCACCGCCGCCATGCTGGCCGGCCTCAGATCCGCGTCCATCTTCTCCAACACCAGCCTTGCGCGGGCGTCCACAAGCTCCACTCGAGACCAGTCGTCAGAGCTCGAAGGGTGCCCCGTGGGCAAGACCAGCGGAGGATGGATGCGCCTAGCATCTACCAAGACCCACTTACTCCTGAAACCCTCAATCCTCTTCCCGGGGTTCGAAATGGCGATGGAGCTACCGTACGCGATGAAGCTCATGCACGCAGAGACGGGACCACGAGAGGTCCGGAGGGAGAAGTAGTGGCGCAGCAAGGCCACTGAGGGCTTCACCCCTACGTGAGCCTCGCAATAGTAGGCGAAGATTGCCAGAAGAAGGACAGAGTTGGGGTGAAGATGCAGAGCTTGAAGATTGTAATGGCGGAGGACAGAGAAGAAGAACTCATAAAAGGGAGGCACCAGACCGGCAAAAATGGCGCTCAACAAGAGCGGATAGAAGGTGCTCCCTTGTCCCTCAGGGAGGTCAGAGCCGGCCTTAAACACCTTCGCCCCGTCGATGCCTACGCCACCGCCATCTGGCGCACCCGGGCAAGGCTCGCCTCTGACATGTTCGGCGAGTCCAAGGCGGACGAATACCAAGCTCTGGCCGGGGCCTGGCGAGGCGCCATGTCTTGCTAGAGCGCGCGGACGGAGTAGATTTGAAGATTTCGAAGGCAGGAAGGAGAGGCGCAAGAAAGGGGATCTAAGCAACAACCGGCGAAAGCAAAGGAGGTAAAGCCTAGACAGATGCCGCTCCTTTATAAACTCACGCGGTTGCTGAGGCGCCCACGTCCAGTCAACCGCCATGCGGCGCCCAAGGCCGCAGGCTGTTAGGGCCCGTGGCGCTTCGCACTTGCCCTTTCGCCTCTCTACTCGGCCAAGTCCGGGCGCGCCTAGGGCCCGGGGCTATTGTCAGCGTTCTGGGAACGGGGGTCCCCAGACTTGCCTGCCTGCGGCCTGCGGCGTGGCTCAAAGGGGGGGCCAGCACGGCCCATCTTCATCAACACAAGCTCAAGACCCTCGCAAGGGGCCAAGCCTCGCGGGGCCGACGACAAGGAGCTTCCTCAGGCACGGCCTCATCAGGCTGGCTCACGAGGAGGTGGAGAGATCAAGGCGGGGTACCTCGCGAGGTGCCCATGATACAAGCCATGACGACCAAGGGCGCCAGTCGGGCGCCAGCCCGCGCAGTGTCCTCCTTTCCTCTTTGGTGCAAAGGGAGCAAGCGCAGGCGGGAGCATCAGGCAAAGGCATCCATTTCGGTGCAACAAGACCAAGACCAGCCCAACGGCAGGAAGGAAGTCATTGTGGAGCCCAAGCAGGCGTCACCACCAAAGCCTTTGACAGGCTGTGGGGACCCCGACTCATAAGTCGTGATCACCGAATGCACGTGTACAGTGATCCCAGAGATCAATGCTCACTGAACACACAGAAGCTGAATAACAAGAGTCTTACATCCATACATACCGTCTTACACAAATTATGACCATTATGGTCAAGTCTTACATTGATAAAGCCTTAAGGGCTGAACATCAAATGAAACACAAGCAGCGGAAATCTTCGTCGATAAGTAGAACCCATGCCATCTGCCTTAACCCTACAGGCATTCTGACTGGGAAACGTCCTAGTTCGCATGTTCGTCTCCAAAGAACTCTTCTTCGAACTCCGGTTCTTCCATGCCTGGTCAATTAAATAACCAGTGGCAAGCCAATGAGTACTTTGAATGTACTCGCAAGCAACCCATGTTTTGGTTCAAGATACAACAATGCATGATATGGGTATAATTTTTGTGGAAAGCTAGTTTTGAGTGCAATGACATGTTCAACAACTTGTAAGACATGCATCAAGTAACCATGAGGAGATGTTACAGATATCAACATAAATAGAGTGGGCACCAACCCAACATAAATAGAGTGGGCACCAACCCATCTCAATCATGTCAAGTCCCTTGACTTGACCCAAGTAGTTTTATCAACACACACACACACACGGTTGAAAACTCTGGACATAGTTTAAGCAGCACCGCCCAACTGTCCTTGACCGTGGACACGGCTATTCGAATAGTTTTACACTCTGCAGAGGTTGCACACTGTACCCACTAGATCCGGGGAACTTCCGTGTCATCCACGACCGGCGGTACCTCAAGTACCCGGGGTAAGCACCCGATCACTACCTTTCCCTAGACGACACTAACATGGAGTCCACTCAATTGGTAGTAACCCCCGTACCCAACATTTCACATCATAAAGTTGTGGAGCCTCGCTCCCATATTCATCATATACCACGAGCACGGGGTACCAACGGTGTGTCCGGTGCTGTAAAGACAGTCATGGCCGCCCTACCTAGCACGACCCCGTCCCGAGAGAGAGCACCAACTCTCCCCCGTCACTAGTAATGCGGGCTCCAAGCTAGTATCGGCCTAGGTAATCAATAATGCCCTTTCCCATATAAGGGTAGAGTGGTTGCGCATGTAAGGTTGGGACAGTCGACAAATCTTAAATCTAATCCGTTTTCAAAAACAACACACACACTTGCCTCGGTACACCACTTCGTCATCAAGTGGTTACCCATTTCATCATCTCCCTCGGGCATAAGTGGCACCCGACGGGGTTTTCGAAAAAGTCTTTTGAAAATACTTTGCCTCCTTCACCATGCATATACCCGTCCCTTTTTGCGTAGCACTACCTTAGCATCTTATCTACTCCCACCGGCATAACCCTCATAAGAAGGTAGGGTCATGCACAATGCAAGTATCAACGAGGAATTAACGGTGGCAAACCATCAACGTGGGTACCACCTCATCATGATTCCGATGCAACAACGATAAGGTACTATATGACATGCATAAAAAGGTTTCATAGACATGGTCAAAGGGCTGCTTGCCTGTCTCAACAAAGTCTTCTGGGTCTTCAAGGTCTTCTGGTCCAACTCCTTCGTCAGCAACACAATCTATCGTCGCAAAGTAAATAACGAGAAAATAAGGCAATAGTAAAACAGAAAAACCAAAGTGCTCAGAAAAATGTCAACTCATTTTTGTAAAATACTAGGCTGAAAACTAAGAAGGGAGGAATCCTTAGTTTTGGATTTGGATTTATACAAGAGGGGATATGAATTTATAAACAGAGATTAAACTGCTCAAATTTGAATTTAAATTTGAATAGTACATAAGAGTTGGTTGGATTTGAATGAAAGTTGCACCATTAAATAGGTTGCAATATTCTAGGAATTTAGGAAGTGGAATTATTGCATTTGGATTATTATTTAATCCTGTGGAATTTTTGGAATAATAACAGAAAAAAAAGGAAAAAGGGCACTGTGCCACTGGGCCAGAACAACCGCAGGGCAGCAGGCCCAGGGGGAAAAGAGGCCCAGGCGAGCCAGCGCGCGCGCGCCAGGTTTTTAAACCTGACGGGCGGGGCCCAGCTGCCAGTGGGAGAGAGAGGGGGCGAGAGAGAGGTGAGGATGACAGGTGGGGCCCGCCTGTCATCTCTGACCTCGCGACCAGAGGGCCGGCGTGCTCACCGGCGGCGATGTAGGGCACGGCGGGTCGAGCTGATAGCACGGCTGGACTCCTCGTCGTGTCGCCGTTCGGGCGGTGCCGGAGTTGGTCGCCGGAGTGCAGGGGTTCGCCGACGACGAGGTTCGCGGCGGAGGAGCTTCGAGAGGCGGTGGTTCCGGTCGTTTCCGGCTGCAACAGAGAGGGAAAACGGAGGGGAAATGATCAGGGAGGTGAGGAGAGTCCATATCGGGAGAGAGAGATGGCAACGGAGGCCTGTACCACGAGTTCGTCGGAGTCCCGAGGCGGCGGAGCTCGAGCCCGATCTCGAGCTCGGGCGCTTCTGGAGAAGAACTGGGGGTGCAGGGGGGTGACTGGGTGGTGCAGGGAGTGATTGGCGAGGAGAGAGGGGCTTGGGGATGCCCTTAAGTAGGCGAATGGCGGTCTACCGTGGGCTCGTGCGCCGGCGAGCTCGTGCTCGTCGCTACGGGCCTCGGGAGGGTGCTGCGCTGTGTCTAGGGCGTTTGTAGGGGTCGACTACGCCCAGGGGAAAGAAGAGGGGGAGCAGGGAAAGGTCAGGGACGTCGCGCGTGTGAGCCGCGCCATTGGCGCTCTCGGGCGGCCGGTGTCCGCTAGCGCGGAGGCGCGGGAAGGAGGAGAGAGAAGGGGGACAGCGCCGTGGCGTGTCGCGGATGTCGAGGCGTATCGGTTGGCGTGAGGGGGAGGGCCGAGGTGGCCGGAAGCGGCTGGAAGGGGGCGGCCACAGTGCGGGGGCGCACTGTAGCGCGCTCCAGAGCGTGCATATGGCCGGCATGGCCATTTTTCCCGCGCTCTGGGCTTGGCCTCTAGTGTCTGGGGGCTCTAGGGGGAGGTAAACAAATGGGGAGGAGCATTGGATGCCCTGGATGGCCACTGGATGGAGGAGGGAGGTGAGGAAGAGGGAGAAGTGGGCTGTCCAGAGAGAGAAAGAGGGGTTTTACCCATCCAATAAGTGAGCTATGGATTTGCCATTGTTACTAGAGGTGAAAGGGGTCTAGGAGGGGCTGTGGTAAAAATTTGAGCTCTCCAAGAATAGTGGAAGGGGTCAAAATAGTGGTTTTTGCAAAATGTCAGAAGGTATTTGATGCTTGTTTGGTTGAGCAAATGAACTCCAAATGCCATGAGACTCCACAGGGTGAAATGACTCATATAAATATGGCCTTCCACCAATTTGGAGATTATTTGGGCAAAGTTGCCAGTGCAACTTTTGTAAACCCTAGAAATGAGCAGAATAGTCTTGAGTAGATCTAGTTGAGCATAACACTTCTCCTTGATGCACCACTTTGTGTAGCGGCCTCATTTGGTCATGTGAACATGCTCACAAAAGTTGGGGTCAAGGGGAGAAAGTTGGTAGTACAAAGTTGCTCAAACTTGATTCTGGTCAGAGAGGGTTTTGGGGCATTTTGGTGAACCAAAATGACCTTGATTGACATGAGGCTTTGCAAGGTGATCACAATATTCATTTGTGACTTGCTGGATTTTTCTGGGATTTTTGTGAAAATATTTCCTGTACAAATATTTCAAATCCTTGAAATGGGCAGAAATGGTTTTGGGAGGTTTTGTCCAATATTTTGATCATAACCATATGTTGAAACTCTTATATATGGAAAATATATGTCCACTGAGTTTCCCTGATTTTTGTCAAATATTTTTGAAACAATAAAATAATTTTTTCCTATTAAAGACCATTTCTGGCCTTAAGAAAAAGCTTTTAAATAAAATAGAAAAATAGCTTTTAAAATTATCTTTTTGTGGTTTCTGGGTATCCTATATCTAATAGGTTTCAAATATACTTTTTGAAAGATTTTTCACACCTCAAATCAAGTACTTGCAGTGCAAATCTTAATTCAAGGGTTTTTGCAAAGCTAATTTTAGAAAATACTTTTTGGCCAAATTATTTTTGTAAGAAAATACTATATTGCTCTACACACATGGCATGATCATTGGACAGAAGTTTGGGGCAAGGAGATGAAGTATAGAAGGTGGAGTAGTTGACTATTAAGAGCACTTGAAAAACCACATAGAGAAAACCAACTCCAAATAAAAGCGAAATAAAGCAAAAAGTTTTTGTTGGTCCAAATTTTCATGCTTTAATAATGCAAATGAAGAGTTACAAAATGCAGGGTGTGACACAGGCGAGGACCAACTTTAGTCAGGATAAGTGTACCTGCTGTTCCCCTTCAAAATGGCCAATTGCTGGCGCCCTTCCCGCTCAATATTTGGGAAGAGGCCCAGGGCCTTTGCCTATAAATAGGACTAGCCACCCCTAGGGTAGAGGCATCTGGATCCTCACCAAGAAACCAGTAGATAGAGCGACTGAACTCCTCCTAGCAGTTCATCGCACCAGCCAAGAGCAGACCCTCGTGAGGCTGTTCTTCCTTGTATTGTTCATCATCAGCCCAAGAGGCAATCCACCACACCACACATTGGAGTAGGGTATTACACCACAATGGTGGCCTAAACCAGTATAAACTCTGTGTCTCTTACGTTGTTCCTTTCATAGTTTAGATCTCAGCGAGCCGGCGAGGAACAGGTAGGTAGAGGGCAAAATCTTCGCGCGTACCCCAGTGTTCGAACCTCAAGGGTTTGCCGGAACCCGAAATCCGACACCATTCACACGGCGTAACCTCCTTGGTGCGGGGAAGGTTGTACTTGGGCTTTTTATTCTCTTCATTCCGCTTTTCCTTCGAACTTCGGCTCAAGGAGCCTCTCAACAATCTCTTCAACATTTTCTTCCTCTGAAAATTTCTGAAATTTTTAGTGACTCAAATAAAAGTGAACCAAACTCAACAAGATTGCTAGCAACTACTCCCACAAGTGCCTAGAGGCTATATCATGCATTAAAACTACTTTGGACCATATAAATTTGACATGCAAGCTCAAGAACAGGGTCACCTCAGCAAAATTTGCAACGAATAAAGCACTAGCACAAAAACTAATTGGACCATTGGAGGAGTCACATACCGAAGAACAATCCCCCAAAGCAGTTTTGTGAATGGAGCTTCGAGCAAGGAGATCGAAAATGGCAGCAAAATGAGCAAGAACACGAGTCTGAGCTATGGGATGATTTTTTCTTGAATAAGTGGAGGTGGCACATGGGGCCCATGAGGCAGGGGCGCACCCAAGGGGTAGGGCGCGCCCTCCACCCTTGTGGCCAATGCTACCTCTTGAGCTTGCGTTGGTTTTCCCTTTGAAGAGGAAAGGGTGATGCAGCAAAGTAGTGTAAGTATTTCCCTCAGTTTTTGAGAACCAATGTATCAATCCAGTAGGAGACGACGCACAAGTCACCGAATACCTGCACAAACAATCAAGAACTTGCAACCAACGCGATAAAGGGGTTGTCAATCCCTTCACGGTCACTCGCAAAAGTGAGATCTAATAGAGATAGTAAAGTAAATATTTTTGGTATTTTTGATGTATAGATTGGAAAGTAAAGATTGCAAAATAGTAAACGAGATTCAACAATATGGAAAAGAGACTTAATATAATGGAAAAGAGACCCGGGGCCATAGGTTTCACTAGTGGCTTCTCTCAAGATAGCATGTATTATAGTGGGTGAACAAATTACTGCCGAGCAATTGATAGAAAAGCGCATAATTATGATGACATCTAAGGCAATGATCATGAACATAGGTGTCGGTGGGAAAGAACACCTATGGGATCACAAGAATACCTACTACGGTTGCGGGGCACGGGGTCGTGAGGAGAGCGGGATCAACAGTCAGTACGAGCACGCGGGTCGTTTACCCAGGTTCGTGCCGCAAGGATGCGTAATACCCTAGTCCTGCTTCGATGTGTATATCTGTGTTCTTGGAGTTCTCGAGCTAGTTACACTGGGCATAACTTGTCCAAGAGTCCGAATCCCTTTCCTGGATGCCTTGGGCCTCCTTTTATAGGCAAGGGGATCGCCACAGTGGCTCACAGGAGGTGGCATCGGGGTACGATGGTTAAGCCTATCGCTAGCTATTACGGGACAAGACGCATTTAATGCGCCTCTGACGTGTCCCCTTCACTTTACCGCCGCTTCGCCCTGCCTTGACATGCGCCTGGGCCAGCGAAGCGGTCAGTGCCATGTGAGCTGGCAGGCTACTGAGGTGGCGCGGCGGTAGGGCCTTCACGAAGATTTGCATGCCACCACGTAGGCATGCGCTGAGTTGGCCGAGAAGCCTCATACTGACACGCAGGCGCCTGCCCAGCTGGTGGGCTAGCAGCTGTATGGGTGCGGTGGTAGAAGCTTGGTGGGTGCGGGTCTGGCTGTGGCCTCGCGGACGTCCTCGGCAAGGGCCTTGCCGGGGCCCCGGAAAGGGTCTTGCCGTGGTGGCACGATCGTCCCCAGCAAGGATCCTGCTGGGGGTCTTGTGGGTTTCCTCGGCAAGGATCTCGCCGAGGTTCATTGTCTTCTGATCCTCTTCTAATTTGGAGTGTTTCTTGTCTTCACAAAGATCTGCATGCCATCACGGAGGCGCCTCCCGAGCTCTGGTCCCAATGTGGTTGGTGACGTTTCGCTGGCATCGGGTAAGCTGCCGCCATGGAAGCCGCCACGGCAAGGGTCTTGCCAGGGGAGTCCACCCCGCCCTCTTGCTCTTTGCGTTTCTGTCTTGGCGTTGTTTTGACCATCTCGCGGCTTTGATTCCATGTCCCTGCCCTGCTTAAGTGTGGCCGTGGGCGCAGCTCTGACTGCCCATGCACAAATAAGGGGTACAAAGGAGCGCGCCTACTTTAGTATACTGACAGGAGCCCCTAGGCCTGGGCCATACATAAGCGTGACACATTGTTGGGCTAGGCCCAGAACAGTGCGCGGGCAGGCGGGGTGGTTTTTACCGTGGTAACTTTCCGTCCGCTGCTCTTCCCCACGACCCGTGTTGAATGCGTGACGTGGGGGTAGCGCGCGCAGGTGATTGAAGCATGCTTGTGTCAGCCTGTGGTGAACAGTAAAGAGGCGGCTTGCGTGTCCCTTCGACACTGTAGGGCCGCTGCTCATATACTGTCCTTACCTGGGAACCATCGCTCCACGCGTCCCATTACGCCCATCTCTCGCGCCACATACGCCGCATGCACGACACAGAGCGAATGATAGGCGCGTGGGATACGGGAAGACATGCGCGCGTGGTCGATACCCACACACCTTCAATTGGGCGGGGAGGACAGTCGACGGCCCCTCGCCCGTTGTCACCTTAATGAGCCGGATTGGCTGAAAGGGGCGGCCGAGCCCTGACCCCGCCCCTTTATAAGGAGGGGAGCGGGAGGAATGTCGCCTCTTAGTCCTTCGTCATTCGCATCTCCCGATCCCTGCTCCTTCTTCCCTTCTGTCATGGCGAGAGGGCGCGCTGATGCTTCATCGGTGATGGCGAGGGTCTCTGCTAGACAACGCGTCGCTCCTCCCCAAGAGCTCGTGGCGGCGGAGCCAGCCGCTAGAGGAAGGGGGAGTGTGCGAGGTTGAGGCTGTCGCGGTGCTCGGGGAAGGGAAGGACGGGGCGGCACATCGGCTCACCTCCGCTAGTGGTCCCTCCCCCAGTGGAGGGCCACGTCGGGGACAACCCCTATGAGTTCTTCATCAGGCTGCACCGGTCGGCGCGCTGTCGTCTTTGTCTCCCGACCCCATTTGCTCGGAGCTGGACCCGCCACAGGCGCTGAGGCTGCACATGAGGGGCTGTGGGAACAGCGGCATATGGGCCGACGTCGACTTCCCAGCCCCTCACATCATGTACCTTTGCCGTGGGTGGAAGACCTTTGCTCGCATCCACAGCCTGACGGAGGGGCTCATTCTCTGTTTCAAATTAATGGAGAATGGGATCCTCTCCGTCAAGGTCTTTGGGAACTTTGGGACTCACCTAAGGTGCTGCGTGGAGAGCTCCTCTGATGAAGACGACTCTTCCTCGAGCAGGAGTGATGAGGAGGACAGCGACGGCGGCGACGATGGTAGCGGGCGGCAGGATGATGGGTCTGACTAGGCGTCGGGCACGCCGTTCCTGGGCGACACCAGTGACCCCAGCATCCGTGTCGCCAGCTCCTTGAACTTCTCGGGGTCGCCTCCTAGGGCGGCTGGCGTGGGGAGGCTGGAGAAGGCCGTCAAGTCGGAGTACGATGGCACCGACGCCTTCATAGCGTATTGACGGACCGCTGCCTCATCTTCTAGCCCTTCCTCCGGCACCACCACCACCATCCTCTCCTAGGCGGCCACCGACATGTTCTCTTGGCGCCGTCTGCTGCTCATACCTTGCCTAGGCACTCCTTCTGCCCTTTTGCCTTCTTGCTTCATTTCCCGAGGAGAGGGACAAGAAAGGGATTACGGGCACCTTATCCTTTTTCAGTTTGTAAGCCTACGGGATTTAGCTAGGTTTAAAGCTTGTAACCTCCCTGTTTATGTTTATATTCCTTATGAACTGTACATGTATGGAACGTATTAATGGAAAAAGGGTGCTTGCCGAGTCTTGTGCGCATGAGCAAAGCTCATACCAAGGATTAGATCCTTGTTGTTTTCAACACAAACATCGTTGCCCGGCAGCATGCCTTGCCGCTCCCCTACTTTGTTCGACCACACCCACACCTCCGGCGGAGGTAGGGGTGAAGTAGGGGTGGGCCCTTACGTTTGCTTCCTTGTTGCCGCGGCTACAACCATATTCCGAACCAAGAAGTTCTTGGGTGGTAGGAACGAAGGGAGCATGGCAGCCTTAGAACAAAACGAGGTTCCGCATGTTCCAAGCTTCATACGGAAATGCATAACAGGGGATGGGAAAACTTATCTGGATCTGTAGCCCTCGGCAACCTAGCTTGTTGTGGGTGGATCTTTGTGTCTTCAGCCTCCGGCAAACTTGGCTTGCCGGGTCCCGAGCGCCGGCTTGTCCTCTTCCTTCCACTTGGCTTGGCGGAAACATTTATGTGCCCTGTGAGCCAAAGAGGATGGGTAGGAACAAAGAGACGCAAACTCGACCTCTATGCTAGGGGTTAGTCGCCGCTAAGCACTATCAACCCTAACCGAGGGAGAGACTCAATCTAGCTTGCATGCTATAACTTAGGGCGCCAGCGCTTCGTTTATTTCTGCTCAGGGTTTGCGCCTGGCTTTGTACAAAGGGTTACATGCCTTGCCGGCAAGGCTGGTACAAAAGGTGGCTTGCGGGGGGGCCTGACAGCCGCGCCTTATGGGTAATACTTGCGAATATGCTCGATGTTCCAGGAGTTTCTCACTGGAATGGCACCTTTGGTCTCCAGGCGGACCGCGCCAGGCCTGGTGACTCGTGTTACCCGATAAGGGCCTTCCCACTTTGGCGTCAACTTGTTGGAATTCTTGGCCGACTGAACGCGCCGAAGAACAAGGTCGCCTTCCTCAAAGCTCCGGGCATGAAACTTGCGGCTATGGTAGCGGCGCAAGGCTTGCTGGTAGCGTGCTGCTCTCACAGCCGCCCGAAGACGATCTTCCTCGAGGAGCGTTGCGTCATCTTGCCGCAATCGCTCTTGCTCAAGCTCATCATAAGCGAGCACTCGAGGTGACCCATATATGAGTTCCGTGGGGAGAACTTCTTCTGCCCCATAAACAAGGGCAAAGGGTGTCTGGCCGGTGGCTCGATTTGGCATCATTCTGATCGACCTAAGAACCATCGGCAACTCATCAATCCAGCGCCTCCCGCTCTTGTGCAGCCTGTCAAAAGTCTTCGTCCTTAGGCCACGTATCACTTCTGCATTTGCCCTCTCCGCTTCGTCGTTGCTCCGTGGGTGCGCCACAGAAGCAAAACAGACCTTGCTGCCGAGGTCCTCGATATACTGCATGAAGGTGTGGCTTGTGAACTGCGTGCCGTTGTCGGTGATGATTCTGTTCGGCACACCAAAGCGGCAAACTAGCCCCTTGAACAATTTGATGGCCGACTGTGCGGTCACCTTCCTCACTGCTTCCACCTCCGGCCACTTTGTGAACTTGTTGATTGCAACGTACAAGTACTTAAATCCCCCGACGGCGCGGTGAAAGGGCCCAGTATGTCGAGCCCCCAGACCGAGAATGGCCAGGAGAGAGGGATTGTCTGCAAGGCTTGAGCTGGCTGATGAATCTTGTTCGAATGGAACTGGCACGTTTCACACTTGGTTACCAGTGCAGTCGCATCCTGGAGGGTGGTGGGCCAGAAGAAACCTTGCCGGAAAGCCTTGCCGGCAAGGGCCCTTGACCCTATGTGGGAGCCACATGCGCCTCCATGTATCTCCGCCAACAGCTCCAGTCCTTCCTCCTAGGAGATGCACTTCAATTTCACTCCATTTGGTCTTTTTCTGTACAGAACATTGTCAACGAACTAGTATAGAGCAGACTGGCGGGCTACTTTCTCTGCTTCTTCCTGCTCCTCAGGAAGCTCCCCTATTTGGAGGAACCAGACGGCATGTTGTGCCCATGCTGTAGCCTGTGGCTCGATGGCAAGGACCAAAGGCATTTCTTCCGCCGCGGGAACGGTTGCCTCCATGGCAAGGGCTTGGCGCCCTGCCAGAGTCGGTTGTCCCATGGCAGGCTCGGCATCCACGGCAACTCCTTCACCGACGGCCCTAGGGAGCTCGGTAGGGAAGTACTTGCCGGGGCCTGACTTCCTTCGCTTATTTTGCTCTGTTGATGGTTCAACGGATGGTTGATTTAACCGAAGCACAAAAGTACCTGGTTCCACAGGTAGCTTGAGGGCGGCGCATTTTGACAGGTAGTCGGCGACGTCATTATTCACGCGGGGAACATGCTCTGCCTGTATAACGTCAAAGCGCTCCTACAGTTTCCTCACTTCATCCACGTAAGCTTCCATGAACGGGCTCTGGTAGTCCTTGTTAATCTACTTGATGAGAAGCTGCGAATCACCCTGATGATGAGCTTCTTGACTCCAAGGTCTGCCGCGATCCTGAGACCGGCAAGCAATCCCTCGTACTCGGCAGTGTTGTTCATCGACATCTCCCTAGGAAAGTGCATTTGGATCACGTACTTGAGGTGCTCTCCGGTGGGTGCGACGAGCAGCACACCAGCGCCGGCGCCTTGTAGCGAGAAGGCTCCATCAAAGTACATGATCCAATGGCGACTCGTTTCCTTGCCGGGGAGAGTGGTCTCCTGGACCTCTTCATCAGCCGTCGAGGTCCATTCAGCACCGAACTCCACCAAGACTCTGCTCTGAATCGTCGAGGTGCTTTCGAACTTTAGGCCAAAACTTGACAGCTCCAGGGCCCACTCCACAATCCTCCCCGTTGCATATGGGTTATGCAGTATCCATTGCAACGGGAGGCGGGTGAGAACGGTGATCTCGTGTGCTTGGAAGTAATGACGCAGCTTCCTCGAGGCCATGAGGAGGCCGAAGAGCAAATTATGCACACCGTAGTACCTCGACCTAGCCCCCTGCAAGAGAGCTGACGAAGTAAACTGGGTGCTGCACCATCTTCTTCTTCTGCACCACTTCATCTAGCTGCGCAGGCCTTGTTGCACCAGTGTCCGTCCTCGCCGGGGACTCAGTCTTGCCGGGACCGATCCCTACCGGGGAGGGTTCTGGCTCGCTATCCGTCGGCTCTACCGCTGCTGCCGCCTCTTTGTTGACCTCCCTCTGTGCCACCAGCGCGGTGCTAACCACTTGATTCGTTGTCGCTAGGTACAACAGCAATGGTTCTTATGGTTTATGCGCAACCAGCACTTGGGTAGAAGAGAGGTATTTCTTCAAATCTTGTAGCGTTGCCTCTCCCTTCGGGGTCCACTCCATTGGGCCCGCCTTCTTCAAGATCTTAAAAAAGAGGAGGGCACGCTCAGCGGACTTGGAGATGAACCTGCTCATGGCGGCAACGTAGCCAGTGAGCCAACACACGTCCTTGATCCGCTTAGGTGCCTCAATCTGCTTGATGGCCTTGATCTTGTCTAGGTTTGCCTCAATCCCACGCTGTGACACAAAGAACCCGAGAAGCTTGCCAGACGGGACACCGAAGACACACTTCTCAGGGTTCAGCTTGAGGTTGATCTTGCGCAGGTTTGCAAATGTTTCCTCCAGATCTTGCATAAGTGTTGCTTTGTCCTTGGTCTTGACCACTATGTCATCCATATAAGCTTCCATATTTCTATGTAGCTGGGCCTCAAAACCAATTTGGACTGCTCTTGCAAAAGTCGAGCCAGCACTCTTCAACCCGAAAGGCATCCGTAAAAAGCAATATGTACCACATGAGGTGATGAATGTTGTCTTTTTCTCATCTTCTCTCGTCATGAAGATCTGATGGTACCCTGAGTAGGCGTCGAGGAATGATAGCAGGTCACACCCGGCCGTGGAGTTAACAATCTGGTCGATGTGCGGTAATGGGAAGGGATCTTTTGGACAAGCTTTATTTATATCTATGTAATCAATACATAGCCTCCACTTCCCGTTCGCCTTGTGCACCACCACCAGATTGGCCAGCCACGTCGGATGGAGCACCCCTCTTACCAGGCCTGCCGCCTCTAGCTTCCTGATCTCTTCCGTGATGAACTCCTGCCTCTCTAGAGCTTGCTTCCTAACCTTCTGCTTGACGGGTCGTGCATGAGGACAGACAGCAAGATGGTGGTCAATCACTTCCCTGGGAAGGCCGGGGATGTCGAATGCTTGCCATGCAAATACATTGACATTCGCCCGCAGGAAAGTGACGAGCTCGCTTTCCTATTTGCCGTCGAGGGTGGAGCTTATGGTAAAAGCTCCTTGTCGGTGTCAAAACCGGTGGATCTCGGGTAGGGGGTCCCGAACTGTGCGTCTAGGCGGATGGTAACAGGAGACAAGGGACACGATGTTTTACCCAGGTTCGGGCCCTCTTGATGGAGGTAAAACCCTACGTCCTGCTTGATTAATATTGATGATATGGGTAGTACAAGAGTGGATCTACCACGAGATCAAGGAGGCTAAACCCTAAAGCTAGCCTATGGTATGATTGCTGATGTATGTTGTGTCCTACAGACTAAGGCCCTCCGGTTTTTATAGACACTAGAGGAGGCTAGGGTTACACAGAGTCGGTTACAATGGTAGGAGATCTACATATCCATATTGCCAAGCTTGCCTTCCACGCCAAGAAAAGTCCCATCCAGACACGGGACGGAGTCTTCAATCTTGTATCTTCGTAGTCTTGGAGTCCGGCGGACGACGATAGTCCGGCTTTCCGGACACCCCCTAGTCCAGGACTCCCTCAGTAGCCCCTGAACCAGGCTTCAATGAAGATAAGTCCGGCGCGCATAATGTTCGGCATTGCAAGGCGGGTTCCTCCCTTGAATAATCCAGAGAAGATCATGAACACCAGGATAGTGTCCGGCTCTGCAAAATAAATTCCACATTCCACCGTAGAGAGAATAGTGCACATGAATCCAATCCGCTGACATATTTAGCGGCATGACATCACACCGCTACCAGGCCTTTACTTGAATCGTTTTTTATTATACCACCTCAGCACGTTTAGCGAAGCGGTTTCCTTGGCACGTCTTGTCGAAGCAGAGATCATGATCCCTTTATCCTGGGATTCTCATCAATACGAGCGTGGGTAACCCAACCGTGCCCATCGCCACGCCTCCTCTATCGAAGGTGAATCCCGAACGGTCACGGAGACGGCTCTTGGTATTTTCCCCCTTTATAAGGGGACCAAGGCTCGTTTCTTTTTCTCAATCTTCCATCGAATCCTCTCCTTGCTCCAAGTTCCAACACCCAGAGCCCCAGATTCGAGCGCTTCGGATCTTCAACAATGTCCGGCTCCGACCTTCAGGGCCGGTGGATGCCGGAGGAGGACGTGTTAAAGCTGCGTGAGGCCAAGTACCTGTCCTACGAGATTTTGCACAGGTTGCCCGCCCGAGGGCAGGCCGTACCCACTCCCGAGCCCGGTGAGTATGTCGTCTTCGTATCCCACCTCCGTCGGGGTTTAGGCTTCTCGACGGACCCCTTCGTGAGAGGGCTCATGTTCTACTACGGGCTGGATTTTCATGACTTGGCTCCGGAGTCCATCCTCCATATTTCCGCATTCATTATTGTCTGTGAAGCCTTCCTCCGCGTCACCCCTCACTTCGGCCTATGGCTGAAGACCTTCAATGTGGAGCCGAAAATGATCGGGGGGAGTCAAGCGGAGTGCGGCGGGGCGACCATAAGCAGAAGGGTCGATGCCCCGTGGCCCGAGGGCTCCTTCGAAGAGGAGCTCGGCTTGTGGCAGCAGGAGTGGTTCTATGTCACCGCTCCGAAGGCAGCAAGCAAAAGCCGCCGCCTTCATTCCGCCTGGGACCCCCACGCCGATTGATGTCGTGGGTCAACCAAGGGCTCAATTGGGGGCCGTCCGAAGACGTGCCCTTATTGTAGGGCCGGATACGAGACCTCCAAGCGAGGGAGATCAATCTGGTTGTGGTCATGCAGGTCATGCTAATCAGGCGTCTTCTGCCCTGCAAACGTCGTCCTCTCCGGTCATGGGAATTCAATCCGGAGGGGCCACGAATTCTCCAACACTTCATGGGTATGACGCCCGTGGAGATGTACAAGTTGTTCTTCGGACCGCAGGTGGCGTGTCCGGAATTGACCGAGGACGCAGGCCTAAGCTGCAATCGCCCGGATACACAGGTAAGTAGCTCAGAGTCCGGACGTTCTATTCGTCTGCCTTTCTGAAATTCGCCTTCTAACCCATTATTCTTCATCAGGAGTGGGTAGCGCGATCGAAGCTGATAAGGTGTCCGGCCCCCCTCCCAGAGACCGCACCGGAGCCCGTGCTGGTCAGAATGTTGGAGGTCGCGCCTGTAGAAGGGGGCGATGGGGAAAATAGAAGAGCTATTACTTCACCCAATGGGGCACCTGAAGAGGGAGGGATCGATAATCCCTCCTTCCAGGGGGAGAAGAGGACCGCCTCCGAAGACCCGGAGGCCAAAGCCCCTAAGCGGGGGAAAAAATCTTTACCGGAGGGTCCTGCGTCCGGGGAAAGTCCGGACGTACAATCGTCTTTAAAGGATCAGCCCTCCAGCGAGCCGTGAGTAAAAAAAGGGGGTTCATTAATGAGAAAATACCCCTATTTGTGCTTCTGTGGATGACCGAAATTTTTACCTTGCAGTTCGGATCTGCGGCCTTCTCAGATGAGTTCGTCTTCGGGGGATCTTCTTCCGGAGATGAGGGAGAGCAAAATGCCTCCGTCTGCTGCGCCGTCGGATAGGGCAGACGAGCCTGAAGTATCGTCACGGAGGGTATCCCAGAGTCCGGAGGGGCCGGAGAGTTCAGCGCCCACTAGTGTCCGGCCGGGGGAGCTGAAGAATCTGCTTGAGAGGGCGTCCATCTCAGAAGATCACCGTGCTTTGATGCGTATGGTGATTGGAAGGACTTCGTTCGCCGAAAGCGGATTGCATAATGTTGTCAGGAGTTTACTGACGGGATTTGAGGTACGCAAGAATGACACACTTTTTTGACAGTTTAGCACATAGAAGTGCGCCCTGTATAGATAGTAGCCCCTGAGACTCGGTAGGTTGTCGAAAGCGACAGCGTGCCGAGGATCAAAATCTCAGGTAATGAATGTCGCCGTTCCTATGCAGGTGGCGGATAGTCCGGGGGCTAGCCAGACTAGTGGAGTTGCCGAGCTAATGCGGCAACTCGATGTGGCGGATGCGGACATCGCGCTTGTCAACCGGCGACTTGACGAGTCGCAAGGTAAATTAATTCTCCGCAGTCACTTGTTTAAGGGAGTCAAAGCCCGCTTCTGACAAGATATATACTATGATACAGACAGTGCTACTGCTGTGGAGAGCCTTCGGGCCGAGCTTGCTCAAGCTAAGGAGCAAGCCCGAAGGAGTGATGCGGCTGCCTTGAGGGCGGTCGAGGAGTTGGAAGCCGAAAAGGCTGCACACTGCCTAAGCAGGGAAAAGATGGCCGAATTGGCCGTGAAATTGAAGGATGCTGCCGACCGCAATGAGCTCTTGAAAAGGAGCGCATATCGGAGCGGGAAGACCTAGGAAAGGCCACCGTCGAAGCCAAGGATGCCCGTTCTGCGATGCGGGCTATGAAGGAGGAGCTGCGCCAGGCCAGAGATATTATGGCTGGCAGGCCTTTTCTGCTGCGTCGCCGGTTTACGGACCCAAAGTATGCCCAACTTGGCCAGTTGTGGGGTCCGGAGGATCCATATATGGACTTGGCGGCAAGTGCGGCTGATGCCGTTGTACACTTCCGAAGCCAGAAGGATCACAAGACGGAAGAGCTATTTTGGTCTCAATTCCATAGTCCGGACCGTCACTTCCGTTGACCGATCGGTTGGCCGAATGGGCTGAGCTAAACAGGTTGTCCGGACTTGCCATGACTGATATTGTGGCTCATGTCTAGCCAAAAAGGCCCAAGGCGACGAGCTATTTTGGCTTATTGCAGTAATTTCTTGGAGCGGTGCCGCATATCAAGGAGATGAAGCGGTCGGCCTGCATAGAAGGTGCGCGGATGGCCCTTGCCCGTGTGAAGACACATTGGACAGAGATGGATGCCACCGCTATTGCGGCCCCGGGTTCGGACGAAAGCCGATTACCAGCCGAGCACTATTTTGGGGAAGTTATGCGTGGAGCTCGTGTAATAGAGTCGCAGTGCTCGAAAAATGTCACGTTCAAATGAACGTTTTATCTTGTAAGACAATGATTATAATGTAACCGCTTTTTATACTGTCAAGGAGGCTAAACCCTAAAGCTAGCCTATGGTATGATTGCTGATGTATGTTGTGTCCTACGGACTAAAGCCCTCCGGTTTATATAGACACCGGAGGAGGCTAGGGTTACACAGAGTCGGTTACAATGGTAGGAGATCTACATATCCAGATTGCCAAGCTTGCCTTCCACACCAAGGAAAGTCCCATCCGGACACGGGACAGAGTCTTCAATCTTGTATCTTCGTAGTCTTGGAGTCCGGCGGACGATGATAGTCCGGCTATCCGCACACCCCCTAGTCCAGGACTCCCTCACTCCTCCCGTGCCGTCCTCCTTGACGGACACCTTTTTGGTCTCTGGTGGGGCAGCTCTGGACTTCTTGCTCTTGCCGGTGGAGCTCTCTGGCACGTCCTCGATGGGAGCGCAACACCCCGAATAGGTGCGCTCTTGCCGGAGTGTGCGCGAGGAGTCTCGCTGATCTTCTTTCCTCCCGGGGCTTCAACGGCAGGAACAGGTGCCTTGGCGGCAGCTGCTGCAACCGCTTCCCAGTAGAGTTGGTCAGTGCAAATCAACGCATCTTTCTTGTCGGATGGGAAGGTGATGATGTTCATCAGCCCGGGCATCTTCAGTGTGTTGGAGGCGTAGTGAGAAGCCGCCATGAACTTGGCTAGTGCTGGGCGGCCGAGGATCCTGTTGTAGGGCAAGGGGATCTCGGCTACATCAAAGACAATCCTCTCCGTCCTATAGTTCAACTCGCCTCCAAACGTCACGGGCAACATGACCTTTCCCTTCGGCTGGCTCCTCCCCAGGTTGACCCCTTGAAACGTTCCCGTCTCCTCTCCATCGGGGATCTGTAGCCTCTTGATCACAACAGGCAAGATCAAGTTCAGACCGGCCCCGCCGTCAACTAGCATCCTTGTCACCTTGAGGTTGCGGGTCGTTGCTGAAACCAACAATGGCAAGCACCCGACCGCAGTAGTGCAGTCAGGGTGGTCCTCAGTGTCAAAGATGATAAGCGTGCTGGACCACTTCAGTGACTTCCGTGCGTCGAGTGATGGCTCCACCGCCGTGATCTCATGCGCCCACTGCTTAAGCTGGCGGTGGGATGCATGCAGTGAGGCGCCACCATCGATGCACATGGCCTCTGTAGCTTTCTAGAACTCATGGTCGTCGGACTCATCGTCCTCGTCATGATCATCGTCCTCCTGCTTCTTGTTGCGGCCCCGGGCGGGCCTCTCTTGCTGATTGTCCTTGCCACGGCGGCCTCCTTGGTCGCCGCGCTTCTTGACGGATCCTTCGGCACCCTCTTGGCCCTTCTCCTTGTCCCGCCGCTCATACTCGGCTTTCTGCTTCTCAGTGAGCAGCTCAACTTGCCGGCAGTTCTTGAGGTCGCGGCCCTTGGTGCGGTGGATCTTGCAATACTGCTTATCGGAGCCCCCTGGCTTGTCGGCAGCCGCCAAGGCCCGGCAAGCGGCACACCCGGCAACCTCCTTGCTGGGGTCACTTGCCTTGGCCTTCTTGGTAGTGTCGGTGTCGTCGGACCCCTCGACGGCAAGCACGGTCTTGCCCTTGCGCTTCCTGTTACGGCGCCAGCCCTTCTTTACTAGGGCGGCGGTGTCATCTGTGGAGTCAGTTTCCGCGCCGACGTCCTCACCGGGGTACTTCCTCCCCTCTTCAGCTCGAGCGCACCGATCGGCCAGAACATAAAGCTCGGCCACATCCTTGACCTTGTTCATCGCCAGCTCCTCGCGCATCTTGTGGTTGCACACATTCTGATGGAATGCACTGATCACGGCGGCAAGATGAACGTCTGGGATGTTGTACTGCACTCGGCTGAACCTTTGGATATACTTGCGCAAGTTTTCTCCTTCCTTCTGGGGGATGATGTGCAAATCGCTCGCCTGGCCATGAGCTTGGTGGCCTCCAGTAAAGGCGCCAACAAATTCATGACATAGATCCGACCAAGAAGAGATGGAGTCCACCGGCAAGTGCATCAACCATGACATAACATTGGGCTTGAGTGCCAATGGGAATTCATTGGCAAGAACCTTATCGTCGCGGGCCCCAGCAGCTTGCATCGCGATGGTGTAGATGCTGAGGAACTCCGACAGGTGAGTCTTGCCGTTGTACTTCTCACCAACGTCGGGCTTTAACGTGCAGTGGGAGGGCCACTGGAACTGCCGCAGCTCACGGGTGAAGGACGGACAGCCCACCTCGTAGGGTAGGCCACCATAGCCTCCCGGTGCTGGGTGGTTCATAGTGGGCCCTGCTCTCCTGTCTGACTGGTGGCGCGCATCATGCCGGCGCTTGATGGTGGTTCGAGCGTCTTCACGGACTCGCTCCTGAAGAACTTGACGTTGGTCGCGGTGGGTCCGCTGATTGGACGACACTATGGAGACATCATCGCAAGCATCATCGCGACGGATCGACAACCGCGGTGGCTAGTGTGGAGGAGGAGAGTGCACCATGGCTGCATCGCCCCCGGCCCATCCACCGCTGGCACGTGGTGGCTCGACGGAGCGACGACCTACGGGCCCCGCTGGTCGCAGCAGGAGGAAAGTCGAGGAGCAGCTGCGCGCGCTAGAGCTTTTGCTGGTGTGGGCGGCGGCGAAAGCTGCGTGCACCGCGACGCGCTTCGACTTCTAACTACATTAGAAGGAGCCCTATCATGGCCCTACGGTTGTCCGCCATTTTTGCCAACACCTCGGCATGCATGCCGGCCCTCCTCGTCATGTGAAGGGCGCGCGGGACTCTTCCCAGGGCGGCGCCCAGGGTCACTAGCAGGGCGGCACTGCTCATCGCGCACAACCTGAGAAGAGCTCACCGTTGGCGCCATTGTTGGTGTCTTGGAGTTTTTCGCGCCGCCGTGTGGCAGCACAACGACGCCCCTGGAGGGCCCCACGCCGCCTGCGGGGGGGCCCAACTCCGTCTCTGGAGTTTGCGGCATGTAGCTCGTCGCCTGGCGTACGAACGACGCCACTCACCAGGCCCCGGCTGCCAGGGTGGTGTGGATGTTTGCAGGCCGCGCCACGGGTTCTTTTCGCGACTGGCCTGCTACTGGTCTGCACCGGTATAGGTAGTCTGGTCCCGGATGAACCGATCGCCATGGTCGTCTTCTTCTTGGGAGCTATGGCGACGAAGAACTATGCTACCAGCTGCTAAACCGAATTCTCACTACTGCGCGCCCTACCTGGCGCCCCAAAGATGTCGGTGGGAAACAACACCTATGGGATCACAAGAATCCCTACTACTGTTGCGGGGTGCGGGGTCGTGAGGAGAGCGGGATCAACAGTCAGTACGAGCACGCGAGTCATTTACCCAGGTTCGGGCCGCAAGGATGCGTAATACCCTAGTCCTGCTTCGATGTGTATATCTGTGTTCTTGGAGTTCTCAAGCTAGCTACACTGGGCGTAACTTGTCCAAGAGTCTGAATCCCTCTCCTGGATACCTTGGGCCTCCTTTTATAGGCCACGGGATCGCCAAAGTGGCACACAGGAGGTGGCATTGGGGTACTGGGGTTAAGCCTATCGCTAGCTATTGCGGGACAAGACGCATTTAATGCACCTTTAACGTGTCCCCTTCACTTTATCGCTGCTTCGCCCTACCTTGACACGCGCCTGGGCTAGCGAAGCGGTCAGCGCCATGTAAGCTGGCAGGCTGCTGAGGTGGCGTGGCGGTAGGGCCTTCATGAAGATTTGCATGCCACCACGTAGGCATGCGCTGAGTTGGCCGAGAAGCCTCATGCTGACACGCAGGCGCCTACCCAGCTGGTGGGCTGGCAGCTATATGGGAGTGGTGGTAGAAGCTTGGTGGGTGCGGGCCTGGCTGTGGCCTCACGGACATCCTCGGCAAGGGCCTTGCCGGGGCCCCGGCAAGGGTCTTGCCGTGGCGACGCAGTCGTCCCCGGCAAAGATCCTGCCGGGGGTCTTGTGGGTTTGCTTAGCATTGATCTCGCCGAGGTTCGTCGTCTTCTGATCCTCTTTTGATTTGGAGTGTTTCTTGTCTTCATGAAGATCTGCATGCCATCACGGAGGCGCCTCCTGAGGCCCGGTCCGAATGTGGTTGGTGATGCCGGAGAAACTGGGGCCCAAGGGTGGCGTGCTTCACTGGCATTGGGTCAGCTGCCCCGGCAAGGTCCTTGCCGGGGACGTGGAAGCCGCCCCGGCAAGGGTCTTGTCGGGGGTGTCCACCCCACCCTCTTGCTCTTTGCATTTCTGTCTTGGCGTTGTTTTGACCATCCCGCAGCTTTGATTCCCTGTCCCTGCCCTGCTTAAGTGTGGTCGTGGGCGCAGCTCTGACTGCCCGTGCACAAATAAGGGGTGCAAAGGAGCGCCCCTACTTTAGTACACCGATAGTAGGCATCACGTCCGTGTCAAGTAGACCGACTCCTGCTTGCATCTACTACTATTACTCCACACATCGACCGCTATCCAACATGCATCTAGACTATTAAGTTCATAAGAATGGACTAACGCATTAAGCAAGATGACGTGATGTAGAGGGATAAACTCAAGCAATATGATATAAACCCCATCTTTTTATCCTTGATGGCAACAATACAATACGTGCCTTGTTGCCCCTACTATCACAGGAAAAGGACATCGTAAGATTGAACCCAAAACTAAGCACTTCTCCCATGGTAAGAAAGATCAATCTAGTAGGCAAAACTAAACCGATAATTCGAAGGGACTTGCAAAGATATCAAATCATGCATATAAGAATTCAGAGAAGGACCAAATAATATTCAAAGATAATCTTGACCGCAAAAGAATATTACATCAAATAATATTCAAAGATAATCTTGACCACAATTCATCGGATCTTGGCAAACACACCGCAAAAGAATATTACATCAAATAGATCTCCAAGAACATCGAGGAGAACTTTGTATTGAAAATCAAAGAGGGAGAAAAAGCCATCTAGCTAATAACTATGGACCCGAAGGTCTGTGGTAAACTACTCACGCTTCATCGGAGAGGCAATGGTGTTGATGTACAAGCCCTCCATGATCGAATCCCCCTCTGGCAGGACACCGAAAAAGGCCCAAAGATGGGATCTCACGGGTACAGAAGGTTGCGGCGGTGGAAAAGTGGTTTTGTGGCTCTCCCTGATGTTTTTAGGGTATAAGAGTATATATATAGGCGAAAGAACAAGGTCGGTGGAGCTACGAGGGGCCCACGAGGGTGGGGGCGTGCCTACCCCCCTGGGCGCGCCCTCCTACCTCGTGGACACCTTGTTGCATCTCTGACTTCTACTCCAAGTCTTCTGGTTTGCTTTTGGTCCAAGAAAGATCATCACGAAGTTTTCATTCCGTTTGGACTCTGTTTGGTACTCCTTTTCTGCAAAACTCTAAAATAGGCAAAAAAAACAGAAACTCGCACTGGGCCCTCGGTTAATAGGTTAGTCCCAAAAATAATATAAAAGAGCATATTAAAGCCCATTAAACATCTAAAACAGGTAATATAATAGCATGGAACAATAATAAATTACAGATACGTTGGAGACGTATCAAGCATCCCCAAGCTTAATTCCTGCTCATCCTCGAGTAGGTAAATGATGAAAACAGAATTTTTGATGTGGAATGCTACCTAACATATTAATCAATGTAACTTTCATTATTGTGGCATGAATGTTCAGATCTGAAAGATTCAAGACAAAAGTTTAATATTGACATAAAAATAATAATACTTCAGGCATACTAACAAAGCAATCATGTCTTCTTAAAATAACATGGCCAAAGAAAGCCATCCCTACAAAATCATATAGTCTGGTTATGCTCTATCTTCATCACACAAAGTATTTCATCATGCACAACCCCGATGACAAGCCAAGCAATTGTTTCATACTTTTGATGTTCTCAAACTTTTTCAATCTTCACGCAATACATGAGCGTGAGCCATGGACATAACACTATAGGTGGAATAGAATGGTGGTTGTGGAGAAGACAAAAAGGAGAAGATAGTCTCACATCAACTAGGCGTGTCAACGGCCTATGAAGATGCCCATCAATATATATCGATGTGAGTGAGTAGGGATTGCCATGCAACAGATGCACTAGAGCTATAAATGTATGAAAGCTCAACAAAAGAAACTAAGTGGGTGTGCATCCAACTTGCTTGCTATCGAAGACCTAGGGCACTTTTGAGGAAGCCCATCATTGGAATATACAAGCCAAGTTCTATAATGAAAAATTCCCACTAGTATATGAAAGTGACAACATAGGAGACTCTCTATCATGAAGATCATGGTGCTACTTTGAAGCACAAGTGTGGAAAAAGGATAGTAGCATTGCCCCTTCTCTCTTTTTCTCTCTTTTTTTTATTTTGGCCTTTCTCTTTTTTTATGGCCTCTTTTTTTCATCCGGAATCTCATCCCGACTTGTGGGGGAATCATAGTCTCCATCATCCTTTCCTCACTGGGACAATGCTCTAATAATGAAGATCATCACACTTTTATTTTCTTACAACTCAAGAATTACAACTCGATACTTAGAACAAAATATGACTCTATGTGAATGTCTCCGGCGGTGTATCGGGATGTGCAATGATTCAAGAGTGACATATATGAAAAATTATGAACGGTGGCTTTGCCACAAATATGATGTCAACTACATGATCATGCTAGGCAATATGACAATGATGGAGCGTGGCATAATTAACGGAACGGTGGAAAGTTGCATAGCAATATATCTCGGAATGGCTATGGAAATGCCATAATAGGTACATATGGTGGCTGTTTTGAGGAAGGTATATGGTGGGTGTATGGTACCGGCGGAAGTTGCACTGTACTAGAGAGGCTAGCAATGGTGGAAGGGTGAGAATGCGTACAAGCCATGGACTCAACATCAGTCAAAAAGAACTCACATACTTATTGCAAAAAATTATTAGTTATCAAAACAAAGTACTACGCGCATGCTCCTAGGGTGATAGATTGGTAGGAAAATACCATCGCTCATCCCCAACCGCACTCATAAGGAAGACAATCAATAAATGAATCATGATCCAACTTCATCACATAACGGTTCACCATACGTGCATGCTACGGGAATCACAAACTTTAACACGAGTATCTCTCAAATTCACAACTACTCTACTAGCATGAATCTAACATCACCATCTTCATATCTCAAGACAATCATAAAGAATCAAACTTCTCATAGTATTCAATACACTTTATATGAAAGTTTTTATTATACCCATCTTGAATGCCCATCATATTAGGACTAATTTTATAACCAAAGCAAATTACCATGCTGTGCTAAAAGACTCTCAAAATAATATAAGTGAAGCATGAGAGATCAACAATTTCTATAAAATAAACCCACCGCCATGATCTAAAAAGATATAAGTGAAGCACTAGAGCAATATTGTCGAGCTCAAAAGATATAAGTGAAGCACATAGAGTATTCTAATAAATTTCGATTCATGCGTGTCTCTCCCAAAAGATGTGTACAGCAAGGATGATTGTGGTAAACTAAAAATAAAAAACTCAAATCATACAAGACGCTCCAAGCAAAACACATATCATGTGGTGAATAAAAATATAGCCTCAAGTAAAGTTACCGATGGACGAAGACAAAAGAGGGGATGCCTTCCGGGGCATCCCAAAGCTTAGGCTTTTGGTCGTCCTTGAATTTTACCTTGGGGTGCCTTGGTCATCCCCAAGCTTAGGCTCTTGCCACTCCTTATTCCAAAATCCATCAAATCTTTACCCAAAACTTGAAAACTTCACAACACAAAACTTCAACAGAAAATCTCATGAGCTCCGTTAGTATAAGAAAATAAACCACCACTTTAAGTTACTTTAATGAACTAATTATTTTTTTATATTGGTGTTAAACCTATTGTATTCCAACTTCTCTATGGTTCATACCCCCCGATACTACTCATAGATTCATCAAAATAAGCAAACAACACACAAAAAACAGAATCTGTCAAAAACAGAACAGTCTGTAGCAATCTGTAACTTTCAAAAACTTCTGTAACTCCAAAAATTCTGAAATAAATTGCTGGACGTGAGGAATTTGTCTGTTATTCTTCTGTAAAAAAGAATCAACCTAAAAGCACTCTTCTGTAAAAAATTACAGCTATTCTCGTGAGCACAAAAGTTTCTGTTTGTTACAGCAAGATAGCAAAGACTTCACCCAAGTCTTCCCAAAGGTTCTACTTGGCACAAACACTAATTAAAACATAAAACCACATCTAAACAGAAGCTAGGTGATTTATTTATTACTAAACAGGAGCAAAAAGTAAATAACAAAAAATAAAATTGGGTTGCCTCCCAACAAGCGCTATCGTTTAACGCCCCTAGCTAGGCATAAAAACAAGAATAGATCTAGGTATTGCCATCTTCGGCATGCAATTCTTTCCTCATAAAATCCTCCAAAACTCGTCTTAACAAATATATTATTTCCCTTATTTCCCTTCTAGAAGAAGAACTTAAATCATGGAAAGGGCTTTGGTTTGTAATTTTAACATTCATAAACCCATAGTCGGGATCATCACCATATATATCATCATATAAAATTTGTAGTTCACTCCTAATGGGTTTCTTCATCATTTTATTCAACCAATCCCTATTAAACCCTACATGAATTCCTCTAGTAATCCAGTCAAACTCCTCAAAAGCTTCAAGGTACAAAGATTGAGATATTTCAGAATGGGGAACTCTCTTCTTAAGATTTTCACTATAAGATTGATAATCTCTAGCTTCCAAACTACGCATGGTTTTTTATTGTACAAAATATCTATAATTGGAGGGTGTTCAACATCATTTTTATAGAAAGCAAAAATATCCCTAGCTTCTTGTATTATAAAATCGAATTCGCGCATAAGGATAATAGTGGCAATCTTTTTAGCTATAGGGTGGTTGATATTGGGAAGTTCATAAAACACGTTTTGCAAAGCGGAATGGATATGCACAAATTTTCTTTCTAATTTCTCAACAAGCATAACAATGGCATCAACATAACAGTTGGTCTCAAGAAGAATAGACTTTTTATTAATAGGCATGGATCCTGTGCAATGAAAGAATTCTTGGATAATACTTTTTCCAATAATATTACCATCTCCCATGCGATTTTTTTTGTTTTGTAATTAGGTGGGGTTTCAGTTTCACGATTTGAAGAACAATAGTCAAGAGCTTCTTCAAGATTTTCAGTGATAACCTCCCCAGTTTCATACATGATAGCAACTAACCGCACTAACTAACGAGCACACACGAGGCAAGCGAAAAGAGACGAATGGAAGAGGGGCGAAGAAAAGGAAAAGGTTTTCGAAAATGGTTTTTGAAGTGGGGGAGAGGAAAACGAGAGGCAAATGGAAAATAATATAATGCAAGGGAGAAGAGTTTATGACGGGTACTTGGTATGGCTTGACTTGGCGTAGATCTCCCTGGCAACGGTGCCAGAAATCCTTCTTGCTACCTATTGAGCTTGTGTTGGTTTTCCCTTGAAGAGGAAAGGGTGATGCAGCAAAGTAGCGCAAGTATTTCCCTCAGTTTTTGAGAACCAAGGTATCAATCCAGTAGGAGACGACGCACAAGTCACCGAATACCTGCACTAACAATCAACAACTTGCAACCAACACAATAAAGGGGTTGTCAATCCCTTCACGGCCACTCGCAAAAGTGAGATCTAATAGGGATTCAACAATATGGAAAAGAGACTTAATATAATGGAAAAGAGACCCCGGGGCCATAGGTTTCACTAGTGGCTTGTCTCATGATAGCATGTGTTATGGTGGGTGAACAAATTACTGCTGAGCAATTGATAGAAAAGCGCATAACTATGATGACATCTAAGGCAGTGATCATGAACATAGGCATCCCTTACGTGTCAAGTAGACTGACTCCTGCCTGCATCTACTACTATTACTCCACACATCGACCGCTATCCAGCATGCATCTAGAGTATTATGTTCATAAGAACGGAGTAACGCATTAAGCAAGATGACAAGATGTAGAGGGATAAACTCAAGCAATATGATATAAACCCCATCTTTTTATCCTCGATGGCAACAATACAATACATGCCTTGCTGCCCCTACTATCATTGGGAAAGGACACCGCAAGATTGAACCCAAAGCTAAGCACTTCTCCCATGGCAAGAAAGATCAATCTAGTAGGCCAAACTAAACCGATAATTCGAAGAGGCTTGCAAAGATATCAAATCATGCATATAAGAATTCAGAGAAGAACCAAATAATATTCATAGATAATCTGATCATAAATCCACAATTCATTGGATGTCGGCAAACACACCGCAAAAGAATATTACATCGAATGGATCTCCAAGAACATCGAGGAGAACTTTGTATTGAGAATCAAAGAGAGAGAAAAAGCCATCTAGCTAATAACTATGGACCTGAAGGTCTGTGGTAAACTACTCACGCTTCATCGGAGAGGCAATGGTGTTGATGTAGAAGCCCTCCGTGATCGAATCCCCCTCCGGTAGGACGCCAGAAAAGGCCCCAAGATGGGATCTCACGGGTACAGAAAGTTGCGGCGGTGGAAAAGTGGTTTCGTGGCTCTGCCTGGTGTTTTTAGGGTATGAGAGTATATATAGGCGAAAGAACTAGGTCGGTGAGCTACGAGGGGCCCACGAGGGTGGGGGCGTGCCCTCCTACCTCGTGGACACCTTGTTGCGTCTCTGACTTCTACTCCAAGTCTTCTGGTTTGCTTTCGGTCCAAGAAAGATCATTGGGAAGGTTTCATTCTGTTTGGACTCTATTTGGTACTCCTTTTCTGCAAAACTCTAAAATAGGCAAAAAAACATAAACTGGCACTGGGCCCTCGGTTAATAGGTTAGTCCCAAAAACAATATAAAGAGGATATTAAAGCCCATTAAACATCCAAAACAGATAATATAATAGCATGGAATAATAAAAAATTATAGATATGTTGGAGACGTATCAGCCAACTGGTGGGTCCCCCTGGTGTGTTCTAAGTGCCATAAATTCTCAAATATTCAATAAAAAATCATACTAAATATTCAGGGCATTTGGAGAACTTTTATTTTAGGGGTATTTTTTATTGCAAGGATACAGAAAAAAAAATACTATTTTTGCTTTATTTAATCTAAATACCAGAAAGTAAAAGGAGGGTATAGATGGTTGTGCCTTATAACTTCATCAATCTCATTCTCATGAAAAGGAATCCACTAACAAGGTTAATTAAGTCTTGTTAACAAACCTCTTTCGAATAACATGAAACCGGAGAATTTTCGAATAACGCTAAGTTACCTCGATGGGGATATGCATGTCCCCAACAATAAGAATATCATATTTCTTTTTGACAGTAGGAAGAGGGAATTCAAAACCTCCAATAGTAATAGTTGAAATTTTTCCAATAGGATTGATACTATGAACTTGAGGTTGTTTCTTCGGAAAGTGTATTGTATGCCCATTACCATTAACATGAAAATTGACATTGCCTTTGTTGCAATCAATAACAACCCCTGAAGTATTCGGAAAGGGTCTACCAAGGATGATCGACATACTGTCGTCCTCGGGAATATCAAGAATAACAAAGTCCATAAGATAGTAACGTTTGCAACCACAACAGGCACATCCTCACAAATACCAATAGGTATAGCAGTTGATTTATCAGCCATTTGCAAAGATATTTCAATAGGTGTCAACTTATTCAAATCAAGTCTACGATATAAAGAGAAAGGCATAACACTAATACCGGCTCCAAGATCACATAAAGCAGTTTTAACATAATTTCTTTTAATGGAGCATGGTATAGTTGGTACTCCTGGATCTTCTAGTTTATTTAGTATTCCACCCTTAAAAGTATAATTGGCAAGCATGGCGGAAATTTCAGCTTTCGGTATCTTTCTTTTATTTGTAACAATATCTTTCATATACTTAGCATAGGGATTCATTTTAAGCACATCAGTCAAATGCATACACAAAAAGATAGGTCTAATCATTTCAGCAAAGCGCTCAAAATCCTCATCATCCTTTTTCTTGGATGGCTTAGGAGGAAAAGGCATGGGTTTCTGAACCCATGGTTCTCTTTATTTACCGTGCTTCCTAGCAACGAAGTCTCTCTTATCATAATGTTGATTCTTTAATTGTGGTTATCAAGATCAACAGCAGGTTCAATCTCTACATCATTATCATTGCTAGGTTGAGCATCAACATGAACATCATTATTAACATTATCACTAGGTTCATGTTCATCACCAGATTGTGTTTCAGCATCAGAAATAGAAATATCATTAGGATTCTCAGGTGTGTCAATAACAGGTTCACTAGAAGCATGCAAAGTCCTATTATTATTCTTTTTCTTTTTCTTAAAAGGACTAGGTGTATCAATATTAATTCTGTGAGAATCTTGTTCAACTCTCTTAGGATGGCCCTCGGGATACAAAGGTTCCTGGGTCATTTTACCACCTCTAGTCATAACCCTAACAACATTGTCATTTTTCTTATTATTTAACTCAATGAGAAAATCATCTTGTGCCTTAAGTACTTGTTCTACTTGAGTTGCAACCATGGAAGCATCTTTACTAATAAGCTTAAGATCACTTTTAACTCTAGACATATAATCACTCAAGTGTTCAACCATATAGGCATTACGTTTCAATTGTCTACCAACATAAGCATTGAAGTCTTCTTGTTTAACAATAAAATTATCAAACTCATCCAAGCATTGACTAGCAAACTTAGTAGATGGTATTTCACCCTTATCAAATATATAGAGAGAACTTACCTTTACTACCCGTGTCGGGTTATCAAGACCATGTATCTCTTCAATAGGCGGTAAATTCTTAACATCTTCAGCTTTAATACCTTTTTCTTTCATAGATTTCTTTGCCTCTTGCATATCTTCAGGACTGAGAAATAGAGTACCCCTTTTCTTCGGAGTTGGCATAGGAGTTGGTTCAGGTGGTGTCCAATCATTATCATTACTCAATATATTATTCAATAGCAATTTAGCTTGCTCAACAGTTCTTTCCCTGAAAACACAACCAGCACAACTATCCAGGTTAGTCCATTATAAAAGATATCAAGTATTTCATTTTTCTTGAGAGGATGATGAGGCAAAGCACTAAGTAACTGGAGAAGCCTCACCCAAGCTTGGGAAAATCTATTCTTCAATTTGCACAACATTAAATATTTCCCGCAGGGCAGCTTGTTTCTTATGAGCAAGGAAATATTTTGCAGAGAAGTAACAAATCATATCCTGGGGACTACGCACACAACCAGGAACAAGAGAATTAAACCATATCTTAGCATCACCCTTTAGTGAGAAAGGAAACAATTTAAGAATATAGTAATAGTGAATTTTTTCCTCATGAGTAAATAGGGTGGCTATATCATTTAGTTTAGTAAGATGTGCCACAACTGTTTCAGATTCATAGCCATAGAAAGGATCAGATTCAACCAAAGTAATTAACTCAGGATCGACAGATAATTCATAATCCTTATCAGTAACACAAATAGGTGAAGTAGCAAAAGCGGGGTCATATTTCATTCTAGCATTCAGAGACTTTTCTTTCAATTTAGCTAACAGTTTCTTAAGATCATATCTATCATTGCAAGCAAAGAAGTCTCTAGTAGTTTCCTCAGCCATAACATAACCCTCAGGTACAACAAGCAATTCATATCTAGGGGGAGAATCTTCATCACCACGTTCATTAATATCATCAGTTTTAGTAATTTCATTTTCTCTAACCCTAGCAAGTTGTTCATCAAGAAATTCACCTAGTGGCACATTATTATCAAGCAGAGAAGTAGTATCATCATAAGCATCATGCATAACAGAAGTGGCATCATTAATAACATGCAACATATCGGAATCAATAGCAAGTGTAGGTGTTGCAAGTTTACTCAAAACAGAAGTTGAATCAAGTGTAGAGCTAGATGGCAGTTCCTTACCCCCCCCCCTCGTAGTTGAGGGAAAAATCTTGGTTCTTTGATCTTTCAGATTCCTCATAGTGATCAATAGATATAAATCCCAAGTGACTCAAAGAATAGAAATATGCTCCCTGGCAACGGCGCCAGAAAAAGGTATGGATAACCCACAAGTATAGGGGATCGCAACATTTTTCAAGGGTAGAGTATTCAACCCAAATTTATTATACGACACAAGGGAAGCCAAACAATATTCTCAACTATTAGCAGCTGAGTTGTCAATTCAACCACACCCGAAAGACTTAATATCTTTAGCAATGTAATTAGTAGCAAAGTAGTATGGAAGTAACGGTAACAGTGGTAGAAGTAACAGTAGTAGTTTTGTAGCAATCGTAACAGTGGTAATGGAAAAGTAACTTAGCAAAGATCAATATGAAACGGGCTCGTAGGCAATGGATCAATGATGGATAATTATGTCGGATGGCATTCATCATGCAACAGTTATAACATAGGGTGACACAGAACTAGCTCCGATTCATCAATATAATGTAGGCATGTATTCCGAATATAGTCATACGTGCTTATGGAACAACTAGCATGGCATCTTTTGTCCTACCCTCCCGTGGCAGCGGGGTCCTATTGGAAACTAGGGGATATTAAGGCCTCCTTTTAATAGAGTACTGGACCAAAGCATTAGCACTTAGTGAATACATGAACTCCTCAAACTATGGTCATCACCGGGAGTGGTCCCGATTATTGTCACTCCGGGGTTGCCGGATCATAACACGTAGTAGGTGACTATAACTTGCAAGATAGGATCAAGAACACTCATATATTCATGAAAACATAATAGGTTCAGATCTAAAATCATGGCACTCGGGCCCTAGTGACAAGCATTAAGCATGGCAAAGTCATAGCAACATCAATCTTAGAAAATAATGGATACTAGGGATGAAACCCTATCAAAACTAACTCGTTTACATGGTAAATCTCATCCAACCCATCACCGTCCAGCAAGCCTACGATGGGATTACTCATACACGGTGGTGAGCATCATGAAATTAGTGATGGAGGATGGTTGATGATGATGATGATGGCGATAGATTCCCCTCTCTGGAGCCCCGAACAGACTCCAAATCAGCCCTCCCGAGGAAGAATAGGGCTTGGCAGTAGCTCCGTATCGTAAAACGCGATGAATCCTTCTCTTTTATTTTTTTCACCCTGAACGTGAATATATGGAGTTGGAGTTGAGGTCGGTGGAGCTCCAGGGGGTCCACGAGGCTGGGGGCATGCCCTAGGGGGGCTCCCCCACCCTCGTGGCTAGGGTGTGGGCCCCCTTCTGTTGATTCTTTTGCCGGTATTTTTTATTATTTCCAGAAAGTGACTCCGTGAAGTTTCAGGTCATTCTGAGAACTTTTATTTCTGCGCAAAAATAACACCATGGCAATTCTGCTTAAAACATCGTCAGTTCGGGTTAGTTCGATTCAAATCATGCAAATTAGAGTCCAAAACAAGGGCAAAAGGGTTTGGAAAAGTAGACACGTTCGAGACGTATCAGGTTCCCACCATTTTACTTTGGGTATTTTCTCAATTGCTATTTATTGATATTTCTATCAAGATTGTGTTAGCCCTTGTCTTTAGCTTTCCAACAAACTTGGTTTCATCAAATTCGGAGTTCGTTTGCAAAAGTTGTGGCCGTTTCAATTTCACCGGTTCCCGCATCTCTCTACCTAGTGCGGGTGCATGGTGTCCTTGACCCCCGGGTGCCCGGGGTCACTCGAGCCCCTCCTTAGTCCTTGTACAATGGGAGATTCTTAGGGAGGTGCTTAGAAAATAAATCGAGTTTTTCTGAAGCACCGGTGCCTATTTCTACAGGAGAGACGCTTAGTTAAGCGTCTATCCTGCACAAATAAGCACCGGTGCTTAAGAAAAGCCTGGTTTATTTCTCTAAGCACCTACCCTAAGCACCTTGCATTGTACAAGGTCTTAGACAGCTCTCTGATAGGTCCGGGTGCCCGGGGTCTCGCCCCCCCCCTCCCCGGGTGCCCGGGGTTATCCGGGCTGCTCCCTCACATCCTCTTACATTCTCTGTCCGGTGCGGGTGCCCGAGGTTTGGGGCCCCGGGTGCCAGGCCCCTCCCCACCACCTCCTCGTCCCTCCCTGTCCGATGTGGGTGCCCGGGATTTCGGGCCCCTGGGTGCCCGACCCATCCCAGCAGCTCCTCTCAGCCTACCCCGGGTGCCCGGGGTCTTGGACCCCCGGGTGCCAGGTCCCCCTGCCCTGTTGCTTTCCTTGTATGTACGGGTGCCCGGGGTTTTACCCCTGGGTGCCCGGGGTTGTATGACATTGTTCTCTATTGGCACTACAAAAAAAAGACACATCTGTGACATCTTGGACCGAACGAAAAAAATTGTGTCATACTTATGACACTTCTATGATGATAATTGTGATAAAACCCGGTATCATCATAGATGTGGTGGGATCCTACTTCTATGAAAAAAATCATGACAGAAAATGGGCTTTTCATCCTGGGCGGGCCGGAGACGCAGCTGCATGACATTCTTTGGGCCGTCCATGACAGAAAAAATCGTGGTAGAAGCGAGAGCGAGGAAAATTTCGGGGAGCTCCCGGTTACGGTGGGTGGTCGGGGGCTGAGCGATGCGCGTTTCTCTCGTACACGTACGTGCGTGTGTGCAAGGCGTTGGGCTCTAACTGAACCCGAGCGAGGCGTCGCCTAACTGAACCCGAGCGATTGCACTGCAGGCTACGCGTTACTAAACCCAAGCGACCGAGCGATTCCTTCGCTACTGCTGCTAACTGAAGCCGATCGATGCTGCCTCTGGATGAACAGTGAGCGTTGCAGGGGGGTTTGGATGAACAGTGAGCGTTGCGGGGGGGTTTGGATGAATAGTGAGCAGTGGGGGTGGATGAACAGGACCTCGTGGCGTTGCCTCTGGATGAACAGGACCTCGATCAATCGAGCCGGTTGGGGCTAGATGAACAGGACCCCGTGGAGGGTTGGATGAACAAGACGACCCCGTGGAGGGCTGGATGAACAGTAGATGGTGGAGGGGTGGATGAACAGTAGCCCGTGGAGGAGTGGATGAACAGGAGCCCGTGGAGAGGGGTGGTTGAACAGTAGCCGGTGGAGTAGCGCGCGGTGGAGGCTGGATGAACAAGAGCCTGTGGATGAACAGTCGCAGGTGGAGGCTGGAGGAGGTCGACGGTGGATGAACAGTAGCCCATGGAGGCTGGAGGAGGTCGACGGTGGAGATGAAAAGTATCCCTTGGAGTCCCATTTTGCGGTACGCCACACCCCTCCTGATGAACAGGACCCCCGTTTCGACCGTAGCGCTCCAACACAAGTCCGTTTCGTCCGTTTTGCGGTACGCCACACCCCTCCCGATAAACAGGACCCCCGTTTCGACTGTAGGAGGTCTGTTTCCTCCGTTTTACGGTACGCCAGACCCCTCCCGATGAACAGGATCCCGTTTCGAATGTGGCCGGTCGAACACAAGGCCGTTTCCTCTGTTCTGCGGTACGCCAGGCCTCGCTCCCATGGCCTGTTCCGTCCAAGCCCTCCCGATGAACACGAGACGCATTCTGTTCCGACCCGGCCAGTTGGCTCCCCATGAACACGACGACGACGATGTTTCTCCGTTCCGACCCAGCCATGTACACAAGCCCTGGCCGTACGTATGCGCGAGTAGGCGTTCGAGACCCCGCCTGTATGTATATATGTGGCCGTATTTTCTTTCTTGCACCCTGGCCGTTGTACGTACGTGTACATGCTACGTGCGCGCCTCTACTACGACATGTGTGCGCCTCTACTACGACATGTGCGTGCCTCAACATCGACCAGTATGTACGTACACATTCGCGACCAGAATGACAACCCTACGTACGCTTCGACCAGGTGGGTCCTGACCGTCAGGCACTTTCTTGCGTGCAAAGATGTAGCTAGTGGGTCCCAGTAGTCAGGGGGGCGAATCGTTTTTTGTTTGCCCGGACGCACTTCCTTGCATGCGAAGGTGTAGCTAGTGGGTCCCAGCTGTCAGGGGGAAACGTTTTTTTCGTGAAATACGGTGGCTCGTCCGGTGGGTCCCTGCTATCAGGTGGAAGAATAATAATTTTGCGCGTAATAAGGAAGCACTTCCTTGTGGCCATCGTGGACCCAGCTGTCAGCCTCTCCACGTACAGTACTCTTCCGATGAAAGTCGGTCGTTGATCACATTGACCACGCCGCGCCGAGAGCGCGGTGGACGACGGCGAGGCCTAGGAAGGGGACAACGCGGAGCCGGGGAAGACGCAGCAATGGATGCCCACGCGAAGAGGAGTATGAGGGTTCACTGGTTCGGCTGCGGTGTGAGGCTGCCGTCGCCGCAGAATAACAGGTGGTGTGGGTGAGTAGAGGGATGGCCTAGCTAGTGGTGGGAGTAGTAGGGGGCGGTGAGGCCTCCGCGGCATCACATCCGGCCACGGGAGGCGGGAGCATGCGGCACGATCGGCGCTGCTTTGGGTGGCTGGAGCATGAAGACCAGAGGTTGAAGAAGCACTACGGCCGTTGGATGGACATCGTACGGTCACTAGAGCTAGAATCGTTCATATTGACTAAGTTGACAAAGCCCTCCGTCCCCATCAACTTAGTAGGTCCACAAGTCAGCCTCCCACGAAGGTGAGTCCCAGCTAGAAGGGGGGTATTCATTTTTTTGTGCGTAATAAGGAGGCACTTCCGGTGGGTCCAAGCTGACAGCGGGGGGAACATTTTTTCGCGAAACACAGAGGCCCTTCTAGTGGGTCCCAGCTATCAGGTGGAGGAATCATTATTTTGCGCGTACTAAGGAGGCATTTCTCTGTGTGGGCCCCTACTGTCAGCCTCTTCTGATAGTTGTTGTTTGTTGACCATGTTGACCTCGCCGCGCCAAGAGCACAAATGCAGTGGACGAGGGTGAGGCCCAGGAATAGAACCACCCGGAGCCGGCGAAGCCACCGCAGCGGATGCCCACGCTGAGGGGAGTACGAGCGCTGACTGGTCGGCTGTGGGGTGAGGCTGATGTCGCCAGAAAATAAGAGGATGTGTGGGTGGTTAGAGGGATGGCCTGGCGGCAGCACAGCCAGCCATAGGAGGAGGGAGCAAGCAGTCCCGCCGGCGCTCGTTTGGGCGGCTGGAGCAGGAAGATCAGAGATTGAAGAAGCAAGGCGGCCGTTGGATGGACATCCAGCAGTCACTCCTGTGTGTTGACTAAGTTGACAAAGCCTTGCGTACGCGTCAAAAATAATTTAGGACAGCGTCATCGTCAACCTAGTAGGCCCAGAAGTCAGCCTCCAAATCTGTGGAAAGCAGCATACAGCCCATTAGCCATTATTTTCAATAATTTACAGCCCATTTGCTAATTCTTAAGGATATTTGAAGCCCATATTCTTTTTATTAGCATTACAGACCATATATTCTGGGCACTGCTAAAAAATTCAATGAAATTTTAAATATTTCGGTGGGGTCCGAACTCTTTTACTCACGAAATTTTGAGTCACGTTAAAAATAATTTTCAAAAAATTATATCAAAATAAAAGTCAAAAAACAATTCTCCACAAAAAAAAGAATGAAATTTAGAATCTTAACTAGCAAGATGCCCGTTCGTTGCATGGAACATGAAGATGCATTTGTATGAGTAGTTTATCTTGTGGGAGAAAAGATGATATTTTAATGTAATTGCCAGTTGGCTTTGGTTTTTATAAGAGTAGAGAGTAGAGAAATCCTGAAAAAAAATGATATTTTAATGCAATTGCCGGTTGGCTTTGGTTTAAAAATTTATAGCCCATTTCTTACAACTTATAGCCCATTTTCTGGGGAAGCCCATTTCTTACTACTTACATCCCTCCTCGTCTTGAAAGTTTTGCAGCCCGGCAGGGCTGAGAAAAGCAAGTAGACCTTGGTTTTGGTATTCTCCAAAAAAAAGAACTGGGCTAGCCAATTTCAGAAATAAAAACTATATCAATTGGGCTCGTCATGTGCTTAATAAAAGCGTAAGTGTGGGCTAGATGGGCCACAGCCCCCGCACAGCGCGCAGTTTAGCTCCGTCTCTGAAACTAAAAACAACTGGGCGAGCTGCTGGGTCCCTGGTGTTATCCGCTCGTTGTGTAATTTTCTCGTTTATTGACTACATTAACAATGGCGTGGGACCTAGTTGTCAAACAATTAGGAGGAAGTATTTTTTTGGCTTATAATAACGAGACACCTGCTTGCAAAATGCAATGACCCTGGTGGGTCCCTACTATCAGCCTCTCCATGTACAGTCATCTCCTGATTCCTCTTGGTTGTTGACCATGTTGACAACGCCAGACGGCGGCGGGCACAGCGAGCGAACCAAGGCGGAGGGGAGTACAAGGGCAACAACATGCAACTCAAGCATACAAATGGTACAAAAAGCCCAAGGATTAATTGTTCATCAAATTTTTAGACAAAACCCAGATTGAACATGACAGTAACATCTAACCCAACCACTCTTTTTTGCAGTCACAAACAAATGGATCGGTCTGATCCATAAAATCAACATCCTGTGCAAAACAAATATTACAGGATGACTACAACTTGCTGTAAATAGAAGCCGAGCATGTTTAGAAGCCCATTTGTCCACCTGAAACTTCTTTTTGTGCTGTTCAATATGTCCGTCCGTGAGAAATCTCTTGCGGTAAAAATTAAGCCTCATGGACAATAGTAACCTCGCATTCAACAGGAAGAATGTGACAAAGCTTCTGTTTTCCTGGTTGGATGCATATCGTTCCATCGTTATTGTCCTCAAACGAATGTCATGAGAACTGATAAAATCCTTGTGCTTATTACGCCACCGATTGGTTATATGTTTTTCTCCATGTGGTTCTGCCTAAGTAGACATGAAGATTGAAAACAGTTAAGGTCTGAAAAAAGAGTATGTCGAAAGAACGACAGCTGAACAGTTAATTCTAGTACAATATATACGGGCTTTCAATGTGCACGAAATCATCACCTCTATGTACAAATTCTCCAGAGATCGAAAGCATCACAGCAAGCCAATAATTATGTCCAGATCAAAACTATACATTCTGATATATATGATCTTGACAGAATCCAGCAGCATTGATAGGCTATCAATGGACGAACTCTTCATTCAACATATAACATAATATTAGTACCCAAAGTGTACTCCAAGATGATATAGAACTTATGTGCACAAATGAAAAATGCAGCATATGATTACAAATGTGTAGATGATAATATACGGTACCTGAAAAAGTGAGGAGCCAAACACCAACTCCTTATGATTATTAAATGGTTCACGAATTACACCCAAGGTCTCCAGTTTGGGCGCAGAGACGACAATTATTTGTGAAGGTGTATAACAATTATGAAGGAGCAATCTTTCAAGTGAAGGGGCATCTTCGATGATGAGCTGCTACCCTTTAAAACAAATTCCAATCCTTTTAAGCTGAGGCGACTTTATTTGGAGACAACTGATACCGATTTCTATTCCCAAAATAATCAGCAAGCACTCCAGGGCAGGGCAACTGGAGTGGATGATGATGTGCAGTGAGGCCTCCGACAGATAAACCACCACAAGTGAAAGTTTTTTTAGGAGTGGGAGTCGAAGCATTTGTACCAGGTCATCTGGTAGATGGCACCGGGCGAAGGTGGCGGTGTGGAGAGAGGAGGAAAACCGCGAGCTGGGCAATGGTGGTGTGGGCACGAATTCTTGGTGTGTTCGTGGTATGAAACTTTTGTGGTAATGATACAATTCAAACTGCTAGAGTTTTCCGAATTCAGGGGATGTCAGCCAAGCGTCCACCTTGCCGGGTATGGACAGCAGGTAGCGTGTCAGGATGCAGAGGCATTGAACGGGGCCATGCTGGTGAGAAGAGACGATGGCTCTGAGGAGATCAAATTCAGGAAGGACAGATATTTGACGACAGTCGAGATTGAGGGGTGCGGTGCACCATAGAGGGCGCCACCGAGTTGAGAGGACTTGTGTGCGGCAGCAATCCTTGGTGGGGAGAAGCGAGATGATCTCCTCAAGGATGATGTCCGGGAGATCGCTGATGCGGTCCACCAGAGATTCTACCGGTTCCTCAGATCCGGGTGGGGGGGGGGGGGGCTCGCCGCTTCTCCCCGCGCTACCGGGTGCGGGATCTACAACCGGCGTCGCCGCTGGCGGGAGCCTCATCTTCTTGGTGCTGGCACCAGCTGACTCCATTTTCCTTGTGGGCATCGCGCCGAGCTCACGGGTTTGAGGAGAGTAGCCAGAGTCGAGCCTAGTGGCAGTGCGAGTGGGGAAGAAGGAGGGCTGGGGATTTCTGTAGGAGTGGAAGAAGAGGAGTAGGCGTTTTCTGTACGAGTGAGGAAGAAGGTGAGCGGGGGTTTTCTGGAGGAGTGAGGAAGATTGGGGAGCGGGGGGAATTGGGGGGGGAGACGGAAGCGGGAGAGCGAGTTGTTCGTGTTTATAATTCCCGTTGCACTAACTACTCGCTTTTTCACGAGAACCGCTCTCTTCTTTTGCGTTGCTGCATTGGAGTTGGTGCATGGACTTGGCTGACTGGCCATGCATGCAGGATGCATGTGCCCGCCGGCCACTGCATGCGCCTGGTTTGTTACTAGGCCTATTTAATAGGGTGGTTATGGAGTAAATTAAGGAGATTTATTTTCTCTGTGTGCATCCACCAAATTAGAGGATGGGGTACTGGATGCAGACACTCACATTAAACTAAGCTTCAGAAGATATGGTATGCATATTAACATTCAGAAGAACAAAAGTTTAGCATGTCTATGCATTTCAATGATTCACCATACTATAACCAATACAAAGCTGTGAGAAGGTGTGGAAATAAAGAAAATCAGTTGCACTACTTGTTTGCTACTCCACACATGACAGGATCGTTCCGCACTGCATTCAGCAAGTCAACGTACGAATAAGCAAATTTGTCTTGTGGTGGTCATTGTACCTAGTTACGAATGTAGGAATACCTGGAGCACCATGAGGTTAGCTGACAGCAGGTAGATACAACCATATAAATTTTGTGCGGTGCTACCAAAGTTGAGGTTTGTATCCCTTCCCGTTATGAGAATTCTTCTTGAAGTTGGTAGAATGTGACAGCTTGTTCTTTGCATCAAACTTGCCTTTCCCCTGAGATTTGTTCTTGTTGTTTTGGGGCTGGTTGGGCTAGAAATTCTTCTCGTGTACCATGTGGGCACTAGAAGCTCCCTCAGCGACCCGAGCACGTGTGTCTTTTGGTCTCGCCTTCTCCTCAAAATCAAGAGTGCTAATGAGATCCAAAATAGAAAACTCATGCTCTTGTTTCTCAGAGAAGTAGCAAAATCGTTCCACGAAGGTGGAAGCTTGGCAATGATGGTTCCAGCAACAAATTTGTCCGGTAACACACACTTAAAGTACTCAAGTTCCTTAGAGAGTGACTGTATCTTATGAGTCTGCTGAACAACAGAGCGCTCATCAGTCATCTTGTAGTCACAGAATTGCTCCATGACGTACAACTCGTTGGCAGCGCCCGAGGGCCCAAACATGGCCTCGAGCGCAGCCCACATGTCTTTGCCGCTGTCAAACGACATATATGAATCCACAATGGAATCGTCAAGAACACTCAGCAGGGCGGCTTTGAAGAGGGTATCTATGTTCTGAAAAGCTTCCAGCTGTGTAGGATTAAGATCGCCCTCAGGCTTACCTTAGTGCCGTCATAGTAGTACATGATCTAAAACCAATATACTGCTCTTGTGCGCCACCTTTTATATTGCACCCCCTTAAAAGTAGGCGGCTTCAAAAGCGCAGCAAAACCACTCGGAGTAAATTGCCTATAATCAGGTTTTTGGATTGGATTGTTGAATATATGAGCAATTTACTATGAGATTTAATCTGAATCAGTAGTAAATAGATCATGACGACAATTGCAAACATCAAAGTAATGATGCGGACTAAACTAGGAGGACAGAATCACATACTGTATAGGGGAGCAGAACGGATGTGGTTGATATTGTCACTCATGTCGTTGATGAAGAGGTTACTGAGGTCGGGGAAGAAGGTTGTCGTTGAGGAAGTCATCGCTGGCAGCAGTCACACGAGTGTGCTCCCCAAAAACCTGATCGCCCCTCTCCCGTACAGGATCACGAAAGGAGGGGTTCGGAGAACTGTTGTCCCTTCTCGCGGTGCACGCTAGAAGGAGGGCTGGAGAAGATTTGCGCCGTGGCGCTAAGATCTGGAACGGTGCGAAACCATATGATACATCGGCGGCTTGGGTAGAGCATGTCAGGTTGGTCGTGCGAGTATAATAGTAGGCCTTTGGCCCCCAAACCCCACGTCCAAGGCAATAATAGCCCCACCAAGGTTTGTCTCAAAAAAATGGAGTAATTAAAGCATCCATTAGTTCCTTTAGTATAAATACTATACATTAATAATGGCCCCACCTTTTGTCTCACAAAGTATGTTGGAGTACAACTAGCTACACATTTACAATCCGCTTCTCTTCTCTCTCCTCTTCTCTCTCCTTCAACTAAGAACAAATACTATATTTAAATCCGTATAGCCTGCTTATGTTATCTAATTGTAGTACTTGCTCTAAAGTTACTCTCCACTGTGTAGTCTGAAATGCCGGGAGTGCAGCGGGCGGTACCCTCGGTTGGTGCGCCGCTTCTACGGCGGAAGCAGTGAGAGTTCGCGTCGCCCTGACTTGCCATCAATGTGGAGCGGCGGGATCAGCTGGCGCCGGGCGGGAAGCGCGCGCGGGAGGGGGGAGGAGTTTTTGTTGGGCCAAGAAGGTGAGAAGCCAACTTGGGATCGGTCCGGACGGGGAAATATCATGTGCTCCCATACTCTGCATATGACACTAGTCTATGTTACTACTCCCTCCTTTCCGGTTTATAGAGATGTTTAGAGTAACATAGTAATATGTTACAGTATAAGTAACTCCCCACTATGACCAGCCTTGGCCTCTCCCAGTGCTCTGCCATGTATACCTGCTAAGCCTGCCACGTAGGCATAAAATATGATGTGGCACCAATAAACTAAGCACCTGTGCATTGAAGACTTGAGTTACTAGGCCATTTAATGCACTTAGCACCTCATCTAAGCACATCTAAGTACTTACTAACACCCCCTTGACCGTGGACCTTGACGGTGTACGTCACCTTGCGTCTCATAATTTTCCTCGTCATCATCTGAGTCCTAGAAGATCTCACCCACATCATCATTAGCATGCAGTCGCCTTGATAGAAAATGTGCGCCGAAGGAGTAGAGGCGACTGGGGAGGCACCATGTCGTGGGCGCTCCGTGCGTGCTCGTGTGCGTGCAACATGCGTGTTTTTCCATCGGTGCTAGCTCTAAGGCCGAGGCTGCGATCGTCTTCGTCTCCGACTAGTCGTTGAGCAACGGCGGCAAAGAGGTGCTGCAAGAGATGCGTGCTACATCTTGAGCTTGCGTTGGTTTTCCTTGAAGAGGAGAGGGTGATGCAGCAATAGTAGCGTAAGTATTTCCCTCAGTTTTTGAGAACCAAGGTATCAATCCAGTAGGAGGCTCCTCCAAAGTCCCACGCACCTACACAAACAAACAAAGAACTCGCAACCAACGCAATAAAGGGGTTGTCAATCCCTTCGCGGCCACTTGCGAAAGTGAGATCTAATAAAGATAGTATGATAAGATAAATACATTTTTTGTATTTTATAATATAGATGCAAAAAGTAAAGATGCAAATAAAAGTAGATTGGAAGCAAATATTATAAGAGATAGACCCGGGGGCCTTAGGTTTCACTAGTGGCTTCTCTCAAGATAGCATAAGTATTACGGTGGGTGAACAATTTACTGTCGAGCAATTGATAGAAAAGCGAATAATTATGAGATTATTTAGGCATGATCGTGTATATAGGCATCACGTCCGTAACAAGTAGGCCGACTCCTGCCTGCATCTACTACTATTACTCCACACATCGACCGACTCCTGCCTGCATCTAGAGTATTAAGTTCATAAGAACAGAGTAACACATTAAGCAAGATGACATGATGTAGAGGGATAAACTCAAGCAATATGATATAAACCCCATCTTGTTATCCTCGTTGGCAACAATACAATACGTGCCTTGCAACCCTTTCTGTCACTGGGTAAGGGCACCGCAAGATTGAACCCAAAGCTAAGCACTTCTCCCATGGCAAGAAAGATCAATCTAGTAGGCCAAACCAAACTGATAATTCAAAGAGATTTGCAAAGATAACTCAATCATACATAAAAGAATTCAGAGAAGATTCAAATATTTCTCATAGATAAACTTGATCATAAACCCACAATTCATCGGATCTCGACAAACACACCGCGGAAAGAGTTTACATCGAATAGATCTCCACAAGAGGGGGAGAACATTGTATTGAGATCCAAAAAGAGAGAAGAATCCATCTAGCTAATAACTATGGACCCGTAGGTCTGTGGCAAACTACTCACAACTCATCGGAGGGGCAAGGATGTTGATGTAGAAGCCCTCCGTGGTCGATTCCCCCTCCGGCGGAGCGCCGGGGAAGGCTCCAAGATGGGATATCGCAGATACAGAAGGTTACGGTGGTGGAAATTGTGTTTCGTCTGCTCCCTGGAAGTTTTCGGGGTACGTAGGCTTATATAGGAGGAAGAAGTACGTCAGTGGACGCCCAAGGGGCCCACGAGATAGGGGGCGTGCCCTATAGAGGGGGGCGCCCTCCTATCTCATGGGAGCCTCGGCTGCTTCTTAACTTGCACTCCAAGTCCTCTGGATCACGTTCGTTCCAAAAATCACGCTCCCGAAGGTTTCATTCCGTTTGGACTCCATTTGATATTCCTTTTCTTCGAAATACTGAAGTAGGCAAAAAAAACAGCAATACAGGCTGGGCCTCCGGTTAGTAGGTTAGTCCCAAAAATGATATAAATGTGTAAAATAAAGCCCATAAACATCCAAAAGGGCTAATATAATAGCATGGAACAATAAAAATTATAGATACGTTGGAGACGTATCAATGAGTAGGCGCCGTTGCGTGCGAGCTTCGCCGTAGCACGACAAACCGGACGTCACCGCAGATGGCGCACGCCTCCATGCAGCCGAGTGTGTGCGCATGCATGTGTTATTCACGTGCATTGTGCGGACGAGCGTGTGTGCATGCACGTGTTGTGTACGTGCGTTGTGTGCTCCATGCTGTGCGCGTATGTGCATGAGTTGGATCGAATGGAGTTAGTGCGTTGGCTTGTGTACATGCGTGGCTGCATGCATCCTGTACATGCGTGGCTTGTTACATGGTTATCAATATAAACTACTCCCTCTATTCCTAAATATAAGTCTTTCTAGCCATTTCAAATAGACTACAACATACGGATGTATGCAGACATATTTTAGAGTGTAGATTCACTCATTTTGTTTCATATGTAGTCCCTTGTTGAAATATCTAAAACGACTTATATTTGGGAATGGAGGGAGTATAAAACATCTTCAACTTAGCATCCTGATGTACCATTTCTAGTGGTTAGCAAAGAGTTCATGTTCTTTTATTTGTTTATAGGTGGGCAGGCGGCAAAAAACAGGGGAAAACGCGCAAGGTTCCTTGCAGACGCTCCACCGCGAGGTTCCTTGCTCCTTCTCGGTCGTTGGGAATCTATGCTCTTCAACTCTTTTCTTTTACGTGAGCTTTGTTCATCCTTTTCCCAACACGCGAGACATCTAGCATCAAGGTGCACGTGTCATGCAAGAAAATGGAGATAATCAGATAAGCAGTGCGTAAGTGAGTCGTGCACTTTGATGGCACCTACGCAATATTTTTTCTCCTCGATGGCACGTGAATAGTGCATGTACTCAACGACGGAGCACGGGATGGTAGCAATGACATGGTCAGCCCTTTTTTGGAGAGAGTACATACTAAATAACTTTGATGTGTCCCGTCAACTCGCAGAACGACGAGAAGCTTGATTACGCCTTCTCCCTCGCCGACGCGTGTGCGGTGGCTCGCAGCACGCGGAGAAACTTTTGCTTACAAGCGGTGGATGTGCAGCAGTTCATTTGGTGTCAGATTTCCAGAAGTACTACTGTAGAACCATCGACTTCCGGAAGAGGCAAAGAGCCAAGCGCAAGGTTACCTACTAACCATAGGCAAGGCGTAGTGGGAGTAACATAAGTAGAGGTACCTCCTTTTTTATTCTAGAAACAACCACACGCGAATATCGAGGTGTTGGTTACGTAGAACAAATTTCCTGGAGTCTGTGCTCAGCCCTCCTCTATCTCTCTTCTCAGCCAGCCAGCGAACGCGCGGAGCCCATCGTCTGTTTGCTCACATGCGGTCCCACATGTCAGTGAAAACGCAAGAGGACCCACTGAACCTGCACATCTTTCACCTCGACGTGCTGGTGATGTAAAACAAATCCAATAAAGATCTTCGGTGACCGCTTTTGGAGTTACTCAAGAGTAGTAAGATTCTATTTACAGTTTAACCCAAGATGCACATCACGTGGCTTCAACTACCACTCTATTTTCTTGCATGACACGACCTGGATGCTGGATGTCCCACGTGTCGGCAAAAGGAGGAAGAACCCGACCAAATCTTCAGTTGTGCTCTCGGATTAGACTAGTTGTGCTAACTTAAAAATTTATTGTGTACTCCCTCCGTTCCAAAATACTTGACTTCCATTTGTCCAAAAATGGATGTACCTATATACTAAAAGATGTCTAGATACATCTATATTTTGACAAATAGAAGCATGTATTGTGGAACGGAGGGAGTAGAATGGATGCATGTTTTGGTATTGGGAAGAAGAGTACATCGATATATTGATAGAGCTCTAGCACTTTTAGCTAGCATAGAGGCTAGAGATGAGACTAGTGCACTTGTTGATACTCCTACTAGAATAGAGGCTAGACATGAGACTAGATGCGAGGAAGCAACGTCTACTTCTTTACACTCGAAGAAGTAAGAAGCATGCGAGATCGAGCCTCCGCAGATCAACAATGAATGCATCGAGAAGGCACTAATCCAACTTACAGGAGCAGTTATGGAAGTTGGATATCTTCTAAAATGTATTCTTGTGGTTCTTGTTTTCTTTGATCTTGCTTTTCTAGTCAAAATTATCATTGGAGTTCATGCAAAATAGAGGTCCGTGTGGGGTCGTGCGTTGGAGTTGGCCTTACAAGTGGGACCGCAGTTGAGGAAACCGACTATCGGCAAACCCCCACCTCGCCCGCCGCGCGATGGCTGAAGTTAGAGAAACGATGAGGTTGAAGAGATTGCTCTAGCATGGACTCCAAGAAATATGGTGTCAAATGGATGTCGTGGTGGTGGCGTGTGCCGTACTCCTAGACGTACTCCTACTACTTATATAGTACTCCTACTAGAAGTATCGAGGATTCGAGGTGCTGGTTATGTACGGAGAACACATTAACATATGGCTACAGTAAAAATACCCGCCCGACGCGCGAAGCATGTGAAGCTAGTATAAATAGTGTACTGCTATTCTTGATTGGCCTCATCCGATAACCTGTTGCAATGCACGTACAATTATGTATTTGGAAAATATTTTTTTGCCTCGTCGCACCACTCACTCAGAGAAGCGACTCGAAAGCCATTCATAAATTTAGTAAGTTTATCACAGGCATATCATTTTATTAAATACAACAGGTCATCAACCCACATCGACAACGAGGATACATTATAAATACTAAAGTTTTCATCACACAACAAATAACAAGCAATGAAATGAACTTCAACTCAACCAATCCTTGGCGTTGGAAACGCTTGCTTTGAACCACAAGTGATTCTCTAGGACGGGCCATCTATTGTCAATATCAAGACCAACGCAGGACTGATCATCCAGGCTGAAGCGGCCTACTATATCAGTACCAGGGTAGGGAACCACCCAAATGTCCGAGGTATAGATACAGTTACTTCTCATAAATGGTACTAGTAACATTGTGTCAACATCAGTTGGATCGCCTTTCACCATCATCGGATAGTTTTGTCCAAGGAAGAGCGAGTTTTCTCCAAGAATATCAATTCTATACTAGGGAGAAGGTGTTGGTGCTAGCACACTAGTATCCATCCCAAATACCATGCAACGAGTGTTGGGATAGGTCCAGAGAGTGCGACCATGGCAGACAACAAGTGCTCCCTCAGTAGTAACAAACTCAGTGCGCTGTATACAGACAAGAAGAGGTGATCCATCAAAATTAGTTGCCAGGTGCCACTAAGTATATAAGTTCTGCTCGTCCTCATGCTCGTGACCATCACTATCGTCATATCCCCCTTGGTAATAAAAATTTTCAAGTATAGGTGGTGGAATGTTCATAGGACCTAGGAAACACAAGAAGAAAGTTAATTAGTAAAGGGAAACTTGCTAACCCGCATGCATGTGGATGAAACAGTTATAATTATGGTGGAAGACAAACGTACCGAAACTACGAGGATCCCATGCAAAAACAGTGCCATGAGTGGTGGAAGCAAACACAAGACCCACGTATTGAATTGCATCACAGTACACATCCGTGTATAGAAACTGATTTTTGAGCAATATCCATCGAGTCGAACCACAAAGCACGACAACAAGCTTGTCGAAGATAGCAACAACTACATAGTTCATGTAATTCCAAGAGAGGTTGGGAACTCGACAAATTGCTATCTTCCATAGAAGACAGTCACCATGATCGTATTTGAACATGCGTACAATACCGGTGTGCTCAACCTCTGGGCAGTCTGCTGAGATTTTTCGAATAGGAACCCAGTGATGAGTGTACACATTCACAAGTTCCCACTCGCAGGTTGATAACCCGCAAGTATACAGGATAGTTGTAGAGTCTTTCGATAAGTAAGAGTGTCGAACCCAATGAGGAGCTAAAGGTAGAACAAATAATCTCTCAAGTCCTATCGGCCACTGATAACACTCTACGCATGCTTGACGTTCGCTTTACCTAGAACAAGTATGAAACTAGAAGTACTTTGTAGGTGTTGTTGGATAGGTTTGCAAGATCCTAAAGAACGCGTGAATAAAAACTAGGGGCTGTTTAGATAAAGATGCAATAAAGTAAATAAAGCGAGTGTGGAAAAGTGGTGGTAGGAGTTGTGAAAATGTCCCTAAGCAATTGACTACGTTACTAGACCGATAGCAAGTTTTATGTGGGAGAGGCATAAGCTAACATACTTTCTCTTCTTGGATCATATGCACTTATGATTAGAACTCTAGCAAGTGTCCGCAACTACTAAAGATTCATTAAGGTAAAACCCAACCATAGCATTAAAGCATCAAGTCCCCTTTATCCCATATGCAACAATCCCCTTACCTGGGTTTATGCTTCTGTCACTCAAGCAACCCAGCATAAAAGAATCACGAACGTATTGCAACACCCTACAGTGGGAATCCCTCACGCTTGCGCGACATGGAGGGCACAATAGGATAGCAACATAACCACAAGCAAATTAAATCAATCATAGCAATTAATCAACCACCAATAGGACAACGAAAATCTACTCAGAAGCACATCATTGGATAATAATATGAAGCATAAAGCACCATCTTCAAGTAGAGGGTACATCGGGTTGCGGGAGAGTGGACCGCTGGATATAGATGGGGGAAGGTGATGGAGATGTTGGTGAAGATGGCGGAGGTGTTGGTGAAGATCGCGGTGATGATGATGGCCCCCGGCAGCGTTCTGGCGGCACCGGAAGCAAGGGGGAGAGAGCCCACCTTCTTATTATTCTTCCTTGACCTCCTCCCTAGATGGGAGAAGGGTTTCCCCTCTGGTCCTTGGCTCCCATGGCGTGGGAGGGGCGAGAGCCCTCCTAGATTGGATCTATCTCTCTGTTTCTGCGTTCTCAGATTCTGCCCCTTCACCATTTCTTTTATATCCGGAGATCCGTAACTCCGATTGGGGTGAATCTTTCGCCCAGTTCTTTCTCATAAAATTAGCTTTCTTGCGGCAAAAGAAGAGCATCAACTGCCTTACGGGGGGTCCACGAGAGTCCAGGGCACGCCTACCTCCCTAGGGCGTGCCCCCCTATCTCCTGGCCCCCTCGGGCACCGTCTCGCATTGATTTTACTTCCCAAAAATCACAAGTATTCCAAAATAATTCTCTGTCTGTTTTTATCCCATTTGGACTCAGTTTGATATTGGGTTTCTGCGAAACAAAAAACATGCAACAGACAGGAACTGGCACTGGGCACTGGATCAATATGTTAGTCCCAAAAAATAGTATAAAAAGTTGCCAAAAGTATATGAAAGTTGTAGAATATTGGCATGGAACAATCAAAAATTATAGATACGACGGAGACGTATCAGCATCCCCAAGCTTAATTCCTGCTCGTCCTCGAGTAGGTAAATGATAAAAAAGATAAGTTTTGATGTGGAATGCTACCTAGCATAATGTTGATCATATGTCTAATCATGGCATGAATATTAAGACACGAGTGATTCAAAGCAATAGTCTATCATTTGACATAAAAACAATAATACTTCAAGCATACCAACCAAGCAATTATGTCTTACCAAAATAACATAGCCAAAGAAAGCTCATCCCTACAAAATCATATAGTCTGGTTATGCTCCATCTTCATAACACAAAGCATTCAAATCATGCACAACCCCGATGATGAGCCGAGCAATTGGTTCATACTTTTTAACGCACTTTAGCTTTTTCAACTCTTACGCAATACATGAGCGCAAGCCATGGACATGGCACTATGGTGGTATATGGTGGTGGTTGTGAGGACAAAAAGGGATAAGATAATCTCACATCGACTAGGCGTATCAACGGGCTATGGAGATGCCCATCAATAGATATCAATGTGAGTGAGTAGGGATTGCCATGCAACGGATGCACTAGAGCTGTAAATATATGGAAGCTCAACAAAAGAAACTAAGTGGGTGTGCATCCAACTTGCTTGCTCATGAAGACCAAGGGCATTTTGAGGAAGCCCATCATTGGAACATACAAGCCAAGTTCTATAATGAAAAATTCCCACTAGTATATGAAAGTGAAAGCATAGGAGACTCTCTCTATGAAGAACATGGTGCTACTCTGAAGCACAAGTGTGGTAAAAGGATAGTAACATTGCCCCTTCTCTCTTTTTCTCTCATTTTTTTCTTTTTTTCTTTTTTTCTTTTTTTTTCTTTTTTTTATTTTTAGGGGGATTCTTCGGCCTCTCTTTTTTATTTGGGCTTCTTAGGCCTCTTTTATTTTTCATAAAGCTCGGAGTCTCATCCCGACTTGTGGGGGAATCATAGTCTCCATCATCCTTTCCTCACTGGGGCAATGCTCTAATAATGATGATCATCACACTTTTATTTACTTACAACTAATATTACAACTCGATATCTCGAACAAAGATATGACTCTATATGAATGCTTCCGGCGGTGTACCGGGATGTGCAATGATCTAGCATAGCAATGACATCAAACGGACAAGCCATGAAAACATCATGCTAGCTATCTTACGATCATGCAAAGCAATATAACAATGAATGCTCAAGTCATGTATATGATGCTGATGGAAGTTGCATGGCAATATATCTCGGTATGGCTATGGAAATGCCATAATAGGTAGGTATGGTGGCTGTTTTGAGGACGGTAAATATTGGGTTCATGATACCAGCGAAAGTTGCACGGCACAATAGAGGCTAGCAAAGTGGAAGGGTGAGTGTGCGTATATCCATGGACTCACATTAGTCATAAAGAACTCATATACTTATTGCAAAAGTCTACTTAGCCCTCGAAGCAAAGTACTACTATGCATGCCCCTAGGGGGATAGATTGGTAAGAAAAGACCATCGCTCGTCCCCGACAGCCACTCATAAGGAAGACAATAAAAAGCACTTCATGCTCCAACTTCGTTACATAACGGTTCACCATACGTGCATGCTACGGGACTTGCAAACCTCAACACAAGTATTTCTCAAGTTCGCAATTACCCAACTAGCATGAATCTAATATCACCACCTTTATATCGCAAAACTATTGCAAGGAATCAAACATATCATATTCAGTGATCAACAAGTTTTATGTAGGATTTTATGACTAACCATGTGAATGACAAATTCCTGTCATTTCTCAAAAAAGATATAAGTGAAGCAAGAGAGTTTAATTCTTTCTACAAAAGATATGCCCACGCTCTAACAAATATAAGTGAAGCAAAAGAGCATTCTACAAATGGCGGTTTTCTGTGTAAAGAGAAACAGGCAATCCAACTTCAAATGATATAAGTGAAGCACATGAAGCATTCTATAAAGCCACACTCAAAAGATTTAAGTGAAGTGCAATGAGAATTCTATAAATCAACCAAGGACTATCTCATACCAGCATGGTGCATAAAAGAAAAGTGAAAACTAAATGCAAAAGACGCTCCAAGACTTGCACATATCACATGAACGAAACGAATACGAAAACATACCGATACTTGTTAAAGAAAGAGGGGATGCCTTCCGGGGCATCCCCAAGCTTAGACGCTTGAGTCTCCTTGAATATTTACTTGGGGTTCCTCGGGCATCCCCAAGCTTGATCTCTTGCCTCTCTTCCTTTTCCTCATATCGAGACCTCCTCGTTTAGACACTTCATCAACACAAAACTTCAACAGAAAACTCGGTAAGATCCGTTAGTATAATAAGGCAAATCACCACTCTAAGTACTGTTGGAAACCAATTCATATTTTGTTTTTGCATTGTGTCTACCGTAATATAACTTTTTCATGGCTTAATCCACTGATATAAATTGATAGATTCATCAAAACAAGCAAACTATGCATCAAAAACAGAATCTGTCAAAAACAGAACAGTCTATAGAAATCTGAACATCCATCATACTTCTGGTACCCCAAAAATTCTACCAAAATTAGGAAAAATAAACAATTTGTATAGCAAGACAGTGCAAAAGTGAGCAGAACCAATTGACGTTCCAGTTAAAAATTTAAAATCGTGCACTACAGCCAAAGTTTCTGTCCTGCACCGTACAAACCAACAAGCATTGTAAACATCCTAAAGGCAAACCTTAGCACATTATTTTTATAATACAATGGAATTATACAAGGGGATAATTATTTTTGATGAAAAGTTTCTGTAATCAAGATTCACAAAGTTTTCGTGAGCATGAACAAAGTTCAAGGCTAGCTCCCACTTCAACAATGCTTGTCTTTCTCACTTTCACTTTCCTTTTTGAAAAAAAATTAGGTTCCCCTCTTTATTTTTTTTTGTTTTTCATCTATATGAAAGCACACAACAGAAATAAATGACTCTCTAAAACTTCCGGGTTGTCTCCCTGGCAGCGCTTTCTTTAAAGCCATTAAGCTAGGCATTTAGTGCTCGAGTAATGAATCCACCCGGATCCCAAGGTATATCAAAGCCAATTTTAATTAACAATGACTTGTAATTTAGTAGTGAGCACAAAGTAACATATATCAAGAAACAACGAAGTCTAACTCTCTTCCTATGCATCGGCATGTCATAAAAGAACAATTCATGCACACATAGTAAAGGCCAATGCATAGTATAAGCAGTTTCTTGCAATTATATCGTGTTGGAAACATAGAGAGGTGGAGACATAGTTCCTCTCTAATAATAATTGCAAGTAGGAGCAGCAAGCACATGCATATTATATCTATTAAAATCATCATGTGCAATGGTAAAAGGCAACCCATCAATATAATCCTTACTAAGTGCAAACTTTTCTGATTTAGTGTAGTCGGGAGAATTCAAAAAAATAATAGGACTATCATGCGTGGGTGCAATAGCAACAACTTCATGTTTAACATAAGGAACTATAGCAAGGTCATCTCCATAAGCATAATTCATATTGGCATCTTGGCCACAAGCATAGCAAGCATCATCAAAAAGGGATATTTCAAGAGAATCAACGGGATAATAGCAATCATCCTTCGGTAAGCACGAAGGGGAATTAAACAATGTATGAGTTGAAGAGTTACTCTCATTAGAAGGTGGGCACGGGTGATCAATCCGCTCTTCCTCCTTTTGTTCTTCGCTCTCCTCATCATCTTTTTCATCCAATGAGCTCACAATTTCATCAATTTCTTCTTACATAGCTTCCTGCAAAATATTACTCTCTTCTTGGACAGCAGAGACTTTCTCAATAAATGCATTAATATTGTAATTTTATTCATAATTTTCATAGCAATATCTAAGTATAGCAGGATTTTCAGGCCTATAAACATCATCATCTAAAGCTTCATACTTTCCAAACAAATATTCAATTTAATAAGCAGCCTTAAAAGCAACAAATTCTTCTATTTGTTCCACATCATAGTAATCATAGATACCATTAGCATAAGAAGCTAAGATTTCATTATCATTAAATTTGCATGAAAAAGGGAAGGTGTGGAGCCTTCATCCTAGAGCAACAAGTAATATCATATCTCAGGCATAGTTGACGAGCATACCAACGCAACATATTAATTTGATCCCGTAATAGTTTCCCTTTTTGTGTAAAGCGATAATCCCTAAAGTATTCATGTTGATCCAATGTGTCTCCATTATAAAGTTGAATGGGTTTTCTAGGATTACCAAAGTAGTACATAATATCTTTCACATAATGAGAATCGAGGGTTTTAGGAGTTACCCCATCTCCATGAGTAGCAAGTAAACATAATTTTTTGGTATTTCGTGTTCCATATCCATAACTAAAGATAGAGAACAACTAAGAACAGCAAATAAAAATTACTTAGTGATAAAGCAAACAAGCACACACGAGAAGATTCACCCCACGCTATGACTCCCCGGCAACGGCGCCAGAAAAAGGTCTTGATAACCCGCAAGTATACGGGATAGTTGTAGCCTCTTTCGATAAGTAAGAGTGTCGAACCCAACGAGGAGCTAAAGGTAGAACAAATACTCTCTCAAGTCCTATCGGCAACTGATAACACTCTATGCATGCTTGACGTTCGCTTTACCTAGAACAAGTATGAAACTAGAAGTACTTTGTTGGTGTTGTTGGATAAGATTGCAAGATAATAAAGAGCACATAAATAAAAAGTAGGGGCTGCTTAGATAAAGAAGCAATAAAGTAAATATAGCGAGTGTGGAAAAGTGGTGGTAGGAGTTGTGAAATTTTCCCTAAGCAATTGACTACTTTACTAGACCGATAGCAAGTTTTATGTGGGAGATGCATAAGCTAACATACTTTCTCTTCTTGGATCATATGCACTTATGATTGGAACTCCAGAAAGCATCCGCAACTACTAAAGATCATTAAGGGTAAAACCCAGCCATAGCATTAAAGCATCAAGTCCCCTTTATCCCATACGCCACAACCCCCTTACTCGGGTTTATGCTTCTCTTAAGCGAATCATGAACGTATTGCAACACCATACAGTGGGAATCCCTCACGCTTGCGCGACACGGAGGGCACAATAGGGCAGCAACATAACCACAAGCAAATTAAACCAATCATAGCAATTCATCAATCACCGATAGGACAACGAAAATCTACTCAGACATCATAGGATGGCAACACATCATTGGATAATAATATGAAGCATAAAGCACCATGTTTAAGTAGAGGGTACAGCGGGTTGCGGGACAATGGACCGCTGAATATAGATGGGGGAAGGTGATGGAGATGTTGGTGAAGATGATGGAGGTGTTGGTGTAGATCGCGGTGATGATGATGGCCCCCGGTGGCGTTCCGGCGCCACCGGAAGCAAGGGGAAGAGAGGCCCCCTTCTTATTCGTCTTCGTTGACCTTCTCCCTAGATGGGAGAAGGGTTTCCCCTATGGTCCATGGTCTCATACGACTCTACGCACGCTTGACGTTTGCTTTACCTAGAACAAGTATGAAACTAGAAGTACTTTGTAGGTGTTGTTGGATAGGTTTGCAAGATAATAAAGAATGCGTGAATAAAAACTAGGGGCTGTTTAGATAAATATGCAATAAAGTAAATAAAGTGAGTGTGGAAAAGTGGTGGTAGGAGTTGTGAAAGTGTCCCTAAGAAATTGACTACGTTACTAGACCGATAGCAAGTTTTATGTGGGAGAGGCATAAGCTAACATACTTTCTCTTCTTGGATCATATGCACTTATGATTGGAACTCTAGCAAGCGTCCGCAACTACTAAAGATTCATTAAGGTAAAACCCAACCATAGCATTAAAGCATCAAGTCCCCTTTATCCCATACGCAACAATCCCCTTACTCGGGTTTATGCTTCTATCACTCAAGCAACCCACCATAAAAGAATCATGAACGTATTGCAACACCCTACATCGGGAATCCCTCATGCTTGCGTGACACAGAGGGCACAATAGGGCAGCAACATAACCACACGCAAATCAAATCAATCATAGCAATTCATCAACCACCAATAGGACAATGAAAATCTACTCAGACATCATAGGATGGCAACACATCAATGGATAATAATATGAAGCATAAAGCACCATGTTCAAGTAGAGGGTACAGTGGGTTGCGGGAGAGTGGACCGCTGGATATAGATGGGGGAAGGTGATGGAGATGTTGGTGAAGATGGCGGAGGTGTTGGTGAAGATCACGGTGATGATGATGGCCCTCGGTAGAGTTACGGCGCCACCAGAAGCAAGGGGGAGATAGCCCCCCTTCTTCTTATTCTTCCTTGACCTCCTCCCTAGATTGGAGAAGGGTTTCCCCTCTGGTCCTTGGCTCCCATGGCGTGGGAGGGGCGAGAGCCCCTTCGAGATTGGATCTATCTCTCTGTTTCTGCGTTCTCAGATTCTGCCCCTTCACCATTTCTTTTATATCCGGAGATCCGTAACTCCGATTGGGGTGAATCTTTCGCCCAGATCTTTCTCATAAAATTAGCTTTCTTGCAGCAAAAGAAGAGCGTCAACCGCCTTACTGGGGGCCAGGAGAGTCCAGGGCACGCCTGCCTCCCTGGGGCGCGCCCCCCTATGTCCTGGCCCCCTCGGGCACCGTCACGCGTTGATTTTACTTCCCAAAAATCACAAATATTCCAAAATAATTCTCCATCCGTTTTTATCCCGTTTGGACTCCGTTTGATATTGGGTTCTGCGAAACAAAAAACATGCAACAGACAGGAACTGGCACTGGGCACTGATACGTCTCCAACGTATCTATAATTTTTTATGGGATAATTAGATTTATGTCCCTAGTTGTGTCCCACTCGTCTGTTTTACCCCTAATTCCCAAAAGTCACCGGTTCTGTCCAAGTCACTTTGCTCCTCTTATGCTTTTGCCCTTTGACTGTTGACCGTCAGTTTGAAAACTTCATAACTAATTCATACTAAATCAGAAAAATGCAAATAAGATACCAAAATGTTCAGAAATACATCACCTATATGTCAGTGTCATTTGCATTCATGAAAAATGTGTTGGAAAGTGCACATCCGAGTTTTAGCTCTTTTGATACCACCATGAATAGTAAACTCTAAAAAAATTCAAAAAAATTCAAAAAAAATATGGTGGCAAAGAACGACAAATGTTCTAAGTGGTTGCCAAGTTTCATTAGGGAACGACATTCGTGGAAGTCGTGGCAAAAAAATAATCTATTTTGGAGTGGTGATTGTTTTTTTTTGCCGTGGCACCCACGAATGTTATGCCCTAATGAAACTTGGCAGACACTTAAAACATTTGTCATTCTTTGACACCAATTTCTTTCGAATTTTTTTGAACTTTTTTAGATTTTACTATTCATGGTGGTAGCATAAGAGCTAACACTCGGATGGGCACTTCCTAACACTTTTTTCATGATTGCAAATGGCACTAACATATAGGTGATGCTTTTCTAAACATTTTGGTATCTTATTTGCATTTTTCTGATTTAGTATGAATTAGTTATGAAGTTTTTAAACTGATGGTCAAACGGTCAAAGGGCAAAAGCATAAGAGGAGCAGAGTGACTTGGACAGAACCGGTGACTTTTGGGAATTAGGGGTAAAACAGACGAGTGGGACACAACTAGGGGCATAAATCTAATTATCCCATTTTTGATTGTTCCATGCTATTATATTACCCCTTTTGGATGTTTATGGGATTTATTTTACACATTTATATCATTTTTGGGACTAACCTACTAACAGGAGGCCCAGCCCATATTGCTGTTTTATTGCCTGTTTCAGTATTTCGAAGAAAAGGAATATCAAACAGAGTCCAAACGGAATGAAACCTTCAGCAGCGTGATTTTTTGGAAGAATATGATCCTGGAGACTTGGAGTTCACGTCAGAAGATCCTCGAGGCAGCCACGAGATAGGAGCCCCCCCCCCCCCCCCCCCGTGTAGGGCGTGCCCCTATCTCGTGGGCGCCTCGAGCACCTCCCGACCGACTTCTTTCGCCTATATAAGCCTACGTGCCCTAAAAACATTGAATATCAAGATAGAACGGGAGTTCCGCCACCGCAAGCCTCTGTAGCCACCAAAAACCTCTCGGGAGCCTGTTCTGGCACCCTGCCGGAGCGGGAATCCAGCACCGGTGGCCATCTTCATCATCCCGACGCTCTCCATGACGAGGAGGGAGTAGTTCACCCTCGGGGCTGAGGGTATGTACCAGTAGCTATGTGTTTGATCTCTCTCTCTCTCTCTCTCGTGTTCTCTCTATGGCACGATCTTGATGTATCACGAGCTTTGCTATTATAGTTGGATCTTATGATGTTTCTCCCCCCCCCCTACTCTCTTGTGATGAATTGAGTTTCCCTCTTGAAGTTATCTTATCGGATTGAGTCTTTATTTGAGAACACTTGATGTATGTCTTGTCGTGTTTATCTGTGGCGACAATGGGATATCACGTGCCACTTGATATATGTTTTGGTGACCAACTTGCGGGTTCCTCCCATGAACCTATGCATAGGGGTTGGCACACGTTTTCTTCACTCTCCGGTAGAAACTTTGGGGCACTCTTTGAAGTACTTTGTGTTGGTTGGATGAATCTGAGATTGTGTGATGCATATCGTATAATCATGCCCACGGATACTTGAGGTGACAATGGAGTATCTAGATGACATTAGGGTTTTGGTTGATTTGTGTCTTAAGGTGTTACTCTAGTACGAACTCTTTAATAGATCAATCCGAAAGAATAACTTTGAGGTGGTTTCGTACCCTACCATAATCTCTATGTTTGTTCTCTGCTATTAGTGGCTTTGGAGTGACTCTTTGTTGCATGTTGAGGGATTGTTATATGATCTATCTATGTTATTATTGTTGAGAGAACTTGCACTAGTGAAAGTATGAACCCTAGGCCTTGTTTCCTACCATTGCAATACCGTTTACACTCACTTTTATCATTAGTTACCTTGCTGTTTTTATATTTTCAGATTACAAAAACCTTTATCTACTATCCATAGTGCACTTGTATCACCATCTGTTCGCTGAACTAGTGCACCTATACAATTTGCCATTGTATTGGGTGTGTTGGGGACACAAGAGACTCTTTGTTATTTGGTTGCAGGGTTGTTTGAGAGAGACCATCTTCATCCTACGCCTCCCACGGATTGATAAACCTTAGGTCATCCACTTGAGGGAAATTTGCTACTGTCCTACAAACCTGTGCACTTGCAGGCCCAACAACGTCTACAAGCAGAAGGTTGTGTAGTAGACATCAAGCTCTTTAATGGCGCCGTTGTCGGGGAGGTGAGGGCTTGAAGGTATATCTTTAGATCTTGTAATCGAATCTTTTTGTTTCTTGTTTTATCACTAGTTCAGTCTATAAAAGAAAACTGCAAAAAAATGGAGTTAAGTTTGTCTCGTACGCTTCGTCTTTTTAATATCTTTCGTGAGTATGATGGAAAGGAAAATTCTGCTCAAGTGCTAGAATAAGAATGCATTAGAATGCTTGATACCAAATCTTTGAATGATGAGCATGATTGCAATGTTGTTAGTATGAACTCCTTGCATAGTCATAGTACTAATGATGATTGCTCTAGTCATGATGGAAATATCTCTTATAAGCATGTCAACTTTTGTGGAGCGCATGTTTGCATGAGCACACCAAATAGAGAAGATATATATTGCAAGAGGCATAAGCATTTAGAAACTAAATGGTTGCAAGAAAGGCTAGATGTGAGTGCTGAAAATTTAAATTTCCTTTGCCGTACTTGTGAACTTTGCAATGAACATGGTCATTTACATCTCCGATGCAAATTATTTCATGATCGAATCGTGTCCAAAAATTGTGATGATTTGATCTCCCTTGCACATTATAATGAACTTAGTTTGCTTTTGGGTTATGAAGAGTTGAAATGTTTAACTAAGCCCATTCCAGAATTTAATCTTGAGCATTTCCTTGATATTGATCTAGAAAAGATTTACATGTTTTGTGCGGAGAATTGCATTGAAAATCCTTATATTGCCAATTACCTAAAGAAAAGAAAGCAAATAGAAGATGATGAGAATACTAATAAAAGGGAAGAGACTTCCCAATATCCTCCTATTATTTCTTATGATGAATCAGGTAACGAGGAGGAGCTTTCTATTCAACCAATCTCGTCAATAAGGAGCTCAAAAAGGAAGGTTGAACCCACACATAATGTGAATAAGAAAAAGAAAAGAAGGAACAACAAAGGTAAAAAGGTATCCCTCCCAAATGTTGTTGCTCCTACTACTCATTGTGATGATTATAATTGCTATACTATTGGTGCTATCCACATTTTTAATGATGAGAGTGATTATGCTTATGATATGAAAGGGCCCAAGCTTGGGGAAGCTATGTTTGATGAGGATGAAATATTTGAGAATATATTTTCTGAAATTAATGTTTGTCCCAAGCTTGGGGATGCTATGTTTAATGAAGATGATATTTTTAGCATCCCAAGTTTTGATATGCAAAGTTGTTATGATGATAGCATGCCTCCTACCTATGATGATTATATTGATGAAAGTGGGTTTGGAAGAGTGTCAACTTTAGGAAGTAGTGATCCCACTATTTTGGAGGATGTTGAATTTTATTGTGATGAATACGAAAGTACATTTGGAAGAGTGTCAACTTTATTTAGTGATTCCACTATCTTGGAAGAGGTTTCAATCGATTATGATGAGAACGAAGTTGCTACTTATGATGATTATTGTGATGAAACCTATGCTATAAAAAGTAGTGATGATTATATTTATAAAACTTGTCATGATTATGATTACCCTTTTTCTGAACATTACTCTTTTAATGTGGAAACAATTTTTAGTGTTCAAGTCTCTTATGATACTCCCACTATTCTGAATGAGAAGAATTTTGCTTATGTGGAGAGTAATAAAATTTCTATGCTCGTAGATCATGAAAAGAATGCTTTAGGTGATGGTTATATTGTTGAATTCATTCATGATGCTACTGAAAATTATTATGAGGAAGGAATATATGCTTGTAGGAATTGCAATAATGTCAAGTTTCCTCTCTATGTGCTTCAAGTTTTGAACTTATGCTTGTTTTACCTTCCTATGCTTGTTGATTATTGTTCCCATAAGTTGTCTGCTCACAAAATCCCTATGCATAGGAAGTGGGTTAGACTTAAATGTGCTAGTCATATGCTTCATGATGCTCCCGTTATGTTTCAATTCTTATCTTTTATGTGAGCATCATTGTCATCATCATGCCTAGCTAAAAAGGCATTAAAGAAAAGCGCTTGTTGGGAAACAACCCAATATTTATCCTTACTGTTTTTGTGTGTCCACATGATTATTCTACTGTAGTAATCATGTTTTGTAGCTTTTGTTTCAATAAAGTGCCAAGTAAGACCTTTAGGATAGCTTACGGTGATAGTTGTGTTGATCCTGCTGAAAATCAGAAACTTTTGCACCCAGTAATTTAGTTTTGTTAATTCACAGAAACATGTTTCTGATCTGATTCTTTTTGCTCTGGATTGGTACACGAATTGCTTAGGACTTCCTAATTTGGTAGGATTTTTGGAGTTCCAGAAGTATACGTTTGATACAGATTACTACAGACTGTTCTACTTTTGACAGATTCTGTTTTCTATGTGTTGTTTGCTTATTTTGATGCATCTATCACTAGTATTAAGTGGTATAAACCATAGATAAGTTGGAATACAGTATATATTACACCAATATGAATTTAGAATGAGTTCATTACAGTACATAAGTGGTGGTTTTATGTTCTTATACTAACGAAGCTTACGATTTTTCTGTTGAGTTTTGTGTTGTGGAGTTTTCAAGTTTTGGGTTAAGATTCGATGGACTATGGAATAAGGAGTGGCAAGATCCTAAGATTGGGGATGCCCAAGGCACCTCAAGACAATATTCAAGGACAACCAAGAGCCTAAGCTTGGGGATGCCCCGGATGGCATCCCCTCTTTCGTCTTCGTTCATCGGTAACTTTACTTGGAGCTATATTTTTATTCACCACATGATATGTGTGTTTCTTGGAGCGTCATTTTCTATTGTTAGTATTTGCTTGCTGTTATTTAGATTAATGTTTTGCATCTTTAGTTTCAATAAAAAAGTCAAGGATAGCCTTTGCCATGCTTATTTTGCTAGTATACATGTTGCTGTTTGAAAACAGAAAGTTTACCGCTGTTGCAAAAATTCCCTAGAGAAGTCAGAGAATGGTATAATGTTGAAACTTTTTGCATATTGAGCTCTGATAAATTTATTACAGTGTTAATTTTATCTCATAATTTTTGGAGTTAGGGAAACGTGATGAATCTTGCGATCTTTACAGACTATACTGTTTTGACAGATTGCTGTTATGGTTGCATTGTTTGCATATGTTTGCTTGTTTAATGATTCTATTTGAGGATAGGAGTATTAAATATGCAGAGGCATTTTATGCAATGTTGAATAATAATTTTAGTTATTTGTTACAGTAGAAAATTTTAAGGTTTTGCATTGTTTTATACTAACCTATCTCACGAGTTCTTGTTGAGTTTGGTGTGGATGAAGCTTTTGATAAAAAGAGAAACCATGATGTGAGAAGAATTAAGGAGACACAAAAGCTCAAGCTTGGGGATGCCCAAGGCACCCCAAGATAATATTTCAATAAGTCTCAAGCATCTAAGCTTGGGGATGCCCCGGTAGGCATCCCACCTTTCTTCTTCAACCACTATCGGTTAGTATCGGTTGAGCCTAAGTTTTTGCTTCTTCACATGAGTTGTGCTATCCTTACAATGTAATTTTATTTTGTTTTGCTTGCTGTTTGAATACAATACCAAGATCTGAAATTCCTTAATGTTAGAAAGTCTTCACATAGTTGCATAATTATTCAACTACTCATTGATCTTCACTTATATCTTTCGGAGTAGTTTGTCATTTGCTCTAGTGCATCACTTATATCTTTTAGAGCACGGCGGTGGTTATATTTTGTAGAAATTGCTAGTCTCTCATGCTTCACTTATATTATTTTGAAAGTCTTTTAGAACAGCATGGTATTTGCTATGGTTACAAAGTTGGTCCTAGAATGATGAGCATCCAAGTTGGGTACAATAAAAACTATCATAGGAAGTGAATTGGATGCTATGATCAATTTGATACTTGATAATTGTTTTGAGATATGGAGGTAGTGATATTAAAGTCATGCTAGTTGGGTGATTATGAATTTAAAGAATGCTTGTGTTGAAGTTAGCAAGTCCCGTAGCATGCACGTATGGTTAAAGTTGTGTAACAAATTTGAAACATGAAGTGTACCTGGCTTGTGCATCCTTATGAGTGGAGGTCGGGGACGAGCGATGGTCTTTTCCTACCAATCTATCCCCCTAGGAGCATGCGCGTAGTGCTTGATTTTTGATGACTTCTAAATTTTTGCAATAAGTATATGAGTTCTTTGACTAATGTTGAGTCCATGGATCACTTTTACCTTTCCACCACTGCTAGCCTCTTCGGTACCGTGCATTGCCCTTTCTCACCTTGAGAGTTGGTGCAAACTTCGCCGGTGCATCCAAACCCCGTGATACGATACGCTCTATCACACATAAACCTCCTTATATCTTCCTTAAAACAGCCACCATACCTGCCTATTATGGCATTTCCATAGCCATTCCGATATATATTGCCATGCAACTTTCCACCGTTCCGTCCATCATCATCATGACATACTTTACTTTTGTCATATTGCCATTGCATGATCATGTAGTTGACATCGTATTTGTGGCAAAGCCACCATGCATTATTTTTCATACATGTCACTCTTGATTCATTGCACCATCCCGGTACTCCGCCGGAGGCATTCATATAGAGTCATATCTTGTTCTAGTTTCGAGTTGCAATTCATGTGTTGTAATCAATGAAAGTGTGATGATCATCATTCTTAGAGCATTGCCCAAAGAAAAAAAGAAAAAAAGAAAGGCCAAAAAAAAGGCCCAAAAGAGGAAAAAAAAGAAAAAAGAAAATAAATAAAAAGGTCAATGTTACTATCTCTTTTTCCACACTTGTGCTTCAAAGTAGCACCTTGTTCTTCATGTAGTGAGTCTCATATTTTTGTGCTTCAAAGTAGCACCATGTTTTTCATATAGCAAGTCTCATAAGTTGTCTTTTTCATGCTAGTGGGAATTTTTCATTATAGAACTTGGCTTGCATATTCCTACAATGGGATTTCTCAAATGCCCTAGGTCTTCGTGAGCAAGCAAGTTGGATGCACACCCACTAGTTTTCTTTTGTTGAGCATTCATTTATAGCTCTAGTGCATCTGTTGCATGGCAATCCCTACTCCTCATGTTGACATCAATTAATGGGCATCTCCATAGCCCGTTGATTATCCTCGTCAATGTGAGACTTTCTCCTTTTTATTTGTCCTCTCCACACAATCCCCATCATCATATTCTAATCCACCCATAGTGCTATATCCATGGCTCACGCTCATGTATTGCGTGAAGGTTGAAAAAGTTTGAGATTATTTAAGTATGAAACAATTGCTTGTCTTGTCATCGGGGGTATAGAAGATGGGAACATCTTTGTGTGACGAAAATGAAGCATAGCCTAACTATATGATTTTGTAGGGATGAACTTTCTTTTGCCATGTTATTTCGAGAAGACATGATTACTTTGATTAGTATGCTTGAAGTATTACTATTTCTTTTATCAATATGAACTTTTATTTTGAATCATTTGGATCTGAACATTCATGCCACAATAAACAAAATTACATTGAGAATTATGCTAGGCAGCATTCCACATCAAAAATTCTGTTTTTATCATTTACCTACTCGACGACGAGGAGGAATTAAGCTTGGGGATGCTTGAGATGTCTCCAACGTATCTATAATTTTTGATTGTTCCATACTATTATATTACCCCTTTTGGATGTTTATGTGCTTTATTTTACACATTTATATCATTTTTGGGACTAACCTACTAACCGGAGGCCCAGCCCATATTGTTGTTTTATTGCCTGTTTCAGTATTTCGAAGAAAAGGAATATCAAACGGAGTCCAAACGGAATGAAACCTTTGGCAGCGTGATTTTTTGGAAGAATATGATCCTGGAGCTTGGAGTTCACGTCAGAAGATCCTCGAGGCAGCCACGAGATAGGAGCCCCCCCCCCCCCCCCCCGTGTAGGGCATGCCCCCATATCTCGTGGGCCCCTCGAGCACCTCCTGACCGACTTCTTTCGCATATATAAGCCTACGTACCCTAAAAACATCGAATATCAAGATAGATCGGGAGTTCGCCACCGCAAGCCTCTGTAGCCACCAAAAACCTCTCGGGAGCCGTTCCGGCACCCTGCCGGAGGGGGAATCCAGCACCGGTGGCCATCTTCATCATCCCAATGCTCTCCATGACGAGGAGGGATTAGTTCACCCTCGGGGCTGAGGGTATGTACCAGTAGCTATGTGTTTGATCTCTCTCTCTCATGTTCTCTCTATGGCACGATCTTGATGTATCGCGAGCTTTGCTATTATAGTTGGATCTTATGATGTTTCTCCCCCCTCTACTCTCTTGTGATGAATTGAGTTTCCCTCTTGAAGTTATCTTATCGGATTGAGTCTTTATTTGAGAACACTTGATGTATGTATTGCCGTGTTTATCTGTGGTGACAATGGGATATCACGTGCCACTTGATATATGTTTTGGTGACCAACTTGTGGGTTCCTCCCATGAACCTATGCATAGGGGTTGGCACACGTTTTCTTGACTCTCCGGTAGAAACTTTGGGGCACTCTTTGAAGTACTTTGTGTTGGTTGGATGAATCTGAGATTGTGTGATGCATATCGTATAATCATGCCCACGGATATTTGAGGTGACAATGGAGTATCTAGATGACATTAGGGTTTTGGTTGATTTGTGTCTTAAGGTGTTATTCTAGTACGAACTCTTTAATAGATCGATCCGAAAGAATAACTTTGAGGTGGTTTTGTACCCTACCATAATCTCTACGTTTGTTCTCCGCTATTAGTGGCTTTGGAGTGACTCTTTGTTGCATGTTGAGGGATTGTTATATGATCTATCTATGTTATTATTATTGAGAGAACTTGCACTAGTGAAAGTATGAACCCTAGGCCTTGTTTCCTACCATTGCAATACCGTTTACGCTCACTTTTATCATTAGTTACCTTGCTATTTTTATATTTTCATATTACAAAAACCCTTATCTACTATCCATATTGCACTTGTATCACCATCTCTTCGCCAAACTAGTGCACCTATACAATTTGCCATTGTATTGGGTGTGTTGGGGACACAAGAGACTCTTTGTTATTTGGTTGCAGGGTTGTTTGAGAGAGACCATCACTTGAGGGAAATTTGCTACTGTCCTACAAACCTGTGCACTTGCAGGCCCAACAACGTCTACAAGAAGAAGGTTGTGTAGTAGACATCAGGCACTGGATCGGTATGTTAGTCCCAAAAATAGTATAAAAAGTTTCCAAAAGTATATGAAAGTTGTAGAATATCGGCATGGAACAATCAATAATTATAGATACGACGGAGATGTATCACAGTTGTACCCAATATAAACAACCCAATCTCCATTTGCGCTTGCCCAATCCTCGCCCTCAAGCAATGGCATCTTAACATCATACGTATCATTATCAAGCGGCATCAACTTGCACAAGGCGAGGCCTCCATCGTCCCCACGCCAGTCATAAGGGTCACGGCGAAGAAGATAGGGGAGATCAAACCGCTCCTTGACCCTTGGGTTCCTTGTAATGATGTTGTTAGCTGAGTCGAGAATGGTCTTGAACGAACCTGCCATGCTAGCCAAGGTGATGACATCGCACCGATCAGTGAGTTCCTCCACCATGTCATCTTTCAAATCGAGGCAAGAATAACGGGGTCGTTTTCGGCCTGTTCCCTCCATGGAGAAGACGATCGAACAATGGCAGAAGGAAGGGTGAAGGCAAATGGAGGAGGGAGAGGAAGAGCGTGCGTCAGCAGTTCCAAATCGAGAGGGAAAGGCTAAGAGTCGGTGGATGGTTGCCAGTTTGCCACGGTACACGAAGAGGCGCCCCGGCCTACACGTCCGTTCAGAAATACTAATAGAAAAGGACTCCTTGTCGTCTCACTAATATGTTGGAACGGGACCACATGTCAACGAAACATGGTGTGTAATTTCTCATGCAAAATAAGATCTGGCCGCATTGGCCCAAGGTGCCGCATTAGTTTTTTTTTTTAAAGTTTGCCGCATTAGTTATCGACCTTTATTTTTTTTAACATACAATCTGAATGGATAGCTCCTGTGGTCATCACACGTGAGCAGATATAGTGATGGTTGATTTGCCCGAGCAACTTATTACTGTGGGAATATGTGAGTACCAGCGGATTCAAGGAACAGAGAAATGATGGTTTCTTCATCCGAGCAACTTACTGTGGCGAAGGTGGGGCTCTATGATTTGACTGCTCACTAGTCATTACTACTGCGGCACAACGACCGGGTGAATCTTTCCGTGAACTTGTGTTGTGCACTCAATATTGCTACATGGCAGGTGGAGCCGGATGAAGGATGTCCAACATGTCGGAGAAACGAAGTTGAATTGTTTCTGGCATTGCTATCAATCCTTCAGGATTTGTTTATATGTACGCATAATATTAATGAAATTGTAATGTGATGCTATGAAGGTTTCAACTTTGGTTTCCGCAGGAAAAAAAGGTTTCAACTTAGGATTCAGGTGTCTTGCCTCGAGATTATCTCGTTACAACATTCCATCAAATACAAATGAAACTACCATGGCTACCATGGCTAATGCATCTCAATGGTTCACAGATCAGCGCCAATATTCACATCACAATTGAAGACAAAGTTGTGAGAAGGTGTACATATAAAGAAAAAAATATAATTGATCGATGCTGTTCATAGGCATGGTTCCATTTCCTTGGCACAATGTTCATTGCTTGGCAGCTAGTTTCACCCAGCTTTGTAGCCGAAAAAGAGGTGTATGGAGGACACCACAATCCGATCATTTTGTGCAGCTCCACTAAAATCGAGCGGACCATCCCTGTTTGCAAATATATCCAGTCAGTGTGATTACAATAATAGTGGAACTAGATGATGAAACATAACACACATAAATAGAAGCCGATCACCTCTACAATCTCTCTTCAGGACTAACTTCTTGTTGGAGAAGATTCGGCACGGAGTTGGATGAGGAGGATAGCAAAACCAATCTCCCTTTCTGCATTCCCGCAGAAATGTAAAAACGTTGCCCGTGTGAAATTTTGGCGGAGCTGCACAAAACACTCTTAAGAAAAAAGTGATTTGTGCAGTTCACCAAAAGGTCGCAATAGCAACGAGGTGAAAAATGGATAGCCCTATTTTCAAAAGGAGGTTGAAAGGTAACAATTACTGCCTAATAACACGAGTTGAAGACACATACGCCGACAAAAAAGAAGAATATTCCATGTAATAAGGGAAAGATAGCACATGGTGGTTTATCAAAAATGGTTTGAGGACGAGATTGCAAGATGGAAAGTACGCCGGCCGAGATATGATTTAAGCAAACAATAAAGAAGATCCACATGTAGCAACGTGGGAAGATGGGCAATGGAGCAAGGCCGGAGGAAGCTGTACTTGAGGGTCTTCGGGATGTTACTAGGAGGGCGCCGGCGGCCCAGATCTGCCCATACCGCGTCAGCGAGCAAGTGGCGAAGGCCCTACCGCGCTGGAGCTTGGTCAGAGAGAACGGCGAGTACCGCAGATCGGGACGTGCTGCCTCAATGCCTACGAACAGAGAGACGATGCACATCCTACCTTTCCGCCGGCGGATGCGATGCGGCCGGATCACTGACCAACGCTGAGAGAGAGAGAGGCCACGGCCACCTTGTGTGAGATGGTGTGACGAGAGACAAACCCATTTTTCCTTTTTCCCCACGGCAATCATTTTATATTCTGTACGTGCCATTGAGGAATATATAACTTTATTTAATACTAATGTGTCAAGTCGAACTTTGTTCCGTCTAGGCGTGGTACCCGACCCTCCTTCGAGTAAACAACCGCTACACGCGTCAAATTATCACGTGGGCTGCCTTTTCGTACAGAAACGAACTCCACCGTGTACCCGCGCGGGTGTGGCCGGGAACGAGACGTGAGTACGTGCGTCCTGCGTGCACTTCTTCTTTAGGTCCAGGTACGTACGTGGGTGGGTTTGAGAGAGATGGTTTGTGCGAAACAGAGGCAATGTGTTGATGATATCTCAAATAGAAAAATATAACATATGCAATGTGTGTGAAACGGAGTCATGGACGTGAGATATCGATAGAATTGAAAACCGGGATGAAGTGCGTGGTTGCGCGATCGATAAAGAGTGCCATCGAATTTGTGTTTGCCCATGTCAAAGATATAGGGTGGCTGGCCTACTGGAATTTGAGAGGGCAGAGGTGCAGTTTTTCTCCGTGCCATGGATACCTACCTAAAACATTTGACTATCGATGTGTGTGTGGGGGGGGGGGGGAGGGGGCAGAGAGCGATCGACTAGTATATGTGTGGGGAAGGAGAGAGACCTAGCTATGTATTGAGGGAGATCGATCGACATCCATGGTTATGTGTAGCAGAGGAATAAGGTTGGGAGAAAGACAAAGGTAGAGCGTCAGAGGCTTGGTGGTGGAGTGGCGTCTCACAAATGGTGGGAGAGGCCTGCTAGATAAACAGAGGGTATGAGTGCAATATCAATAAGAGAGGGTGGGGGATGTCTGTCTGTCTATGCACGTGCGTGTGAGAGACGGGTCGGGAGGTATGCAAGGATGATGAGGGGAGAAGATATGGTTGTGGTAAGCATACATAACTACATAGGAAGATCAACCGTCGTGTGTTCGAGAAAGGGAGAGACATAACTAGCGAGGTAAGTCTATCGGTGCTTGGGGAAAACGAATTATAGTCGACCTGGCTATATGTAGGGAGATCAGTTCATATACACGTCTGCATGTGTTAGAAGCAAATAAGGTCCGGAGAGATAGACAAGGGGAGAGGGGTGCAGCTAGGAGGTGGTGCGAGAGGCCTACCATGTCGAGGGGGGAGGAGTGTGCGAGTATGTGATCAATATAAAGAGGGGCGGGAGTGTGCACCTGTGTGGAACCGTATTGGACATAGGGGGCATGGACGATGAGAAGAGAAGAGGGGAAGCATATATGTGTTTGTTGTAGGCACACTTGGCTAGACAGGTATATCGACTGGTGTGTGCCAGAAAGAAGGAGCAGGGGGCCTACACACACCGCGGGTGGACGACCTAAAGAGAAATAATGAACATGCGCGATGGAGGGGACGCTAAGGGTGGGTGAGAGGGGGGCGGGCGTGTGCATGCACGATAGAAAGTTAGCGCTAGCTAGCTACAAATAGAAGAGGATCGTGAAGGTGTAAAAGACGAACAAAGATCATAATTCATTATAAAAAAGTGGATACAGATACTTGAAGAAGATATCATAATGTAGAACATTGATTATAATTTGGGCTAATGTGTGGCTTTTGCAACTCAGGTCTAAGTACTTGTCATAATGTAGGGGGCGGGGCACTATACTTTGTGTGATAAACACGGTGTACATATGAAACATGGTTTAGATTATGAATATGTAGTTAGTACATGAAATGTACTATTATTTGGAATCAACATCAAGTGTATTCAAAAAATAGAATTTGAGTTCATGTAGTACACATAGTTCATATCTATCTCTATAGTAATCATGTGGTGTGTTATTAAGGTAATACACGAATGATGGTTGAAGTTGGAAACAATCATGATTGTAGATTCTTATTGAAATAGAGAAACAAAGTCAAATTTGGTTCGAATTGCAGCGGTAGTATAGACATTTGGAATGCATTAAAATGTTAGTATGAGTAGGTTACATGCATTATACAGCAAGCGAAAAAATTTAATTGGACATAACATGGATTCATACTCCCTCCTTCCATCTATATAGGGCGTAATGAGTTTTTTAAGACCGCCTTTGACTATTGACAAGATTAATAGTACATGACATGCACAATGTGAAAATTATAGCATTGAAAGAACCTTTCACAGACGAATTTAAAGGTATGCTTTGTGTAAGTTGCATGTCATATATTATTGCTCTAATATTTGGTCAAAGTTAGCATCGAAAACCGCATTAGGCCCTATATGGATGGAAGGAGGGAGTAGCTTTGAATAGCATTTGTATAGTAAAACGGGGCAAGACTCTCTCTCTTTGTGTGGTGTGAATAGTTTTATTTTTTTCGTTTTCTTTTTGGTTGAGGGAAGTGCGAATTGATTTGGTACGTACAAGTACAATATTACTACACGTTAGGCTTGTCCCTAAAATTCAACCCACGTCTTGTTATATCCCGAAAATTCAGATATCATGCTCCCAAAACTGGCGCCTTCACAACCCGCGCCTTGCTATCCCGAAATTACAACGCGCGCGAAAACTCCCTCCAGCTGCCAAATCCTGACACGCGAAATCCCCCTTCTAACCCTGAGCCGAAAGGGCCGCTAGTTCAAATTGGTGGGGGGTACTTTTGTAACACACCCTACATTCTGGACAAGCACATCCCTAAGTCATGGTTCGCCCCCTCCCATCGCCCCCTTTTCGCCATTCGAAATCCCAGGCCGCCATAACCTCTCTGCTCCAGCCGCGAAACCCCACCCTCCTCCGTCCGCCACCTCACCGCTACCCAGCCGGAGCCTCTTCCTCGACAACATCGTCCACCGCAATAGCTCGACGTCCCTCGTCCACCTCCCGAATGAGGATCCATCATCCATCTCATCGTCCCGCTGGTTCAGCCGCCCCGTCCTCCACCTCCAAGGAGCTGCTCCGACGATCGCCTCGTCTATCGCGGCTGCTCCATCCCCACAGCGCCGCCTTAACCTGCTCCACCAGAATCGCAGCATCCTCACCAACTCCTCGGACGAAGCCAAGGCCTACTCGGCGCCACCAAAGAGGTTGTACACTCATCGCATCGCACCTTCTCCTTAACTCGACCTCCTGGCACCGACGGTGCTCCATCCCGCACCCCCATGGAGCGGCTACCTTGAAGCCGGCGCCGCGGGCGACATCTCCACAGCGGCTCTCCCCCAGTGCGAGGCCCCTTCGGTGGCGGCTGCCATACCAGCCGGATCTGCTACTGCCGCTCCGACTCTCGCTCGCGCTCCTGCTGCTGCTCCGGCTCTCGCTCGATCGCTCGCTCGCCCAGCTGCTGCTGCTGCTCTCCCCCTCAGTCGTGCTGCTGCTTTGCTCCGATTTAGCCACACTTCAGTCGACTGAATCGACTTTTGGGTCAGTCGATTTTCAGGGGTTGGGGGGGCTTGCCGGAGTTAAGGAAGAACCACCCGCAGCCGGGACGGGGGCTCGCTGGAGAGGTACCCCACTATCTATCTTAGGGTTCAGGATGGGGGCGGGGGGCCTAGAGGGCTGGCCGGGGCGGCGGTGGGGAGTTGTTTCGGGGCGGCGAGGCGACGCTGGGGCCGGCGATTCGGCCGGTGGTGGCTGGCGGGTCAGGGGGGTGCGGGTTGAAGATGAACTGCAGGCCCTCCCTAAACTACATGTCAAGTGCCTCTCTGCTACCATTGCGTTCAGTTTCGACAGTAACATTCAGATTCAACAATAAATTTCAGTTTCGAGAGTTAAGTTTAGAGTCAACAGTTTTTACCTCATCTGTTGTAGTCAGGTGGTTTTTGGTGATGTAAATTTTACATCTATTTTACATCATCTATTGGAGATGGTATTAGAATCCCACTTGAGATTGACGATGTTTGTCTTGTGCTGCTTCAGCCTTGACGTCTTACGGCTCATCGGAGCTGCTCCAACGACAGAACGATCCATCACAACAGAGCAGTTCCCTGGACGCTGTCTACAGATTCCTCAGATCTTCCTCCACACCTCCGACAGCCACCTCTGCCTCAACTACTTCAGCGACCAACCCAATGATGCTAAGGTCTACACGGCTACGGCAAAGAGGTTGTACACTTGTTGCATCACTTATTACTATACATTCATGTCGATCCATTATGGCTATTTTGGTTCAACGGAAAAACATAGCGATAGGGAATTTTCCAATGGCACTCTACTATTCAATTATTCATGCATTTTGTTGAAAGGAATGAAGCAAACCATCCACCTGGACCTACTTTTCAAAATCCTATGCATGAAAACAAGACCAAGTGCATTAGTGGCAGAATAATATTCTAACTGTACACACTTTCATATGGTTTCACTTTATTTTGGCCATGTTTCTTTGCATTCCTCTACTCTTCCAATTCCTGTAAACCAAACACCCAAGTTGACAGAAATCTTGTGTTTACAAATGCTCTGTTTACCATGTGCATTCCTATCCTATTCCGGTGTTTTTCCTATCCCTGCGTTTTTAGAATCATGCAAGCCAAATGAGCCCTTACAGAATTACTTCAGTTACAGGTAGGTGTCAAAGGGAACTTTGTGTGGTTTGTCCTGCTCCTGCCGCGACGTCGTCCACCTCACCTGAGCTGCTCCATCGACAAAAGCATCCACCAAACCAGACATCACAACTCCTGACCGTCTTTCGCCGCCTCAGATCTCCTTCCCTGCCGCCAGCACCCACCGCAATGGCATCACCATCATCGACTCAGCAGATGAACCTGAGGAGTACACGGGTCCACAAGAGAGGTCGCACTCTTTTGTTTCTGCTTATGTTATGCATTGCTTAAAATTACCTGCTACTTTATCGTCCTGTTCACCTCTTGGACTCCAAGTCAGGTCCAAATTAATGTTCAAACTTGAGTCCTAAATTAGTTGTGGGGCACATATCGAGGCAGCAATGAATAGTATGTCTGTCTAATATCTGGTTCACCTAGGGTATGCCTATGTTGTTCATCTTGGGTGGGAAACAAATAGTAAAGCAATCATCATCTGTCTTTTTATTAAATTAAAGCAATCATCAGCCTGCTATCATTATTTTTGGATCCATCCACTGGTTGTTACCATCACTCTAAATTTCTGCATGCTCTCCTTACATAATCTCACCATATTTTTTCGTATGCATGTCAGATATTGTACACAGTCATGCTGAACATGTAGAGAAAAAGAGAAGAGTTTTGCGCGGCAATACAATGTCATGCAGACATTGCTCCATGGTGGGTTCAATGGCAAACCCTCCCCACCCCTCTCCAAATTGTAATCCAGAGGAAGATATCTGTTCTGAGGCAAATTCAGACGCCGCTGACCACTCCTATTTACCCCCCAAGGTGTTTGCTCTACCTTGGCATGATGATGTTAGTCATATCATGCATATGTTGCCTTGCAGTGCCTACTTTTGACATCATATATGTCATCTGCTTAGTTTAGACATGTTCTGTAATGCCACCTATTTAGTTTCGGTATCATATATGGGAATTATGCAGTCTCATGTCTTTTAGCCAGCCATAATATATGTGAAATGTGCAATGCCATCCTGTTATCCAAGCATCATATATTTGAATGATATCTTGCCCATCCTTTTCTTCATTACATTTCCATTTGTTGACAATGTTTGTACATTAAACTACTCTTCCTGTGAATCAACCATTTGGGTGGGAGATGGAAAAATCTAGAGTGAAAACAAGGCCTTCAGAGCAGACAGTGCTACCTGTCGAAGCAGATCTCTTGTTGGGTCCCGATAGCTCCTCAGAGATAGATTTAGAGACAAATGACCAGTCCTATTCCCCCACTGAGGTGTATGCTCTAACTTGGCATGGTTATACTGCTCATATCATGCATATTGTCTTGCATTGCATAGTTTAGACATCATATACACAATATTCAACACCATGTTCTTAGTTTAGACATCATATCGAATGCCCTCTGTTTAGCATATAAATCACATATAGGAATTAGATGATGCAATCCTGATTACTTAGATAACATGTAGGTGAATTATGTCATGCAATCCTGTTTAGTTATTCATCATATTTTTGAATTATGTTATGCTATGCTATCCAGTTTAGATAGACATCATATATGTGAAATTATGTCATGCTATCCATTTTAGTTAAACAATATACATGTGTAGGATCGAAAGTATGTCTAGAGGGGGGGGTGATTAGACTACTTGACAATATAAAAATTCTGCCTTTTGACAAAGAACAGTTTTTGGCAGATTCACACTTATGATCAAGTCAAGCATCACCCTACACATGCAATTCTAGAGTATAGGCAGCGGAAAGTAAATTGCACATGTAGTAAAGAGAGGTGGAGAAGAGCAAACGCAATTTTGGAGACGCGGTGATTTTTCTCGTGGTTCCGATAGGTGGTGCTATCGTACTTCCACGTTGATGGAGACTTCAACCCACGGAGGGTAACGGCTGCGCGAGTCCATGGAGGGCTCCACCCACGAAGGGTCCACGAAGAAGCAACCTTGTCTATTCCATCATGGCCTACGCCCACGGAGGGCTAACCTTACTCGGGGTAGATCTTCATGAAGTAGGCGATCTCCTTGCCCTTACAAACTTCTTGGTTCAACTCCACATCTCGATGACGGAGGCTCCCAAGCGACACCTAACCAATCTAGGAGGCACCACCCTCCAAAAGGTAATAGATGTTGTAGATGATGATGAACTCCTTGCTCTTGTGCTTCAAATGATAATCTCCCCAACACTCAACTCTCCTCACTGATTTGGCTGTGGTGGAAGAAAGGATTGAGTGGAAAGCAACTTGGGAAGGCTACAGATCAAGCTTCATATGGTGGGAGTGGAGCAACTTGATCTCAACACAAGGGTAGGTAGTTCTCTTCTCAGAAATGTAAGGTAGGAGTGGTAGTTCTTTCTGATGGCTCTCTCCACGAATGAAGAGGGGGTGGAGGGGTATAAATAGCCTCCACACAAAATCCAACCGTTACACACATTTGAGCAATCTCGGTGGGACCGAAGTGGACAACTCGGTGAGACCGATAGTTCAAATAATGTGAACGTTGGGATTTTCGGTGGGACCGAAAATACAATCTCGGTTAGTCCGATTCGTGCAATTACAAGAGCATGCCAGTTTCGGTGGGACCGACTTCATCATCTCGGTGACACCGATTTGATGACAGAAGGTTACAGAAGCTTGGCAACTCATGTTTCGGTGAGACCGAGTTCAGAATCGGAAAATCCGAGTTTTCTAGGGTTTGGCTTATGGCTGAGGTGGTTCATCTCGGTGTGACTGAGTTTGGAATATCGGTGGGACCGAGACTACTTATGAGTGTATATGGCAGTGAAAATTGCTGATAGTTTAGGAGATGTATCACTAAGCACTTGAGCAACCAGATCATCATCATAACCTCATCCCCTTTTAATAGTATTGGCTTTTCCTATGGACTCAATGTGATCTTGGATCACTAAACCAAAAATGGAGTCTTGAGCTTTTGCCAATGCTTGCCTTAGCATTTTGGGGGGTCCACTTCTTCAGTCCTTGCCATACCCATATCACTGAACTCTCTGAAATGATTCTCAAGTAACTATTAGTTCAATGATATATATGTTGTTATTAATTACCAAAACCACCCGGGGATTAGTTGCACTTTCAATCTCCCCCTTTTTGGTAATTGATGACAACATATAGATCAAGGCTTCGACAAAGGATATAATCAATGAATAATATCGTCGCTTTGAGAAGTATGTGATAAGCAAGAGCTCCCCCTAAATTTGTGCATTATTTAAGATTTGCGTTTGAATGCAAATGCACAATCGATTAGGATCATGGGTCACTCTTCCATGTCACATACATCTTGGTGGAGCGCACAAAATGATAAGAATGAACAGCATGCACCCAATCACCAAGACATGAGTAAATGGTCATACGAGATAGGAATGGCATATGATAAGCATTAAGCACACATTAAAGCATAGTACGACCAAGCACTCATTAAGGTAGAATCAAACGGAGTATCAAACACACTGAAAGTCTTGAAAACCAAAAGTATCTCAAAGAAACCGCAAAAGAACGAAAGAACGAAAGCGCAAAGACAACAGCACTCTCTCTCTCGAAGTCCTATGATCTATACAATTTCTCCCCCTTTGGCAACAAGTTACCAAAAAGTTCGAAAAAGCATAAAGCTAAGCGTCACTGTGGACTCTGCTGGCGGCTCCCGTCTGGGTTGATGTCGGAGTGGATATGACAGCATCGGTGAAGACTTCAGCTGATGTCTGTGCTGGAGGAGTGGTCACTGGAGCTGGAGTTGGAGTAACTGCTGGAACTGTGGGAGGTGCTGAAGCTGTAGTCCTGGTGTCAGTCACTGGAATAGCAGCTGATCGGGGTCCTTTGGGAACCGGAGCAGTCTGTCGATGAGAATCCTGGACTAAGTCATCCTGCAACTCACGCATAAGCTCTTCCTTCTCCTGCTTTGCTTCCTCAATGTCTGCCTCGAGCTTGTTGACGGTCACTTGTACTTCAGTCAGCTTCACGTCCAGAGCGTGGATCTTGTCCTCAACAATCCTCTCTAAGCTCTCCTGAGACTGTACAATGCTGGCCAGGCGTTGTTCAATCCTTTGAGTAGCTTCAAGTATTTGCTCTCCGAAACTCTTTGGTTTAGCTGCTGCTGCTGCTGCTTCCTTGTCAGCTTTGGCTTTCTTAGCAGCTTCGATCTTGGCTTGACCTTCAACAGATGTCGGATCCTCCTCATCCATCACAACAACATTGTCTTCATGCTCTGACTGCAACGGTAAATGTTCTCTATCCAACAAGAATGTGCCCGTGCCAAACTTGGCATTGATAAGCATCTGAATCTGCGGGGCAAATCCACATGACCTTTTCTAGTCAGCTGCAGTCCTCTTAATGGTCTCTACCATCAAGTCCATCACCTTGAAAGGTGCTCTCTCATCAAGTATGTGTAGCATGTTGATAGAGTATCCTCTGATCATGCGATCATCTCCAGATTTGGGCATCAAGGTATGCCTCAAAATGGTATTAGTGGTAGGTAAGCCTGCCTGGAGATAGTAGACTGAGCCGAGCTTCCAGATTCCCAAATCCTCTGCTGGAATCTCTTTATACATGTTCTTCATGGATTCATGATTCTTCTTTGGAATCCCATATACATCAATATCATCTTCTCGTTGCACTGGAGCATTCAGAATTTCTGCCCATTCTTCAACAGAAGAAGAAAACCTTTGACCTTCAGTCATCCACGTAATCTTTCCATCAGGGTAGAAGTGAGCTGTGGCATAGAATTGCATTATCATCTCATCGTTCCAACTGGTCAATTTCTGACCTACAAAGTCTGCAACGCCACATGCAGTGAAACTTTCATGCACATGTGGAAAGAAATCTCTGTGCTCTTAGCTGTCAATGTACTTCCAGTCAACATATCGGGTGTCTGCGACTATGGGCTTCTTGTCCATCAGCACGGTCTCATAGAAGTCCTGCTGCTCTCTGGTGTGAAATCTGGGATCTACAGCAGTTCTTCTCCTCACGACATATGGGTCAGTTTGTCTCCATAGCCTGAGACCTCTATCTTTCCTTGCCTTCATATCCTCAGCTTGAGGATGAGCATCATCATGGAGTGGCAGTTTTGGACGAAGTTTCAGCAAAACTGGTCCTTCATCGTCTGACTCAGCTGGTGGCACATCATCCTTGTTCTTTTCAGACGCTGGAATGTTTCTGACGGTCTTCTTGGGCTTGGTAGCAGGCTTTGCTGGAGCTGCCTTAGCTGGAGCAGATTTCTTGGGCTTTGATGTGGCTCCAGCCTTAATGGCATGACCCATGAGCTTCGGCTTCTGAGGAGGCTGGGGTGCTTCCTCATCCTCATTCTCTACTGCTGCAACATGCACTATCCTCTTTCTCTTGGAGGTTTTCTTCACTTTGCTTGCAGCTGCCTCTCCCAAATTCAGCTTCTTAGCAACAGTTGACTGCTTGACTTTGCTGGTGCCCTTCTTAGATTGTTGACCTTGTTGCTCTTTGGCAACAACCTTTCTTTTAGGCTTTGAGGTCACCTCTTCCTCAACAACAAAATCTGAATCCTCATCATCTGAATTCCTCTTCTTTCTAGCTCTGGTGGCTGCAGGAGGCAAGCCACTTGGTGTACTCCTCTCACCATCATCAGATGAGCTACTAGGATCAGGACTAGTGCCTGCCTCTGGAATGTCTGCAATGGGTGTCTCTGACCTGTTCTGACTGTCACTGGCATCTGACATGGCTGACAACCTGTGAATAGATAAGGTGTAGGCAGAGAAGAAGAGTCATCACAAACTGCAGAAGTTTTTGCAAAAAAAAAATGAGTTCAAATTCTAGTATTAGGTTTTCACAGAAGACATTTCGGTCAGACCGAGTTTAAGGTTCGGTGAATCCGAAGTGTTAAACAGGAGCTTGGCACACCACTTTCGGTTTGACCGAAGTGGGTTTCGGTCCTGCCGAAAACACTAGGGTTTCACAGAATCTTCATTTCGGTCACACCGATTTTGCACAACTCGGTTGGACCGAAAGGTGCAGTGCAACGGCCATAGGCCAAATCGGTCATACCGAAATTATAAAATCGGTCTCACCGAGATGTGTTCCGCGGAAACCTAACCCTAAAACTTTTACTCGAATCTAGTTCAAACGAACTAATCTGGTGTACAGGAGGATTTCAATTGTGGCAAGATACTAGGCAATCCAAACGTGCATTGAATCGGAGATGGGAGCACGAGTGGGATCAAAACTCACCCTAACTTGGTGGAGTTTTTCTATGGCGGCAACGGCGCGGAGGAGATGTCCGTTGACGGCGACGGAGACCTGCGGCGAGGGCGCACAGGCGACGACGGCGACGATCCGGAGACCAAGGCGACGGCAGCAAGGGGTGTGGGGGCGAAACGTTTGAAGGAGGAATCAACGCGCGCGGCCCTCGGAGTATATACCCCTTCGCTGTCGGTGGGACCGAGTTGTAAAACTCGGTGGCACCGAGATGGATAACTGCTAGGCAGTTATGCACTTCGGTCACGCCGAAAATCACAACTCGGTTCACCGAGATGAAAACCTAGATCAGTCTAAATGCTTTCGGTTCGACCGAGTTTGAGTGAGTTGGTCTGACCGAAATCAATTAGAAGGTTTTGGAAATTAGCCCTTGACGGATCGGTGGCTCCGAGTGCTCCTCACCCGGAGGGTCCGAAAATGACTTGTTCAAAATTTGTGATGTAAGCATGAATAGAATTTGAGACAAGAAAGCATAGATAGCTAGGGGAGGTACTTAGGCATTCTTGTCCATCCATTTGGTCAGAAAAATCAAAACGACCGAAACAACAAATGGATGTCCTCGAATGGATAAAATCATGCATCCAACATGCTCACACAATAAGATAGCAAATGAAATATGTGTCAAACATGCACAACCAAAACTCTAGCAACTAACACACAATTTGTCGATGACTAGGTCATCTTTATATGAGTATATTGACTTAGGAGCCAAATGAGAACATTTGATCATAGGTCATACTCATCGTTTAAGCACAAGTGGGGTTACCACTTTTACATAAAGCATTGATGTGTTCACATCATTTGAAGATGCTTTAGCTCAATTTTTAGAGCAAAGCTCCCCCTAGATGTGAGAACCCCTTTTAAAGGGTCAAACTAACCTTGGGTTGTCGTAGAAGACTTCATGTAGATGTTGAAGATGTAGATGCTCAATGTTGATGGAGATCATCAAGAGTTGGGAGCTATCCTTTGGATTCGGGCACTTTCAATACCTACATGGGTTAGTCCCACAAGGAACAAACAAGGATATCCATGGACATAGATTGAAGTTCACAACAGATGATGTCCATGAAAGCAATGATTACCTTGTCCCTTGACATACCAACAAGAGGGTTTGTGACTCCATGAACTAGTGCACGATGTGGAAGTTGATTGCACAAGTTTTTGCCAAAATGAATGTGAGTGAAGTATGTTGGCGGAGTCACCCTCAAGAACTTTCTAGTTCTTCTTCTTCAGGATCCACATCATCTTGATGGGAATCCTTGGGGTTGTAGTTGAGCTTGACGAAGTAGAACTTGACGTTTCCTTGGGAACCCACTTGACCATGGCTTGAGGTGCTTCAACAAATGCATCAATCTCCTCTTGAAGCTTGTCCTTGCCTTTTAGCTTGTGGTCTTGTGGTGGAAGGTCATCTTGAGCTTGTTCCGCATTGGAAGAAGTAGGATCATACTTCTCCTTTTGAGGAACAAACTGTGGAGTAGGATATTGACCTTCTTCCCACTCAACGCCTTTGGCGTTGAACTTTCGCTCAAAACCAATTCCTTGATTCTTCCGATGCCTTCCTTGCTTGCGAACAATTTCCTCAAAGTTCTTGCTTCCGGCAAGGCTCTTGTAGACACCTTTCTCTATGATCCCTTTCAATAAACTATTTTCTTGCTCAAGTGTAACTTGGCTTGAAACATTGTTAGTGGAATCAAGAGAACTACTAGAAGCAACAACATTGGATTTAGCATGGTTATTGTTACTGCTAGAGGAAGAATTTTTCTTATGCCTGTCATGCTTAGTCTTAATGGGTGGCAAGAAATTAGACAAGAGAAGTCGTTTGGCAAGATATGAAGAACTCTTCTTTCGAAGATCGTCATTGATTGCTTTTAGAAACTCATGTTCTTGCTCTAGAGTGAGCTTCTCGAAGCGTAGCTTCTCATGAGATCTTAGGAGCTCTCTATGATCTTCTTGAGTTGTTTCATGAGCTAACTTAAGAGTGTTTAGTTCTTTAGTTAGACGCTCAATCTCCTTCATAGCATTGTCATTCGACTCTTCTCGACTATAAAGACTATTAGCATGTTCATCGTTACTAGGCTCACTGGATTTATCAAGCAAGAGCTCATCTTCACCAAGCAAGTCATCCTCATCACTATTGAAGTCAATGAATTCAGGGTGTGATACCTTGGGGCCTTTAGCCATGAAGCATCTTCCAATTCCCTCATTTGGTGAATCAAATAAGTCATAGGAGTTGGAGTTGGAGGATACGAGAGCAAGACCGGCAACACCTTCATCTTGACTGTAGTCGGAGTCGGAGTGATAGCTTCCTTCGGATTGATTGTCGGAGTCGGAGCCGGAGACCCATTCACCTACATGAGCTTGATGTTTTCTTCTTGTGTAGCTCCTTGATGACTTGTCTTTCCTCTCCGAATCCTTGCTTCTCCGAGAGGGTCTTCGTTCATAACGATCATCTCTGCTCCTTCTCTCTTTCCGAGGTGACTCATCTCTTGAGCTTCTTCTTCTTGGAAATTCTTCTCTTCTCTTGTGGGGAGCCGTACACTCATTTGAGTAGTGTCCGGGTCTTCCACAATTGTAGCAGTTTCGATCACGACTAGAAGATCTCTTTTCATCATATGATCTAGACTTTGAGCTTCTCTCTTTGCCTCTATTCTTGTAGAATTTGTTGAAGTTCTTGACCATTAGGCTTATCTCTTCATTGGAAACTAACTTGTCACTTGAGGTTGTGGGAGCATCACTTGTAGCTTTGTAAGCACCACTTGACTTGTTGTGAAGCTCTTCCTTATCCTTAAGTGTCATCTCATGAGCAACAATTCTTCCAATGACTTCGGTTGGCTTGAGATTCTTGTAGTTTGGCATCATTTGGATCAAAGTGCACACGGTGTCATACTTTCCATCCAAAGCTCTGAGAATTTTCTTGATGATGAATCGATCGGTCATTTCTTCGCTTCCTAAGCCGGCAATCTCATTTGTGATGAGAGCAAGCCTAGAGTACATTTCAGCGACTCCTTCACCATCCTTCATCTTGAACTTGTCAAGTTGACCTTGAAGAATATCTAGCTTTGATTCCTTCACGGACTCGGTACCTTCGTGCATTTCAACCAAAGTATCCCAAATCTCTTTTGCATTCTCAAGACGGCTGATTTTGTTGAACTGCTCGGGACACAAGGCATTGAAGAGAATGTCACAAGCTTGAGCATTGTTTTGCAACATCCGCAATTCTTCCGTTGTAGCTTCGCGATCCAGAACTTTTCCTTCCTCGAAGAATTCACCTTGCATACCAACACAAATAATGCCCCATGCGGCTGGATTATGACCAAGAATATGCATTTTCATTTTATGCTTCCAACTAGCAAAATTTGTACCATCAAAGTAAGGACCTCTACGAAAATTACCCTCACTAGACGCCATACTCTCCTAGGTTGTGAAACCAAGCTTATGGAGTCCAATGCAATGGAAACCAATACAATGGAGACCAAAGCTCTGATACCACTTGTAGGATCGAAAGTATGTCTAGAGGGGGGGTGATTAGACTACTTGACAATATAAAAATTCTGCCTTTTGACAAAGAACAGTTTTTGGCAGATTCACACTTATGATCAAGTCAAGCATCACCCTACACATGCAATTCTAGAGTATAGGCAGCGGAAAGTAAATTGCACATGTAGTAAAGAGAGGTGGAGAAGAGCAAACGCAATTTTGGAGACGCGGTGATTTTTCTCGTGGTTCCGATAGGTGGTGCTATCGTACTTCCACGTTGATGGAGACTTCAACCCACGGAGGGTAACGGCTGCGCGAGTCCATGGAGGGCTCCACCCACGAAGGGTCCACGAAGAAGCAACCTTGTCTATTCCATCATGGCCTACGCCCACGGAGGGCTAGCCTTACTCGGGGTAGATCTTCACGAAGTAGGCGATCTCCTTGCCCTTACAAACTTCTTGGTTCAACTCCACATCTCGATGACGGAGGCTCCCAAGCGACACCTAACCAATCTAGGAGGCACCACCCTCCAAAAGGTAATAGATGTTGTAGATGATGATGAACTCCTTGCTCTTGTGCTTCAAATGATAATCTCCCCAACACTCAACTCTCCTCACTGATTTGGCTGTGGTGGAAGAAAGGATTGAGTGGAAAGCAACTTGGGAAGGCTAGAGATCAAGCTTCATATGGTGGGAGTGGAGCAACTTGATCTCAACACAAGGGTAGGTAGTTCTCTTCTCAGAAATGTAAGGTAGGAGTGGTAGTTCTTTCTGATGGCTCTCTCCACGAATGAAGAGGGGGTGGAGGGGTATAAATAGCCTCCACACAAAATCCAACCGTTACACACATTTGAGCAATCTCGGTGGGACCGAAGTGGACAACTCGGTGAGACCGATAGTTCAAATAATGTGAACGTTGGGATTTTCAGTGGGACCGAAAATACAATCTCGGTTAGTCCGATTCGTGCAATGACAAGAGCATGCCAGTTTCGGTGGGACCAACTTCATCATCTCGGTGACACCGATTTGATGACAGAAGGTTACAGAAGCTTGGCAACTCATGTTTCGGTGAGACCGAGTTCAGAATCGGAAAATCCGAGTTTTCTAGGGTTTGGCTTATGGCTGAGGTGGTTCATCTCGGTGTGACTGAGTTTGGAATATCGGTGGGACCGAGACTACTTATGAGTGTATATGGCAGTGAAAATTGCTGATAGTTTAGGAGATGTATCACTAAGCACTTGAGCAACCAGATCATCATCATAACCTCATCCCATTTTAATAGTATTGGCTTTTCCTATGGACTCAATGTGATCTTGGATCACTAAACCAAAAATGGAGTCTTGAGCTTTTGCCAATGCTTGCCTTAGCATTTTGGGGGGTCCACTTCTTCAGTCCTTGCCATACCCATATCACTGAACTCTCTGAAATGATTCTCAAGTAACTATTACTTCAATGATATATATGTTGTTATTAATTACCAAAACCACCCGGGGATTAGTTGCACTTTCAACATGTCAACTATTTCATGTCCTCTTTTTTCCACACTATCTATTGCATCTGTCTCTCATACAATGTCTGTATATTCAACTATGTTTCCTGTTTATCAGCCATTTAAATTGGAGCAGGTGATGCCAGTATCTAGCAGACTGAAAACACAGTCTTCAAATAAAACAGTGCTACCTCGTGGTGGAGATAGCACCCCGGTTGTACATGCACAAGAACCAGCCCTACCACACATAACCCAAACTCTCGCAGATTGTACCCTTACTGCGATGGACAGAGAACCAGCTTCACCCAATCTAACCCCAACCCCAGCCGATAGTAACCCAGTTCCTATTGACACAGCACCATCTCCACCACAGAGCTCCCAAACAAGAGCAGTTAGTAAGGCAGCTCCAGTGCCCAAAGGGCCAGTACTATCACGGTGAACCCCAACTCCACCAGTTAGTACGCCTATTCCTGTGGAGGAAGCACAACCATCTAGTCATAGTTTAGCATCTATCGCATTTGATGTTATTAAATCGTATGTGTGTATCTTCCCATCTTGGAAATATTATACTAAAGATGAAGGAAAATGCCAGTTGCAGGTGTTTGTCCAGGAGTTATGTGTAAGTAATGTTATTCATGGAAATTACTTTGCTTTGTCCCATACATCCTACCTCCATGATGGTTATAGTACAGCAAATTTTCCCATTTTTCTCTATAGAGAAGGACCAATTTGGAAACTTAGGATGAGGTAACATGTGCTAATACCTCTGCTATCTTCAAGAATGCTTGGTGGCAGTATCGGAATTACCTGAAGAAAACGTACTTCACCGGCAAAGAAACTCATCAAATTCCCTTACGTTCTCCTGAGACACATTTACTGGATGATGACTGGGACCGCCTTGTTCTGTACTTGTCCCGAACCAAGAATGTGGTAAGGTCTATGAGCTCATTTTCTATTTTTAAGTATTATATTCTTGCATCTTAGTGTACTCTGTTCATGTACAACAAGTGCCTAAACCTGAAGAACAAATGTTCTAATTTAAGATTCCATTGCTATCATAGTTCAAAAAAGCGCTAGGCGTTAATTGTGCGTTTTGCCACCGCCTTGCACTTTACTGACCAAAGCACATACTTATGCACAGTTATGCACAAATTAAGCGTAGTTATGCGCAATGCGTTTTGCCAACGCCTAGAGCCTAGGCATGCTTAAGCGCTTGCTTAGGCGTGCCTTTTTAACTATGATTGCTTTGCTCTTGTATCACTGTATTTACTCATACAAACTTATTTTTAAATTGAAATATCCAATTGAAACTCCAATGGCACAACAGGTATGTTCACGCATGTTTCTTTAACAGGTTTGCTCTTACCAATAGCTCTGTTGATTTCAATTTTAATTGTGTATACAATTGACTTTCATATCATGCACATTACTAGCATCACAACAGAGCCAATAGTGTTGTTGTACATGTAGACCCGTGGTACCCATCTGACATCTTGTTGTGCCGTGTAGTTTCCCACGCTTTGTATTCTTTCACTGCTGCTTTGTCTTGAACTGATATGATTTGAACCGTGTCTCTATGTTGATTTGGCAAGACAATGCAGTGACCATAGGACATAGATATATGTTTGTTTGATGCTTTTATTATGTACTAGTACTTGGAAATAGAAGACTTGGTATTTTAATCCTATCCACCTTACTAATGAACTGGCTCACCGAGTTTCATATACTAGTACATGCTAAACTTGTTATGTGTCTGGTTTCTTCTTTTAGAATGTTGACAGAATATTGGGGAAGAGTGCCTTATTAAGCAATGGTAAAGGAAGTAATGCAGATAAGGTTCAGGATAGTGACACATTCTTGTTGATCTCCAACAAAACTGATAAAATAGCTAAGGAAGACTATCTTGAAGACAGCGAGACAACCCCAAAGTCTTGTCTTGGTTTAGTGTTCGAGTTACTGGCCACTACCGCTTGCACAAGCTATTCAAACTCACTGTCTGAATCAGTTCGGTTTCTTGAGTCTCAACTACAAGCTAAAAGACGTCGATCAGTTGTGCTGCGACAAGAAGCGGAAGGACTACGGAAGTCCCTGGAGCATTCAAATGCATACTTTCTGGTGCAACAGCAAGCGTTGGAGGATTTTAGCGCCAAACAGGACAAAGCTAATAAGCTTGCTAAGCTTATTGCCAGCATGGTGGATACCCAGGATAACGTTTCTTGAGCTCCTCTGAAGTTGTTTCAGTTATGCTCTTTTTTTGCTGTCGCGTTTATTTGCACCGGTGGCCAATTTTGACGGCCAGTGTATGTAATATGCTGCTTTGTTCCCTATATTTGCACTGGTGGAGAACTTTGATGCCCAATGGATGTAATATGGGTAATAGTGGTAATAGGCTAGCGTTAATTGCTTGCTTATTTATTTCCTTATTGTCTTGTTTAGTTGTTTGCTTGTAGTCACTGCAGTTCGCTTTCTGTGTTTTTCTAGTGGCCACAATAGCCTATTTTTGGTAACTAGGCCAAAATAATCATGGCAACACACGGACTGTTGTAACCATGGGCCTCCTGCGGGCCGTATGATCCATGGGCCTTCTTCGGGCCGTAGGATCCATTGGCCTTCTATACGGGCTATAGGATCCATTGGCCTTCTATACAGGCCTTAGATCCATGACCCTTCTACGGGCCATAGGGTCCATGGGCCTTCTACGGGCCATAGGGTCCATGGGCCTTCTACGGGCCGTACGATCCATGGGCCTCATATGGGCCATAGGATCCATGGGCCTTCTATGGGGCGTATCATCATTTCGCCAATCATGGGTCGTACTATTCATGGACCATAACGGGCCGTTAATAGGCCGTATTTGATTAATCTATGAAAACGGCCCAAAGGTTTTTTTTACATGAAAATGGCCCAACGTATTAACGGTCCACAAACGGGCCGACTGTAACGACAGGCTGAATTTGGCCCACAAGAAGAAAATGACAGTAACGGGTCGTATGTAACCGAGTGCTGCAAATGAGCCCAAGAATCAATGGGCCCTGAGAAGGCCGAAAGATAACTTGGGCTGGAAATGGCCCAATGGAATAACAGGCCGTTAATGGGTATAGAGTGATACACTGTTCATTACGGGCCAGTTTCACCACGGGTCGTTAATGGGCCAAGAGTTACAAAGGGCCTCATATGGGCCGAAAGAAGTCATGGGCCACACATGGGCCGGAAGTTAAAACGGGCTAGAATCATATTGGACAACCCAGATGACGCTACTGGGCCTAATTCGGAGAGGTCGTAACGGGCCCTGGGTTAGCGGGCTGTAAATGGGCTATATGCGAACAGGCCGTTAACAAGCTTTCCGTGGGGCGGCCCGCCACCTTTTGACCAAGTCAAACGGACCGGCCTTTTCACAGGAATGGGCCTCTGTTGGGCCATGCCACGTGTCGCCGTATCATAGGCTCCTTCGGTCCAATGAGTGGATGACATTTGTCCCAACGGTGAGCCGATGCGTGTTTTCTCCAGCCAATGATGATTTTACACGTGGAAAATCCCCATTAGTCGGGGCTGTTAACGGGTTATCGGATCCAAAACCGGACCCGATAGCTTAACAGCGCTCCGTTATGGTGGATGCCACGTGTCGGTCACCCTTGACGAAAGCACTTCTGTGACGCGCGATTTATCGTCATGGAAGTGGACACTTCCGTGATGATAATTTTGGTAATGTCATGGAACACTTCTACGACAGCACAGGTATGACTATCTTGATTTTGTCATAAAATCGTCATGGATGTACATGCATGACAAAAAATGCGACCTACTGTGACAAACACGTATCATCATGGAAGTGTATTTTTTTTGTAGTGTGGGTCCGGGTGCCCAGACCCCTTTTGTCCGGGTGCCTGGGTTGGCGGCTGTATGCAACAGACACATTTTTCTTGGGGGTATTTATATCCCCTTCTTCCACCTTCAACCCCAATCTTCTTGCAAGTCCCCCCACACTCCATTGTTGACCTCTTGGAGCTTTCTAACTCTTGATTCCTTCTATGATTCTTGATTCTTTTTGAGGGAAAAGAGAGAGGAGATCTCGATCTATATTTCCACCAATCATTTTCTCCTCTAAGTGAGGGGGGCCTTGTGGATCTAGATTTTGGAGTTCTTTTGTGTTCTCCTTGTTCTCCCTCTTATATTCCTCCATAGCTTTTGTTGCTTTGGTGGGATTTGAGAGTAAAGGACTTGGGCACTCCGCGTGCCCTTGCCATTGCATTACCTGCATTGGTTTGAGTTCTCCATGGTGATACGTGGAAGTGAAAAGTTGAGAAGCTTATTACTCTTGGGTGCTTGGTACCCTAGAGCTTGTTTCTCTTGGGTGCTTGGGTGCCCTAGATGGTTGGTGGTGCTTCAGAGCTCAATCATTGTGGTGTAAAGCTCCGGGCAAGTGTCGGGGGTCTCCAATTAGATTGTGGAGATCGCCCCGAGCAGTTTGTACAGGTTCCGGTGACCGCCCCCAAGGGTTGCCAAAGTGTATGGGTTCGTTGAACGCCCCCAAGGGTTGCCATTTGTACGGGTTCGGTGACCGCCCTCAAAGGTCCCTTAGTGGAATCACAGCATCTTGCATTGTGCAAGGGCGTGAGGAGATTACGGTGGCCCTAGTGGCTTCTTGGGGAGCATTGTGCCTCCACACCGCTCCAAACGGAGATGAGCATCCGCAAGGGTGTGAACTTCCGGATACATCGTCGTCTCTACGTGCCTCAATTATCTCTTACACGAGCCCTTTACTTATGCACTTTACTTTGTGATAGCCATAGTATGACATGTTTTATATCTTGCTATCATTTAGTTGTTTATCTTGCTTAGCATAAGTTGTTGATGCATGATGTCTACTACACAACCTTCTTCTTGTAGACATTGTTGGTCCTGCAAGTGCATAGGTTTGTAGGACAGTAGCAAATTTCCCTCAAGTGGATGACCTCCGGTTTATCAATCCATAGGAGACGTAGGATGAAGATGGTCTCTCTCAAGCAACCCTGCAACCAAATAACAAAGAGTCTCTTGTGTCCCCAACACACCCAATACAATGGTAAATTATATAGGTGCACTAGTTCGGCGAAGAGATGGTGATACAAGTGATGGATGGTAGATAAAGGTATTTGTAATCTGAAATAATAAAAACAGCAAGGTAACTAATGATAAAAGTGAGCGTAAACAGTATTGCAATGATATGAAACAAGGCCTAGGGTTCATACTTTCACTAGTGCAAGTTCTCTCAACAATAATAACATAGATTGATAATATAACAAGCCCTCAACATGCAACAAAGAGTCACTCCGAAGCCACTAATAGCGGAGAACAAACGTAGAGATTATGGTAGGGTACGAAACCACCTCAAAGTTATTCTTTCGGATCAATCTATAAAAGAGTTCGTACTAGAATAACACCTTAAGATACAAATCAACCAAAACCCTAATGTCACCTAGATACTCCATTGTCACCTCAAGTATCCGTGGGCATGATTATATGATATGCATCACACAATCTCAGATTCATCCAACCAACATAAAAGTACTTCAAAGAGTGCCCCAAAGTTTCTATCGGAGAGTCAAGAACGTGTACCAACCCCTATGCATAGGTTCCCAATGTCACGAAACCCGCAAGTTGATCGCCAAAACATACATCAAGTGGCACATGATATCCCATTGTCACCACAGATAATCATGGCAAGACATACATCAAGTGTTCTCAAAAAAGACTCAATCCGATAAGATAACTTCAAAGGGGAAACTCAATTCATCAAAAGAGAGTAGAGGGGGAGAAACATCATAAGATCCAACTACAATAGCAAAGCTCGGGATACATCAAGATCGTGCCATAGAGGAACACGAGAAAGAACACGAGAGAGAGAGAGAGATCAAACACATAGCTATTGGTACATACCCTCAGCCCCGAGGGTGAACTACTCCCTCCTCGTCATGGATAGCGCCGGGATGATGAAGATGGCCACCGGTGATGGGATCCCCCTCCGGCAGGGTGCCGGAACTGGCTCCCGAGAGATTTTTGGTGGCTACAGAGGCTTGCGGCGGCGGAACTCCCGATCTATCTTCTGTTCTGGAAGTTTTAGGGTACGAGAGTACATATGGGTGCAGGGGGTACGTCGGAGGAGCTACGGGGGCCCCACGAGGCAGGGGGCGCGCCCGGGGGGGTGGGCGCGCCCCCCACCCTCGTGAGCAGCCCGTATCTCCCCTGACGTGCACTCCAAGTTCCCTGGGTTGCTTTCCTTCCAAAAATAACTTCTCCAGTTGATTTCGTTCCGTTTGGACTCCGTCTGATATTCCTTTTCCTCGAAACACTGAAATAGGCACAAAACAGCAAATCTGGGCTGGGTCTCCGTTTAATAGGTTAGTCCCAAAAATAATATAAAAGAGCATAATAAAGCCCGACATTGCCTAAAACAGTAGATAAAGTAGCATGGAGCAATCAAAAATTATAGATACGTTGGAGACATATCAAGCATCCCCAAGCTTAATTCCTGCTCATCCTCGAGTAGGTAAATGATAAAAAAATTGATGCGGAGTGATACTTGGCATAATTTCAATGTAAATCTTCTTAATTGTGATATGAATATTCAGATCTGAAAGATTCAAGACAAAAGTTCATATTGACATAAAAATAATAATACTTCAAGCATACTAATCAAAGCAATCATGTCTTCTCAAAATAACATGGCAAAAGAAAGTTCATCCCTACAAAATCATATAGTTCGGGTATGCTTCATTTTCGTCACACAAAGATGTTCCCAACTTCTATACCCCCGATGACAAGCCAAGCAATTGTTTCATACTTAAATAATCTCAAACTTTTTCAACCTTCACGCAATATATGAGCGTGAGCCATGGATATAGCACTATGGGTGGAATAGAATATGATGATGGGGATTGTGTGGAGAAGACAAAAAAGGAGAAAGTCTCACATTGACGAGGATAATCAACGGGCTATGGAGATGCCCATCAATTGATGTCAACATGAGGAGTAGGGATTGCCATGCAACGGATGCACTAGAGCTATGAATGCTCAACAAAAGAAAACTAGTGGGTGTGCATCCAATTCGCTTGCTCATGAAGACCTAGGGCATTTGAGGAAGCCCATCGTAGGAATATACAAGCCAAGTTCTATAATGAAAATTCCAACTAGTAAAAAAAGATAACTTATGAGACTCACTACATGAAGAATACGGTGCTACTTTGAAGCACAACATATGAGACTCACTACATGAAGAACAAGGTGCTACTTTGAAGCACAAGTGTGGAAAAAGAGATAGTAGCATTGCCCTTTTTACTTTTTTTTTCTTTTTTTTCTTCCCTTTTTTTGGGCCTTTCTTTTTTTGGCCTTTTTTTGGGCAATGCTCTAATAATGATGATCATTACACTTCTATTGATTACAACATAAGGATTACAACTCGAAACTTAGAACAAGATATGACTCTGTATGAATGCCTCCGGCGGTGTACCGGGATGGTGTAATGAATCAAGAGTGACATGTATGAAAAATAATGCATGGTGGCTTTGCCACAAATACGACGTCAACTACATGATCATGCAATGGCAATATGACAAAAGTAATGTATGTCATGATGATGATGATGGAAGTTGCATGGCAATATATCTTGGAATGGCTATGGAAATGCCATGATAGGTAGGTATGGTGGCTGTTTTGAGGAAGATATAAGGAGGTTTATGTGTGATAGAGCGTATCTTATCACGGGGTTTGGATGCACCGGCGAAGTTTGCACCAACTCTCAAGGTGAGAAAGGGCAATGCACGGTACCAAAGAGGCTAGCAAAGGCGGAAAGATGAGAGTGTGTATAATCCATGGACTCAACATTAGTCAAAAGAACTCATATACTTACTGCAAAAATTTAGAATTCATCAAAAACCAAGTACTACGCGCATGCTCCTAGGGGGATAGATTGGTAGGAAAAGACCATAGCTCGTCCCCGACCGCCACTCATAAGGATGCACAAGCCAGGTACACTTCATGTTTCAAATTTGTTACACAACTTTAACCATACGTGCATGCTATGGGACTTGAAAACTTCAACACAAGAATTTCTCAAATTCATAATTACTCAACTAGCACGACTTTGATATTATCACCTCCATATCTCAAAACAATTATCAAGCATCAAACTTATCTTAGTATTCAACTCACTCAAAAGAAAGTTTCACATATCTTGAATACCAAGTATATTAACATTAAGCAAATTACCATGCTATTAACGACTCTCAAAATAATCTAAGTGAAGCATGAGAGATCAATAGTTTCTTTAAAACAAATCCACCACCGTGCTCTCAAAGAGCTAAGTGAAGTACTAGAGCAAATGACAAACTACTCCGAAAGATATAAGTGAAGATCAATGAGTAGTCGAATAATTATACAACTATGTGAAGACTCTCCCAATTAATAATTTCATATCTTGATATCTTATTCAAACAGCAAGCAAAGCTAAAGAAAACTACATTGCAAGGATAGCACAACTCATGTGAAGAAGCAAAAACTTAGGCTCAACCGATACTAACCGATAGTTGTTGAAGAAGAAAGGTGGGATGCCTACCGGGGCATCCCCAAGCTTAGATGCTTGAGACTTCTTGAAATATTATCTTGGGGTGCCTTGGGCATCACCAAGATTGAGCTTTTGTGTCTCCTTAATTCCTCTCATATCATGGTTTCTCTTTTTATTAAAAGCTTCATTCACAACAAACTCAACAAGAACTCGTGAGATAGGTTAGTATAAACCAATGCAAAACCTTATCATTTTCTACTGTAACAAATCACTTAAATAATTGTTCAACATTGAATACTAAATGCCTCTGCATATTTAATACTCCTATCCTCAAATAGAATCATTAAACAAGCAAACATATGCAAACAATGCAAACATAACAGCAATCTGCCAAAACAGTACAGTCTGTAAAGAATGCAAGATTAATCATACTTCCCTAACTCCAAAAATTACGAACTAAAATTCCCACTGTAATAAATTTATCAGAGCTCAATATGCAAAAATATTCAATATTATACCACTCTCTGACTTTTCTAGGGAATTTCTGCAACAGCGGTAAACTTTCTGTTTTTCAAACAGCAACATGTATACTAGCAAAATAAGCATGGCAAAGGCTATCCTTGACTTCTTTATTGAAACTAAAGATGCAAAACATTGTTCTTGACTAACAGCAAGCAAAAACTAACAAAAGGAAATGACGCTCCAAGCAAAACACATATCATGTGGTGAATAAAAATATAGCTCTAAGTAAAGTTACCGATGAACGAAGACGAAAGAGGGGATCCCTTCCAGGGCATCCCCAAGCTTAGGCTTTTGGCTATTCTTGAATATTATCTGCGGGTGCCTTGGGCATCCCCAAGCTTAGGCTCTTGCCACTCCTTATTCCATAGTTCATCGAATCCTTACCCAAAACTTGAAAACTCCACAACACAAAACTCAACAGAAAACTCGTAAGCTCCGTTAGTATAAGAAAATAAAACCACCACTTAGGTATTGTAATGAACTCATTCTCAATTCATATTGATGTAATATCTACTGTAATTCAACTTATCTATGGTTCATACCCTCCGATACTACTCATAGATTCATCAAAATAAGCAAACAACACATAGAAAACAGAATCTGTCAAAAACAGAACAGTCTGTAGTAATCTGTATCAAACGTATACTTCTGGAACTCCAAAAATCCTACCAAATTAGGAAGTCCTAAGAAATTCGTGCGCCAATCCAGTGCAAAACGAATCAGATCAGAAGCGCGTTTCTGTGAATTAACAAAACAAATTTACTGGGTGCAAAAGTTTCTGATTTTCAGCAGGATCAACGCAACTATCACCGTAAGCCATCCTAAAGGTCTTACTTGGCACTTTATTGAAACAAAAGCTATAAAACATGATTACTACAGTAGCATAATCATGTGAAAACACAAAAACAGTAAGGATAAGTATTGGGTTGTCTCCCAACAAGCGCTTTTCTTTAATGTCTTTCTAGCTAGGCATGATGATGGCAATGATGCTCACACAGAAGATAAGAATTGAAACGTAACGGGAGCATCATGAAGCATATGACTAGCACATTTAAGTCTAACCCACTTCCTATGCATAGGGATTTTGTGAGCAAACAACTTATGGGAACGATAATCAACTAGCATAGGAAGGTAAAACAAGCATAGCTTCAAAACTTGAAGCACATAGAGAGGAAACTTGATATTATTGCAATTCCTACAAGCATATGTTCCTCCCTCATAATAATTTTCAGTAGCATCATGAATTAATTCAACAATGTAACCAGCACCTAAATCATTCTTTTCATGATCTTCTAGCATAGAAAATTTACTACTCTCCTCATAAGCAAAATTCCTCTCATGAATAGTAGTGGGAGCAAACTCAACAAAATAAACTATCATATGATTTAAATTAGGATCAAGATGATAAGTTTCATGGTTATCATTATTCTTTAGAGCATACGTGTCATCACAATAATCATCATAGATAGGAGGCATGCTTTCATCATAGTAAATTTGCTCATCAAAGCTTGGGGGACAAAAAATATCATCTTCATCAAACATAGCTTCCCCAAGCTTGTGGCTTTGCATATCATTAGCATCATGGATATTGAAGGAATTCATACTAACAACATTACAATCATGCTCATCATTCACATATTTTATGCCAAGCATTCTATGTAATTCTTCTTCTAGTACTTTAGCACAATTTTCCTTCCCATCATTTTCACGAAAGACATTAAAAAGATGAAGCATATGAGGCATCCTTAATTCCTTTTTATTGTAGTTTTCTTTTATAAACTAAACTAGTGCTAAAACAAGAAACAAAAAGATTCGATTGCAAGATCTAAAGATATACCTTCAAGCGCTAACCTCCCCGGCAACGGCGCCAGAAAAGAGCTTGATGTCTACTACACAACCTTCTCCTTGTAGACGTTGTTGGGCCTGCAAGTGCACAGGTTTGTAGGACAGTAGCAAATTTCCCTCAAGTGGATGACCTAAGGTTTATCAATCCGTAGGAGGCGTAGGATGAAGATGGTCTCTCTCAAGCAACCCTGCAACCAAATAACAAAGAGTCTCTTGTGTCCCCAACACACCCAATACAATGGTAAATTGTATAGGTGCACTAGTTCGGCGAAGAGATGGTGATACAAGTGCAATATGGATGGTAGATAAAGGTATTTGTAATCTGAAATAATAAAAACAGCAAGGTAACTAATGATAAAAGTGAGCGTAAACAGTATTGCAATGATAGGAAACAAGGCCTAGGGTTCATACTTTCACTAGTGCAAGTTCTCTCAACAATAATAACATAGATAGATAATAGAACAAGCCCTCAACATGCAACAAAGAGTCACTCCGAAGCCACTAATAGCGGAGAACAAACGTAGAGATTATGGTAGGGTATGAAACCACCTCAAAGTTATTCTTTCGGATCAATCTATAAAAGAGTTCGTACTAGAATAACACCTTAAGATACAAATCAACCAAAACCCTAATGTAACCTAGATACTCCATTGTCACCTCAAGTATCCGTGGGCATGATTATACGATATGCATCACACAATCTCAGATTTATCCAACCAACATAAAAGTACTTCAAAGAGTGCCTCAAAGTTTCTATCGGAGAGTCAAGAACGTGTGACAACCCCTATGCATAGGTTCCCAATGTCACGAAACCCGCAAGTTGATCACCAAAACATACATCAAGTGGCACATGATATCCCATTGTCACCACGGATAATCACATCAAGTGTTCTAAAAAAAGACTCAATCCGATAAGATAACTTCAAAGGGGAAACTCAATTCATCACAAGAGAGTAGAGGGGGAGAAACATCATAAGATCCAACTACAATAGCAAAGCTCGGGATACATCAAGATCTTGCCATAGAGGAACACGAGAGAGAACACGAGAGAGAGAGAAAGAGATCAAACACATAGCTACTGGTACATACCCTCAGCCCCAAGGGTGAACTACTCCCTCCTCGTCATGGATAGCGTCGGGATGATGAAGATGGCCACCGGTGATGGGATCCCCCTCCGGCAGGGTGCCGGAACGGGCTCCCGAGAGGTTTTTGGTGGCTACAGAGGCTTGCGGCGGCGGAACTCCCGATATATCTTATGTTCTGGAAGTTTTAGGGTACGAGAGTATATATGGTTGCAAGGGGTATGTCGGAGGAGCTACGGGGGCCCCACGAGGCAGGGGGCACGCCCAGGGGGGTGGGCGCGCCCCCCACCCTCGTGGGCAGCCCGTATCTCCCCTGACGTGCACTCCAAGTTCCCTGGGTTGCTTTCCTTCCAAAAATAACTTCTCCGGTTGATTTCGTTCCGTTTTGACTCCGTCTGATATTCCTTTTCCTCGAAACACTAAACAGCAAATCTGGGTTGGGCCTCCGGTTAATAGGTTAGTCCCAAAAATAATATAAAAGTGGATAATAAAGCCCGACATTGCCTAAAACAGTAGATAAAGTAGCATGGAGCAATCAAAAATTATAGATACATTGGAGACGTATCAATGCACATAGGTGAGCCTAGTTGATTTAGGTTTTGTGCTTGACAAATTAAACGTTAGTTTTATTCCGCATTTGTTCAAGCCTAAACCGTAATTATTTTAAAGCGCCTATTCACCCCCGTCCCCTCTAGGCGACATCCAAGATCTTTCACCCAGGCCACAATAGCCATGCCCTTGCCCGCGCGCACACCTCTAGGGATCCTTGCGCAGCACTCTCAGGCGAACAGGAAGGTGCGCATTGCCCAGGACCCTTAACAGGTGACCCCTCCTGGACCTTGAACCAGGCACCACGATCGGGCCCGGCAATGACGGCCATCCCTACTCAGGGGTCGTGAGTGCACGAAAAGTAAAAGAAGGGCGACAACAGGGAGTAATATCACTCAATACATCATAGAAAAAGTTCTTCCAAAAATATGTTCGCATCCCTGGGGGGTCACATTCAAAGTTCTGAAAGGAAGGCAGTGAAACACAATCCAAGTGAGGCACGCTATCGTCATCTTCACTGCCATCATCGTCGTCGTCATCGTCCTCGCCGTCATCATTGTCTTCATCCGCTCCGCCCTCTTTGCCCGTGGGTGCGACCACGTCATCAGCAGGGGCGAGTTCCGTGATCAGGTCATTCACGTGATCGTCCACCCAGCTCGCCAAGACGCCTTGGATCGTGATAGGTCTCCAATGTATCTATAATTTTTGATTGTTCCATGCTATTATATTATCAGTTCTGGATGTTTAATGGGCTTTAATAAGCTATTTTATATTATTTTTGGGACTAACCTATTAACCGAGGGCCCAATGCCAGTTCTTGTTTTTTTTGCCTATTTTAGAGTTTTGCAGAAAAGGAATACCAAACGGAGTCCAAACGGAATGAAACCTTCACGATGATCTTTCTTGGACCGAAAGCAAACCAGAAGACTTGGAGATGAAGTCGGAGAGGCAACGAGGTAGCCACGAGGCAGGAGGGCTCGCCACCCTTATGGGACCCTCGTAGCCCCCCTGACCTAGTTCCTTTGCCTATATATACTCTTATACCCTAAAAACATCAGGGGGAGCCACGAAACCACTTTTCCACCGTCGCAACATTCTGTACCCGTGAGATCCCATCTTGGGGCCTTTTCCGGCGATCGACCGGAGGGTTATTCGATCATGGAGGGCTTCTACATCAACATTGTTACCTCTCCGATGAAGCGTGAGTAGTTTACTACAGACCTTCAGGTCCATAGTTATTAGCTAGATGGCTTCTTCTCTCTCTTTGATTCTCAATACAAAGTTCTCCTCGATGTTCTTGGAGATCTATTCGATGTAATACTATTTTGCGGTGTGTTTGCCGAGATCCGATGAATTATGGATTTATGATCAAGATTATCTATGAATATTATTTGGTTCTTCTCTAAATTCTTATATGCATGATTTGATATCTTTGCAAGTCTCTTCAAATTAATGGTTTAGTTTGGCCTACTAGATTGATCTTTCTTGCAATAGGAGAAGTGCTTAGCTTTGGGTTCAATCTTGCGGTGTCCTTTCCCAGTGACAGTAGGGGCAACAAGGCACGTATTGTATTGTTGCCATCGAGGATAACAAGATGGGGGTTTCATCACATTGCTTGAGTTAATTCCTCTACATCATGTCATCTTGCTTAATGCGTTACTCCGTTCTTTATGAACTTAATACTCTAGATGCATCCTGGATAGCGGTCGATGTGTGGAGTAATAGTAGTAGATTTAGGCAGGAGTCGATCTACTTGACACGAACGTGATGCCTATGTTCATGATCATTGCCTTAGATGTAATCATAATTATGCTCTTTTCTATCAATTGCTCGGTAGTAATTTGTTCACCCACCGTAATATATGCTGTCTTGAGAGAAGCCACTAGTGAAACCTATGGCCCCCGGGTCTCTTTTCCATTATATTGAATCTTGTTTACATCTTTCTAGTTTCCGATCTATTATTTTGCAATCTTTACTTTCCAATCTATAAACCAAAATTACCAAAAATATTTACTTTACCATTTATCAATCTCTATCAGATCTCACTTTTGTGAGTGACCGTGAAGGGACTGACAACCCCTTTATCGCGTTGGTTGCAAGTTCTTGATTGTTTGTGCAGGTATATTGTGACTTGTGTGTTGTCTTCTACTGGATTGATACCTTGGTTCTCAAAACTGAGGGAAATGCTTACGCTACTTTGCTGCATCACCCTTTCCTCTTCAAGAGAAAACCAACGCAAGCTCAAGAGGTAGCAAGAAGGATTTCTTGCGCTGTTGCTGGGGTGATCTACGCCAAGTCAAGCCATACCAACTACCCATCATAAACTCTTCTCCCTTGCATTACATTATTCGCCAATCGCCTCTCGTTTTCCTCTCCCCCACTTCTAAAATGATTTTCGAAAACCTTTGCCTTTTCTTCGCCCCTCTTCCGCTCATCTCGTTTCGCTTGTTTATTGTGTGTTCGTGTGTTAGATCGCTTGATTTGCCTTCATGGCTAGTCCTCCTATCTTTATTAATACTCCCGATAATGAAGTTCTCAATTTTAAACAAAGGGAGGGAGAAAATCTAAAAGATGCTTGGTATAAAATTTGCAATAATGCTCAAAATAGATCTACTAGAAAGCAATCTACTTCCGTTCTTCTCCGCAACTTTTATGTAGGCATTACTCCTTGGAATAGATATGTTCTTGACACCATTACTGGAGGGAATTTCTTGGGAAGCCATACTTTTGATTCTTATAATGCCATGATAGATTTGTTAGACCCACCACCTTTTTTGGTCAATGGAACTATTTTAACCTTAGAACATGTGATGCAAAGACTTGATATTATTAAGAATAAAATTGCTACCGTTGAGTTAATCGAAAATTTGGATAAAAAGATTCATAATCAAATTACTCAATATGGATCTAAGGTAGGAATTACATAAAGAATCTTAAAGAAAAGGAACCCATAGTTAATGAAAATATAGATCAAGATTCCACTAGAATTGATAAACTCGAAGATATTATTACCAACTTGGGTTCTGCTTTTTCTGCTATTAAAAATACCTCAAATCTTCCTCCTACCAAAGTTGCCAAGTTTATCTATGTTCCTAAGAATAAGGGTAAATCTTCTAGTAATGAAAGTGAAGATCTCAAATAAATAAGTGTTCACCCCAACCTTTTTAATATTATTAAGGAACCTTTTGCCACGAATGAAATTCTTGATTTCTTGCCTAGGACTTTAATTATTGATAAAACCAAAGAATCTCCTAAGGATTATACATGTTCAATTGAAGAATTGTCGTACCATTATTATGGCAATACCTAGATCTATTCTTGTTTTTTATGCCTAGCTAGGGGCGTTAAATGATAGCGCTTGTTGGGAGGCAACCCAATTTTATTTTTGCTCTTTACTTTTTTCTCCTGTTTAGTAATAAATAATTCATATAGCCTCTGGTTAGATGTGGTTTTATGTTTTAAGTAGTGTTTGTGCCAAGTAGAACCTTTGGGAAGACTTGGGTGAAAGTTAATGCGATCTTGCTGTAACAAACAGAAACTTCGCGCTCACGAGATTAGCTGTCATTTTATATAGAAGAGTGCTTTTAGGTTGATTCTTTTTGCAGAATATTAATAGACAAATTCCTTGCGTCCACCATATTATTTCAGAATTTTGGAGTTACAAAAGTATTCGAAAGTTATAGATTACTACGGACTGTTCTGTTTTTGACAGATTCTGTTTTTCGTGTGTTGTTTGCTTATTTTGATGAATCTATGGGTAGTATCGGGGGGGTATGAACCATAGAGAAGTTGGAATAAATTAGGTTTTACACCAATATAAATAAATAATGAGTTCATAACAGTAACTTGAAGTGGTGATTTATTTTTTTATACTAACGGAGCTCATGAGATTTTTTGTTGAAGTTCTGTGTTGTGAAGTTTTCAAGTTTTGGGTAAGGATTTGATGGACTTTGGAATAAGGAGTGGCAAGGGACTAAGCTTGGGGATGCCCAAGGAACCCCAAGGTAAAATTCAAGGACAACCAAAAGCCTAAGCTTGGTCTATTGGAAGCTTTACTTGAGGCTATATTTTTGTTCACCACATGATATGTGTTTTGCTTGGAGCGTCTTGTATGATTTGAGTCTTTGCTTTTTAGTTTACCACAACCATCCTTGCTGTACACACCTTTTGGGAGACACACGCATGAATCGTGATTTGTTAGAATACTCTATGTGCTTCACTTATATCTTTAGAGCTAGACAATATTGCTCTAGTGCTTCACTTATATCTTTTTGGAGCACGGCGGTGGTTTTATTTTATAGAAATTGTTGAAATCTCATGCTTCACTTATATTATTTTGAGAGTCTTTTAGAACAGCATGGTAATTTGCATTGGTTATAAAATTAGTCCTAATATGATGGGAATCCAAGATGGGTATAATAAAAACTTTCATATGAAGTGCATTGAATACTATGAGAAGTTTGATTCATTATGATTGTTTTGAGATATGAAGATGGTAATATTAGAGTCATGTTAGTAGAGTAATTGTGAATTTGAGAGATACTTGTGTTAAAGTTGATTCCTGTAGCATGCACGTATGGTGAACCGTTATGTGATGAAGTTGGAGCATGATTTATTTATTGATGGTCTTCCTTATGAGCGGTGGTCGGGGACGAGTGATGGTCTTTTCCTACCAATCTATCCCCCTAGGAGCATGCGCGTAGGACTTAGTTTTGATAACTAATAGATTTTTGCAATAAGTATGTGAGTTCTTTATGACTAATGTTGAGTCCATGGATTATACGCACTCTCACCTTTCCACCATTGCTAGCCTCTCTTGTGTCGAGCAACTTTCGCCGATACCATAAACCCACCATATACCTTCCTAAAAGCAGCCACCATACCTACCTATTATGGCATTTCCATAGCAATTCCGAGATATATTGCCATGCAACTTTCCGCCGTTCCATTTATTATGACACTCTCCATCATTGTCATATTTCTTTGAATGATCATGTAGTTGACATCATATTTGTGGCAAAGCCACCGTTCATAATTTTTTCATACATGTCACTCTTGAATCATTGCACATCCCGGTACACCGCGGAGGCATTCACATAGAGTCATATTTTGTTCTAAGTATTGAGTTGTAGTTCTTGAGTTGTAAGTAAATAAAAGTGCGATGATCTTCATTATTAGAGCATTGTCCCATGTGAGGAAAGGATGATGGAGACTATGATTCCCCCCCAAGTCGGGATGAGACTCCGGACAAAAAAAAAGAGGCCATAAAAAAAAGAAGGCCCAAAAAAATGAGAGAAAAAGAGAGAAGGGGCAATGTTACTATCCCTTTTCCATACTTGTGCTTCATAGTAGCACCATGATCTTCATGATACAGAGTCTCCTATGTTTTCACTTTCATATACTAGTGGGAATTTTTCATTATAGAACTTGGCTTGTATATTCCAATGGTGGGCTTCCTCAAAGTGCCCTAGGTCTTCGTGAGCAAGCAAGTTGGATGCACACCCACTTAGTTTCTTTTTGAGCTTTCATACACTTATAGCTCTAGTGCATCCGTTGCATGGCAATCCCTACTCACTCACATTGATATCTATTGAGGGGCATCTCCATAGCCCGTTGATACGGCTAGTTGATGTGAGACTATCTTCTCCTTTTTATCTTCTCCACAACCACCCTTCTATTCCACCTATGGTGCTATGTCGATGGCTCACGCTCATGTATTGCGTGAAGATTGAAAAAGTTTGAGAACATCAAAAGTATGAAACAATTTCTTGGCTTGTCATCGGGGTTGTGCATGATTAAATATTTTGTGTGTTGAAGATAGAGCATAGCCAGACTATATGATTTTGTAGGGATAGCTTTCTTTGGCCATGTTATTTTGAGAAGACATGATTGCTTTGTTAGTATGCTTGAAGTATTATTGTTTTTATGTCAATATTAAACTTTTGTCTTCAATCTTTCGGATCTGAACATTCATGCCAAAATAAAGAAAATTACATGAATAAATATGTTAGGTAGCATTACACATCAAAAATTCTGTTTTTATCACGTACCTACTTGAGAACGAGCAGGAATTAAGCTTGGGGATGCTTGGTACGTCTCCAACATATCTATAATTTTTTATTGTTCCATGCTATTATATTATAAGTTTTGGATGTTTAATGGGCTTTAATAAGCTATTTTATATTATTTTTGGGACTAACCTATTAACCGAGGGCCCAGTGCCAGTTTGTATTTTTTTTGCCTATTTCAGAGTTTTGCAGAAAAGGAATACCAAACGGAGACGGAATGAAACCTTCGCGATGATCTTTCTTGGACCGAAAGCAAACCAGAAGACTTGGAGATGAAGTCGGCGAGGCAACGAGGCGGCCACGAGGCAAGAGGGCGTGCCCAGGGGGATAGGCGCGCCCCCACCCTCGTGGGCCCCTCATAGCTCCCCTGACCTAGTCCCTTCGCCTATATATACTCTTATATCCTAAAAACATCACGGGGAGCCACGAAACCACTTTTCCACCACCGCAACCTTTTGTACCCAAGAGATCCCATCTTGGGGCCTTTTCTGGTGATCTGCCGGAGGGAGATTTGATCACGGAGGGCTTCTACATCAACACCATTACCTCTTCGATGAAACGTGAGTAGTTTACCACAGACCTTCGGGTTCATAGTTATTAGCTAGATGTCTTCTTCTCTCTCTTTGATTCTCAATACAAAGTTCTCCTCGATGTTCTTGGAGATCTATTCGATGTAATGTCTTTTGTGGTGTGTTTGCCAAGATCCGATGAGTTGTGGATTTATTATCAAGATTATCTATGAATATTATTTGGTTCTTCTCTGAATTCTTATATGCATGATTTGATATCTTTGCAAGTCTCTTCGAATTATCGGTTTAGTTTGGCCTACTAGATTGATCTTTCTTGCAATAGTAGAAGTGCTTAGCTTTGGGTTCAATCTTGCGGTGTTCTTTCCCAGTGACGGTAGGGGCAGCAAGGCATGTATTGTATTGTTGCCATCAAGGATAAAAAGATGGGGTTTTCATCATATTGCTTGAGTTAATTCCTCTACATCATGTCATCTTGCTTAATGCGTTACTCCGTTCTTTATGAACTTAATACTCTAGATGCATGCTGGGTAGCGGTCGATGTGTGGAGTAATAGTAGTAGATGCAGGCAGGAGTCGGTGTACTTGACACAGACGTGATGCCTATGTTCATGATCATTGCCTTAGATGTCATCATAATTATGCACTTTTCTATCAATTCCTCGGCAGTAATTTGTTCACCCACTGTAATATATGCTATCTTGAAAGAAGCCACTAGTGAAACCTATGCCCCCCGGGTCTCTTTTCCATTATATTGAATCTCGTTTATGTAAGTGCATCTAGTGCCCCTTAGTGATTTTGGTGTATTGAAGACTTATAGGTTAAGTGACTGATGCGTTTGTGAGTGTACACAGGTCTATAAGTCTATGAGGAGTTTGATATTTACAGAGAAAGTCGACCCCTAAAAATGAAGTTCTTCGACTGAAGACTTTGATATTCTAAAGACTTTCTGAAGACTTTGAAAGTGAAGAAATTGGTGTGACCTCGAAGACTTGGTATTCATTCGAGGAATATGAAGCGTGAAGACTTTTGTTTTCGTAGTTCCATTTTCTCTTTCTTGAGTCATAGGAAACATCGTACTGTTAAAGGGGGTCGAGGAAATACTAAGGAAAAATTTCCATGTGATGCTCAACTCAAAATCCTACACCTACCAATCCCTTCGAGTGAAGCCATTGGAAATCTCATACAGTTCAGTCAATTTCTTCAGTGACAGAGACGCAGTTCTTCTGGTCACTGAGGACTTTGCTCTGACTGAGGAGTTAGGAATTCGCCAGTGCGAATTGCCTACACAGTGAGGAACATGATAGCCCTGAGGAATTTGAGAGTCAAATTTCCGACCGTTGCTGTGTTGCGCGCCGGCTGTCCAAAATATCTTATCCACCTAACGGTCATATCATTGAAGGGCATTTATGTCTTATCATGTCGGGCTGCTCCCTAGGCTATAAATAGCCGCCCCCTACAACCAATAGCTGGTTGGCTGCTCCGAGAGAACTTGACACTTGTCATCTGAGAGCAACCCATCCTCCGAGGACTTTGAGCGAAAATCATCAAGTGAGGAAAATCCCAAAACCAAACCCCGCACAAACCCAAAGTGATTGAGCATCACTAAACAAATTGATCCTGCGTGGATCCGACGCTTGTTACCTTTGAAGACTGTGCTTCTTCCAGACGGTTAGGCGTCAAGGTCTAGAGCATCCAAGAGGAATTGTGGATCGCCGAGTGACCAAGTCTGTGAAGGTTTGGAAGTCACCTGAAGACTTACCACGAGTGATTGGACGAGGCCTGCGTGGTCTTAGTTCAAGGAGAATACGGTGAGGACTGGGTGTCCTGAGTTGCGGCTCAGAGACTGGGTGTCCGGGACTGCGTGTCCTCGAGTTTAAATACTCAGCCGCTCCAACCAGACGTACAACTGAGACAGCAGTTGGAACTGGTTTACCAAATCATTGTCTTCACCAACTAACAGGTTCTATTTCCTCAACTCTTTCATTTCCTCATTACTGTGTTGTATGTTGTTCATATCTATGCTTGAAGACTTTGACTGAAGACTTTCACAAATTCCTCAGTTCAATTTCTTCAGTCTGTTTGTCTTCATCTTGTTATCCTGTGTTTACGCTTTCTGTACTCTGTGCTAGTCTTCAATTCATCATGATGACTATGTTTGTATCCTGTTATGTTTACTTCTGAGTACTTATTCCGCTGCAAGTAGTTCTTCGCTAAGGAATTTCCTCACCAGCAAATTCCTCAGTGAAGAATTCATAAAAATCGCCTATTCACCCCCCCCCCCCCCTCTAGTCGATATAACGCACTTTCAGTTTACATGTGGCTAGTTTCCGATCTATTGTTTTTATAATTTTTACTTTCCAATCTATAAACCAAAAATACCAAAACTATTTACTTTACCGTTTATGTAGCTCTATCAGATCTCACTTTTGCGATTGACCGTGAAGGGATTGACAACCCCTTTATCGCGTTGGTTGCAAGTTCTTGATTGTTTGTGCAGGTATTCGGTGACTTGTGTGTCCTCTCCTACTGGATTGATACCTTGGTTCTCAAAAAGTGAGGGAAAAACTTACGCTACTTTGCTGCATCACCCTTTCCTCTTAAAGGGAAAACCAACACAAGCTCAAGAGGTAGCAGATTGCCCCAGGCACGGGGGCTATCGCGGCATCAAAATCAAAGTCAGGGTTGGAGCGAAGAAGGTGGCTGAAGACGCATGAGAACGTGCGCCCAAGAAGGTCGCGACTCTTCTCTTTGACGAGTCGGTGTGCCCTCGCAGCCCCGCCTTCGAGGCGAGCCACTACATGGGTGAAGAAGCTGATGTAGCCGGAGTCGTCGGCTTTGCGTGGGCGGGAGACATTCTCGTCACAGATGTTGCTCAGGGCCCGGTTGGCCCTGCGCCCGAGGGCTTCGAACATTAAGGAGCGCTCACGCTGTAGCACTCAGTGGAGGCCTGCTTCGTCCAAGGCTTGCTCTACGAGTGATGAAACGCCTCAACCTTCTGATCGAGGAAAGACAGCTCGGCCTCAGCGGTAGTCCGTGCTGCCTTAGTAGCCTTCTCGCGCTGCTCTGCCGCAGCTAGCTTCTCCTTGAGGGCATCAACCTTGCCCTGCAGCTCACCGTGCCGCGTGCAGAAGCGAGTGCTACTTCTTGAGCTTGTGTTGGTTTTTCCCTTGAAGAGGAAAGGGTGATGCAGCAGAGTAGAGTAAGTATTTCCCTCTATTTGAGAACCAAGGTATCAATCCAGTAGGAGACAACGCACAAGTCACCGAATACCTGCACAAACAATCAACAAACTTGCACCCAGTGCGATAAAGGGGTTGTCAATCCCTTCACGGTTACTTGCAAAAGTGAGATCCGATAGAGATAGATAAACGATAAAGTAAATATTTTTGGTATTTTGGGTTATAGAACGAAAAGTAAAAGATAGCAAAGACGAAAATTGGCAAGTTTACGGGGAACTAATATGAGGGGGTCATAGGCTTCACTAGTGGCTTCTCTCAAGATAACAAATATTACGGTGGGTGAACAAATTACTGCCGAGCAATTGATAGAAGAGTGCATAATTATGAGGATATCTAAGGCAATGATCATGAATATAGGCATCACGTTCATGTCAAGTAGACCGAAACGATTCTGCATCTACTACTATTACTCCACACATCGACCGACTCCTGCCTGCATCTAGAGTATTAAGGTCATGAAGAACAAAGTAACGCATTAAGTAAGATGACATGATGTAGAGGAATTAACTCAAGCAATATGATGAAAAACCCCATCTTTTTATCCTCGATGGCAACAATACAATATGTACCTTGCTGCCCCTACTATCACTGGGAAAGGACACCGCAAGATTGAACCCAAAGCTAAGCACTTCTCCCATTGCAAGAAAAACCAATCTAGTAGGCCAAACTAAACCGATAATTCAAAGAGACTTGTAAAGATATCAAATCATGCATATAAGAATTCAGAGAAGACTCAAATAATATTCATAGATAATCTGATCATAAATCCACAATTCATCAGATCTCGGCAAACACATCGCAAAAGAATATTACATCGAATAGATCTCCAAGAACATCAAGGAGAACATGGTATTGAGAATCAAAGAGGGAGAAGAAGCCATCTAGCTACTCGCTATGGACCCGAAGGACTGTGGTAAACTACTCACGCTTCATCGGAGAGGCAATGGTGTTGATGTAGAAGCCCTCCTTGATTGAATACCCCTCCGGCAAGATGTCGGGAAAGGCCCCTAGATGGGATCTCATGAGTACAGAAGGTTGCAGCGGTGAAAAGTGTTTTCGTGGCTCCCCCTAATGCTTTGGGGGTATAAGAGTATATATAGGCGAAGGAACTAGGTCAGGAGATCTCTGAGGGGCCCATGAGATAGGGGGGCACGCCCTACCCCCTGGGCACGCCCTCCACCCTCATGGCCGCCTTGTTGCATCTCCGACTTCATCTCCAAGTCTCCTGGTTTTCTTCTGGTCCAAGAAAGATCATCGCAAAAGTTTCATTCCGTTTGGACTCCATTTGGTATTCCTTTTCTGCGAAACTCTAAAACATGCAAAAAAACAGAAACTGGCACTGGGCTCTAGGTTAATAGGTTAGTCCCAAAAATAATATAAAATAGCATATAAATGCATATAAAACATCCAAAACATATAATATAATAGCATGGAACAATAAAAAATAATAGATGCGTTGGAGACGTATCAAGCATCCCCAAGCTTAATCCATGCTTGTCCTCGGGTAGGTAAATGATAAATACAGAATTTTGATGTGGAATTCTACATAACATATTTATCCATGTAATTCTATTTATTGTGGCATGAATGTTCAAATCCGAAAGATTCAAAACAAAAGCTTAATATTGACATAAAAACAATAATACTTCAAGCATACTAACAAGGCAATTATGTCTTCTCAAAATAACATGGCCAAAGAAAGATTATCCCTACAAAATCATATAGTCTAGCTATGCCCCATCTTCATCACACAAAATACTCAAATCATGCACAACCCCAGTTTCAGCCAAGCAATCATTTCATACTTTAGTTTTCTCAAACCTTTTCAACTTTCACGCAATACATGAGCGTGAGCCATGGACACAACACTATAGGTGGAATAGAATGGTGGTTGTGGAGAAGACAAAAAGAGGGAGGTAGTGTCACATCAACTAGGCGTATCAATGGGCTATGGAGATGCCCATCAATAGATATCAATGTGAGTGAGTAGGGATTGCCATGCAACGGATGCACTAGAGCTATAAGTGTATGAAAGCTCAAAAAGAAACTAAGTGGGTGCGCATCCAACTTGCTTGCTCATGAAGACCTAGGGCATTTGAGGAAGCCCATCGTTGGAATATACAAGCCAAGTTCTATAATGGAAAATCCCCACTAGTATATGAAAGTGACAAAATAAGAGACTCTATATCATGAAGATCATGGTGCTACTTTGAAGCACAAGTGTGGAAAAGGGGTAGTAACATTGCCCCTTCTCTCTTTTTCTCTCATTTTTTCTTTTTCTTTTTTTTCTTTTTCTCTTTTTTTTCTTGGCTTTTTTGGCCTCTTTTTTTATTTTGGCTTCTTTGGCCTCCCTTTTTTCCTTTTCTTTATTTCGTCACATGGGACAATGCTCTAATAATGATCATCATCACACTTCTATTTACTTACAACTTGAAAAAAAATTACAACTCGATACTTAGAACAAAAATATGACTCTATGTGAATGCCTCTGACGGTGTACCTGGATGTGCAATGAATCAAGAGTGACATGTATGAAAGAATTGTGAAAGGTGCCTTCGCCACAAATACGATGTCAACTACATGATCATGCAAAGCAATATCACAATGATGAAGCGTGTCATAATAAACGGAACGGTGGAAAATTTCATGGCAATATATCTCGAAATGACTATGGAAATGCCATAATAGGTAGGTATGGTGGCTGTTTTGAGGAAGGTATATGGTGGGTGTATGGTACTGGCGAAAGTTGCGCGGCACAAGAGAGGCTAGCAATGGTGGAAGGGTGAGAGTGCGTATAATCCATGGACTCAACATTAGTCATAAAGAACTCACATACTTATTGCAAAATTCTATAAGTCATCGAAACCAAGCACTACGCGCATGCTACTAGGGGAAGGGTTGGTAGGAGTTAACCATCGCGCGATCCCGACCTCCACACAAAGGATGACAATCAAAAAATTCTTCATGCTCCAACTTCGTTACATAACGGTTCACCATACGTGCATGCTACGGGACTCACAAACCTCAACACAAGAATTTCTCAAATTCACAATTAATCCACTAGCATGACTCTAATATCACCATCTTCATATCTCAAAACAATCATAAAGAATCAAACTTCTCATAGTATTCAATGCACTTTATATGAAAGTTTTTATTATATCCCTCTTGGATGTCTATCATATTAGGACTAAATTTATAACCAAAGAAAATTACCATGCTGTTATAAAAGACTCTCAAAATAATATAAGTGAATCATGAGAGTTCATAAATTTCTATAAAATAAAGCCACCGCCGTGCTCTAAAAAGATATAAGTGAAGTACTAGAGCAATATTGCCTAGCTCAAAAGATATAAGTGAAGCACATAGAGTATTATGATAAATCATGATTCATGCGTGTCTCTCCAAAAAGGTGTGTGCAGCAAGGATGATTGTGGAAAACTAAAAAGCAAAGACTCAAATCATATAAGACACTCCAAGCAAAACACATATCATGTGGTGAATAAAAATATAGCCTCAAGTAAAGTTACTGATAGACGAAGACGAAAGAGGGGATGCCTTCCGGGCATCCCCAAGCCTAGACTTTTGGTTGTCCTTGAATATTACCCTAGTTTTCCTTGGGCATCCCCAAACTTAGGCTCTTGCCACTCCTTATTCCATAGTCCATCAAATCCTTGCCCAAAACTTGAAAACTTCAGAACACAAAACTCAACAGAAAATCTCATGAGCTCCGTTAGTATAAGAAAATAAATCACCACTTTAAGGTACTATTGCAAACTCATTATTTATTTAAATTGATGTAATATCTACTGTATTCCAACTTTTCCATGGTTCATACCCCCCCCCCCCCCCCGATACTACCCATAGATTCATCAAAATAAGCAAAGAACACGCAAAAAACAGAATCTATCAAAAATAGAACAGCCTGTAGCAATCTGTAACTCTAGAATACTTATATAACTCCAAAAATTCTTAAAAATTAGGAAAACCTGAGAAATTTGCTTAACAATCCAGAGCAAAAATAATCAAATCAAAATCATATTTCTATGAATTTTGAAAATTATGTTCCTGGGAGCAATAGTTTCTTATTTTCAGCAGGATCAACACAACTATCACCGTAAGCTATCCTAAAGGTTTAACTTGGCACAAACACTAATTAAAACATAAAAACACATCTGACCAGAGGCTAGATGAATTATTTATTACTAAACAGGAAATAAAAATATTGGGTTGTCTCCCAACAAGCGCTTTTCTATAAAGCCTTTTAGCTAGGCATTGATAATTTTAATGATGCTCACATAAAAGAGAGCAATTGAAACACAAAGAGAGCATCATGTAACATGTGAAAAACACATTGTCGGTGTCAAAACCGGCGGATCTCGGGTAGGGGGTCCCGAACTGTGCGTCTAGGTGGATGGTAACAGGAGACAAGGGACACGATGTTTTTACCCAGGTTCGGGCCCTCTCGACGGAGGTAAAACCCTACTCCTGCTTGATTGATATTGATGATATGGGTAGTACAAGACTAGATCTACCACGAGATCAAGGAGGCTAAACCCTAGAAGCTAGCCTATGGTATGATTGTTTTTCGTCCTACGGACTAAAACCCTCTGGTTTATATAGACATCGGAGAGGGCTAGGGTTACACAGAGTTGGTTACAATGGTAGGAGATCTAAATATCTGTATTGCCAAGCTTGCCTTCCACGCCAAGGAAAGTCCTATCCGGACACGGGACGAAGTCTTCAATCTTGTATCTTCATAGTCTTGGAGTCCGGCCAATGATGATAGTTCGGCTATCCGGACACCCCCTAGTCCAGGACTCCCTAAGTATCCCCCGAACCAGGCTTCAATGACGATGAGTCCGGCGCGCATATTGTCTTCGACATTGCAAGGCGGGTTCTCCTCTAAATTCCATATGCTTGCCGAGTAGTGTCCGGCTTCCTTATAAATGTTGCGCTCCTTGGCTTCCACGTCCAATAATGGCCTTCTTCCACGTGTCGTGTGAATGCAAAAAGCCAAGGTATTTTTATGTTTTACCCCCTAGCTGCGCGAATAAGCCGCCTATAAGAGAGGCGAGGATCTAGATCCGAAGCACACCATCCTCCTTTCACGAGTGTTCATTGAAGCGCCTCTGACAAAAGATCCACTCCATCATGGACAGTCGACGTGGCTCCTCCTCTCGCACTCCCAGCCCTCAGCCAGGAGATTGGGGGAGATGTTCAGTCCCGCATAGCAAGCTAGTGACGCTCCAAGCAGAGGGATATCTTCCCCCAGCGTTTATGGTTCCGGTTCGAGCCGGACTGGCCACCTACAAGGGCGGAAAGCAGGCGGAGGGCATCCCCAATCCCTCCAAAGGAGAGCGGGTATGCTTCGTCCCTTATCTAATAAGGGGACTCGGATTTCCCGTACATCCGTTTCTCTGGGGGCTACTGGAGTTGTATGGGCTCCAGCTTCACCACCTTACGCCTGCCTCCATCCTGCACATCGCGGGCTTCGTGGCCCTTTGCGAGCTGTTCTTGGTCATCGAGGCCCATTTTGCACTGTGGAAGAGATTGTTTTGCCTCGTACCCCGTTCTCACGAGGGGTCGATATATCAAGTGGGCGGAGCCGAAATATGGCGCATCGCCGGGACCGGATATCTATCCGGAACCCCGAAGAAGGCGTCCGAAGATTGGCTTTCGGAATGGTTTTATATGGAAGACGCCCCGCTGCCGGACCCAGTTCGGATCGGCCTCCCAGAGTTCAGCAACGCTCCTCTGAAGAAACGCCTGAGTTGGCGCCCGCGGAGCCCTCAACGGGAGAATGATAGGGACATCCAATATCTGATGGGCCGGATAAGATTACTGGCTCATTCCGGATTGACCATGATTGGAGTCATGGCCACGTGCATCATGCGAGGGGTGCATACGCTCCAATATAGGGGCCACCCCATGTGGGATTTCAACGGGGAGGATGACGCCATCCGTCATGGCCGCAAGGGGCCGGGATAGGTTGCCGATCTGGTGAAGATCCTGTCTGGCTTGTAAAAGGGGGAGAAGGAAGACTTCCTCCGCGCGAGCCCATTGAATGGATTCTCCATGAATAACCCTCGGAACTGGGTAAGCGGACGTTTATCTATCCGATCCATATTCCCAAAGTTAAGTGTCTCACTTTGTGATTTCGACGCAGGAACTGCGCCGGGACGTAGAGAATATACACAGCCCGGCTCCACAACCCGAGGATCTGGAACGATCCCTCGATCCGGCCTCCGAAGAGGATTCGGACATAAAGGTGGAGCTGATCGATGGGGTCTTCCACCAACTTAGCATGGACAATGCTTTGGTCGCCATCACGGCCGACTACCCCGGTTTATCTCCGGCTTCCCAGGTAACTGTGACCGGAGTCCTGATACCACGATTCATCCATGCTTATTTCTGACCACCGTATACTAATGGTACTCCGCAGGAGGCGCCTTTGAGGCAGGAAGCCGAACCTGTGGCGGCTGACCAACAAGGGTCAGCTCGGCCCAGCAGGCAGAAGAGGAGTGCGGCACGAATCGAGACGTCGCCGCAACGGTATGACGCACCACCGTCTTTAAAGGAAAGATTCCGGGGAGGTATATTGACGCTCATGATTTTTCCAGGAGAAAGAGCGCTCGCCGGACTATGTCTGGAGAGGTTGCCAATCGAGCCTCCGCCAGCCAGGCTCCAACGCCTGGTCCGGAGGGGGAGGCGAACACAAGGCGTGCACCGGATGCTCCTCCAACGGAGGATGCCGACCGGCTGTCCGCCACCAGCTCTGAGGTGGATAGCGCCATGAATCATAGGCGTCGCCGGACAGTTCTTCGTGACGCGTGTTTCTCCCCGGAGGCATTGAATGTCTTTAATGCGGGAGATGCGCATGTCCGTGCCGCTCGAGATGGTCTAACAAGGGCCACGGAGCAGTATGTGAAGGACATACGGGTGAGTAATTTTGACAATTATATATGCCAGTAGCCCCCGAGACTTAAAATAGTTAGAATAACTGATTTAAGGATCATTTGTTGTGCAGGATCTTACGGAGAAGAATACCCACCTGTCCCAGGAGCTGCAAGAGTGCAAGGCCCAACTTGAGGCCGCACTAGCCGCCGCAGGGGGAGCCACAGAGACCCCCTCCGGTAATACATACTTCGAAAGATAAGTAATTTGCAAAGTGCGGCATGTGTATAAGTCTGACAATAATTTTGCAGATGGTGGCGGACTAGATCCGGACAGGCAGCAGCTACTACGCCAGCTAAAGGCCGGCGAGAAGGTGCTGACAAGGGTGCGGCAGGAGAAGAATAACCTCCAAGATGCCAACACTCAGCTGGGCGAGGAACTAAAAGATGTTCGGGTCCAGCTGTCTTACTCCGTGAAGGAGAATCTGCGGCTTCGTCGCGGCATTTATAGTATGTGCTTGAACAAACTTTTGAAAACAAGAGTTCGGCGAGGAAGTCGATTAACCAGAATATGCCTGTAGGTATGCTCTCAGGACGTCCTGCAGAGGAAATGCCTGGTTCAACGGGTGACCAGCTTCCCGAGCTATTGCAACTGCACGAACGAGTTCGGCAGGTAATGAGCAGCGTCGCCCGGCCTTATGGCCGTCCGTATCCCTACCCGAGGGTCTTGGAGGGCTTGTGGAGAAGCTTCAGGGAGCTCGGCGGCACTTCCGTCTGTGGAAGATATCGGCCTGCCGTCAAGGCGCTAGGGAGGCCTGGGCCATGGTGAAGACGAGGTACACGAAGGCCGACCCGAACCACATGGCCGAGGTCCGGCCTGTGGGGCCCGATGGGAAGGAGATCCTTGTGAGCTTAATGTACGGCCAAGTAGAGTTGGCCGCAAAGTATTCCTAGCGGGACTGTAAACTAGACAGCCTGCTAGATGGTATTGAAGAGGAATACAATCAGTCAAGTTTACTATGTAATTTAAAATGACATGTAAAATGCCTTCTAGCCGGATTGTAGACCGTTTGTCATTATGGACCTTTTCGCTTCAACCTCGGGACCCGACAGTCCAGAGTGTGTCCGAATACCCTCGCGGTTATAGAAAAACCGGGGCATGCGTGGAGACCAGGCGTAGGGGTCATTAGTTCTTTATCATACAAGTGCCCAACTAGTTATGTTATATTACATGGTTAGTAAGAAACATCTTCCAGGGAGAATAGTTCCGTTAGGGGTTCCTTTCCCTTGGGGGGGGGGGGGCATGCCCTAAAGTGCATGTCCGGACTGCAAAAAAAGCAGGAGAGCATCTGCGGGCAGATAAATAAATAGGTAAGAAATCGTCTTTTAAATCACCGACCGAATATTCCCTTAAGAACACTAGCTTTCTGCTTCACCCAGTCTGAGGTACACATCCGGCTGACCTGGCAGTAACAATCGCAGAGGTGCTCCCTTTACCTCCTAGCCGAACAATCGGGAACGTAGGGGTAAGCACAGGAGCCAGGCAACCCAGCTTGGCCAAAACTTAAGTCATATCGATGCATATAATGGTGAATAAAAGGTACATGCAGAAGTGTGACGCATGTGTTGGGCATGAAGCCCGTATAAATAAGCTTCTGTTAAAGAAGCCCCCAGGTATAAAGAGTGCGAGCAGCACGTCAAGTGTGTGTGAACAATGCGCAGATCGGCGCTCAAAGGCTTTAAAGAAAAAGGAAGGAGAAAGAGGGAAACAAAAGACAGCTAAAGTATAAAACGTGGACGGGGGAAGAAGACGAACTCTGAGTTCGGCGCTAGGCGTAGAATCTTCGGAGACGGGCAGCGTTCCATGGGTTCGGCTCGAGTCGGTTGTCCGATGCGTTTCGCAGACGGTATGCTCCGCCGGTCAGGACTTGGTCGATGATGAAGGGACCTTCCCATTTGGGCTTGAGTTTGTCCTTTTTCTTGTCCGGCAGGCGTAGAACGAGTTTGCCAACATTGTAAGTTTTGGCCCGTGCTTCTCTGCTTTGATATCTTCGGGCCTGCTGTTGATAACATGCGGAACGAGCTTTTGCCACGTCGCGCTCCTCCTCTAAGGCGTCCAAACTATCCTGCCGATCCAGCTCGGCTTCTCTTTCTTTGTACATGCGCACGCGAGGTGAGTCATGAATTATGTTGCAGGGCAAGACTGCCTCTGCGCCGTACACCATGAAAAATGGTGTGAATCCGATAGTGCGATTCGGCGTGGTCCGCAGCCCCCAGAGTACGGAGTCGAACTCCTCTACCCAGTGCGTGTTAGATTCCTTAAGAGACCGCACTAGTCTGGGTTTGATGCCGCTCATGATTAGACCATTTCCTTGTTCGACTTGACCGTTAGTTTGAGGATGATAGACTGAGGCGTAGTCGATCTTGATGCCCATGTTTTTGCACCAGAGTTTAACCTCGTCGGCCATAAAATTTGTGCCGTTATCGGTGATGATGCTGTGGGGGACGCCGTAACGGTTTACTACCCCAGAGATGAAGTCTATCACAGGTCCGGATTCGGCCGTTTTAACTGGCTTGGCCTCTATCCATTTGGTGAATTTGTCCACCATGACCAATAGGTATTTTTGCTTGTGGGTTCCTCCTTTAAGGGGTCCAACCATGTCAAGCCCCCAAACCGCGAACGGCCAGGTGATGGGTATAGTTTTGAGGGCGGTGGGTGGCATGTGGCTTTGATTAGCAAAGAGCTGGCAACCGACGCATCGTTGGACTAAGTCCTGAGCGTCTGCTCGGGTCGTCGGCCAATAAAATCCTGTACGGAAGGCCTTGCCTACAAGGGCCCGGGCTGCGGTGTGGTGCCCTCCGAGTCCGGCGTGAATTTCAGCCGGAAGATTTCGCCCTTCCTCTTCGGAGATGCACCTTTGAAGGACTCCGGTTGTGCTTTTCTTATAAAGCTCTCCCTCATGGAGCTTGTAGGCTTTAGATCGCCATACTATACAGCGGGCCTCGTTTTGGTCTTTGGGAAGTTCCTGCTTGATTAGATAGGCTAGGAATGGTTCCGTCCACGGGGCGATGACTGCCATTATTTCGTGGGCTGAGGGTGTTGTTTCATTGGCAGAGCCATCGATTGTGTCAGAGTGTTCGGTGTTGGGCGGTGCGGTTGGTTCCGGGTTGTTATTTCCGGACTCCCCCTCCCATAATACGGATGGCTTGAAAAGTCGCTCCAGGAAGATGTTGGGAGGGATGGCGTCGCGCTTTGCGCCGATGCGTGCCAACACGTCGGCCGCCTGGTTATTATCCCGGGCCACATGGTGGAACTCGAATCCTTCGAACCGAGCTGACATTTTTAAGACGGCATTACGGTAGGCTGCCATTTTCGGATCCTTGGCGTCAAAGTCTCCATTTATTTGGGATATTGCGAGGTTTGAATCCCCACGAACCTCTAGGCGTTGAATGCCCATGGAGATTGCCATCCGGAGGCCGTGCAGAAGGGCCTCATATTTGGCTGCATTGTTGGAGTCCGTGTACATTATCTGGAGTACGTATTGGACTGTGTCTCCAGTTGGGGACGTCAGGACGACGCCAGCCCCCAGGCCGGCCAACATTTTGGAGCCGTCGAAGTGCATGATCCAATTGGAGTATGCGTCGTACTCTTTAGGGAGTTCGGCTTCGGTCCATTCAGCGATGAAGTCGGCCAAAACTTGCGACTTTATAGCTCGCCATGGTTTGTAGGTTATGTCAAATGGTAGGAGCTCAATGGCCCATTTCGCAATCCTGCTCGTCACGTCGCGGTTGTTTATAATGTCGTTAAGAGGTACTTCGGAGGCTATTGTTATCGAACACACTTGGAAGTAGTGTCGCAGCTTCCGGGATGCCATGAACACCGCGTATGCTATCTTTTGATAATGTGGATACCGGGACTTGCATGGAGTTAGGACAGTGGATACGTAGTACACTGGTTTTTGAAGAGGGAATTTGTGCCCTTCTGTTTCTCGTTCGACGACGAGCACCGCGCTTACAACTTGATGTGTTGCCGCGATATATAATAACATTGGTTCGCCCAAGTTGGGCACGGCTAGGACCGGATTTGTTGCCAATATGGCCTTTATTTCTTCGAGTCCGGCCATGGCGGCATCCGTCCATTCGAAGTGTTCGGTGCGCCGGAGGAGGCGATAAAGGGGTAATGCCTTTTCTCCCAAGCGGGAGATGAAGCGGCTTAGAGCCGCCACGCATCCAGTCAATTTTTGTATTTGTTTGAGGTCCTTTGGGATATCCAACTGTGACAAAGCTCGGATCTTGGCTGGGTTTGCTTCAATTCCTCTACCGGATACAATGAAGCCCAAGAGCTTTCCGGCTGGTACGCCGAAAACGCATTTTTCCGGGTTGAGCTTAATGTCATATGCTCGGAGGTTGTCGAATGTGAGCCTCAAATCGTCTACTAGGGTTTCGACGTGTTTGGTATTGACGACCACATCATCTACGTACGCCTCCACTGTTTTGCCGATCTGGGTTGCCAGACATGTCTGAATCATGCGCTGATATGTTGCGCCGGCGTTTTTGAGCCCGAAGGGCATTGTGTTGAAGCAGAATGGTCCGTATGGAGTGATGAATGCCGTTGCGGCTTGGTCTGTCTCCGCCATCTTGATTTGATGGTAGCCGGAGTATGCGTCGAGGAAGCACAATGAATCGTGCCCTGCTGTAGCATCGATCATTTGATCGATGCGGGGAAGGGGAAAAGGATCCTTTGGACAAGCCTTGTTAAGGTCCTTAAAATCGACACACAGGCGCCAAGATTTGTCCTTCTTTGGTACCATTACCAGGTTTGCTAGCCAGTCCGGATGTTTTATGTCTCTGATGAATCCGGCTTCTAATAGTTTGGCTAGCTCCTCTTCCATTGCCTGTCTTTTGGGTTCGGAAAATCACCGAAGAGCCTGTTTGACTGGCTTGAATCCTTTTAGGATGTTTAGGCTGCGTTCTGCCAACCTGCGTGGGATTCCTGGCATATCTGAATGGTGCCAGGCAAAGATGTCCCAATTTGCCCGAAGGAATTCTCGTAGTGCGGTGTCTACATCAAGGTTTTATTGTGCCCCAATGGAGGCCGTCTTTGTGGGGTCCGTTGGATGGATTTGGAATTTGACTATTTCGTCCATTGGCTTAAAAGAGGTGGACTTGCATCTCTTGTCGAGTATCACATCGTCCCTGTTCACCGTGGAGCGCAGCGCAGTGAGTTCCTCTACCGCTAGGGCTTCGGATAGTGCCTCTAGGGCTAGTGCGGTTGTCTTATTCTCGGCGCGGAGTGCTATGTCTGGATCACTGACAAGAGTGATGATTCCATTGGGCCCGGGCATTTTAAGCTTCATGTACCCGTAATGGGGTATAGCTTGAAAAATTGTGAATGCCTCTCGCCCTAATAAAGCGTGATATCCGCTGCTGAACGGGGCCACTTGGAACATGACCTCCTCGGACCTGTAATTGTCCGGTGATCCGAACACCACATCTAGTGTAATTTTTCCTGTGCAGCGTGCTTCCCGACTAGGGATTATTTCTCTAAAGGTTGTGCTGCTTTGCTCAATGCGGCTCCAGTCTATTTCCATTTTTCGAAGGGCTTCCTCGTAGATGAGGTTTAATCCGCTGCCGCCATCCATGAGTACCTTAGTAAGACGAAAGCCGTCCACTATTGGACTGAGGACCAATGCGGCTGGTGCTCGGGCTGTTCGGAATTTAGGTTCGTCGCTGGCGTTGAAGGTAATAGCCGTGTCGCTCCATGGATTTATTGTTGCTACTTGGTAGACTTCGGCGAGGCTGCGGAGTGTTCGTTTCCGCATATTATTTGATGCGAAAGTCTCAAAGACTGTTAATACCGTACTGGTACTGCTCGGCTGGTTCTCTGGGGCTAGAAGCTCTTCGCCACTTTTGGCCACCTGCCGTAGTATCCAACATGCTCAAAGGCTATGTGTTGGAGTGCCGCCCTCTGTACTATGGATTTTACAGGGTCCGCTGAGCCATCCTTCCAGTACGGTTTCGTGCCCTTTAGGGGGTTTCTGCTTTTTGGTTTTTATCCCAGGTGCCTGAGCATGATACACCCTTTTATTTCGGACTAGGGTTGTGTTCGGAGCCGGATTGTCCCAAAACTTGGTTTCGGTTTTCCATGCACTCTCCATCGCACAGTACTTTCATACTATGGACGCCAGGTCGGCGAAGCGTGTAATTTTCCCTTGTCCGTGCAATTGTTGCAGAAAATTGAGATTGTGCTTTCCTCACGGCAGTCCTTTATCCTGTCCATAACCAGGAGGAATCTGGCCCAGTAATGATGTACTGTTTCAGCGGGCTCTTGCCGGATTTGAGATAGATCGCTTGTGTTTGGGTGGGCGGGTGGAATTAAATTCGGAACCCCGCCCAATCTGAGGCTCAAGAGCCGAAAAGTTTCCGGATTTGGAAGCGTGGATTGCTGGATGTTGTCCAACAAATCTGGTCCGCTGCCTGACTTTAGGTTCAGTGCTTGATTGACGTCCGTCCCTCCGCGAGAATCCGGCATGGAGGGATCAGGAATCCGGACATAACTGGTCTTTAATATAGAAGAAGAGTCGCCGCGCTGTTCCTCTACCACAGCAACGTGGTGGGTAGCCTGGGGAGAATTGATCTCTCTTAGATCGGTTTTAAGCCCAATATGATCATGGTCTGTAGTGACTCCCAGGGCGGCGATGCAATCCAAGAGCTCGTTTACGGAGGAGAGCTCCATTGGATCTAGCTGCTCGGCGAATTCCGAGTTGACGTGAAGATCGCTTTTGATGACCCGAGAGGTCATTGTCGGAGCGGCGGCCGAACAAGCGGTCATAAGAAAACCACCTAGCCGGTGGCCAAAGCTCCTTTGGCAACGGTACCGTCTTTAAAGATAGGAAGAGGCATCCTTCCTGATTGCGATGGCATAGAGGAACTCTCAATGAAAGCACCAATGTCGGTGTCAAAACCGGCGGATCTCGGGTAGGGGGTCCCGAACTGTGCGTCTAGGCAGATGGTAACAGGAGACAAGGGACACGATGTTTTTACCCAGGTTCGGGCCCTCTCGACGGAGGTAAAACCCTACTCCTGCTTGATTGATATTGATGATATGGGTAGTACAAGAGTAGATCTACCACGAGATCAAGGAGGCTAAACCCTAGAAGCTAGCCTATGGTATGATTGTTTTTCGTCCTACGGACTAAAACCCTCCGGTTTATATAGACACCAGAGAGGGCTAGGGTTACACAGAGTCGGTTACAATGGTAGGAGATCTAAATATCCGTATTGCCAAGCTTGCCTTCCACGCCAAGGAAAGTCCCATCCGGACACGGGACGAAGTCTTCAATCTTGTATCTTCATAGTCTTGGAGTCCGGCCAATGATGATAGTTCGGCTATCCGGACACCCCCTAGTCCAGGACTCCCTCACACATCTAAGTCTAACATACTTCCTATGCATAGGCATTTTATAGGAAAACAAATTAGCAAGACAAGCAAGATCTAGCATATGCAAGGAAGAAGAAAGAAATAATAGCAATCTCAACATGAAGAGAGGTAATTTAGTAACATGAAAATTTCCACAACCATATTTTTGTCTCTCATAATAATTACATGTACGATCATAAGCAAATTCGACAATATAGCTATCATATAACATATTCTCAACATGATCCACATGCATGGAAAGTTGAAACTCTTCCAAAATAGTGGGGTTAACATTAACTAAAGTCATGACCTCTCCAAACCCACTTTTATCAAAAAAATTCTTAAGATTGAACATTCTCCAAATATGTGGGATCTAAATTTGACACTCTTCCAGACCCAATTTCAATAATATTGCAAACACTATTATCAATCTCATATTCATCGTGGGGCTTAAATAAATTTTCAAGATCATAAGAAGAATCACCCCAATCATGATCATTGCAACAAGTAGTGGATATAGCAAAACTAACATCCCCAAGCTTAGGGTTTTGCATATTTTTAGCATAATTGACATCAATAGAATTTATAATAAAATCATTTCAATCATGCTTTTTATTCAATGAGCTATCATGAATATCTTCATAAATTTCTTAATCACAATTTTCAGATTCGCGAATTTCAAGCAAAACTTCATAAAGATAATCTAGTGCACAAAACTCACTAGCAATTGGTTCATCGTAATTGGATCTATTAAAAAGATTAGCAAGTGGATTAGGATCCATAAACTTTTAGCAATCAAAGATGCAAGCAAAAAGAAGGCACATGGTAACTGTCGGGGATATACCCCGCGGTGTGACCCGGCCGGAGATATGACCCGGCTGGGACTTGGTGTTTCATTGGTGACCCGGCAGATTATAAGCCGACGGACAGTTAAGCATTGTAAGCCGGTGGAGACAGTTAAGCATTGTAAGCCGGCGGACACAGTTAAGCATTGTAAGCCGGCGGACACAGTTAAGCCATACAGTTAAGCCAGACAGTTAAGCCAGATTGTAAGTCAGATTGTAAGCTGGATTGTAAGCCGGCTTACGTTAAGAAGCCCAAGATGTTAAGCCCAAGACGGTAAGAAGCCCATGGTGAGAAGCCCATGGTAAGGCGTCAAAATAGGTTAAGTCCTAATCCGAGTTTGACTCTACATGTAACCCGCCCCTTCAACTTATATAAGGAGGGGCGGTGTCTCCCGCATGAGCATAATGAAACCTAGCCATAAACAGCATGTAGGGCTATTACCGAATGATGTTTCCCGGGGTCCAGAGCTGTCTAAATCCTTGTCTTGTGTGTTGTGTCTCTCGTCCCGATCAACCCCTCTCAAGCTACCGCATAGATGCGTTGGCCTCATGACTAAGTCCTCACACTAGGACATCTGTCGTGACTATTTCACGACAGTTGGCGGCCACCGTGGGGCCTGCACACGATGGTGTTGAGTTCTTGGAGGGATTTCTCTCAGGGATCGAGAAGCTCGCGATTGGCCGAGAGAAGAAGAACTAACATTGGAAAAATCATCATCAAAGAAATTAGGGTTGCTTTTGAGCCACCGTCATCGGTTGTGTAATCCGTTGTTGTTGAACCGACGCCACCGGCTGTGTAATCCATCAAATTACAGTCAAACCAAAAGCAACACGGACGGCGGCCACACGCCAAGTTTGCATCTGATGGAAAAAGTACTCCCATTGGAGACTAGAAACAAGTTGAAGAGGGCATCAGTGCGGCGAAACTGCTAGGTTGCAGTCAATTGTGCTCAGACTTGGGCTCCTCCGTACGGAGAGTCAGAGACCCACGTACCCACGTGAAGATCAAGCAAAAAGATAAAAAAAAGGGAATGAAGGAAAAGGGCCACGACCCGGGAGCAAATTGTGCTCAGGCTTGGGCTCCTCTGTTGACCCGCCCTGTTGTCGATTTTGTTTCGTGGCTGGCCTCCGCCCTCGTCAGCAGCCCGTGACCACGGGTACGGCCTCGAGGCTGAAGCGGACCTCTGCTCCAAGTTACTGCTCCAAAACGCCACGGTCTTCGCCTAACTTGCCAGTCCGACCTGAGTCGCCTTCGACTCTGCGACTTTACTCCGAGTCGCCTTCTGCCTCATCTCGCGCCGGCACGCTTCTACCATGGCCTTTAAAGTAAGGCGCTTCCATCACTGGTGTTGCCTTAACCTGCCATCAGATTCACGTGCTATTTCGGAGAATCGCCGCCGATAGGATCACCAGAGCGCATCCCCGAGCCGTTGTTGACGCACTCCGACCCGTTTCTGTCTCAGAGCCACTGCCGCCGGTTTGCCGCTGTGAGCGCCACCTCCACCATTGAGTCACCTCTGTGTTGAGCTGCCGTCTGCTCTGGGTCACGCCCCTACTTTTAAACCGCCAGCGCCGTGAGTCGTCGTCTCCGCTGCTGCCAACCGCCGGGCCGTCGCCGAGTTTGTGTCTTGAACAAGTCGCGGTTGCGATTTCCGCCTCCGCCGTTTGCACCTCAAGCTGTTGTTGCCCGAGTCTCAGCGCACCATTTCTGCCTCAAGATGACACCTTTGAGTCGCTGTTTTTACCATGCGGGTCGCCACTCATGAGTCGGCCTCCTCCAGTTGAGATGCTGACCCGCCGCTACGCCTCGTCTGCTCTGCTGACTTCCAAGCACGCCTGCCGAGCCGCCCAGCTCTGTTGGGGACCCTTGCACTACACATGCGGCCCGCAGTTACCCGCCTCTACCAAGCCGCTATGGCCTCCCATCACCTCTGGGCCGGGTTTCGCCGTTGCACCTTCGTCCTTCGACTCGCCGGCGCCTCTTCGACCGCACCGCGAGAAGCTCCCCCTTAGCCGCAGCGGAGCCGAGCCGCCGCCTTGCTAAGCCGCCTTGTTGGGCCGCCCGACGCCTCGCATCTCCGCTGCCGTCTCACCCTTCCGGCGAGCCGCCATGCCACTGTGGCCTTGATCCACCACTGCAAATCATCTCCATTGAGAGCCGTCCACACGTCTATCCGAGTCACCTCCGCTTGGCAACCTGCCTGAGCCGCCACCGTTCTCGCCGCGCCACATCGAGTCACTGCCCTCGCGCTGCTCCTCCGCTCGCCCAAAGCCGTGCGCCCTTGGTACTGCAGATCCTCGCTATCAAGCCAGCCACGCGTTGGGTGCCAGCCTCAAGTTTCACTATAGTTCAATTGAGCACTAGATCAACAGAGACTGCAACACCGTCAGCAGTGCGTCGGGCTACCCGACAGCCGCGCGTGTAGCCTGCTGTCTGACTTGGCTTCGTGCCTCCTTGAGCCGCCGACCTCCGTGGTGAGTGGCTGCGCCGGCTCTCCATGCACTGACCCGTCGCGCCGTCTAGTTCCATGGCCGAGTCGCCGTTGCTTTTGCTCCCGAGTGCCCATGTCGTCCATATTGTCATCAGGCCCTGACTCCGTCATCCCCGAGCCTCCCTAGCTATGCTCTGTTCCCATGGTGGCCGGGTCAAACGGCCGCTCCGTGCCAAACCGAGTCGCCCGTTTTGGGTTTCGCCTTTGCTACAACCCGCCGGCCTCCAAGCCGCCATGGCCTCGCATCGCTCCTCCGCTGATCCGCCCGTCGCGCCGTCCCCGTTTTCTGCTAAAACCACTACTGCCTTGAGTTGTCTCAGGCGAACCGCGTCGCAAGCGCCTTAGAGCCGATGTTGCAACCCTCACCTCCGTGGCTACCGTGCCGCATCGCCAGGTTGCCGCTCGGGCCGGCTTCGGCGTCCCTTGCGCTGGTTCTGTAGTTCCGACTCTACTTCTGCCGCCCTTCAACTGTCGCAGTGGTCCGCCTTGGCCTTGCGCCTCCGAGTCTCCCTCGCTCCTGGCCATCTTCAAACTGGTCCCATCTTTGAGTCTGCAAGTCAAGCTTCTGTTGTATGTTGCTATGGCCCCGAGCCGCCGTTTCACTCCGCTCTGCCGATATGACTCGCCTTTGTCCGGTTCGCGAGCAGTCGTCGCCCGTGAGCCGCCGTCTGCTTAAATCGCTGCTACGACCCTCCGCGCCCGACTCCTCCCACACCTACAAGCCGCCCCGCTGTTCAAACCGCCGCGGTCTATGCCGACTCCGCGCTCCGCTCCGGCACCCCATTTGGGCCGCCCCGCCGGCTCGCTGCACCGGGCTCCGCTTACCCGAGCCGCCTCGCTGTCGGAGACCCGCTTCACGGCCTTGTTTCACTGCTCACCTCCGTCGGTTTTCCTGCTCTTAACAACAGAGAGAAAACTGAGTCCAACAGCAACCTACGGAAGAGAGGGAAGTCCCAGCTCATAACTGCTGGTAATGTTGTTTACATGAAAACTGAAGCCAAAATCAGCTACCCCGAGTGTTATTTGAAAGTACTACTGCTGCCACTTGCACGGTTTAAAAAAGAAGGACACGTGGGTGTTGTGCTACATCACATCAGTGGAGCTCATCATGCATTCAGCATTATTTGGCACTGGCATCTGTGTTCATCCGACAAAAACCAAATCAGGTGTTATCCCTTCTATGTATTTTATCAGCACATACTTTGTTTGAGAACAATTACTCTGGTCTGTGGTATTTTTTCGCAGGACCATTACTCATTACAAATGTGTCGCAAAGGGGCATGCGCAAATATTATTTTTGTACTAGCGCGTTTGTGCCATGCTGCTGGACGGATACATGCACAAGTCGCTGCCCCCGCTACATCAACACACGTGAATGACTCATCCTCTGCACCCACGGCCGACTCTCCCGTCCGCACCGGCTTACAACGCCGTGAGCGACTCGTCTGTCTGCTCCCGCGGCCGACTCTGCCGTGATTGATTTTAGCTTCACCGTGGTGATCATCAATTCCACCGTGGATAATTACTGGCCTGATGTATCAGGTGGAATCTATCCAGTATATTTTTATATTACATATTATTTTCTTTATAAGAGCAATTACTTTGGCTTGTAAGTTCTCCAATGCAGGACTCAAACCGGTCTATATCATAGTCAACTATGGAGAATCTCAAGCCAACTCATTCGTCGTCTTAAAGACTTGGGAGCTACATGGACATAGCTCAGTAAATGTTGCCAGGTTAAAGGCCGTCAGAAAATCTCCGGCTTAAAAAGAAGGATTTTGGTTCAAAATCCGGTTCAAGGGAACTTATCTCCCACAAAGCTCTGACGCTCTCAAATCCAGTTTAAAGTTCTGGTTCAAAAATAATTAATCTCTCGCAAGGTCGAGTTCTCTGAAAAAACTAAAGGGACCAAAGAGAGTCTGTTGCAAAGCACAACTCAAACATAGGTACCTTGCTTCAAAGACCAACTGGGGGCTGGTCGTATTCAAACCATAGCTATTTACCCCTTTTGGCCGGCTTCCTGAACGTATTCAAACCATAGCCGCCAACATTTTGATCATTTTGGGGCTTGGTCGTATTCTAATCACAGCTATTAACCCCTCTTGGTCCGGCCATGATCGTATTCGAATCATCGTCGTTAAACACTTTGATCATTGGGGGCTTGATCGTATTCGAATCATGGCTATTAACCCCTTTGGTCCGGCTTCCTGGTCGTATTCGAACCATAGCTGTAAACACTTAGATCACTTGGGGGCTGGATCGTATTCGAATCACAGCTGTTAACCCCTCGTGGTCCGGCTCATGATCGTATTCGAATCATAGCCGTTAAACACTTTGGTCACTGGGGGGCTTCCTGATCATATCAAATCATAGCTATCGGTACCCCTTTGATTGGCGCAATGCCAAAAACCATTCGGGGGCTTCCTGATCATATTCGAATCATAGTTATTAACCCTTATGGTCTGGCTTCCTTGTCGTATTCGAACCATACCCTCATTTTTCTAATTTGGCTTGATTTTTTAAAGATTTTTTCGATTCTTCTTGATACTATCTTGCCTTTTGGTTTAAAGTGATTCCAGCCATGCAGCCTTCAATCTCACAGCTCATATTTGAAGCATACTCGTGGTTTCTATTAACCCAGCCTGGCTTTCGATGATAGTCGCCAGCATATGACAATATTAAATACTTGGAAGTATTGGCTTCTATAATTTGGGTTATCACCCTTACTGCATTGGTATCATAAGCCGGCAGTACGATTCAATATCACAGGTATGATATTCTTTGTTATAAGTATATCCAATTGTGATTAAACCGGCACATGTCACAGGAACCGGTTTTCAAACCGGGTTATATTATTCAAATCTTTAATAGCCAACATGGCTGGATTTTTATTGTGGTTATCAATAGCCAATATTATGATGGAGGTCTTCAAAGTTGCTTCAACGCAATGGTTACTATTTTATTAATGGACATGATTTATTTTTACAATGGAGGGAATAGTCCCGAGTTGATGCAGGCTTATGACCCGACACTTGGGGGCTACATTATTCAAATTGAGATTATATCAAATATGCAAGTCCCATGTCACTGCCATCATGCACCATGGCACTTGGGGGCTAATGTAAATTCATTTTTTGATTAACTTATTGAAGACCCGACTCATCCCATTGTAATGAGCCGGCCCTTGGGGGCTACCAATTGCTCCTGTCAAAAATTCAAGGTACACAAGCCTCAATCCATTATATTGAAAGATACACTACCCAGTTGGTAGAGTACAAAGCTCTTAACCTTATGGACGTGGGCTCAAGCCCCATGGTGGAGATTACATCATATGATGTTATTATCAATGAATTATATACAAAGTCCCAGCTCAGTATTATCTTACTGAGCCGGGCCTTGGGGGCTACACGTTGCTGCTCAAGTCTATGTGATCATATTTACAAAGTCCCTGCTCATTATTTCATAATGACCCGGCCCTTGGGGGCTACAAGTGATATGAATATAATGGAGGTACATTTCCAAGTTTGATGTTAGCGACAATTATAACCCGGTTCTATCAATATTTACAAACCAGATATTTTGGCAATGATAAATCGGCAAGTTCTACATCTTCAAGCTGGCTGAAAATCAGATGAGTATTTCATGCCCAATGTTTTTGATTATGAAGATAGCCTATTGACCCAGATTTTCTAGAGAAGGAAATACTAAGGAGTTAAGGATAATAAGATGTCGGCTTACAAGAGTTCTTAACCTAGAGCATAATCTGTCAAAATTGTTCTTGTGTTTGTTTTACAGGATCAGTTTAACATGGATGAATCCAAATTAAACTGGGGGCTAATGTCATGGATATACCCCGCGGTATGAACCAGCCAGAGATATGACCCGGCTGGGACTTGGTGTTTCATTGGTGACCCGGTAGATTATAAGCCGCCGGATAGTTAAGCAATGTAAGCCGGCGTAGACAGTTAAGCATTGTAAGCCGGCGGACATAGTTAAGCATTGTAAGTCGGCGGAGACAGTTAAGCATTGTAAGCCGGCGGACACAGTTAAGTATTGTAAGCCGGCGGACATAGTTAAGCCAAACAGTTATACCAGACATTTAAGCTAGACAGTTAAGACAGATTGTAAGTCAGATTGTAACCCGGCTTACATTAAGAAGCCCAAGACGTTAAGAAGCCCATGGTAAGGCGTAAAAATAGGTTAAGTCGTAATCCGAGTTTGACTCTACACGTAACCCGCCCCTTCAACTTATATAAGGAGGGGCGGGGCACCCCATGTTGGAAATATGCCCTAGAGGCAATAATAAAATGGTTATTATTATATTTCCTTGTTCATGGTAATTGTCTATTGTTCATGCTATAATTGTGTTATCCGGAAATCGTAATACATGTGTGAATACATAGACCACAACATGTCCCTAGTGAGCCTCTAGTTGACTAGCTCGTTGATCAACAGATAGTCATGGTTTCCTGACTATGGACATTGGATGTCATTGATAACGGGATCACATCATTAGGAGTATGATGTGATGGACAAGACCCAATCCTAAGCATAGCACAAGATCATGTAGTTCATTTTGCTAGAACTTTTCCAAATGTCAAGTATCATTTCCTTCGACCATGAGATTGTGCAACTCCCGGATACCGTAGGAGTGCTTTGGGTGTGCCAAACGTCACAACGTAACTGGGTGACTATAAAGGTGCACTACGGGTATCTCCGAAAGTGTCTGTTGGGTTGGCACGAATCGAGACTGGGATTTGTCACTCCGTATGACGGAGAGGTATCCCTAGGCCCACTCAGTAATGCATCATCATAATGAGCTCAATGTGACCAAGTGTCTGGTCACGGGATCATGCATTATGGTACGAGTAAAGTGACTTGCCGGTAACGAGATTAAACAAGGTATTGGGATACCGATGATCGAATCTCAAGCAAGTAACATACCGATTGACAAAGGGAATTGTATACGGGATTGATTGAATCCTCGACATCGTGGTTCATTCGATGAGATCATCGAGGAGCATGTGGGAGCCAACATGGGTATCCAGATCCCGTTGTTGGTTATTGACCGGAGAGTCGTCTCGGTCATGTCTGCATGTCTCCCGAACTCATAGGGTCTACACACTTAAGGTTTGGTGATGCTAGGGTTGTAGAGATAATAGTATAAGGTAACCCGAAAGTTGTTCGGGGTCCTGGATGAGATCCTGAACGTCACGAGGAGTTCCGGAATGGTCCGGAGGTGAAGAATTTTATAGAGGAAGTCCAGTTTCGGCCATCGGGAATGTTTCGGGGGTCACCGGTATTGTACCGGGACCACCGGAATGGTCCCGGGGGTCCACCGGGTGGGGCCACCTATCCCGGAGGGCCCCATGGGCTGAAGTGGGAGGGGAACCAGCCCCAGGTGGGCTGGCGCCCCCCTCTTGGGCCCCCCTGCGCCTAGGGTTGGAAACCCTAGGGGTGGGGGCGCCTCACTTGCCTTGGGGGGCAAGCCACCCCCTTGGCCGCCGCCCCCCTTGAGATCCTATCTCCAGGGGCCTGCTCCACCCCCCCTGGCCCTATATAAGGAGGGGGAGGGAGAGCAGCCACACCCAAGTCTCTAGCGCCTCCCTCTCCCCCTGCAACACCTCTCCCTCTCGTAAGTGCTTGGCGAAGCCCTGCCGAGATCGCCGCTGCTTCCACCACCACGCTGTCATGCTGCTGGATCTTCATCAACCTCTCCCTCCCCCTTGCTGGATCAAGAAGGAGGAGACGTCTTCCCAACTGTACGTGTGTTGAACGCGGAGGTGCTGTCTGTTCGGCACTAGGATCATCGGTGATTTGGATCACGACGAGTACGACTCCTTCAACCCCGTTCTCTTGAACGCTTCCATGCGATCTACAAGGTTATGTAGATGCACTCCTCTCTCTCATTTCTAGATGACTCCATAGATTGATCTTGGTGAGGCGTAGAAAATTTTTATTTTCTGCAACGTTCCCCAACAGTGGCATCATGAGCTAGGTCTATGCGTAGTTACTATGCACGAGCAGAACACAAACTTGTTGTGGGCGTAGATGTTGTCAATTTTCTTGCCACTACTAGTCTTATCTTGCTTCGGTGGCATCATGGGATGAAGCGGCACGGACCGACCTTACACGTACGCTTACGTGAGACAGGTTCCACCGACTAACATGCACTAGTTGCATAAGGTGGCTAGCGGGTGTCTGTCTCTCCCACTTTAGTTGGAGTGGATTCGATGAAAAGGGTCCTTATGAAGGGTAAATAGAAATTGGCATATCATGTTGTGGTTTTACGTAGGTAAGAAACGTTCTTGCTAGAAACCTATAGAAGCCACGTAAAAACTTGCAACAACAATTAGAAGACGTCTAACTTGTTTTTGCAGCATATGCCTTGTGATGTGATATGGCCAAAAGGATGTGATGAATGATATATGTAATGTATGAGATTGATCATGTTCTTGTAATAGGAATCACGACTTGCATGTCGATGAGTATGACAACCGGCAGGAGCCATAGGAGTTGTCTTTATTTTTTGTATGACCTGCGTGTCATTGAATAACGTCATGTAAATTACTTTACTTTATTGCTAAACACGTTAGCCATAGAAGTAGAAGTAATCGTTGGCGTGACAACTTCATGAAGACACGATGATGGAGATCATGATGATGGAGATCATGGTGTCATGCCGGTGACGAAGATGATCATGGCGCCCCGAAGATGGAGATCAAAGGAGCAATATGATATTGGCCATATCATGTCACTATTTGATTGCATGTGATGTTTATCATGTTTTGCTTCATATTTGCTTAGAATGATGGTAGTAAATAAGATGATCCCTTATAATAATTTCAAGAAAGTGTTCCCCCTAACTGTGCGCCGTTGCGAAAGTTCGTTGTTTCGAAGCACCACGTGATGATCGGGTGTGATAGATTCTAACGTTCACATACAACGGGTGTAAGACAGATTTACACATGCAGAACACTTAGGTTGACTTGACGAGCCTAGCATGTACAGACATGGCCTCGGAACACAAGAGACTGAAAGGTCAAACATGAGTCGTATGGAAGATACGATCAACATGGAGATGTTCACCGATGATGACTAGTCCGTCTCACGTGATGATCGGACACGGGCTAGTTGAGTCGGATCATGTATCACTTAGATGACTAGAGGGATGTCTAATCTGAGTGGGAGTTCATTGAATAATTTGATTAGATGAACTTAATTATCATGAACTTAGTATAAAATCTTTACAATATGTCTTGTAGATGAAATGGCCCACGCTAATGTTGTCCTCAACTTCAATGCGTTCCTAGAGCAAACCAAGCTGAAAGATGATGGCAGCAACTATATGGACTGGGTCCGGAACCTGAGGATCATCCTCATAGCTGCAAAGAAAGATTATGTCCTAGAAGCACCGCTAGGTGAAGCACCCATCCCAGAGAACCAAGACATTATGAACGCTTGGCAGACTCGTGCTGATGATTACTCCCTCGTTCAGTGCGGCATGCTTTACAGCTTAGAACCGGGGCTCCAAAAGCGTTTTGAGCAACATGGAGCATATGAGATATTCGAAGAGCTGAAAATGGTTTTCCAAGCTCATGACCGGGTCGAGAGATATGAAGTCTCCAACAAGTTCTTCAGTTGTAAGATGGAGGAAAATAGTTCTGTTAGTGAGCACATACTCAAAATGTCTGGGTTGCACAACCGCTTGACTCAGCTAGGAGTTAATCTCCCGGATGACGTGGTTATTGACAGAATCCTTCAGTCGCTTCCACCGAGCTACAAGAGCTTTGTGATGAACTTCAATATGCATGGGATGGAAAAGACCATTCCTGAGGTATATTCAATGCTGAAATCAGCGGAGGTAGAGATCAAAAAGGAACATCAAGTGTTGATGGTGAATAAAATCACTAAGTTCAAGAAAGGCAAGGGTAAGAAGAACTTCAAGAAGGAAGACAAGGGAGTTGCCGCGCCTGGTAAGCCAGTTGCCGGGGAGAAGTCAAAGAATGGAACCAAGCCTGAGACTGGGTGCTTTTATTGCAAGGGAAGTGGTCACTGGAAGCGGAACTGCCCCAAGTACTTAGCAGACAAGAAGGCCGGCAACACCAAAGGTATATGTGATATACATGTTATTGATGTGTACCTTACCAGCACTCGTAGTAGCTCCTGGGTATTTGATACCGGTGCGGTTGCTCGTATTTGTAACTCAAAGCAGGAGCTACGGAATAAGCGGAGACTAGCAAAGGACGAGGTGACGATGCGCGTCGGGAATGGTTCCAAGGTCGATGTGATCGCCGTAGGCATGCTACCTCTACATTTACCTAAGGAAACCATTGGGTATACCTTCTACCTCAGATCCGAAGGCAAGATCTTTGTTGCCAAGAACGGGTCCTTTCTGGAGAAAGAGTTTCTCTCGAAAGAAGTAAGTGGGAGGAAAGTGGAACTTGATGAAGTACTACCTCTTGAAAGTAGCGCAGCTCAGGAAGATGTTCCTGTGTTGCCTGCACTGACTAGAGAGGAAACTAATGATGATGATCAAGGTACTTCGGATCAAGTTACTACTGAACTTCATAGGTCCACGAGGACACGTTCCACACCAAAGTGGTATGGCAACCCTGTCCTGGAAATTATGTTGTTAGACAACGGTGAACCTTCGAACTATGAAGAAGCAATGGCCGGCCCAGATTCCAACAAATGGCTTGAAGCCATGCAATCCGAGATAGGATCCATGTATGAAAACAAAGTATGGACTTTGATAGACTTGCCCAATGATCAGCAAGCAATAGAAAACAAATGGATCTTTAAGAAGAAGACGGACGCGGATGGTAATGTTACCATCTATAAAGCTCGACTTGTCGCTAAGGGTTATCAACAAGTTCAAGGGGTTGACTACGATGAGACTTTCTCACCCATAGCGAAGCTAAAGCCCGTCCGAATCATGTTAGCAATTGCCGCATACTATGAATATGAGATATGGCAAATGGACGTCAAAACGGCATTCCTTAACGGCCATCTTAAGGAAGAACTGTATATGATGCAGCCAGAGGGTTTTGTCGATCCTAAGAATGCTAACAAGGTATGCAAGCTCCAGCGCTCCATCTATGGGATGGTGCAAGAATCTCGGAGTTGGAACATTTGCTTTAATGAAATGATCAAAGCGTTTGGGTTTATGCAGACTTATGGAGAAGCATGCGTTTACAAGAAAGTGAGTGGGACAGGGTTCTCGTGTGGACATTGGTGTCAAGCGCATGAAGAAGCTCCATGCTGATGGACTTTTAGAGTCTCTAGATTATGAATCATTTGACACATGCGAACCATGCCTCATGGGCAAAATGACCAAGACTCCATTCTCCGGAACAATGGAGCGAGCAACCAACTTATTGGAAATCATACATATTGATGTGTGCGGTCCAATGAGCATTGAGGCTCGCGGAGGCTATCGTTATGTTCTCACTCTCACTGATGACTTGAGCAGATATGGGTATGTCTACTTCATGAAACACAAGTCTGAGACCTTTGAAAAGTTCAAGGAATTTCAGAATGAGGTAGAGAATCAACGTGACCGAAAGATAAAGTTCTTATGATCAGATCGTGGGGGAGAATATTTAAGTCACGAATTTGGTATGCACTTAAGGAAATGTGGAATCGTTTCACAACTCTAGCCGCCTGGAACACCTCAGCGTAACGGTGTGTCCGAACATCGTAATCGCACTCTATTGGATATGGTGCGATCTATGATGTCACTCACCGATTTACCACTATCATTTTGGGGATACGCTCTAGAGACAGCTACATTCACTTTAAATCAGGCACCGTCTAAATCCGTTGAGACGACACCATATGAATTATGGTTTGGGAAGAAACCTAAGCTGTCATTTTCTAAAAGTTTGGGGATGCGATGCTTATGTCAAGAAACTTCAACCTGAAAAGCTCGAACCCAAGTCGGAAAAATGCTTCTTCATAGGATACCCTAAGGAAACCATTGGGTATACCTTCTACCTCAGATCCGAAGGCAAGATCTTTGTTGCCAAGAACGGGTCCTTTCTGGAGAAAGAGTTTCTCTCGAAAGAAGTAAGTGGGAGGAAAGTGGAACTTGATGAAGTACTACCTCTTGAAAGTAGCGCAGCTCAGGAAGATGTTCCTGTGTTGCCTGCACTGACTAGAGAGGAAACTAATGATGATGATCAAGGTACTTCGGATCAAGTTACTACTGAACTTCGTAGGTCCACGAGGACACGTTCCACACCAGAGTGGTATGGCAACCCTGACCTGGAAATTATGTTGTTAGACAACGGTGAACCTTCGAACTATGAAGAAGCAATGGCGGGCCCAGATTCCAACAAATGGCTTGAAGCCATGCAATCCGAGATAGGATCCATGTATGAAAACAAAGTATGGACTTTGAAAGACTTGCCCAATGATCAGCAAGCAATAGAAAACAAATGGATTTTTAAGAAGAAGACGGACGCGGATGGTAATGTTACCATCTATAAAGCTCGACTTGTCTCTAAGGGTTATCGACAAGTTCAAGGGGTTGACTACGATGAGACTTTCTCACCCATAGCGAAGCTAAAGTCCGTCCGAATCATGTTAGCAATTGCTGCATACTATGATTATGAGATATGGCAAATGGACGTCAAAACGGCATTCCTTAACGCCCATCTTAAGGAAGAACTGTATATGATGCAGCCAGAGGGTTTTGTCGATCCTAAGAATGCTAACAAGGTATGCAAGCTCCAGCGCTCCATCTATGGGATGGTGCAAGCATCTCGGAGTTGGAACATTCGCTTTAATGAAATGATCAAAGCGTTTGGGTTTATGCAGACTTATGGAGAAGCCTGCGTTTACAAGAAAGTGAGTGGGAGCTCTGTAGTATTTCTCATATTATATGTGGATGACATACTTTTGATGGGAAATGATATAGAACTTTTGGACAACATTAAGGCCTACTTGAATAAGTGTTTTTCAATGAAGGACCTTGGAGAAGCTGCTTACATATTAGGCATCAAGATCTATAGAGATAGATCGAGATGCCTCATAGGTGTTTCACAAAGCACATACCTTGATAAGATATTGAAGAAGTTCAATATGGATCAGTCCAAGAAGGGGTTCTTGCCTGTGTTGCAAGGTGTGAAATTGAGCTCGGCTCAATGCCCGACCACTGCAGAAGATAGAGAAAAGATGAGTGTCGTCCCCTATGCCTCAGCCATAGGGTCTATCATGTATGCCATGACCTATACCAGACCTGATGTAAACCTTGCCGTAAGTTTGGTACGAAGGTACCAAAGTAATCCCGGCATGGAACACTGTACAGCGGTCAAGAATATCCTGAAGTACCTGAAAAGGACTAAGGACATGTTTCTCATATATGGAGGTGACGAAGAGCTCGTCGTAAAGGGTTACGTCGATGCTAGCTTCGACACAGATATGGATGACTCTAAGTCACAAACCGGATATGTGTATATTTTGAATGGTGGGAAGTAAGCTAGTGCAGTTGCAAGCAAAGCGTCATGGCCGGGTCTACATGTGAAGCGGAGTACATGGCAGCCTCGGAGGCAGCGCATCAAGCAATCTGGGTGAAGGAGTTCATCACCGAACTAGGATCCATACCCAATGCGTCGGGGCCGATCACACTCTTCTGTGACAACACTGGAGCTATTGCACTTGACAAGGAGCCCAGGTTTCACAAGAAGACCAGGCACATCAAGCGTTGCTTCAACTCCATTCGTGAAAATGTTCAAGATGGAGACATAGATATTTGTAAAGTACATACAGACCTGAATGTAGCAGATCTGTTGACTAAACCTCTCCCTAGAGCAAAACATGATCAATACCAGAACTCTATGGGTGTTCGATTCATCACAATGTAACTAGATTATTGACTCTAGTACAAGTGGGAGACTGTTGGAAATATGCCCTAGAGGCAATAATAAAATGGTTATTATTATATTCCCTTGTTCATGATAATTGTCTATTGTTCATGCTATAATTGTGTTATCCGGAAATCGTAATACATGTGTGAATATATAGACCACAACACGTCCCTGGTGAGCCTCTAGTTGACTAGCTCGTTGATCAACAGATAGTCATGGTTTCCTGACTATGGACATTGGATGTCATTGATAACGGGATCACATCATTAGGAGAATGATGTGATGGACAAGACCCAATCCTAAGCATAGCACAAGATCGTGTAGTTCGTTTTGCTAGAGCTTTTCCAAATTTCAAGTATCATTTCCTTAGACCATGACATTGTGCAACTCCCGGATACCGTAGGAGTGCTTTGGGTGTGCCAAACGTCACAACGTAACTGAGTGACTATAAAGGTGCACTACATGTATCTCCGAAAGTGTCTGTTGGGTTGGCATGAATCGAGACTGGGATTTGTCACTCCGTATGACGAAGAGGTATCTCTGGGCCCACTCGGTAATGCATCATCATAATGAGCTCAATGTGACCAAGTGTCTGGTCACGGGATCATGCATTACAGTACGAGTAAAGTGACTTGCCGGTAACGAGATTAAACGAGGTATTGGGATACTGATGATCGAATCTTGGGCAAGTAACGTACTGATTGACAAAGGGAATTGTATACGGGATTGATTGAATCCTCGACATCGTGGTTCATCCGATGAGATCATCGAGGAGCATGTGGGAGCCAACATGGGTATCCAGATCCTGTTGTTGGTTATTGACCGGAGAGTCGTCTCGGTCATGTCTGCATGTCTCCCGAACCCGTAGGGTCTACACACTTAAGGTTTGGTGACGCTAGGGTTGAAGAGATAATAGTATGCGGTAACCAGAAAGTTGTTGGGAGTCCCGGATGAGATCCCGAACGTCACGAGGAGTTCTGGAATGGTCCGGAGGTGAAGAATTATATAGAGGAAGTCCAGTTTCGGCCATCGGGAATGTTTCGGGGGTCACCGGTATTGTATCGGGACTACCGGAAGGGTCCCGGGGGTCCACCGGGTGGGGCCACCTATCCCGGAGGGCCCCATGGGCTAAAGTGGGAGGGGAACCAGCCCCAGGTGGGCTGGTGTGCCTCCCCTTGGGCCCCCCTGCGCCAAGGGTTGGAAACCCTAGGGGTGGGGGGCGCCTTACTTGCCTTGGGGGGCAAGCCACCCCCTTGGCCGCCCCCCCCCCCTTGAGATCCCATCTCCAGGGGGCGCCCCCCCCCCCCCTTGGACCTATATAAGGAGGGGGGAGGGAGGGCAGCCGCACCCAAGTCTCTGGCTCCTCCCTCTCCCCCCGCAACACCTCTCCCTCTCGTAAGTGCTTGGCGAAGCCCTACCGAGATCGCCGCTGCTTCCACCACCACGCCGTCGTGCTGCTGGATCTTCATCAACCTCTCCCTCCCCCTTGCTGGATCAAGGAGGAGACGTCTTCCCAACCGTACGTGTGTTGAACACGGAGGTGCTGTCCGTTCGGCACTAGGATCATCGATGATTTGGATCACGACGAGTACGACTCCCTCAACCCCGTTCTCTTGAACGCTTCCGCGCGATCTACAAGGGTATGTAGATGCACTCCTCTCTCTCGTTGCTAGATGACTCCGTAGATTGATCTTGGTGAAGCATAGAAATTTTTTATTTTCTGCAACGTTCCCCAACACCCCAAGAGGGGAGAGCAAGAAAATAATCGTTAAGGCTAGACACAACTAGAGGAGAGTCGGGTTTACGGCGTCTCCCTCATGAGCATACTGAAACCTAGCCACAAACAACATGTAGGGCTATTACCGGATGATGTTTCCTGGGGGCCTGAAGCTGTCTAAATCCTTGTCTTGTGTGTTGCGTCTCTCGTCCCGATCAACCCCTCTCAAGCTACCGCATAGATGCATTGGCCTCACGACTAAGTCCTCACACTAGGACATCTGCCGTGACTATTCCAGGACAGTAACACAAGCGAACAAAAGATCAAACGGAAGAGGGGCGAAGAAAAGGCAAATCTTTTTGAAAATCGTTTTAGAGGTGGGGGAGAGGAAAATGAGAGGTGAATGGCAAATAAAGTAATGCAAGAGATGAGAGTTTTTGATGGGTACTTGGTATGTCTTGACTTGGCGTAGATCTCCCCGGCAACAGCGCCAGAAATTCTTCCTGCTACTTCTTGAGCTTGTGTTGGTTTTTCCCTTGAAGAGGAAAGGGTGATGCAGCAAAGTAGAGTAAGTATTTCCCTCAATTTGAGAACAAAGATGTCAATCATGTAGGAGACAATGCACAAGTCACCGAATAACTGCACAAACAATCAACAAACTTGCACCCAACGCGATAAAGGGGTTGTTAATCCCTTCATGGTTACTTGCAAAAGTGAGGTCTAATAGAGATAGATAAACGGTAAAGTAAACATTTTTGGTATTTTTGGTTTATAGACGGAAAGTAAAGATTGCAAAGACATAAATTGGCAAGTTGATGGGGAACTAATATGATGTAAAATAGACCCAGGGGCCGTAGGTTTCACTAGTGGCTTCTCTCAAGATAGCAAATATTACAGTGGGTGAACAAATTACTGCCGAGCAATTGTTAGAAGAGTGCATAATTATGACGATATCTAAGGCAATGATCATGAATATAGGCATCACGTCCGTGTCAAGTAGACCGAAACAATTCTGCATCTACTACTATTACTCCACACATCGACCGACTCCTGCCTGCATCTAGAGTATTAAGTTCATGAAGAACAGAGTAACGCATTAAATAAAATGACATGATGTAGAGGAATGAACTCAAGCAATATGATGAAAACCCCATCTTTTTATCCTCGATGGCAACAATACAATATGTGCCTTGCTTAGCGACCAAACCCCAAACAGTCTAGTCTCTGTGCATCAGTGTCATCCCTGGATCGGTAATGCTGACACGCACAGTACTTGAGGATTTATAATAGAGTTCCAATCACACACTTATTACATCGAATGTCTCAAAGGAGAACTTATTACAATAATATGGCTTAAGGCCATCTAAAAACGATAACAGTGGAAGGCTTGGAAGATAAAGTGGGTCCATCAAACTCCAATGACATAGCTGAGTGAACGACAACGACCTATGGCACCTTACTCGTCGTCTGAAAAGTCTGCAACATGAAATGTTGCAGCCCAAAACGGGTTAGCACATGGAATATGCTGGCAATGTAACACATAGAGTAATGAACAGAATAAATGCTATCACTACATGCATATATGGCTGGTGGAAATCTCTATGGTTACAGTTTTGCATAAAGCCAAATTTTCCCTACAACAAAGGAATAAATTTTATTTAACTATCATGGTGGTTGATAAACATTGAGAAGGTTCCTCCAACTCAATCCCAATTAAGCATCATCATTAAAACCCAACAAATTAATTTAGAGAGATGAGATCAACATGATAATCCAAGAACCAGATGCTCAAGATGTCCATAACCGGGGACACAGCTAACCATGATTAGTTTATACACTCTGCAGAGGTTTGCGCACTTTTCCCCACAAGACTCGAACACATCCATGATCGGAGGATCGAGACATACTCTTTTTGAAGCATTAACTCCCTACTCTGGGTAGACAGTACCACCTACAACCCACTACATCTGCTAGTCTACCTCTTCAAGAGCTTCACGCAACTTACTCAACTACGCCAAAGCCCATATTGGCATGAGGTTGCACACGGAAGTTTCCAGCATGAATAATCTTATGATCCCTTTGAGCCTGGGTGGCGAACCGTAGGATGATCACACGGGTACTCCGGGATATCCTAGGACAACACTGGATTCTCCAGGTGCCCTGACAACCACTGGGTACTCCAGGGTGCCTCAACAAATCCACCCAGATGTGTATTTAAGTAGCCACCTTAAGTTAACCATTAATTAACAATACTCACATATGTCATGGATACACTCACCCAATCCACATCTACGAGCATAGCACAGCAATATAAGTATAACGTAGAAGTAACTCCCAAAGGTTTGATAATAAAAAGGCAATAGGTTCTACCTCATCATCTACTTCCCAAACCACATGTTATTCAGATCCTAACCATGCAATGTTTGAGGGTTGATCTAATGCATAAAAACTGGGTAGTAAAGAGGTATGATCAAAGTGTTACTTGCCTTGCTAATGATCCGCAAAACCTAGGGACTCGTAGTAGCATGCTCCGCACTCCAGGTACTCTATCGCATACAAACAGTAACATACATAAGCACTCAACTAGAAGCACGGGTAAAACTCAAATAAGAAGATCTAACCAGAAAGTTCAACTGAAGAACTCCGGTTTGCAAAAATAATCAAATCAAACGGAGCAACGAAACTCAAACTACAAAAGAAACAGGATTCGTTTACTAATCTGGACTAAAGTCAAATTTACAGTACCAAAATCTTGTTCAAGTTGGTTAAACAGAAAGAGGGCTTCGAGACGAAGATCTAGGCGCTTGAATCACCTGATTCGGATAAACGAGCAAAAAGATAAACTAAAACGAAGATTAGGGCAGAAATCTCGATCAAAAATAATCGCGGAAAAACCCTGGAAAAATAAAATGCGACGAACAGGCTGACGAACGAATGTTCGCTATCTGCGGCTAATGAATGAACAACATTCGTTAAAACAAAAGTACGAACGAACCTCCGCTATTTAGCTAAGCCGAAAAAACGAACCGATCTAAAAAAACGGATCTAGGGTTTCGAAAAAAACCGAATGGTTTTCCTGAGAAAACCGGCGGCGGCGGTGGCTATACCTCCAGCGAGGTTGAGATCGGCGGCGGCGGGCGGCGGGACGGGCGGCTTCGGTGGCGGGGCTGCGGCGGCGGGCGGTGTGGCGGGACACGCGGCGGCACGGCTGCACGGTGGCGACGACGCGGGGCTAGGTTTCGGGGCGGCGGCCGGGTCGGGTGGGCTGGCGGGGCTGCAGCCTCGGTCTTTAAAGGCCGGCCAGGTGCGGAGTCCAGGTCGGACATGACCCTGTAAGGCGGTTCACTTTTTTTTAAATAAATCCTCACGTAGAAAAACTAATAAAAGAAATACTAAATGGAGTCCAAAAATCCTGTAATAAATTTTCACGGTCCTCTAATAATATTATGGACAAAGTGAACATTTATTTGGGCCTCTAATGCAATTTTCAAAAACGCATTTTTTTTCCTAATTCAAATAAAATAGCAAAAAAAACTCTGAATAAAATCTTATTTGATTTTAATATTTTTCCTCCAATATTTCTTTATTTTGGAGAAGTCATTTTATCCTCTCTCTTTTATTTTCATATTATAAATATTCAAAGAGAAAAATAATTAAAACCAAATGATCCTCTTTTCAAAATTTGAGAAAACTCAAATATGAAAATAACAAAATCCCCAACTCTCTCCGTGGGTCCTTGAGTTGCTTAGAATTTCTAAGATCAACCAAAAATGCAATAAAGTATGATATGCAATGATGACCTAATGTATAACATTCCGAATTGAAAATTTGGGATGTTACACTTGCTGCCCCTATTGTCACTGGGAAAGGACACCACAAGATTGAACCCAAAGCTAAGCACTTCTCCCATTGCAAGAAAAACCAGTCAGCCAAACTAAATTGATAATTCGAAGAGACTTGCAAAGATATCAAATCATGCATATAAGAATTCAGAGAAGACTCAAATAATATTCATAGATAATCTGATCATAAATCCACAATTCATCGGATCTCGGCAAACACACCGTAAAATAATATTACATTGAATAGATCTCCAAGAACATCGAGGAGAACATGGTATTGAGAATCAAAGAGAGAGAAGAAGCCATCTAGCTACTAGCTATGGACCCGTAGGTCTGAGGTAAACAACTCACGCTCCATCGCCTCTAGTGCAAGTGTGTCTTCGAGCGTGCAGGGCCACGCCCCACCTGCGGGTAGCCCAACCGCCGGGATGGCGAGCACGGACGTGCACACCTGGACTTGTCGCTCAAGGATGTCATTGGAAGCTTGGAGCTCCTTCTCGCGCGCCTCTGCCACTTCGCACCGGTGGTCTGCGGTCGAGCCTCCTCCATGGCACGATCGCGAGCCTCATTCACCGCAGCAAGGGGCCCCTCCATCTCCACTCGGTCGTGATTGCACTGAAGACGACCGAAGCTGATGGTGGCTTGTAGCTGGCGCCATTCACGCGCCAGATGCATGCGCTCCACCTCGAGGTGGGCGTCAACGTTGCCGAGCTCCATCCCGAGGCGCCCCAGTGCGCATGCTGCCTCCCGAAGAAGGTCATGTCGGACGGTGCTGCGCCCACGTGTGATCTCCAATGCCCAGCCTGGGCATTCCTCTGCGCCCCAGTCATTTAGAGAAGCACGTGATGCCTCGCCCGCCTCTAGAAGGAGCCCGGGGGCTAGGGCTCCCTCGCCCGCTCCTGCGGCCCGAGATGGGGCCCGACATGGACTCGCCCTGCTGCTTGGGGATGGCACCACCCTGCAGGCCGCCTGGCCACTCGCGAGGATCAGCGGGGGAGCCCTCGGCATGGCCCTCGTGCCCCAGAGATTGCTCCGGGAGAAGGTTGCCGAGAGTACAGGCCTACGGCCCCCGGGCGGCCTTGGTTCGTGTGTGATAACCCACAAGTATAGGGGATCGCAACAGTTTTCGAGGGTAGAGTATTCAACCCAAAATTATTGATTCGACACAAGGGGAGCCAAAGAATATTCTCAAGTATTAGCAGCTGAGTTGTCAATTCAACCACACCTGGAAACTTAGTATCTACAGCAAAGTGTTTAGTAGCAAAGTAATATGATAGTAGTGGTAACGGTAACAAAAGTAAAGACAGCAAAAGTAATGTTTTGGTATTTTGTAGTGATTGTAACAATAGCAACGGAAAAGTAAATAAGCGAGAACCAGTATTATGGAAAACTCATAGGCACCGGATTAGCAATGGATAATTATGCCGGATGTGGTTCGTCATGTAACAATCATAACATAGGGTGACACAGAACTAGCTCTAGTTCATCAATGTAATGTAGGCATGTATTCCGTATATAGTCATATGTGCTTATGGAAAAGAACTTGCATGACATCTTTTGCCCTACCCTCCCGTGGCAGCGGGGTCCTATTGGAAACTAAGGGATATTAAGGCCTCCTTTTAATAGAGAACCGGAACAAAGCATTAGCACATAGTGAATACATGAACTCCTCAAACTATGGTCATCAGCGGGAGTGGTCCCGACTATTATCACTTCGGGGTTGCCGGATCATAACACATAGTAGGTGACTATAGACTTGCAAGATAGGATCAAGAACACACATATATTCATGAAAACATAATAGGTTCAGATCTGAAATCATGGCACTCGGGCCCTAGTGACAAGCATTAAGCATAGCAAAGTCATAGCAACATCAATCTCAGAACATAATGGATACTAGGGATCAAACCCTAACAAAACTAACTCGATTACATGATAAATCTCATCCAACCCATCACCGTCCAGCAAGCCTACGATGCAATTACTCACGCACGGCGGTGAGCATCATGAAATTGGTGATGGAGGATGGTTGATGATGACGACAGCGACAAATCCCCCTCTCCGGAGCCCCGAACGGACTCCAGATCAGCCCTCCCGAGAGAGATTAGGGCTTGGCGGCGGCTCCGTATCGTAAAACGCGATGATTTCTTCTCTTAGATTTTTTTTCTCCCTGAAAGCCAATATATGGAGTTGGAGTTGGCGTCAGAGGGCCACCAGGGGGCCCACGAGGTAGGGGGCGCGCCCCCCACCCTCGTGGACAGGGTGTGGGCCCCCTGGTCTTCATCTTTGGCGAGGATTTTTATTTTTTTTCTAAGGTGTTCCGTGGAGTTTCAGGTCATTCCGAGAACTTTTATTTTCTGCACATAAAACAACACCATGGCAATTCTGCTGAAAACAGCGTCAGTCCGGGTTAGTTCCATTCAAATCATACAAGTTAGAGTCCAAAACAAGGGCAAAAGTGTTTGGAAAAGTATATATGACGGAGACGTATCAACTCCCCCAAGCTTAAACCCTTGCTTGGCCTCAAGCAATTCAGTTGACAAACTGAAAGAGAAAAAGAAAAACTTTTACAAACTCTGTTTGCTCTTGTTGTTGTAAACATGAAAAGCCAGCATTCAAGTTTCAGCAATTATTATGAACTAACCATACTCACAATAACACGTAGGTCTCATAATTACTCATATCAATAGCATAATCAGCTAGCAAGCCATAATAATAAAACTCGGATGACAACACTTTCTCAAAATAATCATAACATGATATAACAAAATGGTATCTCGCTAGCCCTTTCTGAGACTGCAAAACATAAATGCAGAGCACCTTTAAAGATCAAGGACTAACTAAACATTGTAATTCATGGTAAAAGAGATCCAGTCAAGTCATACCCAATATAAACCAATTATAATGAATGCAAACGATAGTGTGCTCTCCAGCGGGTGCTTTTAATAAGAAGGGTGATGACTCAACATAAAAGTAAATAGATAGGCCCTTCGCAGAGGGAAGCAGGGATTTGTAGAGGTGCTAGAGCTCGGTTTTGAAAGAGAGATAAATTATATTTTGAGCAGCATACTTTCATTGTCAACATAACAACTAAAAGACGACAATATCTTCCATGCTAAACAGGTTATAGGCGGTTCCCAAACAGAATGGTAAAGTTTATACTCCCCCTCCTCCACAAGCATCAATCCATGGCTTGCTCAAAACAACGAGTGCCTCCAACATTCAATGGGGCCCAGGGGGAGTTTTGTTTGCAATTATTTTGATTTAGTTTGCACGAAGCATGGGACTGGGCATCCCGGATACCAGCCATTTTCTCGTGAATGAGGAGCGGAGTCCACTCCTCTTGAGAATAACCCACCTAACACGGAAGATAAGGGCAGCTCTAGTTGACATATGAGCTATTCGAGCATGCAAAAAAGAATGTTTATTTGAAGGTTTAGAGTTTGGCACATACAAATTTACTTGGAACGGCAGGTAAATACCGCATATAGGTAGGTATAGTGGACTCATATGGAATAACTTTGGGGTTTAAGGAGTTTGGATGCACAAGCAGTATTCCCGCTTAGTACAGGTGAAGGCTAGCAAAAGACTGGGAAGCGACCAACTGAGAGAGCGACAACAGTCGTAAGCATGCATTAAAATTAATTTACACCGAATACAAGCATGAGTAGGATATAATCCACCATGAACATAAATATCATGAAGGCTATGTTCATTTGATTCAACTACATGCGTGAACATGTGCCAAGTCGAGTCACTCAATTCATTTAAAGGAGGATACCATCCTATCATACCACATCATAATCATTCTAATAGCATGTTGGCACGAAAGGTAAACCATTATAACTCATAGCTAATCAAGCATGGCACAAGCAACTATAATCTCTAAATGTTATTGCAAATATGTTTACTTCATAATAGCTGACTCAGGAATGATGAATCATCATATTTACAAAAACAAGAGAGGTCGAGTTCATACCAGCTTTTCTTATCCCAATAAGTCCATCATATATCGTCATTATTGCCTTTCACTTGCACGACCGAACGGTGTGTATAATAATAAGAGTGCACGTGCATTGGACTAAGCTGGAATCTGCAAGCATTCAACTCAAGAGAGAAGACAAGTAATGTGGGCTCTAGGTTAAATAAACAATCATGCATATGAGAGCCACTAAGCATTTTCAATATAGTCTTCTCGACCCCCAAAGAAAGGAAAAGAAATAAAAACTATTTACACGGGAAAGCTCCCAACAAGTAAAAGAAGAACGGGAAATATTTTTGGGTTTTTTCTTTTTAATTTCTACTATAGGCAAAGAAGTAAACTACTACTAATTTTTTTGTTTTTTCTTAAAGTTTATTAAACACACAAGAAGAAAGCAGGAAAAAGAAAATAAGCTAGCATGGATATTACAGTGAAAGAGTGTGAGCACCGACAGCTAGCAATGAGTGTGTGAACATGAATGTAATGTCGGTGGGAAATACGTACTCCCCCAAGCTTAGGCTTTTGGCCTAAGTTGGTCTAATGCCAGGGATAGCCTAGAGGATATCCGTAGGTGAAGCTGGGGTCGTACTGCGATGCAGCGGCTACCGCCGCCTGAGCTGCAGCGTGGCGTTGAGCAGCCTCAGCTCTCCTCTCGTACTCATCTGCCTCCTCTCTGGTAATAATATATCTTCCTTTTGTCTGAAAATCAAAGAAGGCAGGAGCAGGAAGAGCAATATGGACTACATGACGTTTGTTAAAGATTAGTCTCAACAAACTGGTGGGAAACCATAGAATCAAAATCCAAATAAGAAGGGGGTAACTCCATATCACCCTCACGAATATCTATCTCAAGAAAATTAGCTAAGCGGGTTGCATAAATTCCTCCAAAGAAATCTCCGCTATGTCTATTCTGATTCAACCTGCAAGCTACAATGGCTCCCATATCATAAGATTGGTCTCCTAACACAACACTCCTGAGAATGCTGAGATCAGGGACACACATGTGACATGCTTCATCCTTAGCATTTATGCATCTACCTATGAAGAGAGCAAAATAATGTATAACAGGAAAGTGAACGCTCCCTATAGTAGCTTGTGTTATATCTCTAGATTCTCCCACAGTTATTCTAGCAAGAAAGTCTCTATATTCATATTTAGGGGGATCCCTGACATTACCCCAAGATGGAAGTTTGCAAGCAGAAGTAAAATCCTCTAAGTCCATGGTATAAGATTTGTCATAAAGGTCAAACATGACTGAAGGAGAATTGCGCGAAGATGAAAACTCAAACCTCCTCACAAATGAACTGGTGAGATCATGATACTGGGGGCATTTGTCAGCTTCAAAGTCCTCAAGACCGGCGTTACTCAAATATGCACTAAATTCTTCTTTGATTCCCACTTGATTCATAAAATTTTCTAAAGGACATTCACAGGGCCTCACAGGAGCGTCTCTTGGTGGTTCCTCGTCAGCATCACGTATTGCAAGCCTGGGACCTTGCTTCCTTGAAGGACCACCTTGGAACATCCTCCTAATCATATTGTTTCCTCTGAAAAATTTCTGAAATTTTTAGTAACTTCAAATAAAAGTGAACCAACTTCAATAAAATTGATAGCAACAACTCCCACAAGTGCCTAGGGCCTATATCAAGCATTAGAACTACTTGGAACCATATAAATTTGACATGCAAGCTCAAGAGCATGGTTACCTATGCAGCACAAATTTGCAATGAATAAAGCACTAGAACAAAAACTAATTGGACCAATGGAGGAGTCACATACCAAGGAACAATCTCCCCAAGCAGTTTTGCGAGAGGTGCTTTGAGCAAGGAGATCGAAAATCACAGCAACGGGGGCTGGAACTCGTGCTTGAGTTGGTTTTTCGTGTTTGTGTGAGGCAGAGGAAGAAGATGGGTGCAGGGATAAGTGGAGGAGGGCCACCATGGGCCCACGAGGCAGGGGGCGCGCCCAGGGGGGTAGGGCGCTCCCTCCACCCTCGTGGCCAGGTGGCAACTCCCCCCGTGGTAATTTTTGCACACTAAATCCTCAAATATTCCTGAAAAAATCATATTAAATTGGCATGGCATTCTGAGGACTTTTATTTTTGGGATAGTTTTATATTGAACGGATAAGTCAGGAAATAGACAGAAGTACTATTTTACTTTATTTCTACTAAATAACAGAAAATATAAAGAGGGTACAGAAGGTTGTGCTTCTAGTTTCATCCAGCTCGTGATCATCAAAATGAACCCACTAACAAGGTTGATCAAGTCTTGTTAACAAACTCATTCCGAATAATCACGGAACCAGAGAAATTTCGAGTTACCTCAACGGGGATATGAAAATCCCCAACATTAAGAATATCATACTTTTTCTTGACAGTAGGGAGAGGAAATTCAAAACCTCCAAATATAATCGATGGACTTTTTTCAATAGAGTTGATACTATAAACTTGAGGTTTTTTCCTCGGAAAATGCACCGTGTGATCATTGCCATTAACATGAAAAGTGACATTGCCTTTGGTGCAATCAATAACAGCCCCTGCAGTATTAAGGAATGGTCTTCCAAGAATAATAGACATACTATCATCCTCGGGAATATCAAGAATAACAAAGTCCATTAAAATAGTAATGTTTGCAACCACAACAGGCACATCCTCACAAATACCGATAGGTATAGCAGTTGATTTATCAGCCATTTGCAAAGATATTTCAATAGGTGTCAACTTATTCAAATCAAATCTACGATATAAAGAGAGAGGCATAACACTGACACCGGCTCCAAGATCACATAAAGCAGTTTTAACATAATTTCTTTTAATGGAGCATGGTATAGTAGGTACTCCTGGATCTCCAAGTTTCTTTGGTATTCCACCCTTAAAAGTATAATTAGCAAGCATGGTGGAAATTTCAGCTTCAGGTATTTTTCTTTTAGTAGTAATGATATCCTTCATGTACTTAGCATAAGGATTTGTTTTGAGCACATCAGTTAATCGCATACGCAAAAAGATGGGTCTAATTATTTCAGCAAAGCGCTCGAAATCCTCATCATCCTTTTTCTTGGATGGTTTCGGAGGAAAAGCCATGGGTTTCTAAACCCATGGTTCCCTTTCTTTACCATGTTTCCTAGCAACAAAGTCTCTTTTATCATAACGTTGATTCCTTGATTGTGGGTTATCAAGATCAACAGTAGGTTCAACTTCTACATCATTATCATTACTAGGTTGAGCATCAACATGAACATTATCATTAACATTATCACTAGGTTCATGTTCATCACCTGATTGTGTTTCAGCATCAGAAATAGAGATGTCATTTGGATTCTCAGGTGGTTCAGCAATAGGTTCACTAGAAGTTTGCAAAGTCCTATCATTTTTCTTTTTCTTCCTCTTAGAAGAACTAGGTATATCAATATTATTTCTCTGAGAATCTTGCTCGATTCTCTTAGGGTGGCCTTCAGGATACAAAGGTTCCTGAGTCATTCTACCAGTTCTAGTAGCCACTCTAACAGCATAATCATTTTTCTTACTATTCATTTCATCAAGCACTTCTTTCTGAGCTTTAAGTACTTGTTCTACTTGACTGGTAACCATAGAAGCATGTTTGCTAACAAGTTTAAGTTCACCTCTAATATCAGCCATATAATCACCCAAGCGTTTAATCATAAAGGTATTCTGTTTTAATTTTCTACCAAAATAAGCATTAAAGTCATCTTGCTTAAACATAAAGTCAACAAAATCATCCAAGCACTGACTAGCAATTTTAGTAGGAGGGACTTCAGCTTTATCATATCTATAGAGAGAATTTACCTTTACTACCTGTGTCGCGATATCGGGAGGTTCTTCAGTGAATAAGTAATTGAGATCATATACTTCTTCAACAGGCGGTAAATTAAGACCATGTATTTCTTCAATAGGAGGTAAATTCTTAACATCTTAAGCTTTAATACCTTTTTCTTTCATAGATTTCTTTGCCTCTTGCATATCTTCAGGACTAAGAAATAGAACACCTCTCTTCTTCGGAGTTGGTTTAGGAATAGGCTCAGTAATTGGCTCAGGAACTGGCTCAGGAGGTGGCTCGGGAGGTGCCCAATTATTTTCATTTGCCAACATATTATTCAATAGAATTTCAGCTTCATCCGGTGTTCTTTCCCTGAAAAGAGAACCAACACAACTATCCAGGTAATATCTAGAAGCATCAGTTAGTCCATTATAAAAGATATCAAATATTTCAGGTTTCTTAAGAGGATGATCAGGCAAAGCATTAAGTAACTTGAGAAGCCTCCCCCAAGCTTGTGGGAGACTCTCTTCTTCAATTTGCACAAAGTTGTATATTTCCCTCAAAGCAGCTTGTTTCTTATGAGCAGGGAAATATTTAGCAGAGAAGTAATAAATCATATCCTGGGGACTTTGCACACAACCAGGATCAAGAGAATTATACCATATCTTAGCATCACCCTTTAATGAGAACGGAAATATTTTGAGTAAATAAAGGTAGCGCAATCTCTCATTATTAGTAAACAGGGCAGCTATATCATTTAACTTAGTAAGACGTGCCACAACAGTTTCAGATTCATAGCCATAAAAAGGATCAGATTCAACCAAAGTAATTATATTTGGATCAACAGAAAAATCATAATAATCCTTATCAGGAACACAGATAGGTGAAGTAGCAAAAGCAGGGTCGGGTCTCATTCTATCTCTAAAAGATTCTTTACTCCATTTAACTAGCAACCTCTTAAGTTCATATCTATCCTGGCAAGCAAGAATAGCTGCAAAAGATTCCGCATCAAAAAGATAACCCTCAGGAATAGCAGGCATATTTTCATCATCACTAACATCATCGTATTCAGGTTCAATAATTTCTCTTTCTCTAGACCTAGCAATTTTCTCATCAAGAAATTCACCTAGGGGCACAGTAGTATCAAGCATAGAAGTAGTTTCATCATAAGTATCATGCATAGCAGAAGTGGCATCATCTATAACATGCGACATATTAGAATTCATAGCAGTAGTAGGTTTAGGTGTCGCTAGCATACTCATAATAGAAGGAGAATCTAGTGCAAGGCTAGATGGCAGTTCCTTACCTCCCCTCGTAGTTGAGGGCAAAATAGTAGTTCGATCATCTTTCAAGTTCTTCATAGTGTCTAGCAGATATAAATCCCAAGTGACTCAAAGAATAGAGCTATGCTCCCCAGCAACGGCGCCAGAAAAAGGTCTTGATAACCCACAAGTATAGGGGATCGCAACAGTTTTCGAGGGTAGAGTATTCAACCCAAATTTATTGATTCGACACAAGGGGAGCCAAAGAATATTCTCAAGTATTAGCAGCTGAGTTGTCAATTCAACCACACCTGGAAACTTAGTATCTGCAGCAAAGTGTTTAGTAGCAAAGTAATATGATAGTAGTGGTAACGGTAACAAAAGTAAAGACAGCAAAAGTAATGTTTTGGTATTTTGTAGTGATTGTAACAGTAGCAACGGAAAAGTAAATAAGCGAGAACCAGTATTATGGAAAACTCGTAGGCACCGGGTTAGCAATGGATAATTATGCCGGATGTGGTTCGTCATGTAACAATCATAACATAGGGTGACACAGAACTAGCTCTAGTTCATCAATGTAATGTAGGCATGTATTCCGTATATAGTCATATGTGCTTATGGAAAAGAACTTGCATGACATCTTTTGTCCTACCATCCCGTGGCAGCGGGGTCCTATTGGAAACTAAGGGATATTAAGGCCTCCTTTTAATAGAGAACCGGAACAAAGCATTAGCACATAGTGAATACATGAACTCCTCAAACTATGGTCATCACCGGGAGTGGTCCCGACTATTGTCACTTCGGGGTTGCCGGATCATAACACATAGTAGGTGACTATAGACTTGCAAGATAGGATCAAGAACACACATATATTCATGAAAACATAATAGGTTCAGATCTGAAATCATGGCACTCGGGCCCTAGTGACAAGCATTAAGCATAGCAAAGTCATAGCAACATCAATCTCAGAACATAATGGATACTAGGGATCAAACCCTAACAAAACTAACTCGATTACATGATAAATCTCATCCAACCCATCACCGTCCAGCAAGCCTACGATGAAATTACTCACGCACAGCGGTGAGCATCATGAAATTGGTGATGGAGGATGGTTGATGATGACGACAGCGACAAATCCCCCTCTCCGAAGCCCTGAACGGACTCCAGATCAGCCCTCCCGAGAGAGATTAGGGCTTGGCGACGGCTCCGTATCGTAAAACGCGATGATTTCTTCTCTTCGATTTTTTTCTCCCTGAAAGCCAATATATGGAGTTGGAGTTGGCGTCAGAGGGCCACCAGGGGGCCCACGAGGTAGGGGGCGCGCCCCCCACCCTCGTGGATAGGGTGTGGGCCCCCTGGTCTTCATCTTTGGCGAGGATTTTTATTGTTTTTTCTAAGGTGTTCCGTGGAGTTTCAGGTCATTCCGAGAACTTTTATTTTCTGCACATAAAACAACACCATGGCAATTCTGCTGAAAACAACGTCAGTCCGGGTTAGTTCCATTCAAATCATACAAGTTAGAGTCCAAAACAAGGGCAAAAGTGTTTGGAAAAGTAGATACGACGGAGACATATCAGTGTGCAGGCGCCACCTCGCACGCGGCCGCCCGACTCGTGAGGCATGAGGCCGTGACGGGAGCAGTGCTCTCTAGAGGTCGCGCTCGGGACGTGCTCGTTCCTACCACGGGAGGGATCCTAAGGGGCGAAAGTCAGAAGAAAACACAATATGCAAGAGTCAAGGGAAGGGCGAGGTGCTTACTCGTCCACAGCAATCCGCCTCCTCCTTTTCAGGGTCCTAGGGACATGATTGCAGCGGCTCCTGAGCCCCTTCCTCTTGCAATATGCCCCAAGATCCAGAAGGGACGCGTTGGGGGCTGGCGCGTGGCCCTCCATGGCAGGGACAACAGCTGCGTCCGTGGCCGGAGCTCCTCCCCCGCCGCCCGTGGGGATAGGGATGGCCACCTTAGGAGCACATGGTGGCGCCCGCTCCCAGCGGGCACCTCAAGAGCACATGGTGGTGCCAACTCCCCAGCGGCCACCTCAGGAGCACATCGTGGCGCCCACTCCACAGCGGCAACCGCAGAAGCGCTTGGCGGTGCCCGCTCCCCCGCGTCCGCCTCGGGAGCACGCACCACGGGGCCTCCGAGCATGGGAATCACCAAGAGGGGGTTGTTGCGAGGCCCCTCGTGGCCCTCGGGGAGCAGCCCCCACTCGTCGAAGCATGGCATCTTCTCGGCAAAAGCCCTCCCGTTTAGGCAGTTATACAAGGGACGTCCCTCAAGAGGAAGCGCGGCGGGCGCCTCACCAGTCAGGAGTTGGAGCACCCCGCGCAACATGTGGGAGGGGAGTGAAGGCACCTAGAGCCTCATGGGGTCGTCAGGGCTGGTGAAGGCCCACATTGGGCGAGTATGGTGCTGGAGTGGAGCGATGTGCTGATACATCTCCAATGTATCTACAATTTTTAATTGTCCCATGCTATTATATTATCTGTTTTGGATGTTTTATATGCATTAATATGCTATTTTATATTATTTTTGAGACTAACCTATTAACCTAGAGCCCAGTGCCAGTTTTTGTTTTTCCTTGTTTTTTAGCTTCGCGGAAAAGGAATACCAAACTGAGTCCATACGAAATAAAACCTTCGTGATGATTTTTCTTGGACCAGAAGACACCAAGAAGACTTGGAGTTCAAGTTAAAAGAGCCACGAGGGGCAACAAGGGGGAGGGCGTGCCCCCTGCCTTGTGGGCCCATCATGACTCCCTTGACCCAATTCTTCCTCCTATATATTCACATATATTCCCAAACCACCCGAGGCATCCATGAAAACGCTTTTCCACCGCCACAACCTTTTGTTCCCGTGAGATCTGATACGTCTCCAACGTATCTATAATTTTTGATTGCTCCATGCTACTTTATCTACTGTTTTAGGCAATATTGGGCTTTATTATCCACTTTTATATTATTTTTGGGACTAACCTATTAACCGGAGGCCCAGCCCAGATTTGCTATTTTATGCCTATTTCAGTGTTTCGAGGAAAAGGAATATCAGACGGAGTCAAAACGGAACGAAATCAACTGGAGAAGTTATTTTTGGAAGGAAAGCAACCCGGGAGACTTGGAGTCCAAGTCAAGAAAGAAACAAGGAAGGCACGAGGTAGGGGGGCGCGCCCACCCCCCCTGGGCGCGCCCTCCACCCTCGTAGGGCCCTCGTGGCTCCCCTTATGTATCTCTTCCTCCTATATATACCAACATACCCTAAAACTTCCAGAACAAAAGATAGATCGGGAGTTCCGCCGCCGCAAGCCTCTGTAGCCACCAAAAACCAATCGGGACCCTGTTCCGGCACCCTGCCAGAGGGGGATACCATCACCGGTGGCCATCTTCATCATCCCGGTGCTATCCATGACGAGGAGGGAGTAGTTCACCCTCGGGGCTGAGGGTATGTACCAGTAGCTATGTGTTTGATCTCTCTCTCTCTCTCGTGTTCTCTCTCGTGTTCCTCTATGGCACGATCTTGATGTATCCCGAGCTTTGCTATTGTAGTTGGATCTTATGATGTTTCTCCCCCTCTTCTCTCTTGTGATGAATTGAGTTTCCCCTTTGAAGTTATCTTATCAGATTGAGTCTTTTATGAACACTTGATGTATGTCTTGCATGGGATAACCGTGGTGACAATGGGTTATTCTATTGATCCACTTGATGTATGTTTTGGTGATCAACTTGCGGGTTTCGTGACACTTGGGAACCTATGCATAAGGGTTGCCACACGTTCTTGACTCTCCGGTAGAGGCTTTGGGGCACTCTTTGAAGTACTTTTATGTTGGTTGGATGAATATGAGATTGTGTGATGCATATCGTATAATCATGCCCACGGATAGTTGAGGTGACAATGGAGTATCTAGGTGACATTAGGGTTTTGGTTGATTTGTTTCTTAAGGTGTTATTCTAGTACGAACTCTTTTATAGATTGATCCGAAAGAATAACTTTGAGGTGGTTTCGTATCCTACCATAATCTCTATGTTTGTTCTCCGCTATTAGTGGCTTTGGAGTGACTCTTTGTTGCATATTGAGGGCTTGCTATATGATCTATCTATGTTATTATTGTTGAGAGAACTTGCACTAGTGAAAGTATGAACCCTAGGTCTTGTTCCTATCATTGCAATACCGTTTACGCTCACTTTTACCGCTCGCTACCTTGCTGTTTTTATTATTTCAGATTACAAAAACCTATATCTACTATCTATTTTGCACTTGTATCACCATCTCTTCGCCGAACTAGTGCACCTATACAATTTACCATTGTATTGGGTGTGTTGGGGACACAAGAGACTTTTTGTTATTTGGTTGCAGGGTTGCTTGAGAGAGACCATCTTCATCCTACGCCTCCTACGGATTGATAAACCTTAGGTCATCCACTTGAGGGAAATTTGCTACTGTCCTACAAACCTGTGCACTTGCAGGCCCAACAACGTCTACAAGAAGAAGGTTGTGTAGTAGACATCAAGCTCTTTTCTGGCGCCGTTGCCGGGGAGGCTAGGTAAAGGGCGGTAACTCACACCCCGTCAACTAAGCTCTTTTCTGGCGTCGTTGCCGGGGAGGTTAGCGCTTGAAGGTATATCTTTAGATCTTGCAATCGAATCTTTTTGTTTCTTGTTTTAGCACTAGTTAGTCTATAAAAGAAAACTACAAAAAAATGGAGTTCGAGTTTGTCTCATACGCTTCATCTTTTTAATATCTTTCGTGAGTATGATGGAAAGGATAATTGTGCTCAAGTTCTAGAAGAAGAAATCTTTAAAATGTTTGGCACTAAATATGTGAATGATGAGCATGATTGCAATGTTGTTAGTATGAATTCCTTGAATATCCATGATGCTAATGATATGCAAAGCCACAAGCTTGGGGAAGCTATGTTTGATGAAGATGATATTTTTTGAACCCCAAGCTTGATGAGCAAATTTACTATGATGAAAGCATGCCTCCTATCTATGATTATTATTGTGATGACACGTATGCTTTAAAGAATAATGATAACCATGAAACGTGTCATCTTGATCTTAATTTTCAATCACATGATAGTTATTTTGTTGAGTTTGCTCCCACTACTATTCCTGAGAAGAAATTTGCTTATGTTGAGAGTAGTAAATTTTCTATGCTTATAGATCATGAAAAGAATGTTTCAGGTGCTGGTTATATTGTTGAATTCATTCATCATGCTACTGAAAATTATTATGAGGGAGGAATATATGCTTGTAGGAATTGCAATAATATCAAATTTCCTCTCTATGAGCTTAAAGTTTTGAAGTTATGCTTGTTTTACCTTCCTATGCAAGTTGATTATTGTTCCCATAAGTTGTTTGCTCACAAAATTCCTATGCATAGGAAGTGGGTTAGACTTAAATGTGCTATTCATATGCTCCCGTTACGTTTCAATTCTTATCTTTTTTGTGAGCATCGTTGAAATCATCATGCCTAGCTAGGGGCGTTAAACGATAGCGCTTGTTGGGAGGCAACCCAATTTTATTTTAGTTTCTTACTTTTTGGTTCTGTTTAGTAATAAATAATCCATCTAGCCTCTGTTTAGATGTGGTTTTGTGTTTTAATTAGTGTTTGTGCCAAGTAGAACCTTTGGGAAGACTTGGGTGAAGTCTTTATGATCATGCTGTAAAAAAACAGAAACTTTAGCGCTCACGAGATTAGCTAGAACTTTTTACTGGAGGGTGCTATTTAGTTGATTCTTTTAGCAGATGATTAATAGACAAATTTCTCAGGTCCAGAAATTTATTTCATAATTTTTGGGGTTCCAGAAGTATAGGTTTGATACAGATTACTACAGACTGTTCTGTTTTTGACAGATTCTGTTTTCTATGTGTTGTTTGCTTATTTTGATGCATCTATGGCTAGTATTAAGTGGTATGAACCATAGAGAAGTTAGAATACAGTAGATATTACACCAACATGAATTTAGAATGAGTTCATTACATTACCTAAGTGGTGGTTTTATTTTCTTATACTAACGGAGCTTACGAGTTTTGTTTTGAGTTTTGTGTGGTTGAAGTTTAAAAGTTTTGGGTAAAGATTCGATGGACTATGGAATAAGGAGTGGAAAGAGCCTAAGCTTGGGGATGCCCAAGGAACCCCAAGGTAATATTCAAGGATAACCAAGCGTCTAAGCTTGGGGATGCCCCGGAAGGCAACCCCTCTTTCGTCTTCGTTCATCGGTAACTTTACTTGGAGCTATATTTTTATTCACCACATGATATGTGTTTTGCTTGGAGCGTCATTTTATTTTGTTAGTTTTTGCTTGCTGTTAGTTATAATAATTTTTTCATCTTTAGTTTCAATAAAAAAGTCAAGGATAGCCTTTGCCATGCTTATTTTGCTAGTTTGCATGTTGCTGTTTGAAAACAGAAAGTTTACCGCTGTTGCAAAAATTGCCTAGAAAAGTCAGAGCATGGTCTAACTTTGAATCTTTTTGCATATTGAGCTCTGATAAATTTATTACAGTGGGAATTTTAGTTCATAATTTTTGGAATCATGGAAGTATTGATACTCTTGCATTCTTTACAGACTGTACTGTTTTGGCAGATTGCTATTATGGTTGCATTGTTTGCATATGTTTGCTTGTTTAATGATTCTATTTGATGATAGGAGTATTAAATATGCTGAGGCATTTAGTATGCAATGTTGAATAATAATGATAGTGATTTGTTACAGTAGAAAATGATAAGGTTTTGCATTGGTTTATACTAACCTATCTCACGAGTTCTTGTTGAGTTTGTTGTGAATGAAGCTTTTGATAAAAAAGATAAACCATGATATGAGAGGAATTAAGGAGACACAAAAGTTCAAGCTTGGGGATGCCCGAGGCACCCCAAGATAATATTCCAAGAAGTCTCAAGCATCTAAGCTTGGGGATGCCCCGGTAGGCATCCCACCTTTCTTCTTCAACAACTATCGGTTAGTATCGGTTGAGCCTAAGATTTTGCTTCTTCACATGAGTTGTGCTGTCCTTGCAATGTAGTTTTCTTTAGCTTTGCTTGCTGTTTGAATAAAGTATCGAGATCTGAAATTCTTTAATGAGAGAGAGCCTTACATGAATTGGAATTTGTTAGAATACTCTATCTGCTTCACTTATATCTTTTGAGCTTGATAGTTTTTGCTCTAGTGCTTCACTTATATCTTTTAGAGCACGGTGGTAGATTTGTTTTAGAGAAACTATTGATCTCTCATGCTTCACTTATATTATTTTGAGAGTCATTAATAGCATGGTAGTTTGCTTAATGTTAATATACTTGGTGTTCAAGATATGTGAAACTTTCTTTTGAGTGAATTGAATACTAAGATAAGTTTGATGCTCGATAATTGTTTTGAGATATGGAGGTGATAATATCAAAGTCGTGCTAGTTGGGTGATTATGAATTTGAGAAATACTTGTGTTGAAGTTTGCAAGTCCCGTAGCATGCACGTATGGTTAAAGTTGTGTAACAAATTTGAAACATGAAGTGTACCTGGCTTGTGCATCCTTATGAGTGGCGGTCGGGGACGAGCGATGGTCTTTTCCTACCAATCTATCCCCCTAGGAGCATGCGCGTAGTACTTGAATTTTTTATGACTTCTAAATTTTTGCAATAAGTATATGAGTTCTTTTGACTAATGTTGAGTCCATGGATTATACGCACTCTCACCTTTCCACCTTTGCTAGCCTCTTCGGTACCGTGCATTGCCCTTTCTCACCTTGAGAGTTGGCGCAAACTTCGCCGGTGCATCCAAACCCCGTGATATGATATGCTCTATCACACATAAACCTCCTTATATCTTCCTCAAAACAGCCACCATACCTACCTATTATGGCATTTCCATAGCCATTCCGAGATATATTGCCATGCAACTTTCCACCGTTCCGTTTACCATCATTATGACATACGTTACTTTTGTCATATTGCCATTGCATGATCATGTAGTTGACATCGTATTTGTGGCAAAGCCACCATGCATTATTTTTCATACATGTCACTCTTGATTCATTGCACCATCCCGGTACACCGCCGGAGGCATTCATATAGAGTCATATCTTGTTCTAGTTTCGAGTTGTAATCCTTATGTTGTAATCAATAGAAGTGTGATGATCATCATTATTAGAGCATTGCCCAAAAAATAGAGAAAGGCCAAAAAAAAAGAAAGGCCCAAAAAAAGGAAAGGCCAAAAGAAAAAAAGAAAGGCCCAAAAAAATAAAAAAATAAAAACAAAAATAAAAAGGGCAATGCTACTATCTCTTTTTCCACACTTGTGCTTCAAAGTAGCACCTTGTTCTTCATGTAGTGAGTCTCATATATTGTGCTTCAAAGTAGCACCATGTTTTTCATATAGTGAGTCTCATAAGTTGTCTTGTTCATACTAGTGGGAATTTTTCATTATAGAACTTGGCTTGTATATTTCTACGATGGGCTTCCTCAAAATGCCCTAGGTCTTCATGAGCAAGCAAGTTGGATGCACACCCACTAGTTTTCTTTTGTTGAGCATTCATAGCTCTAGTGCATCTGTTGCATGGAAATCCCTACTCCTCATGTTGAAATCAATTGATGGGCATCTCCATAGCCCGTTGATTAGCCTCGTCAATGTGAGACTTTCTCCTTTTTTTTCTTCTCCACACAATCCCCATCATCATATTCTATTCCACCCATAGTGTTATATCCATGGCTCACGCTCATGTATTGCGTGAAGGTTGAAAAAGTTTGAGATTATTTAAGTATGAAACAATTGCTTTGCTTGTCATCGGGGGTATAGAAGTTGGGAACATCTTTGTGTGACGAAAATGAAGCATAGCCTGACTATATGATTTTGTAGGGATGAACTTTCTTTTGCCATGTTATCTTGAGAAGACATGATTACTTTGATTAGTATGCTGGAAGTATTATTATCTTTTATGTCAATATGAAGTTTTGTCTTGAATCTTTCAAATCTGAATATTCATGCCACGATTAAGAAGATTTACATTGAAATTATGCCAAAGTATCACTCCGCATCAAAAATTCTTTTTTATCATTTACCTACTCGAGGACGAGCAGGAATTAAGCTTGGGGATGCTTAATACGTCTCCAATGTATCTATAATTTTTGATTCTTCCATGCTACTTTATCTACTATTTTAGGCAATATTGGGCTTTATTATCCACTTTTATATTATTTTGGGACTAACCTATTAACCAGAGGCCCAGCCCAGATTTGCTATTTTATACCTATTTCAGTGTTTCGAGGAAAAGGAATATCAGACGGAGTCAAAACGGAACGAGATCAACTGGAGAAGTTATTTTTGGAAGGAAAGCAACCCGGGAGACTTGGAGTCCAAGTCAAGAAAGAAACAAGGAAGGCACGAGGTAGGGGGGGCCTCCACCCTCGTGGGGCCCTCGTGGCTCCCCTTACGTATCTCTTCCTCCTATATATACCAATATACCCTAAAACTTCCAGAACAGAACATAGACTGGGAGTTCCGCCGCTGCAAGCCTCTGTAGCCACCAAAAACCAATCGGGACCCTGTTCCGGCACCCTGCCGGAGGGGGATCCCATCACCGGTGGCCATCTTCATCATCCCGGCGCTATCCATGACGAGGAGGGAGTAGTTCACCCTCGGGGCTGAGGGTATGTACCAGTAGCTATGTGTTTGATCTCTCTCTCTCTCTCGTGTTCTCTCTCGTGTTCCTCTATGGCACGATCTTGATGTATCCCGAGCTTTGCTATTGTAGTTTGATCTTATGATGTTTCTCCCCCTCTTCTCTCTTGTGATGAATTGAGTTTCCCCTTTGAAGTTATCTTATCGGATTGAGTCTTTTATGAACACTTGATGTATGTCTTGCGTGGGATAACCGTGGTGACAATGGGTTATTCTATTGATCCACTTGATGTATGTTTTGGTGATCAACTTGCGGGTTTCGTGACACTTGGGAACCTATGCATAGGGGTTGGCACACGTTCTTGACTCTCCGATAGAGGCTTTTGGGGCACTCTTTGAAGTACTTTTATGTTGGTTGGATGAATATGAGATTGTGTGATGCATATCGTATAATCATGCCCACGGATAGTTGAGGTGACATGGAGTATCTAGGTGACATTAGGGTTTTGGTTGATTTGTTTCTTAAGGTGTCATTCTAGTATGAGCTCTTTTATAGATTGATCCGAAAGAATAACTTTGAGGTGGTTTCGTACCCTACCATAATCTCTACGTTTGTTCTCCGCTATTAGTGGCTTTGGAGTGACTCTTTGTTGCATATTGAGGGCTTGTTATATGATCTATCTATGTTATTATTGTTGAGAGAACTTGCACTAGTGAAAGTATGAACCCTAGGCCTTGTTTCCTATCATTGCAATACCGTTTACGCTCACTTTTACCGCTCGCTACCTTGCTGTCTTTATTATTTCAGATTACAAAAACCTATATCTACTATCTATTTTGCACTTGTATCACCATCTCTTTGCCGAACTAGTGCACCTATACATTTTACCATTGTATTGGGTGTGTTGGGGACACGAGAGACCTTTTGTTATTTGGTTGCAGGGTTGCTTGAGAGAGACCATCTTCATCCTACGCCTCCTACGGATTGATAAACCTTAGGTCATCCACTTGAGGGAAATTTGCTACTGTCCTACAAACCTGTGCACTTGCAGGCCCAACAACGTCTACAAGAAGAAGGTTGTGTAGTAGACATCAAGATCCCATATAGGGGCCTTTTCCGACATCCTGCCGGAGGGGGATTCGATCATGGAGGGCTTCTACATCAACTCTATTGCCCTTCCGATGAAGCATGAGTAGTTTACCACACACCTACAGGTCCATAGCTAGTAGCTAGATGGCTTCTTCTCTCTCTTTGATTCTCAATACCATGTTCTCCTTGATGTTCTTGGAGATCTATCCAATGTAATCTTCTTTTGCGGTGTGTTTGTCGAGATTTGATGAATTGTGGATTTATGATCAACTTATCTATGAATATTATTTGAATCTTCTCTGAATTCTTTTATAAATGATTTGATATCTTTGTAATTCTCTTCGAACTATTGGTTTAGTTAGGCCAACTAGATTGGTTTTTCTTGCAATGGAAGAAGTGCTTAGCTTTGGGTTCAATCTTGTGGTGTCCTCTCCTAATGACAAAAGGGGCAGCGAGGCACATATTGTATTGTTGCCATCGACGATAAAAAGATGGGGTTTACATCATATTGTATGAGTTTATTCCTCTACATCATGTCATCTTACTTAAAGCGTTACTCTGTTCTTCATGAACTTAATACTCTAGATGCAGGCAGGAGTCGGTCGATGTGTGGAGTAATAGTAGTAGATGCAGGCAGAAGTCGGTCTTCTTGACACGGACGTGATGCCTATATTTCATAATCATTGCCTTAGATATCATCATAACTTTGCGCTTTTCTATCAATTGCTCGGCAATATTTTTTTCACACACCGTATTATTTGGTATCTTGAGAGAAGCCTCTAGTGAAACCTATGGCCCCCGGGTCTATTTTCCATCATATAAGTTTCCGATCTACTATTTTGCAATCTTTTACTTTCCGATCTATAAACCAAAAACCCAAAAATATTTACTTTATCTTTTGTTTAGTTTTATCTATCTCTATCGGATCTCACCTTTACAAGTGACCGTGAAGGGATTGACGACCCCTTTTATCACATTGGGTGCAAGTGTTTTATTGTTTGTGCACGTATTGGTGATTTGTGCGTTGTCTCCTACTGGATTGATACCTTGGTTCTCTAAATGAGGGAAATACCTATCTCTACTTTGTTGCAACACCCTTTCCTCTTCAAGGGAAAAAACCAACGCAAGCTCAAGAAGTAGCAGGAAGAATTTCTGGCGCCGTTGCCAGGGAGATCTATGCCAAGTCAAGACATACCAAGTACCCATCATAAAACTCTCATCTCTTGCATTAAATTATTCACCATTTGCCTCTCATTTTCCTCTCCCCCACTTCTAAAACGATTTTCAAAAAGATTTGCCTTTTTTCTTCGCCCCTCTTCCGTTCGTCTTCTTTGTTGCTTTTTTGTTGCTCTTGCGTTAGATCGCTTGTCTCGCTTCATGGCTAGTCCTCCCATCATTGTTAGCACTCCCAATAATGAAGTCCTCAATTTGAAACAAAGGGAGGGAGAAAATTTAAAAGATTCTTGGTATATAATTTGCAATGCTCAGAATAGATCTACTCGAAAGCAATCTATTATCGTTCTTCTTCATAATTTTTATGTGGGCATTACTCCTTGGAATAGATATGTTCTAGATACCATTAGCGGGGGGGTATTTCTTGGGGAGCCATACTTTTGATTCTTACAACGCTATGATAGATTTTTTAGGCCCACCACATCTTTTGATCAATGGAACTCTTTTAACCTTAGAACATGTGATGCAAAGGCTTGATATTATTGAGAATAAAATTGCTACCGTAGAGTTGATTGAAAATTTGGATAAGAAGATTCATGATCAGATTATTCAATATGAATCTAGGGTAGGAGTTACTTTAAAGAATCCTAGAGAAAAGGAACCCATAGTTAATGAAAAGATAGATCAAGATTCACCTAGAATTGGCAAACTAGAAGATATCATTACCAACTTGGGTTCCGTTTTTTCCTCTGTTAAAACCACTCAGAATCTTCCTCCTACTAACACTGCCAAGTTTATTCATGTTCCTAATAATAAGGGTGAATCTTCTAGTAAAGAAAATGAAGATCTCAAAACAATAAGTGTTCACCCCAATTTTTTCGATATTATTAAGGAACTGATTGACACGAGTGAATTTATTGATTTCTTGCCTAGGATTTCGATCATTGATAAAACCAAAGAATCTCCTAAGGATTGTAAGTGTGTAACTGAAGAATTGCATACCGAAGATGACAATACCTAGATCTATCTATGTGTTTTTATGCCTAGCTAAGGGCGTTAAACAATAGCGCTTGTTGGGAGGCAACCCAATTTTATTTTTGTTCTTTGCTTTTTGGTTTTGTTTTTAATAAATAATTCATCTAGCCTCTGGTTAGATATGTTTTTGTGTTTTAATTAGTGTTTGTGCCATGTAAGACCTTTGGGATGGCTTACGGTGATAGTTGATTTGATCTTGCTGAAAACTTTTGTGCTCAGGAAAACAATTCTCGTTTTTAATAGAAGCATGATAAAATACTGATTCCTTTTGAAGAATATTAATATACAAATTTCCCAGGTTTTCCTAATTTTTCAGAATTTTGTAGTTACAGAAGTATTTGAGAGTTACAGATTACTAGAGACTGTTCTATTTTTGACAGATTCTGTTTTCTATGTGTTGTTTGCTTATTTTGGTGAATCAATGGGTAGTATCTGTTGCTGTTTTGGGAACAGGGGTCCCCAGACTTGCCTGCCTACGGCGTGGCTCAAGGAGTGGCCCAGTACGGCCAATCTTCGTCAGCTCAAGCCCAAGACCCTCGCGAGGGGCCAAGCCACGCGGGGCGAACGATGCAAGGCTTCCTCAGGAACGGCCTCACCAGGTAGGCTCGCGAGGATGCGGAGAGATCAAGGCAGGGGTACCTCGCGAGGTGCTCATGACGCAAGCCATGACGATCGAGACCAGGCGGGCACCGGCCTGCGCAGTGTCCTTGTTTCCTCTTTGGTACAAAGGGGGCAAGCGCAAGCGCGGAGTACCGAGGCAACAAGCAAAGGTTACCATTTCGGCGCAACAAGACCAAGACCAGCAGAGCGGCAGGATGGAGGTCACCATGGAGCCAAGACGGCGTCACCGCTAGTGCCTTTGGCAGTCGAAGACCAACTTTAGTCAGGATAACTTGTACTAGATGTTCCCCTTCAAAATGGCCGTTGTTGGCTCCCTTCCCGCTCAATATTTGGGAAGAGGACCAGGGCCTCTATATATAGGGATAGCCACCACAGTAGAGGGGTTGATCTCATAGAGTTCTCATCAGATCCAGAGGCGATCGAACTCACCCAAGTAGAACACCGCACCAGCCCAAGAACACCTCTTGCGAGGCTGTTCTTCCTCTGTACTGTTCATCATCAGCCCCTGAGGCAATCCACCACACCACACACTAGATTAGGGTATTACACCACAACAGTGGCCCGAACCAGTATAAACCTTGTGTCCCTTGTGTTGTTCATCGTGTAGCTTAGATTCTCAGCGAGGCGTTGGGACGTGGAATGGTAGGGGGAAGATCTTCGCGCGCACCCCAGAGTTCGAACCTTAAGGGTCTTGCCGGAACCCAATATCCGACATTTGGTGCACCAGGTAGGGGTGCGCCGGAATCTTTCTTCTGCTGTTCCGCGTTTGATCGTTCGCCGCATCCATGGCTGACGCTCGGCGAGCTCACGCCGAGCGTCGGGCTGCTGTCACCGCCCGTGTCGCCCAGACAGCTCCCGTTGGTGGGCCTCCCCGTTGTTCTCCGTCGCCTGCCGCCAACGCCGCCACCGGCCCGGTGGGGAACGAGCAGCAGGCGTCATTGCTGCATCCCTTGATGCGGCGGGAAGGCCGCACCGCCACTCCATCACTGAGTCCAGCTGGTTCGTCGTCGCACGCTTGTCGCGCTCCCACGGACGCGCATGCCGCGTTGCTCCTGGCACGTGAGCTCCTGCACTACCGCCCCGTCGACGACCTCTATGAGGAGTGGCTCGCTCGCATCACCGAGCTCGTCAGCGCCATAGGGGACTCCCCTGCACCGTCCCTCTCACTGCCTCGCCCTCCGTCCTGCATGGGTGATGCATCTCAGGAGGTGCCTCCGCCACCTCCTCCCCAAGAAGGCGCCCTGCCTCCAAGGCGCGCGGACCCTGGATGAGACCCACCGCGTCCAGCGCCTGCGGACAAGAAAGGAGCGGCCAAGAAATCCCTCGTCCCCAAGAAGGTGCTAGCGTGCTCCCTGCTCCAGCACGTCAAGACCCCGCGCTGCCCCTGGCAGTGGCGCGCGGGAATCCCCAGGAGCAAGCCCCGCGTCAGCAAAGGGCACCGGTGGCCACCGCAGGCTGCCGCGCCTTCACCATCGAGCTATGCAGTGTCGCCTGGCCGGGCAAGTTCAAGTCGGATCTGCCTCCTCGCTATGACGGCAGTACCGACCCCGTGGAGTTCCTGTAGCTCTACAAGCTGGGCATCGAAGCGGCCAACGGAGACGAGAAGGTCATGGCGAATTGGTTTCCCATGGCGCTCAAAGATGGTGCCCGCACCTGGCTCCTAAACCTACCTCCTGGCACGATCTCCTCTTGGGACGAGATGCGCACCCGCTTCATCGCCAACTTCCAGGGCACTCGCGACCGTCCTCCAGTCGTGGGTGACCTGCGCCGCATCAAGCAGCAACCTGGAGAGACCCTGCAGAAGTACATCCAGCGCTTAAACAGCACTCGCCTCAAGATTCCCAAGGTGACCGAGGAGGCCATCATCTTAGCGTTCTCTGATGGCGTCCGTGACGTCAAGATGAAGGAGGAACTGGCGATCCACGAGGATTTGTGCACATCTCTGGAATTATTCAACCTAGCGACCAAGTGCGCAAGGGCTGAGGAGGGGCGACTCTCCCTTCTTGAGCTCCCAGCGGCTGACCTAGAAGAGAAGAAAGCCAAGGCCAAGGACGTGAAGCGCAAAGGAGCAGTTGTGCTCACACCAGAACCAGACATGAAGCGCGGCAGGGACCAGCCGGAGTCGTCCAAGGGCAGCCGGTACTGCGTGTACCACGACCTCCACACCCACAACACCAACGAATGCCAAGAGCTCAGGGCCGTGCAAGAAGGACGTATCGATCGATGCCCCGAGCGCAACGATCGGGGCTACGGTCGAGGAGAAGGAAGAGGTGGAGGACGATGGGACGACCAAGGCCCTCGCCAAGGGTGGCGTGACCGACCTCGCGAGGACCGCTGGCAGGACCAGCCTTGCAAGGGGGCTTGGAGGAATCAGCCTCGCAAGGATCACCCGCAGGGCAACGCAGGCCTTCCTCCTCTACCGCCACCACCAAGAAGGAATGACGACCATCATCAGGACGAGGGGGTTGGGGGCTTCCAGGAACCACGTGCTATCGCTTGCATCTTGGGCGGTGCTCAGGCCCCAGCCTCTCATCGCATCTTCAAATAGTTTGCTCACGAGGTGAACGTAGTCCTCCCCAAGCTCGAGGCCACGCGCCCTCTCAGGTGGTCCGCGTGCGCCATCACGTTCAGCTCAGCGGATCAGCTCAAGTGTGCGGCTACAACCGGGGTCCTCCCAATGCTTTGTTCCCCAGTCATCAGCAATGTGCAAGTCACCAGGACCCTCATCGATGGCGGCGTGGGACTCAACATTCTGTCCGCTGAGACGTTCAACAATCTCCAAGTGCCATATGATTAGCTTCAGCCAACCAAGCCTTTCTCAGGGGTCACTGACGGCTCCACCACCCCGATAGGGCAGGTCCGCCTCCCTGTCACCTTTGGACAGCGCAAGGACTACCGTACCGAGCTCATCGACTTTGACGTTGCCCATATTCGCCTGCCATACAACGCCATCCTTGGGTATCCAGCCCTGGCCAAGTTCATGGCAGTAACTCACCATGGTTACAATGTCCTCAAGATGCCGGGAAGCGGCGAAGTCATCACAGTCCCCTGCGAAGAGAAAGACACGGTGTGCTCTCTCGAGCGTGCCTTCCAAGCTGCATTAGTCGAGGACCCAGACAGCAAGAGCGGGAACCCTCTCGAGGCAATTCCCAAGAAGAAGAAGACATCACCCAGCTCAAGGCCTCAGGAGGCAGGCATCTCCGGAGGCACCGCGCCAGGATCTGCGCCCGTCCAAGGGGCGCCTCCCTCCGTCGCAAAGGAAGGCGTGCCCACCGCCTTCCTCGGGCAAGGCTCTGGGGCTCTCTCCTAGAGGGCCTTAGACTTTGCCAAGATCACGAGGGAGGCACTCGGGTAGCACTTGGAGGCGTGCTTCACGGCACTCTTCCCTCAGGAAGGCATGAGGCAAGGAGGGCCCAACCTCAAGAGTTCATCACCAAGACCATTCAGGAGCTGCAGGAATCAAGAGTCATGCGCGGTGGTCGCCGCCTGCCCGGCGTAGCTCCCCATCCAGGCGAGGATGGCGGGTTGCGCGTCTGCATCGACTACCCGGGGCTCAACCGAGTCGCGTCATAGGAGCGTTTCTGGCCTTCGCGCGCGGGACGTTACGAGGGTCCACCGCGCAGCTATGTTTGCATGCCTTTCGGCCTGCCGAACGCGGTTGCTGCTCACCAGCGCCTAATGCGGAGCATTCTAGAGGCTCAAGAGGCTAGGCACCGCGCGTTCCTGATGGAGATGGAGATGGACCTTAAGGAGCCGCCCGGACCCACAGAGCCTCCCGAGGCTCAGGGCTCCGATGGCTCGTGAGGATCGGCTTCTTCACCGTGCATCGTCAGCTACTCCAACACCCGCTCTGCAATGACATCAGGTGACATCTTTCGAGTTTTATTTCAGCTGGGAGTGCCCTCAGGGCTGCATCATTCCCAGGTCGCGTGGGTCCGTCCCTGCAGCATGTATCCATTTTGCTTATGTCTTTAGTTCACTTTGCTGGGGGCGCCCCTCGGGCTGCATCATCCCCAAGCCGCTCGGGCCTGACCCAGTGGCATGAAACTTTCTTGCATCTATCTAAGCTGATTTTCTCTTCACGCTTAACTTGCCTATGATTATCATCTCTCGCCTATCGCGGCCCCTTTTTCCCCCTCATGCAAACCGCTTGCACGTTAAAAGGGGGGTGCCTGAGCATCGCGACTCAGGGGCTCTTACTGGCTCTCCAGCCCTCACCCCCTGGCTTTGTCCACGGCATCGCGACCTGGCATACCAGCGGCGCCTGAGCCTGCTCGAGGGATGGGACCTGAGGACGTAGAGCATTTGCATCTAACCACCCTACAGGAACCCTTAGCCGCCCAAGGCTCAAGATCAGGTGCAACCCGCCTTGAGGTAGGGCCTCGTGAGTCCCGTGCTGGCTCACGAGTGCCCAGATACACCTCGTCCAGCCCTACCGTGCCGGCCACTTGTCATGGCGGGGCTGTACACGCCCCGGGGGCTCCTCCCGGAGGGGGGGGGGCCTCCCACGTACCAGTGGAAGCACCATGCTCCGTGCTGGCAGACGACACTGCCGAGGAGCGGCTATATATGCCCGTACACATACGGAAGCGCTATGCTCCACGCTGGTGATAAACAACTGAGGGCAACCCACGGCTGTATCAACCTCAGGGAGCCCAGAGCTCAGTGTCTGGCCTCATTGCAACGCCTCCCCTCGGGAGCACCGTGTGAGGGGGCTAGACACGGGGGCTGCGCCTAGGTCACGCCTGAGCGCACGCCACCCAGCCGGGTCCCTCAGACCTGGTCGTCGCGCGCTCCTCCCTGAGCGGAGCCAAGGTATGAAGACCGTTTGAGCGTCAAGGGGGACTCTTGAGCATCGCGACTCAGGAGCCTAACTTGCCACGTAGCCCCTCACTCCTTGGTCCCGTCCTGGTGATCCGGCCGGGGCTAACGGCGGCTGAGGTATGCGCGGGGCCGGGCCCTGCCGACGTAGAACACAAAGCAAATAGGAAGGAAACCGCAAAATCTCGCAAATTCAGAAGCAAATATTACAAACCATAAATTGTCCTCACGATACCAGACACAAGTTTAAACGCCTCCACGAGGCACGGTGCATGTTGCAGGAGTGGAAACGGGAAAAGAAGCCACAAGGAGATCACCCGTGGGCAGCGCCGTCGCCCGTGGCGGAGTCGCGCTTGTCAGCTCCACCTCCCGAGGCCGCGGAACCAGCAGCACCTGCCTTGGGCACGGTGGCGAAGGCGCGGAACTTCACCAGCAAGGCCTCCGCTCGGCCCTTCATGGCCTCAGAAGCGGCGACAGAGCGCTCGGCATCCACAGGCTCCAGCAGGTTGTCAAGGTTGGCGTCGGGGTTGTGAAGGTAGACGTGGCTGAGGATCCGCGTCAGCGCTGCGGAGGAAAGGATGTGAGCTTCAACCTTGCCCATGGGGCTGATGCCAGTCACGACCTCCTTAAGAGCTTCGACCAGGAAGGGAAGCAGCTTGGCAGGGCTGTCCGTGGCTCCAGCCAGCCGCTTCTCCAGACCTTCATCATAAAGTGACTTCAGCGCCCTGCGAGATCTCACCTCGTAGTCCGTAAAGGCCACGTGATCATCGGCCAAGACCTTCGCCTTGGCGTCCAGCTCAATCCTCTCCGCCTTCAGCTTCTGCTCCAGTGTCTTCAGCCGGCTGCGATCGGCGGACAGTTCGGTGTTGCGGTCCCTGATGGCGGCCTCCCGAGCCTTCATCTCTTCCTCCTTCACCTGACGGTCGCGAACCTCCTTGGCGAGCTCATCACGCAAGCCTCGCAGCTCGTCCTCCAGCGCCTTGCAGCGGCCCCGGACAGTTGAAGCATCCTTCCACGCCGCGTCGCGAGTGGCTATGGCCTGGGAGGTGACTTGCTTCTCCTCCTCGGAAGCTGTCACATCCTGGCTCAGCGCCACTCGGACGGAGGTGTCAGAGCAAACCCAGCCAGAGACCAGCTCCAGGCGCCCGGCCACCAGGAGGGGAATGGCGCCTGGAGATCTTCTCGCAGCCGACTCAGCTCATCAGCAGCACGGTCCAAGGCGGCGGAGGAAGCAGAGGAGTCAGGGACCAGAGGAGCAGGAGGAGAAGACGGCAGCGTAATCACGGCCTGGGAGGCTGGGACCTCCTGAGCCTTGGCAACCTTGACGACAGCGTCAAGCGCCGGAGCCTCCAGAGTCAGCGAGGCCACGGGGGATAGCCCCCTGCCAGAGCGTCCGTCTTGGCCTCGCAAGGACGACCGGGCAGGGGAGGTGCGAGCTCCACTGCCTCCCCTTCCCGCAGGCGAAGGCGCAGCCACAACAGATGAGGTTGCCCCAAGCGGGGCCACCGTGTCCCCCTTCAGCCTCTTCGCTGCAAGCGGTGGCCTACCCAAACAACGGAGGATGTCAAGCCCTGACAGCAAAAATAAGAGCAAAGCAGAGTTCGAGTACTTACTGGGTAGTCGCAGCGAGCTCCAACGGCCTCCGACCGAGCTTGAAGCCTGAGAGCCTCTTGCGGGGCGCAGCCTCGGGAGGTCCGGAGGCAGAAGAGGGCGCACCAGAAGGGCTGGAGCTGGCTTTGTGCGGTGCCGGGGCCGGAGTAGACCCTCGGGAGATCAGCCCCGACCTGTCCTTCTTTGGGATCGCGGGCGGGTCCTCTCCCCTTCGCCTGGTGGCGGCCTCGTCGTCGTCCGGCATGGAGCGGAGGACGCTGGCCCTGTGCCAAGGGGAAGTCTCCCCCGTCTCCTCAGTGGTCGCCTCTGAGTCGTGCTCCTCCTCTTCCTTGTCTTCCTCCTCTACTTCGTGGGAATCATCGGAGGACAACTCCACCGTCGCTGCCGCCACCTGGCCCTCAGGAGGCACCCCCGGTACCAGACCGTCCCCGTCAAAAGTGGGCATGGCGTCCACCACTAGCTCCCAGTCGTCGCGAAGGAACAAAGGGCCAGAGCGCCCTCCAGACCTTCCACATCCTCTCCAACTAGGAAGCAGAGAGCTGCAGTCAGATCTTCATCAGCCAGGGCCTCTGAGTTCAGGCGGAGATCGGCGTCCGCATCCTCGAGCCTCCACAACAAGAGCGAGTGCGCCTGAAGTGGAGTCACCCGATGCGCCATGAACTCCCTCAGGAGTGTGGCACCGGTCAGCTTCGCTGCCTTCATGTTTCTCGAATCAGGTCGGCGTTCATCTTCTCCAGCACCAGCTTCGCCCGTCGGTCGTCAAGCTTCGCACGGGACCATGCCTCGTCAGCCTCAGCGCCAGCCGAGAGTTGATGCATCCGGCATCCAGCATGACCCACTTGCTCCGGAAGCCATCAGCCCTCTTCCCGTCCTTCGAGATCGCGTTGGCTTTGGAGTACACAACAAAGCCAGCACACGCAGAGGTATGCGCGTCGGTGACTCGAAGGAAGAAGAAGTGGCGCAGCAAGGCCACGGAAGGCATCACCCCGACGTGCGCCTCGCAGCAGAGTTGGGATGGAGATGCAGAGCCTGCAGCTTAGAATGGCGGAGGAAAGCATAGAAGAACTCGGAGAAAGGAGACACCAGGCCGGTGACGACGGTGCTCATGAAGAAGGGATAGAAGGTGCTCCCCTTGTCCTCCGGCTGGGCGAAGCTAGGCCAGAGCGCAGTCTCCCCCATCTCGCTGCCTTGCGCCGCTGTCATCAGGCGTGTGAGAGCGAGATTCTTCTCCATCATGTTGGGGGGATCTAGAGTCAGCGAGTACCAGGCTGATGGAGCCTCGGCCACGGTCTTGCGTGGCGCCATTGCTTGCTGGAGGAGAAAGGATGAGGCAGATCTGGAGATTTCGGAAGCAGGAGGGAAAGAGCAAGAAAGGGGATCTGGAGCAAGGCGAATGAGAGCGATGAAGGTAAGCCTAACCCAGGCTAGCCTTTTGTCAGATGGGCAGTTGCCGAGGCAGTGTGGGGAAGCGGAGATGCCCATGTCCAATCAACCGCCACGCGGCGACAAAGGCCGTAGGCTGTTGGGGCCCGCGGCGCTTCGCACTTGCCCTTTCACTTTGCTGCTAAGCCAAGTCTGAGCGCGCCTCGGGCCCGGGGGCTACTGTCGGCGTTCTGGGAACGGGGGTCCCCAGACTTGCCTGCCTGCGGCCTGCAACGTGGCTCAAGGAGTGGCCCAGTACAGCCCATCTTCATCAGCTCAAGCTCAAGACCCTCGCGAGGGGCCAAGCCTCGCGGGGCGGATGACGCAAGGCTTCCTCAGGAACGGCCTCACCAGGCAGGCTCGCGAGGATGCGGAGAGATCAAGGCAGGGGTACCTCGCGAGGTGCTCGTGACGCAAGCCTTGTTTCCTCTTTGGTGCAAAGGGGGCAAGCAGGCGCAGAGTACCGAGGCATCAAGCAAAGGTTACCATTTTGGTGCAACGAGACCAAGACCAGCAAAGCGGCAGGACGGAGGTCACCGTGGAGCCCAAGACGGCGTCACCGCCAGTGCCTTTGGCAGTCAAAGACCAACTTTAGTCAGGATAACTTGTACTAGATGTACCCCTTCAAAATGGCCATTGTTGGCTCCCTTCCCGCTCAATATTTGGGAAGAGGACCAGTGCCTCTCTATATAGGGATAACCACCACAGTAGAGGGGCCAATCTCATAGAGTTCTCATCAGATCCAGAGGTGATCGAACTCACCCAAGTAGAACACCGCACCAGCCTAAGAACACCTCTCGCGAGGTTGTTCTTCCTTTGTACTGTTCATCATCAACACCTGAGGCAATCCACCACACCACACACTGGATAAGGGTATTACACCACAACGGTGGCCCAAACCAGTATAAACCTTGTGTCCCTTGTGTTGTTCATCGTGTAGCTTAGATTCTTAGCGAGGCGTTGGGACGTGGAACGGTAGGGGGAAGATCTTCGCGCACACCCCAGAGTTCGAACCTTAAGGGTCTTGCCGAAACCCGATATCCGACAGTATTGGGGGGTATGAACCATGTAACAGTTGGAATATAGTATATATTACACCAATTTAAATAAATAATGAGTTCACAACAGTACCAAAAGTGGTGATCTATTTTCTTATACTAACGGAGCTCATGAGATTTTCCGTTGAGTTTTGTGTTGTGAAGTTTTCAAGTTTTGGGTAAGGATTTGATGGACTATGAAATAAGGAGTGGCAAGAGCCTAAGCTTAGGGATGCCCAAGGCACCCCAAGGTAATATTCAAGGACAACCAAGAGCCTAAGCATGGGGATGCCCCGGAAGGCATCCCTTCTTTCGTCTTCGTCTATCGATAACTTTACTTGAGGCTATATTTTTATTCACCACATGATATGTGTTTTGCTTGGAGCGTCTTGTATAATGTGAGTATTTACTTTTTAGTTTTCCACAATCATCCTTGCTGTACACACCTTTTGAAAGGGACACGCATGAATTGTGATTTATTAGAATACTCTATGTGCTTCACATATATCTTTTGAGCTAGGCAATTTTGCTCTAGTGCTTCACTTATATCTTTTTAGAGCACGGCGGTGGCTTTATTTTATAGAAATTGTTGAACTCTCATGCTTCACTTATATTATTTTGAGAGTCTTTTTAAACATCATGGTAATTTTCTTTGGTTATGAATTTAGTCCTAATATGATAGACATCCAAGAGGGATATAATAAAAACTTTCATATAAAGTGCATTGAATACTATGAGAAGTTTGATTCCTTATGTTTTTGAGATATAAATATGGTGATATTAGAGTCATGCTAGTGAGTAATTGTGGATAGTAGAAATACTTGTGTTAAAGTTTGTGATTCCCGTAGCATGCACGTATGGTGAACCGTTATGTGATGAAGTCGGAGCATAATTTATTTATTGATTGTCTTCCTTATGAGTGGCGGTCTGGGACGAGCAATGGTATTTTCCTGCCAATCTATCCTCCTAGGAGCATGCGCGTAGTACTTTATTTTGATAACTAATAGAGTTCTGCAATAAGTATGTGAGTTCTTTATGACTAATGTTGAGTCCATGGATTATATGCACTCTCACCCTTCCACCATTGATAGCCTCTCTAGTACCACGCAACTTTCGGCGGTACCATACACCCACCATATATCTTCCTCAAAACAGCCACCATACCTACCTATTATGGCATTTTCATAGCCATTCCAAGATATATTGCCACGCAACTTTCCATCATTCTATTTATTATGACACACTTCATCATTGTTATATTGCTTTGCATGATCATGTAGTTGACATAGTATTCGTGGCAAAGCCACCATTCATAATTTTTCATACATGTCACTCTTGATTCATTGCACATCCCGGTACACCGCCGGAGGTATTCATATAGAGTCTTATTTTGTTCTAAGTATCGAGTTGTAATTCTTGAGTTGTAAGTAAATAAAAGTGTGATGATCTTCATTATTAGAGCATTGTCCCATGTGAGGAAAGGATGATGGAAGCTATGATTGCCCCACAAGTTGGGATGAGTCTCCAGACTTTACGAAAAAATAAAAGAGGCCAAAGAAGCCCACACAAAAAGATGAGAGAAAAGAGAGAAGGGGCAATGTTAATATCCTTTTACCACACTTGTCCTTCAAAGTAGCACCATGATCTTCATGATAGAGGGTCTCCGATGTTCTCACTTTCATATACTAGTGGGAATTTTTCATTATAGAACTTGGCTTGTATATTACAATGATGGGCTTCCTCAAATTTCCCTAGGTCTTCGTGAGCAAGCAAGTTGGATGCCCACCCACTTAGTTTTCTTTTGAGCTTTCATAAACTTATAGCTCTAGTGCACCCGTTGCATGGCAATTCCTACTCACTCACATTGATATCTATTGGCGGCCATCTCCATAGCCCATTGATACGCCTAGTTGATGTGATACTATCTCCTTCTTTTTGTCTTCTCCACAACCACCATATTCTATTCCACCTATAGTGCTATGTCTATGGCTCACGCTCATGTATTGCGTGAAAGTTGAAAATGTTTGAGAACATCAACAATATGAAACAATTGCTTCGTTTGTCATCGGGGTTGTGCGTGATTTGAATATTTTGTGTGATGAAGATGGAGCATAGTCAGACTATATGATTTTGTAGGGATAAGCTTTCTTTGGCCATGTTATTTTGAGAAGACATAATTGCCTTGTTAGTATGCTTGAAGTATTATTGTTTTTATGTCAATATTAAACTTTTGTTTTGAATCTTATGGATATGAACATTCATGCCACAATAAAGAAAAATTACATGGATAAATATGTTAGGTAGCATTCCACATCAAAATTTCTGTTTTTGTCATTTACCTACTCGAGGACGAGCAGGAATTAAGCTTGGGGATGCTTAATACATTTCCAACGTATCTATAATTTTTTATTATTCCATGTTATATATTATCTGTTTTGGATGTTTTATATGCATTAATATGCTATTTTATATTATTTTTGGGACTAACCTGTTAACCTAGAGCCTAGTGCCAGTTTTTGTTTTTCCTTATTTTTTAGCTTCGCGGAAAAGGAATACCAAACTGAGTCCAAACGGAATAAAACCTTCACGATGATTTTTATTGAACCAGACGACACCCCGGAGACTTGGGGTTCAAGTCAGAAGAGCCACAAGGCGGCGACAAGGGGGGGGGGCGCCCCCAGGGGTAGGACGCGCCCCCTGCCTTGTGGGCCCCTCGTGACTCCCCTGACCTAATTCTTCCTCCTATATATTCACATATATTCCCATGCCACCAGAGGCATCCACGAAAATACTTTTCCATTGCCGCAACCTTCCGTTCCCGTGAGATCCCATCTAGGGGCCTTTTCCGGCATCTTGCCGGAGGGGGATTCGATTACGGAGGGCTTTTACATCAACTCTATTGCCCTTTCGATGAAGCGTGAGTAGTTTACCACAGACCTACGGGTCCATAGCTAGTAGCTAGATGGCTTCTTCTCTCTCTTTGATTCTCAATACCATGTTCTCCTTGATGTTCTTGGAGATATATCCGATGTAATCTTCTTTTACGGTGTGTTTGTCGAGATCTGATGAATTGTGGATTTATAGTCAGCTTATCTATGAATATTATTTGAATATTCTCCGAATTCTTTTATGCATGATTTATCTTTCTTGCAATGGAGAAGTGCTTACCTTTGGGTTCAATCTTGCGGTGTCCTCTCCCAGTGACAGAAGGGGCAGCGAGGCACGTATTGTATTGTCGCCATCGAGGATAAAAATATGGGGTTTACATCATATTGCTTGAGTTTACTCTTCTACATCATGTTATCTTACTTAAAGCGCTACTTTGTTCTTCATGAACTTAATACTCTAGATGCAGGCAGGAGTCGGTCGATGTGTGGAGTAATAATAGTAGATGTAGGTAGGAGTCGGTCTACCTGACTCGGATGTGATGCCTATATTTCATAATCATTGCCTTAGATATTGTCATAACTTTGCGCTTTTCTATCAATTGCTCGACAGTAATTTGTTCACCCACCGTATTATTTGCTATCTCGAGAGAAGCCTCTAGTGAAACCTATGCCCCCCGATCTATTTTCCATCATATAAGTTTCCGGTCTACTATTTTGCAATCTTTTACTTTCCGATCTATAAACCAAAAACCCAAAAATATTTACTTTATCTTTTGTTTAGTTTTATCTATCTCTATCAGATTTCACCTTTGCAAGTGACCGTGAAGGGATTGACAACCCCTTTATCGCATTGGGTGCAAGTGTTTGCTTGTTTGTGCAGGTATTGGTGATTTGTGCATTGTCTCCTACTAGATTGATACCTTGGTTCTCTAACTGAGGGAAATACTTATCTCTACTTTGCTGCATCAACCTTTCCTCTTCAAGGGAAAAACCAAAGCAAGCTCAAGAAGTAGCATGCGCCACCGGACGGATTCCCGTCATTGTCACCCCCGCCTCCTTCAACTTGGCCAGCCTGGACAAGACGTGCGCGAGCCACGGGTCAGCAAGCTCCGCGTGCTCCCAGTCGGAGCTCGGCTCCGCCGGTGCCGACGGGATGAGGAGCAGGGGCTGTACGCGGCGGCATCAACGTACACCCATTGCTTCTGAAATCCCCTCGCGTCTGGGCGAAGCATGAAGTCCATGCCGAAGCCTGCGATCGCCGCCACTGCCTGAAGCGACACTCACCCCGAGCGCTGCTTGCCGTCAACCAACTAGAGTGAGAAGAAGTGGCAGAGCAAGGCCACGGACGGGGTAATGCCCATGAAGGCTTCACACAAGAACGTGAAGGCGGAGAGGAGGACGATGGATCCATGATCCAAGTGGAGCGCGTGGATTTGGTAGTGTGAGAGCACTGTGTTGAAGAAATCGGAGAACGGAGGCAGCAAGCCGGTGAAAAGGGCGTGGAGATGAAGAGGGGTCTCAGTGGCCTCCATGTCAGCCAAAGTACAGGAGGCAAGCCAGATCTTCGTCGCCTTCCACTCATTGGAATCAGCAGCGATGGCGTGCCAGACCTTGTCCAGCCCCTTCTGATTGATCACCGTGGACCGGCCCAGTGCTGGTTTCGGCCCCGACGAGGACTCCACGAGCGTAGGGGTCTTTCCCTTCTTCTTCCCGGGAGCCATGGCGGCAAGGCAGATCAGAGCTGTCGCGGGATTTGGCGAAGAGGGCGCAAGTTTGCAATGAGGAGGAGAAGCAGAAAGCAGGCGAACAACGGGACAATGATGGCTTGGGTGCGTGCTCCGGGCAGTTGTCAAGTCCGAGCAGTTGCCGAGGCGACGTGGGGAAGTGGAGACGCCCATGTCCCATCAGGCGCCACGCGTCAACCTAGCCCGCAGGAGATTGGGGCCCGCGGCGCTTTGCCCTTGCCCTTTGGCTTTGCCTCGAAGCCAAGTCCAAGTGCACCTTAGGCCCGGGGGCTACTGTCGGTGTCTTGGGAACCAGGGTACCCAAACTTGCCTATCTGCAGCCCATGGCGTGGCTCCTTTGATGGCCTGGTATGGCCCGCCTCCAAGACTACCAAGATAAGACCCTCGCGAGGGGCCAAGCCTCATGAGGCGGACGACACCAAGACCTCCTGAGGGAGCGGCCTCCCTAGGCTGCCTCCCGAGGAGCGGAGATTTCTATGTAGGTACCCAACCTCCTGAGGTTAAGCCATGACGACCAAGGCAGGCGGGCGCCAGCGGGTGTAGAGAAGACAATTTCCCCTTTGGTGCTACGGAGGCAAGCACAGGCGTGGGTTCCTGAGGAATCAGGCAAAGGTTTCCATTCCTATGCAACAAGACCAAGACCACCAGGATGAATGTCATCACCGAGCCAACCGCAGCGTCATGACCAGAGGCTTTGCAGGCAAAGACCACCTTTTGTCAGTATAAGATGTACTACTTGTCCCCTTTCAAACTAGCCACTTTGGAATCCCTTCCCGCCTATGGTTTGGGGGAAGAGGACCAATACCACTATAAGTATAGGTTAGCCACCACCATAGAGAGGGATCCGAACCTCGTCGACTCATTCCCTCAACCCCAGGCCTTGTGAGGTTGTTCATCCCTTGTACTAGTTCATCCTCAGCCCCACGTAAGGCCAATCCACCCCAAAGCAGGAGTAGGGTCTTACACCGCAAGGTGGCCCGAACCTGGGTAAACTGCTGTGTCCATCTTCTCCCTTGTTCTTGCGATTGAGCTAGGTCGTGGGGCGATGGGCCGATTGGTTGGATAGGTTGAGTTCTTCGCACATGCTCCAGAGTTCGAACCTTTCTTGGGTCTGCGGAGCCCTGAATCGGACACGGACCCTAGCCAAACCATAGTTCGACCATTAACCCTACCAAAGTTTGCCATGCAATGACTAGCACTATTGCCGAGTCTTGGAAGAGTCAGGTTCCTCCGTACCTTGCTTGACCTCTTCAGTAATAAAAGAATAATTTGATAAATTGCTTTCACCACTCTTCACCATTGCCACAACCTCCAAATAATTTGATTCAACATCAATGGATAAACTACTCCATTGTAAAGCCAATGAAATCCCTTCCTGAAGCGCAAGAATTTCCGTTTCTATTCCGTTTCTAAAACATCCTCACATTCTTCTAGAAATCTGCATGAGCTGAAAATAATAGCGCCGAGGTGATCCCAAAAAACCATACCCATCCCTACAACTCCATTCAGGTCCGAACCATCCATGTTAAGCTTAACACGCCCAAGTACCGGAGGGATCCAGGAAGCGTTAGTCGTAGGTACATTATTATTGCATGTGTGCTTCACCAATGGGTAACAGGGGTTGCCCACAATTGTTCCTTTCACAAGCATTAGGATCCATATTGAGTGAAGTAAGTGAATCATGATAACTTGATAAAAAATTTGACCGAAACATCGATAGGTGGTGCCAGCTTGCCATGCACTAACTCATTTCTGATACGCCATAATCTTCAGAAAAGCATTAGTATGCGAACTCGCATGGCCTCATCTACATCCCAAATAAGCTAGAGTAACCAATTATCATGGCGCATAGTTGTGGTAACATCAGGAAGCGCCGAAACCTCAGACATAGCTCGCCGCGGCCGACACACATCATCACAAGCATAGAAGACATGAAAAATGTCTTCATCCTCTCTCCCAGAGACTGGGCAAGTACCCCAAATCTCCAAAGTCCTCCACCTTTTACTTTCCATGTTGCCAAAATATTCGTCGCAGCACGCCAATCAAAAGAGAGAACTTTAGGCAGGGCAGGGCACGACCAAATTAGGTTCCAGACCTCATTGTGTCCGTCATGGGGGCTGCTTGTGGAAGCTAAAGAAGGAGCACAGAGCTCCCCCGCTAGCCAGTAAGCACTTCGAACTGTGAATGGGCCATTCTTGTCCTGTTCCCCAACAATGAAATCTTCCCCAAAACGCGGAGATGGCCGTATATGATAAATAGCTTGGACATCCACAAGAAAAAAGAACTGATTTAAACAGGTCAAGTTCCAATTACCATTATGATGAAGTAGTTTTGACACCCATTTATATCGGCATCTTCCCCTCGAAGAAAACAAAGAACCTATAGCACCACACATGGTTTGATTACGTTTACTCATTCTTTTAGTGGTTTAAACCACTGTTAAAAAATCTTCCGATTCACCGATTAATCTTCCGATTTATCGTTAATCGGGGGGTGACTGATATGATTATGCCTTATCTTTGTCGTTTATCTTTTGGACCGATTTATCGCTCTGACAAGCGATTCATCGGGAATCTATCGATAAATCAGACCTATTAATAGCACTATGTTTGCAAAAACTATATTTATTTATGTTTTGTGGACCTTGTTACGCAATAAGTACTGTTGTCCTATTTTGTTTGTCAATATACGAGTATTCAGAGGCTAGGAATCAAGATAACACTTCTGTCAAGTATTGTTTTGGTGTTGAATATAGCGTATTTTAGTGTTGGGAACCTAAGATTTGCAAAAAAGTATCCGATTAATAGTCGACCGATAAAATCAATTAATCGGCCGATTTCCGATTAATCTCTAACCCCTAGCTGACCGAGACGATAACGATAAGCGATATCCTCAACATTGGTTTAAACTGAAACTACAAATTTCAAGCAAATGAAAAAGTAACAAAATAAATATTATGGATGCAGTGCGACGTACACGAGTCAACAAAACATTATAAAACACGTTCACTTTTGGCACTCTGGATTTCTAGAGTTTGCTCTTACTTTATTGTTAAGGGCATCTCTAACGGCGTCCCGTAAATTTCTCGCAAACGTTCGGACAGAAGTATTGACCGTGTTTTTTGCCATCTAACGTGATGTTGTATATGTTCGTGGATGCGTCCAAGTGTTTGAATTCTCTCCAACTGAAAACAAATTTGAGGAGATTTATGAGAGTTTGGGCATTCGTCTGGTCAATTAAAATCCATGGACGCGTGCAAGTGTTTGAATTCCCGTCAACTGAAAACAAATTTGAGGAGATTTATGGGAGTTTGGGCGTCCGTCTGGTCAATTAAAATCACTATGTATCCCATCCTACGTGTTGCTACTGTTTCTTGCCGTCGATGTTTGGCGAAAAGTCGCTGAAGGATGGTGGAAGTCACACATGAGCCGCTCGGGATGGCGAAAACCACAGTGGCGGTGTAAACAAATATAGGGGGAACAGTTTTTTGCGAGTTAATAAGGGCATGTACAATGGTCGATAAGGTAGTCTTATTTTAAACCTTGCATATAATTTAGAAATGACAAAAAAATTACAATGGATCATCTCTTAGTCTTATCTTCAAGAACTAGTTATTTCTAAAAATGTGGTGAGACATATTGTGCTAAAAGATCATCTCTTGCCTTCTCTTAATTAAGAGAAAACAAGCCTTTTCTTATGATTTCTCTCTTCTTCACCTCATCATTTATCCTACGTGGCATTGCTAAAATAGAACCATTGTACATGCCAAAAAAACAGACATTTTTTGAGACATAAGAGCAACTCCGACGGGCCGACCCAAACGGACGGCGCATTTGTCCGCTTTATGTACGTTTGGGTCGGCCGTCCGCTCGGCGTCCGCCCTGTTTTGCATTTGGGTCGGCAGTGCGCCCAACCCGCCGACCCATTTTCATGTCCGCACTCAAATTTTTAAAAAGCCCGCGGCCATAGATCATGTCAGCATCATGCCAGCGCCGACATACATTGCCGGCTTCAAAAAATGCACCACACAGTTCATGTTGGCGCACTCGCCAGCGGCCGGCACACATGCTAGCACACAAAAAGGGGTGGGACTTGAGTTCAACCACGCCATCACGGCCCCTTGGTCATGCCAACGCACAAGCCGGCATACAAAAAAGAAGGCGCTCGCGGCCACGAGATCACTCGTCGGTGGACTTGAGCATGTCGGCCTGCATTTTCTCGAACCATGGCCTCTTTCTTGGCGACACGGTGTTGAGATCCACCTTCATGATCTCCACCCCGGTCATCATGCTTGCGAGAGCCACTTCTTTGGCCTTGGTCTTGGCATTGGCAGCCTCGATATCGAGCATCTTCGCTTGCTTCTCCGCCTCCAACTCAAGCATCTTGGCTTGCTTCTCCGCATCCATATCTAGCCTCCTCCTTTGGATCTCCATGAAGGCGTCCATTTGCTCTTCTTTGAAATGTTGGCGCTCCTCCTCTCTTGAGTCCTTCTTGTTCATCATGCCCTCCTCGCTTGCGATCAAGGCGTTCAATGCCGCATCTCGCTTGTCCTCCTTCTTGGAGTTGGTCTTCCCCCGCGGGCGAGCCGGCTCGCCATCCCCAACCTCCTCCACGGCTTTCTTTCCCCCGCGCGACTTGAGGGCGGCATATTGTGCCTTGAACTTCTCCTCATCTTTGATGACCCTATAGCAATGGGAGAGGTTGAAGCACTTGTCATTGTGTTGGACCTTGAATGCCTTCAAAGCTTGAAATGGCTACAAATGTTTCATGCAAGCATGTTGGCACAAAATGGGATGCAAATGAACACACAAGCATGAACTTGATGACACAAAAGAGGGCGGCTTGCTACCATACCATGTCTTGCATGCCGATGCCGCTCACGGGAAGGGTCTTGACGCTTTCAAGAGTGGCACAAAACTTGTTTCATTCTTGTTGGATCACTCTCCGTCACTTTGAAATAGACACCCACCCACGCGTGCTCACAATTTGGTAAGGAGAGAACTTCTTGCGCTCATGAAACTCTCAGTGGACACAAATCCAAAAAGTCGAATGCTTTTGTTCTACGCCGGTCTTGGGGTCTTGTCCAATGTCCCTCCACTCGCAAAGAAGCTTGTCCTCGACCGTCGTGTATGCCTTCGTGCGCTTGCTCTTGCGCTTCGGCTTTGGCCCGACGGCTTCGTTGGTGAGCTCGTCCTCAAACAAAGGCTCCACTTCGATGTCGCACTCGTCTTCTTCCTCTTGCCCGTAGTCATTCGGAAACTCGTGGTCAAGTGGGAAGCCGTTCAGGTCCATGCCGACCTGATCACGCATGAAGGCCGACTGATCATAGCCAGCGCCGGGCATGAACACCCCGCGACCGTCCTGGCTTTGTGTCTCGTCGGGGTCATAGTCAGCGGCCGGCGCACCGCCCTCGAAGATGAGGTTCTGCATGTAGTCCTCGTCGCCGGCGGCGGGCATTTTGTCGAACAGGTTGCGGTCGTCCGGTGGCACGTCGGCCGGCATCTGCTGCGCGCGTTTCCTCGCGCCTCCGGATGACGAGGCACCGGCTACCGGTGTGGCGTTGAGGTCGATGGGCACGGGCGCGGGCGTGGAAGGCGCCACCACGCTCATGTCGGGCGAGCACTCCCCGGAGAGGCGCGAGGCCTGCAGATACACGTGGAAGCCGGGTATCGGGGTGCATGCCGACGCGCGGGGCGAGTCGGGTAGCACCATCCGAGGGAACGCGGACTGCTGGCCGCGGCAGCCACGGCGGTGTTGACGAGGCCGTGCTGGCTAGGGTTTAACCCTAGCATGTAGAGCGCCCTCCCTCGTTGCCGCCGCGACGCGGGCGTTGGTGACCTCGGCGGCGACGGCGGAAGCCGCGACGGCTTCACCCCTCGCGTCCGCGGCGTGCCTCCGACTCTTCCTATTGGCCGACTTTGCCGCTCGCTGTTCGGGCGTCAGCGCCTTCTTTGGCTTGGCCGCGGCGGCGGTTTTGCGCAGGGCACGGGGCTTGCCTTTGCCGGAGGGGGTGGTCTTCATGCCGGACGAGGCGAGGGAGGCGAGGCCAGCGGCGGCGTCGAGGTCAAGGTCGTCGTCCATGGCGGGTGCGGGGCGGAAGGGTTTTGGGGAAAATGGGGGGAATGGTGCTTGCTGCCACCGATCGGCAGGCCCGGGGAGAGGAATAGGCGCGCGCGCATGTCCGTCGAGTGTCCACGCCGACGCAAATCCGGCTCAAAATTAGGCGGGGAATGGATCGCCCGCGGACGAAAAATGGATGCGCGTCCGTTTGGGTCGGCGTGTTGGACCGCCTTTTATGTCCGCGCCGATCCAAACGTGACGAAATGGGTCGCCGCTCTAATGTTGGATGGTCGCTCTTGTATCCGGTCCGCGGATTTTAGTGTTAGTGTGTCTCTACCGCAAACGGTCCAAGATCCCAAACTTAGCAAAGGTCCGTCCGTCACTACCGCGAGCGAGGGAGATGCACACCGTCAACCTCAAGTCGCGCGCCACCTTGGCGGCCGCCGCCGCGTGCTTCGCGTTCCTCGCGGCGCTGCTCCATCGCAGGCGTCGCCGAGGTATATCGCCCACCTCGCCTAGCCGCGTCGAGGAGCGGCGCTCCCGCCGCGCGCGCCGTGCCTGCGAAGAGGAGGAGAAGCCGCAGGGCCGGTTCAAGCGCGTGCTCGCGGATAACTCCTACTCCCCCTTCAAGCACCTCCGACGTCAGGGTGCCGACCAGGCTGTTGACGGCCACCCCGACGAGGCCAAGCCGCAATCGCAAGGTGCGCCGCTCCTTTTGGCCTCGTCATTGCGCTCATTTGCACGGGATTTTTATTTTTGATTTGAGGAGCTGGAGTGTAGGGTTGCGTGGTTGTGAAGCTCCACCATACATTGCGATGGCTGACTGACAAGGTTAAGACTCGGCTGTAGTAGTATATGTTCTGTGGGGCATTTCATCAAACACCTCGTACCAAGGTCGTACCGAATTTGACCATTGCTGCTGGATTTGGACATTGTTCTTCTGCCACACTTGCATTAGGGAATTACCGCGCTGCTAGTCACGGCTTGCACAAGTGCAAACTACTGTACAGTTGTCGGGTTAGGTGGTCAATACCCTTCGTATTGGAACCAGGTGCAGCTGCTGCGTTGCCACCATGTGTAAAATGCAGCACAATGCTGGTCCGCTGCATGCTTCTATTTGCCCGACTAGACACTAGTATACTTAGCTAATGAAGGTAGTGACCTTCTGCTGTACCAGCACTAGAAATTGTATTTTGCCCTGTATATATAAGACCGTACCCATGTACTTGCCCTGTATATTCAAGACCGTACACTTGTACATCCTTATACGTCATATAAATATCTGAAACAACTGATTGCTCTCATTTTCAAAAAAATCCTCACTAGGCAATTTACTAAATCTTTTGTGCTTATTTATCCCAGGAGCCTAAGCTGTTATTCGCATCGAGATAGTGCAACTGCCGAGCTGATTGTAGAATCTTTTTAATAATCTTTAAATGTTCACCATAAGCAAATTAATTGTACCTTTGATATAACCTGAAAGGAATGTGCCTTTTGCCATCATTACAGAATCATCACAAAAGATGCACCCATTTGAGGATGAAATTACTTCCTTACTGGACAACCCAACCAGATATTCGACTTTTTGTAACTTCACACCAAGCAGCCAATGCCCAGGAATGAGCAACTCATACAATTGGGTCAATACAAAAGCTCAATTGGAGCATCTGGCTGGATTGTTGGGCGAGGAAAAAGCTTTTGGTGTTGATACAGAGCAACATAGCTTTCGGTCATTCCTAGGATATACTGCACTTGTGCAGGTAACTGCCAACAGATGCATTATTGATGCTTTTCAGCTTATTAAGTTTATTAAGGTTGTATTTTTTTGGTAGATATCTACCCAGAACGAAGACTATTTGATAGACACAATTGCGCTACATGATGTGATGGGTATTCTACAGCCAGTTTTTGCCAGTCCGTCCATCTGTAAGGTAGTCTATCTTTTACATCTGATGTCATCAGGCATCCATTTCTTTCGTTTCCGGCACTATGATTAGCTACTTAAAAGCACTACTTAAATTTTATGCATTTCAGTAATAAACTGGGCCTTGGAACGTCTAGAATAGTACACGTCGGTGATTAGGCACCGCGGTGCCTATGGCGTGTGCTTTTAGCACAGTGCATTTAGGACAGGTATTACAGGGATAGCGTGCACATCCTAACAAAAACAGGTTATTTCATCCTGCATCCCAGGCAAGTATATATAGAGGTACACGTGGGGAGATAAGCAAGAAACAATACTCACACAACCACATGTGAGGACTTTTTGAAAAATTGGTTTTTGAGCTGGGAGCACATGATTCCAAGCTCTATTTGGCTCTACCACCCCTCTGAATCATAGCTTCTTAGATATGCTAGCATCTTATTTGTGTGAAGAAGTGTAAGCACAAAGGCACAACGATGTAATACAAGATGCCCATTAGATGACATATCTGAAGGACAATGAGTTGTACTGTTTCAGAGACTTGTCAGTTTCTGTCAACACTAATAAAACATGGATGTGCACACATGTGATCCTGATTCTTGCATGCCCACCTTCTCATAATAACTCTCCCATGGCTTCCTTGATTCTATGTATTTCCCCTCTTCAATATATTTTGGACTTCCTTGAAATATTGATGTATGCTTGCCTCAACAGAATATCCACAATGCTTTTGTTTCTAAAAGGTCACAATCATTTATGTTCTGCTTTCTTTTGCTTTAGATCTTCCACGGAGCTGACAATGACGTTCTTTGGCTTCAGAGAGATTTCCATATTTATGTTGTGAATATGTTTGATACTGCCAAAGTAAGTTCCTCTATATCTGGGAAGATTCAGTATAATTCTGCAGAGACTTATGCAGTCTGTGAACAAGTGTATCTGGTAGTTGTCCCGCATTTTTTTTTTCTTAAGCAGCCAGTTATGTGGTGTGTCATTCACTACTTAGAGGTGGCATGAAACACAGTTTTCATTTAAGTGACTGCAGTTTTATACACTGAAATTTCTTACACAAATGGTCTATTATTTTGATCATTGCAAACTTCTTGGGTACCCATTTCCTGTCGCCTGCTCTTGTGCCCTTTCTCTTAATTTTGAATAGAAGGTTTCAATTTCTTTGTGGGGAAAAAGATGGGCCACTGAGCATCATCATCTTATATTATGTTCGGTACTTCTGTCTTAGTTTCAGATATATGCTGTCTGAGTATTGCTACAGTCAGTTGCTTCTTTTCCAATTGTGTTGGTTTATGTTTTCAGTTTCAATCACAAAATTCATATGAACTGATCAACTGGAATACAAAAACTTTATATTTGTGCATTGCAGCTCAGAACCAGGAGTAGTTTATAGTGCCAATTTCCTTTGAATTAGTCCGTGCCCATAAATATTTTGGTTCTTGAACGTCTTTGTTACTTGGTACCTTTGCCCCTGCTGTTCATAAGGCTATTCATATGCCTTTGCGCTCTCACTTTTTTGTTATTATGCTACGCGTCTGAGCTTTGCTCAATTGCTTGTTGAAATCAATATTTTCAGGCATGTGAGGTCCTATCAAAGCCACAGAAATCCTTAGCATATTTGCTAGAATTGTATTGTGGAGTGACCACCGACAAGACATTGCAGGCAAGTAATCTTCCAAGTTTGGCTTAAACAGCGAGCTTGCTAAAGCCTGTCAAGTGTTCAGTGACAGTTAGTGTATGTACTAATTCTTTAGTAGCTGGTTAGATCCCATGTGCCTCCTCAACTTGTACATGAATACTTTTCAGTATCTGAGAAAATAAATGAACTATTGATGGTGCTATATACATATTGAATCAAACCACAAACCTTGGTATTTCCTTCTAAGGTTTCTAAATGATGTAGAAGACAACGTCTATAGAAGTTGCAACTAAGGTTTTCAAAAAAATATGTACCAATTCTTGTAAACTATTACTTTGTTTTATTTACCGGGGAAGGGGAGCCTTGGCGCAGCGGTAAAGCTGTTGCTGGGTTCGAACCCTGGAAACAGACTCTTGCAGAAATGCAGGGAAAGGCTGCGCACAAAAGACCCACAGCGGTCATACCCTTCCCTGGACCCTGCGCAAGCGGGAGCTGTGTGCACCAGGCTGCCCTTTTTATTACTTTGGTTTATTATAAGTGCCCAACCGGAAGGTATATGTTTCACTTCAGTTTAATTTCATAAGCCCTAGAAAATATTAATTGCGTATTGAATCCTGCTTGATATGTTATTATTCATGCTGCTAGAACCCAGTACAGCAGTAGGTTTCCCCCAATAATGTTCTACCAACTGTCTTCGTGTATAATTATTCATAATACCTAGTCAGCTCTGACATGATCTCCCGATCACTGGCCTTGACACCCTTCACAACCTGGCCCTGAAATGGATGTGACATCCTTAGTTCTTTTTATTCTTTACTTGCATCGATGAATTTATGCTCAGTTTAGCTGTCTTTTCGTTACAGCTAATATTTTCCGAAGTCTAGTAATTTATTTGCTTATGCATTCAATTTGGTGTTGAATACGTTAGATGCAAAAGAAAATGATACACAAGTGCCTTCTGCCTACTTGTTCTCATCGACTCTTTACCTGTGCTTGCAAATCTCAGTTTGCTAGGCACACGGCACATCAGTTTCAAATTTCGAAATTGCTTCCGTAATTGTCGCTATTTCTTTTCATTTGACCTTATTTTGAGATTTCAGCGTGAAGATTGGAGATTACGCCCGCTGACAGCGGAAATGATTGAGTATGCCCGTTGTGATGCTCACTATCTGTTGAACATTTCAAATTGTTTGGCATCAGAGCTCCATGCAAAATCCTGCGGTGTGTTCTAACTTCTAAGTGCTATGTCCTTATTTCCATTGCAAGAGTCTTTACTGCCATCTAGTACATTAACAGATATTGTATTATTTTGCTGTTTAGCACACTCAAAATCAACAATGAATGCTGAATACAGCTGATTTTGATATCCCTGAACTATTGAAGTAATTAGAGCTGATTTCCATCAGTAGTTTTTGGGTTCTTCACCCTTCAGCCTTTTCTTATTGCCAATAAATGGAGCTTACTTGATGTAGCTGTGGAATTTGAATCCTTCATTACCGGAAATCATGTATAATTTTCATTTTGTGCTCTAAGTCTCCCACCACCTGAGCTGTGGCAGGAGAACTATCTTTTGTGCTTTCTACATATAAAAGATTCCGGAAATAGTATACTCTTAATCTACAAACAAAAAGTATATTAATATATTAAGAATGGGAAATAGTCTAATACGACCGACTGATTTCATGCAGAAATCAGCCGGGTCGTTCACTTGCCATGTGCACGTGGTCCCCACACATTTCGTCTTCCAACTCCTTTTCTTTTCGTTTTCTCCTTATCTTTATCCATCCCGAAGCTTCTTGGCTTCTTCCCCAACCTCTAGACAACAGATGCGAGCGCTGCTTCCTCCCCCCAATGTGCGCATCAAGCCGGCCGCCGCCGACTGCAGCTGAGACGCGCTGCACCAGCCCAGCCGCCCACTGCTGAGAATAGTATATTAATAACCCCCTGCTTCGCATTTAGTTTTGATCGGTTGTAATATCAATTATGCTTCAGATTCTCCCGATGGTAAAATCAATTTTTTCTTGGAGGCTAGCCGTCGGTCAAACATGGTGTGCATGCAACTATATACAAAGGAAATTGAATGTCGTCCAGGAGCTTCCTCTGCAGCATCTATTCTCTCACGAAATGTACAAACTCATGGACTTGATTCCAAGAAATCTAGTGAAGTGAAGGTGCTTGTTTTCCTTTTTCTATGCATCTGGTCAGCCAGCTCGCCAGTGATTTTGTTAAGTTCTAAACAATTTAATCTTTTGTAGGATCTTGTTCGGAAAATTTGCGCATGGAGGGATTTAATGGTCAGCCAACATAATGTTATTTCCCTTTTTGATTGTTTTTTGCATTTCTGTTGGACTATGCTCTTTTATTTGGTGAACCTTGTTAGTTGCAAGTCTAGGTTGTAGCAGTGTTGCTGTGGTAGGTTAAGGGATGAGGTAGTAACACTGCCTTCGGCTCGATGCTGTCTTGGCAGCAACCTATACTTGGCAACATAAGCAGCTCAGTGTTTGGAGTGAGCCTGATCTCCCTTCTCGTGTAGATTGGTCTCTTGAACAATTCTTATATCTTTTCACACAGAGTGATTAGATATATAAAAAGTTTGAAAACATTTTGGGGGTACGGAAAGTGACTAGCTTAGAACAAACCAAATCAAATTGATAAATTTTGAGAGAATATAACCACACCTGCATTGAAGACTAAGCCAACAAACCTGAGGGGACCTTGTGGCGGCGTGAATAGGTGTGGACCCACATGACATTGACTGGATCAGATTACTCATCCATAGATTATAATTAACAGATTTCTACACAGCCGCTTGTATTTTCTCAAGTATTTTCTCGAGTTCCTTATCTCCTATTCATGGTATATTATGTTAAAAAATTGCACATCTGCATTATTGTGGTTCTGGGCCTTCTGGTCTGTTCTCCTTTCTAATTCCTTCAAATGTCTTGGGATCTCAGGCTCGCATGCATGATGAAAGCTTGCGGTATATCCTGTCAGACCAGGCTATAGCTGCCCTTGCTGTAAGAGTTCCAAAAGGTCGAACGGAGATGTGTGCTGTCATAGCAGAAACTGAGCCAAGTGCTTCAACTATGCATCCTTCCTTGTCGTCACCATCCCCTGTAGTTGTCGCTCACATTGAAGAACTCTGCTATCTGATTGAGGATACCACTGTCAGCATGGATAACTTATTTACAACTTTGCTTGGGAAGTATAAAGAACCAAGTGGGTTATGTCGACTATCAGTTTATAATTATAACCTTGTATCGCAGCTAAGTTTGAAGCAAACAAATATATTTGCTTTTGCATCAAGTGGAGAAAAGTTGTCGACAACACCACCTAACAAAAAGGCTTCCCGGGAATCATTCATTAAAAAGTTTTCATGCAAGTCCCCAGTTTATCACAATTGCAGGATCTACGCTAGTGATGGAAGACTACTTTGCTACTGTGACCGCAAAAAGTTGGAATGGTTTGTTTCTTAAATGCTATAAGTTGTTATAAGTATGTGACACTAACATCATAGTTATTTTGTCAAACTGATTGATTTTATTTCCCAGGTATATTCAACGGGATTTGGCAAAGTTAGTAGAAGACAATCCTCCGGGAATCATGCTGCTGTTTGAACCTAAGGGTCGTCCCGAGGATGAAGATAATGAATTTTATATTCAGAGCAAGAAAAATATCTGCGTTGGATGTGGAGAAAAGAGCCACTATATCAGATATAGAATAATACCATCTTGCTACAGGATGCACTTTCCGGAGCATCTGAAGAGCCATCGTTCACATGATATTGTACTTCTGTGTGTGGATTGCCATGAAATTGCTCATTCAGCTGCTGAGAAATACAAGAGGCGACTAGCAGAAGAATTGGGAATACCCCTTTTTGTACAAAAAATAGTGAACTTGGGTGATAGAAGTTTAATAACCGACGCATCAGTATCTGAAGATAAATTGAATGAAAAGGGTGTGTCCCCTTTGCTGCTGAGGACTGCTGCAATGGCCCTTCTGCGGCATGGATCCACTATGCCTTCGAAAAGATGTGAAGAGCTAATGCAGGTGCCAACATCCTTCTAGTATTTCTGGCTTCATCTATATGCATCACTTACAGTTTCCTGACATTGTATTATGAAACATACCTTTTTAAGCTAGTTGCCAGTATTTTTTTCCTGATTAGACATGTATTTGTTCTTAGCGGTAGATCTGTGTTACCGATACATTCATTTCGTTACAGATTGTGAAGTCATACTACGGTGGTAGGGACGTGACTTCCGAAGACCTGGAGATGGCATTACTGGTAGGTATGAGCCCTAATGAGCGAAGGAGACTTGAAAAGAAAAAAGGGTATCCTCATTCTTTTAGAGCTCAGACTGAAAACATTATAAGAAAGAGCAGCAACAAGGCCATCTTAGAAGACATGGGAGATGATTCAAAAAATAGGCATACTTTATCAGAGCAAGTTTCAGAAGATGGGAACGGGAGTAGCGGTCAACAAGATGCTGACGGGACTGGGTGTAATAGCCAGGCTGAAGATTTAACTGTGAGCCAAAGAAGCGCAAGCTTGTCAGTCAGTATGGATGATTCTACTTGTGACCCTAACACGGAGAAGCTTGGGTCAGATGGAATGCAGCGATCAAGCAGCGGAACTCAGGCAAATGGCCATCTCGACGAGGATCCAGTCAGCAGTGACAATTCCAGCCAAGCTATTTCCAAAAATGCTGACAAGAAGATATCACTGCTAGGACACGGGCACCACGGTAAACAAGTGGTCGAGCTTTTGCTGGCCAACGGTGGGGAGGAGGCCGTTCACCAGTTTTGCCAAAGATGGAGGCATGTTTTCGTCGAAGCTGTCCACCCTCGTTATCTACCTTCTGGTTGGAATATAAAGCACAGGTAAAGAAAGATCACCTTTTGCTGCTTGATTGGTTAATTGCTTAACACATAAAATTTCTTGTGCTGCGAATCGTGTTGCTCTTTACTTCGAATCTATTTATCATTTGAAATCAAGATATTTATTTACAGAGCATCTTCTGTGCAGTGGAAGAAGGGATTTTGGCGACTTCAGTGTGTACAAACCATCCAACCAAGAGCCTCAGCCTGCTGACTGATTAGGAGGATCAGTACTTTCTTTTTATATAAAGTTGTTTGCATTTTATCAAGCCTATATATGCTTGTATCACCGGATTCTTTCGGTATGTGGCATCTGGCCTTTTTCCAACTCTGGAATTTTACAAGATTTTTGTATGAAAAAGAATATCGAATTTTGATTCACTTGGGCTAAGTATCTAATATGTACTGTAGTATATCCGCAGTGTATCCATTCCTGTCCTCTCCCAAAGAGAAGTTCCCTTTTTTGTTGCTGTAGTTTTAAGAGTTTTATTTATTTGGCAAGGCAAAAAAATAATATGAATTGAGAAATGGAAGCAGGCAAGGGGCAGAGGGTAGGCGGCCAGGGCGCGCCACATGATCCGCGGCAATCTCGCAGTGACTAGCCCTCCACCACTCAGCCCGGCTTGAAAACCCCACCTGCTCACTTCTCCACCCAAACCCAATCCAAAATATTTCCCTCCCTCCCATCCTTTCTTCCCCTCCGCCTCTGCCTCCGCCTCTGCGGCCGCCGGTGACGCGCCAGGCGCTAGCTAGCCATGTCGTGCTCCCACCTCTCCACCGCGTGGTCCTCCTCCGCGCTTGCCAGCACCTCCACCCGCCGCCGCGCCTCCACCGGCAGCAGCAGCAGCCTGGTGGTGCGGTGCTCCCTCCGGGACCTCCGCAACCGCATCGACTCTGTCCGCAACACGCAGAAGATCACGGAGGCGATGAAGCTGGTGGCCGCCGCCAAGGTCCGTCGCGCGCAGGAGGCCGTGGTCTCCTCTCGCCCCTTCTCGGAGGCTCTGGTGGAGGTGCTCTACAACATGAACCAGGAGATCCAGTCGGAGGACATCGACCTGCCCCTCACCCGCCAGCGCGCCGTCAAGCGCGTCGCGATCGTCGTCCTCACCGGCGAGCGTGGTCTCTGCGGCGCCTTCAACAACAACGTGCTCAAGAAGGCCGAGGCCCGCATGGAGGACCTCAGGCAGCTGGGCGTCGACTACACCGTCATCAGCGTCGGCAAGAAGGGCAACGCCTACTTCCAGCGCCGCGACTACATCCCCACCGAGCGCTTCCTCGAGCTCGCCGGGATCCCCACCGTCAAGGACTCGCAGGCCATTTGCGACCTCATCTACTCCCTCTTTGTCGCCGAGGAGGTCGACAAGGTGGAGCTCGTCTACTCCAAGTTCGTCAACCTCGTCCGCTCCGACCCCATCATCCAGACGCTGCTGCCCATGTCCCCTAAGGGCGAGATCTGCGATGTCAACGGCATCTGTGTCGACGCCACGGAGGACGAGCTCTTCAAGCTCACCACCAAGGAAGGCAAGCTCACCGTGGAGCGCGAGAAGATCAAGATCGAGATGCAGCCCTTCTCCCCCGTCGTCCAGTTCGAGCAGGACCCCGTCCAGATCCTCGACGCTCTCCTCCCGCTCTACCTCAACAGTCAGATCCTGCGTGCCCTCCAGGAGTCGCTCGCTAGCGAGCTCGCCGCCAGGATGAGCGCCATGAGCAGCGCCACAGACAATGCCATCGACCTCCGGAAAAATCTCTCCATGGTCTACAACCGCCGACGCCAGGCTAAGATCACCGGAGAGATCCTTGAGATCGTCGCTGGCGCCGACGCCCTGTCCGGCTGATTCCTCCTCGCCACCTGAGCTGAGCCGCCGCTGTTATATATAACTCTTTGCCTCATTTTCTCCTCTCTTCTACTTATCTTGCTTGGTCTGTGTCTGTCTGTAATAATTTCTCATAGCACAAAAAAGGATGTCTGTTCTAAGATTCAGTTCGGAGATGCCAAATGTATAATCCAGAGTAATTTATCTATGCAGTCCCGCCTCCACCCATATGCAATTTGTTTATGCAATCCAGAGTAATCCCATATGCAGTTTCTTGGTAGAAACCCTAGTGAGATGGTCCCCACTTAGTAGTCATTCAACAAATCAACACTTATAAAAGAAACCCAAAGGGCATCTCATAACTGCTATCAAGGAAAACCGTATAATCAAAGAACAACAAAGGCACAAAGGGCATCTTATAACTGCTATCAATGGAAAAACTAGAATTATATCAAAAATCATATTGGCCATCTTGTTCATTCGCTTGCTTGTCAGTCCGTAGGTAGTGTAGCCACTCGCCACGAACAACGAAACCTAGTAGTCGTTGAAAAGACATTGGTTAGGGCAGCACCCCACGTAGCGCAGACTTGCAATCCTCCACAACCAATCTAGAGGGTCGTAGAAACGGAATCTTATCCTAGAACAAATGTCAAAGTCGCCGTACCAATAACTGGCCAACTGCATCCATGCATTCCTTGATAGACACACTGATGTATGGTGGAAACCTAGTTCATGATCTTTTCACACTTTGAGGAAAAAAATGGAGCAAATCAAGAGAAGAACACAAAACGAACACTCAAATGACCGAGATCCAATCACACATATGTTAAATCCACATACACATAGAGGGATACAGGGGTCCAAGTCCAACACAAGAGGGCAAACGAGGAACTAGTTCATCTCAATCCTTGAAGGAGTTGAGGTCTTTGTATCCAAGAGGATCTTCCCTGGAAGGAAGGGGTCTTGAATCCATTTGGAGATCTTCTCTCACATGGAGGCCTCCATCTCCATTGGAGAGGTAGGTGGACGAGCAAAACTCAATCTCAAATGAGCTATAACCTTTGCTAACCCTAGCTAGGAGGAGTGGGTATATGTATAGTGTTTCACGAGATGAGAGAGGGGAAGAGGGGATACATGGGCCTCTGGCCCGGTTAGGCACTCACAGGTGCTGGACGTCCGGGTTGAAGGTCGGGTGTCTGGGGCTTCACGGCGGGTCGGATGTCCGAGCTGGACTGGGGCGCCGGATATCCGGGCTAAGGGATGGATGTCCGGCCGCTGTAGCATTTCAACGGTCTTCTTCGTCTGTGTACTTGGGGACTTGGTCTTCATTCGGAGCGTCTCCCAGGTAGTCTTCTTCATACCTAAGCACACATAGCATTTTCCATTGAGGTAGTAGCCATGTCTCACGTGGTTCATATGAAAGCTTGTTAAGAAGAGATGTCACCTCGGTCTCGATAGCTCTTGCACGTGTTCGTGTCCACTAGTAGAAAAGGGGGCAATGGTCCAGGCAGGTGTGACGCCCCTGATTCAATCATACACTAATCATGCACGCACTGTGTACGATCAAGATCAGGGACTCACGGGAAGATATCACAACACAACTCTAAAACATAAGTAAGTCATACAAGCATCATAATACAAGCCAGGGGCCTCGAGGGCTCGAATACAAGTGCTCGATCATAGACGAGTCAGCGGAAGCAACAATATCTGAGTACATACATAAGTTAAACAAGTTTGCCTTAAGAAGGCTAGCACAAACTGGGATACAGATCGAAAGAGGCGCAGGCCTCCTGCCTGGGATCCTCCTAAACTACTCCTGGTCGTCGTCAGCGGGCTGCACGAAGTAGTAGGCACCTCCAACGTAGTGGGAGTCGCCGTCGACGATGGCGTCTGGCTCCTGGACTCCAGCATCTGGTTGCGACAACCAGAAAGAAAGGAAAAGGGGGAGAAAAGGGGGAGAAAGCAACCATGAGTACTCATCCAAAGTACTCGCAAGCAAGGATCTACACTACATATGCATGGGTATATGTGTAAAGGGCCATATCGGTGGACTGAACTGCAAAATGCCAGAATAAGAGGGGGATAGCTAATCCTGTCGAAGACTACGCTTCTGGCAGCCTCCGTCTTGCAGCATGTAGACGAGAGTAGACTGAAGTCCTCCAAGTAGCATCGCATAGCATAATCCTACCCGGCGATCCTCCCCTCATCGCCCTGTGGAAAAGAGATCACCGGGTTGTCTGTGGAACTTGTCTGGGTGTGTTTTATTAAGTATCCAGTTCTAGTTGTCATAAGGTCAAGGTACAACTTCGGGTCGTCCTTTTACCGAGGGACACGGCTATTCGAATAGATAAACTTCCCTGCAGGGGTGCACCACATAACCCAACACGCTCGATCCCATTTGGTCGGACACACTTTTCTGGGTCATGCCCGGCCTCGGAAGATCAACACGTCGCAGCCCCACCTAGGCAAAACAGAGAGGTCAGCATGCCGGTCTAACTCCTATGGCGCAGTGGTCTGGGCCCATCGCCCTTTGCACACCTGCACGTTGCGAACGCGTCCGGAAGCAGAACTAGCCCCCTTAATACAAGAGCAGACTTACGTTCCAATCCGGCGCGCGCCACTCAGTCGCTGACGTCACGAAGGCTTCGGCTGATACCACGACGTCGAGTGCCCATAACTGTTCCCGCGTAGTTGGTTAGTGCGTATAGGCCAATGGCCAGACTCAGATCAAATACCAAGATCTCGTTAAGCATGTTATTATGAAGTAACCGCGGACGCCGACCAGGGCCAGGCCGACCTCTCGCCTAGGTGGTCTCAACCTGCCCCATCGCTCCGCCACAAAGTAACAGTCGGGGGCCATCAGGAACCCAGGCCCACCTCTACCGGGATGGAGCCACCTGTCCTTTCAACCCCCACATCGGAATCACTTGCGGGTACTCAACGAGCTGACCCGACTTTAGTCACCATCTGTATAGTATGTATATATGTATAGTATATACCCGTGATCACCTCCCAAGTGATCACGGCCCGATAGTATAGCAAGGCAGACTGACAAGAATGTAGGGCCAATGATGATAAACTAGCATCCTATACTAAGCATTTAGGATTGCGGGTAAGGTATCAACAACTGTAGCAACAATGACAGGCTATGCAACAAAATAGGATCAATCGAAACAGTAACATGCTAGACTACTCTAATGCAAGCAGTATAGAGAAGAATAGGCGATATCTGGTGATCAAGGGGGGGGGGGGGCTTGCCTGGTTGCTCTGGCAAGGAGGGGTCGTCAACTCCGTAGTCGAACTGGGGGTCGCCGACAGTCTCGGGGTCTACCGGAAAGAAGTAACGGAGGGGGAACACAATAAATAATAGAGCAATCATAGCAACACAAAGCATAACATGGCAATACGCGTAGCTAGGGGTGACCTAACGTAGTGGTAGGTGATACCGACGAAGGGGGGGAAACATCCGGAAAAGTATCCCCGGTGTTTTGCGTTTTCGGACAGATCAATCGGAGGGGAAAAGTTGCGCGTTCAATATGCTAGGGATGTGTGGCGGACGAACGGGCTGCGTATTCGGATTCGTCTCGTCGTTCTGAGCAACTTTCATGTACAAAGTTTTTTCATCGGAGTTATGGTTAATTTTCTATGATTTTTCCAATGATTTAAGTATTTTCTAAATTTTCTGGATTTATCATATTTAGTTTAATCCAAATTGACCAAGTCAATTCGACTAGTCAAAAGGGCATGTGGCCCACATGTCATAGACTATTTTCCTAAACAAATAAATAAACCTAACTTATCTAAATGAGGACCCACATGTCATCTACTACTAAAGTAACTTAGCACTAATAAAACTAGCTAAGGGGCAGAAATAATCCTAAAACTAATCCATCTAATTAAATTAGACCTAAGCTAATTTTGGGGCAGCCCCACACACATGGCACATCGGCCACACACACACGCGCACACAGTGCACGTAGCAGGAGTTACTTCTGTTCCCTTTTAACAAAACAAAGCATTTTGCGATTTTGATAGGATTTAATCCAGGAATCGAAAGGATTTGGTCCAGTGGAATAAAATGGAGTTTGTCATATATACTTTCTATTCATATTAATTTTGCCCAAGTTCGTAGTTGGTTAGCCACCGTTTAGGGACTATCTAGAGTGTTAGTCATTGTAAAACTAGAAAAGCTAGCTAGTAACTACAAAATACAGTAAGGGCAGTAGTAGGATGCAGCAGCAGCAGCGACGGTGGTGGCGCTAGAGGCAAACAGCAGCAGCAGAAGTGAGCAGCAGCGGCACGCACGGCAATCAGGGGCGAGCGGGGCGAGTGGCGGTATGCTCGGGCGGGGGCGGCCGCAGTGCCGCAACATCACACGGGGGCAGCGCCGGCAGGCGTGGATGCGCGCAGCAAGCACGCGAGCGCGGCCAAGGCACAGGCGAGCGCGAGAGAGCGGAGCAGCGGGCGGGCATGGGAGCGGGGCTCCGGACGCGGCAACGGCGGGCACGCGATGGGGGCGGCTCGGTCACGATGAGCCCGAGCAAATGGCCACGGTTCGACCAAATGGAGGGGGTAGGTGGCATCTACACAGCTCCAGGAGCTCGGCAACGTCCTCAGTTGGGCTCGTGCGTTTCAACGGCGACGACGAGGATCGTAATGGCGACGACGAGCTCGGCCTACAGTGGGGAGGGAGTAGCGGCGACGGAGTCGTGCTAGAGAGAGAGAGGGGAAAGACACGGAGCTCACCAAGGGAGCTCAAGGAGGCTCTTCGAGGGGTTTAGGAGCTGCAGAGGCGACCGACGTTGGCGACGGCGACCGGCGTCCTGAGGAAGAAGTCGAGCTCGGAGCGGCGTCGTGGGGGCGTCCGGGTCTTCGTGGATTGGCGTAGAGGAAGAAGGGGAGGACGGCGCAGGTCGGGGTCGGCTCGGGGGCGAGGTGAGGCAACAACGGCGAGGTCCGGCGATGGCGACGAAGGGCGCCGGCTCGGGTCCGTGGGCGTCCAGATCGGGGAGCGGAACGCGGGGGAGAGACGGGGTTAGCTAGGGTTCCAGGCGCCGGGGAGGGAGTCGCTGGATATATAGGCAAGGCCGGCCGGGCGATGACCGGCGCGTGGCCGGCGACGGGGCGATGGCTGCCACGCAACCCCCCGTTCCTGTAGTGGGAAGGGGATGAGGGAGTGGGCCGGCCTGGCCAGTTTGCTGGGCCAAGGCCCAGGGGAGGTGGAGGTTTTATCTTTTTATAATTTCGTTTTGTTTATCTTTTCTTTTTCTTTATTTACTCTTTTATTTTACTATTAGCATATTTTAGTTTTATAAAAATATGAGACCAATACCTAAATTAATGTTTTAGTTTAACCCTCTGCCACAGAAGTTTGGTACCCCATTAAATTAATTTGATACTTTAGAAATTATAAAAGGCATCTAATTAATTATGAATGCCACTGTTTTAATTATTTTTAAGTACTTAAACATTTTCTAAAGTTTTGGTTTCTTCACCAATATTGCCTAAGCATTATTTGGCTCACTCCGAACATTTTAATTTTAATATTTGAATTTTTTTTATTGTTTACTTGATTTTGGATTTGAATTTGAATCAGTTTCAAACTAACGCGAGATTAGCAACAATAAACATGATGACGTGGCATCATTAGCAGAGGTTACTGTAGCTTGATTATACGGGCGTCACAATTCTCCTCCACTACAAGAAATCTCGTCCCGAGATTTAGGAGGGGAGTAAGGTGGAGAGATTGGTTACGAAATTCTAACGGGTCTTCTCGGTGTTGGTTGCTCTTCTCGAAGAGGTCAATCCAATATATTGATGCCTTCATACTTCTGTTTCAGGTCAAAATGAGGATGTCGTCATCCTGTCTTCGGGATCTTCATCGTACTTAGGAAAAGGATATGGGGGAAGACTCAGGAAGGGCGGGCTTACCAGGTTGACTAGCTGGTAGATAACATCGGGGAAGGTTACGGAAAGTAACTCTCGGATTGAACTTAAGAAGATATCGAGAGAAAGTAAGAAGGTACCAGGAGAAGTTTCAAGCGGGCAGGCAATCGTTTGATGCCTGAAACAGGGCGTGAAAAGGGGTTCAGAGCAACGAGAATAAGTATTGCGTCTGATACCAGAATAGGTCACTAGGAAGGTGGCTCGTGAATTACATACAAAGTCACATGCGAGGAACAACCTTGAGAACAGGGGGTGTACAGGAGAGTCAGGTTTCGATCCTGTGGAACTGTGAGTTATGGGCTCACCATCTGTTTTTTTTGGAGCAGTGACATCTTGCACGGTCATGATAGCGAGGCATGTCAGAGAGTACCATGTCAGTTACGTCGGCAACAACGTTGGTACCTAGGGCGAGGGACGAAGAGAACCATTTTCCTGCTCGTTGCAATGAGGCGGACCAATAGGCAAAGTTCTCGTCCATCGGTGGTTACCGGAATGTCATCAACAAAAGTAACAGGGTCTTACTGACAAAATTGTACACGAGGGGTTTACATAAGCAAGAAATTAATACTGCTTAGACCATAATGATCACCAGAAAGGTTAAACCAAATAATGGAAAGGAAAATATGATTATCAGATATCTCAGGGGTATATCCTTCCCAATGATATGCAGAGCATAACATCCATGACAGGATATAATGTAGAAAACCCTTTATGTAAGGGGAGAAAAATTTCATGACATTACCCATACAACGGTGTTCGGATAATTGAGCAAGAAACATTTAGCATTGGGATGCAAATGTTCTTGTTGAAAATCGGAGTACCACAAATATGCTTCGAGACAGTATTGACATGGTCTTCAAGCAAAGGTCAGGCTTTGGATACAAATGATCCATCGAAAACAACTTATAGAATAAGTCTTGCAATAGGTCCTCCAACCAGGTGTGCTAGGCATGACATCACCTTATTGGGTTATAGAAAGACCAATGCTATGACTCTTGGAAAATGTTCCAACCATCATATCTGACCGAGTTCCAGAGTTGGTTGGTGTCAAGATACCTCAGACTCAGGATGCCCGAGAAGAAAAGGTGTAACACAAATTAACGAAAGGACATTTTAAGATTCTCGGGAAACGAACCATGGGAGCAAGTTCCGAAACAAGAGTTCATCAGTAAACCAACGAAGGACGAGGAGGTGGCTGATGGAATCAGCGACAATTCATCGAGGTTTCCAAAAAATGGATTGCCACAATTATGTGAACAAGGAGATAATATTGGCCACATCGAAGTAGATAACGAAGTATGTTCGAGGAAAACATACACAATTTGGTTGAAAGGTGCGCCCGAAATATGGGTTGGGTTGCACGACCAATGTCAGAATGGTGATTCAATAATCAACAGTCTAAGAATGAAATGTCGACCATTAACTTCAAAGCAATAAGGTTGCTAGAAGTTTTAAAATTACTAGTCCATTTGTTGGTATTACTGTTAGGAACAACAGGGGACCAAGAAAGAATGGTGATGGTGATAAGTATCACTTATATCAAGAATTCCCAAGAAGTGGTGAAATTCCCACGACATCTTTGACATAAAAGATGGTAATATTCCAAGGTAGAACAGAACATGAGCTAGATAGCGAGGAGCTCAAGGTATAACACAAAACACGAACAAGTTTGTGTTGAACGAAAGGCAATAAAGTGGTCAATGATAACACAAATCACCGAGAGCAAAGGGTGGTATTTCTCATCAAGAATTCGATAGATATCTTGGAAGAGCTCAGAATGTTGATGATGTTCACGACACATTTGTCGCGAGATTTCATGAAGATGTAATCGATTGGCGATGACATCAAGTCAAATGAATGATGGAGCGAAAGGTTATTGAAACCACTAGTACAGTACAAACTTGAAATCAAGCTTGTTGTCCAAGGCGAAATGATATGCCGAGGAAGATCGATGTAAGCTTAGCTCATTGCCAAAAGTGGTGCCCCGGGAATTAAGGACCAGGTAGCATAGTTAAAATCAGCATGATACTGTATAGCCGATCAAGCTAGGAGTGACGTGATGGAGTATTAAACATCTCGACAACAAAGTACTGGGGGTACTGAATCTCAGTATAGATTCGTTTCACAAATCGGTGTCCTCGGTTGACGACAACCCAAAACCCAGGAAAATTGGAAGCGGTGAGAAATAACAGTTGATGATGAACCCATAAGAAGTTATGCAGTTCCATGATATTCTCAAGATACTAGAGTGTAATACTCGACGGTAGATCAAAGTCAAGGTTGGACTGGGATATTGACCCACAGAAGACAAATTCTTAAATTTGCCCGAGAAATGGGATCAAAGGAGAACAATATGGTTGGAACCATAGTTGCAAGGGATCCAATTTAATGACACTGAAAGAATTACCCAAATGATTAAATATTTTGCAAGAAGCTTTCATGATAAGTTCCACACCGGGTCCATGGGCATGAACACCAAGTTCAAGGTCGACTCCCACTTCTTTAATGCATGACCTTTCATTCACTTCTCGTCTTCAAAGAAGTTGTATGGTAGAAAATTATCTGGTAAAACACCAGAAGAGTATGACTCGTGAAAACTTTCGGGTTCACACGGTTTAGAGAAGGCATATGTTCAACCCATAGGGGCTTCTTAGAAACATATACCACAAGTTTCAAGAGTAAATATCACAAGCTCGAAAGTAGAGCAAGGTTGAGAAAGTAGATGATACAATTTAACAAAGGCATTATGTATCCGAGGGAAGGCTCGCAAGGTTATTGAACATGAAGGGCGATGTCGGATAAGATCCATTAAAGGATCTGCCGGTCCATAACAGAGCTGATGTGAGCATCGACACACAACCAGAGGAAGTAACAATGCAAGGGCAGTGGATTATAGAAACAACTGACTAATCCAGAGCTCAAATGCAAAGGAATTAAGATTTTCAAATCAAGGGATCAGAAGCAATGTTCTGATTAGTGATGGATAAGTAGAATAGCCTTAGGGGTACAATCGACGGCAATTGGATTGGTTGAGAACCAGCTCATGTTTAAAATGACATCTGAGCCGGAAAGATAATTTAAAAGGATCAACTGATGATTGCGTGCATTCGCACTCATGTTGAATCAAAAGGATCAAAATGACGGTGCCTAAGAATACTAACGAATATTGCCAGACATATGGAAAGCATCCATCATGCAAGTAGTCAAGTATTGCAGAGCAATAAGCTACTAAGGATTTTGGGGGATCGAATAATATTTCGAAGACCACATGAACAACTGGGGGATGAGCGGATACTCGATAAGTGCGAGAATTATCCGTATGGGTATTCAGGTGACAAAGAACAGCAAGGCAGTAAGCTTAAAGGATTATCGAAACAACGACGAGTGTTTCGGGGTATCTTGTAATAACAAGACCAACTGGGGATGAATATAAGAATAACAACTGTAAGTAGTTATCCATAAGGGTTGACGGTGGAAGGGGAATTGCAAACGCGATGAACACAAGTTCTCGGGTTAACAGCGGAGAGTATCTTCATGGTCTTCATGTGCAGCAGACGATCATTAGTAATAAGGGGCTCTCCGGGTGAAAGTGATAACGAGATCCTAATGTTAGATTTAGCAAAATTCATTTAACCCGAATAGAAGAGACATCAGAGTCCCAGAGCATAGATAAGGAGTAAAAGATCCTAATACCACCCAATGGCGACGTGGGCCCATGGGCCACACAGCCATGTTAGTAAAAGTTTTGTAAAGTCTAGACTCGACTTCAGCCAAGGAGTGTGGAAGGGGGATTCCTACAGGCAGTCGGCTCTGATACCAACTTGTGACGCCCCTGATTCAATCATACACTAATCATGCACGCACTGTGTACAATCAAGATCAGGGACTCACGGGAAGATATCACAACACAACTCTAAAACATAAATAAGTCATACAAGGATCATAATACAAGCCAGGGGCCTCGAGCGCTCGAATACAAGTGCTCGATCATAGACGAGTCAGCCGAAGCAACAATATCTGAGTACAGACATAAGTTAAACAAGTTTGCCTTAAGAAGGATAGCACAAACTAGGATATAGATCGAAAGAGGCGCAAGCCTCCTGCCTGGGATCCTCCTAAACTACTCCTGGTCGTCATCAGCGGGCTGCACGAAGTAGTAGGCACCTCCAGCGTAGTGGGAGTCACCGTCGACGGTGGCGTCTGGCTCCTGGACTCCAGCATCTGGTTGCGACAACCAGAAAGAAAGGAAAAGGGGAAAAAAGGGGGAGAAAGCAACCGTGAGTACTCATCCAAAGTACTCGCAAGCAAGGATCTACACTACATATGCATGGGTATATGTGTAAAGGGCCATATCGGTGGACTGAACTGCAGAATGCCAGAATAAGAGGGGGATAGCTAATCCTGTCGAAGACTACGCTTCTGGCAGCCTCCGTCTTGCAGCATGTAGACGAGAGTAGATTGAAGTCCTCCAAGTAGCATCGCATAGCATAATCCTACCCGACGATCCTTCCCTCGTCGCCCTGTGAAAAAGCAATCACCGGGTTGTCTGTGGAACTTGTCTGGGTGTGTTTTATTAAGTATCCGGTTCTAGTTGTCATAAGGTCAAGGTACAACTCCGGGTCGTCCTTTTACTGAGGGACACGGCTATTCGAATAGATAAACTTCCCTGCAGGGGTGCACCACATAACCCAACACGCTCGATCCCATTTGGCCGGACACACTTTTCTGGGTCATGCCCGGCCTCGGAAGATCAGCACGTCACAACCCCACCTATGCACAACAGAGAGGTCAGCACGCCGGTCTAACTCCTATGGCGCAGGGGTCTAGGCCCATCGCCCTTTGCACATGTCACGCCCAAGATGCGACCCTATCCTAAAGGAACTCGAAGGTCCCACCAAGGATAGAAGCGCATCTTGAAGACGCTTTTGCAAGGTGGATATCATTACATCAACATTACATAATAGTGGGGATACATCCGATACATACAATGTCACATGAATACAACAATACAGCATACAAGAACAACATCCGACTACGGATGAATCATAAACAGAAACTCAAACAATATCCACCCTGCTAGCCCAGGCTGCCGACCTGGAACCTATCCCCTGATCGAAGAAGCAGAAGAAGAAACTCCAAAACAAGCAACATCGCTTTCGCGTCATGATCATCGCATAACCTGTACCTGCAACTGTTGGTGTAGTAATCTGTGAGCCACGAGGACTCAGCAATCCCATTACCATGGGTATCAAGACTAGCAAAGCTTAATGGGAAAGGAAGGGGTAAAGTGGTGAGGTTGCAGCAGCGACTAAGCATATATGGTGGCTAACATACGCAAATGAGAGCGAGAAGAGAAACAAAGGAACGGCCGTGAAGCTAGGAATGATCAAGAGGTGATCCTGAACACCTACTTACGTCAAACATAACCCAGAAACCGTGTTCACTTCCCGGACTCCGCCGAAAAGAGACCATCACGGCTACACACGCGGTTGATGCGTTTTAATTCGGATCAAGTGTCAAGTTATCTACAACCGGACATTAACAAATTCCCATCTGCCACATAACTGCGGGCACGACTCTCGAAAGTTTATACCCTGCAGGGGTGTCCCAACTTAGCCCATGATAAGCTCTCGCGATCAACGAAGGATATTCCTTCTCCCAGGAAGACCTGATCAGTCTCGGAATCCCGGTTTACAAGACATTTCGACAATGGTAAAACAAGACCAGCAAAGCCGCCCGATGCGCCGACAATCCCGATAGGAGCTGCACATATCTCGTTCTCAGGGCAACACCGGATAAGTCAAGCTACGAGTAAAACCAGACGTCGAGTTGCCCCGAGGTGGCCCTGCAGGTTGCTCGTTTCGGACCAACACTTAGACAAGCACTGGCCCGGGGGGGCTAAAATAAAGATGACCCTTGGGTTGGCCGACCCAAGGGAAGGGTATAGGTGGTGGTGAGGCAAATGGTAAAATCAAGGTTGGGCCTTGCTGGACAAGTTTTATTCAAAGCGAACTGTCAGGGAGGGTCCCATAAATCACTCGACCGCGTTAGGATCGCAAAATCCGGGAACATAACACCGGTATGACGGAAACTAGGGCGGCAAGAGTGGAACAAAACACCAGGCATAAGGCCGAGCCTTCCACCCTTTACCAAGTATATAGATGCATTAATAATATAAGAGATATTGTGATATCCCAACATAACCCTGTCCACCATGGAGCAATCTTCAACTTCACCTGCAACTAACAACGCTATAAGAGGGGCTGAGCAAAGCGGTAACATAGCCAAACAACGATTTGCTAGGAAGGGTGTCAAAGGTTAGAGGTTCATGGCAATTTGGGAGGCTTGAAGAGCAAATGATAGGTAACGCAGCATAGCGATAGAACGAAGCAACTAGCATAGCAATGATAGTAGTGAGATCCAGGGTAGCGGTCATCTTGCCTGAGATCCCGCAAGGAAGAAGTACGAGTCCATGAAGAAGACAAGCGGACGTAGTCGAACGAATCCTCACAACTCCGGAACGAAACCGAAGCTAACGAGAGAAGCAAACCGGAAAGAAGAAAACAACATGGTAAACACACAAGCATAATCATGACATGATGCACAATCAAGTATGATGCATGTCCGGTTTAATGAGGCATGGCATGGCAAAATGCACAAACAATAATACAAGTTAAGTGGAGCTCAATATGCAACGATAGGGCTGGAATTCAGCCGAGTCGAGCCAGCTCGGCTCGACTCGCTAGAGCTCGTTTCGTTAACGAGCTAGCTCGACTCGACTCGTTACTATAACGAGCTCAAACCCAAGATTGGCTCAACTCATATAACTCGCGAGCTGACTCGTTTAGCTTGTTAAGCTTGTTAAAGATATAAACATAAAAGCCCTCAAATATGATAAAAATGATTATGTATATATTAAACATATATATCACTAAACAATTATAATTTCCTTGTAACACATGAGTCTCCTAGGAGGCTAGGCCTTCAACGGTTGGGCCTTGCGTTGTGCGTTTGGGACGTAGGTTGTTTAGTGACTAGTCTTTCTTTGTATTGGGAGTGGCTGATCTATTGTATCGAGTCTAACGAGTTACACGAGTACTCGTGAGATTGGCTCGTTTAACTTGGTCTATAAACGATCTTAAACTAAAGCTCGGCTCGACTCGTTATTCTTCGAGTTCGAGTCGATTCGAGCCGAGTCACGAGCTACTTGTTTAGCTCACGAGTTTCGAGCTTTTTTTTCCAGCCCTATGCAACGAGTTGCATATTGACAAAATACCACATTGACATATTTAGTTCACTCTCGTTTAAGCTACCAAGCAATGTTAAATGTTGTTAAACATGGCAACAGGTGAAGCATAATTAAGCTAACTATTTAGGCAAGTTTAAATGAGGCCAGAACAACAAACAACAATTCCGGAAAATCCTCATGAGCAATATTCGAATTTGGTGTTGTTCTGCCCTAAACCATATTTTAAGGTTGTTAAACAGGAAAATAAAGTGGACCATGTTAAACTAGGCATTTTTCCACCCCATTTACATATAAAGTTTATTTAAAACCGAGCTACGGTTATTTAGTTATGAAATAAATCATTTTTAACATGGCATTATACAAAATAAACACAAACAACATGTTAAACATTTTAAACTTGGATGAAAACTGCATATTATTAATCTACACAAAATTTTAAGCATTTTACATATATAATTTGTTTTAATCCGATGCATGGTTAATGAGTTATTATATGCATGAACATGGAGGGGTTTTTCTGCAAAACTGTTAAACTCTGGATAATAGCTAAACTCGCAGGCAGGAAAAAAAACACTATACGGGCCAAAACTTGCCGGCCCAACAGGGTACAGGAGGGGGCACTGGATCTGGTGCTCACCAGGCCTCATGGGCCGGCTCGGTGGGGAGGCTGGACGCGGGCTGCATCTGGCAGCGGCTGGGCTTCGACCGGAGAGGCAGGGCGCGGTCAACGCACGGCGTCGTGCGAGCAGGGGAGGCGAGGGGCGATGCAGACAGCGGACTTGGCGTGATGCAGGGCTCCGGCGACGCGGGACTGGGATGAGCACTCCGGTGAGGGCGCGGAGGCCGGCAGGCGCGGATCTGGGCGGCGGGAGCCCTTCTCTGATGATGGTGGCGCCGGCTGGTGCTCCTGTAGAAGGAAAAAGGAGAAGATTCAGAGAAAACAGAGAGAAACAGGGGATAGATAGGGAGTGAGAGAGGATGAGCGACGAGGCTCACCGGAGATGGTGGTGAGGGCGTCGAGGATGGAGGTGCCGACGGCGAGGTTCGATGAAGGCGGCGGAGGCAAAGTGCAAGAGCTCCTCGGCTCCATGGAGGTGCTCTAGCACGAGCAGATCGAGCGCTCCTCGCTCGGGGATGCGCTGCTCGAGGAGGAGAACTGCAGATGCGGCTCGGGCAGGGAAGGAGCTTGGGCGCGGGACCTGAGGCGCAGGGCGAGGCAAGCTCGAGCAGATCCGGCAGGTGGCGCTGCTCGGGGGTCACCGGACGAAGCGAGACGACGGCAGCGGCGGCATGGAGCGTGGGCGAGCTCTTGCTTGTTCTTGGGAAGGAGAGAGAGAGGCCACCGTGAGAGAGAGAGGGAAAACAGGAGGAAGAAAGGAGCGGGACGGGACCGGTCCTGGGGTCGAGGTCGCCGGCTGGCACGCTCGCCGGGGCGGGGCGGTGACGAGGGGCTCGGGCAGAGGAGCAGATGCTCCTGGACGAGGGGAGGCGCAGAGGATCGGGCGCTGTGGGCTGCGCTGGTTGGTGGATCGAGGGGATCTAGAGGAGAGCGCCGGTTGGGTGGGGAAGGATCCCGAGGGGAACTGGTTGGCGGCGGCTCGATGGCACAAACTCCCTAGAAGTTAGGGTTTGGCCTGATTTAGACTAGGGGGTCTTTATATAAGGAAAGAGGGAGTTTAGGATAGGTTTGGATCTTCCAATCGTAATCGGACGGTCCGAAAAACAATAGGCTAGGGAGTCTAATAAATAAAACGATGATGTTTTATACATGTTTGGGGATGATCTGAATGCAACGGTGATGATTGAGCGGCTCGGGTTCGGGGCAGTCTCGGACGCGCGCGAGGGGTTTGGCAAAACGCCATGGAGACAAGGGGTTTTGATGGGCCCAGAAAAGAGAGAGAAGAGAGCGGTCCGGTTGATCTGAGAGGGGTCAACAGGACAAGGAAGAAGCGGCAACTATGAGCGAACGCAAGTTTTAAAACATGATGGCAACGGAGTGCCGAAGCAATGCGAATGATGCGATGATGAAATGCAAGACATGAACAAAATGCAAAACAACAGACAAAAACCCAACCACGAAGGAAATAACATATCGCATCTCCGGAAAAGGCAAGAGTTGGAGTTACGAATATGGAAAGTTGTATCCGGGGCGTTACAGCACACCTGCACGTTGCGAACGCGACCGGAAGCAGAACTAGCCCCCTTAATACAAGAGCAGGCTTACGTTCCAATCCGGCGCGCGCCACTCAGTCGTTGACGTCACGAAGGATTCGGCTGATACCACGACGTCGAGTGCCCATAACTGTTCCCGCGTAGTTGGTTAGTGCCTATAGGCCAATGGCCAGACTCAGATCAAATACCAAGATCTCGTTAAGCATGTTATTATGAAGTAACCGCGGACGCCGACCAGGGCCAGGCCGACCTCTCGCCTAGGTGGTCTCAACCTGCCCCATCGCTCCGCCACAAAGTAACAGTCGGGGGCCGTCAGGAACCCAGGCCCACCTCTACCGGGATGGAGCCACCTGTCCTTTCAACCCCCACATCGGAATCACTTGCGGGTACTCAACGAGCTGACCCGACTTTAGTCACCATCTGTATAGTATGTATATATGTATAGTATATACCCGTGATCACCTCCCAAATGATCACGACCCGATAGTATAGCAAGGCAGACTGACAAGAATGTAGGGCCAATGATGATAAACTAGCATCCTATACTAAGCATTTAGGATTGCGGGTAAGGTATCAACAACTGTAGCAACAATGACAGGCTATGCAACAAAATAGGATCAATCGAAACAGTAACATGCTAGACTACTCTAATGCAAGCAGTATAGAGAAGAATAGGCGATATCTGGTGATCAAGGGGGAAGGGGGGGTGCTTGCCTGGTTGCTCTGGCAAGGAGGGGTCGTCAACTCCGTAGTCGAACTGGGGGTCACCGACAGTCTCGGGGTCTACCGGAAAGAAGTAACGGAGGGGGAACACAATAAATAATAGAGCAATCATAGCAACACAAAGCATAACATGGCAATACGCGGGGCTAGGGGTGACCTAACGTAGTAGTAGGTGATACCGACGAAGGGGGGGAAACATCCGGAAAAGTATCCCCAGTGTTTTGCGTTTTCGGACAGATCAACCGAAGGGGAAAAGTTGCGCGTTCGATATGCTAGGGGTGTGTGGCGGACGAACGGGCTGCATATTCGGATTCGTCTCGTCGTTCTGAGCAAGTTTCATGTACAAAGTTTTTCCATCGGAGTTATGGTTAATTTTCTATGATTTTTAGAATGTTTTAAGTATTTTCTGAAATTTCTGGATTTATTATATTTAGTTTAATCCAAATTGACCAAGTCAATTTGACTAGTCAAAAGGGCATGTGGCCCACATGTCATAGACTATTTTCCTAAACAAATAAATAAACCTTACTTATCTAAATGAGGACCCACATGTCATCTACTATTAAAGTAACTTAGCACTAATAAAACTAGCTAAGGGGCAGAAATAATCCTAAAACTAATCCATCTAATTAAATTAGACTAAGCTAATTTTGGGGCAGCCCCACACACATGGCACATCGGCCACACACACACGCGCACCCACAGTGCACGTAGCAGGAGTTACTTCTGTTCCCTTTTAACAAAACAAAGCATTTTGCGATTTTTATAGGATTTAATCCAGGAATCGAAAGGATTTGGTCCAGTGGAATAAAATGGAGTTTGTCATATATACTTTCTATTCATATTAATTTTGCCCAAGTTCGTAGTTGGTTAGCCACCGTTTAGGGACTATCTAGAGTGTTAGTCATTGTAAAACTAGAAAAGCTAGCTAGTAACTACAAAATACAGTAAGGGCAGTAGTAGGATGCAGCAGCAGCAGCGACGGTGGTGGCGCTAGAGGCAAACAGCAGCAACAGAAGTGAGCAGCAGCGGCACGCACGGCAATCAGGGGCGAGCGGGGCGAGTGGCGGCATGCTCGGGCGGGGGCGGCCGCAGTGCCGCAACATCACACGGGGGCAGCGCCGGCAGGCGTGGATGCGCGCAGCAAGCACGCGAGCGCGGCCAAGGCACAGGCGAGCGCGAGAGAGCGGAGCAGCGGGCGGGCATGGGAGCGGGGCTCCGGACGCGGCAACGGCGGGCACGCGATGGGGGCGGCTCGGTCACGATGAGCCCGAGCAAATGGCCACGGTTCGACCAAATGGAGGGGGTAGGTGGCATCTACACAACTCCAGGAGCTCGGCAACGTCCTCAGTTGGGCTCGTGCGTTCCAACGGCGACGACGAGGATCGTAATGGCGACGACGAGCTCGGCCTACAGTGGGGAGGGAGTAGCGGCGACGGAGTCGTGCTAGAGAGAGAGAGGGGAAAGACACGGAGCTCACCAAGGGAGCTCAAGGAGGCTCTTCGAGGGGTTTAGGAGCTGCAGAGGCGACCGACGTTGGCGACGGCGACCGGCGTCCTGAGGAAGAAGTCGAGCTCGGAGCGGCATCGTGGGGGCTTCCGGGTCCTCGTGGATTGGCGTAGAGGAAGAAGGGGAGGACGACGCAGGTCGGTGTCGGCTCGGGGGCGAGGTGAGGCAACGACGGCGAGGTCCGGCGATGGCGACAAAGGGCGCCGGCTCGGGTCCGTGGGCGTTCAGATCGGGGAGCGGAACGCGGGGGAGAGAGGGGGTTAGCTAGGGTTCCAGGCACCGGGGAGGGAGTCGCCGGATATATAGGCAAGGCCGGCCGGGCGATGGCCGGCGCGTGGCCGGCGACGGGGCGATGGCCGCCACGCAACCCCCCGTTCCTGTAGTGGTAAGGGGATGAGGGAGTGGGCCGGCCTGGCCAGTTTGCTGGGCCAAGGCCCAGGGGAGGGGGAGGTTTTATCTTTTTATAATTTTGTTTTGTTATCTTTCCTTTTTCTTTTATTTACTCTTTTATTTTACTATTAGCGTATTTTAGTTTTATAAAAATATGAGACCAATACCTAAATTAATGTTTTAGTTTAACCCTCTGCCACAAAAGTTTGGTACCCCATTAAATTAATTTGATACTTTAGAAATTATAAAAGGCATCTAATTAATTATGAATGCCACTGTTTTAATTATTTTTAAGTACTTAAACATTTTCTAAAGTTTTGGTTTCTTCACCAATATTGCCTAAGCATTATTTGGCTCACTCCAAACATTTTAATTTTAATATTTGATTTTTTTATTGTTTACTTGATTTTGGATTTGAATTTGAATCTGTTTCAAACTAACGCGAGATTAGCAACAATAAACATGATGACGTGGCATCATTAGGAGAGGTTACTGTAGCTTGATTATCTGGGCGTCACAGCAGGGCTAGCCCATTAGTCCCGGGTCAGTCCAGAACCGGGACCAATGGGGGCATTGGACCCGATTCGTGAGCCCCGGGGGGCGGCCGGGCCACGTGGGCGATTGGTCCCGGTTCGTTTGGACATTTTGGTCCCGGTTGGTGGGACGAATCGCGACCAATGGTCCTCGCTCCTGGCCCACCACCATTGGTTCCAGTTGGAGGCATGAACCGGGACCAAAGGCTGCCCATTAGTCCCGGTTCATACCACCAACCGAGACTAAAGGGTTGGTCCTTGTTGCGGCCAGAGTTTAGTCCCACCTGGCCAACCGAAGGGGGCTCACACCGGTTTATAAGCCCCTCCCTCTCTGCTTTGTTGAGCTCCTCTCAAAATGAAAATAGATGCCCTTATACAGGGAATTTGACCTAAATTCATACTGAATTTCTCTGAAGTTAGTAGAAATTTATTATGAATTTAGGTTGAATTTTCTCTATAAGCGCATCTATGCTCATTTTTTTAGTAAAGTTAATCACAACTATTTTTCCTTCTATTTATTTCTGAGTAGTTTTTTATATAGTTTTTTTTCTTTTCTGCTATATTTATTTTTTCTATTTATTTCTGAGTTGTAATAAGTCATTAAAAATAAGCATCTATGCTCATTTTTTAGTAAAGTTAATCACAACTATTTTTTCTTCTATTTATTTCTGAGTTGTGATAAGTCATTAAAAATAAGCATCTATGCTCATTTTTTTAGTAAAGTTAATCACAACTATTTTTTCTTCTATTTATTTCTGAGTAGTTTTTTATATTTTTTTTCTTTTCTGCGATATTTATTTTTTTCTATTTATTTCTGAGTTGTAATAAGTCATTAAAAATAAGCATCTATGCTCATTTTTTTAGTAAAGTTAATCACAACTATTTTTTCTTCTATTTATTTATGATTAGTTTTTTATATAGTTTTTTTCTTTTCTGCTATATTTATTTTTTTCTATTTATTTCTGAGTTGTAATAAGTCATTAAAAATAAGCATCTATGCTCATTTTTAGTAAAGTTAATCACAACTATTTTTTCTTCTATTTATTTCTGAGTTGTAATAAGTCATTAAAAATAAGCATCTATGCTCATTTTTTAGTAAAGTTAATCACAACTATTTTTTCTTCTATTTATTTCTGAGTTGTAATAAGTCATTAAAAATAAGCATCTATGCTCATTTTTTTAGTAAAGTTAATCAAAACTATTTTTTCTTCTATTTATTTCTGAGTAGTTTTTTATATAGTTATTTTTCTTTTCTGCTATATTTATTTTTTCTATTCATTTCTGAGTTGTAATAAGTCATTAAAAATAGAAAAGAGGCGCAATGCTCGTTAATTAGCTTCAAGCCTTTCGGAATAGTGTAAACTGCACTGCACATAGCTCCGTGCAGTCTACCCTAATCCTCAAGGCTTGAAGCTAAGCAATGTGCAGGTGAGCATTGAGCCTCTTCTTCATCGTCTCTGCACTCAGGGCTTATAAACCGCTGCGAGTGCCTCTCGCTTGGCGAGGTGGGACTAATTATAAACAGCTGCAAAAAGAATTAACTAAAAAACAGCTGCAAATAAATAAGTAATTAGACGGGTGCATTGGTACCAGTTGGTGCCACCAACCGGTACCAATGCCCCTCTTTGGTCCCGGTTGGTGGCACCAACCGGGACCAATGCCCCTCTTTTGTCCCGGTTGGTGCCACCAACCGGGACCAAAGGTCTTTGTTTCCCGCCCTTTGGGCTGCTGAAAAGAGGCCTTTGGTCCCGGTTGGTGGCACCAACCGGGACTAAAGGGGGCATTGGTCCCGGTTTGTGCCACGAACCGGGACCAAAGCCTTTGCTATATAAGTAGCACTTAGGAAAATTTCAGAACCGCATCCCCACTTCGATCTCTCCTCCTCCTCTCCCGACGCCGCGCGCCGTCCCCTGCCGCCCCGACGCCGTCGCCGCCCCGCCCCGCCCCGTCCCGCACCATCGCCGCCCCGCCCTGCCGCCCCGACGTCGCCGCCCCGGCCCGCGCCGCCCCACGCCGCACCTCGCCGTCGCCGTCGCCGTGAGCAACTTTTTATGATTTTTGTTAGATTTTTTTAGATTTTTTTGTAGTTCATAGCTTTTTTTGTTAGATTAGATGTGTAGTAATTTAGATATGTAGTTCATAGTATGTTAATTTAGATTGTGTAATTAATTTGTTCATATTGTGTTAGATTTTTTTTCTGTTAATAGATTTTTTTGGTGATATTATTGTTGAATATGCATGTTTGTATGTTCATATATATGCAAAGATCGAATATGTCAAATTTTTATGATTTTTTTATGTTCATAATTTTGTTCATAGAATTTTAATGATTTTTTTGTTCATAGTATTTGAAAAAGGAAAAAAATAAGAAGAGAAAGTGTTTAATATAATTAGTTAGAAAAATACTAGTTTATTTTTTAGTAAGTACTATTTTATTTTATTTATAGTAAGTGCTTCTTATATAGTTGAACTAGCTAGTTGATTTAATAAACTACTTTATTTTACTATATATAGAAGTAGTTTGTTTTTAGTAAGTACTACTTTATTTATTTATAGTAAGTGCTTAGTAGTTGAACTAGCTAGTTGATTTAATTAATAAAACTACTTTATTTAACTATATATAGAAGTAGTTCCCGCATCGACGTCGGCGATGCCTATCCCGCATCCTCGTCGTCGTTGACTCGGCGGTGGAGGCCTGCTTGATCAGGGCCATGTTCGGGACTGGGCTCCGCCGGACTGGTATTGGGAGGTGCTACCTTTCGGGGAACGTAGGTTGGTGAGGAGGTAGCCCGTTGTTGACCCGATCCTTGTTTGGTGGCGGTCGCGTGGGCCAGTGACGGTGCTGAGGCTTCCGGACACCGCGGAGGTGGTACGTCACCGTGTCAGCGAGGAGGACGAGCACGTCCGTCGCTACATGGTTGCATTGGAGGGCAGGTTCGACAATACCTGGCAGGTTCTTCAGGGATCTCACTGGAGCTATGATCCTGTGATGGTTCCTTATCTTTGGGTGTCCACCGCCCGCGACGATACCCGTCGGGCGCTACGGTTCTAGTTGTATTAGTGATGCTATATTAGTGATAATATTCGACGATGTACGGACACCAAGAGATGATGTACTTTTGCTTATAATTATTGAATGCATGCTAATTTGAATACTACTTTATTTTATGATTTGGTTTTGCTTATTTTATGATTTGGTTTGCTTATTGAATGCTCATATTGGATAAGTTGTCCTTCATTCCCGTGTGCTAGACAATTTGGTGTAATAATGCACTCAGGAATGAAAGGAGGAGCTACGTACATCATCGATAGTCAATCCGTGATTAATAATAATGATCTAGTTTAATATTTGAATTATGAACATAGGCCGGAAATGTCATACTCGGACGACGAAAACCGCCCGGGGAGTGCGACTGGTGCCACGACGACCGAGGTATGTGCGACAGGTTCATTGAGCTGGACGAAGATCGGCGCTTCAGCATTAAGCTCGAGGAGACCTTCGATGTTCATACGGTATGCAACGACAACAATAGTTTTTTTCGTAATTAAGAACGACTTCAACTATTTTAACGTGTATTTTTCATCTTTTCCATTTCGACTAGCTTATCCCATGCTTTGCAAGACGCTATGTCTTGGAGAGGATGAGTTTTGAAGACCATGAAAGTATGGAAACCAAAAAAATTATCCTAAGTACCCATCATGGTGTGGATTTTCAAGTAAAGTTGTACAATGCTCAGAGTGTAACCCATTTTGGTTGCAAAAATTGGGAAGCACTTTGCAAGATGTATGGTCTTGATGAGGGTATGCTTGTCACCATGGATCTTGGTGATCCTACAATCGAGCAAGAGAGACCTTCGATTTGGGTCCTTGTGGATACACCTCCAATTCTCCTTCCATGTGAGCTTAACATAGTTATTAAGTAATTTATATTGTTTATTTCAAAATAGTTGACAACTTATTTTCATTGACAGCTTATTTTCATTCTTCAAAGAATGTGCGGAAGATGGTAGACAGAATCTACTACACCGAAGGCTCCGAATTAACTTATCAGGAGAAAAATCATCTGGTCGCATTTTGTACTAATCTTGAGAATTACAATATCTACAATCAAACTCCTCAACATTATGGTCAATACGTGCCACTAGTGCACGTGTTGAACTACGGTAACTACCATGGAGATACCCTGGTAAGATTTTTTACTATTACAACATCCGTGCATCTTTTTGCACACTTCTAAAACTAGTACTCCCTCCGTCCGAAAATACTTGTCGGAGAAATGCATAAAAATGAATTTATCTAAAACTAAAATATATCTAGATACATCCATTCCTCCGACGAGTATTTCCGGATGGAGGGAGTACATCATTGCTAACTACGAAGTTATTACTATGTTTTTCAACAGATAATCCCGAATGATTGTGTGCCTCATCTGATGTATACGCATGGTACCCTTCATGTTTTGAACATACAACCAGGTCTTCCTACGAATCTCAACTGTCCATACCGGGTTTCTAAAAGAAGTGGAGACATGACAATCAAAGAATGGAAAAAATGTATGGACAGTCGTAAGGAGCTTCTTGGAAGCAAAAGGCAGCGAAGGGCAAGAATTGGAGACAGGATGATCGCCATTCTTCATAATGGAGAGTCAGGGTCTATATTGTTTTATGCTATTTTACCTTAAGGGTGTTTAGGTCCTACCTGATACTGATGATCATGTGCTAAGAACAATTATGTAGGGTTGGGTTCGATGACTATGAGGATGATGATCATATGACTTATTATTAATAACGAGTAGAAGTTGTATGATGATGCATGATTAGTAGGACTTGTTATTATATATGATGATGTATGATGCGAGCATGCACGAGTTATTATATCAGCGGGTGAAATGAACATAGCAGCTTGGTAAACCAAGGACGAAGATATAAGAGAGGACACTTCTCTCTATTAGCTAGCTAATAACAACCTAAAAATAACCCCCAAAACACCTAAAGCAGCCACTTTTTTTTAAAAAAAAACATGGACTTTTGGTCCCGGTTGGTGCCACCAACCGGGACCAAAGGCCCCCATGACTGGGCTCGGCGCACTGGCCACGTGGAGGCACATCTGTCCCGGTTCGTGTTTGAACCGGGACTAATGGGTGGAGGTATTAGTAACGACCCATTAGTCCCGGTTCATGAACCGGGACTAAAGGCCCTTACGAACCGGGACAAATGCCCCCTTTTCTACTAGTGGTCATCGGTCCACTTGGCACTTGGGGAGACGAAGGTAGGTCCATGGGATGACTGTAGGATGCTCCGCATAATCTCCCCCCTTGGGAAAGATCCGTCCTTGGATCAAAATCCTCATCACCATGGAAGGGAGATAAGTATTTGACGTTGAAGATGTCGCTCACGTTGTACTTGTCATGCGGGAGGTCGATCTTGTAGTCATTGTTGTTGTAGCGCGTTAGCACCTTGAATGGTTCATCGCCTCGAGGTAGGAGCTTGGACCTATAATGTTTGGGGAAACGATCTCTGCGTAGGTGCATCCACACGAGATCCCCGGGGTGGAACACCATGGGGTGTTTATTGATGTTGCGTTTGGTAGTGAGGTGGTGCACATGGTTCTCGATCATGCATTGTGTATCGTCATGCACTTTTGAGATAACTTGCTCTTGCGCTTGTGTCCATATTGGTTCGCTCTTATAGTGATATCAGTAGAATGTCTAATGGGGACAACAAGTAGAAGCCGTAGACGACCTCGAAGGGGGACTTGCCGGTGGTGGAGTGCCGTGCTTGATTGTAGGCTGCTACTTGTGAGCTGCGTTGAGATTTTCCCCGAAGATGAGAGGAGATGCAGCACAGTAGAGTTAAGTATTTCACTTAGTGAGAAACAAGGTAGGAGAATCACGCAAAGCCTCGTGAACAACACTTGCACACAAAAGCAAATACTTGCATCCAACGCAGGCAAGAGAGTTGTCAATCCCCTTGAACTCGTTACTTGCAAGGATTAAATCTCATAGTGGTAGATAGATAAATTGTAAAATAAATAAAAATAATAAAATTGCAGCAAGGATATTTTAGTTTTTTATATATGACAAAAGTAGACCCGGGGGCCATAGTTTTCACTAGTGGCTTCTGTCTCGAACATATAACATACGATGGATGAACAAATTATTGTTGGACAATTGATAGAAAAGTGCATAGTTATGACGATATTCAAGGCAGTGATCATGTATATAGGCATCATGTCCGAGACAAGTATACTGACTCCTCCTGCATCTACTACTATTACTCCACCCATCGACCACTATCCAGCATGCATCTAGGGTATTAAGTAATAAAAACAGAGTAGCACCTTAAGCATGATGTAGACAAAGTAAACTCAACTAATATGAATAAACCTCATCATTTTACCCTTAATGGCGACAATACAAATACATGTCTTGTTCCTTTCCGTCATTGGGATAGAGCACCGTAAGATTGTACCCATCACAAAGCACCTCTCCTACTAAAGATAAATCAATCTGGTTGGCCAAATCAAACGAATAGATCGTAGAGAAATACAAAGCTATAACAATCATGCATAATAAAGTTCAGAAAAGACTCAGTTACTTATCATGAATTGTAACACCCCCAGTCATATGCTACAGTGATCCTCATCATTATGCTGAGTCACTTTGTTTAGCATGCTTGATCATATTTGGATTCATACCTCAATTGAAATTCTACCTTGAATCAAAATTCAAATTTGCAAGTGAAAATAAAAGTTGCACAAACAGGCAAGATAAATAGTTCACAATTTTGTACATAATCCACATGTAATTAGGTTAAGGAAAATATCATCACCAAAAATCACTAGGTGACTCTAGCATCAAGAAAACAGGTCCAACAACACCTATCCATCCCATTTAAAATTCAACAAAACTTAATTAAAGAATTCAAATAGACCCCAAGCTTTTGTGCCACCCCAAGTTATTGTGTTAGAATTATGTGCCAAGTTTCATTTGAAGCGAAAATCGTTTGGTGGCCCAACTTAATTCAATACAGTAGCAGACAAAGAAAACAAAACAAAATAAAAATAAAAGGCCTAAAAACTACTGGGCATCTGGGATTAAGTGTGCACAATGCACATCCAGCCCAGCCCACCTCCACATCTCCTTCAACCTCACGCTACAGTGGGAGCAGGGGGTGGCACGCATCCACGGCCATGGTCGAGCCTTGGCGTGCATGGCAGCCATCTGTGCCCCTACAAAACATCCCGGCACTCCTCCCCCAAACCCTAGTCCCGTTTCTTCCCCTCCCATGCTCACCCCCTTGTTTTCTTCATGCCGGAAATGCCCCTGGCCGCGCTGCCGTTGATCACGTGGCCACCGGCTGCCCCACACCGCACCACCGTGTCCCCGAGGACCACCGACGTCGCCTACACCGTCTACAACATCGACTCGGTGCCACGGAGCCCTACAACGACGGGATCGAGGTCGTCTTCAACCTCAGTGCCGCTGCCATCCGCCATTTGATCCGCCGCCGATGATGCATCCCCGGCCTCCATGAGACCTCCTTGAGTTTCGCAGTGAGCTCCCGGTCCTCTGTGACCTCCTTCCTCTCTTCCTTGCATTCGCTAGCTTTGATTCCGGTTAACACCGATCGTCACCTCCGCGGGAGCTTGTCGTAGCCATTGTTTTGGTCCGCCTCAGCTCACACTTGTGGCGTGGTTCTAGGCAGCACATAGCGCTGGTTCTATAGAAGCTCGCGCCGCTCTGTTCGGCCGCCTGTAACTCCCTCGCCGCGCCCGCGCCCATTGAGGGAGTCCTGGATTAGGGGGTATCCGGACAACCAGACTATATACTTTGGCCGGACTAATGGACCGTGAAGATACAAGACTCAAGACTTCGTCCTGTGTCCGGATGGGACTCTCCTTTGCGTGGAAGACAAGCTTGGTGATCCGGATATTAGATCTCCTTCTTTGTAACCGACTCTGTGTAAACCCTAGCTCCCTCCGGTGTCTATATAAACCGGAGGGTTTGGTCCGTATAGGCACAATCATAATCATCATAGGCTAGCTCCTAGGGTTTAGCCTCTACGATCTCGTGGTAGATCAACTCTTGTAATACTCATATCATCAATCATCAAGATCAATCAAGCAGGAAGTAGGGTTTTACCTCCATCGAGATGGCCCGAACCTGGGTAAAACATCGTGTCCCTTGCCTCCTGTTACCATTATCCTTAGACGCACAGATCGGGACCCCCTACCCGAGATCCACCGGTTTTGACACCGACATTGGTGCTTTCATTGAGAGTTCCTCTGTGTTGTCGCTTCAAGGCCCGATGGCTCCTTCAATCATCAACAACAACACGGTCCAGGGTGAGGCTTATCTCCCCATACAGATCTTTGTGTTGGCGGCTTCGCACTGCGGGCCAATTCGCTTGGCCATCTGGAGCAGATCGACAGCTACGCCCCTGGCCATCAGGTCAGGTTCGGAAACTTGAACTACACGGCCGATACCCGCGGAGACTTGATCTTCGACGGATTCGGGCCTACGCCAGGTGTGCCAAATAGTCACGATGAGCACGGCTTAGGCCCTCTATCGGACAACACTCGGGATATCGCACCTGCAGGAGCTCCAGACCTAAATTCGAGGCAGATCGCGTCATTCGAGGACGGGTGGATGGACCCCGCCCCGGAGGCCGCACCCTCATCAGCGGTAGAGCCGAATACAGACTCCACCCCCAAGGAAGCCTCTGACACCAGACCCCCGGACTCGTGTCAGGCTGTAGGTTCCGGTCCGCGCATCCCCGCGCCCGCCGAATCTGGTTGGGCTCCGGTAATGGAGTTCACCGCTGCAGATATCTTCCAGCACTCGCCCTTTGGCGACATGTTGAACTTGTCAAAATCTCTCTCTTTGTCAGGAGACTCTTGGCCGAACTATGTCTGGCTCGAGTGGGAAGCAGGCGACGAGGGAATTCGTTGCCCACCCACCACCCACTTCATTGCCACGATCGATGATTTGACCGACTGTAACGCCCCGAGCCCGGCGCTCCAGATGCCTCCCATGTTTTCTGAGTTTCATCGTGTGATTTTGTTTTGTTCGTGCATTCATCTCTGCATCATGTGCATTGCATCATGTCATCTTGCACCCCCTTTTAAAACTCAACTAAATAAATGGCATGGATCTTTGATCCATTTAAATCGAGGGAATTCACATGGTGATTCTCTTTAAAACATATCCTCTCGATATTTAGAGAGCTATAGTAAATATTCGAATTATTTGGATTTACCGCAAACACACTTACAAAATATCCTAATGCCTTTGTTGTCTTAATTCTTGATCTCCAACTTTGCCATTTATTCTTTCATCATCTTCCGGAGCTCCACCAAAAATCCCAACATTTTTGGAAACCTCTAATTCCTAGTCCTTGCTCAAACCTTTTGAATTAAATTCAAATGACTTTGAATTTAATTCCTGCAATCTTGCCGCTCCTATTTTTTCATGGACCGTGCACATTTTTGTGAGTCCAAGTAAATTAACCCCTTGCGCATTTTCTTTTCCTAACCCTCTCTTTCTTTTTCTTCTCTCTAAAATTTTTCTGTTAAAAGGAAATAGGAGAGAGAGAAGAGAAGCCCAGCTGCCGGCCTCTAAGGCCCAGCCGCCCCCACCAGTCCCTCCTAACCCTAGCCCGAGCGATCCCCATCTCCCCTGATCTCTCCCTCATCTCCCGTTCGAGCGCCGCCAGGAGAGGAGAGCCCCAGCGCCCGATCCCCAACTTCTCCCGATCCCCTCATCCTCTCCCTCTCGTCTTCTCCCGAGCTGCCGCCCTGTTGCATCGCCGCCCCGCCACCCGCACAGCCGCCACCCCCTCTCTTCCCGAGGCCCGAGCAGGAGCGCTTGGCCTCGTCTTCTCGCGCGGCCAGCCGCCTCGACGGCAACCTCCAGGTCCACCGCCGCGCCCTGCTTCTTCTTCCTGCTTGAGGAGCCCCACGACATCACCATGGATGGCTGCTGCCCGGTTCGGCCTCTTCTTCAAGCAGAGGAGGACGCCCGCAACCATTGCCTCCCACGGCGCCCTTTGACCTTGCTGCCGGCCGAGCCCGAAGCTCCGCCACTGCTCCTCGTCGCCGGAGTCCCGCTCCTCTGCCTCCCTGCTTCGTCATCCGTGACGTCCGGCCGCCGTGCCGTCATGCTGCAGCGCCACCGGCCTCGACCTCCCTCCCCCCCTCGCCGCGGCTGCACCCTGCAGGAGCTCAGCCTCCTCTCCCGCGCCTTCTTGCCTCCTCCGCGCCCATCCCCTGTTGCACCTCCGTCGGCACCATCGTTGTGCTATGGAGCTCCTGCCTGAGCCGTCCCTTTCGGCCAACTCTGTTGCTGCCGCCGCTGCTTTGATCTTCCCTGGTGCAGCTTGTTTTCCAACAAACGACAACCCGATGGTTACCTCCACGCCAAGTACCATCGACCCTCGAAGACCCCGTGGACGTCAAGTTCCTCACGACGATCCCGAACATCTACGGAATGTGTACGACTACGAAACGTGTACCACTACTTCCACTACCGTCGCGAGAACGACTACTTCCACTACCGTCACGAGAACGACTACTTCCACTACGACCCGTGAACGACTACTTCCATCGACATTTTTGAACCGCCTCGAAATGCACGCTTCACAGGTATAACCCCGAGACGCCGTCCGTGGACCGAATGCATGTGTTGTATGAGATGCACCCTACGTTTGCACCGTGCCCGTTTGCTTCGTGCATGTTCCTCCTCGTTTGCCATGCCGCCGTCTCGTAGGAACCCGGAATCCGGGATCACCCCACCATCCTTGCATCACACGCTCACGCCCATTTCCTTTTGCACCGGTATCTCCGTGAGCTACCGGAACCGATATGTTGCCGTGGCATCATTTTCGGATTCGTTGCCGTGGCATCCGTTTTGTTCCGCCATGGTGACTAAATGCTTCATAACATGCTCATGTCAACATTTTCGTAAAATTGCATAAGATTTGCATATGTCATCCGCATCATGATAACGACATTTAAAATGTTTAAAATTGTTGTTTTCTTAAAAATTGCTAAATGACATGAGGATTTTCCGGAATTGTCGTTTGTTGCTTCCGGCCTCATTTAAACTTGCCTAACTAGTTAGTTTGCTTTTGCTTCACCTTGCCATGTTTAACAACATTTAATATTGTTGGGTACATAACGAGAGAGAACTAAATAAGACATGTGGTGTTTTCTTCAATATGCCACTCCGTTGCATATTGGGCTCCACTTAATTTGTAAGATAGTTTTGTGCATTTTTCCATGCCATGTTTCATTAAACCGGTCATGCATCATACTTGTTTGCGCATCATGCCATGTTTATGTGATGGTTGTTTACTATGTTGTTTGTTTCTTTCCGGGTTGCTTCTCTCGTTAGCTTCGGTTTCGTTCCGGAGTTGTGAGGATTCGTCCGACTACGTCCGTTTGTCTTCTTCATGGAATCGTTCTTCTTCCTTGCGGGATTTCAGGCAAGATGATCATACCCTCGAAATCTCTACTATCTTTGCTATGCTAGTTTGCTCGCTCTTTTGCTATGCCAATGCTACGATGCCTACCATTTGCTTGTCAGCCTCCCAAATTGCCATGTCAAACCTCTAACCCACCATGTCCTAGCAAACCGTTGATTGGCTATGTTACCGCTTTGCTCAGCCCCTCTTATAACGTTGTTAGTTGCAGGTGAAGATTGAAGTTTGTTCCTTGTTGGAACATGGAGATGTTGTTCCTTGTTGGAACATGTTTACTTGTTGGGATATCACAATATATCTTATTTAATTAATGCATCTATATACTTGGTAAAGGGTGGAAGGCTCGGCCTTAGGCCTGGTGTTTTGTTCCACTCTTGCCGCCCTAGTTTCCGTCATATCGGTGTTATGTTCCCGGATTTTGCGTTCCTTACGCGGTTGGGCTATAATGGGAACCCCTTGACAGTTCGCCTTTAGTAAAGCTCCTCCAGCAATGCCCAACATTGGTTTTACCATTTGCACTAACAACCTACCACCTTCCCTTGGGTTCTGCAAACTCAAGGGTCATCTTTATTCTAACCCCCCCGGGCCAGTGCTCCTCTGAGTGTTGGTCCGAACTGAGCTGCCTGCGGGGCCACCTCGGGGAAACTTGAGGATTGGTTTTACTCGTAGCTAGTCTCATCTGAGTGTGCCCTGAGAAAGAGATATGTGCAGCTCCTATCGGGATTTGTCGGCACATTCGGGCGGTGTTGCTGGTTTAGTTTTACCCTGTCGAAATGTCTTGATGTACCGGGATACCGAGTCTGATCGGAGTGTCTCGGGTGGAGGTCTAATCCTTCGTTGACCGTGAGAGCTTGTCATGGGCTAAGTTGGGACACCCCTGCAGGGTTATAAACTTTTGAGAGCCGTGCCCGCGGTTATGTGGCAGATGGGAATTTTTTAATGTCCGGTTGTAGATATCTTGACACCAGATCCGAATTAAAATACTTCAACCGCGTGTGTAACCGTGATGGTCTCTTCTCGGCGGAGTCCGGGAAGTGAACACGGTGTTGGAGTTATGTTTGACGTAATTAGTTTCAGGATCACTTCTTGATCGCTACTAGCTTCACGACCGTGCCTTGCTTCTCTTCTCGCTCTCTTTTGCGATTGTAGCCACCATATATGCTAGTCGCTTGCTGCAGCTCCACCTCATTACTCCATCCTTCCTATAATCTTAAATAGTCTTGATCTCGCGGGTGTGAGATTGCTGAGTCCTCGTGACTCACAGATACTTCCAAAACCAGTTTGCAGGTGCCTATGTTACCGAGCAGGTGATGCAACCAAGCTCAAGGAGGAGCTCGATGAAGATCTTGCCCTTTGTGTTGTTTCATTCTAGTTGATCAGTAGTGGAGCCCAGTTGGGGTCGATCGGGGACCTTTGTCGCATTTGGGGTTCTTCTTTTATTTTGGTTCCGTAGTCGGACCTTGATTGTATCTGGATGATGTAATGCTTTATTCATGTAATTGTGTGAAGTGGCGATTGTAAGCCAACTATGTATCTCTTTCCCTTATGTATTACATGGGTTGTGTGAAGATTACCTCACTTGCGACATTGCTTTCAATGCGGTTATGCCTCTAAGTCGTGCTTCGACACGTGGGAGATATAGCCGCATCGAGGGCATTACAAGTTGGTAATCAGAGCCTTCCCCGACCTTAGGAGCCCCACTGCTTGATCGTTTTTAGCGGCCGAGTTGTGTCTAGAAAAATGTTTTGAGTCATTGAGGATTATATATATCGGAGAGTTAGGAATTCTTTTTACTCCCCAGTCTCTTCATCGCTCTGGTAAGGCATCCTGACATAGAGTTTTGACTCTTCTTTTCTCAAATTTCACTAAATTTTTTTTAGGATCACACGGGTATCTTGGAATCGTTCCGATGGTTTTATGATGAGAACATTGTCTTGGTGCCTCCTGTCAGGGGTTTAGTGGAAGTGTCCATGGGAGTTGAGCTCCGAGGTGTTGTCGCCATAATTTTATCGTTGCAGTTCTGGAATACCTGAGTTTAGTACGCTGACATCGAAAATCGCTTTTATGCAGTTCGTTGGTGAGATAACCTCGACGCCACCCAGTACTGGGGCGGGAGTTCGGGAGTATCGCCATAACTTGTATAACGGATGCTTTTCGAAGGTTGAGGTAGACGATTTCCGAAGGTTTCTTGGTTATGTGTTGAAGGATGGATACAGCTGGATGTAGGATTTGCTAGTTTTGGGTGAGATATTATGCTTCCCCTGTATCCCCAACACTTGATTGCATAACCGGAAAATTTCGGGAGTTTCATAGGTGGGAATTCAAGTAGCTCTTAGGATATCTTTCCGACGGATGTATGATATGAAATTGGGGTTCGACGTCTAGTGGTCCGCCTATTCACGGTTGGTTTTACAGTGGTCTCATTGTGTCTTAAAGAGTCCTTGGCTATGCCGACTCGGGGACGCTTCGTATGTCATGTGCACTGCCTTGTACATGATGGTGTTGTACGATCGAGCCCGTGTAGGCCCCACCACGAAAACTTCGGACGAAATCTCTATCATATGTTTGTTCCAGCTTATTCTGCAAGCCAGTCCTTTGTTTTTGTTTTGAGTTGTGGTATTCGAGTTGCTTCAATGTCAAGTGTTGATTCCATACCTTTCCGAAATGGTGTTCTCATACTCCGATGTGAATACTAATCCTTCTCGACAATCGAGATTGTCATGTCAATCCTTTTCAACCGGCGTGTTTCTCTTCAAGTGGATCCGATCACTTCAGCATCAGCAAGACCAATTATCATTTCTTCTCAACGGTGTTTGTTTCATCCGTCCCCAAGTTGCCTTTGTTTTTTCCCGCCCACCCACCCTTTTTCCTCAAGGACTAAGATTTCTTTACCAAGTATCCTTTTATTTTTGTGAAGTTTCTCCATTCTTTTCCGTCAATGTTCTTACCCAGTGGTTCTCAAGAAGATGTTCTACTAGTTCGTCATTCCTCATTCCTTTCTCTTCTCCGGTGGATTCAAGTCAAGTTTTGTTGATCATACCTTTTTCCTCATTTCAATGTCTTCTCATACCGGTGCACCTCATTATCATTCTACTTCTCGCTATTTGTTATTCCGGAGTGCTCAAGATATCTCGAAGATTCGTGTTTCCACTCTGCATTCGTTCAAGCTCTTTCGAGTTTGGTATCTCATTCAAGTCATTTAATTCAACCGGTGCAACATCTCTTTTAAATCTTTTCAACGGTGTTCTTTTGAGTGGGCCCTAACCCACAGGTCTTTTCCCAGGATCTTACCTGACTCTTCTATTTTCCCAGAGCTATCCTAAATTCTTCTCCAAGTTTGACGTAAGAATGAGTTATCATCAGTCAAATGCTTTTCTCCAAGATCTTTCAAATTCTTTTCATAGTTGGCTCAACCTCTTCGCTTTTGATTCTTCCGGTGTGCCTCAATAATTCTTGGTGGTGTTTCTCGTTGTCATTCTCATCATTTGAAGACCGAAGAAGAGTTTCTCTTTAATCTTGCTCTATTCTCTTCAAGATTCATGGTGCTAGCTTGTTGCCATCCTCTCATAATTGTTTTCGATTGTGAGAATCTTTTTCACCCATCAGGAGATATTCAAGAGTCTTCTCAGTTTGTCATCCGGAGTCCATCAATTCAGGTTTATTCATTCTCAGCTGTCAGTTATCATTCTCCTATCTTGCTGGTGCATCAATTGAATATCCTCTAATCAGTTCTTGATCTCTTTGTTCTCATGTATCTAGTTTGTCTCAAGCACCTTCGTTCATTTGCTAATTCTTACCGGTGATGCACCCCTACTTCGATCATTTTCAATTCTTACGGTGGTTCTTTCAAGATCTCTCTTCCTTGTTCATCATATCAATTCATTTGTTGTTCCAATCCTACCGGTGGTTCGTTGAAGACCTTCTCAAGTTTTGATATATCTCTTTTAATCCTTTCTACGAGAATAAGTAGTATGCCAAATCCGTTGATTGTCATCAATTTAATTGGTGAAGGATAAGCATAACATAATTCTTATTCTTGTTCATCCAAGTGATTAATTCTTTATTCCGGAGGCCCTTAAAATTCTCGGTTTCATTTGTTTCATCTTCTCTTTTTCCCGGAGTTCCAAGCTCTAATTATCATGGAGATCCATCTAAATCATTGCAAGGATTCACCTTGTGTTTTCAATTTCTCTTTCTTTTCATTCCTTTTGTTTACCGGAGTTCTTCATGGAGGTTCTACATGATGGTTCATCAAGGATTTAATTCCCTTCTCAAAGTTTTCATCGAGATTCTTTCCTAAGGAGCTCAAGCTTTCTTCATATGGTAATCCGGAGTGCAATTCTTTCTACCATATTTTGGAGGTGGTATTATGTCATTCTTGATATTTTGAGTTCATGTTCCATGATTCACATGTTGTTAAGAATGAGTTATTTTTAAAACCGTCAATCTCTTCATTGGAGTTATCTTGGTATAGATTTCACCTAAAGCCTTCCCTAAGGAATGTTGCTATTTTGGTGCTTATTAATGACCCAAGTTATCTCTTTTCCATCTTGATGGAACAAGCTTTCATCTCTTCGTTAATCTCAAGCAAGCAATTGTTTCCGTTAGTGGCCGGTTGTCACCTCATAATGTTGAGATGTTTCCATAAGCCCACTACAAACTTATTCTTTTCGTTGTTGGTCTTCCAACAACTCTATTCTAACCTTCTTGCAAGGATGCCTTCCAAATTCAATTGTGGCAGAAGTTGACATTTTCTTCTCCTTCTGTTATTCAAATGATCTATCTTCTTTTCTTTAGGCATTGTGATGTTGCTCTCTTCACTCATAATCTCGAATTGTGAGGATCGTGTTCCTTTGTGCTTATCCATTTAACTGGAGGGTTGTGTCATCTCTTCAATTTCTTTTCATCTTATCAAGTTTTCTTCTCTTTTTTACTGGAGTGCTGTCCAAATTCTATCATTCTTGCTCCTTGGCTATCTCATTATACCGGTGCTGTCATATTCTTTTGGTTCTTGAAGCTCTTATTTCATGTCTTTGCAACCTTCAAGTTCCCATAATGTTCCTTGTTCCTTTTTTCTAACGGATTGTTTGCAATCTCGTTCATCTCTGTTGTACTCTTTCTTTTAAATTGCTCAACCTCTCAAGGTCCGTGGTTTCACTCGTTTGTCAAAGAAGCAACTTAGTTTTACCTTTCTTTTTCTCTTCCGTTTTCCCTCCGGTGCCATTCTAGATCTCGGGACGAGATCCTCTCGTAGTGGTGGAGTGCTGTAATGCCCCGAGCCCGGCGCTCCAGATGCCTCCCATGTTTTCCGAGTTTCATCGTGTGATTTTGTTTTGTTCGTGCATTCATCTCTACTTCATGTGCATTGCATCATGTCATCTTGCACCCCCTTTTAAAACTCAACTAAATAAATGGCATGGATCTTTGATCCATTTAAATCGAGGGAATTCACATGGTGATTCTCTTTAAAACATATCCTCTCGATATTTAGAGAGCTATAGTAAATATTCCAATTATTTGGATTTACCGCAAACACACTTACAAAATATCCTAATGCCTTTGTTGTCTTAATTCTTGATCTCCAACTTTGCCATTTATTCTTCCATCATCTTCCGGAGCTCCACCAAAAATCCCAACATTTTTGGAAACCTCTATTCCTAGTCCTTGCTCAAACCTTTTGAATTAAATTCAAATGACTTTGAATTTAATTCCTGCAATCTTGCCACTCCTATTTTTTCATGGACCGTGCACATTTTTGTGGGTCCAAGTAAATTAACCCCTTGCGCATTTTCTTTTCCTAACCCTCTCTTTCTTTTTCTTCTCTCTAATATTTTTATGTTAAAAGGAAATAGGAGAGAGAGAAGAGAAGCCCAGCCGCCGGCCTCTAAGGCCCAGCCGCCCCCACCAGTCCCTCCTAACCCTAGCCCGAGCGATCCCCATCTCCCCTGATCTCTCCCTCGTCTCCCGTTCGAGCGCCGTCAGGAGAGGAGAGCCCCAGCACCCGATCCCCAACTTCTCCCGATCCCCTCATCCTCTCCCTCTCGTCTTCTCCCGAGCTGCCGCCCTGTTGCATCGCTGCCCCGCCACCCGCACAGCCGCCACCCCCTCTCTTCCCGAGGCCCAAGCAGGAGCGCTCGGCCTCGTCTTCTCGCGCGGCCAGCCGCCTCGACGGTGACCTCCAGGTCCACCGCCGCGCCCTGCTTCTTCTTCCTGCTCGAGGAGCCCCACGACATCACCATGGATGGCTGTCGCCCGGTTCGGCCTCTTCTTCGAGCAGAGGAGGACGCCCGCAACCATTGCCTCCCGCGGCGCCCTTTGACCTTGCTGCCGGCCGAGCCCGAAGCTCCGCCACTGCTCCTCGTCGCCGGAGTCCCGCTCCTCTGCCTCCCTGCTTCATCCGCCGTGACGTCCGGCCGCCGTGCCGTCATGCTGCAGCGCCACCGGCCTCGACCTCCGTCCCCCCCCCTCGCCGCGGTTGCACCCTGCAGGAGCTCCGCCTCCTCTCCCGCGCCTTCTTGCCTCCTCCGCGCCCATCCCCTGTTGCACCTCCGTTGGCACCATCGCTGTGCTATGGAGCTCCTGCCTGAGCCGTCCCTTTCGGCCAACTCTGTTGCTGCTGCTGCTGCTTTGATCTTCCCTGGTGCAGCTTGTTTTCCAACAAACGACAACCTGATGGTTACCTCCACGCCAAGTACCATCGACCCTCGAAGACCCCGTGGACGTCAAGTTCCTCACGACGATCCCGAACATCTACGGAATGTGTACGGCTACGAAACATGTACCACTACTTCCCTCGACATTTTTGAACCGCCTCGAAATGCATGCTTCAAAGGTATAACCCCGAGACGCCGTTCGTGGACCGAATGCATGTGTTGTATGAGATGCACCCTACGTTTGCACCGTGCCCATTTGCTTCGTGCATGTTCCTCCTCGTTTGCCATGCCGCCGTCTCGTAGGAACCTAGAATCCGGGATCACCCCACCATCCTTGCATCACACGCTCACGCCCATTTCCTTTTGCACCGGTATCTCCGTGAGCTACCGGAACCGATATGTTGCCGTGGCATCATTTTCGGATTCGTTGCCGTGGCATCTGTTTTGTTCCGCCATGGTGACCAAATGCTTCATAACATGCTCATGTCAACATTTTCGTAAAATTGCATAAGATTTGCATATGTCATCCGCATCATGATAACGACATTTAAAATGTTTAAAATTGTTGTTTTCTTAAAAATTGCTAAATGACATGAGGATTTTCCGGAATTGTCGTTTGTTGCTTCCGGCCTCATTTAAACTTGCCTAACTAGTTAGTTTGCTTTTGCTTCACCTTGCCATGTTGAACAACATTTAATATTGTTGGGTACATAACGAGAGAGAACTAAATAAGTCAAGTGGTGTTTTCTTCAATATGCCACTCCGTTGCATATTGAGCTCCACTTAATTTGTAAGATAGTTTTGTGCATTTTGCCATGCCATGTTTCATTAAACCGGTCATGCATCATACTTGTTTGCGCATCATGCCATGTTTATGTGATGGTTGTTTACTATGTTGTTTGTTTCTTTCCGGGTTGCTTCTCTCGTTAGCTTCGGTTTCGTTCCGGAGTTGTGAGGATTCGTCCGACTACGTCCGTTTGTCTTCTTCATGGAATCGTTCTTCTTCCTTGCGGGATTTCAGGCAAGATGATCATACCCTCGAAATCTCTACTATCTTTGCTATGCTAGTTTGCTCGCTCTTTTGCTATGCAAATGCTACGATGCGTACCATTTGCTTGTCAGCCTCCCAAATTGCCATGTCAAACCTCTAACCCACCATGTCCTAGCAAACCGTTGATTGGCTATGTTACCGCTTTGCTCAGCCCCTCTTATAGCGTTGTTAGTTGCAGGTGAAGATTGAAGTTTGTTCCTTGTTGGAACATGGAGATGTTGTTCCTTGTTGGAACATGTTTACTTGTTGGGATATCACAATATATCTTATTTAATTAATGCATCTATATACTTGGTAAAGGGTGGAAGGCTCGGCCTTAGGCCTGGTGTTTTGTTCCACTCTTGCCGCCCTAGTTTCCGTCATATCGGTGTTATGTTCCCGGATTTTGCGTTCCTTACGCGGTTGGGCTATAATGGGAACCCCTTGACAGTTCGCCTTTAGTAAAGCTCCTCCAGCAATGCCCAACATTGGTTTTACCATTTGCACTAACAACCTACCACCTTCCCTTGGGTTCTGCAAACTCAAGGGTCATCTTTATTCTAACCCCCCCGGGCCAGTGCTCCTCTGAGTGTTGGTCCGAACTGAGCTGCCTGCGGGGCCACCTCGGGGAAACTTGAGGATTGGTTTTACTCGTAGCTAGTCTCATCTGAGTGTGCCCTGAGAAAGAGATATGTGCAGCTCCTATCGGGATTTGTCGGCACATTCGGGCGGTGTTGCTGGTTTAGTTTTACCCTGTCGAAATGTCTTGATGTACCGGGATACCGAGTGTGATCGAAGTGTCTCGGGTGGAGGTCTAATCCTTCGTTGACCGTGAGAGCTTGTCATGGGCTAAGTTGGGACACCCCTGCAGGGTTATAAACTTTCGAGAGCCGTGCCCGCGGTTATGTGGCAGATGGGAATTTGTTAATGTCCGGTTGTAGGTAACTTGACACCAGATCCGAATTAAAATACATCAACCGCGTGTGTAACCGTGATGGTCTCTTCTCGGCGGAGTCCGGGAAGTGAACACGGTGTTGGAGTTATGTTTGACGTAAGTAGTTTCAGGATCACTTCTTGATCGCTACTAGCTTCACGACCGTGCCTTGCTTCTCTTCTCGCTCTCTTTTGCGATTGTAGCCACCATATATGCTAGTCGCTTGCTGCAGCTCCACCTCATTACTCCATCCTTCCTATAAGCTTAAATAGTCTTGATCTCGCGGGTGTGAGATTGCTGAGTCCTCGTGACTCACAGATACTTCCAAAACCAGTTTGCAGGTGCCTATGTTACCGAGCAGGTGACGCAACCAAGCTCAAGGAGGAGCTCGATGAAGATCTTGCCCTTTGTGTTGTTTCATTCTAGTTGATCAGTAGTGGAGCCCAGTTGGGGTCGATCGGGGACCTTTGTCGCATTTGGGGTTCTTCTTTTATTTTGGTTTCGTAGTCGGACCTTGATTGTATCTGGATGATGTAATGCTTTATTCATGTAATTGTGTGAAGTGGCGATTGTAAGCCAACTATGTATCTCTTTCCCTTATGTATTACATGGGTTGTGTGAAGATTACCTCACTTGCGACATTGCTTTCAATGCGGTTATGCCTCTAAGTCGTGCTTCGACACGTGGGAGATATAGCCGCATCGAGGGCGTTACACCGACGTGCTTGACTTCGACTCTGAAGACATCGACGGTATGGACGACGATGTAGGAGAAGAACAGGAACCACCGCCCACGGGGCGCTGGACAGCCACATCCTCATATGATATATATACGGTGGACACTCCGAAAGAAACCAATGGCGATGAGGCAATGGAGGATAACCCCTCAAGGAAGAAGGCAAAGTATGAACGTCATCAGCGCCGCCCCAAGCCCCGCCACAACAATACCGACACAGGAGTCAAAAACAATACGGATGGTGCCAAAAATGAATACAATCCCAATCAACCTGCCTTCGAGTAGGCCGGACAGGCGACGGACGGATACTTGGAGGAGGACAACTACATCCCCCCTCCGAAGACGAGGTGAGCCTCGGCGACGATGAATTCGGCGTGCCTGAGGATCCCGCGGAACAAGTTTGCTTTAAGCGACGGCTTATGGCCACGGCGAAAAGCCTGCAAAAGAAGCAACAACAGCTCAAAGCTGACCAAGATTTGCTCACAGACAGATGGACCAAGGTCCTGACAATCAAGGAATACGGACTTGACCGCCCCGCCAAAAGATACATAAAGCACAATTCGCTACCTCAACCCAAGAAGGAGGACCTAAAGCCCACATCCCGACGCCAATATACCATAGTCCGGGGCAATACACAAGAAACGCGAGGCAGCATCCATAAACCTCGACGAAACAGACATAAGCGTCACAAAAATAATGACGGCGATCAAGACAATGGAGTTGGTGCCGAATCCCGCGACCCCCAGTCCGGTCAGCGGAAACAGAACAGCTCAGGCCCACCCGGCCCGAGCAGCATACTCGACCAACCATGTCAAATTCATGGTACCCCTAGAGTGGCAGCCAAGCATACCAATAGAGAATGCCGGATCCTCAAAACAAAATGGCCGGTCGGGCGCCGGAAACAATGAAAGGAGGTCTCAAACAACGAGAAACCCAGACCACCAAATATGGCGAGGTCAAAGGAAGATCCCCCGCAGTACAAAAATACGGCCGACCACCTTCGATCACATCGACCGTCCGGACAATACCAACCATAGCAATTTAATTGCACTTACCATCAACCGAATAGTTTGTGGGTTCCATCCCACACGAGCCCCTACGGGCATAAACAGCAGCCCAAACTCGCTGCGCCAGGACAAAACTTTCCAGATAGGTATTGACCGCTCGAGGATCAAACCCATTAATAACATCTTCTAAAAGATGCCGTCCCAGGTGCAAAGGCCAAGTTTTACAGGCCCATCACTCTGGAGGTTGTCTTCGGATCACCAAAAAAATACCATGCTGAAGAGTAAGTCTTCGGCATTGTCCCCTTATACAGTAACTACCATATACTATCAGGACGAACCACGTTGGCTAGACTCAACGCGGTACAACATCAGGCCAAATCCACTTGGCATGGTCACAATTATGAGCAAGGCCACACTCCACCCTAAGAGTGGTAATCACACCGCCGCTGATATAGCGAGTTGTGCCCGTTTATCAAACTTCGATTCGGCAGCCAACCACCCGGACACCAACTAAGGAGTCCGAGCTACTTTATGGCATTATAACTTGGCTCGACCAGGCCCCGATCAGACACCCGCGGTTCAACCACCATATAGCATGCAACTGCCTCTAAGCATTTGTCTTTACAAACTGACTTTTGAGCAGATCAGGACTGGCGACATGGAATCAGCTCCGACGCACAAGGCGGGAACACATATGTACCCCCCAAGGAGACAGTCTGGATACACTTCGGATCCACACACAGCTTCCTCCAGTCCAGCCACGACAGGTTCCGCCAACACACCTCTTTTCATAAACATAAACCGTACTCATATGCATAGACATGTCACTCCACTACAATACGTAGACTTAAATAACACTTATCGGCCGTCGTTCCTCATTGACGCCTTTTTCGTCATAAACGGCACCCTATATCGTGTTATGCCCCACTATGCCAGGGGCTTCATAGTACTCATAATATGGCAACAAAGTCCGGCCACCTTCTCGGTCGCCCGGCACCGCGAACTTATAGCACTATATGCATCAGCTCCGAATCATGTCTTGGGTCATTAGTTGGGTTTGCCCGGCTCCCATGTTTTGGTACCTTACGTTCCGCTCTATCGTCTAAGGTAGCGCTGGGAGAACTACTGCGATTGTGTCCCGGTTCTTCCGGACGAGCACAACAGTAGAGAAAGCCGAAAACTGACTGTCATGATACGGCGAGAGCTGGTCAGCTGTTCGAGAGGTTGTAAAATCTTTAAAGATTTATTCCGCACAATGCCATAATAAATGCAGAGTGCAACGGATCGGTTTTATTATCAGGCGCCGTTAGAGCCCCTCGTACGGTCTTTCGAACACCAGGGGCTGCGCCTACCATACTCAAATTCCTATGGCTAAGTGAGAGTGATAAAGCCCTATAGTCTGATTGCCTGGTTCGTGGTGATGAACACCTCCTTAAAGGACCCAACAATGGGATAAAGAGTGTTCAGGTATGTCCCGAACACCCCCGTACTTTTTACGTGGGGGCAGAAGCCGACGACTGGCCAACTCTTAGGATATATATACACTAAATAGCCGCACAGGAAGAAAAAATGTTCATATAACAGGCAATAAATAATAACAGTGCCATTATCCCGCATTACAAAGAATGGCATGACTGCCTTCACGGAAATATAGTGTCTTTGGTACACTGTTCCGCCACAAGGCGAGCTCCTTTCAGGACACCCTCATAATAAAACTCGGGCTTGCGATGCTCCTTACCCTCCGGTGGTCCCTTAGTCATCAGCTTTTCAGCATCAAGCTTCCCCCAGTGCACCTTCGCACGGGAAAATGCCATGCGTGCACCTTCTATACAGACCGACCACTTAATGACTTCGAGCCGAGGGCACGCACCAACAATCCGCTTCACGAGTCTGAAGTAACTGCTTGGAATCGGCTCAGTGGGCCACAGCCGGACAACTAAGTCCTTCATGGCTAGTTCGGCCGTCTGGTGCAGTTCGACCAGCTGCTTCAGCTGATCAATAAAGGGCACCGGATAATTCGGCGCCAAATACTACGACTAGAAATGCTTCTCCGCAGACTTCTTCTCTTCAGTCTGGTAGAATTGGGCAACATCAGATATGCTGCACGGCAGGTCCACAAACGCCCCTGGAAAAACAAGAATTCAGTTTGTTGCTTAGAGCTCCTCCTATTACTATGCCAACAATGCTTTGAGTACCAAAAGCCGTACCAGCCGCAACCCTCCGTGACTCCTGAATGTCCTTCAGAGCACCTCGGGCTTCTTCCCGAGCATCATCTGCGGCTTGGAGAGCTTGGGCGAGTTCAGACTCTTTCCCTGCTAGACTCTGCTCTAAGGTCTCGCTCTTCTTCACGGCCTCCCGGAGCTCACGCTCAGCTTTAATGACCCTGGCCTCGTGCTTCTCGCAAAGAGCCTGCTCGGCGGCGGCCTTCTTGTCGGCTTCGGCCATAACCTTCTTCAATGCCTCAATTTCGGCACTAACTCCTAAAGCATACAATACAAATATTTTCACCAGGCACAACTACTCATTCGTGCTGAACTTAGGACAAGGTTTTGACATACCTTGCTTGTCCTCCAACTGCTTCTTCACGCGGCCAAGTTCGTCTTCGTCCCATTCCAGACTCTGCTTTAGTCCGGACACCTCTGCACTATGAGAGGCGGTCGTCACTACAGATGCCTGTTTTCAAACAAAGGGATATATTCATTTACTGAGTCTCCTATGAAGCAGAAATTTGATCCCCTATCTGGCTCTCTCTCTTTCACCGGACAGTGCATCAGGGGCTACTACTCATACTATGACAATCTTCAAAGGTTTCTAAAAACATACCTCAAAGCCTTTTATAAGGCTAAGGCAGGATTCATTCAGTCCGCTTTCAGCGGACTGAATCTTTTCAATCACCGCACCCATGAAAGCGCGATGTTCATCGACGATGGACGCACTCTTTAGCGTTGTCGATAGGCCGCCCGACAATTCTGCTTGGACAGAGGTTACTGGCAGAGTGGGAGGGCCTCCCCCCGTCAAAGGTGGCTGCTCGCCCGATCCTGGAGCTTTAAAAGTCTCCAGGACCGTGTCCGGCTGCGGGCCGAATCTAAGATCGCCCCCGCCATCGACAAGAATGGGAACCGCTGCTCCTGTGTATCCGGCCCCAGAGATATGCCCTCCCTGGTCCGGGTCCCGCTGAGACGACACCTCGGTGTCGCGCCTAGGCTTCGGGGATGGGGCCTCTGGAGGCGTCTCGCTCTCCAGGGCATCTGAGCTCAACAAATCCTCCAATGAGGACTGTCTAGTGTGGGACCTCGCCGGGCTGCACAAAGTATGGCGACAGTTAAACTACTACATCCTAATGACCTCGGGCACGTAGGCGTGTTCGGATTTCGTGTACTTACGACTTTACCAGGGGCTGGGCCTTGGGATCCCACTCTGGGCTGCTATTGGCAGTCGTGGTGGACGCCTCCAGGAGGGAACCTTTCCCCCTCTGGCAATTCGGCCTCCAGGGATGAGGAAGCTGTCCTTTTCTTCCCTCCCCCTGTGGAGGACTCATCTTCTTCCTCCTCCTCTTCGTCTTCGGAGGAGGGATGGTCGCTGGAGTCCTCGGATTTTGTGTCCGAAGAGTCGCAGCGACGGAGGCCGCTCCGGGTCTTCTTGACCTTCTTGGAGGCCTCTTTCTTCGGCGCCTCATAAGGCGCTGGGACCAGCATCTTCGTCAGAAGAGGTCCTGCCGGTTCCTCCGGCAGAGGGGCCGGACAGTGTATCCGCCCCACCTTTTTCCTCCATTCCTGGGATTATTGTAGAAAGCATGATAAAAGCGTCTCCCTCGGGACATGCCAGCTAAAACATGGATGGACAGAGCATAGCAATGACTTACCGGACTTGCAGAGTGGGATAGTTGATACCCGCGGTCCTCGGCGGAGCCCGGCCACGGTTTGCCGGACTTGAAGAGAACCTTCCAGATGTCCTTGTGGGAGGAGCCGTAGTGCTCCCGTAGGGTCTGGTGCTCGGCTGGGTCGTACTCCCACAAATTGCAGGCTCGACACTGGCAAGGGAGAACCAGGCGAACTAACATCACCTGGACTACGTTGACGAGTTTGACATCCTTATCGACCACGCTCTAGACGTGCGTTTGGAGCACTGACAACTCGTCGGATGAGGACCAGTTCACGCCCTTCTCGGGCCAGGACGTGAGCTACAGTGGGGCTCCGGATCTGAATTCAGGAGCAGCGGCCCACTTTTTACTGCGCGGTTCGGTGATATAGAACCACTGCTGCTGCCACTCCTTGACAGAATCATTGAAGGCGCCCGTCCGCCATGTGACCTTGGGCATCTTGCTCACCATGGCGCCGCCGCACTCGACGTGCTCGCCATTCACCACCTTGGGCTTCACATTGAAGATCTTCAGCCATAAGCCGAAGTGGGGTGAAATACGGAGAAAAGCCTCGCACACGACGATGAACGTCAAGATGTTAAGGAGAGAATTGGGGGACAGATCATGAAAATTTATACCGTAATAATACATGATGCCGCGAACAAATGGGTGAAGGGGAAACCCGAGACCATGGACAAAATGAGGAAGAAACACGACCCTATCGTGGGGCTCCGGAGTGGGGACGATCTGTCCCGCCGGCGGAAGACGGTGGCCGATTTTCTTGGCCAGGTACCCGGCCTCTCGGAGCTTTTTGATATCCCTCTCCCGGACGGTAGAGGCCATCCATTTGCCTCCTGCTCCGGATCCGGACATCTTCGGAGAACCTCTCTTTGGTGGAGAAGAAGAGTGCTTGGGCTCTAGGGCTCGAGCAAAGGGGAATGGACTAGCGGAAGGGAAAGGCGTGGGTAAAGAGGAAGGGACCTTATCTCTTTATAGAGGCGGTAAAAGCTTTTGCGCCTCCCCACTTGCCTAGTGGAACCCGCTCATTCCCCACTCACCGGGATTAGCGGTGTGGTTGGGCTACCCGTGCCCGTATTAATGAAAGCCCCGCGATAAGGGGAACACGATCTCTGCTTCGACGAGACCGCCTCGCAACATGTGCGGTGATTGGTAGTAGAGAGACGGTTCAATAATGACTCGTCCATGGTGCTATGTCATGCTATCCAAAGATGTCAGCAGATTATGTTTTTGGAATATCATTCTCTCCATGATGGCATGTGAAGATCATCTCGCAGATCCGGACACGATTTAAGTGTTCGGTAATTACTTTGGAGTATTCGGAGATGGAACCCGCCTTGCAATGCCGAAGACAATCTACGCGCCAGACTCATCGTCATTGAAGCCTGGTTCAGGGGCTACTGAGGGAGTCCTGGATTAGGGGGTTTCTGGACAGCCGGACTATATACTTTGGCCGGACTAATGGACCGTGAAGATACAAGACTCAAGACTTCGTCCCATGTCCGGATGGGACTCTCCTTTGCGTGGAAGACAAGCTTGGCAATCCGGATATTAGATCTCCTTCTTTGTAACCGACTCTGTGTAAACCCTAGCCTCCTCCGGTCCGTATAGGCACAATCATAATCATCATAGGCTAGCTCCTAGGGTTTAGCCTCTACGATCTCATGGTAGATCAACTCTTGTAATACTCATATCATCAAGATCAATCAAGCAGGAAGTAGGGTTTTACCTCCATCGAGAGGGCCCGAACCTGGGTAAAACATCGTGTCCCTTGCCTCCTATTACCATTAGCCTTAGAAGCACAGATCGGGACCCCTTACCCGAGATCTGCCGGTTTTGACACTGACACCCGTGCGACACCGTGCCTGCTGCTCCTGACCGCACGTAGGCTCCTGGCCGCGTCTTGGTCGCCCCGGCCGTGGCCGCCGTCACTAGCCGGCGCTGACCACGCGCGCGACATCGCGCCTGGCGCTGCTTGGTGCCGCTTTGCTTGTTGCCGCGCCTGCTGCTTCTTGTACTGCTCTGCTGCTAGTACTGCTGCTTGATGACCCACAAGTATAGGGGGTCTATCGTAGTCCTTTCGATAAGTAAGAGTGTCGAACCCAACAAGGAGCAGAAGGAAATGACAAGCGGTTTTCAGCAAGGTATTCTCTGCAAGCACTGAAATTATCGATAATAGATAGTTGTGTGATAAGATAATTCGTAACGGGTAACAAGTAAAAAATGTGACAAAGGTGCAACAAGGTGGACCAATCCTTTTGGTAGCAAAGAACAAGCTTGGACAAACTCTTATATAAAGCAAAGCACTTCCGAGGAACATGGGAATTGTTGTCAAGTTAGTTTTCATCATGCTCATATGATTCATGTTCATTACTATGATAATTTGATATGTGGGTCGACCGGTGCTCGGGTGCTTTCCTTACTTGGACAAGCCTCCCACTTATGATTAACCACTCTTGCAAGCATCCGCAACTACGAAAGAAGAATTAAGATAAATCTAACCATAGCATGAAACATGTGGATCCAAATCAGCCCCTTACGAAGCAATGCATAAGCTAGGGTTTAAGCTTCTGTCACTCTAGCAACCCATCATCTACTTATTACTTCCCAATGCCTTCCCCTAGGCCCAAATCATGATGAAGTGTCATGTAGTCGACATTCACATAACACCACTAGAGGAAAGACAACATGCATCTCATCAAAATATCAAACGAATACGAAATTCACATGATTACTTATAACAAGACTTCTCCCATGTCCTCAGGAACAAACGTAACTACTCACAAAGCATATTCATGTTCATAATCAGAGGGGCATTGAATATCATTAAGGATCTGAACATATGATCTTCCATCGAATAAACCAACTAGCATCAACTACAAGGAGTAATCAACACTACTAGCAACCCACATGTACCAATATGAGGTTTTGATGCTAAGATCGGATACAAGATATGAACTAGGGTTTGAGAGGAGATGGTCCCGGTGAAGATGTTGATAGAGATTGACCCCCTCTCGATGAGAGGATCGTTGGTGATGACGATGGCTTCAATTTCCCCCTCCCGGAGGGAAGTTTCCTCGGCAGAACAGCTCCTCCGGAGCCCTAGATTGCTTCTGCCCAGGTTCCGCCTTGAGACGACGGCACTTTGTCTCGGAAGTTTTATTATGATTTTTTCCAGGTCAAAATCCTCCATATAGTGGTAGATGGGCACCGGAGATCTGCCAGGGGCCCACAATCCCTAGGGGCGCGCCCAGGGGTGAACGCACGGCACCCTGCTGTGGTCACGGGAGCTTGTCGAGGAGGTGAAGCCTGGTCTTGGTGCTCGCGGACTGCCACCATCACAGGCGGCACACGGTCTTCATGTGGGGGTGCTGGAAGCACACGTGCATCTTCTTGGGGCGCTGCACTGATACGTCTCCGTCGTATCTATAATTTTTGATTGTTCCATGCCAATATTATTCACTTTCATATACTTTTTGGCAACTTTTTATATTATTTTTGGGACTAACATATCGATCCAGTGCCCAGTGCCAGTTCCTGTCTGTTGCATGTTTTGTGTTTCGCAGAAACCCAATATCAAATGGAGTCCAAATGGGATAAAAACGGACGGAGATTTTTTTGGAATATTTATGATTTTCTGGAAGTAAAATCAACGCGAAATGGTGTCCAGGGTGGTCACGAGGTAGGGGGCGCGCCCTACCCCCCCAGGCGCGCCCCTGACCCTCGTGGTCCACCCGTAAGGCGGTTGATGCTCTCCTTCTAGCGCAAGAAAGCTAATTTTACAAGGAAGATCTGAGCGAAAGATTCACCCCAATTGGAGTTACGGATCTCCGGATATAAAAGAAACGGTGAAGGGGTAGAATCTGCCAACGCAGAGAACGCAGAAACAGAGAGATAGATCCAATCTCGGAGGGGCTCTCGCCCCTCCCAAGCCATGGGAGCCAAGGACCAGAGGGGAAACCCTTCTCCCATCTAGGGAGAAGGTCAAGGAAGAATAAGAAGAAGGGGGGCTCTCTCCCCCTTGCTTCCGGTGGTGTCGGAACGCCGCCGGGGGCCATCATCATCACCGCGATCTTCACCAACACCACCGTCATCTTCACCAACATCTCCATCACCTTCCCCCTTCTATATCCAGCGGTACACTCTCCCGCATCCCGCTGTACCCTCTACTTGAACATGGTGCTTTATGCTTCATATTATTATCCAATGATGTGTTGCCATCCTATGATGTCTGAGTAGATTTCCATTGTCCTATCGGTGATTGATGAATTGCTATGATTGGTTTGAGTTGCATGTTTTATTATTGGTGCTGTCCTATTGTGCCCTCCGTGTCGCGCAAGCGTGAGGGATTCCCGCTGTAGGGTTTGCAATATGTTTATGATTTGCTTATGGTGGGTGACGTGAGTGACAGAAGCACAGACTCGAGTAAGTAGGTTGTTTGCATATGGGATAAAAGGGGACTTGATGCTTTAATGCTATGGTTGTGTTTTACCTTAATGAATCTTTAGTAGTTGCGGATGCTTGCTAGTGTTCCAATCATAAGTGCATATGATCCAAGTAGAGAAAGTATGTTAGCTTATGCCTCTCCCTCAAATAGAATTGCAATAGTGATTACCGGTCTAGTAACATAGTCAGTTGCTTAGGGACAATTCCACAACTCCTACCACCACTTTTCCACACTCGCTATATTTACTTTGTTGCTTCTTTATCTTAACAACCCCTAGTTTTTATTTACGTGTTCTTTACTTTCTTGCAAACCTACCCGAAAACACCTACAAAGTACTTCTAGTTTCATACTTGTTCTAGGTAAAGCAAACGTCAAGCGTGCGTAGAGTTGTATCGGCGGTCGATAGAACTTGAGGGAATATTTATTCTACCTTTAGCTCCTCGTTGGGTTCGACACTCTTACTTATCGAAAACTGTTGCGATCCCCTATACTTGTGGGTTATCAAGACCTTTTTCTGGCGCCGTTGTCGGGGAGTCATAGTGTGGGGTGAATATTCTCATGTGTGCTTGTTTGCTTTATCACTAAGTAATTTTTATTTGATGTTCTTAGTTGTTTTCTATCTTTAGCTATGGGTAGGAAATGCAAAATACCAAAAAAATTAGTTGTACCTGCTAAACCAATGGTTGAAGAACCACTCAAAATCTATCACACTACTGAAGCTTATTACTTGGATCATCTTTGATCCCTATGTGCTCGTGCTGAAACCCCAACTAGCTTAGTTGAGGGCAAATCTTTAGATGAGCATGCTTGTTATGTGCGACACCGTATATCTGAAAAAGGGAAACTATTATGGGGTCAAATTCAACGTTTACAATGCTATGCTTGGAATTTATGTTGGGAATATGATTTTACTTGTTGTTCTGAAAACCCTAAAAAACACCTTCGCTACCAATGTGAGTTTATTGATAATGGGATCTTATCTTCGTATGCTAAGGGTGTTTATAGTTACTATGATGTTCAACAAATTGAAGAATTTGTTGCTTTTAAGGGTGCTCTTGAAATTGCTATTTTGATTGCAAAGTATGATACTACTCTTTACAAATCTGAAAATTTTGCCATACTTGAGTATTGTTATGAGAATTATGCTTCTAATGCCTATTTTAAACAATTTATTAAGAAAACCTCCGCTGTCCAAGAAGAGACTAATATTTTGCAGGAAGCTATGGAAGAAGAAATTGATGAAACTGTGAGCTCATTGGATGAAAAAGATGATGAGGAGAGCGAAGAACAAAAGGAGGAGGAGCGGATTAGCTACCCGTCCCCACCTTCTAATGAGAGTAACCCTCCAACTCATACATTATTTAATTCCCCTTCGTGCTTACCGAAGGATGGTTGCTATGATGATTGCCATGATGATTGCTATGATGATTGTTATGATCCCATTGATTCTCTTGAAATATCCCTTTTTGATGATGCTTGCTATGCTTGTGGCCAAGATGCCAATATGAATTATGCTTATGGAGATGAACTTGCTATAGTTCCTTATGTTAAACATGAAATTGTTGTTATTGCACCCACGCATGATAGTCCTATTATCTTTTTGAATTCTCCCGATTATACTATATCGGAGAAGTTTGCACTTATTAAGGATTATATTGATGGGTTGCCTTTTACCATTGCACATGATGATTTTGATGAATGTAATATGCATGTGCTAGCTGCTCCTACTTGCAATTATTATGAGAGAGGAACTATGTCTCCACCTCTCTTTGTTTCCAACACGATAGAATTGCAAGAAACTGTTTATATTATGCATTGGCCTTTACTATGTGTGCATGAATTGTTCTTTTATGACATGCCGATGCATAGGAAGAGATTTAGACTTCGCTGTTGCATGATATATGTTACTTTGTGCTCACTACTAAATTACAAATCATTGTTAATTAAAATTGGCTTTGATATACCTTAGGATCCGGGTGGATTCATTACTTGAGCACTAAATGCCTAGCTTAATGGCTTTAAAGAAAGCACTGCCAGGGAGAGAACCCGGAAGTTTTAGAGAGTCATTTATTTCTGTTGAGTGCTTTCATATAGTTTAAAAACAAAAAAAATAAAGAGGGGAACCTAAAAACTTTTCAAAAAGGAAAGTGAAAGTGAGAAAGATAAGCATTGTTGAAGTGGGGGAGCTCCTTGAACTTTGTTCATGCTCACGGAAAGTTTGTGAATCTTGATTACAGAAACTTTTCAATAAAAATAATTATCCCCTTGTATAATTCCATTGTATTATAAAAATAATGTGCCAAGGTTTGCCTTTAGGATGTTTACAATGCTTGTTGGTTTGTACGGTGCAGGACAGAAACTTTGGCTGTAGTGCACAATTTTACGTTTTTACCTGGAACGT